>CP136897.1:70745000-72015000 GCA_034359265.1 Canna indica
ATAGAAATTCAAGTCAATGAAATCTACTGATCAGGGATTAACTGTCAATCAATAGTGAAAAGCTCAAGTAACTGACATTCGAGTAGAACTCGCAGAAGAAATTCTAGGATTCTGAGAAAACAAATCCCACAACTTGGAGGGAATCATGAACAATTAATCCAAATACATGATGTTGAAGTAAACTAGATGCACTATTTATAAAAAGTCTAAATCTGGCAATAAATGTACCAACCAAATCCCATTGTATTTCAAGTAATAGAAGAAGATGAAGCAAGCTAAAATAATAAAATATATATAGTGAGGAACAAAATTACAGTATTAAGGGCTAATGATCGAGTATACAATGGATAAAACTTGGGTATTTAATTGAAACTCAAATATCTACTCTACCATGGATGATGTGTTAAAGCCAAACAGAGAGACAAAGACAAACTTAATAAAATAGACATAGAAGAAGATGGCAATTTATACTATGAATGCATTTTAGGGCTGCTGCTGAGCATTGATGTATCCTGCATCCACGAGCACCTTCTCCCTCTTGGCGATCTCGATGTCATGGTCTACCATCATCTTCACCAGGTCCTGAAATCCCACCTTGGGCTTCCATCCCAGCGTCTTCCTTGCCTTGCTGGAGTCGCCCTTGAGGCTGTCCACCTCCGCTGGCCGGAAGTACCGGGGATCGATTACGACGTGCTCCTTCCAGTCCAGCCCTACATAGCTGAATGCCGCCTGAAGAAACTCCTCCACCGAGTGCGACTCCTCGGTGGCCACCACGTAGTCCCCTGGCTCCTCCTGCTGCAGCATCATCCACATGGCCTCCACGTAGTCTCCGGCGAATCCCCAGTCCCGAGCGGCCGAGAGGTTGCCGAGGAAGACCTTGGTTTGAAGACCGAGGCGGATGCGGCCGACGGCGCGGGTAATCTTGCGGGTGACGAAGTTCTCGCCGCGGCGAGGGCTCTCGTGGTTGAAGAGGATGCCATTGCAGGCGAAGAGGCCGTAGGCCTCGCGGTAGTTGACGGTGTACCAGTGGGCGGCGACCTTGGCGGCGGCGTAGGGGGAGCGGGGGTGGAAGGGGGAGGTCTCCGATTGGGGCGGCGGCGTGGAGCCGAACATCTCGGAGGATCCCGCCTGGTAGTAGCGGATGGGCTTGGAGGCGCAGCGGACGGCCTCGAGAAGGCGGAGAGCGCCGGTGGCGACGACGTCGGCGGTGTAGTCGGGGATCTCGAAGGAGACGGCGACGTGGGACTGGGCGGCGAGGTTGTAGACCTCGTCGGGGAGGAGGGCGTCGACCCAGCGGCGGAGGGAGGAGGCGTCGGAGAGGTCGGCGTAGTGGAGCTTCATGCGGGCCTTGGCGGTGTTGTGGGGATCGACGTAGAGGTGGTCGAGGCGGGCGGTGTTGAAGTTAGAGGAGCGGCGAATGAGGCCGTGAACCTCGTATCCCTTTCCCAGGAGGAACTCCGTTAGGTACGATCCATCCTGCCCCGTGATGCCCGTGATGAGGGCCACCTTGCGGCGGTCCCCTGGGATCATCGGGCGTGGCACCGCGGTGCCGTTGTTGCCGTTCTCCTCCATATTGCCGGTGCCGTTATTGGATTCGTGGGACGCCATTTGTTCAGATCTGGCGATGGGAGAGGAGCAGGAGCAGGAGGAGGAAAGAGACGTCCCCCTTTCGGGTTGAAAGGTAAAAGAGTGCGGTGTGCGGTCTCACGCGGTAAGCGACTAGTAGGGGAGTGATGGAGTCTAAATATTGGTGGGGCCTGTAAACGTATTTTCTTGCGCTCAAAAGTCTAAGACCAATTGACTAAAAAGCCCAAATCATACACGATATTTCATTGCAATATGTATTTATTTGACTTGTTTCGTTTTTGTACTTCATACCAAATGGATGGATATTATTAATTCAAAAAAATTAACCACTCTTGTAATTTTAATTCAAATACCAAATGGATGGATATTATTATTTGCAACTGCATTCTTACGGCCGCTCGAGCCGTTGCAGATATGTTGTATCTGCAATGGCTTTCTAACGGACATGCGAGCCGTTGCTGATGATGTTAATTATCAGCAACGGCTTTCTAACGGACAAGTGAGCCGTTGTTGATGATAACTTATTAGCAACAGCTTTCTAACTGACAAGTGAGTCGTTGCTGATGATAACTTATTAGCAACGGCTTTCTAACGGGCGATGTGAGTCGTTGCTGATAAGTTTATATAGGTCGTAGATCGCGCCCGCCCCTTCTTCCTCCCGCTGCTGCCGCCGCCTCCTCCTCTCGCCGCCGCTGCCGACGCCGACGACGCCTCTTCCTCCTCCCACTGCTGCCGACACTGTCAGGTATACATCGCCGGCCGGCCGTCTCTTCCTGTTGCGGCCAGCGGGAAATCCGATCGAAACCCTAAAAATAGGGTTTTAGTCGGCGGCGGTCGGCCGATGGCCGCCGCCGGACCTTGTACAGTGGCCGGACAGTGTGTCCGACCACTGTACATCGGCGCTGGAGTCCACCTGACTCTGGCGCCGGAATTTGTAGATTAATATGTATTTTTAATTGTTTTTTAATTATTAATTAATTATTAATTATTTAATTAATTAATTATTTAGATTAATTATTTGACTTTTTTAGATTAATTATTAGGGTTTAGATTAATTTCGCAATCGTCCACTTCGGACGCGCGCCGAAATCGTCGAATTTGGACTCGTGTCGGAATTGTCCAATATGGACTCGAACTGTCTCGAAACATTTAGAAAATAATCATCCATCCGACGAGTTGATATATTTCACGTACGCATCGACGAGTCGAATATGATTTAGCAAAACCTTAGATCCGTTCGGGAATTGTATGTTCGTGTAAAAGAAGTAGATGATCTTTTATACGACGTACAATTCTTGAATTGTCCCTGATTAGACAATTTGGTAATATAGTTATTTGTACTGCACTTACGTTTTTATTTTAATTGTTAACTAATTATTCTAAATTTCGACAACATCTCTCTTATTCTCCGATACGCGCCCAGATGATATGCGTATTCGGAGAACTGTAAGGAGATGCTGCCGAAATTTAGAATGAAGTTCACGGTTAAAATAAGTACTTAGTGCAATATAAATAACATAAATCCCGAATAGAATAGGACAATCTCACCTAAAGACATTAACCAAAGAAATTATCATTGATTGACAGAATCATGTCGGCTGATCGAAGTTGGATGTACCGACGTCTTGATCGTGGAGCTTTAACGAATGAGTTTCGATTAGGCGTAACGTACTTCCTAAATTTCGCTTATTCAAATCGGAATTTCGTTAGCATCGATGATCAAATCCGATGTCTGTGCCGCATTTGTTCAAATGGACGATTTTTGGATCGGGAGACTGTCACTCTGCATCTATATAGCAAAGGATTTGGCGTGATTGGCGTGTAGTCTGTAAGACAAAAGGTAGATGAAAAATTGATCCGATAGTAGGAGAAAATGAGCTGATACCTGATATGACACATGGTTTCTATCAAGAAGATGATCCTCCTGCTGTAGATCGTATTATTCCAATACTCGAGGATGTTGACACAACGTCAATTCAATTAGAAGTTGAATATACTGATGATAACGATCACGAATTTGAGGAAGCTGGAGATGAAGAAGATGAAGAAGAGGAAGAAGAGGAAGAATTCGAAGACTATTATTCAGATGATGAGGAAAAATTGTAAAGTATATATTTTTATTAAATATATCTCTACTATTTATACAATAATCTAATTATATATATATTCGACAGATATGTCTGGTCGTGGTTATCGTCGCAGGAGAGCTTCGGAGTCTCCGATCGGTGAGACTCCTACACTTACTCATGCTGCTGATCCTCATGTTGCTGATCCTCATGCCGATGATACTGCCGAGGCTAGTACATCCAGACGCAGGCGGCCGCGGGGGCCGAACAGGTGGCAGCCTCCACCAGCCACAGAGTCACGTAGATTGATTAGCGTGATTGAGGAGCGGTAATATATCATGAATTATGAATCATTACAAATTCATTATATCATAATATAATATTAAAATTTATTTTTGTTGTGCAGGTTTGAGCAAGAAGTGCCGAGGAGCATTTTTTCTACTATTCGACGATACATGCACGGGGCATGGCCTACGTGGTCTCACGTGCCTAGCGAGCACGTCGACATGTTATGGCGCGAGTTTGAGGCACATATTATTATTATTTTTACATGCATGATGATTAATATTGGTACTGATATTATTATTTTGCAGGCTCGTTATACATGCGCCGAGGACCAAAGGCCCTTCATTTACGCTGTCTGGGAGGCTATTTCTCGGGCAAGGTACAACGGGAAGCTGGGGCAGGCTCGGTCCCAGGCGATGGCCCGAGCTGGGACCACTAACATTGCGGAGACTCGGGGATACGACCCCGATTGGATTACTCCGGATATATGAGACCAGCTCGTGGGAATATGGTCGACGGATCGATGGCAGGAGATTTCTCGGAATGCGGCTAGAAATCGCATGTCGGGGGGAGCAGCGCGTCACACCAGCGGCTCTGCTGCATTTGCAGTGCACGCGAACCGTATGGTAAGTATATCTTTTAATTATATATTTTATTTGTTACAATGTGTACTAATTAATGTATTTGTTTTGTAAATGTAGACGACGGTGTCGGATGACGGGAGTGTCCAGCGATCCTCCCCGATGGCGGTGTTTGAGCGGACTCACTGTCGAGCACATGGGACGGGGGAGTACATCGACAACCGCGCTGCATACATTATGGTAACTATATATTTGTTTAAATTATTCATTATATATTTATAATTTAAGTTTTATGATCAATATTAAACAAAAAATCAAACTCGAGTAGGAGACCTACAGCCAGACGGTGGTGCAGCGCGGGGGTACCCCCGAGGACTTTGACGCAGCAATGTGGGTCGAGGCCGCAGGTGGCTGGGACCATGGCCGCGTATATGGCTTCGCAGATAGTGGTCATGCGCGAGCCGTACTAGGGCCACTTGGGGCACCGACCCTTCCGGTCGCTGGTGAGCGGTCGTCCACCTCTAGATCCAGTTATGATCATAGTAGCAGAATAAGGACTCTAGAGGACACGGTCGCGCGTTAGACTGAGATAATGGAGCGTCAGAGTCAGATGATGGCGGATATACAAGCTATGCTACGCAACATGTCAGGTCATCCCGAAGCAGGCATCTCTTCGGCATCATCTAATCCATCGTCCTCGAGTCAGTCCACGCTGGTGAACACTCAAGCACTCCAGACCCCGCCATATGATCCAGGCCATCCTCCATCGTCATCGTGAGATATTTTTTATATTGACTTTGTTACTGAGATATTGGACTTGTTTAATTTATTTTGTTTGGATATTGATACTTCAATTTTGTATTTGAATAGTTTTTATACTATCGTGGATAATTATCAATATAAATATAATTATTTTGATGTATATCTTGGTGTATTTGTGATGTGTGAATGAATGTGTGTATGAGTGTATGGGTGTGTGAGTTATGTATCAGATAATGTATCAATAAAAATTTGAAATTTGAAATTTTTTCGTTACCAGGTTCACATCATCAGCAACGGCTTTCCCACGATCGTCTGTGGGAAAGCCGTTGCTAAAAGTGTATCGAAAGTCGTTGCTGATGACCTACAACAACGGCTTAGCGAGGAATTTTACTAACAGCGTTGCTACGGACTCAACGCCCGTTGCTATTAATGTTATCCGCAACGGCTCCGGGTCCGTGGCAAAACTATTGCTGATAATATTGTTAGCAACGGCCCAAGCGGCCGTTGCGGATCCGTTGCTAACTTATCAGCAAACGCGATTTTCTGCCACGGCTCCATTGCAATGGCTCGGCCGTTGCTAATGCTCTTCAGCAACGGCTCAGCAACGGCATCAGCCGTTGCTGATGCCCATTTTTCTAGTAGTGACACACACACACACACACATATATATATATATATTATAAACGAAAATCTCTAACTCATTAGATATTTTGGTGTAAAATCTATAATAGCTTCATAATTTTTTAAATAATATTTGAATTCACAAAATAATTTTTTAATGATATAAAAAATGTACTATGATTCAAAAAATATTATACATCAAAAAATTTTATTATAGATTTTGTACAAAATTTTCTAATGCATTAGAGAGTTTTAAAATATATTTTTTATATTCTAATATCTTAATTTTATGACAAAAATATTTTATAAATTTAAAATATTTTTTTATTTTTAATTTTTAATTTCGGATTTAATAATTTTTTCTTCCAAAATTTAATTACGAGCAATTGATCATTAGTTGTCAAATGTGACGTCACTTCCTTAATAGGACATGGACATCGTTTAAAAATTAGATAATATTGGACCATCAAAAAATAAAGAAATGGTGACATATACTTTACAGTTCAATTAATATATATAAAGAAATGGTGACATATACTTTATTTCATTACGTTAACACATGATGATAATAGGATCATATATATTCATATGAAAAAACAAACATCTTCAACACCATTTTGCTTAATTATTGCATATTACATTGATTCAGCACAAACAAAGACAAATTAATATTTTCTTCTTCTTTTACTAATTAAATTGGAGGTAGTAGCTAATTAATTCTTGCCTCATGCATGCATGCTCTACCAACTCAGTATTGAGCCACGTCGACGACGGCGGACTCGTCGACGATGCGGGCGGCGGGGCGGAAGCGGCAGTACCCACATCTGGTGGAGAGGAAGGACGGCACCTTGTACTTGTCCTCGCCCCCCATCATCGGCATCGCCACCCCCTTCTTCACAGGGCTCACGTAGTCCGGCCGGTAGGTCTGCCCCAGGATCCCCTCCACCCGGTCCGATAGGGCAGCAAACCGGTACTGCATCTCCAGGTGCGCGAAGGCGTCGCCCGGCGGCAGCCGGTACCCGTGCGCCCGGTCCTCCTCCTCTGTAATCGGCACCACCTTCACGTCCATCTCCAGCAACCCGGCCACCGTCACCCTCACGCTGTTCGACTCCCCGGTCCTCTCCACCACCACCTCGCGAGCTCCTTCCTCCTTCGGCGCGCGCCACTCAGCCTCTCCGTCGGCCGGGACGACCACCTCCGTCCCGTCCCAGCGGACGGCCAGGGCGTCGAAGCGGTCGTCCCACGCGGCCACCTTCCGGGCGGCGACCACCAGAGCGTGGGAATCGAACATGACGGCCAGGGCCTGCACCCAGGTGAAGTCGCGGGCTCTTCCCTCCGGCCGCGTGCCGATGAAGTGCACGTTGATCTGGAACTGCTCGTCGGAGACGAGGGCGAAGTCCCCGCCCTTGGCGCCGTGAAAGTAGAACATCTGACCATCGCCGCCGACGAACCGGGGGTCGTAGCACACCGAGCCATAGCCATTGCAGTTGGGCATCCTATCTGCAAAACGCCGACGAAATTAAAGAATTAACACAAATTTAAAAGATGAGAACTGCATTAAAGCATCTGAAATCAGAAACTACGTTTGCAGGTGGTCTCGCAGCGACTGCTGCAGTCGGCGAAGCAGCCCTTGACGCGCTTGTTGTTCCTGGGCTTACGATTGGCGCACTCCGCCGGGCACTCGAGGGTCTTGTAGCGGCACCGGCCCCTCGCCAAGCAGAAGAAGCGCTCCTGCCCGACGCCCCCTCTCCCCCTCCTCGGTTGGAGGACGATGTAATGGGTGGAGGCGGGATCGAGCGCTCCCTTCTTGGTGTAGTCTTTGGCGGCCGAGGCGGCTGCCATGGACATCACCAAGGCCAACAGGGCCAGCAAGATGGAGATCAAAGTCCTCTTGCCGCTGCAGGCCATGCTTTCTCTGTGAATGAGGAAGCACCTCCTCTGCAACAGCAGTGTTTATATCTATCAAGGCCAATGGAGTTCTTCCTCAATGAAATCTATCTTCACTTAATTATAGGGAAGAGGCCAACAGCTTGCAGGGTTTTATATAATAAGTATTGTCTTGGAGTAATGAAATGGAAAGGAGGAGGTTGACTTGAGAAAATTATTTACAACTCAGCTCTCACGATCTGGGCAGCCATCTCCATGCAGCACGCATAACTAAACATATTAATTGACCAGGCCTATTAGATTCGGGTTGATAGTTAGATGTTTGGAAATCAAGTGAAAATTAATTATTAATTATAAAATGCATGTTGCAATGAAATTAGATTAAATCAGCTAACTTGACTGAAATAAAGGAGAAGAGTATAGTAGAGGCATAGAGAGGAGCGCACACAAGGTGTTCGACGTGAGGTATCATGGCGTTTCTTGCGGCGGTAGTAGCAGTAGCTGGCAAATATATGCGGGTGGTAATTGTTTATGTTGTCCCTACTACGTACTCCACAGGCAACTGCTGCAAATGCGGAGCAACGCGGTTGCTTGGCTTGCAGGGCTTACGATTAGTAGCTGTAAATTAAGATGGTCGACATGGTGAACGTGGAGAGGATGCTGTCATCACTGCTCGTTGCATGCCGGCCCATGCACGCACGCAGCAGCAGGGCGGGAAACGAAAGGCCGGCGACTGATCCCCAAAAGCGTTCATCAGAATTGCCGCTATATATATAATTGCTTTTTGCTGATTATTTTGCTGCGCTACGATTACAGCTGGGATTTATACTTCGATTGTTGAACCAAATCTAGGGGTTTAGTTTAGCTGAGATTTTCTTGATAATGTGCATCGATTAGATCTGAAGTAAATGAGCTTGGAGCAGTGAATTTTACTCGTAACATTTTGCAGGGAGAAAATAGGCCGCCCAATCTAGGGGTGTGCATGTACCGGATAAATTCAGAATCCCGTTGGAATTTATTCGATCGGATAAATTTTGAATATATCTAAATTAAATTTAGCTAAGGTCCGAAAAAATTAAGGAATTGATTAAAATTGATTTCGATTTCGGATCCAACACATCCAGTAGACGAAATATGTATCCGGAACTTATAAATGAACATATTCTAACAGGCTATCCAGAATTTTTAGCCTGAAATCTATAAATGAACATGTTTCAATAAGATACTCGGAACCTGTAAATTAATGAACATGTTTCAACAGGCCAGGTAGTCAAAACTTGTACCCTAAACTCTGTAAATATATAGTTAGATTTCAACAGGGTATTTGAAACTTTTATTACACCACAAGTTATAGGTAGGATTCGATTTCAAATCCCAACAAGGTAGATTCCGAGTTCAAAATCTAAGAACCAGTTTTATACATTATAAGATCCGAGTAGATTGGTTTCAACTATATATCATAACAAAAATACGGAGTATCCAAACTCCTCACCCTATCCCAATTTAAGAATATTTGTATAGGAAACTATAGAAGAAATATATAATGAATTGAGTTTGACTTGGGATAGATTGAGATTGAGGTTGGGTCTTGATCTCTATACCTTCGAAGTTGGACTCCCTATTTCCAAGTATAAACTACATTAGAGTTAATTAAATGTGCACATGGACCAACTGTCAATTAAAAGTTAATTAATTTGCATGGAGTCACCTGTAGATCTGCTGCAATATTAATTAATTGTTTTCTTATACAATATTTAGCATATTTATTTATATACAGTAGCTAATAGAAAACTAGCTAGTTTTTTTTTGCCAAAAAAAAAATCGTATTATTGGCAACAATATGGTGCAGAGAGGACATCTGGTCGAGGTTATTTATGAAAAGGATTGGACCCACGAGTCGCGATGGATTGTAATTGAGCCGAGCTACTCGTGAACTACTCGCGCGATCAACTCGATGAAAATTTGAATCGGACTCGATCTTGTCGAGCTTGAGATAATAAATACTCGGCTCAATCGGCTCGCGAGCCTAATCGAGCTTTATATATTTACATGTAATTATATAAATATTAATATTTTAGATCAGGTCGAACTTTGAAAACTCATAACTTGAGTAGAGCTTGAGAAGACTGCTTTATTAAATCCAGAAAAGAACTTTACAATAAGAGTGCAATAATCTAAATCTCCTTCAGAATACAGCGAACTGTCTTAAATTAATTGAACTTGAAATTGGTACGGAGTAGAGACACTATCTCTGCAAGATCTGCCTTGAAACTGAACTCCTAATGTTGTATGTCAGAAACTGAGAAGAGGCACTCCTTAGGAAAAATGGTTGTAGCGGCACTCTTAATTTTTTGGATCTCTGAAACTCTCATATGGGGGGATTTTCTCTTGGTGTGGGATGTGATTAGAACTGCATATTAGGCCCATATTTATAATAGATGGGGAGAGCTGATTCATACCTGCTTTAGTGGAGAAAAAAACTCCAAGAAATTTGATGCTCCGTCTAATTTAATCATATGACTGAAATGCTTTTTTTGACCAAAGAAACTTGCAAAATGCTTGGTGGCTTCACGTGATGCCTCCATCTTTTTCTCCCTTTGACTAGTCAAAAGCAATATTTGATTTACACATCATCAATTTGAAAACTTCTGAAGTTATCATCAATTTGAAAACTTTTACGTGTGCTGTTGCAACATTGGCATGGGTATCTTGAGAAGATGGTGGGTTGGGCTCCCAAGCCCATGCTAATAAAATCATGGTTTATTTTGATTGAGTTCGGATGGTTCAATCAAATTGGCAAATCAATTCAAGCATATCTTGATCAAATCAACTTCGATTTGGATCCGGTCGTACTCGTTAGATTCGGTTCAGACCCAATTTGAGTCAATATCTAACAATTCATCCTTTAATAAAAATTAGGGTCAATGCAATCCTCAAAAGTCGTCATCCTCTCCCACAATGCCCGTATAGGGCCTACATCGAATCAGTGTTCAAGTGGGCCGAGTCAGCTTCTTGCTTGGCCTTAGGAACCCACATAGTCCTCCAAGTCTCCTCTTTCATTGTGTATCTCTGAGAAGAGATTTTCCTGAAAGCAAAATTTATACCTAACCCGGTGTTTGATTTTGCTGTGTTTTGCCTCGGAATCTGAACTGCTTCACGAAAGATGGATCCGTCTACCTTGTACAAATTATTCGATGCTCTTAGAGCCTTCAGTACTGTCGTGGCTCCATCTTGTACCTTCAAGACTCCTCCTGCAGATGATGTCGTATAGCCCATAGTGTCAAGAACTCCAAGAGATACTAGATTCCTCCCTAGCTTCGGGACATGACGAACATTTGCTAGAATTTTTGTCGAGCCATCATGCAATTTTAATTTCATCGTTCCAAAATCGACAACTTTGCAAGGTACGTTGTTGCCGACACGAACTACTCCACCATTGGTGCACCGATAATCCACAAAGGTCGTCCGGTGTGGAGTCATGTGATAGAAACACCCAAAATCCAAGAATCACTCATCAACGCTACTGGTGGTACGTTGACCTGTTCGCCTGCTGACCTGGATTACATGCATGTTGCATGATCAGACATAATAGAAGAAGAGAAAGAGAAATTTTGACTTGAGGTGTGTTGTCACCGACAAGACCGTCGTCGTCCACGGCGTGTCTTAGCAGTGCTTGTGCTATCTGTCACGACCAATACCTCTACTTTCTCAAAATCTGCGTAAGAGGCCTCCACATGTGCGTCTTGACCCTTATTTTATTATTGCAACTTTTTCTTAAGACTGCGATATTCTGACTTGATGTGACATCGTTTCTTGCCGTAATAACAAGTGACATTTGATTTGTTACCTCCTCATGCTTAATTAGAGTAGAGAGCTTCTCCTCTCCCTCCACCAGAAGAATTTGTTGTAAGATGCGTGTCCATAAGCTCCTTAGACACAAGAGCAGTGATCACCTATTCTGGAGTAATAGTGGTCTTTCCCAAAAGCATAATTTCACGAAAATTTTTAAAAGAAAAAGAAAGTGAACATAAAAGGAATAAAACCTTATATTCCTCTTCAATTTTGACACTCATATTCTCCAGGTCTATGATGATTGTCTGATAAATATTGATATGCTCTTTGACCAATGTGCCTTTTGTCATACGTAGGAAATGAAGCTTTTGCTTCAAAGCCATCTTACCGGTGAGAGTTTTGTCCTGATACAAGGATGTGATCTTGTCCCAAATACCTTTAGTTGTCTTTTGGAATGCAATTTCTCGAAGTGCTTCATTTGACAGGCTTAGGTACAAAATTTCAATTGTCTTTTGCTCATTATATTCTTTCTCGTCCTCGGTCCCCTACATCTTATCCTTAATTACCAAGAATGGCATAATGTATCTTCTCCATAGTTAAGATCGTTTTCATCTTCATTGACCAAAGTGCATAGTTGACATTACGATCTAACTTCTCAATATCAATTTTGGTGCTCGCCATGGTTGGGGAAGTAGACTCTAATACCAACTTTTGAGAAAAGTAGACTCTCAAAATGAAAAGACACAATGTTTTTTCTTCATTGACCAAAGTGCATAGTTGACCCGAACCCGGCGAGAAAAATGAAAAACCAAATATGATAATAATAATGCAGAAAAAACAAAAAGACACAATGAGGTTAACATGATTCGGACTCAACGGTGTGCCGATCCTACGTCCACAGGGAGAAGAGGAGTCTACTTTATTAAATCCAGAAAAGAACCTTATAATAAGAGTGCAATGATCTAAATCTCCTTCAGAATACAACAAACTGTCTTAAATTAATTGAACCTGAAACTTGTACGGAGTATATGCACTATATATACAAGATTTGTCTTGAAACTGAACTCCTGGTGTTGTATGTCAGAAACTGAGAAGGGGCACTCATTAGGAAAAAGGATTGTAGCGACACTTTTAATTTTTTGGATATCTGAAACTCTAATATGAGGGATTTTCTCTTGGTGTTGGATGTGATTAGAACTGCATATTAGGCCCCTATTTATAATAGAGGAGGAGAGTCGATTCATGATTGCTTTAGTGGAGAAAAAAGCTCCAAGGAATTTGTTTCTCCGTTTGATTTAATCGGATGGCTGAAATGCTTCTTTTGACTAAAGAAACTTGCAAAATGCTTGATGGCTTCACGTGATGCCTCTACATTTTTCTCCATTTGACTAGTCAAAAGCAATATTTGATTTCCACATCATCAATTTGAAAACTTCTGAAGTTATTATCAATTTGAAAACTTTTACGTGTGCTGCTGCAACATTGACATTGGTATATTGAGAAAATGGTGGGCTGGGCTCCTAGGCCCATGATTATAAAATCATGGTTTATTTTGATCGAGTCCGGTTCAACATGGTTCAATCAAATTGGCAAATTAGTTCAAGCATATCTTGATCAAATCAACTCCGATTTGGATCCGGTCGGACTCGTTGGATTCGGTTCGAACTCAATTTGAGTCAATCTCTAACAACAAGTTCCATTCAGATCGATTGAATTTGAGCCCACTCAATTTAATTTCAAGCCAAGCTTAGTCGAGCTCGTGCACGAGCTCGGTCAAGCTCGAGAAAAATAAATGACCCTAACGAGCTCGAGCTCGAACTCAACATTTCTTAAACGAGCCGAGCTTGAGCATAGGCATGCTGTCGGCCTGACTCGGCTCGATTACACCTCTAACTATAACAAAATCAATTGTCTAGTTTATATCATGGTTATTTCTTAAAAACATACGAAAATGTTAAATTATAAAAATTTGAATATAATTACAATTATGAAGGTTCCAAATAAAACTCTACATCTCTGGAAGGTAGGGCATTAATAATAAGCACGGAGTTCGATTCATGCACAACATTTTGATAATTTGCTTCTTTCTCGTATGTCAAAGCAAATAGGATTAATTGCTTTCCACAATTAAAGTCAACCAATTCTATTGGTAGGGTCACAAGACCCATCAATATTGATCTTGATCCAATGCGATAAAAGATTGAATGAGTTATATATCACTCTAACCAATTAGGGGCGATAATTTTATTCGGATTTGCTAATTAAAAATCGCATCTATATCGTATTTGATTCATATTCGTAAATAAAAATGGATATGAATATAGATATGGATTTAAAAAATTTATATCCGCGTGGATATGGTACGGATACAGATATCTATGTTCTAAAATGAGCAATTTACCATATTCGAATGTTGAGAATGAAAAATTTCCAAAATCGAATCTGAAGATGAGTAATTTTCAAAATCAAAATTGAGTAGATTGAATATTTATTTTACCCATAGTCAAAAGTCTCTGGGGCCAAAAATTAAAAAAAAAATATTAAAAATAATTTAAATTTATAAAATATTTTTTAATGATAAAAATATGATATTAAAAAATAAAAAATATATTTTTCAAACTCTTTAATATATTAAAGACTTTTGTACAAAGTCTATAAATTTAAATTTAAATTAAAAATTATAAAATATTTTGATGTAAAATATTATTCTAGATCATAATACCTTTTTTTGTATCATTAAAAAATTATTTTATGAATTTAAATATTTTTTTAAAAAATTATGAAGTTATTATAGATTTTGCACAAAAGTCTCTAATGAACTAGAGATTTTTATTTTATAATGATTTTATAATTATTAAAAAATAAAATTTAATTCATAAAAAAAAATATGTGATATAAAATATGTGCTAGAGTCTATCAAAATATTTTGGACAAAAAATATTTTATTATTTTTAGTTAAAAATTAGTTTTATAGACTTTGGACAAAAGTCTCTAATGTGCTAGATGTGTTGTGATTCAAAAAATTATTTTTTTATCAAAAATATTTCATAATTTTTAATTTTAATTTTAATTTTAATTTATAAACTTTGTGCAAAACTCTCTAATGATTCAAAGAGTTTGAAAATATATTTTTTAGACTCTAACACCTCATTTGTATATCATTAAAGAGTTTTAAAATATATTTTTTAGACTCTAATACCTTATTTCTATTATAAATATTTTTTATATTTTTTTTAATTTTTAACCAAAGTCTCCAACTGATTATAAACTTTGACCGATAGGTAAAATGAGTATTTAATCTACTCAATTCCGATTTTGAAAATTACCTATCTTTAGATCGGGTTTTGAGAATTTTTTATTTTCAAAATCCGGATACGAAAAATTGCTCTTCTAAAATTACTACTTTATAGTTGACCAACATAGTATATTATTAGATAACAATATAATATAAAAATAAAAATAAATTGTTATTAATTAATACTTTTATTAAATTTATACCAATCATGACTATTAATAGTTTTAATTAATTTAGCTTGTATTCTAAAGGTAAAACAATATAGCAAGTTACAAGAAATAGCACACAACTAGTCTCATTTGCTACCAAAAATCTAGAAATGGTATATTCTTTCCAATTTATTTTAATTAAAATTGTTACAACTAATCTATGAATTGTTTGATCTCCTCATGTACATTAGTGGATAGATGAGCATAATGCAATATGGCTCCAACATGAAAATTCAAATTAATTTTCACAACTCAAGTAGTTAACTTATTTGGAGTAAGCAGTGGCGGATTTTAGTTAGGACAAGGGGGGCATATCTTCAAAATTGTCTAGACTCCCTTGAATTTTGATTTTGTTTAATTGACATATTTTTTTAAAAAAATAAAAATAAATTGAGAAGTAAACAAAATAGATCGTGTTTGTTTGACACATTTTCTGCATAATGCAAAAGGTGTAACTCCTTGGAAAATGAAAAAAAATAATTTATCTGAAAGGATAAGTTGTATTTTTTTGCATGGTATTTAAAAATTAATTAATTAATTTATCATAGTATTTGCATTTAGAGTTGAATTTATACTTTATGTTATTAATATTGTGAGATTAGTACCCAGATGAATTTTAAATCAATTTAAGAAATCACTTCGCATGTTAGAAGAAAATATAATTACAAGAATACAAATTTGATATTATATTTAATGAATATATTTTATTTAAAACATTATATATAATATTATATATATATATATATTTAAAAAATAACTTTATAACACAATCATTATAAAGCATAAATACAGTAATATACTCACAAAGCGTATTACGAAACGTACAAAGACATACAAAATGCGCACAAAACACTACAACTGTGGATTTAACCCAAGACCTATGCAATATACTCAAATGCTACTACCACTTGAGCATAAGTGAGTTCACAAATAATATTACATCTCATTTATTATTCTATCATATCCTATGAGTGAAGTAAACAAAATAGAAGTCTTACCATGAATATATTTGTTTTGCATTTTGCTTTTTGTAATTAAAAAATATTTTTTAGAAAGGATAAAATTGTCCATTCATTTGTTATAACAACTCTAAAAACTATTATTTTCTATATGTTTTAAAGATTTATTTAATATTATTTTACAATATCATCTATAGATAAATATTTACTAAAAATATATAATTAGAATTTAGTTTTATCATGTGCTATATAATACAAAGATTTTTCAAAATTTCGCATTCGAATTTTGGGAACGAAAAATTCTCAAAATCGAATTTTAAGTTTCAAAATTAAAAATATATATTTAAAAATAATTTAAATTTATAAAATATTTTTTTATAATAAAGATAAGATATTAGAGAATAAAAATATATTTTTTAAACTCTCGAATGTATCAAAAACTTTTTGCACAAAGTCTATAAATTTAAATTTAAATTAAAAATTATAAAATATTTTGATGTAAAATATTTTTTTGAATTATAACACATGTTTTATATTATTAAAAAATTATTTTATGAATTCAAATATTTTTTTTTTAAAAATTATGAATCTATTATAGACTTTGCATGAAAATCTCTAATAAGTTAGAGACTTTTGTTTATAATAATTTTATAATCATAAAAAATAGAATTTAATTTATAAAAAATATATGTGTGATATAAAAGATGTGCTAGAATTTATTAAAATATTTTGGATAAAAAATATTTTATTATTTTTAATTAAAAATTAGTTTTATAGACTTTAGGTAAAAAATTGATGAAGATTTTTTTATTTATTTTAATTATTGAAAGTTATTTTTTAAGTGGTTTTACTATGTTCTACATTTTGAAATATTAAACGAAACTCAAATTTGGCTATCGGTCCGACACGATTGGTTCAGGCCGCGGGGCCCGCGTTCTAATCGAATTGCCTCGCTGCTTTGAATGGCTGGTGAAGAGTGAGTAGTACTTTAGTTATGGGCTCGGTCTTTCTTCTTCCTCTTGCCGTCCCAAATCTCGTTTCTCAATTTGGTTTACTCGACGCAGTGAGGCGAGGAGGGAGGAAGAGTGGCGAAGAGAGGGCGAAGAGCGATGAGGCAGCGAAGGACGGTCCTCTTGGGGTTTTCCGTCGCGCTCTTCCTGGGGATCGCCGTCTACTTTCGGCTGTGGGCCATCGACCGCCAAGCGGAATCTGCCGATGACGACAGCCGCGAAGCCCTTCGGTGCGAAATCGTACCCTCTTCATCTCATCTTTTCCTTATCGTGGAATTTTCTTTTCATCCGTATGCCTTGATTTTTGATCCTCGTGCCTTGAGCTGCAGGCGACATCGTGATCTTCGTTCTTGACGTTCTACGTTTCAGTTATCAATTTCTAAGTCAATTGCATTGCTTGATTCTTAGTTTAATTGCTACCTTATCTTTATTGACGTTCAATTTGACGACTCCTTATGAGCGTAGGAGTGCAAAAAGGTTTTTCTTTATCATTCTTGTTGTTTTTTTGTCAATTTGTTCTTCACGAATTTCTGTTCTTCGATATGCCCCATTGTGTTGGTTTAGCTACGGAGTTCTAGTAGGCTGGAGATTTGTGGAGCTTTCACGTGTTGCGCCACAGTTTTCAGTGGTGATTAGCGTCAAACTTACACATGAAAAGTCATGCTAAACTAAGAAGATTAGATTGTTTGCAATTATCAAACAATATATCAAATTCAACATGTGGTTTTGCCTAATAACTAGGCACAAGATGGGGCAAGGTTGCAATTCGTAATAATCAAAGACTAGCCATAGTCAGACTTGTCATATCTGTTGGAGTTGTTTTCCTCTTTTCTCCACTTACAAAATGCCACTTACGGAGGTTTCTGTGGAGAATGTTAACTGCTACATGCTTCAAGTTAGTCCACCATGCTAAATTTAACCACTAATCTCCCACTTCATTCCATTTAAAATACTGCATTTTAATCAATTTTGTTTATCTATGTCAGTGTAGTTGTTATCTTGCTTTTGGATGGTGTAAATTTTAATTGTACACCTCAAAAAAAGGAGGAAGGAGCAATGCCTTTAGTTGAATGACTATATATGGTACCTCTTTGATACATGTGATCTAGGCATGTTCAAGTTCAAGAATTCACAGAGTTAAAATGTTCTTTATAAGCATAAGTATTGGACCTATTAATTGCCTGATCAAAGATATTATCTGCCAATGATTTCAGTTTTGAAATCAAACAATGTTGGGATTTCCTAGGTTAACCATTTACTTATCATTAAGAGAACAGCACTTTGTTAGTTATATTCACATTGTAATTATTTTCGTGGACTTGTTAAAATTCTTCATGAGGTTAGAAACGACTGAGGTTTTACATGAGAACAATGTTTGGTCTACATAGAAAATTGAAGTTATTTTTCATATGTTTAAACGTACATGATCTTCTTGCAAGTTGTTCATACTATATTATCGTAGCATGCAATTGATCTTGCTTGGTAACTTAAGTCTAAAAGAATGTTACCAAAATTGCTACTTTATTACTTATACATCTTTCTTCTGGTACAGGAGACAATTCGAACGTGCCAATATGGAAGCAATGGACGAATCTGCAGAATGGAGAATGAAATATGATGGGGAGGTGGTTAGGAATAGACAGATTCAGGATGAGCTTCTGAAGGTACATGCCTGGAGTGTTTGACCCTTTGATCATTCATGATATATCTTAATTGTTTATATCCATAACATGTAACTTTGGAAATTACATAGTGTTCTAAAGGAGGAACTGTACTGTTCATAGCGAAGACTGCTAAAATAGAGGTGAAAAACAAAATAATGACAAAAAATTGTTCTTGTTTTATAAATATTTTAGTAGCAGTAGCAGTATGTAAGACTAAAAAGTTGGGTGTATGAATCAACATACGTTCTAGGAAGTAATGCATAGAAAGTCTAACAGGACATATTTTTGAATGAGGGCATAGAATGGTCATGGAATAAAATGATTAGGGTTGACTTCCCTGCCATCAGAGTCCAAAAAAACAACAATTAAAGAAGAAAACTCATTTATGCAAAGTTATTTGTACTTTTTATTATTAACCTAGTGTAACTTGAATATGTTTAGCGATATTGTTTTCTTTCCTCAAAGTACGCTTGAATTTCAAAAGATTGAAAGGGTTAGAAGTTCAAAAAGAATGCTTGATGTACTTGCAAGTGCTTCAGATCTACATTGTTTAATTGAGCTGCAAACCTTGATCCTCTTGACATTATGATGGCAGGAAATGTTTTTATATGATGGTTGTTAAGGGTTGAATTTTTGCTTTAATTTTTTCATGACTTAGATTTTTTTCCTCAGGGATCTAGGCTTTCAGGTAGCATTTTGCTACATGTACTTTTGATACAAATATACAAGACATATCTTGTTACGCAATAATTTCAAGGTGAACATTTTAAACTGAGGACTAGGAGGGCCTAGTTAGCTCCCATTAGGCCTTTTTAGAAGTTCCTCTGAATTAGTATGCACTTTGACTATAGGAAGTCATGGACATAGGATCTGCAAACACACTGAAAATAAGCTTAAATGGGTGCCAAACATACTGAAAATAAGCTTCTAATTCTATTAGATTCGGACCATAAGATCAGCAGCATTGCCATAGCATAAATTTCTGTATTTATACATGCCAAACAGTATCAGGTGGGCAAGTTAGAAATCCAAGGGTCGCAGGAAACATTTAATGCATAAATTTCTGTATTTATTAATGCATTTAATGCCTAAAATCTTCGTATATAATTTCAAAGGTACCATCAGAATCAATCAGTTCCATCTAATGTTCTTTTAATAGGTATGGTTCTTGATGTACGGTGGCAATCTTAAACTCGATAGGCTTGCTTGCTACATTAATAATAGAATATTTTTTCTAGTTAAGGTTATCTTTTTGAAAAGGTAATGTTAGTTTGGTTTCATGGGCTAAGTTTTGAAGGATTAAGACTGCATTATTTCTTCTTTGGCTGATGATGCATGGCTATATAAAACTCACCTAAAAAGTACGGGCAGGGAACTTGGAGATTTGAATGTGTTATGAGTATGAGAACCAGATTTATAGCATTTCATGATAGATGGCTTTCTCATGCATCCTTATGCATAATGCTGATTACATTGGCTGCATAGTCTAACACATCTGATTCATAGGTCAAAGCATCATTATCAGGTGCCACTAGGAGGTTTGACATATTGCACAAGGTATTACCATAAGCATCCAAGCTCATCCATGCTCTTCAACTTTGACGCATGCTGGTTGATTTTATGTCTTCTTGCCAGGAAAATATGAGCCTGCAGAAGCAAGTTGAGTCATTGAAACGGCAAATTGAAGATAAGAAACAACACTGCAACTGCAATCATTCATCGACTCAGCTCCGATAAAGATGTTCATTGTCCGATACACTCCATGATATCATAGCTTAAATCTGTTAGGATTAGCTTGTGCCAGCCTTGTTCTAATTAAATCCACACATTTTTTCTGTGTCCCGCCATTTTTGTTCGACTAAAATCAATTTTGTCCAAAGGTGGATCTTCCATAATAGTTGTGATGTCAAAAGATGGAAGCTCCTTATCTGTGCAAAAGTATGTGGGTTTACATTATAAGTTCACCTCCTAACAAATCCTCTAGAATTTATTCTCCTTGAATGGCTTGTGACCAGGGGAGGCTTTGTCAAGCAACTTCATTTCTTTGATGTTTGGCTTGTCAGTGGAAAATTAAGATCATGAGATATTTGACTGGACTTCCTGGCGCATTAAATTGAAATCTTTGGTAATATGCAGCAATTTTTTGCATCAATATCATGATTACCTGCTTGGATTTTTCTCAACGAGCTAGCATTTCCCTGCATATGGTCGTATACTCGTATGTTCTTTTAAAATTTCTAAAGTATCGACTAATGTAATATCTCTTTTGCACAAGCACTAGGGTAGTATGTTTTTCACAAGAAGCTATATATGTAGTTTTGCTGAAGCAAGGAGCCTCGACAAGCAGAGAATGATAAGATCCACAAGTAGCAAAGCGCAGCAAGTGTAGATGTGTTTTTTTGTGCCTCAATCATTCTTTAGACAAGTGGCTGCTTCGCATGATTCTGGGAAATTTAATTCAGTGATATTTGGCATATTTGATTCAGTTAATCATTGATTTCTTGCTGACAACTCATGCTCAGTGCCAAGCGAGAATCAAGATCAAGATGCATGAATACTTAGTAGACAACTGATCTTCATCTCAGTCATTTTTTCTTTATCAAAATAAATATTATTAATTATCCAAGAGCATAGAAATCAGTTCAGTCAATTTATTTGATAGAATGCTCGGTGCGCACATAAAAAGACTAGTGATTAAAGGTTCGAAGCTATGTTATCACAACTAAGATGCAGTTCTTGTGCCACTCCAATCAACCGGCAACAGGCCCAAAAAATATGATAAATATATCAACCAAGGACAACATATATTGGTTATAATTCATCCACAAAGTCACAAACGTCATATTCTAGAAAATTAGAGTAACAAATTCGAAAAACAAAAAATATTATGTTGCATGTTCCACACCCATGTTGTCATACTATACACTTTAAGTAATGGAAGCTTGACTGTTTAACAGGAAAAACAAATGGACGTGCATGTTTCACCACAATAGACAAGCATCAGCAGCCATTCCTGCCTTTCACCGCGAGGCCAATGACCAAAAGTTCAAGAGGAATGATGGGGAGACTGCAAACCAACTAATGAAGACCATCGCTGTAGCAATCTCAAATCTCGTGCAGTGGTTCACCGAGCATAAGTTGAGATCGTTGCCAATCAGCACTGTAATCCCAGAAGATGCACATGCAGCCGCAAACGTCAGTGTGGACGTGATCTGCAAGAGTAACCAATATGATTTACGAGATGTTACACAAAACAAAGGAAGCTAGTACATTTTCAGTTGGAATAAACTGAAGCACTATACTGAAGATTTTAAATGGAAATGTCAACATGAAAACCTTATTTAGTAAAAGAGTATATTGAACATACCCATGCCACACCCATTATATTTGGTCACTGTCAGCCTAACTAATTGATGCTATCAGTTGCTAGATAGATTCTTAAAAAATAAACTTGTTGTAATAAGTTCATTAAGTGTTCGTAACTTTATGCTAAAACATCACATAAATTCAGTATGTATCTGTGCATATAAGGTTATCAAAGCCTATTTGAATGGACATGAAAGTTATGGGCAAGGGCATGCACTTGAGCAGTTTACTTACCCCATCTCCAATAGCAAACAAACAGAGAACTTTGGGATTTCTCAGGCAGCGCTTTACTAGGAGGGCATATGCATCCAAAAAGGCTAACGAGATACTCCACAAGCTCTGCAAAATGGCTGCTGCAACCAAGAAGCTGCATAATTGCAGAAGACATTATTCAAAAGGTAGGTGATAATTGCATTTTATGCTCTGAAGCTACAGTTGCTAAATACTTCACACATAAGGAACCAGCATTGAGAACCATGGTCATGCTGTTAATCTTCAAGAATCATAACAATTTTATGGAACTCCATAATTCCTTCAACTATAAAATATAAATTATAGACCACGCATGTAGTGCAATTCCCTGAACCACTAATCTACCAAGATTTCCATCCCAACATACTGATGATTTTGGCAGGGAAATGCCTCTTGCGTAATGCTTATTTTATGATTGAATTCCATCTAATTGCTTTCTTTTGACAACAATGCTTCTTTTATGATTGCATTTTCCTGGGACTTGTCCCAGTTTCCCAAGACATGGTTGCATTTTCTTTGTGTAATACTTCTCTTATGATACCCCATTATAAGTTCAGCAGTGCATTGACTTATCAAGGTCAAGTGCAGGAAGAAACTTCGATTTGTCAGGTTATAAACTTTAAACTAACTGCTTTTAAATGGCTTTTCGACTTGATTTTACAATCAAATGTATAGAGCGCATGTAGTTATGTGCCTAGAAGTGGAGTGGATTGTAATGCATACATGGGACAAACCATGTTATAGTCTTATAGATAATATACTTAGGTTTCAAATAATTAAAAAGGAAAAGATATCATAAACATAAAAGGTAAATAAAATTTAGCAACTCAATATTGAAGTTAAAGAAGTCATATAACATCAGATGTTTCAAATGGGGAACTCTTGGAATTGTATAAATTAAAACAAACTGAGATAGTGAGATGTGATAATTTAAAGAAAAAATAGCACACAGAGGCCAGATAATCAATGTCCAAAAGGTAAACATGTGGTCATAAAATTTCCAGTGAAACATTTAACAGTGATAATATGTTCTAATCATCTAGTTCTGCAAATGGCAAGCCTACAAAAAATTTGAAAGAAATGGAGAAAACTGACAATAACTTATCTAAGATCTAAAAACCAAATATAATTAGGTCTGAGTAAAGAGACTAATTGAAGTTAGCAGGGGTCTAGAATGTCCAGGGATATCAACTCTTAAGTGTTTGAACAGAATCTAAGTGCTAGAGACCTAAAGTAACTGAACCAGCTAAGAAGACTTCAGTGGCCCATCAACAGTACACCACTTTGTACTTGATAAACCATCTAGGAATTGCTAATCAAACAAACAAAATAAAGCTCTTATATTTAGTCCTAACGAAGTCATGCCTTCATATAAGCACCAAATTAATCCTTTTACAGAAATCTTTCAGAATATACATGATAATATCACAATGAATGGGGTTCAAGATCTAAGAAACACGAATATGAACCTAACTTAGAAACAACTTGAAAATCTTAAAAAATCATAAAAGAAAAGAAAAACATAGAGCAGGAAGTTATAAAATAAAATCAAGTATTTACAACTTAGGTAATTAATGATCATCGAATATCTAATTTTATAACAACCACTCACGAAGGTACTCCCATCCAATGCACAAAGATCAAGGAGATAATTGAAATGATACTTTCTAAATCATATGTATAGGAAACCTTATCGATTTGAAACAAGCTTTGTACATCTATAATGGTAAAAAGAAGCAACGCTTGTATCCCAATCCATTTTGAATTATCCGACACGTGTATCCATCACTTGTAAGCTTCCGACATAAACACAAAATGGCAGGGTAAGCATTATGAAGACTCAATAGTCCGTGCTTAATATATTTCACTTAACATAAAAGGGCCAAAAGTACTGGTCTGGAAACATTAACTTAAGGCCTTGTTTGGATAGGACTGAAGTGGACAGAAGACAGGTGAATTTAATAAAAAAAAAAGAGACTTCCTTGTTCCTTTCATTATGGTATTTCTGAATAAGTTCTTGGATGGCAAAGTCTAAGGGTTATCTCTTTGATGATATCATATTGATGATGATAGATATCGATATCAATGATAGTAACAATATCAATATTGATGACAGTGAATGTATCAATATTGATAATAGCAATGATATTGATATTGATGATACTGATAGTATTGATATTAATGACCTTAGACAAAGTTGCAAACCATGACAAATTTGTTAACTAGTTATATGATTAGAATAGCCTAAATCTCAAGACATTTCTCAAACCAATCATATACTTTATTCAGCTTATTGAGATAGGTAACCCATAAGACTCCCCCCTCTTAGAATTGTATATGAGAATTTCATCTCA
The DNA here is from genome assembly GCA_034359265.1 of Canna indica. Taxonomy (NCBI): domain Eukaryota; kingdom Viridiplantae; phylum Streptophyta; class Magnoliopsida; order Zingiberales; family Cannaceae; genus Canna; species Canna indica. Next base: position 70,769,691 of record CP136897.1, read on the forward strand.
TGCGGCTCCAGCAAAAAACACACATGTTGATTTCAGTGGATAATATAAATATAATAGAAATGTCAAAACTTTTTAGCTTAGCCACTTAATTTGCACCAACACTAAGATACAAGGTAATAAAAATATGAAATCTGTTCTTTGTATGGTAATGCCCCCAAAATATCAACTTAGCTCATCTGTGGTGTCCATCATTAGTCTTCCCAACTTTTCCTATATTTATTAGAGTTCTTTTTTTGTGTGTGTAATGTGAAATTGTGAATTGACTCTTGCTTTACTATTGATATTTGGTAGGAATCTACTTGTTGAGATCCTATGAATCAATTGCATCCCCCAGATTCATACTAGAACATGATGATTTAAATAAACTAGGAGAATGAAAGAGAAGGGAATTGGCCTTTTCCATTTTTGGATAAAAAGTAAGGAGAGAAAACAAGAAGGGAAGAGAACATATTTGGCTTTATATGCTTTCCTCCCAAAAATGGGAGGAAGTCCAGAGATAATTCAGCTTATAACCTATCACTAATGAATCATGAACAAAGATTCTTGAGTTCAAAACAATCATCAAGGAATTGTAAACACATGGATCAATGTTTGACTAACTCAAAGGAACTAAGAAACAGCCCCTATGGAGAAATTTAATGTTGCTAAAAAAAGTTAATAGCTGGGTTTAAGTAACTCTTATCCTTCATAATTAGAAAATTAGATAAATAATGAGCAACAGCCAACAAGTGAGAGAAGTGTCTCATTGTTGCTTTAATTCTCAGCTTTCAGTATCATATCTTAATCATAGAAATTGGAAGGAACAAACAGCAGATATTCAAATTAACTATCTAATAACTAAATCTCAATTGCAACGTTATGACTTATGATAATAGACGGTAATGAAATTTTGTTACTCTTCTGTTGTTTCTTTCTCGAGTATAAACTGCTTTACCTCTAAATGTTGAACTTATATTGTGATCTAATGACTCTAGTGCAAGCCATCTAACAATCTTCCCTGAGTTTATGAAAGGAGTGCATCCAACTAAACATAGAATGTCCATATAACTGGCCTCCAACATAGACCTTCCTATCCTTGACAATACTCAAATCTCGTAGAAGCCATAAAGCGACACCTTCCACTGATATTAAATATTGAGAATCTGTGACGGAGCTTACTGCTTGGTTTCCTCATACTCATTTAAAATTCAGAAAAGCACTAACAGCTGCTAACTTCTAAGGCGTCATACTCAAAAACAATACTTATCTTTAGATCAGTCTTTTATCAGTGAAGTACAAATAGAGTGTATACGAAGATTCCTTTTAGAAACGAGCGACGAGCATAAGAGAGTAATCGTTCAAGTCAATTGACATACAAAAACTTTTCATTCTAAAATAGGGACAGACGACACAAAGATCCGTTCGTCAGCTTTACGGAGGCGATAACTCTTTAACTTTTCCAGCATTAGGAAATAAACTAAGAAGGAAACAAATCGCGAGAGCAAGTTACCAGAAAGCAGTAACGGATGTGAAGTCGCCGGTGGAGACCATGACACCAAGCGCCGCGGCCGCGAACACGAACTGGGCGAGGCGCAAAGCGAGGCCGCCGGGCGTTCCCGGCATGCCCTGAACGTCCTTCATCCTCAATCTGGGAGGATTCTCAGTCGCGTCCGTGAGCGGAGGCGCCTCCACCGGATGTACAGCCGGCCGGCTCGCGAACATCTTGTGCACACCGATTACTCCCAAATCATCAGCATCCAACCTGTCACCTGAACCTCAACAGAGAACCCCCACCAAAACCACCGCCATCAACACCACTGCTGCTGCTGCCTCTGCCGACGGCGACAACGTATTGAAGTCGGAAAGGGATCTAAAGTTCTGGGGAAGCTCGATCGGAGAAGACTGAGGGAACCCTAGTCAGCCAGCGGCACATATATTCCAGTTACGCACTTCCATCCCCAGAGTACCCTATTTTCCATTGGAAGCTACATTACAGCTGCACCCGCTAGTGGGGCCATGTTAGCCAATCAAACGTGCAGGTAGGAAGTGGGTGAAATGGAAAATCTCGTGACCTACAGGTGCTAATTGTATTTATGAGTGTATGTTCATATTAGGGGACAGGGGTGCAACCGTGCAAGTGAGGTACTCATGACAGGCTCGATGAAAATTCGAGCCGGAGCTTAGCTAAGCTTTGCATATGAGCGAATCGAACTCGAACTAATTAATACTTAGCTCGAGCAACTTGCGAGCCCAATCGAATTTATATATAATTATAATCATATTAATATTTTCAAATTAATCCGGCATAAACTTGAGTCTAGTCAATCTTAATTGAACTTGAACGAGCCTAAACGAGTTAAACTCGAGTTGATCGAGTATAACTCATGCCGACCTCGAGCTTAAAGATTGAAGCTCGATCGAACTCGAGCTTGAACTTGATATTTTTTAAACGAGCTGAGCTCAAGCACATTTAAGCTCGACTTGACTTGGCTCGATTACACTCTTACTTCAATTAGTACGTTCTTAAGCATTAATGAAAATTTTAAAAATAATAAAATAAATTTTAATATAATATTAATTTTTAATTTGACTGAACACATCCTAAAAATTGTGGAGCGTCTCTCAAATCGCTCACCTCATCAAAAGAAACTTTAAAATAAGATAATATAACACCTTGATTTAATTCATGGGTTAATGATTTCAATCATATGGTAACTTTACATTTCCTAACACATTAATACTTAACCTTCAAAATTGTAACATCTTCATTCCTGATCTTTACTTCCCTTAACACATCCCTACTTTTATCAAGTCCATCGACATTTTCAAGATGCCGATGCACCTATAATTTGAGGTTGAAAAGTCCCATTGAGTAGTGAACGTTGTGGCCGTGGAGACCTCAGCTCGAATCCCAGCAGCCACATTTGCTCAATTTTAGCTTTAAATTTTTATGAAAATTGACACGGATGAATGTTGAAAATTATCTAATCAGCCTCCCAAAGCTACGTCATAAATTTATTTCATTTTATGTTTTATATTAATTACTATATATATCCAATTTTTTTAAAAAAACAATATCACTGATGATTTTGAGACCTCGTAGTGTAGGAGACTGCTCATCTCTCAAAAATAATTCAATTCAAAAATTTATCAAAGTTACCATTACAGAGCTCAGCAGAAGATACTTCTCTCACTGCTATTATACTTTCTTTACAACTCTAATTCCCTACTTTACTATTCTCAAAAATAACCGGCAATAACATGAGCATCATTATTCAATTCTCTCTTTACTAAAACCCACTATAACACATTAACCTCACTCCCCAATCTCAGAATTTTATTTACTAAGCATCTAAAATACCACGGAGCTTGATAATCTCCCTTCAATATAGAGACTGCATTTTTACAATTTGAATACATCTTTAAATTTCTTATTTCTTTTTTTCTTACGTTATCCAGACCATACCAAATAACATAGAATTCCGCCGCTAGCACATCTCCAACCTTAACTCTTGCATTGCCAATGAATTTACCACTATGCCTTCCAAACATAATATATCCAACTCCTGCTTCCTTGTCATTCATCCATGCTGCATCACAGTACATCACATTAAAAAATTTCATATGTTTGAGTCCCTCTTCTTCCCTGACACTTTTTGAACCTACTCTAGATTTTTTCAAATTATACTCCATTGTGACGTTAAAAGCTCTTGTGAACAAGAAATTAACACTTTCACACTTATCTAAAAATTTACATGAATTTTTGATTTTCCAAAGCAGCCACATAGAATTTGCAATCATAGCAATCAATTTCTTTCCAGATTCCTTATCATACCCAGCTCCCTCCTCTAACCACTTATCCTCTTTCCAAGCATCCTGTAATTTGAAGGAAATTTCCAGATTATCCTGCACTTTTAGCCAATACTTCTTAGCATACTTACACTCAAAAAGAAAGTGAACATAGTCATCCTCACGCTGCTTGCATACATAACATTCATTCACTTCACATCCAGTAAACTTGCTAAAATGCTTAGATGTTGGTAATCTCTCTCATAATAACTTTCAGATAAAGACTTTAACTCTTTCTAGGACACCTAGCCTCCATACACTTGCCCAATTGTGTCTTTCATTTTTAATTTTCATAGACTTCTGTTTAAAAAATTGATAGGCCTCCTTTGCTATTAGCTCACCTCCTCTATTATTACTTCACACCTACTTATCATGCTCATCCTCACCACCTATACATATTTTCTCAATTTTGTCTCATACTGTTGCCAAAACATTCTTCAAGCAAAGCAACATTCCATCTTTCTTCGGTCATGAGTTCAGAAATCAAAACATACTTTGACAGTTCTTTTGTATTTATGTATGAATGTCATTTGCTTAATGGGATGTTATCAATCCATGGGTCTTCCCATAAATTAGTTTGTTTTCCATTTCCTACTTATCTTAGAAAACTTTCTTTAAGGCAAATCCATTGAGTCAACAATCATTTTCATACTCCAAGATACTTTTCTGATTTTTTTCCATAGGTGTATATGACCATACTTGGAGACTAACAAACTAACCCAATTTTTCTTTTCATTATTTAGTAGTGGAAGAACTTTTTTAGTTGACATTGCTCTTTTCATGATTTTTAAATCTCTGATACCAAGTCCTCCCAGATTTTGACTTTCAGTCATATTTCTCCAACTGATAAGCCTAGTAAACTTGTGTTCCTTTTCAGTATTCCAGAAGAAATTTTTTTCAACTTTCTCAATTTTCACTAAAACTTTATCACTAACCCAGGAAGATATTAATGTATGTATAGGAATGGAGCTAATAACTGAACTCAACAATGTGCATTTCCCAGCCTGTGAAATCAAATTATTCGCCCATGTATCCATCCTCTTCTTTACCTTTTGGACCAGTACTCCCTCTTGCTCCTAACCCAACTTTTTGGGCGATACAAACGTCCCCAAATACTTCATTGGGTATGTCCCCTCCTTCATTTCTAATAGTTGGCAGACTTTATGTTTATATTCAGCCTTGCTTTGCTTCGGGAAATATATTTCAGACTTCTTTTTGTTGATTCTCTGCCCTGTTATTTCACAGTACATGTTCAATACATTTCATACATTCATGCAAGATCTTTGATTTCCTTTAAGCAAATAATTATGTCATCAGCAAACAACACATGACTTAGCTTCCATTCACCCTTTTTAAAAGGAGACATTTTCTGATCTTCCATTGCTTTATTTAATAACACTGTCAACAATTATTTCATTATTATGAACAGGTAAGGGGATAAAGGGTCTCCTTGCCTGATTCCTTTTTCACTAGAAAATATTCTTGAGCATTCCCCATTGACTTTGCAAGCAAACCAGACCTCCTTCATGCAATTCTCAATACAACTGATCATCTTTTCAGGAAAGCTCATTTCCCTCGTAATACTAAAAATAATCCTCCAATTAGCCCTGTCATAAGCCTTCTCCAAATCAAGTTTCATAACTATTACCTGAGCTTTAGCCATGGAATAGTATATAAAATTAACAACCTCACCAACCATAAGGATACAGTCATTCATGTTTCTTCTCGGAAAAAAGCATTTTGCTCATCCCCTATCACTCTTTGTAACACTTTTCTTATCCTGTTAGCAATGCATTTTGTGAACAACTTATAAATCACATTGCATAATGCAATGAGTCTAAAGTCTCCAATTTCTTGTGGCTTCTCCTTCTTAGGGACCATCACCAGAATAGTTTCCTTCCAACCCCTAGGAACAACCGAGGTTCTAAAAATACTATCAAATTCCTTTAAAATTGTATTTTTAACAATGCTCTAGTGATTCAAGTAAAATTATAGAATGAAACCATCATTTCCTAGACTTTTGCCTCTCCCTAGTCCATTTAACGCATTCCAGATCTCTTCTATGCCAAATTTTCTCTCAAGTTTTTCAGTCTCTCTCGCACTAATCCCTATCCAATTTAGTTTATCAATAATAAACTCCATATCACCCTCCTTGTCTGACTTCCAAATAGTCTCATACCAACTATCAAAGCCTTCAACAATCTACTTCTTATCAATTGCAACTCTCCCTCCCATTTCTAACATTGTCACATTTTTCCTCCTCCTAATTTTCACCAAGTTATGATAATATCTTGTATTTTTTTCCCCTTCATCCACCCACTTCTTCCTCGCCTTTGACCACCATGTTATCTGTATCTGTTTTGACAAAACACTAATTTTCTTTTGTAAGATACTCAACTGAATTAGCTCTTCCTCAGTTAAGCCCCTCTGTTCTTTTATTTCCATCCATTTCATTTCCTCTAACGCTTCTTTGTGATTCTTTTCCAGGTTGCCAACACAACTCTTTTTCCATCTTCTCAGTTCTTTCACAAGAATATTTTGTTTATCAAACAAGTTGTCATTACTTCCTTCCCAAACCTGCTCAACTACCTCACCCAATCCCTCATACTCCAACTAAAAGTGTTCAAAAATGAAATTCTTAGTATAACCAGAATTCCTTCTATCTTCCTTACAATCCACAAGTAATGGCCTATGATCAGAACCAATTCTTTGCATGTGAACAACATCAATTGAATAGTTCCACTCTAACCAATTTGCATTACAGAATACTCTGTCTAACCTGGCCTGAATCAGGTACTCCTTCTTCCTATTGCTGGTCCAAGTAAACTTAGGACCACTAAAGTCAGCCTCCAACAGACCCGCTCTTGCAATAAGATTCCTAAGCTCAATTGTAGATTGATTACTTTGAAAGCTTCTTCCCCCTTGCTTTTCCTCATTTCTCAATATGCAGTTCATGTCTCCCATCATTATCCAAGGTAGCGATCCAACATTCAATTCTCCTAACATTTTCCACAATCTACATCTGGAAGCAATGTTGTTACTGGCATAAACCCCAGTTAAAAAAAATATTTTTCCATTTCTCAGCTTCATTAAACTGCTTATAGATTGCTTATCTTTGTAGACCATCCTGCCTTTCATACTTTGTTTTCTCTAAATTAGTATAATACCTCCTGACCTTCCTTGACTAGGAACAACTTCTCCTTCCCAGTTTCTGCTATATTTCAACAAAAAGTTATTTGCTTCCACCAACTCCAGATGAGTTTCCTGAAGAAGTATCACTTCTGCCTTATTATTTTCCACCATCACTTGTAGATAAGCTAGAGCATCCTTCTTCACAACCCCCATAATATTTCAAGAAATCATTTTCATCTGATAGCAATTATGCCTTCTCCTTCCCTTTCCCCTCAGGTGGATCCCCATCAGAGGAAATCACCCCATCAACTTCGGAAAACCTCTTCTTCATAGCCTTGTTTTGCTTTGCATTGAAAGGAAAACTCTATACATAAATATTTTGAGATACTGACTTCCTTATTTTCCCATTCAAATTTTTATCCACTCTCATCATATCATAGTCATATTCCTCATTAAAATCCATGTCCCTCTCTTTAATTTTACTCACAGCAATTGCAATTTTTTCTGTCAATTTTTTGTGAAATCCCTCCAAATTCTTCTCTCAGTCTACTTGGACCTAAACAGGCTCATTACAAACAGCTTTAAAGATAATTCCATCATCATTCACATTAGACATCTCTTCCTCACCCACACTTTCAGCCTTTACACTTTCTTTACCCACCTTACCAGACACTGATTTACCAGCTTGTGCCTTATTCCCCTTATTCTGAATAGAATTCGACCCCACAAACAAGATGTCCTTTTCAGTCACTGGTTGACTATTATTTTCCTTCAATCTTTGATTTGTCTTCACCTCCTCCACACCTTCTTACCATAACCAACATCTTTATTTTGGTCCTTGTTTTGAAGTACTTCAAAATTATTTTTGTTCCTATCCTCCACACTTCCATTCTTTCTAACCTGAGGCCTCCTCTTTCTACTTACCATCTGTCAAGGACCAAACACCTCATATTCCTCATTACAAGCTTTCCTTTCCTCCACCATATCACTATTCATGTTATCATTTGCATTACCTTTTTTCTCAACCTCTGACCTGATATCCTTCCCAAAAATACAGTTATCTGCCACATGCCCAATTTTGCCACAGTTAAAATAAAATCTGATAATATTCTCAAAAGCCACTGCCTGCCAAAATCTCTTGCCTCCAATATTTATCCATATCCCTGAAGGAACCTTTTTATTCAGCTCCCATAGCACACACAATCTAGCAAACTTAGCTCTTTGTCCCATTAAAGTAACTTCATCTATTTTCACCAGTTTTCCAATAGAATTCGCAATAATAACAAGCACTTCTTTTTTCATAAATTCAATTAGGAGTCCAGGCAAATGAACCCATATCGGAATTGTTTCAATCCTTTCTATTAGTGGCTGGAAGTTAGCCCTCCATGGAATCAGTAATAAGGCTTGGCCCCCTAAGAACCAGGGACCTCCAGTTAACACCCAATTCAGCTCCTCCAAGCACGCAAACTTGAAGCAAAAGAACCCAGTCTCCAAATCAATCACCTGCATATTCCCTTTTGATTTCTAAATTCTCGGCATTACCTGCTGAACAACTCCAAGTGATGGTGTTCTCTCATAGAACTTCCCATAGAGGCTATTCGACCATTCATTTCTAGCAGACACAATCAAATTCTCTTCAATTACTACATATGTATTCGACACCTTCTGAATCTTGGTCAGCTTCTCACTTGATTCTTTTCTTTCAACCAAACCCTCAAACAGATGAGCCTCTCTGAACAAAGCCGCCCAGGACCCTGGTTGTTTAGACGTCAAGTGATTCTCTGAAATTTGCACCAAATTAACCCCCATATTCCTTCTCCTACCCTCCTTATTCCCCACCTCCCTTGCCTCCTCACCCTCCTTATTCCCCACAAGTTTATTATTCTCCACACTAGAAGCATTTGAAATAAAAAGCGGATTATACATAGCAACATAGTCACCACAGTATTCATCAGACAATATAGGATTTTTGCAACTTTGAACCGGATTCAGGATTTCCATACATGATAAGTTCGAATCTATGCTTCCAATTACCTGAGATTGATTTCCCAAGTTAGATCCCGATTTCAAATGGAACGTCGCCGAACTCTCAACTTCCGATCTCGTGGGACTTGGCATCTTCCGATCACCTAGTTGAATCAGATTCTGGATACCCAAGTTTTGATTTGATTTCTTATGAAAAATAACTGGATGCACAGCTTCCTGTCTCCTAGAATATGCTGGAACCCGATCGTCAACCTCCGATCGCCTATAGCTCAAAAGATTCTGCCCCTCCTCACATAATCCAACTAGCATCACCGATCTCTGGTCACCTCTCTCCGATCGCCTGGACATCGCAGAATTTCCATTGCTTGGATCTGACGACTTCTTTGGCCTCGTCGGATCCCCCGCGTCGCCCAAGCTCGCCCCTCCTCGCATATTGCAGCAGTTCATATATATATCCAACTTTTATTCTCTCTATAATATATCCCATTTTTTCATTTATATCCAATGAAATCTTTGAATTTTATTTCATTTCAAATCTATCACGTTGTTAACTACCCATCAATTATCATGTTTGAATACTGACGTGGACATGATGACTAGGATTATCAGTCCACGTCAGCATGCTGACTGTTTATCTTGTTATTAAGTTGGTTAATTATAAAATATATCTTCATTTTTCATAATTTTTCATAATCTATCATAATTTTTTAATTTTTTAAGTTATATACCTCAAATTTCGATTTGTTTCCTAATCTATCACAACTTTTTAATTTTCACAACTTGATAAGAATGTTGAGTGGGCTGTTGACCCATATCAGCAGCATCAGGTCACCATTTAGACCACAATTTTGACACTGGAACCAAAGTGAGATAAATTTGAAATAAATCGAAAGCTGGGGTATATAATTAGAAAAATTAAAAAATGATGATAGATAAAAAATGGTGATAGATTAGAAAAAAATATGAAAAGTAATGATATATTTTGTAATTAACCTACTTAATAACAAGATAATAACGGTCTACATGCTGACTGGGATGCTGACGTGGACTGTTAATCCTAGTTTATCCACGTCATCATTCAAATGAGATAATTAACGGGTAGTTAAAAATGTGATAGATTTGAAAGAAAATAAAAATTAGAGATCATATTTGATACAAATGAAAGATATGATATATGAGAGAGAGAATAAAAGTTGGGACATATATATTAATTAACCATCAAATCATTTTACATGATTTAATGATTAGTTTGCTATATTATTATAAGCGGCTTAACTATTTTTGTCCAAAAACTTTAACTAAAATAAAATATTTTTTATAAAAAAATAGTTAAAAAATTAAGTGTTAAAGATTGTTTTTCAAAAATATTTAAACTTTATGAAAATTTAAAAATCTCTAAAATTTATAACATAACAATTTTTAACAAATAAAAAATTCCCGATTATAATTTTTTAAAATTATTATTATTATTATTATTATGGGACTGATTTAATTCTTCAGTTTAGAATTTTAAAAACAATGAATTATTATTTCAGTTTTAAAAATTCCGCAGAAAAATTATTTTATTTTTGATAAAAAAAATCATTCCAATAATAATAATAATAATAATAATAATAATAATAATAATAATAACAATAATAATAATAATAGTAATAATAATAATAATAATAATAATAATAATAATAATAATAATAATAATAATAATAATAATAATAATAATAATAATAGAAGATTTGATTTCTCGTCGACTGTCGCTGCCTAGTTCATCTGACAGCCATGAAACTTTTCTCCAAAAGTTCCTTTCGCCTTTCGGTCTCCACTTTTACACTCCACTCCTGAAATAAAAATGGGAGTCAAAAGAAAGGAGGGCAATCGCCCGTCACAGTCCACAATTTTAGTGCATTTTGTTGTCATATAATTTATTAATATTCCGGATACTGAAACAATCGCGTACATTAAAATGACGAATTACCATTTCCACACGGAACTTCTCATTTTAATAATTATACGCATACATATTATTTACCAGTAGTTCCAGTTCTCCGGTCGCACGGTCGGCGTGAATCCACGTTCAAAATCATCAGCTGAACTTCGAATACAGAATATAAAAAGACATCTTCCGGTATTACTAGCGAACCTTACCTGTACGCTGATAGGGTGATCCGCGGGGCCCTTTGCTGGGCCCCTGCCTCACCTCACAGGCAAGAGGAGACCAAGCTGTCGGGCGAACGTCCGAGAGTTTGGTTTGCGTTGCGGGCTTTCACCGTTGCGTCAGCGGATCCTGTGTCGCGTATGAGAGACAAAGCAGATGGTTACAGCTTTTCATTGGTTAGAAAAAGGCCCCTCGCGCTTGACGCTTTCCTATTTGACACGCGGCGTTCTTTGGAAGGACAGTCTGCTGACTCTGTACTCAGCAGAGACACAGGTGCCGCAGCCAACTCATGGCGATCCAAATTTGGACCAGCTAGCAATTCCCTTCGGCCACCACCCCAATTTTTAGTTTTTTAATTTTAAAATTTGTTCTTTTTTGATTCCTCTTCTCCTTCTTCCTCTTTCTTCTTCAAAACTCAAAAGAGAGGCCTCTTTCTCTTTCTCCTCTCTGCCCCACAAATCTAGGGTTTCCTCCATCTCTCCCCCTCTGCTTCGTCCACCGCCCTTCCCGCCGATCGAGGGCTTTGGTTGTTGTCGTTGGGTTTGTGGAGAAACTCGAGCGCGGCCGTCGCGTTCGTTGGTCTTGAGCTAGTTCATATCAGAACCGACTTCGAGATGTTCTGGAGAATCCCCAACCTCCTTGGAGATGGTCCGGTGAGTAGAGCCGTACTATACAGTTCATCTTCTCAGCTGATTTGTGATTTTCTTCTTCCTGTTCTTCTTTGTTTTATACCGGTGGTCCATTTCTGTCGCTTGTACGATTCTTTCGATGGGTTGACCGTGTTTTGCTATGAGGCTTGTTTATTTCTCCCGCTTTTTCGTGCTAACTACAACAGTATTCTGCTTCTCTGTTGACTCACCTGAACTCGTTTTTCTTTTAGCACTGTGTTTCGTGATGGTGTGCTGTTAATTGTGGTCTTCAAGGACTATTCTTCATTTCATAATGATTCTAAACCAGCATGCCTACTTACTTTTGTCTCTATAACCATCTTTGCAGCTGGAGTATATCTTGGATAAGGAAAGCTTCACCTTGGAAGAGCTTCTGGATCAAGAGGAAATCATTCAAGAATGCAAAGCTTTGAACACTCGGCTCATAAATTTGTAATGGTTTTTTCTTGCACGCATATGCTTTTTCTTAAGTAATTCTGCAAAAGAAATCTTTTTGTGCAGTTTGGTTCATGGCACTCTTATGTGTCTCAGCATTAACTTATGCGTTGTAGGACTTTGAACTTGGAAGCTTCTTCTATGTAGTTGGTGTCAGATTTTAGGATGTGAATCAATCTCAAACTTTTAGAAAGTTCATCTTTGATCTAAGAATTTCTAATTTCCTATTTGCTCATTGTAGACATCTACCTGTTCCCGTCAAACCTTTTCGTTAGGAGAAAATATTTTTTGAGGTGTTTTCCTGCAATGAAATATGTTCTCAGATATAGGAGTTCTTTCTAGAGCACAAAATCACCTACTAACATTAACATTAGCAATTAGAGTCCTTTTAACATCAAAATTGGTTGCTTGATCAATTGCTTTTTTTTTCTTTTTTTTTAACTTTCAGTCTTAGAGATCGTGCTCAGGTAGAACAATTACTCCAATATATTATTGAAGATGCTCCTGAAGATGCTGACAGCAAACGGTCCTTGAAGTATGCTCTATTATTATTATTGTTATTATTTAATAAATTGGCTTTGTTGTCATTTGTTACATTGAATTCACTCCATTTTCTTTTCTCCTCTTGCCCAGTTTTGGAGCTAATACATTTTTGGATTTTGCTTTCTGAATGACATAGGTTCCCTTTCATTGCCTGCGAGATATTTATATGTGAAATTGACGTTATTTTGAAAACCTTGGTTGAGGACGAAGATGTAAGATTTCGCACATTTATCAACCTCATTCATCTAAACTGCAATATGCAATTTTTGTTTATTAATCAAAATATCATTTTGAAACTTCTTTTGGCTATTGCAGCTGATGAACAAGCTTTTCTCCTTCCTTGAACCAGATCGTACACATAACCCTACACTAGCGGGTTACTTTAGCAAGGTTTATGACCATGACTACTTAGTTATGATTTATTCACTTCTAAAAGTTGGTTTCACTAAATAGCTAACTGAAGTTTCTTAAATTGTTTTCTAGGTTGTGGTGTGCCTTATGTTAAGGAAGACCACTTTGCTTATGATGTATGTTCAAGTAAGTTTACTTTCATGATACTTTTTTTTTTGGAATATCATCTGAAAATTTGCTGATTTATGATGGTTCCTTAGTTCACACTTCAAGTCATCAGGCTTCCCCTTGTAGATAGAGTGAAGGTTTTTTAGAGGTTATGTTGTGCCCAGCATTTTCCAAAAGCACATAGTTCTAATCACTTCATCTGTTTTCCAAGTTTCTATAATTGTTATTTTGTTGGGTTATGAAGCGATCATTAATTGTTCTATGCCTCTAGAAAAAAAAACAACTTTACAAGGAAGGGAAACATCATTGTGAATTTACGAGGATGTCCTTGTATTGGATAGATAAACTTATGTTAGATTGTTATAATGTGTTAAGTTCCTTGTTAATGGCTTGCCAACTAGAATTATTTTTATGCATATCAACAAACTTTGCTCATTACCTTTTCTGGGTAATATTTAAGTGTGATATTTATAGTTTTCATGAATATGAACTATATACTATCTGTAATCTGAAATTCTGAATGTTTCAGGTCTTCAGGTTGAGATTTACTAGTCATTTAGATTTTTATGAATAGATTAAATCTTAGACATTGTTTTAAAAAAGTTGTTCATGCTTCTCTTTGAAATTGATAGGCATTGTCTGTTGCTTTACATTTGTTGACTTATGCTTTTCTTTTTTCTTTTCTCGAATCAGATTCATGAGGCTGTTTTCCGTCACTTGGTTGATTTGATTGGTATAACATCAATCATGGAGGTTAGTGTTTAATGCTATATCATGGTTTTCTTTATTATTTTTGAATAATCTGTCTTCAAAATTTCTAGGTATATGCATTCAACTGGCTAAGCTCATACTGTGAGATAGCTATTGCTTTTTTTGCACTCTTATTGGAATATATGTTCTCCCCTTTATTTATTTGCTGTTACTTCTATTTCTTATTTACTTGGCGAGTGAATGACATCCAATGGGATGCTTTTATTTTTTATTTTTTTAAAAGTTAAACCATCATTATTTGATAAAACTAATTCGTGCTATCTAATGTCCTTTCAATTTTCAAACATATTTTGATGTACTATTTTTGGTTTTAAATAAGTTTAGATTTCTAATTGATTTGTGCCTTTATTTTACTTATGACAGATCTTGATTCGGCTTGTTTGTGCTGATGATCATGCATATCCGAACTACATGAATATCATGCAGTGGTTAGCTAATACTAATCTTCTCGACATGATTGTGGATAAATTGAGTACTGATGTAAGTGCTTTAATAATTGTGCTCTTTTCTCTTTTCAGTTTTCACAAGCGAAAAATCTTGACAGTATGATATGCTCAACTATTCTTCAATTTGTATTTGATAATCTAGTTTACAGATATGTCATTCTGGGGTAGGTGAAGTGTCTGATTCTCTAAGATGATTCTTATAGATTATATATGGTTTCAATGTCAGTGTATATTAGCTAATACACAATATCACCTAAAGGAATACCAACATTTTCTAGATTCTTCATCCTATGTCTTATTGGCATATTCTTTTTGATAGTACATGATTTTTTTACTTTATAGTTTAGTTCTAGTTGAAAAGAACATATTTGGCTCCAATTTTACTTTTAAGTATATCATTTGCACATGAGCTGTAACTATCATGAATTCAAGATTGACTATATATCTGTCTCTATATTCATTCTTAACAAAGGTTACCTTTTCTGTTATTGCTCATTGTGCATTCACTGATTCCTATGACTTTCGTGATACTTGGAGGTGATGCTCCACAATGAAGTTTAGCATCCACTTAGTCACTGTATTTGTCTGTGGTTGGATGTCGGCTATAACCTTGAGTCAGATGGATTTGTTTCTACAGCCACATTCATCAGAACACATTCCGTTTATACCTTGGTGTTGCATTATTGGGCCATATAAATCATGTCATAAATACTGCTGTTTTCCCAACTTGGTTATATGGGATAAATTTTATGTGTATACTCTGAGTTGACTGTTTTTTGAAATCACATTGTACAAATTGAGCAGCATTCTTCTGAAGTTAATGCTAATGCAGCCGAGGTTCTAATAGCCATTATTCGAAATGCCCCATCAGCTTTAGCAGCCACACTTTCCAGCCAAAGGTACTGAACATTATTCTGTTTTTGTAGATGTGGTTGCTTAGTGCTATATGTAATATTGTGTCAACCTTGACCTTACATCTATATTTACTTTATATTTTTTGCAGCTATGTTGCAAGGATATTTGACCATGCACTGGAAAACTCATCATCCAAATCTGGTCTTGTCCACTCTTTATCTGTTTGCATTGCCTTGCTGGATCCTAGAAGAGCTGCCTCTATTGTTCCACTTCATTACATGGGAAGCCAGCATTTCTATGAACCACAGAGTCATGTGGACCCGGAGACTTTACATGCTATGCTGATGCATTTGGGTATATAGCTAAATATGTTTGCTTGTGTGCAGCCTTGATAATGATAATTGTTAACTTTGTACCTGAAGGGGATGAACTATGCTCTTTCATGATGAATTATAAGATGGCAAGAATACCATTGATGAAGGATTTGACACGTAGGACAGGTAGCATTGAGGGTTCTGTGATGGTTTGAGATTGTTCAGGGATAAAATTTGGTAATGGGAGTTTGTGGTTAATTTAGCAGAATGGAGTATGCTTCTAGAGCTTAATTAGAAATTACAGCAGCATAATATTTACCAGGATGTTTGAGAATAATATATTGGTTGATGGATAGCCTAATAACAATATTAGGACTTAGAATATTCTGAAGTAGAGTAAAGATAAATGCCAAAAAAATTCATCATCTCAGTTTTATGTGCTGTACAATCTACATGATGCTTTACCAGTATGATAATGATAGCACCTACTAGTGCACTATAGTGGCACTGTCATGTACTAGAGCAGGTTCTAGATATGTTGTTTAAGCATATTTGGTACTGTTTTGTTATAAAGAAAAAGAAATCAAAGTATAATGCGATAGAGGAAAGGTATTACTCTAGCATTTGATTGGATTTGTTTCATCTTATTGTCTCTCAAGAGCATGCAATATCATTAGGAAGAAACCTTGCTTTCTCTAATTTGTTCATGAACTGAAAATGACAATTTACCCTACCGAGTACTGATCTATATCATACCTAGGCAGTTCCAAACTTTAGAGAGGTTTGAAACGACCTTAGTCTTGTTGTACTAGAAGCATAACTCTTGGAGTATCATCATAGAGAATTTAAATATTTTAAACTTAATCACTAGATGTTTAAACATTCTTCCAATTTTTTTTCTACAAAAAACTAGTTGGAATATAACTCAAAATATGAGAACTTTTATCTTTTTTCAATAAATTGCAACTTAAAATAAGCATAACAGTACATTTGGGGGTTGTTTGGTAATTAAGAAAATATAGTCGGAAGTGAATGATAATCAGTGATATGGCCCATTCCAGTTTTTAGATTATGGTAATTCATGCAGATTCTTTTGGAGGCTGGAATATGAAATTATGACTACCTTAATCAGTAGGAATTTGATTTCTACCTTCCTTATGGGAATCACATTACACGCTTCTTTGAAATCAATTATAATTTCATTTTTTCTAATAATAAAAAATTGTTTTAAAAATAAATACTAATGACTTTAAATATAAAAATAATAGAAATGTATAGAATAATTTATTTTAACTTGCATAAAATTTAAATATCATCATCAACAAATGATAGGATTATAGGAACATAAAACATAAATATTATATGTTATAAAAATAAAAAGAACAATATAACATGTTAAGCATATAAAAATATATCACAAACAAAAAACGTATAAATATGAATAAAATGATATATTTCCGATATTCAAGAATAATATGATATGGTATTATATAATTTTAAAATAATTTAATATTATATCTGAAGCAAACATGCTAATAATTTTAGTTATTATAATTTTAGTTCCTGTGGTTTCCAATTCCAATACTGTTATTGATTCCACCAATGGACAATTTTGTTATTGATTCCACCTTGATGGTTTAAGAGATAGTAATTCTCAGTTGAATCAAATACTTGACTCTGAATATTACTCTTGCTGGCATTTACTTTGTATGCTATTGTGTTAATTTGGTAAAAGAAACTCAGTTATGGACAATGGATTTGATAATATAGTTAAAATCTCTATTATTTGTTGTCTTGGCTGGTCCACATTATTAGACATAAGTTGACCATTCTTTTGGATAATTGTGAAGCAAAGATTAACACCGACCACCGTTACCTTTTTTAATCATTATGTACTATATGAACAAGGCAATGGAAAAGGGTTTTCGTTGTCATTTAAGGCCTACTAATAGACTCTTGGCCATGTGATTGGTTTGTTTTAGTTGATATGGTCCTTGCCTTACACTGGAACATTTATTGCAGTATGTTGCCTCTCCTTGTTGTGAAGGATTATTGATTGCTTTATGAAATGTAGATTGGAATTACATAGTGCTAATGTTTCAATGGGCCTGGTGTTCTACACCTGTAATGAGAATTTAGTTTCTTATGTCATCAAGGGGTATTTCTCTTTTTTTTGCATATAAATGGGATATTGGATATGTTTCGTGCCTTTTAACTCTCGCTCTTTTGTGATTTAATGCACATATTGGCTGATTAAATGTGTTGTAAATGATTGTTAGTGCATTTATAGTGTTTTCAGTTTCCAATTAAATGATTATTGACTTAGTTTATATGTATCTGTATGTGCAGATAGCTTGCTTAAACTGTTGGATGTATCTGATGTCAATACTCTTCCTACCACATATGGGGAACTACATCCTCCACTTGGGAAATATCGTCTAAAAGTATGTGAATTTGAAGCACATTTATTGATTCTAAATTGGAGAATGGAATATATTTATGATCTAATTATTGACTTATTTATGGAAAATGTTTGGCTTATGGTATATGTGCTTTCCTTTCCTTTAATCTAGAAGAGAATGTTTGATACCAGGTTACTTGACCAAAATGCATCTTATTGAAGGGATGGTTACTTGCACTTAGCTTGTCCTATTCTATGTGTTTAATCAAGATGGATACTTGCACTTGATTAGAAATGCAGATGCTTATAAATTTCTGTGCCTCCTTTCCCATCTCAACTTTTTTATGTTGGATTTTCAGGTAGTGGAGTTCGTTGCAGTGTTACTAGAAGCTGGGGGTGAAATTGCTGAGAAGGAATTGCTTCGCTCTGGTGCCATCCCCATAATCCTAGATCTCTTCTTTAAGTAAGCTGCATCATTTTGCAGTTTTGACTAATTTCCACATGTTATTCATGCATTAATAATGCTGTTACTTCAGGTATCCATTCAATAACTCACTACATCATCATGTAGAGAACTTGGTCATGTCATGCCTCGAAAGCAAGAATGTTGCATTTGTTGATCATCTCTTTTGTCAATGCCATATAATTGCCAAGTTTCTACGAGCAGATAAAAATTCTTTACTTTCCAGTGATACAAGTGCGGTAAGAAGCATATTTGGTGGGACTACTGATGTATATTGTAATAAGCTGATTAAGTTTCATCCTTAACACCATAGGTGACAGTACCAGCGTTTGGAAGACAACCTATTCGGGCAGGAAATATCGGACATATTACAAGAATTTGTAACAAAATTGTGCAACTTGGGAATAGCAATGATCATGTTCGATCTTACCTGCAGGTGGGTTTGTTTTTTGATTGGTGTAATAAAATTTCTTAAAACAAATCTTTTTGTAGGAGCCTGATTATTTAATTTATCTCATATATTTTATGCATGTGGTGCTTGTTTTTTGCAATATACATCAACCATTTGTAAGCAAGATTTTATTTTTTAATCAATAATTGAATCCCAATGCATTAAGTCCTTAGAATCCGTACTTGAACTGTATTAGATTAAGTTGATGTCTCCCTAGATGTTTGTCGTCAACCTTAGTAATTGGCATAGGACCAAATGGGGTTGGATCGGGTCTGAGCCATAATCTGGCCTGATCCAAAGTCTTTAGGTCAAAAGAATCATTACCTGAACCCAGTACTTGTACCGTATCATGAAAACCCAACTTGACCAGTATAGGATTAGTTATTGGGTAATTTATAAGTGAATTTTTAGTGACATTTAAACCTATTATAAACTGAAACATAGACCCAAAGTTCATGAATTAAACTGTAACATAAACATGAGCAATTATTTCATAATTTGTGCATTAAACTAAAATATAAATTATAGTTAGCACATAGTACTCATGGTATCAAGAAAAATGTAGGTTAGGGTTAGATTTTATTTTTAACATATACTATATATTATAATATGTATATATTAGGTTGGGTTGGGTCTATTGGGTTTTGTTGACAAATACTCCAACCTGATCCAAAATCTGATTATTATTATTAAATTACCCAGAATTTGATCTGAACATATATTTGGAGTCTAGTTCTTATCGGGTTTGGGTTGGTTCATGTTTTGAGTTGGATCAATTGGATTTTTTGCGCAATCCTACTTAGTATGGTATATAGGTGGAAGATGTGACTTCTATAATGCTGACTTGAGCATCTTATTATCTGTTATTTCATGTAATTCTAGCTATGATCTAAGATGCAGTGAATTCTTTATTTCACACGGCAAGAAGATAAAAAGAGGAAGAAGTAGTTGTCAAAACAAACTTTATTTCACCACAAAATGCCACTTATGCACCTGAATTTCATCTTTTTTACTTTTCTAATTTTAGTCTCAATATTGATTGCTACTCTTCTCAATGTTGATTGCTACTCTTCTCAATGTTGATTGCTCCTCTTCTATGTGCTCAAAATAAAAGCTGCACTTCAGTTTATGATAAGTATATAGGTATATTGTAGATTTTGTTTTAAGCACAAAATTTTCATATTTAATTATATCTTTATGATAATTTTATAATGAATAGTTCTTTATTTCGAAATAATTTTTGTGCTGATTCTTGATCCTTGTGGTCAGTAGTGTGTCATCCCTAGCTAATCTCTATCCTGGTAGATCTTATGAGTTAGTGATTCAATCTTATATGAGATAATGCATAGCACTCTCTAGTGTCTAAACTCTAAAGTTGAGAAAAATCTCTCTGGTGGTTAAGTGGAACTGTGATGGCTTTTTGTGAGTTGTGGAAGGATATACTAAGGTGTACTTTTGAGAACAGATTGCTAATAGTGGCCTTCAGAGGGGTCATAGTAATGAATCTAATTGAACTGGCCCATATAGTTGAAGCTAGATTTTTTATTTTTCTTAATGTTTTCATTAAATAGAAGTATCTGCTTTCTTATTATTTCATTGATTTAGAAGAATCACTGGTGTAAGATTTGGAACCTCCGGTAACTGGATACTGTTTGCAATTGCAGGAGCCTGAATGGGTTGAGTGGCAAGCAAATGTACTACGCGAACGTAATGCTGTGGAGAATGTTTTCCATTGGGCCTGTGGGTGAGCATCGTGCTTGTCCTTTTATTTACTGATGGTTGATGAGTGTTAAATGGACCACAATTTTAAAAGCAAAACATCATATGAGAACTTTGACCCTGCATTTTCATGTCTAAAACAAAACATCAGTTTATTTGTTTAGGAAAATCAAACTTTTTAGACATATTATCTGCTAAAACATGGTTTTTGTAATTGTTTTTATTCATTACTTTTTGAATGTCGTCTTTGTCCATGCAGGCGTCCAACATCATTACAGGGAAGAACAAGAGATAGCGATGAAGATGAGGCCTATGATAGGGATTACAATATTAAAGTCTTAGATAACAATTTAAACCAGACATTTCAGTATCATGGTTATGAGAATGATGACATGGATGAGGTAATTAGTAGAATAGATGTAATACTCTTGTCAGTGAATTATGCAGCAGCTTTTTGGTTTCCCTTCACTTACAAAAATGATCATAAATTGATTGTTTTTCAGACCCATGTTTCTCTTGATCAAGATGATGAGGTATGCATATCCTTATTTGAGTGCAGTATTAACTTACTGGTGGAGACAGATTTTGATTAACCAACTTGTAAAATTCCCAGCTGACTACTGAACTCTTCTCAATCTTTTACTTCCCTGTCCTTTGTTTCTCTTCTTTTCTCAGCATATATGATTTTTCTAGTCTCTTGTATTTCAAGAATCATTATTTGATCTCATACCTCAAGTTTCTGCGGTGTTACTTCATCTAATAAATTGAAAGTCCTTTCATCATGTAACTTGTTTGCCAAATGAACAGAGGCTATGCTAGGAAAAAAAGGTGTCACATGAATTTATCAAAGGAACATATATCATTATATTTACTTTTATCTTGACCTGATCATCTAACCTAATGGAAACACTGCAGGATGCATATGTACATGAAGGATCTAATGGAGTTGTCATTTCTGCTTTGAGGCCCGTGGGAGATAATCAAAGGTACTGGTTCATCCAATATGCTTCATTCTTTTTCTTAGCATGATTCTCATTAATTGTTTTTTCCGCCCTTGTATGCTGTAGCTGTCTTTTCACCAATTCCAATTGGTTTACTTTCGAGGATGAAAATGGCATGGAGCCTGCAAGCTGCTCGACTTTTGATAGGGTGGAAGCTATCAATCTAAATGAGACTTCCAGTAGTGGTGACAGCAGTGATGATGAGGTAGTAGTCGGAGTTGAGGAGCTTATCAAGAACGTGACACCTTCAAATAAGGGCACTGGTTCTAACATGGATTTCATGTATGACACTACAAGTAGAGGAGATGAATCACTCGAGCAGCTGTCAACAGATGTAATGAAACTAAATGTTGCAGATGTGAGCCTTTTCCAGTTTGATACAGCTGAAAGTGAGGACCTATTTAATGATCAACAACAGCCTGAATGGGTTGGTTGGCGTGAAGCTTGTGATATTGATGTTGATGGATCTCCTGAACAACTCTCAATCCAATCAAACACCAACAAGACTGCATCAGTTAGCACGGTCGACCCGCACGTAGGTGAAAATACTACAAATGCATCAGTATCCAGTGAGTCAGCAAAAGCGGAAGAGACAACTAAATATTGCTTATTCGAAGAGGATGCAGAGTTTGTTGGTGCAGAATTTGAAGCAGGAAGAGACATGAACGGAGATTCTTCTGCAACAAAGAGAAACTTTGTCATCAAGGTCCCGGAACTGCCCGAGCCCCACGGCGAAGGAACTGCCATCATGGAGTTCAGCAAGACTCATTGGCGCATGGAATCCGAGGTCGGTGTTGTTCAGGAGTAGAGCCAAAGCTCAAAAAGTAGTTAGCACGGTTTCTACAGCAGGATTACGTGTACAGTAGCATTTATTCATGTGATAATATAGTTCTCTCCCGTGGTATTGTAATTTTGCCGCATAGACTGGTCAGATGAGCCATGTATGTTGCTTCTGTCATTGTTATTTTTTCCATTAGACTGCATCATGTTGGCCTTGGTCGAAAATGACTGATATGATTGCTCTTCCTGTCATTCCATTCTCAATTTAATGTGTTCTTATCTATTCAAAGTGCAGTTTCTTATGCATCGCTGTTGTCAAGAGGCTATTTTATGAATGATAAATTGAAGGTCAATGCTAAATTTATGAATGATTAATTTTATGCCGGTGCGAGTCCAGTGGATCCACTATGTGTTTATCGCTTTATTTTTATTTTTTTTTTTCAACGAAGAGATAGAAAGAGATAAATACGAGTGCGAGTTTGTTAAGCGCGGGGGTGCGAAACGGACTATTATTGTATTTGGGGCGATTAGTCTACTGTGGTGACTCGGTTGAAATCGGGCCGGTCCGTTAGCGGAAGGCAACTTAATTTACCAAAATTCCTAATAATATCCCGGTGGCGATGACTCGCTTTGCTTCTTCTGCCCGCGAGCTCGACCGAGGGTGAGATCGGCAGCATGGCATTGGTCTCCTGCGGCCGCCTCCTCCCTCACTCTTTCCCTTCTCCCTCGATTTCGTCCTCGTCTCCTCCGCGCTACCCGACGCTGCCTCTGTTCCTTCCTAGGGTTTTGATTCCTCATCGCGGCGGTGGATCTTCCCGCTCTGGAACGCTCTCCACCGCAACAGGTATTTTTCTCGTTGACCCACCTCTGATTCTCTGTTCTGAATGAGGGAAGTAGTAGATTTCTGGAACTCTATGATCGTGGCGATTGGGCAGTTGTTTCGTGCTTCAGTTTCGCACTTTTGCACAACGTTCCTCAAATTTAGGTTCTGTATCTTCCTCAAATGGACTCACTGGTGTTGAAGCAACAATTACGCTCCAGCTTTGCTGGTTAATTAATCAGGCTACATTGGATTTGGTCTAACTTATATGATGATATGTATCGATGGGTTGTAAATCTAATGATGTACCACACGACTGCACATATAAGACTCTAAATCTAATGAATCATTATGTTATGATCTTGTAATCCTAGGCATATTGAGGGTAATGTAAAAGATATCTCTCTTTTCCCCGATGATCTTAACTACCACTGCTTAGGTTCCAATTCACCTTTGACTCTCTTTGGAACAAAGGCCGAGTCAATTCTATTTATTTGCTCCCAGCTCACTTCCCTAACACCAACAGTCGTTGACCTGTCTGTACCTTAGTTGTTATATTGCAGTTTTCTCACATTTCATTAACAAATTGTGAAAGAATTTTTAACTAGCAAATACTAACTTCCAAAGGAAAAGAGATATAGTTCTAGAAAAAGGTTTTATGAAAAGGTTACTTCGAACATCAATTAAATTTTCTATACCCTTAATGGTTAGACGTCCTATGCAAATTGCAAAATATCACATCTTTTCTTATTTTCAGATACACTTCTCATCTCCTACCAAACAATAATAATTTTATTTTTGCTGAAGAAGAGTAGTTGGTTAACATTTTTCATATTTAACAAATATGCAAATGTGCTGATTAAATCACGGACATTTGATTGATGGCAACTTTCTTATAGTTCAAATTCTTTGTCATGAACCTGATAAATTGCAGCTGTGACATTGTTCAATTTCCACTTTTAATTAGATTTTTATGTTTTGACAAATGATCAAAAACTTTATGTTTTTACTCATCCTGGAAGGGAACTTGCTTAGTTTAAATTCAGCTTTCCAAGGATCTATGATCAGCTATATAAAAGCTTATTGGGATTGAACCATGACTATTTGCATATAAAATGATTGTTTTTTTTTCATTATGACACGGCACTTCAGTATTTTATGCAATCTTAATTGCAAAGGATGAACTTAATGGAGAAAGCATTACATTTTAGTTAAGATTATCTAAGAATGAACAATTTAAGAGGAATAATAATATATGTACATGAATGTATTTGAGAAGCGCTAGGCCAAAGGGGGAGAAATTGTATCAAAATCATGTTACCTTATTGCTTAAAATTTGATCGGAAAATTTAAGAGTAAATTACACTTTGGTCCCACCTACTTTACCTTTCTTACACTCTCACCTCCTCTAATTTTGAATGACAATACTATTACCACCCCCTCAACTATGAGTCATCAAGCCCTCTTAAGCATTTTAGTAATAAGTATCACCACATCATAAATTGATGATGTGGATGAAGAGCTATTTGATTAAAAATATAAAATAAGCCAAATCGTCAACTTACAATGACATGGCGATAATGTGCAAAATTTGTTATTAAAACAATCAATTTACCCGAAATGAAATTATTTATCATCACAGAGATTTGTCCATTACATACCTTACATAAAATCATTTTTTTGTGATTCTCCAATTCCATGTATTTGAAGTACAAGAACTCAGATGGGTAAAGATCCCTTGTTTTAAAAAAAAGATCCCATGTTTTATACTTGTATGCCTCTAACAATATAAAATTTAGTTTATACATGTCAAACCAGTGTTTGTTATGCATGTCAATGGAAGATTGTATAGATTGAATGTTTGACCTATTGCTCTCCTGTCATATTTACAGCTTCTTGATATCATTTCTTGAAGAGGAAATTCTACTTTCTCACTTCAAGGAATTTGTTCTTCCACGATCAAAAACTTAAATGAAATGAACTTAACTGAAGAATGACTTGCATATTGAGTTTTTGGCAAAGTAGTTACTATTGGCTCCTCTTTGTGCATGCTGAATGAGTCGTCTTAAGTGCCAAAAATTATAAGAAACTGCCTGATCTTGTTCCCATAGATGCTGATAGTGGATGTTACCACGGATGTAATGTATCAGAGATAAGATAGCCTGGATTAGTTCTGTTGTGTTATTTTCCCTCTCTTTTGTGTTTTTCTTAGGGAGCCACTCTTGGACATGCGTATTCATGTGATTGCAGACTGAGTGATGAATTAGTTTTGTATAAGTTTTGTTTCTAGATTTCTTTTATGTGTTTTGGAACTCTAGTCTTGTCAAAGTCAAACATAGATCACAACTTCCTACATGAACTTTCTTTAGCTTTAGTAGCCTAACAAGGATATCCTTGATGGGGTTCTATGTGTGCTTGTGTACGCATGTACATGCATATATAATATACATGTGTGCCACTTATTCCACCAAGGCCATGGGTGACACCCCTTAGCTCCACCTATCAAGTATTGTTGATTTTTGACATAGAGTTTGCCAATAACTTCTAAATAAAACAAGCCATGAAGTCCCGATAACAAGTGAATAACTTTAACACACTACAATATACTCTGTTGGTCAAAACAACATTGTGCCATCACATCCCTAAATTTGCCCAATTTATATTGTTAGTATTTCTGGCATGGACTGGCATATGACATGCATTATACTTTTTATCCCTGATAAATTTCAGCCTTCTGATCAGTAAATGTAATCCTTGCCACCTGTAAGACTTATGACCTACATGAACTAAGAGATATGAACTCTTTTTAGAGTTTATCCTCTCTAACTAGGGTTTTTGTGAAATTAAACTATGAGAAAGAGCTTCCAAGTAACTTTATTGATAAAGAGAAAGGGGTGTGCAATAAGTTGGGCAGAGCTACACCAAGAACATGCCTCGTGCTGTTGGGCAGAGCCTATTTATAAGTACTACTTTATTTTAAAAAGGAAATCTTTTGAATAAACTGAAATTGGCTATGAAACCTCCTCTAAATTGCAGATGTCATCTTCTCCATGTAAGCAATTGTCAAAATTAATAGAATTAATTGCCAAATCTTTTCCAATAAAATCATTCCAAAGTAAAAGCCCTAACCTTGGTGAAAATTTTTAAAATATGTTTTGCTTTTTCTCCAATTCCTTTCCAAAATAAGAGACAGTGGAGTGGTGAGTATATTGGACTGAGAACACAATATGAAACTAGTTGTGTACAATCATGTTGTTTAGGATCTCTTATATCCCAGCAGGCTCTTTTGGTTGTAGACATGAGTTGAACTCCATCAGCAGCCAAATAATAATTTCAATCCAGTAGGAATATTTTTCTTTCATTGCCACCATTATTTATTCTTGAATAATTTCATGCATGCACTCAGGTGTAGGAACTTGCAGGACCAGTCAAGCTATTGACTTGTTCCCATCTGTGTGGCCTGAAGTTACTGTTCGAGATGCACGGCTGGAGGATTGTTGGGAAGTGGCTGATACCCACTGCAGGTGTTTCTTTCCAGATTATACATTCCCAATAGATCTTGTTCTGAGGATTGATCGGTTTGTGGGATTGCTATCTGGGTTCTCAGTTCCTCCAGGTTGTATGAGAACATGTCTTGTTGCCGTCACTGGCAGTTCGGTCAATGATAACCTATACATTGGATGTGAGGATTTAAAAATTGGAGGTTTTGAAGGAAAATTCAGCATTAACAGAGGATCTGTAGCTGGAATTCTTACCGTTGATACTGTAGCTGATTTTCTTCCTAGAAAAGGTCCACTTCGGCAAAGAAGGTAGATTTATAGTTGCCATGGTCCTTATAATATGACTGTTCTGTTTAAGCTAGTATTGGAAACCAAAATTTATTATTATAATGAAACTAGTCTGTGGATCAGGAGTTGCACAATAAAGCATAATAAAAAAACTGGATGTGCTAAGTGCTTATAGTTCTTTACATGCAGATTATTGCTAGCTTCGTTCTGCACTATTGTTTCTTCAATAAGTCTTGGTTTGTTTATTGATTCAAAGAATTCATGTAGTTGTTCTATTTTCCACCTACAAATTGCTGCTATCCATCCTCAGGAAATAAATTAATAAATCTGTTTCTTAATAAATCAATATATTTTAAACTTCATTTTCTTTGTTTCTTACGGGATACTCTGATGTACTTAAGTTTGCGTCTATTGTAGGACTGGAATAGCATATATATCGAATGTTGCAGTCCGGGAGGCAGACCGGCGCAGGGGGATTGCCAAGATGCTCATTGCAAAGGCAGAGGCTCGAGCTCGAAGTTGGGGTTGCAGGTCTATGGCTTTGCATTGTGATATAAACAACTTGGTTGCTACAAGATTATACAAAGGTCAGGGCTTCAAGTGCATCAAGGTGCCAGACTTTGCAAAATGGCCGGAACCCAAGACTTCCCCAGCTCTTCGATTCAACTTCATGATGAAACTTCTAACCCCTAATGCAACCCCTTGAAGAAAGTCGGGGATTGGACCTACGCATGTTCAAATTCATATATAATTTAAAGATTGGTGGTGTATATTCTCCTTGTATATAACCGCACGAACTCATCTGCCAAGGTGGAAGTCTTTCCTTGATCCTTAATGTATTATTAAGGTCAAAACTGAATTAAATGTTGTAAGGATGTCATACAATTGATGGACGAATCTGGGAAGGAATAAAAAGAAATGTGGGTTTAAATTTGTTGTATCAGAGATGGATGTGCAATGTGGGCAACAACTTCACTTGATCAATTTATTTGTCCTGCTTGAATTTATTTGAAAATAAAGACTGCTTTTCAAACATCTATTATTTTTTGTCTGGTTTATTTGGTTTTTAATTTAATTTCTTGTGCTTTCACATTTATTTGGTACATCTGACAGATTATTTATTAATGATTTAGGTATATCTTAATGGCTTTGTTCATGTAAAGAAACAGGACAAAAGCTTAAGCAGAGCTTGGCATCAAAATGGCAATACCTAACACATAATCTAACCATGTGCAAACAGACGCATATCACATGCGAGCCCGCATTCACGTGAACACATGTGCTTAGTTTGAATTTAACATATGGTAAAGGATCTGATCTAATTTTGACATCTCCACAGTTTGACTTTAAGAGGTGTCTCATGCACTTGATTCTATCTGGAAATTATATCCAGTTCTAATTAATTCTCGAATTCCTCTAATCAATTCAACTATGTCCTTTTTTTTAAAAAAAAAATCAACTATGTCCTTGATACAACAAGGACAACAACAAGAAGCTGTAAATTATGGGTGAGATCGGGTTGGATTTGGGCCCAAGTCCGACTCAATTCAAAATATTCGGGTCACACTTTTCAGAACCCCAACTCGGTAGATCCAGTTTAATTTAAATTATTATTATTAATTAATTAAGTTTTAGTCAGGTAAATTTTCAACATATGCCTAAAAATCGACGTAAATCAAAGAATTAAAAGAAAAAACTACATGATACGTGATCCCCTACTAAATTGGGTTTAAGTCGAGATTAAAATATCTCACTTTAATTTTCGAGAGTATATTGAATATGATGTTGGCTTATAAGGTTTGATAATACTTCAGCTTAAGTATTAGGCAAATGATTAAGATATATGAACTTGATAAGTGATAATTAGTGTTATACGTGCATGGTTTGGTGTTATGTATTAGTTCAACTTTGATTTTGATAGCGAGATCAAGACTCAAGGGCCAATAGATTGACATATGAAGTTGATGAATTAGTCATCCCATCAAGTGGATTATAACATAGATCAAGTCAATTTCGAGTAGGGTTGTTCATTTAGACTCGACAATTCATGTCAGGGTAGAGATATTGGGATGGGTTGGGCCAGCCCGATAAAAGTTTGGGCCAAGGGGTCTTGGGGCCGACATGACAGGAATAGTATTTGTTATGGCCCGGCTCGATATTTGTTCGAGCCTTATGGGTCGGATCGATAACGGCCCGAACACGGTAATTATCAACTAAAGCCCAATTTTATCATTTCGAACTGGGTCGGGTTATCGAGCCGAGCCAAATATTGCAATGTCTATGTCGAGAACCCGACCCAACCCAAACTATTTGGGTCGGGTCGGGTCAAGTAATAGGGTAAAATACGACCAAACTTAATCGCATTGGGTTGGTTATCATATTCCAAAATTTGAAACCCAGTGACTCGTTATTTATGTTTTTAATTATTTTTAAAATATTATATTAAAAATTATTATTTTAATTTATTTTTAAAATAAATGTTTGTAATATTTGTAATTATTTTTAAAACATCATATTATCAGCTCTTTTATCTAAACGAGTACGCCCGACTATTCGACTCGAGCTGACACGATCTTGTTCGGGTTCGATTGGATCGATTTTGAAAGGTGAAAAATCTTGAATTCAACGTAATAAGATTAGGTTAATTTTTTTCTCAAAATCCGATAGAATCCTACCCATGAACAGTCCTAATTTTGATTAGATTTTGATTTAGGTAGACACCCACCCTTAATATAGATTAGCACTACGAAACCTTATGCGAGTAAATTTTTTTGCATATAAAGTTAAACCAAGAGTGCATCCAATTTCACAATTGTCGTCGTTTCCTGACCAAACTTACGCCGATAAGGAATTATTCAAGGTGAGTTAGGCATAAATCACGTCGCAAAATTCTCCGTCGTGTCATGTGCGGTTAAATTTGTGTTCGGCCTCCTGCATCAATTGAGGTAAAATTGTTTAGGCGTGTGGAATTGACCGAAGCAAGCAATTAGGAGTTAGGTTGGCACCCAATTCGTTCCAATCATTATCGGAGGTTGGAATTTTTCCTCATCTCGCTAATTGCATGCCGCCCAATCGAACTTGCCAAATTTCTAACTGGTTCGGATCCTATCAATCGGATTGAGTTGGGCAGATCCGTTGAACATATGCGGAGGTAGGCAAATGGCGACCAATATATATAATATGAGTTCCATCCATGTCACATCCAGAACATTTTCATTGTTTTTTTTTTTTTAAAAAAAAAAAAGTTGTGAATCCAGAGTAAATTAATTGCTTGAATATTTTTCAGAATAAAGAAATAATTA
This sequence comes from Canna indica, assembly GCA_034359265.1. Classification (NCBI taxonomy): domain Eukaryota; kingdom Viridiplantae; phylum Streptophyta; class Magnoliopsida; order Zingiberales; family Cannaceae; genus Canna; species Canna indica. The sequence goes on from CP136897.1 coordinate 70,800,065, forward strand.
ATAGCAATTGTGTTGATACAAATTGAATTAATTACGAGGGTGATGAATCAATCGGCGAGCTCGTGAATTTTGGGTCTACAATTGAGCCGGGTTTCTTTTCGTGCTGACGTGGCATATTGAGTTTCCCCAGCCCAATATTTCAGGTTGTTAGAAAAGGAAAGAAGATGGTTTTTTATTTAATTATTGCAGTACTAGTAGTCCTTTTCATGTCGTGACAGGTTAACTAAATTAAGTTTTATGTCTTCCACGTAATCATTTAATCGTGCGTATATATTGATTGCACTTTTGTATACGATCTTCTTCAGTGCATATTTGTTTAGCTGGGTTTGTAGAGCGAATAGAATTTAAGAAATTGCATGTAACACTGTATAATATTTCAATTATAATATGATGATTATTAATTATTATACCACGCCACTGCATTTTGACTTTTGAGTTATATACTAAACACACTCATCCCATTTTGTACTGCACTTCTTTATCTACTTCAAAATTTTGTAACTTGTCACGTAGATCCATTTATTAGGCCAAAATTACATAAACCAATTACTACGACTAATAAATAATAATATTATTCATAAAGTAATGTACAAGGCAGTAGCAGGCACGACATGATCCGGTTAACCACATTCTCTCACAAGGACAATAATACACGCCGACATTTCATACAATTCGCGTGTCTCGAGCAAGGCACCAAACACAAATGGGACCTATCTCTATTTGCGCTTATACCTTAGCAAGCCCTATCTATTAACCAATGGAAAATAGCAATTTTGTGTTTGGTATCTCGAACGCAACATGGGATTCGCTGCTCCCAACTCTCCTCATCCGTCCTCCACTTAATTCCCACGTTGTGCTACGGGCTGCAGCGGGTCATCGCTATCGGCACCTGGTCACCGACACTGTCCAAAACATACACCATCTAGGGATGGTAAATTTTGGCCCGAACAGGGAATACCCACTCCGTCCCACGGTCCCACCTAGGGGTGTAATCGAGCCGAGCTTGCTTGTGCTCAAGCTCTGCTTGTTTAAGAAATGTCGAGCTCGAACTCGAACTCGGGCTAGATCGAGCTTCAATATCCAGGCTCGAGATCGGCTCGAGCTCGACTCAAGTAACTCGAGCTTGTTTAGGCTCATTTATTTTTCTCAAGCGTGACCGAACTCGTTCAAGCTTGATTAAGCTCGGCTCGACTCGGGTTTATGCTCAACCCCATATGAAATATTAATATTTATATAATTATATATAAATATATGAAGCTCGATTAGGCTCGCGAGCCGTTCGAGTCGAGTATTACTTAGCTCAAGCTCGAGATTTCATCAAGTCGATCTCGAGTAGCTTACGAGCTGCTCGGCTCACTTACACCTGGCTCACTTACACCCCTAGTCCCACCCCCATTCCAGATAGATTTTATCCGCCTCGAAGTTAAAATAGGATGGAGATGGGTGGAAATTAGGTATTCATGCACGGGGCGGGATGAACATGAATAACATGTTTAATTTGCTTCGCCCCACCTCGCCTGCATAAATGTTAAAAAATAATAATATAAAAATTAATTTAATAATTAATAATTATTCAATTTATTGTAATATATAACCAAATTTTATTTTAATATAAATAAAATAAAAATATATATCATATATTATAATTTAATTAAGTGGTTAAGATCTTATGATTATACCACTCACCCTCACTTTTATTTACTATCTCTTGCATTCACACATGCACCCACACATGTTATAGGTATTTGTCATCCGTCCCCACGCGGATAATTGTTATCAGCGAATATTTATGAATACTCATTTATAATATATATATATATAGTATACCGTTGGGCATACCAATTCTCGTTCTTTTAATAGTACATTGCCCCCTATTAATAACTCAATTGATAAATACTAAATCATATAACAAATTATGTAATAATTAAATATTAAAATCAGAAAATTAATTTAAAAATAATAATATTCATCCATGCACATGGACATTAAAACTAAAGCACTTCTAACTAAAATTGAGAAACACTAAAAAAGAAGAAGACTAAACTACGCTAAAGAAACAGAAATAGGTAATAATTAGAATTTTTAGATGAATGATTTATATTTATTTTAAAATTGAGGGTAAATAAATGAATGATGGGATATAATATATAGAAATATAAATTTATAATTTAGTATTATATATGCGGGTAACAATATCCATTGGTATGGGTAGTATCGTAATGTATTCGTGGATATTATATGTTCGTCAAACCCATCATGTGTTGGACAAATATTTGCGGTTCGAATAATACTACCATTCCTCCATAGAATTTATACTCGTACTTGTATTCATGAATATAATATATTCTTTAATTTATAATTGTTAAAGTTTCACGTTGGTTAAGGTTGTGATCTAGATAGTCTTTAAATATATTGGACAATTCTGCTATTTGAATTAGTTTTTGGGGTGGAGTTATGTTCAATGCTGATTTTCTAACATGATATCAGAGCAAAATTTATGATTAAGAATGAGCCATTTGCAGAATTTCATACTCCATATGTGGATTCTGAGCGTGAGGAGATGTGTTAAAGTTCCACATTGATTAAGATTATGATCTAGATAATTTTTAAATAGATTGAATAATTCTTCCCCTCTAAATTAGTTTTTGAGATGAAGTTAGGTTGAAAATTGATTTTCTAACCATCACGCAGAATAAATATGCACGGATTTAGTATTGCCGTCACTCATAGATCCCAATCAATCAAATTAATTATTTCACTGGAAATATCAATTTTGCCCCGAGAGAACAAAAAAGAGAGGCGAATAGGGACAAGTGGCGCGTCCCATCACCGTCGACGTTTGATGACCATCAACATCAACGGCGCCAATAGTTTGTGGACTTCGTTGGGTCGCACTACATCTACATACACCTGGCAAGTTGTAATGTTGGGTGGTATTTTGGTACGCATGAGCGTATTATCTAATTGGACCGGTCAAACCTAATCACATTGCTTTCAGTCAAACCTTGACTTTTCAATATGTTTGTTCACCTAATTATTATGACTTTCTTTTATTACATGTATAAATTATCAATACAATATACGTGCATTAATTAATTCTGAAAACAAAATTATATATGTTGCATATTGTGCACGTTAACATTTTCTTAATTTAATGTATTCATATTATATATATATATATATATATGAATCGAATTCTAGTTTTCTAAATAATATATAATATATTATCACTAATTATAATATCCAGTGACCAATTACAATATTTGTATTAATATTAATTAATTTTGTATTTATAGTAACTTAATAATACCTTGCAAAAATAAATTATCAAATTGACAATAAATATACTCTCAGCCATGCATCACTCATCATTGTCTAAGAGCATTATATATACTAGGTGAATCGTACAATCCTTAAATTTGTCGTATTTTAACTATTATATTATTCATCTTCATTTTATAGACCAAAATTTATTAAACTTTAGAAAATATATCTGGTAAATTCCTATAATCGATTAACACTGATTTTTTTCGGTAGTTCATGACCTGACAACCACATTATCTTTAAAAATATAATGAATTTTATAGATGGTTCATGAACTTAGCACATCTTAATTATAATATCCTTCATTTTTATTTTATAAATCAGAATTCCTTAAATCTTATAAAATATAACTGATAAAAATATGACTGACTAACATAGATTTTTAATTCTTTTTCCATACTTATTAGCTTTGGGGTATTAGTGAAAAATTTTAATTGGATTGGAATAATTTATTTTGATTTCAAGAAATTTTGAGCCCAAAAACACTGGCCCCCGCCCAACTCGTTTAGCATGATAACACAAAAAATATTAAAATCGGATTTAAACCCAATAGTAAACAGATTTTAAACCCAATAATTACTGATTCGAAGTGTTATCGGGCTATTGGGCCGGGTCGGCCCGATAACACTTGGCTTGACCCGGGAAGATAAGAGATCGGGCCTTATCGGGCCTTATCAGGCCAGCCCGATAACAACTTGAACTAGATAAAAGTCGATTCGAACCCAATTTTTTCGTGTCGGACCGAGCTGAGCTATCGTGCCGGGCCAGGCCGAAAACTGCCACTTGTAATTGCAATCAAATTAAATTTATTGAAATCAAAATAAGCTATTGCAATCAAATTAAATTTCTTCACTAATGCCCCAAAGCTGATAAGTATGGATAAAGAATTAATAGTCTGCGTTAGTTAGTCATACTTTTATCAGTTATATTTTATAAGATTTAAGGGATTCTGGTTTGTAAAATAAAGATGAAGGACATCGTAGTTAAGAGATGCTAAGTTCAGTGATCATCTATAAAATTTATTCTATTTTCAAAAATGATATGACTGCTAGGTCTTAACTACTAAAAGAAACCCGTGTTAGTCGATTATAGAGATTTATCAGATATATTTTATAAAAATTAAGGAGTTTTGATTTATAAAATGAAGATGAATGATATAATAATTAAAAGATATCAAGTTCATGAACATACGTGAAATTACCCCTATATACTATGTATGAAAATATATAATTAAAATTACTCGTGAATGAATCTAGATTAAGAATAAATATACTCTATGCCCCTTTGTGATTTAGTAGGGAAAATAATATTGAGATAGTAGTGAAAAATTATCGTACATCTAGCAAAATAAATAAACTTAAGTAAACAAAATAACTACCTAGACTGGATTAGCTCTTTAGATTTGGTAGGACCAGGCCCGAAAGCATCATTTCTCATGAATTAGATTCAAATTAAACCAACAACAGTTTAGCCCGTGAATTCCACCTGACCAAACAAGGATATGATCAACACCACATATTTATCACCAGATGTTCGACAGTAATAAATCCCTGATCTAATTAAGGGATAACAATCAACACATTCAAAACATATCCTCGTAAAATTTTAGGAGTCTGTCGAACATCAAACTTGTCTCATAAAATAGACATGACACACACTAGATATATTTTCTATTCCAATTCTATACCACTCATTTGGTATTTTTCTCTCACTTGAGTGTCAGAGTGACTTTGCAAGTCATCATCAAAGCCACGCTAGATCAGAAGACGCGGAGGTTTACAATACCCCGACTTTATGTGAGAACACAACCTATTACTAGCAAACAAGAAATAGTTTCTAATTATTGATTTGTACCGGAGCATGAAAGAACATCAACTTCAAGGGGGATATATAAATAGGATCATAGGTCATATACCTCAAACAACGGAACCTCTAGTTGAAATGGTATCATATAAAGGTACAAGAGACTAGGAGTAGGCTAACATATAAGTTCAAATTGATAGGGATATAATATTTGAAGCACATTTTCCAATCAAATAATGAAATAATTATTCCATTGAATTCAAACATATCAGCAATAAAATAATCATTAATTGTCCTCAAACATGGACCGGTCCAATCGATATATGGATCACCTCAGAATTGAGATGAAGGTTTTGTATCGCTCTAATTGTGGTTTCTTTTAAGGTTGAAGGTGCACAAGATGTTCTTGATCAATATATAAAGGTTTGCACTTACTTAATTGTTAATTTGTTTAATTATCCTTCTCTATCACCTTCCAAAATAGGGCATCAAAGTGTTTCCATCATATACAACTTTTTGATGTGATTTTAATGTGTATATTTGTGTTCTCGTGATCCCTCGTAACCTTAATTATTGAAAGCTTCTTGTTCACCATACCCTAATCAATATCATTTTTGGCTAAACATTACATTTTCTATATATATATATATATATTCAACCAACTAGATAATTGTTAATTGTTGTCTTGTATGTTTCTTTAGAAAATGAAATTTTTAGCTAGCAACTTTAATTTGCGTCTTTTGTTGCTCGATTAGGCTACTAGATTATGTCTCATATGTCGTTAACTTATATGTGTTATATATATGTTGATTCGATTTGGATCTTGAAAATGATATCAAAATTCTATGCTATGCTATATATGTCCTATGTCCTTGAGTAGGATTACTCGAAGATGAGATGAAGTCGTTACTAGATTAGACCTCATGTGTCGTCAACTAAGTGTGATTAAGTACAGATTTTGTTGAGGACATTAAAATGTAAATGAAGAAAATGGTAGCACCTTAGTTTAGTCCAGTTCGAAAAATATATAGGGTGTTTGTATTGATTAATTAATAAGACATAGTTAATATATTTTGACTATTTATTAAGTTATTTTTCTTAAATCAAAACTAATTTTAAGATAAATAGACTACTCCCTTGTAAAGACTAAATTACTAGTCTCGTTGTCGTTTCTTGTACTATTTAAAATTTGAAAATTTTTCACACCACCAATTTACTTATATGCAAAAATTAGCGGATAAATTTATTATGTATAAATACTATATCATCGATTTAACAGTATATTCAACACCAATGATTAGATAAATTTATTAAGAAATTGATAGTTGATAAATAGTATATTATAAAATCAATTCTTAAATATATTTACTAAATTATGAATAATTTAGGATGTACAGTATAAACAATATTAATAAATAGAAAATTTAATCTGTAATTTAGGATATTATTGAATTGATTCTATTTTTTCACTTGCATTGATTAATTTTATAGAAATGATTTTTTTTTTAAAAAAATCACTACTTGAAAAATAGATAATTAGACTTCCTTTAAAATCCTTTTTGGGTATTAACTAAATATTTTATTATTAATATTAGAATATCATACCTTTTATTTAAAATCCTTTCCAAATTCAAACCCCACCCCTAAATCCCTAATGCAACCCATGTGCTGTCTAATCCTTAATCTTCACCCCATTGTGAGCTCACCAAACGCTAAAAGTTCCACTTACCCGCTTTACCCCTTCGTTCCCGACCCGGATTGATCTGGCTCATATAACTGGCGCCTTAGGTGGGCCCTCGCGGGACCCAAGATAGCCTTCCAGTTGCATACGGGTGCGAGTGAGTGTAACCGAGAGAGCCATTTTTTAAAACCCCCCGCGATCCGTGGCAAGTGGCCGACGAGACGGAAACGGAGTCGAACCATCACGTGACGGAAACGCGGGTTCGTGGCTGTAATCCAGCTGGCGGCGTCGTGGGTGCGTGGGTGTACATGTGCGGGTAACGAATAAAGGAACTCGTTTGACCCCAGCTTCTCCGTGGGACCCCCTCGTTCTCTCTCTCTCTCCATATGACTTAGCCTCAGGGAAAAGTAAAAAAAAGAAATATTTTAAAGATCCCGAGACGGGTATAGGATTTATTTACCCCAGTTAACGCCCGCGTCGCTGGCCGTATAAAAATCACGGTGCGTGGAACCCATGTGACGGAGAGGGAGACGCCGGACGCGGACGTGCCAGGGAATTATGCGTACAATTACATGCATGCACGTCGACACTCGACCTTCACGGAAAGCGCCCACGGCGGGTCCCGCTTCTCCCGTCATTCCCGCCGCCTGCCACGCTCTACGCCGTCCATCCCAAAATCGACGGCCGCGATTACGTCTCCCTTGATACGGTGCTGCGGTTATCAGCGGCAGCTTGATTATTTAGCCCAGCTGACGACGTTGCGCGCAATTAAACACTAGAAGATGACAGAAGAAAGGGAGACGGAAGGGTGAGACATCGACGTCCGGCATCTACCGCGAGGATGATCGGACGGCTCTCGATGGGCAGCAGCGAACATGATGCAATCAGAAGTTGGAGGAGACAAGGCAAGCGAAAGTGAGCTAGCAACCACATGATGGCGAGAGAGATTGGTGGATGTCCGCAATTAAACTATATCTGGATATGTCTCTCTCAGATTCAATTCTATCTCTATGTATACTTCTTCTAGTGTTATAGTGTATATATATATTAAAGATCATATGTGTGGTTAATTAATTAGTTTAATGAACAAAATCTAAGTTTATAACTTCATTAGGGTGGGGGGAGCATGCGTTTGTGTCATCCTGTTCAATAAATAATGCTAATTAATTACAATGGAGAGCATGGACAAGAGTAGGAGGGGATTTAAAACCATAAATATATAGGTGATGGTCTCTCACTGGAAGCCAAAAGCATGATGAGCAGGTGCACAGTGCATGCAGTGTACAGCGACGACTTTGTTTCTTCTTCTCATCGGCTTCCTGGAATTCTCCCCATATATTATATTAATTGATAACTGAGAGTCTTTTCATGGCTGCAAAATTAAGAGGTTAATTTGCTTAGTAATTAACCTTTTAAGGTAGCATAGAATTCATCTTATTTTGTCGGTTCAATTCTGCTAGATCGAATTCCTGACATAATTAGTCTTTTTGTGCATTGGCCCACCATTTTTTTAAAATATATAAAAGAATAAAAACCCATTAATTAACTTCATTTTGCAGAAAACTCCTGATCTTTTATGTTATTTAATCTTAATTACCCTTAACCAAACCAAGAGGGCACCCACGTGTCACTGATCCTTTACTATATGCTCCCTGAAAAAACCAGAAATTTGCCGAACAATTTATCCTCTTAGAAGGAAAGGGGCGGGAGAGTAAAATGGAAGGAATCGGTGCCAGGAGTGCAACTTAAGTTAATTAAAAGAAGGTGGAAGATGAGAGGAGTCATCATCATCATTCCAAGGAGAAGCCCAAACCACCGTCGGTTGTGCCGTCACTTTACCCTCCTCCGGCTGCTCTCTTTCCCCTTTCCACTTCACCCTCCCCCTCAATTATTATATTTGCAACGCAGCGTCGATCATTTCCCCTCCCAAAGTCATTCGGATTTAGGAAAGAATTAATTCCTAATTAGAGTGGTTGATTCGGGGCAGTGGAAAGTGTTCAATTAAGTGAACCAGTGAACCACCAGGCACGCAGCTTGAAGGAATAAAAATGAGCTATTAATGCACTGTCCTCGTCTCACATGGGAGGTAGCAGCAGCGGCATTATCCCTTCACATGGACGATCACATTCAACTCCCTCTCCCTTTTCCCTTCCTCTCCTACTTTGAATCGGGCGGATTTCATTTCCATTGTTAGTATCAGCGAGTTAATCCGTTTTTTTTAAAAAAAATAATTTTATAATACAATTATTATAAAGTGTTAACGCGATGATGATACACAACTTATTACAAGATATACAAAAATTTGGTAAAAATACATAAAATACTGTAATTAAAAATTGAATTCAAAACTTAAATAACATACCCGAATATTATTACCACTCGACCAAGAGTGAGTTCACGAGTTTATCCGGTTTGACTTTCGTAAAAAAGGAGGAATTAATTGGGTTGGCTGGTGATCAATGTCCCATTTATTAAACCAGGGTTAACTAATCATTGTTAATTTGTTCCCACCCACGTGACGTGTAGGGAAAAGAGCGTGCAGTGGGCGACCTGCTCGTACGACCACTCACAGGAATCAAGCTTATAATTAATACTAATTATGAATTAATTAAAGAAATAACCAAAGTTTTAATTAATAATTCTTCAACGTGCGAGTCTACTGCATCGACGACATGTACACCACGATCTGCATGTACGCGAATCCTATTGTTAGAGATAGAGATGTCAACGGGACGAATTTGGGACGAATAGTATCACATTCGCACCCGCACTCGTTTATTAAACTTGTCTCCCGTACCCACACCAGCACCCGCGACGGGTATCCGTCACTCTTACCCTCGCGAGTAATTGATATATGCGGATATTCGCGGATACCCATTTAATATATGACAAAATTTTTATTTTATTATAATAGTATACCACAAATAATTCTCATTTCATCAATATTAATAACTTGATTGAGAAACATTAATCCATAAAATAAACTACGTAACAATTAAATTCTAAATCATAAAATTATCTTAATAAATAGCAATAACCAGTTATACAACATTAAATTTAAAATCAAAGTACTTTCAACTAAAATTGAAAAGTGATGTTCCTAAAAATATATTATATTTAGATTTATTTTTAAACTTTCCATTAGATATTAATATATAAAATTATAAATTTAATTTTTCATATATATTGGCGGGTAGCGGATATCCGCAGGTGTGAATATATAGTATAATATTCATACCCGTACCCGTTTATTAAATGAGCAAAAATTTATATCCGTATCCGTACCCGTTGGTATAATATATTTACCATACCCGACCCGTATCGAGTAAATATCCGCGGGTACAGATAATATTGCCATCCCTAAGATCGAGCACGTTGACCGAATTCCAGTTTGACTAGTGACTACATTGGCTTGCTTAGGTGTGAGTAGTATTGGAAGAATATTGTTTCTGCCTGAAGTCGAAGCGATGTGAACTCATGACAATCTGCGATCTGCTACTCATAGCCTCTGGAGGGACAATATTTGATACTCTCCACTCTGTTGCAAACTCTTCGATCCATGCAAAGTGCGAAAACGCAAGGGGCTAGCTATAAACATCAAATGTCCCTCTAACAGATGATACCATTTTTCACTAATGGACACACCATCAACCTTGAACTGATGCTTAATGCCTCGAAAATCGCTAATCAAATTTTTATCCATAATTACTTTCCTATCAACGATATTGACCATACATACGACAGACATGCGGAAAGACGCTTCTCCATCTTACGTAACTGTCACATTCACTTCAGATAAACGAAGAAGTCGCTAAAGGCCTCACAACCAGCACACGACAAAAATCCAACCGACGTTAAAAACTAGCACTACTTAGAGCTTGACACGAAGTCCTCTAGACTCCGACCAAGCTCGGGGTCTATGGACTAGACTAGCACTTTGGGCTCGGCGAGATCAGACCCAAAAGCGCTTACACTCACGAAACAGACTCAAGTCAAATCAGACAATTTAGCCCGAGATCTCCATCCGGCCATACAAGGACATCCACGTCCTAATAATTATGAGGGATTTGTGGTTACAGACCCAACATCTTCGGGATCAAACTTGACTCATTCTAAGCAACATTCCTACGAGATCGACGAACGACATCATCACCAACAATCCCTTATCTAGACACGTCTCATGTAACATAAGATCCAATTTCTATTACCTCCACGTCGATCATATCCTGACTTGAGCATTGGATTGTCTTTTGCATGTCTCCCCTCCCCCACCGAAGTTGCACCTGACCAGAAGACACACCAGATTGGATCACATCGCTCCGACTTCATGTAGGAACAAGTATAATTGTACATGTGACAAGCTATCATTTATTCAGTGCTAAAATAATTTGTACCTCATAAATCAAAATAATCTGTAATATTCGAGATATTATGGTTAATTGCTATTATTCATTTTTATTTGTTTGCCAGTCTAGCGGGCTGATTCGAGGTTGAGTTGAGTCGACTCATGGTCTGGTACGAGCTTGAGAGCCCGGACAAGTAAAAAATATGAATTTTTCATTTTCTTTACTTGACAATAAATTTTTAATGCGTGTGCTTGGGCATAATTATGATGCGTGTGTTGAGCATGAGATTAGTTTGGGTTGAGGGGTTAGCGAATTTGATCTGGGCTTGAGATGGATGCAGGTTAGAAAAGGGGAGAGTTGTAAAGAGGGTTTGGGAGGGGATTAATTATAGCCCCCCCCCCCTAAGCGCCCATGCGGCTCCCTATTGGAGCCTCACAAGTCGTCTAGAGAGAGGGGAGCCGAGCACCCCCCCTAGGAGCCAAGCCGTCGCTGCCTCTCGTGTGCCGGATTTCGGAGGCCATCTTCGGAAGTTTTTTTCTTCATTCTTCTTCCTAATCATGTGAGTGGTTTCTTCCTTGCTTTCCCTTCTCTTTTTCTTGTTTTCTTGAGCCGCCTCTTGAAATTGAGAATTCTTGTTGTTTTTCATTTCTATAGACGCGGGTGTTATTTTTCTCGTGTTGTTATGAAAGAGGAGGTTCGAGGATCTACTTTTGTGGTGCGGCAGCCCTAGGATTGTCCTAGGGGTGCTTGGCCAAGGTGGGAAAGGAGGCGCCCTCAAGGTGTTTGTGAAATTGCCTAAGAGAGCATATTTATGTTGATGAATTTTAAATCCATTGATTTGAATATTTGCTATGTTCTCATGATGCCAAATTATGTTTGATGTCAAAATTATGAATCTCAGCCAGTTGAATCTATGATTTCATATGAAAAGTTTAGATCTTGATGACATGAGTTATATTCTTGATTGTTCTTTAAATTGCGAAAGAACTTGATGCATGATAATTATGTTTAGATGACAGGCTTTTGATTTAATAATCGTTATATACGATGGATGTAATATGGTTTGGTAATAAAGTATATTGGGATGATTATTGCTGTGATTTTTGGTTTAACTAATTAAACATGCTGGAATTTAATCATGCTGAGATTTCATGCTGGATTATTATTAATGATGTTGAGATTTGTAATTGTCATTGTAATGCGTGGTGATTACTGAACATAGTCGTGTAACCTATCATTTTAACCAGAAAATATTGTATGGAACCATAGGACATACTCTGAAAACCATATTCGACTTGGGCAAGCCAAAATTGAGCTCAAACAATAGGCTGAAAACAAAATCTAATTTGGGGAATTTAAAATTTAATTGTAGAATTAAAATTTAAGGGATAGAATAAACTGTTAAAGAGCCAACAAAAGAATTTAATTACATGAAATAAAACCTCTTGGGTTGATAATATTGCGGGTCTGGGGCGTCGAGTTCGGGCGTAGTGCATGTGTAGCAATTTTTTTTTCCAGTGAGGACACCCCTAGGGCTCCGTGGATGACACTTGACTTAATTCTTGTGTGCGCCATATCTTTCATGAATGACGGAGAGGCTCGGATAGAAGCCGATTTGCGGGCTTGAGCCCGGAAGGTTGAATGTGTAAATCCCAACCCGTGTTAAAAAAGGAATAAGCTCGGATTGACGAATCTCGATTATTCCTGTTTATATCTGGAATAAACTCGGATGGGTGAATCCCGATTATTTCCGTTTCTATCTGGAATAAGTTTGGATGGGTGAATCTCGATTATTAATGTTTCTTTTTGAAATAAGTTCGGATGGATAAATCCCGATTATTCTCATATTTTTCTTTAAGGGTATGTTATGGGATAAGTTCGGATGGGTAAATCTTGATTATCCTCATAATCATTGTGAGTGATTTATATGCCTTTCAGCATGGGTAGACAGATGGATATGTTGTAAATTCATTGTTACGTGAATAGATTTGTCTTTGGACATAAGATGGTCTAGTGGCCTATTAGTTAGCGATACAATCAATTTTTCATTCACCATGTATGAGACAGGTGTATTTTTGTATATATGTTATATCTTTTCTGATTTTTTTGTAAAGCTTGACTAGTGAGGTAGGTTGGAGCTAGCACTTGGCGTGGCTGGAGGGCAGAAGAGTACCATTGATCTCATAGTAGTCATAGTTAGGGGTCGTAGTCGAGTATTGTTAGTATTGATCAACAGTTGATATTTTAGTATTCTTGGAGTTGTAGTCCATTGAGACATTCATATGTTTAATTTCAAATTATTCTTCTTGAGAAAAATTGATAATTTTTTCGTCATTTATTTCTGCACTCTACCTGACTTGTTGAACTTTATTTTCTTAAAATGAAAACTGATTTGATTTCTCGATTGTAATAAAAATTTGTTTCGTATTTTCGCTTTGATTATTTTTGAGTTGACATGTGCATAAAATAGACCGCGGGGTGTATATAGGCACGTATATCCTGACTGACCATGTAACCCTGAGATGGAGCGCACGTGACGTAATCAAATTCGATATGCAGTCATTTTCCAACAATAATGGAAGAGGGTGATTCTTCGTTCAGTCGATCATATACAGAGCGGGAAATTAACATTACCAGGTGTAATTTTGTGAAATGATAAATCTTTGATTGCGACAGGTTTAGAATCCTGGATTTGGAATATGACCTGGAAATTTAATTCTAATCTAATGAGTCACTGAGTCAGGTGAGAGAGGTCACAGAATTTAAGCAACACATTTCTTTTTTCTGCTTTTGAGTTAATATTTCAGAGATATTTACTGGACAAGGGGTGGTGAAGGGATGAAAGTGAGGCAGCAGGTTAAGCCAAGACGCCGAAGAAGACCGTGTAATTGCCACAAAAAACATTGTTCTTCCCTAAATGGAGGTGGAACAGTAATTGCTGAGAAAACATGAGGTGCAGAAACCAGGCTGCAGTCCAGCTTAGGCAGCAGTAGCCGTCACGTCCGTAAGTTGGAATTGCACCACGAGGAAAAGAAAATGAGGGTGGGGAGTAAAAAAGATCTCACCGACGAAGGGAAGGGCGCCGACAGTTTGATTTCAGCTGTAAGTAAAATGCTTTCTCTAAAGAGCTCCCAGATCAGCTGCAGAGTGCAGACCCACCCGCACCCTGTTAATTATTCCACTGCCGTATTAATTTTTCTTTTAGAGGATAAAATTACTACGAGTATAATAATGCAGTCCGGTGTATATTAGTTTTGTTTCTTTGCTTCCTCCCACGGCAAAGCTCTGAAATCATGAACCCCGGAGCAGAAGAAAAGAAAGTAAAAGAAGAGGGAGAGAGAGAGAGAGAGAGAGAGAGAGAGAGAGAGAGAGAGAGGAGTCCGTGGATGGGGCGCGGTGCGGTGAGAGAGGCGAGCGGGACCCGCGCGCACAAGGTAGAGAGAGAAAGAAGAGAGAGAAATGGCTTAAACGTCACGACAGTGAAGGGGAAAGACAGCTAGCAATGAGAGAGGAAGCCTTACCTACCGTGGGTCCCGCGACGCTGCTGTGCTAGTAATTAGATTGCATTGCACTAATGTGATGTTGTGGTGGTGGTGTTGTGTTGTGCGGGCCTTCAACTCTTTCACGTTCTCTCTCTCTCTCTCTCTCTCTCTCTCTCTCTCTCTCTCTCTCTCTCTCCCTTCCCCTTTATAGGCACTTGGGCTCTGCCCCCTTTCTCTCTTTCTCCCCATCCAACCCCCCTCTCTCTTTCCCTCCTCTTCCTCTTGCTGATTAACTACTACTACTCCCTCTTGCATCATAAGTAGCAGAGGAGCTCAAGTCAGCGAGTTCTTCGGTGCATGCAACTGTCCCGGTGATAGATAGATGATGGAGTTGGTCCAGTGATTACTGCTGCAGAAATTGGAGCTGGGATCTTATTAGAGCTCTGTGTACTCTCCTCTCCTCTCGCTCGCTGCAACTGCAAGCATCTCTACTTGGTGAGGCCATGCACACAGCTATAAGCAGGCACTTGAATTCCCACTTCATTTTTGTTTCCTTTGAGCACAGAATGCATGCAGCGTATACTACTGGTTCTTTGTTCGGCTCATTTCGAGAGCTCTGCTCTCAATTCTCGTATTTTCCTGCACCTCGTCCCTGTTCCTGCTCCTCTGCTCCCGAAGCAGGCGAGATGGAGGTGGAAAACAGGGTTTTAGATTAGAATTCAAGAGTATCCGCGAACAACAATGATCGATTTTGAGTCCGGCTTCATCCTTTCTCCTCGCTCCGCCTAATTGGGAATCTGTCTTGCTTTAGGTATATGTCATTTTAGCAACAGTCGTCGTTCCTGTGCACGAGATTGCGGACTCGTTCTGCAAGCATCTCTCGTCATCTTTTCTGGAAACCATTTGCCTTTGACTGCTTCTGAGATGAAGAAGCAGTCCACCTCGCCGGCGCCTTTCTCCATCTCGGAAATTTTCCTGCAAAAATTGACCGCCGAATGTCCTGTAGAAATTGTTTACCCTTCTTGATTGGTTGAATTGTCGCTTACTTCTTCTCCCTGAATTCTACCGCCGATTAAGGAATAAGAATAATAAATTTAATTTAAATATATTTATATTTTTGTATCCGAGCGATATAATTACGACCAGATCCCAAGAAGGGGAAACTGATGGCGGTGGGTAAGGTAAGATTCCACCAGCTCTTAATTGGCGGCGAAGATAACGGGCCGTCAATTGGCAAATGACGCGTCAAAGCCAATTACTTGCCGCCACGTCGGATTACAATTTTGCTGCCCTTTTGTCTTTATCATTTAACCCCTCGGTTACTTAGTTTGAGAGAAACCTGTCATTTGACTTCAACGAGAGGTATTTGATTCAACGCATGTATGCATGCATACAAGACTACAAGTCTTCATGTTCGATTGATTCATACGTGCACCATTCACCATCTGTATGCTTAAATGCCTGCAACAAGTAGAGCAGATAAAGCGGATGTACTGATGCATGAAATTGTGCAGATACCGAGACGAAGCAAATGGAGGATGTCATGGGCGATCTCTTTGATCACATCGAGGACTTGCTCGACTTCCCCGGCGACGAGGACGCGCTCGGGCTGGTAGACCCTTGCGGCAAGTTTCCTCCGATTCCGGCGTCGGTTGCTGATGAGATTTTGGGCGGCGTCGGTGGAGACTCGCTTGATGGCTTCGGTGCCCAAAATAACAAGCCCAATGGCGCTGCTGCTGCCTTCAGCCCTGAGGAAGACAAGCTCGGCCCTGTAAGTCGTTTCTTCTTCTTCTACCTTTTTCACCTGGTACAGTACAGGCATTAACTCCATCATCATCGTCATTAATCGAAATAAAAGAGAAAGCTGTAAATTTTGTTGCACGATGAAGAAAATGAGATGTTGCATTTTGCGGTAGTAATTGCACACATCACTTTCAATTGCGCCAAAATTTGGTGGTACATCACTTTTTCTACTTTTGTTTGAACTGAAACTGTACGTGAGCCTGCGGCTGCTGCATTCAACTTTCGTCGAAACAGTAAAAGATTATTGTTTGCAGTTAAAAAAATGTTTTGTGCCATAAATGAATCGATTTGTAATTGCATACGGTTTGCTACTTCAATTGTTTTACTGTTTGTTGCAATTGTCGAAGAATTGACGGCAACGTGTTTGTTGAATTGGCAGTGTGACGAGCTCGACATTGTGCAATTGGAATGGATGTCCAAATTCCTCGACGAGTCTGATTCCTTCGACCTCGACATCCCGAGCGGCGACGCGGTCGTCAACGTAGATGACAACCGCGACCAAGCCAAAGCCAACGAGCAATGCTTCTTTCGCACTTCGAGTCCGGTCTCTGTGCTCGAGGCGAACAATAATGGGGGAGGCGGCGGGAGCAGCGGCAGCGACTCCTCCTCCTCTTCCTCTTCCTCCTCCTCGTCGACCTCGGCTTCGTACTTCATCGGCGGGAACAAGGATGGGAGGGTGCTGCTTCCTCCTCTCAGTCCACCGGAGCCGCCTTCAGCTCTGGTGGTGCCGGCCCGTGCGCGGAGCAAGCGCCCGCGCCCCGCGGCCTTCTCTCCCCGGCCACACGTCGCCATTCCGTACCTCCCTCCCTCCTCCGACGTTGTCACCGTCCCCAACCCGCTTTCCGCCTCCGCCGCTGCCGCCGCGATTGCCGCCAACTCCGACCCTGAAAGCTTCGGCGAGTCCTGCCCCCCGCCACCGCCCCCGAAGAAGAAAAAGAGCAAGAAGAAGAGCCCGGCCGCGGCGGGCGGCGGGGAGGAGATAGGCTCAGCCCCGCCGGTGCGCAAGTGCATGCACTGCGAGATACAGAAGACCCCGCAGTGGCGGGCTGGCCCGATGGGGCCCAAGACGCTCTGCAACGCCTGCGGCGTGCGGTATAAGTCCGGGCGGCTCTTCCCGGAGTACCGCCCGGCCGCCAGCCCCACCTTCGTCCCGTCCATCCACTCCAACTCGCACAAGAAGGTGGTCGAGATGCGTAACAAGACGAGCGAGAAGAACACCGACGGCTGTGATCTCCTCGAGTTCATTCGCCGCCGGGAGTGAGAAATGGCGATGAAGAACGACAAAGCACGCTGAGCAGCAGCTGCAGTTGGCATAAATTCTTCCAATTCCTCTTGCCGCATATATTAGAAGTCATCCTGGTTTCTGATTTCCATCATTATTAATATATTTTTTTCCTTTCTTGCATTCCCCTTAAATTTTGTACAGAGGAGGAGGTGGAGGAGGGAGAGAAGGAAAGAGATGCTTAGAGGAGTGATAGGCAACCCACCACAAGTAGATGTAGTTGACAAAGAACAAAAAGAGAGCAAGTGAGACAATTAGCCATTGTTTAGTTAGAATGAAGAAGGGGGGAAGTCTTTTAGATGGGTCTACTACTAGAGGGGAGTCTTAGTTTGATTGTTGGTGCTTGGTGTATTGAATTCTTTTTGCAGTTGATTGATTGATATTACTTACTAGGCAGATTAATTATAAACATCTTCTATTTCCCATCTGCTCTTACTGAACATTTGAAAGTCAACCTGTGGTGTGCTTAGCTCAGCTCAGCTGAACTGTCTCTCTCTCTATATATTGATGTTAATCATGCAAAGGAGTAAAAGAAAAGGAACACTGGGATGTCAATGTCTCTTGTACCTTATTCTTGCCCTCTGCTAATGCATGGGCATTAACAGAGCATGTGATTGGAGAGTGATTGATGAGGTGACAGAGGAGGCATTCACAAGTTGTGATGGCTGATGAGCTGCAGTGCAGGGTAAGGCATGAGGATGGTCCTCTCTGATTGTATTTGTCAAATTGGAATCCTCCAAAATGTGCATCTCCATCATCCACTAATGTGAGACCCACTGGGATTTGTTTGGTTCAACCACTGCTTTCATGTGCAATATTAATTATAAGAAATAGACCAAACATCCTAACAATACAATTCACTGTTCAGTGTCCCTCTGCTTTGCACTGTACCAAACTGTCAGCACCTAACTGTAGCTGCATTTGCTTTGTCCTCTGCTGCATTTGTAGGCCCATTGAAACCTAGTTAGGATCCTTGTGTTTCTGAAAAGATTGAAACTTAGTATCTGTATTAGTGAGCTTATTGAACTTTCTGTTTTTCATGTTTACCATGTTAATTTTGCATGTTTTTGCCCTCTCTTTGCCTCTGTATAAATCTTTATATTAGAACTCGTTTTGGTTCACATGAAAAGTAACTTTATACGAGACATTGTGCTTCTCATAAATTAACTTCGCATATAGACCTTCTAAGTAATGGTCAGCACGTTTTACTCATAGGTATACTTCATTTTTAAGTTTTACATATAAAATGTAATGAGAATTATATAGACTCTTTTTTATTTTACCTTGACTATATAGTACAAAATCTAAAAAAAGGAATTGGATGACAAATTATTATCATCTTATCTAAATTCATCCCAAACAAGTGCAACTTTTCTTGCCATTCCACATGTTCACTCCATTAGAGGTCTCTCTCATCATATGCTACTTTCCTTTGTACTTAAATCCTACCTGTTTCATCAATCATTCATCCTCTACATTCCTTCCCTCTAGTCTCTTCTACCACACTTCTCATCATTTTTGCTGAGACCTTATCCTCCTATTTCATCTGAACATACAACCCCTTTCTTCCAATTACTTCACTTTTCTCTCTTTTTTTCCTTCATTGGTGTTTCTTGAACTTCAACCACACTTCTTACCATCGTCATCATGTATGTCCTAAACTTTGCAGTATCTTATCCACATCATATTTAGAGTCTATATCTTGTTTTGGATGAGTAATAACAATGAACAATGAAATGATACATGAATCATTAGAAGAAATAGTATGGACAAATCTTCTTGGTGATGGTGAAAAGTGGTAAACTAACATAACATCAGCATGAAAAACTTCTCATGAGTTGGTGATGGTCATGTTGCTGAAATTAATTATTAGTTGTTATTGGAATAATTATTGTAATTAACATTATTATGCCTATAGATTTGATTACTAGGAATCTGAGTGGACTCTGGGGTTAAGCTTTCTCAAACTGGAATAGGAATTATTTAGGGAACATTGAAAGTAATTTAGGTGTTGTTACTAATGTGTTCAGGTCTTCAGGATGGTGATAAGAATAGTTCTTATATCATAGGGTGGTGGCTATCAAGGGGAAAACAAATTTAATACACTCTATTAACTGGAATAATATATAATCTTATGATACACTTCCTCTAAAGAAATTCCAATGCTTTTGTTCAATTCTACTCTTATTAATTGTGTGGTTTTGATAATTCTGTTCAGAGTATTAATCTAGATTTTGCCCAATTATTTGCAATCAAATAGGAGGAGGCCCTTATTAAGCCCTTCACTAATAGTGAGATTTTAGGTGTGATTAAGTCCATGGGCTATATGGTATATATATAGTTGGGTTTTTTTAATGCTGATGAAATGTTATATTGCTTTTGCTACTAATAATACTTTTGCCTACTTTCATGGTAAAGAATCTTTACCTTTGAATTGGAATCAAGCTCCTAAAATTTCTAGTCCTAATGAGGTTATGGACTTTAGTCTCATTGTTCTGTGTAAAGTATATAGAGGATTTTGGCTCTAAAACCTTACTCTTAATAAAATAACTCAAAGATTGTTTTTGCATTGAGAAAGGATCAAATTTAGCCATGTAAATATTTCATTACATTATACTCAAACTATTCTTTGAAAATCCATTAATTATAATAAATTGATAAAATATACATAACTGAACTAGACCCATTAATATAAATTACTAAAACATCTTACTTGATCATATGAATATTATATCAAAGTTTTAAAAAATAATTGTTAGAAAATTACTGTAAACATATAAATCAAACTGGATGGTAAGTGCTAGAGTAATGGCATTTTTGGGGCGCTTTTTATATGGCATTTTTGGGATACGTGTTTTAAAAAGTGAGCACTCTTTATAAGTTTAACAAAAATTAATCAAGAGAATAATTTTTTGGACAAAATTACCCTCATTAAATCATTAATATCTGACCCGTATGATGAAAAGTTATGTATGTTTCAACAACCCGTCCAAGTATCGACAACATGGAACAACCCGTCGATATGCCAACAAAAAATGAACAAATACAACACACCCCGTCCTAGATGTCAACAACCTAGAACAATCCGGGAACACCCCGTCCATATGCCAACAAAAAGGGACAAAGATAATACACTCCGCCCTAGATGTCAACAACCTAGGACAATCCGAGAACACTCTGTCCATATGCCAATAACAAGAGACAAAGATAACACACTCTGCCCTGGATGTCAAAAACCTAGGACAACCCAGGAACACCCCATCCATATGCCAACAACAAGGGACAAATATAACACACCTTGCTCTGGATGTGACAACGACCAAGGACAACTCGGAACAACCTGCCCAAGGTGTCGACAACTTGCGAGACAACCCGTGACAAAGACAAAACACACAACACTCATATATATCTATGTTGCTTGTGTGATTTCTGTTTTATTACACATCACTTATAAGGAAGAGGAGAATATGGTTCTTGCCAAAGATGATTGCGGAATGCCAAAGATGGGTCGACGAAATCGCGATGCGCGATTGCACGTTGATTGGTGAGAGAAGGGGTGAGAGAGTGGCGAGGGACCACCGTCGGTGGTGAATCCGATGAAGGGAGGGAAAACAAGAAAGGGAGACAGATAAGCAGTGAATCACATAAGGGGAAGAGAAGATAAAGATGAAAGATATTTTTGTCCATTCATATAAGATTTGATCAAAAGTTATGAAAATGATTACTTTTTAAAAACGCTTATCATACATTCAATTTCATCTAGTATATTAATGAATTAAGTTAAACAGTTGTTGCAAGTGAATAAAAAATCTAATTTATTCTGAAACATATGCTTTACAAAATGTCACAAGGTTTATACGTGTCAACTTTTGATTTTTTTTAGAGTAAACCTTTTGTTACTAAAAGTGAATCTAGAGCGGTCGTTATGAACTTATTTCATGAAAGAGTAAACATTTGCTCTCTAATGGTAAATCAAAGATTTAATTGTCATATTTTAAGATTCTCAAAGGCACGAGTAAAAAATGAGCTTAGAGCTTGGCACCGTATAAGTTTTCAACTTTTTTTATCACTGTTTTTGAGTAAAAAAAGTTAGCCACTTGTTTAATACTTCAGTGGATTTTTTTCTCACTTCTCAGCGCATAAATCATATTTATAAGGGTAAATTACACTGACCTCTCCTGAGATTTAGTAAAATTACACTGACCTCCCCTCTATTTATAATTTTATCTTATAACCCCCCTGAGTTTTGTAAAAGATTATACAAACCTCCCCTATTACGAAATAAGATTACACAGACCTCCCCCGAGTTTTGTAAATTATTACACAGACCTCCTCTAAAATAATCACTCAAAGATTACTCAGGGGATGTGATTGTAACCTGGACAAATAGAGGGGGGGTCAGTGTAATTTCACTAAATCTCAGGAGAAGTCAGTGTAATTTACCCTATTTATAAAAGGGAAAAGTGTCAAATTTATTCTTAAAGTATTGAAAAGGATGTAAATTTGTCCCCCAACTATATTTTTTATCAAAATTACCATCGACGTTACATAATTGGATCATTTTTGCCCTTCTTGTTAACGAAAGTCCACGTTAACAAACGGAATCCCACGTGGCAAGTGCAGCTTGACCACATAAGATGCCGATGAAAAATGACATGTGGCAATTATGTGGTGATAAGGGTAATTTTGGCCCAAAACATATTTAAATGGGCAAATATAAATATTTTTTAATATTTTAGGGGTAAATTTGCACCCTTTCTAATACTTCAAGGGTAAATTTAATTATTTTTTCTTTTATATATTATTATCATTAATGTTATTCTAATTAACACTATAAGAATGATGTTGATATCATCTTTATCAAAATCAAGAAAATATAAGCTTGATAATTATACTTTGTATTATAACTGAAGTATTTACTCAAAGATATAAACAACTTTAGTCATTTATCATTGTAATAAGAAACCAACCAACATAGTAGGGGTTAGTTCAGATCGGATGGGTCGAGATTTGGCATGTCTCAATCCCGTCCCAATTTTGAGTCGGGACGCAAATATGTGTCACAGTCTTAGTCCCGAATATGAAGCATCACAATTTTATCCCGGTCTCGTCCCGATTTTGAATTGGGACGGGATTATCCCCGAACTTTCGGGTCGGGCCGGACCAGTTACTAATAATTAAATTTAATCAAGTTTTTATTTTAGTAATTAAGAAATATCTTTTTGAATATTATTTTTGTTTCATCTTTAAAATTTATATTTCTCAAAAAAATTACTAAAGTATTTGTTCAAATTCTAAGATAGAAACCAAACTTATAAAAATCGTGCAATGAACATAAAACATATTGTTTGGGTACTATATATATTTTATTCAAAGAAAACGAGCAAAATTTATCTCTAAAATATTGAAAAATATGCAAATTTGCCCCTGAAGTATTGAAAAGGATGCAAATTTGCTCCTAAAGTATTGAAAAATGTTTAGATTTGTCCTTTTAAATATGTTTTGAGCTAAAATTAATCTTGTCACTACATAAATTATCACATGTCATTTTTCATTGTGACATCTTATGTGGCCGAGCTACACTTGCCACTTGAGATTCCGTTCCGGCAAATTTGATCATTTTGCCTTTATAAAATAAACACAGGTTTATTAAGTCCTGCTGTCCAATCATATGGCTCAAAACTTTGTCAAACAAATAGAACCCTAGAGATGATTCTTCACACAGATGATGACAACGAACTACTCTGTTCTGGTTAATTCTGGTACATTGCGCAATGCCTGCACTCGAGTTTCCATCAGCTCAAAGGCCGAGTCAATTCTATTTATTTGCTCCCAACTCACTTCCCTAATGAATCGGAAGAAGCTACTTTTTTGGCTACATTTATGAAGAAACAATAGCTTTCAGCTGAGGGTCCTTGAACAAGAACAAGAACAACAAGAAAACATACTATCCGAACCGGAGCTGAAGACCGCAAGGATTTGTTTCGGTCTTTATAATTACAGCCCCCTCGTGAACAAACGAAAAAATTGTACTACCAAGTACATGATCAGATACCTTTACCCATCTCAAAATCAACGAACGTATGCTTCAGAACTTTGCGCAGCTCTTGGGCAAACCAGTGCCGTGATCCACCGCCACAACCTCCGCCTCCTTGCAGCTGATCACGTCCTGCCCCAGCTTCGCGCCCGCCGCCTTCAGCCCCTTCAGGGACACCGCCTGGTTGAAGAGGTTCAGCACCGGCAGCCGCGACGCCGGCGGCATCTTCCCCGACGGCAGCAGCCGGGTGAAGTCGTCCTTCATCAGCGGCACCTCGAAGTCCTCCTTGTTGTGCTTCAGGACGTTGTCCTTGGCGCTGATGTGCGCGCCGGGCTCCATGTGGTTGGTGGAGAAGCTCGATTGCTCCGGGAAGTTGGGGTACAGACTGACGTAGCCTCGCAGGTACATCATGTCGATGAGGAACTTCTTCCAGGAGGCCTGCCATCCGTTGGTCCGGGACTTGGGGATCTGCACCGGGTTCTGCTTCGCGTCCTCGGTGAACCTCGAGTTCATGTAGGCGTAGAACTCCCGCCAGTGCTTGGGGAAGAAGACGGCGCCCCAGCTGCAGGGGAGCTGGTGGAGGTACGGTGTGTTGGGGTGGATCTTCTTGAAGAACTCGGTGGCGTTCCACTTGGGCCGCTCTTTGACCACCTCGACGATCCGCGGCGTGTAGAGGGAGATGGAGGAGAGCTCGGGGAGGGAGATTTGGGGGTCGTAGTGGTAGGCCAGGAGCGCGTACTTGATCCACAAGTAGTAGTATGGGGAGACCTCGATGTCGTCTTCAAGGAGGAGGCCGAACTCGTCGTCGGAAGAGGGGTACCAGCTCTCGCTCACGGCTCGGATTAGGCCACCCTGGATGATCCGGCGGCGGATAATTTTTGGCCCATGCGGCCATTGGAAGGACCCGACGAGCTTCAGAGTCGCTTCGTCGACCTTGCTGTCCATGTTGAAGCTGATGCGCACCTCATCGCCGAGATAGTATGCGTTCTGCAGTGACCTGAGAAGCCTCTGAAGAGACGACACTCTGTTTTGGGTGATGATGTTTACAGCGATGCGCATCCTGTTCCAATCTGCAATCCACATTAAGTTAATTATAATCCACGAAAATATAAAAAATTGAATTATCTGGAGGAACAAGAGAAAGATGAAGCATCTTACTTGGCAATGCAGTAGGGCGGAGATCAGCCATCCACAAAACCTTTGGCACGGCTGGTCTCGGTAGAAGAACAAGAGCCGTGCTATTTGCACTGCCTTCGGTGGCCATTTTGAGCGCATTCTTCACATTTTGATCGATATTGTCGACCGAAATCAGCAAGCTCGGGTTGTGGATTTTGAGAAGCCCCTTCAAGCTCGAGTACACTGCCTGCACCACCGGAACCTCCGAGTTGGACACGTTGGAAATGGCTCCAACTTCCAGGTCAAAGATCTTGAACCTCCTCTCCTTGCATACATTCTTCGGCCACCTGAGGACGCTGACGGCTTCTTCGCACGAGCAGAAACTCCCGCCGGAGACGACGATGTAGGCCTTGCGGCCGACGGTGGTCCGGAACTTCTCGAGGAGAGGAGCGAGAACTCTGACTTCGTCAGGGGAATGAGCATAAAAGAGAGCATCTATTTTTTGAGGGTGCATGGCGGCCCATTGAGTGACGTAGCCGGTGGACAAGGCGCGCCACCATTGGTCGTCCCTGACTTGGACGACGTCCTTGAAGATTACGGTGGTCTCAGAAACGTAAGCAAGCCTGTGCTCGCTGTCCCCCCATGTCTCCTTGTCATTTGGATCCACAGGCAGCACGTATGATCCTGCATTCCTGTACTTCTGAAGCTGATAGCTGCGCATTAACAAAAATTAATCAACGTCTTTTCAATCAATCGATTTGACACAAACAATTCCTCACTTTTGTTCAAGAAAATGGTTTGATTAATCACCTGAGATGCAAGTCTTCACCGGTCATGAAAGTGAAGGGCGTTTCCACGAACAGTGTCTTGACGAGATCAGCAGATAGAAACCACGAACTAGATAAGAAATCAACCTGCACGATCCTCTCCACGGTGATACCGTAAGCAGGATCGGGCAAATACAAGCCGGCTTCCTTTGACCGGAATTTTCTGTAACTGGGAAACGTGAAGTCCTTCTGCCGGAAAGGCAAGATTCTTCCGATGCTCCCCAGAACTGAATTCTTGTACTTGTCTGTTCCTCCGACGTGGGAGAGAATCTCCAGCATCTTGGTGCCGGGAATCATGTCGTCGTCGAGAATGTAGACGAAGTCCGCCTCGGTCTGCAGCGCCATCTGGAATCTACCGTAGTACTTGAAGTCGTAGCTCGAGCTGATGAAGCTGATCCTCGAGTTGTTGTAGCTCTCGACGATTCTCTTGAGAGAGAGCTCGTTGGGGCTGCCGAAGGCGAGCACCCAAACATGGTGGAACGGCAGCGTCTGGTTCAAGAGCGAATCGAGCTGCGCGCAGAGCGTCTTCCTCTTGAAGTGGTTCAGGATCACCGTGACCTTCGGTACGTCGGGGCCGCGCGCGCTCCACTTGGACTTCATCCTCATGAGCTCGGCGAGCGTCTCGGTCCCCGCGTTCGCCTTCTGGAACGCGAGCACCTCGTCGTAGAGCTCCCGCTTGAGCTTGATCATCGTGGCGTCCTCCGACTTCTTCTGCGAGAAGTCGATCTTCTCGAACTCGCAGACGTCGGCGGCCGCGGGCAGTTCCTGGACGGCGCCGGAGAGGACGTGAGGCTGTATGATGAAGTGCCGCCAGTGCTGGGCGATGCGCGTGGCCCAGGAGAAGTCGGCCTTGCTGCGGAGGTCGACGGAGGGACTCATGTAGTAGAGGAGGAAGGTGGCGTAGATGGCGAAGGCGAACTGGAGGAAGGTGAGGGTGGCGACGAGGCGGGAGGAGGCGATCTTGGGAGCGCGCGCCTTGGTGGAGGACTTGCTGGCGACGTAGTCATTGAGCATGCCTTCCAAGAAGTCGCCGCTCCTCATGGTCGGAGCACGGACTAAGCCCATGAATGCAGAGATCGATCTGAAGGAAGGAGAAAGAGAGAGCGCTCTTATTTAGTCAAGCCAATTGTTGGCAACATCGAGGCGCATTAAGAAACAGTGAATCTATGAGATTTTGCTAATTAATTAATTAATTATTATTCTCTCTCAAATATGCATTTATAACATAATCATATTATTATATATATATCTTCAAAATGTGTCTATATTCTCTTCTAATATAAATGGAAAATGCTGCAAATACGGAATTCCCATGAATTGTGTGGCAAATTAAGAATTAATTACCCCAAAAAGAAATGCATTCTAATTTAATCAAGCAAGTATAAGGAAAGAAATGAAAACATACATACTAATATACTGCACTATTACAAAGTAGAGAGAAGTACGTAGATGATCTCTCATTATGATAGAATATTCTGTATGGGAGCAGCTTCATCTTACCTTAATTTAAAGATATGAACATGAATTAGAGCTTGATTCGTTTTACATGCAAAAGAAACTGAAGTAAAAAAAGGCGACATATTGGTAATTGTTCAGGAAAGTAATCAGCATTTATAAAGCAGAGATCACCTTAGCTAATTGAGCCAAGAAAGTTAACACCAGGAAAAACTAATAGGTGTTTGTTTATGTCTCTCTCTCTCTTCTTTTCCCTCTCAAAAAGCAGGTAAGAAGAAATGCACTTGGAATTGTTGTGCAGATCAGTAAGGAATGAGAGTTTGGGGAGACTGAGGAGCTCTGGATTGTGTGCCAAAGGAAAGGTTATATAGCTGTGACTGAAATGTGAATGCACACAGAAAGAGAGAGAGAGAGAGAGAGAGAGAGAAATAGAAACTTGGAGGGGGTGTTTCTTGTTCATGACATGTCTGCCATGAGTTGAGAACAATAGAAGGAATCAGAAAGTTCCAAGGATGAAGATAACAGAGGTGCATGGGCTTCACATGGGTTGAGCTCCCTTCGTACAGAGGCCATGAGCGTGACCTTCCCTTCTTCTCATACATTTGCATGCCCACCATTAAAAGCCGGTTTTGGAGCCGCGGAATAGGGAGACTCACCACCATTGTCAAAATGCCAACTCTCGCGCATCGAACGCTGTGCTCTCTTTGATGTCCTCTTCTCTTCTCTCTCGATCAAGTTTATTAATTACTAAGCAAAATATATTCATGGATTGGGTGCATTGTGAATATTTTAAGAAACACAGATTTGCACAGGAAAAAGAAAGCTTCAGGTAAAGTCAAAGCCCAGCAAGAGAAGACGCTTAAATCTTAAATAAGAACTCAAATCCCGAAGCATCTTAATTTAATTTCCTGAAAGCGCGAATCCACACGAAGGGAAGAAGGAGTAGTTTACGAACTCCGTAGCGCATCTAAGCATTGTCAAATCCTCAACACACGGAGGATGAGTAGAAGCTTCACTTGAGTTGTTAATAATTCGTACCTTCAAAAAAATTGTGGGAGAAGAAGACGCAGACAAAGACGAAGACGAAGAAGAAGAAGAAGCAAATTAGGCGAAGCTTAGACCACAAGGCCGGCCACCACGGTTGATGGATCTGAGAAGCCTGCAGCGATGGAGAATGCCACTCATTGCAAGCGAAGTCTTTGAAGTTTATATAGATAGAAAAATGGTGGAATCGTTGACTTGGAGAATGAATATTTGAGGTCTACTAGCTAATTGATAGCTGTAATAAGGGAATGAATCCTCGGTGAAATCATCTTTGTAAATGGAATCGATCGGCTATGTAAATATTGTCATTCTGATAGAGGGTTGATTACTGCATGCCAAATGCATCTCTCTTCTGTACTGTAATGCTTTCTGCCAAACATGGCAACTAGTGGAGGGAGAAGGAGATTTGAATTGGGTTTAAGCCACCGACGAGGCACATATCAGGATGGTTAGCTTCTTGTATTAGTTAGTTAACGTAGTCAAATGATAACTTAGGTGAGTTTGCACTGCAGACATGCAGACAAATCAAGCTAGAGAGAGAGAGAGAGATAGATTTTGTTCATATTGGTCAATGCATATGGCTATAAAGTAATCAGGAAAGGGCTTGACCTAAAGTCCCCTGTTTTGATGCCCTTTGTTTCATTGGGGAAAGATTTGGTAGACCACCATATACTGATCACAAAATCACAGCAGCACAATTGTGTCTTTTTTCCTTCCTTTTTTTTATTTTGTTAAATTAATTTTTACGATTGCTTTTTTATATGATTTTTTGGGATATGCTTTTTTTTAAAAAAATAACTGTCATTTATAAGTTTCATCAAAAATTAGCCAAGAGAATATTTTTTTTGAACAAAA
This sequence comes from Canna indica, assembly GCA_034359265.1. Taxonomy (NCBI): domain Eukaryota; kingdom Viridiplantae; phylum Streptophyta; class Magnoliopsida; order Zingiberales; family Cannaceae; genus Canna; species Canna indica. The sequence goes on from CP136897.1 coordinate 70,829,120, forward strand.
ATTAATCCTATCAAATCATTAATACCCTGATCCGTATGATGAAAAATGTGTCTACAACTCGGGATAACTCGTTCATATGCTAACAAACAATAGACAAAAATAACACATCCCACTCTGGATGTTAACATCCCAGGACAATTCGGGAACACCCTTTTCATATATATGCCAACAACAAGGGACAAAAATAATACACCTCGCTTTGATTGTCGACAATCCAGGACAATCAGAAATAATTCGTCGATGGAGTCAACAACCCGGGATAAAGATAAAACACATCGAACTCATATATATCTATGTTGCTTAATTGTGTGATTTTTGTTTGTGCTACAAATCACTTATAAGAAAGGAAAAATTTTAGTTCATGCCAAAGATGATTACAAAATACTAAAAATGGATCGACGAAATCGCTATGCAAGATTGCACGTTAATCGATGAGATGAGGGGTGACAGAGGGGCCATAGCTTATGGTGAATTCAACAAAGAGAATGAGAACAAGGAGGAAGACTAGTGAGCAGATGATCACAAAAAAAGACAAAGAACATTTATGTGTAAAATTTGATTAAAAAAATTATACAGAATGTCATTTTATTAAAATGCTTATCCGAAAGGTTCCGTCTACACAATTTTATCTAATTTCTATTAGGTTGGATTGGGTTGTCATAAAATCCTGGTTCGGTTCAGGAACTTAAAAATCTTGTAATAATGCTCTTTATTTAGATAAATTGAAACGTATTATTTGGACTGGGATTAAGGAGGAATTTTATAGGTGATATTTGTATATAGTTTTGCCTGGGATGCTTTATTTCCTGCAGTGAGCACAATTAACGTAGAAGCCAAAGATTAAATGCGTAACCTTTTTAAATGCATTAAATGCGTAACCTTTTTAAATGCATTAAATGCGTAATCTCTTGTCCCATAGTGACAAGATAACGTACAGAGAAGGTGGAAGACGGGTGCCGACGTAAGTTTATCTTTTTTTCTTAAGGGTTTTTTTTTGCTTGATTTTGAAAAAACTTGATTATATAATTGTGGACGGGACCGGATTCCTGAGCCCGATCGAACTGGCTCGAAAGCAATCTAGCTAATGAATCAGACACAGATAAATTCAGTTACGACTTGCTAACTCGCGCGGGAGTTCCACCGCAATCTAGGAGATAGCAATTGATTTATTCATAGCGTATTCCCATAGAATTCCAGAAGACATCTTTGCTGAATAGCCAGACTTGCTTAGGGATGTGTATGGGTACCAAGTATATTCATAACCGATTGGAACCTATCCGATCGTGTTGATTCCAAGAGGACTGAATAAAATTTAAGAAATCGGTTAAAATTGGTTTCGATTCCGAATCCAACACATCAGGTACCCGAAATTAGAACCAGAATCGATACACGAAACCTGTACCTTGGAATATGTTCGTTTGCAGGTTCTAAGGTACTCGAAACTTGTACTACACCACAGGTTCTGGGTAGGGTCCGATTCTAGATTGCAATAGGGTACGGTATGGGTCCATAACCTAGCTAGGTACCAATCCTACACAGGTTAAGGTTCGAGTATAAAGAAAAATACGTGGTATCTGGACTTACTCATCCCTAAACATGCTCTATAAAATTACAAACATGACGCACATCATGTATACTCTATGTTCCAACTTCATACACATCATCTAAAATACATCCTTGAGCGTCAAAGTGTCTTTACAGATTGCCATCGGAGTCATGTTCAACTTGGAGTCCAAGAGACTTGCGATACCACCAATCTCAAGCGAGAACAAATTGAAATTGAATGATTTATTTATATTAGGATTAATTTGATTTTCCAATTTATACTTCTTATGTTTTATTCTTGCCCAATGAAAGATGATATAGAAATTTAGTTTAATTTTAATATCTATTAATTATGAGTAACTTATTATTTTCGTATTATTTTTATACAAATAAAATAATATTAATTATAAATATTTTTTAACTGTGTATATATATTATGCAATTATAATTTTGAGTAAGTAAATTAATTTAATAATTTTAAGATGCAAGTGTAAATAAGACGAAAGCATATAAATTAACAAATATGCACTTGAAAAATAAAAAAATACATATTATTATTATTATTAATTGCAAGAATAAAAATAATCAATATCATATTAATTTATATAAATAATAATTAAACTTTTATTATCTAGAATCTACATTTTTAAATTAATTGAATTATTATAAATGTGTTAATATTTTATTTAGATGAATAAAAAATAAAAGCTTAATTATGTTTTTGGTGTCCCAAAATATCATATCTTTTTTCGTTTGGTCCCTCCTTTTTAAATTTTTTTCGTTTAGTCCCTTAAAAATTATTTTCGTTTTAGTTTGGTTCCTCCATTATTTTCATCTAGTCCTTACACTACTAGAAAAATGGGCATCAGCAGCAACGGCCGAGCCGTTGCAATGGAGCCGTGGCAGAAAATCGCGTTGCTGATAACTTAGCAACGGATCAGCAACGGCCGCTCGGGCCGTTGCTAAAAATATTATATGCAACGGTTTTGCCACGGACCCGGAGCCGTTGTGGATAACATTAATAGCAACGGCCGCTGAGTCCGTAGCAACGCCGTTAGTAAAATCTCGTCGCTAAGCCGTTGCTGTAGGTCATCAGCAACGGCTTTCGATACACTTTTAGCAACGGCGTTCCCACGGACGGCCGTGGGAAAGCCGTTGCTGATGATGTGAACCTGGCAACGAAAAAATTTTAAATTTCAAATTTCCATTGATACATTGATACATTATATGATACATAACTCACACACCCATACACTCATACACATATTCATTCACACATCACAAATACACCAAGATATACATCAAAATAATTATATTTATATTGATAATTATCCACAATAGTATAAAAACTATTCAAATGCAGAATTGAAGCATCAATATTCAAACAAAATAAATTAAACAAGTCCAATATCTCAGTAACAAAGTCAATATAAAAAAAATCTCACGATGACGATAGAGGATGGTCTGGATCATATGGCGGGGTCTGGAGTGCTTGAGTGTACACCGGCGTGGACTGACTCGAGGACGATGGATTAGATGATGCCGAAAAGATGCCTGCTTCGGGATGACCTGACATGTTGTGTAGCATAGCTTGTATATCCGCCATCATCTGACTCTAGCGCTCCATTATCTCAGTCTGACGCGCGACCGTGTCCTCTAGAGTCCTTATTCTGCTACTATGATCATAACTGGATCTAGAGGTGGACGATCGCTCACCAGCAATCGGAGGGGTCGGTGCCCCAAGTGGCCCTAGTACGGCTCGCGCATGACCACTATCTGCGAAGCCATATACGCGGCCATGGTCCTAGCCACCTGCGGCCTCGACCCACATTGCTGCGTCAAAGTCCTCGGGGGTACCCCCGCGCTGCACCACCGTCTGGCTGTAGGTCTCCTACTCAAGTTTGATTTTTTGTTTAATATTTATCATAAAACTTAAATTATAAATATATAATGAATAATTTAAACAAATATATAGTTACCATAATGCATGCAGCGCGGTTGTCGATGTACTCCCCCGTCCCATGTGCTCGACGGTGAGTCCGCTCAAACACCGCCATCGGGGAGGGTCGCTGGACAGTCCCGTCATCCGACACCGTCGTCTACATTTACAAAACAAATACATTAATTAGTACACATAGTAACAAATAATATATATAATTAAAAGATATACTTATCATACGGTTCGCGTGGACTGCAAATGCAACATAGCCGCCGGTGTGACGCGCTGCTCCCCCCGACATGCGATTTCTAGCCGCATTCCGAGAAACCTCCTACCATCGATCCGTCGACCATATTCCCACGAGCTGGTCCCATATATCCGGAGTAATCTAATCGGGGCCGTATCCCCGAGTCTCCGCGATGTTAGTGGTCCCAGCTCGGGCCATCGCCTGGGACCGAGCCTGCCCCAGCTGCCCGTTGTACCTTGCTCTGAAAATAGCCTCTTAGGCAGCGTAAATGAAGGGCCCTTGGACCTCGGCCCATGTATAGCGAGCGTGCAAAATAATAATATCAGTACCAATATTAATCATCATGCATGTAAAATAATAATAATATGTGCATCAAACTCGCGCCATAACATGTCGACATGCTCGCTAGGCACGTGAGACCACGTAGGCCATGCCCCGTGCATGTATCGTCGAATAGTAGAAGAAATGCTCATCGACACTTCTTCTTGCTCGAACCTGCACAACAAAAATAAATTTTAATATTATATTATGATATAATGAATTTGTAATGATTCATAATTCATGATATAATACCGCTCCCCAATCACGCTAATCAATCTACGTGACTCTGTGGCTGGTGGAGGCTACCACCTGTTCGGCCCGCGTGGCCACCTGCGTCTGGATGTACTAGCCTCGGCAGTATCATCGGCATGAGGATCAGCAACAGGAGGATCAGCAGCATGAGTAAGTGTAGGAGTCTCACCGATCGGAGACTCCGAAGCTCTCCTGCGACGATAACCACGACCAGACATATCTGTCGAATAGACATATAATCATATTATTGTATAAATAGTAGAGATATATTTAATAAAATATATACTTTACAATTATTCCTCATCATCTGAATAATAGTCTTCGAATTCTTCCTCTTCTTCCTCTTTTTCCTCTTCTTCATCTCTAGCTTCCTCAATTTCATGATCGTCATCATCAGCATATTCAACTTCTAATTGAGTTGACGTTGTGTCTGCATCATCGAGTATTGAAATAATACGATCTACAGCAGGAGGATCATCTTCTTGATAGAAACCATGTGTCATTTCAGGTATCAGCTCATTTTCTTCTACTATCGGATCAATTTTTCCTCTACCTTTTGTCTTACAGACTACACGCCAATCTGCTCTATCTTTATTTCGAGCCGGATACTTCGCGTAATATACTTGTTCGGCTTGTGATGCCAATATAAAAGGCTCATTTGCTGCCAATTTAGATTTGTAATTAACCTCAACAAGTTTGTATTTTGGATGAACTTTCATACCCCTTTCTGTTGTATCGAACCAATGACATCTAAATAGAATAACTGATTTCAAGCCGAAGTAGTGCAACTCTATCACTTCTTCCACCAGTCCATAAAAATTCATATCATATTCAACATAGGTTGTCCCTTTCACACAGACCCCAGCATTCATCGTCTTCTTTGTAAATGAATATTCAACCGTGTGAAATTTATACACATTAACAAAATATCCGCTATAGCACGACACAAGTAGCGACGGTCCACTAACAAACTCAAATATTCTTTCATCTATTTCAGCTCTGTGATCTTTGCTGTAAGTCTGAATCCAAGTAGGGAAATCACGATTCCGTAATCTCTCCAATCCTTCATCGTTGTGAATAGAGTATTTTTGCACCATCTCAATGTCAAATATTTCAATGAATTGTTCAATCTCTGGACAATTGAGTAATACATACAAGTGTGTCAAATGATACTCTTCCTCGCTTAATTGTTGAGATGGACGAGAACCAAAAGCACGACCAGAGTGACAAAATATATTTAAACGTCCATCTGAACGTCGAACACCCCCGTCGTCGTTACGTGGAAGACGATCAAATCTTGTTTGTACTGTCGATTCAAAGTAAAATGAGCAGAATATTGAAATTTCTTAGATGATATACGATTCAAATATTGATCCTTCAACAGCTGCGGTGTTCTTTACTTTTTTCTTCAGACGATTCATGTATCTTTCAAATAAGTACATCCACCGATATTGAACGGGGCCACCACCTCTTGCCTCGTATGCCAAGTGTATCGGTAGATGCTCCATCGAGTCAAAAAATGCAGGAGGAAAAAATTGCTCCAGCTTGCATATGATTTCAACAATATTATTTTCAAGTGTTGACATATCTTCGACTCGAATGACATTTGCACAGATGTTTCTAAAAAACATACTTAATTCAGTCAACGGACCCCAAATATTATCAGGTAGAAGATCTCGAAATGCGATCGGAAGTAATCTCTGCATGAATACATGACAATCATGGCTCTTCATCCCTGATATTTGCAATCATCGATGTTCACACATCGAGATAAGTTTGAAGCATATCCATCGGGTAATCTGAGTTCTTTTACCCATTGACAAACATCTTTGATCTGTTGTTTATTTAACATATATAGGGCATTCGGTTTCAAATATCGTCCGTTGACCTCTTGTAACTCCAACTCTGGTCTTTTACAAAGTATTTTCATATCATGTCGGGCTTTGACATTATCTTTAGTTTTTCCGAAAATATCCATCAAAGTGTTGAAAATATTATCAAACATATTTTTTTCAATGTGCATGACATCTAAATTATGTCGAATCAATAATGAACTCCAATAGGGCAATTCCCAAAAGATACTTTTTTTCACCCAGTTATGTGTTTGGCCAAAACCTGACACTCTTTCATTGCGACCAAATACTATATCTAGAAGTGCTGAAACACATGCTAACATTTGTTCACCAGACAACATCGGTGGTGGCCCATCTCTTTCGACTCTGCCCTTAGTAAATTTATTACGATTCCTTCGATACTGATGATTAACCGGTAGGAATCGACGATGACAATCAAAGAATGAGATTTTTCGTCTGTTCTGAAGATTGATTGATTTAGAGTGTTCCATACAATACGGACAAGAGAGTCGGTCGTGAGTGCTCCAACCAGACAACATGCCGTACGCCGGGAAATCATTGATTGTTTACAAGACCGCGGCCTTTAAATTGAAGTTTTGCTTCTGATGACAATCATAAGTGACAGCTCCCTCAGTCCACAATATTTTCAATTCATCTATCAAGGGTTTGAGAAATATGTCAATTTCTTTTCGCGGACCCTTAGGACTCGGAATAATCATCGAAAGATAAATAAATTCATCTTTCATGCACATTGACGGTGGAAAGTTATAAACTGTCAGCAGCACTGGCCAAACTGAATAAGGAGTTGCAGAATATCCAAATGGATTAAAACCATCTGTGCACAATCCCAATCTGATATTTCTAGTATCACTAGCAAATGAAGGATAAAATGTATCCAAATGTTTCCATGCTTCACTGTCAGATGGATGTGTCATTACTGTATCATCACGACTTCTTGCATGCCAACTCATGTAGGGGGCTGTCTTTTCCGACATGAATAATCTTTGAATCCTCGGTGTTAGTGGAAAATACCGAAGCACCTTAAACGGGATATTTTTCTGTCTGACCGATTTCTTCTCCTTGTAACGAGGATGTTGACATATAGGGCATTTATCCAACTGCACATTTTCTTTATAATATAAAATGAAGTTTTTTTGGCACGCGTGTATTTTTTCGTACTCAAGCCCCAATTTTCTCATTAGCTTTTTAGTCTTATAAAAAGTTGGCTCAAACTTGTCATCAGTAGGCAGCATTCCATTAATCAGCATTCCGTTGATATTACAATCGGCCTTGATGTTTAAGAGCTGTGTCATTGCTGAAAACCTAGTGTATTTAGGACAATTCTCATACAAAGGTTCATCGGCAGCTTTCAACATCTCGTAAAATTCTGCAGCTTCTTTATTCGGTAATTCAATTTCTACCGTAGTTTGTACTTCTGTGATATCAACCGCTGTAGTATCTGGTGGGACTGATGTCTGAAGAACTGGCCGATCAACATTATCATTCAGGTGGAATTGACCCCCAAGACTATCAAGTATCATAGTTCTATAGGGATTACATTGACTGGATGAAGAAGCACCAGCAGAGGAAGATTCACCATATGTCTGAACGACAGGATTGCTCAACGTCCCGACTTCGCGCGCGTGACTCCCCGTGACAAGTCCATAGAAAATATCTTGGTGCAAATCCTTTGGTATATAGATGCAGAGTGACAGTCTCTCGATCCAAAAATCGTCCATTCGAACAAATGCGGCACAGACATCGGATTTGATCACCGATGCTAACGAAATTCCGATTCGAATAGGCGAAATTTAGGAAGTATGTTACGCCTAATCGAAACTCATTCGTTAAAGCTCCACGATGAAGACGTCGGTACATCCAACTTCGATCAGCCGACATGATTCTGTCAATCAATGACAATTTCTTTGGTTAATGTCTTTAGGTGAGATTGTCCTATTCCATTCGGAATTTATGTTATTTATATTTCACTAAGTACTTATTTTAACCGCTAACTTCATTCTAAATTTCGGCAGCATCTCCCTACAGTTCTCCGAATACGCATATCATCTGGGCGCGTATCGGAGAACAAGAGAGATGTTGCCAAAATTTAGAATAATTAGTTAACAGTTAAAATAAGAACGTAAGTGCAGTACAAATAACTATATTCTCAAATTGTCCAATCAGGGATAATTCAAGAATTGTACGTCGTATAAAAGATCATCTACTTCTTTTACACGAACATATAATCCCCGAATGGATCTAAAGTTTTGCTAAATCATATCCGATTCGTCGATGCGTACGTGAAACATATCAACTCGTCGGATGGATGATTATTTTCTAAATATTTCGAGACAGTTCGAGTCCATATTGGACAATACCGACACGAGTCCAAATTCGACGATAATTGGAAGAGTCTGAAGTGGACGATTCCGGCGCGCGTCCGAAGTGGACGATTTCGGCGCGCGTCCGAAGTGGACGATTCCAAAATTAATCTAAATCCTAAAAATTAATCTAAACCCTAATAATTAATCTAACAAATTAAACAACTAATCTAACAAATTAAACAATTAATCTAAATAATTAATTAACATATATAAAAAAAATTAAAAAACTATAAATCTGCAATTTCCGGCGCCGGAGTCCGGTGGACTCCGGCGTCGACAGCGACGGCGAGAGGCGGGAGGAGGAGGCGGCGGCGGCAGCAGCGGGAGGAAGAAGGGCCGGGCGCGATCTGCGACCTATATAAACTTATCAGCAACGGCTCACTCGCCCGTTAGAAAGTCGTTGCTAATAACTTATCATCAGCAATGGCTCATTTGTCCGTTAGAAAACCGTTGCTGGTAATTAAAATCATCAGCAACGGCTTGAGCGACCGTAAGAATGTCGTTGCAAATAACAACGGCTTGAGCGACCGTTGCTGATAGCCGTTGCTGAAGACTCAATTTCTAGTAGTGTTAATTTCTCCTAGTCACAACCCTCCATCCTTAATTTTGTCGAAAATAAAAGATATAGAAAGGATGAAGAGGTTGTGGCGATGAAGAAGAAGAAACGAGAGAATGAAGAAGCACTAGTATTGAACTTCAACGGTAAGAGTATATAAGGGATAAAATAAATCACATATTACATATCGTAAATTGATAATGTGAATTATTTTAATTATATATTTTTCATGGCAAAAAAATAAAATTAATAAAAATGATTAAATCAAACACAAGCTTAAATGGGTTTTATTTATTTATTTTTATTTTTATTTTTTATCGTTAAAAAATATTTGAGAAACTTTGTATATATATATATATATATATATATTGTATTGGTTAAAATTCAATTTTTGTTTTATTAGTATTAAGGGAGCCTTTGGTACAACGTAATCTATCCAGATTACCGAGAATTTTGATTTAAATTATCGAGTCCACTACATTGACATGTTTGGTTGGGCCCATGCCCTCCCCTCGAAATTGGTCCCCCCTTGGTGTATTATTATATTCATATTATATATATATATATATATATATATATATATATATATATATATATATATATATATATATATATATATATATATATATATATATATTACTATATTTGCTCCCTTAGAAATATTTTTTGCTTACGTAACTGCCTCCTATGTGTGGTTTTATATTTTGTCCCCTGAGAAAATTTTCTGGCTTCGCCTCTGATTGGGCCAGATTACTAGCAAACCACGTTGCCTTGGTAATCCATATTTCTACCAAACTAGCAATGTAGATAGTGCTCGTGAAAGGTGTCTAACTAGAATATTACCAATGAAGTGGGATCTTATTTTATATTTTTTTAACAAAAATATCCCTCATCTCGATCTCCCCTCTTTTTTTTGCCGCAATCCCCTTCTCCTCTTCTTCTTCAACCTCATCTAGTCCACCTCAATCCCCATCTCCTCTTCTTCTTCAACCTCATCTAGTCCACCTCAATCCCCATCTCCTCTTCTTCTTCAACCTCATCTCCTCTCAGATTTGACTTCTCCTTCGCCCTTGTCGTGCTTCATTATCTTCCTCTCGACGATGGAATCTCGAGTTATAGTCAATTACTCAATTTTATTTGGAGAGTAGGTTAGTAAAAGAATATTATTTTCTCAGTAATCTATCGTTGTACCAAACATGACAATATGAATAACCAGTAAGATTACCTACGCGTACCAAACACTACAATGTGATATTACCGATAATCTAAAAAGTGACTATATACGTTGGTGGTAATATATATTGCCTGATAATATATTTGACAATGCATCAAACGCCACCTAATTCCTTAAGTATAAAATACTTTATTAACACTCAAAATAAATTCTTTTGAAGTTCTGAAACACAGCAACATATCATCCACAAAATATTAGTGCCACTATGAAATTTAAAATTAAGGTATAATCAAGTAAGAATCACATGCATCATTGAGCAAAATACTAAAAGGTTGAGCCTCTGTAGAATATAAAGACAGACGCAAAACAATCTGAGCTAACAAAATAATCAGAAATTTCTGATATATCATGGCAAACTTGCATGACTTGAATAGTGTAAAAAACACACCTAAACTCAACATGGATAGAATGACACCAAAGAATCCTCATATATACAAGATATGCAGATTATCAACTTAATTATATATTGCATTTGTTTTTGTTTGTGATCATGAAAATGTAGACATACATGTTTTTATGACATGCCAGCAAAATTAAGAAGTTGATGATCATATATATACTTAGTTCGCGCATCATGTTCTTAATTAATGCGGCTTCGAATCGTAAAGATCTAATTAACCTCCTACGTATTCCCCAACATGTCATCATTTTATTTATTTTTAAAAGAATAAGCATAATGGTTGTGCTTAATTAATTAATCCCCTTAAACTTGAAGATATATATATTCAATTAATGTTAATTATGTTATATATGTATAGCTAGCAATTAAGTGTCAATGACATTGATATGGCAACTAATTATACATGCATATTCAGAGTCTTTGATGGACCTCATTAAATAACTACATTTAATACCTTTTATTCATCAGGTGGCGTCCACATATACAATTGTCATTTTATCAACAAGACATGCATGAGGCAGAATTAACTCGTACATTAACACATTTAATTAGTTCAATTATACACTTATAGCCTACTTAACTGACATATGAAAATATATATAGTAATTTAAGTTGACATATTTTTTTCTAAAATAAACTTGATAAACTTTATTTAAAGAATATATAATAGAAATTACAACTCAATGCTCTGAAAGCCAAATCTCAAAATAGTATCAAATTCCATCAGCCAGTTCTTAATTAAACCAGCAGGTGTTTGCATTCTGAATGCTAATCTCTTAAGATATATATATAAAAATAAAGCTGCTAATCCACCCTCACCAGCAATTAACATTGCACCAAGCTCCATCACAATTTAATTTATACTAACCATGAGTTGGTAGATTTCAGACTATTCTTAATGGTGGACTTAATTACTTATCCCTCTCATGATATAATTAGCTTAACTATTTTTTCTATACGCATGCAGTACTGTTCATGGCTTCCACGATTAATATGCTGATATAATTATTGCAGGAGGTTGCATTTAAATGTATTGTGATTGAACGCTTAAAGCACAAGTTGATTGCCATTAATTTGTAATGCGATGCCAACAATTTATCTTGACTTTTCAGAGACCAAACTTGTTAGAAGTTTGAATACATATCGATCTATATATGACACATGAAATACACAATATACCAGCAAAATCTAACAATGAGTGCTCATTGGCCAGATTTCACCTTTATTATTCTTCTCCCTCCTTTTCTTGTTCTATGATCAGTTTGTTCAGATTCATATATATCTGAAACTTGAGTGGATAATAGCTGGGTATATAAGATGCAGACAAGGCCTTAATCTTCAAAGTTAATTAGGCCGATCGAGGAGGTCGGGTCGCAGCAGAAGCTTTTTGTTAATTTCCGGAGACCATTGAAACAAAACAAAGCTAATCTTCAAACTTAATTAGGCCGATCGAGGAGGTCGGGTCGCAGCAGAAGCTATTTTTTGTTAATTTCCGGAGACCATTGAAACAAAACAAAGTCAACTTGGTGGGCGGGAGGGTCAACGGGAGAGCTATGAACATGGTGTCCTGTAAATTGCAAGTGTCCCTTAACAAGGGTGGGCTATATGTCCTAAATTAACTATATATGTATCTCGTGCGTGTACGTATTTATATCCATGTGCGAAGTGGTCTTCTTGGGTTGACTTTTCTGATGCGAACAGCTGATTGGCTTATTTTTGAAGGAGGAGAAGAGTGGGGTGGTACCTAAAATTAATACATATATGATATGAGGTACCTGGTACCTTAAGGCACGGCAAGTTGCTCCTTAGTTTAGGTAATTAGGATATGAGAGCCTGCATTCTGCATTCCGTTCCCACGTTCCCACTACTACACGCTCGTGACAAATGTCTACTGATATAGTATTATATATTCTGCTGCCTCAGATAGTCAGATTTGTCAGAGATGAATCCAAGGTGCTTGGTCAAATGATATACTATATATTTTATTCTCTGTGGACAATTCAAAACACTGTTATATTGTTGATCTTCGGTAGAAAAAGAAACTAGTGTTATAGTTTGTAGAATTTTCTTTATGACGATGTGATCCTTCTAATAATTATTTTAATTTAACTTTTTAACACAAGAATTATTTTTTATTTTTTGTGATCCTGCTTCTGCCTGATCTTTTTGGCAGATTTAAAACAGTAGTAGTTCTTTTTATCGTATCTTGCATTATTATTATTTTAATTGAAAAATATCATATCTTCCATTTTGAGCGTATTGTCATGGATCAATTATTTTATGCAGAAGAATTCGTGCGGCACTCTTGCTTCCCGTGCAAGGGGTTAGCCTTAAACCAATTTGTTTGGCTAATGTTGAAAAGTCGCGGGCTCCTACTTCGCGCGGGTCGAAACTTCTGTGTGCTTGGACGCAAAAACGTTGTTGGGTCAAATGGCTAATTGCATGAAAATGCAAGAAAATATTTGAACGAAAACTAAAACGAAAGACTAGAGTATGTCCAAGCTATACCTGTGTACTATACTTGTGGAGCCTAACCCCCAAGTGTCACTCCCAAGAATACCAAAAGCACGAAAAGCATGGCAAAATTCTTATGTTCCACCGTCCATGCCACGCATAGGAAAACAAAGTTGTTTGCCTAGGCGTGAGCAAAAGCGATGGCCGATGCGCGAGCGCATTTTACAATGCACATTTATATGAATGTTCATGATGCGATATTTACAATGCACGTTATGAACCGTCGTGACAACTCCGAAGATCCCTAATAATATGGTACACAATTACGCACATTTAGATGGGTTGAAATAGTTCAGTGCCCTTCGCCTGTTATTGATTCTGATACAATTGCAAAATAATGAACACTGTGAAAAGAAAGCATGCGAGCTCATGAACTGGCACGAAAATTTATTGAAACAAATTATAAAACGAATAAGAAACTTGTGGAGAAAGAAAAAGGCATTTCAATTCAGCTCTCATATTTGCCATAAGTAATAAAAATCCTTCTCCCATGAAAAGTTATTCCAAGAAAAATGGAAAAGCTATTTTCTGACTTTAAAATAAGGAAAAGTTGTCGCATTCCACTTGAAAAGAAACGCATATTTTTATTGAAGTTCTACCCTTTTTTAGAATTAATATTTTATTTCTTTATCAATAAAAATAACATTAAAATTAAGTAAATATAAAACATTTTTTAGTAGAATATAATATATTTTGCATTTAATTTTATATTCTTATTCCTTCATAAATTTAAAAAGATACATATTTTAAAAACCATAAATAAAAATTATACAAAGGAAAAATAGTAAAAGTGACATAATTTCATTAAGTTCATTTTATTTATTTGTTTTATGCTCTGTTTGATTCGCTAAAATGATATTAGATATCTACTTTCAATAAAAAATATTTCTAATTTATTGCTTTAAGAAATAATTCAAATAATGTGAGATAAAAGCAACTATTTAAAAAGAATTCTAGAAGAAATTTTATTTTAGATGAAAAGACTATCCTTTTCCAACTTTCCTCGAAGCATGTCCAATTGACAAACTCACAAGTTTACCTTAAGCAAAAGCTGAAGCACAGATGAATGGCCCATCAGAAGGCACGAGCTAGTAACTGTAGGACCACAGAAATGAAGAAGAAAACCCGGAAAACATAGGGCAGTACTTTGAGATAAAAATTCAGGCAGTAGCATCCAAATATTTCGATATGAAATAGGAATGTGAATCTTTATTTCGCTATTTTCAGCAGGAAAGCTGAAATAAATCTTCAGAAAAAAATCACAAAGAAAATAACCCCGTGGTATAATCATTTCGTAGATACAACAGCAAAAGCCCTTCCTCGAATACAAGACCACTATAAGTATCTGAATGAACAAGAGCATTGTTATAGAAATTAGCAAAATAATCTCCACCCAGCCCAATCCAACGTATCAATATAGTACTGGAATCGACTGTAAAGTGCAAGAAAAAGAAAATGCTTGAGCACTCAGTATTGTGTACTCCCTATAATTTGGGTTGGAAGACATTTCCTTATCTATATCCGCCTCCAAATGGTTGCTGAGAACCATAATTGCCCATACCCATCATAGGGTTGTAGCCAACCCCAGGCATACCACCTGAACCTGGAGGAACTCCCATAGGTGGTCGTGAAGGCATTCCCTGGTTCATTCCCATGCTCATAGGCTGACTCATGTTTCCTCCATATCCCCCCATACCCATCCCCATTCCCATGCCGCCGCCGCCGCCCATCATCCCCATTCCCGGACCACCCATCATCCCCGGACCACGCATCATCCCCATTCCCATACCCATGCCAGAACCCATCATCGGATTTGGAGGGCCAGCCATGGCGTTTGCACCAGCACGCCCAATGCCAGACCCAGTTCCCATAGCTTTGCCCATTGTGATAGTAGATACTGGGGTTGTGGAAACCTTCTTCTCTTCTCTTTTGTCTTTCCGATTCATAGACTCGAAATCAATACCAATATCCGCATGAGGATTGGTTTTAGCTGCAAAAGATATAAATGAATGAGATAGCACTTCACAAAAAGTTTCTAAAATGCCAAATGAATACAAAGTATATGAATGCATCATGAGATTATCATATGTAATTGAAATTGTGTGTGTTACACATGTATGTAAGATGAATTAAGGCAACATTATGTGCTTGCTTGTAGAGGTATTAGCAGCATTGATCCATAACTTAAATTGCATTTTAAGTCCTGCTGTTTTGAGTCTGATAAGTTATTCACTGAATCCTAAGGACTATTAATTAAGCACACTTGTGGAAAGCACTAGAAACAGAAAAAAGTTAAGTACTTACGTCCTGAAATATTCAGATTAACTAGACCTCGACTCAATGTGTCAGCCCAGACCGTTGATTTGGTTTCAAATTTCTCTTTTGATGAAGCAGTTTTTGAAGGTTGTAAACCTGGCGCAGGAGTGGCCACTTCCATGGTAGAGGGCACATGCGAGCCAGGCTGTGAAAGAAGATTCAACTGCGTGGTCTGATTATTTGCTGGAGTGATAGGACGAACATCCAGAAAACTAGAAAGATTTTCCTGGGATGCAAGTTGAGCTGGTTGACCTGATTGAGGGAGAAATTTTCCTTGTATATGCATTGAACCTGGTGGACCTGCTTGAGGGATAAAACTTTCTCGTATATGAGATGGAGCTGTTGGACCTGATTGAGAGAGTAAATTTCCTTGTATATGCATTGAAGCTGGTGGACCTGCTTGAGGGAGAAAACTTTCTTGTATATGAGATGGAGCTGTTGGACCTGACTGAGGGAGAAAATTTCCTTGTATATGCGATGGAGCTGGTGGATTTGCTTGCGTGAGAAAATTTCCTTGTATATGAGATGGAGCTGTTGGACCTGACTGAGGGAGAAAATTTCCTTGTATATGCGATCGAGCTGGTGGATTTGCTTGCATGAGAAAATTTCCTTGTACATGAGATGTAGCTGGTGGACCTGGTTGAGTAGGAAAGTTTCCTTGTATATGCGGTGGAGCTGGTGGATTTGCTTGTGTGAGAAACTTTCCTTGTAAATGAGATGTAGCTGCTGGACCTGATTGAGTAGGAAAATTTCCTTGTATATGCGATGGAGCTGGTGGATTTGCTTGCATGAGAAAATTTCCTTGTACATGAGATGTAGCTGCTGGACCTGACTGAGTAGGAAAATTTCCTTGTATATGTGATGGGGTTGGTGGACCTGATTGAGGGAGCTGATTCCCTTGTATATGTGTTGGTGCAGCAGGTTGAGCTTCCTGCTTAGGACCAAAAGCTGTCGGTCCTGTTTGTGGGGCAAGCATACCTGAAATATCATTGTTTGGCAGCTTTGGCTGGGTCGTAGGAGAATCATTTGTCAAAGTTGCCGAATTTGAGAAAGAGCTCTGCTGACCAGCCAATATAGGGTTGTAAGGAACAACACCAAAGGAAAGATCAAAATCAAAGCCTGTTGATGTTTCTGTATTGAGAGCTGCAGGGGGGGAAACCTCAGCACCTCCACTGAAACTTGAAGAATTAAAAGAGGTGACACGTGCAAAGCTCTCTCCCTGGTTGTAATAATCTTCTTGGGTTGCTACAAAGGTTGGATCCCCAAAAGGATTTTCACCATGCTGCATAAAATTGTCAAAATGAATAAATCACAAGCAAATAGCTTATGAATTTTACTTCATAAACAGTTTCTCTTCGCTAGAACTCTGTAGTATTATACAATGGAAATCAAAAACAAGACTGCTCAATCTCAATTTTGATACATGAACAAACTGTGCATGAACCAATATTCATTTCTTTACTGCATGAGTGCAGAGTGTTCAGTAATTAGATAAAAACACTAAGAATTACATAAACGGATGCTCATTCTCTCACTATGCATGATTTACAGATTGTGCAGTAATTAGATAAACAAACCTGAGAAAATGCATCAGAAGCCGATGGCATGGCCATGAAATCTGTGTCGAGGCCTGAATTTGATGGATGATCAGCTTCAGTACCATTGGTGATCGCAGGCAATGGTGTCGAAGTCAGTGAATAAATAGGATCTGACCCAGACACCAATCCAAATAAGTCCATCTCCAGACTACTTGCAGCAGGTGGACCAGCTGATTTAAGGAAGCAAGAAGCCTGGTTATTGCTTGTTAAGACATACATGGGCATGTACCAATAGAAAAGCAATAGAAGCTTGTGAAAAAAATGAAAAAACTTTAGATATTTAAGATATTAAATGACTAATAACAATCGAGTAATCTCTAATAATTTGGCAATCTTCACTAGCACTAAGGGGCAAGGTTTAAAATACCGGTACCAGTCATCATCTCGGTAGTTGACCGGTACCATACCGTACCGACACGGTACAGTACGAAAAATGCATACCGGACCCTTTTTTTTTTATTTTGCTGCTAAAAATAACTATATAGCCGTTTGGGGTGTCGGCACTGTAGCAACCCAACGGCTCCTTTTAAGAGCCGTTGGGTCGGGTCATACCGGGCAGTATCGCCCGGCATGATAGCAAATACCGCCCGTTATTTGCTAAATACCGGGCGGTATTTACCGGTATTTTCCAATACTCGGTAGTTTGCTACAATACACAAGGTCATACCGGGCGGTATAGCCCGGTATGATAGCAAATACCGCCCGGTATTTGATAAATACAGGGCAATACCGGGCGGTATTTACCCAGAGACCCGGTATCTCCCCATACCGGATATCTCGTATACCGGTTTTTTCAAAAACCGGTAAATACCGGGCTTACCGCCCGGTACAGTACGAGATTTAAAACTTTGCTTGGGGGTTTTGGCAATACTTACATGAGATGATTGTGCCAATATGTTTCTAGATACAAGGCAAGGGCAGTAGTGATCTTACTATGGTTACGTGAAACAAGACCTGTTGGTGACAATGATGGTGACTAGGGAGGCAATTTTATCCGCATCCGTCAACTAAAAATCACATACGCACCATATCCGATCCATATCCGGTTATCCACAAATAAAAACGGATATGGATGTGGATATAGATTTAAAAAATTTCTATCGGCGCAGATGCGGTGTGGATATGGATATGGATGCGGATCCGCACCGTATTTGCACCGCATATCCGCATATAAAAATTTACCATTTTACTCATATATAAGTTACTTAATATATATTATATAGGTAGGTTTATGGTAAATTACATATGAAACCCTAATAAGTTACTAAATCTTATGAATTTTAAAAATGTAAGTTATTATTTTTTATTAAATATATTATTTTTTATTTTTTATTAAATGCGGTGTGGATGCGGATGCGGATGTAGTGTGGATATCCGCATCTCAACGTGGTGCAGATATGGATATGGATATATCCATATCCGCAGTGGATGCGGATGTGCGGTGCGGATGTGGATGTGGATAGTACAGTATCTGCACCGTATCCGGATCGCTACCATCCCTAATGGTGATGAGTGTGGTGAGTTGTTGGAAATTGTGTTGACGGATGACATTATACAAAGATGAATAAATATGGATGGAATCATAAAGAAATGGTAAATACTATTGATAACAGTGACAAGTTTCGGTGACAAGTTTAGGTGAGTACAAGGAAAATTTGATATAAGGAAATAAGCTTTTTCACTATATATAACTTAGACCCAAAAATAAAATAATGGATAATGGGAAATAAAATATTGTGTTGTAGGTACAATTACCTAAGTGCAGGCATCATTTTTATTTCTAGAAAGGCCTACCATGGTTTTTAACTAAGTTAATAATTTGTGATGTGGGTACAAGTTGATTTTTGACCAAATATTAACCAAAACCTACAGTAAGGACATTGGATCAAAGGAATACTTCAAGTTTCTGAAGTTAAAACTAGATAACTCTGACCTTGGAGGCTAATATTGTGCTGTAGGTACAATTACTTAGTGCAGGCATCATTTTGATTTCTAGAAAGGACTACCACATTTTTTAACTGAGTTGATATTTGATAACTTGTGATGTGGGTACAAGTTGATTTTTGGCCAAATATTAACCAAGGCGTAGAGTAAAAAAATTAGCAAAGGAGTTTTTCAAGTTTTTCAAGTTAAGACTCAGATAATATTGACCTTGAAGGCTAATATTTATTATGAAACATGAATCAAATGTTCTATAAGCTTTCCCCTTTCCTTTTGACTCTCTCTGTTGAATTAGAATATCACAAAATATCAGCTATCACCTTTTTCCCCTCATCCCAAATTTGCATGTTCTCAACCAATTTTGAGTTTTTAGACACTCCTACCTGTCATCTGGTCTAGGACTGATGTTAGCATATTTGCCATAGAAAGCTTCTCCCTGGTGTATAGAAGTGGACACTACCACACTCTTGGTGTATATTAATGTTTATTTGTACTTTAATTACCAACATATATCCATTACAAATTTCCAGCATATTCAAATAATAGAGATATACAGAGAACAGCTACCATTAACATTCAGGAAGATCGCAATTTGAAATACCTGATATGGAACCACGTGGGTCAAACTCATCAAAACTATCATTATCATTGTTATTTATTGGTGAAGATACAACAGCTGGAGCATGACCTAGAACTTGGTTTGTACTTTGAGAAGGAGAGCTATCCATTGGTGCAAAAGGTGAGGAGGAACCTTGGTTTGTACTTTCTGAGGGAGAACTTGCTTTAGGTGCAGAAGGTGAGTGAGATTTTGGTGCAGCCTCTGCATAGTGATCTTTGTTCCTATAGGTGGAAGTGATGTTAGAAAAAAGAATGTTCACTTTCATCGTTCCTGTGCAAAATATGAGAAGAATAACAGTATGCAACATACTTATCTTCTTGTGCATTGTTTTGGGAATCTCTTGTTGCTTCTTCATAGCTTGGTGGTGCATCAATACTCTGCTCAGAAAGCCTATGGTCTAGCTGCCTGGTGATATGAATACAATTTAAACCAATAAGAACATGTAGCTATGTTTTTTTAAATCCTAAACAGCAACAGGATTTACGATGTCTATAAAGCAATGGAAGTCAAAACCACCTATCATCTCGAGGTAGATCATCAGCTCTGCCACCACCACTTCTGCACCAAAAGAGCACAATTAATTATTCTAACAAAGTAATCTTGCACAAAAGCTCTAATGTAATCTGGTTATAATTTGAGAATGGAGAAATGGATTAAAGTGTTCAAACTTAGTACACCTGGGCAAAAAGAAGAAACAGCTCTAAACTCAGAGCAATATGGGGTCAAGAAAGTGTTAACATAAGACTCTGAGCAATATGGGGTCTAGAAAATGTTAACATAAGTAACTCTTCTATGTAAGTAGAAACATTATTTGTGCAAATCAAAATGGGGTCATCCATTTACAAAGGAAGGTCCACAAGATAGCAAATGCAGCACCAAGTTGTAAAATAAAAATTACAAAAAAGAAGTGAAAAATAGAAACATAGAACAATTTAATGTTCACCCAAAAAATCCAAAAGGTAGACTTCCTACTGGAAAATCACACTTGCTAGGAGCAGCAATAGCAAATCAACTTTCTTCTTAAAGATAGATAACAGATTATTCATAAAGAAGGTACTACTGCTCACCGAGATGAATAATGGTCATCATCAAAGGAATGATTTCTGTTTGGGCCTCTATTTCTTGAACCATATTGATCATCATCATGTCCATGGCCTCCTCTAAAGTCATCATGTCTGTAACCATCTTTACCATAATGTTCACCAGAATATGCACCATTTTGATGTTCCTCTCGACCATAAGAGTCCCTACCTCTGCTGCTTCTGTCATCTCTATATCCCATTTCTCTTTCCTTTTCATTGCCATATCGATCTTCATCTCTATTAGCATTACGACTCTCATTGCGATCATAGTCACAGTAGTCCCCATAGCCTCCAGGCCTATCAGTTGAAGCTGTACCTCGATATCTATGCAACAATAGAAGAAACACTAAATACAAAGGATTAACCATGTCAATAGTGTTAAAAAATAACCATAAAACTCACTTATCTCGATTAGCAGTTCCTGTTTGCCTAACCTCCAATATTCTTTCTTTATCATTAACTAGAGCTACAAGACTTTGGGATTTCCTTCTGACATTGCTTCCCTGATCTCTTCCACTTGAATCAATATATTGAAAACCAGACAGAGACTGAAGCAAAAGCCATTGTCACCAGTCAAAAAGTGCAAAGCAGATAGAGCTATCATCATATCAAAACAGACACATCATCACAGGATGCAGTAAAAAAGTTGAAGACAACATATTATTACCGATATTTGGTGTGCATGCTCCCTTATATCATCAATCACTCGTTCAGATCCATGTGCAACTAGGTACTCCAAAACAATTAGTGCCTAAAGCTCAATTAATGAAAATAGGACATTAGCTATAACTACAAGAAAGACAAGTTCAAGAAATTAAAATATTCAAATGGATAAACCAAGGAAAAGTTCTCAGAAAAAATACAATACAAAGAATAAAATAGCACATTGCATTAACAGGATATCAATAATTGCAAACACATAGAACTCAACTAAAAAATATACAGGATATAGTAGTACAAGGAAGATGTGTTCAGCACCTTGTAAACATGACGCCAGTTTTTTCCAGTATCATTTATCCTCTTCCATAGCACACTCGTGATCATCTGGTATTCATGGCTGCACAGTTGCTTGATAAATGAGGTTTGGCAAAAAGAGGCAAGGGAACATATGGAATTATAAGCTTACTAGTTTTTGGTTGCCTGTGAAATTTCAGCCAGAAGTGTTCCATGTGGCCCCCAAGGTTCATTACTGGTTGCATCAAGGACCTAAATCCAGGAAATAGAAACAAAAAATTTTAAAATCAATGTTTAACAAATGAGCAAAAAATATATTGAACTTCCCAAGCTTGTTGAAGTAACTAACAATATTGAGACTTTGTATTAGCCTCAATCTCTTTTTCTGGGGTCTATGACAAGCTAACTTTTCAGCGGCCAAACTGATAACTACGTTAAGAGAATAAACACAAATATAAAATGAGGTTAAGGTATCAAATAATCTACCTTCTGCTCTATACCAGGCACCTTCAGAACTTTCTTGTTAACCTCTCTTTTCCTGGATAACATGAAAAAAGTGACATCAGATCCCTGTGCCTTAAAAGATCAAGAACTTATAGAAAGAATTCTTAATAAAACTATAAAGCTGAATGTTATTGTCAATGACGACTTTTCTAATACATTCTTTTATCCCAAAATTATTCAAAAAAAATGTAATGCATTATGAAATAGATTCTAGTTACAAATATAAAGTCCCAAAAATGAGAGAACTTACAATTCCCTAACAGTTTGACCCAAAGCTTTCTTCATGATACTTATTTATCAAGATAAGGTATGCTAGCTCCTAGAATACTTCTTCTGAAAGTGATCCTCCACAAACTCAATCAGTCTTCTTAAACACTGACAATGCAGCATAATATGATTTATTAGAAAAACAGGCAGAATAAGATAAAACCACACAATATGCATACAGTATTAAAAGTCCAAGCGATAAAAGAAGAATTTTTCTAATAATGCTTAGGATAGATGAAGCACAGACACAATATGTGTCCAGCTATTTGAAGAGCAAAACACAGAACTGATTCCAACATTAACAAGTAAAACAGAATGTGGGATCAAGGATCAAACCTAAATGTAAAGATGTAAAGGAAAATCATATTTGTCTCAATTATATTATGCCTGCATTGCTATCTGGCAAACAAATGCTTTATAACGTTAAACACTAACAAAATATGGCTTGAACAGCGAAATAAGGGTCTCTTTTAATAACCATCTCAACAAGTATGAAGGAGCTTTGGTAGTATCTCATTCCAGAAGAACTATACAAAAAAAGAATGGCACAAAGTAGCCATCTTCGAGCGTATTCCCACAATTAATATAAACCAATAATAGAAAAAAATTTAAATAAAGTTTATCAACAGTTCAACCACTCCATCAGAATAGTGATATCAGAAAAAGACGCCAACAGATGTTTTATCTCCGGCCTCCGGTCGTTCCACTCATATAAATCCTCGTCTAATAAATTCATTTAAATTCATCATCTAGAGCTACCTAATCACAACAAAGCCAAATCAAATTGAAAGCGAGAAAATTCCCCAAAACAAAACCGACCTTCCTAGGAAAATGTAGCTCAAAAAAACAATGTGTTTGCACAAGTAATGAGAGAAGAAGCTGTCAGGGACCCTTTTCTCCCAATCCAATCTAATGCACCAGCACAAGGAAGATCTAGGACAAGACAAGCCCGAGATCCAACAAAAATTAACCGACACCTACCTCCACGATGACGAATTCAATATTGCAAGAGGAAAAAAAAATGAGATAGGAAGAAAAGAAAAGGGATTCGAGCAAAACCCAAGAGGCAAGGGTTGGGGTGATCCAGATCCGTGATGGTGACAATAGTGGGTGCAGGGGAGGGAAAAGAGATCGAACCAGCGGAAGACAATAGAGTTGCAGATCACGAGCGCTCCACCGGCGAGGCCTTGGACTTCTCCCTCCCTCTCCAATGGAGAACGGAAGGAGGAGGATGAGAAGGTGATGGCAATACTGGTGGTGGTGCTGGCGAGGACGACAAAGCTAAAAAAAGTAGAAATAAAAAGGGAAGAAAAAGGGAGGCAAGGTCGAGGGAGGGGAAATTGGAATGGGGTGAGACTTGGAGGAGAAATTGACCGACTCGTGCCGGTTTCCTCGTTCTTTCGGAAGGTTAAGTAAATAATTAGTGTCTCCGGATAATTTATTTTTGGGCAATAACAAATGTATTCTTCCGGAAGCACCGGGCAGGCTTGGGATTTCCTATAAGATAAAAACAGCGAACACTGATTCTCCTCCACAAACTTATCCCACTATGTTAGTTGGACTTGGATCCTCTCACTCTGTCACTAAAGAACCCTGAAGCGTGTCTTGTCTTCTACAGGTGCGCCGCACAACCATTTGGCAAGGCTGGGTGAAGGGTTTTCATGTACAATACAGTACAGGGTACAGGACTTTCGTAGAAACATATGTCCTCCGCCTGATGAGCGGGGCCCGCTCTGTGAGTTAGCCGCTGCCGAGCGGTGATAGGAATCCTGAACCCCGTCTCGTCATGTTCTTTACCATCAAAGTATGATTGTGTGTAATGAGCATTTTTGTTTTTCTATATTATTATTGGCAAATATTTCAGTGCTTAATTCTGAATGGAATCAAAAGATTTCTAATTTTGTATGCGTTAAATTCTGAGTCATTATTGTTGGAAATTCCATATCATTTTTGAAATTAATAAAAAATTATAATAATTCAATTAACATATTTTGATCTGCCGACTGATGTTTTCTGCAGTCTGCACGTATTGACGCACGTGTTTTCTTGAGATGTAATGACTAATGAATCCCGCATTGCGCTCGGCCCATTAAGTTTCAACGTACCCAAAACAGACCTTCGCATTACCGCCAATTTCCAATTCGGATGCGGTTCGCGTGCCAGCATCAACCAGCCAGATATGACGATGACCAAATAACAAATAAAGAAGGATGATGGGTTACCAACTACAACCAATTACAATTCAATAATATGGCAGAAAAAGGTAATTTGAAACGGATATATCTTGCCTACATAAAATTTTAAGAAATGAGAAATTATCATTGAGGTGAAGATAAAATTTAATCTACTTTAAAAAAAATTAGGGATGAGCGAGTTCGGATATCATATATTTTTCATGATATTTGAATCCTATTTTATATAAGATTAATTCCTAAGTTTTGAATCTGAACCTTACCCAATAAGAAATCACATGTCTATCACTTATATGTTATTAATAAGGAGGAGTGCAACGGAAGTCGTATAAGTTATAAAAAAGACTTTAGTCCTATGAATTTTATTTTGGTATTTTTAATCTTATGTGTTTACTCCGTAGCACATATTTGGTCATATCCATGACGGTCTGTTAACTCTGTCAACATGGACATAACGTCGTTTATTTTTTCGTGAACGGATAGTTAACAGACCATCACAAATATGATCAAATATGTGTTACAGAACAAACGTATAGCACTGAAAATTTTAAAATGAAACTTATAGAACCAAATTTGTTAACGTGCGCTACAAACACAACCGGTCTATAGAGACACATAATTAGAGACATATTAGAATTTTTATTTTAAATCTTCACGTTTAAAGACTAATTGACCCGATAACTCGACTCGAAATAAATTTTCAAAAATAAGACCCGACCTGACCCGATATACCTGAATAACTCGACTCGAAATAAATTTTTGGGTCAGTTTTTCGAATTTTTTCCGGTCGGATCGGGTTTTGCTCAACCCTAGTGTTTGGTGCACACATTACTAGCATGTATAGTATTAGTATATATTGACTAATATGTATAATATAATATAATATAATATAATATAATATAATATAATATAATGTAATATAATATAATATGATATATAATATAATGTAATATATATTGTATTATATTATATTATATTATATATTATATAATGTAATATAATATAATATAATATAAAAATATAAAATATATTTTATTATTAAAAATATTTTATAAATTAAAATTATATATATATATATATATATATATATATTTTAATTTTTGGCCAAAGATAAAATGAGTATAACAAATATTGAAAGTTCTAATGCAGACTAATTAAGAGCTTTGAGAGTGTATCATTAATGCACCTTATGCAGCTTATTGGGTACTATTTTTAGTGCATGTATTAGTTAATAGTTAATACTCTTCCCAAACACTGTATAGTATTATCCTAATACTATACAGGAGACTTATACAGGGTACCAAACATACGGACTCGTGTTCTAATTAAATTTTTTTTATATAACAAAGATCAGAAGTCACAATAAGTGACCATACTAGGGATCGAATCCTAGACCTCTAGACAACTTACAATATGTTGCCACTTAGGAAGCATGAATACTCCGTGGGACTACCGTGACCACGTGTCCGACACGTCGCGGACACCGACACACGAAGGCACTCACCCGACACACGTGTCCCACGTGTCCAAGAGTGTCTTGACCAGTCAAAGTTTTTTTTTTGCCCGGACACGACCCGGACACGCCTGGACACGACCCGGACACGCCTGGACACGACCCGGACACGCCTGGACATGGCCCGAACACGCCCGGACACGACCATCCATGCATTTTCTTATAATAAAAAAAACAATCAAGGGAATTTAGTATTTTATCTTCTTATTGTTGTGAAAAAAAATTGAAACACTTACTCTTTTATCTATTCCCTTAAAATAAATAAGATGAAGCCTAAACGTGCGGAGAATTTAGTATTTATCCATAGTAATATTCGTCTCATTTCAATGAAAACTCCACAATACAATAAAGGGGAAATAATAAGTTGTCAATTGATGGAGATAATGGAATCCTTGAAATTGTCAATCTTTCTCTTGATGAACTAAAGCTGAAGAGAGTAATATTTTTTAATGAAAAAGATAGTGAGACTCTACTTAACTTTTTGTTATGGTTGTACATGACTAGTTCTACTAAGACATGCCAATTTTTTTAAAAAATGGGAGATATCAATAGATATTGTGTCTCATGCTTTTTGAATGGTCTAAGAAATAGTAATTATTGACACAATAAATTATTTAGAACACTTCTAATTTTTAATTTTTCCTAGGTCACTTTCAAAATATATGAAGTTTGATATCAATGAAAATATCATGACATTATTATAAATTCTTGAAATATATATATATATATATATACTGTGAATTTTTTAAATTTTTTTAATATATATATGCTATATATATCGTGTCCGTATCTTGTAAAATTTTGAAATTGGTGTGTCCCCTTGTCCATGTCCATGTCGTGTCTCATGTTTGTGTCCGTGTCGATGCTTCATAGGTTGCCACCAACTGTGCTACCCACAGTTGGCTATAAATTATTATTTTTTTAAAAAAAAAACATAGATAGATAGTCACAATAGATGATCATATTAGAGATCGAACCCTAGATCTAGCTCTAGGCAAAATGAATACACTGAGGTTTATAATTAATATTTTATATCATCTAAAAAATCCATCAATATATTTTCAATAAAATAAACATGGCCGCCACCAATATTATTACTTTTTATTGTATATGTGAAAAGAAATTCATGTAAATAGGAAAATTAATAATTTATTTAAGTATATGCTAAATATTCCCTCTCTACTACTCTATATATAATTTATCAATACAATATAATCTTACAATTAATAATATTATAATCACTTTATTTTAATTAATAATGTTATAATATATTAAAATTAATAATTTATGATAATATAATTTATTATTATATGATATTTACAAAGTATACAATTATAATATAGTTCATTATAATATGAGATTAGACGAGAGACATCCTCATCTAGAGTGAGAGAACATGAACTTGGATGACATTCATGTCCACAACATGAGGAGAGAGAGGATACAAACATATTTAGAATGCGAGTAAACTATTTCTCGTATTATAGGGAAAGTATAATTTTATCTTTTTTTTTTATTGTCGTCAACAAAATAAATGGAATTTTATATTTTTTATAAAGTAATTTTTTTTTACCTTAATTCATCTAATTGTCTAGGTTTAAAGTATATATTTACATTTTTAAAAATTATGAGATAGACTCTATTGGTATAAATTAGTATTTTATATATCATCTAAAAAATATATGAATATATTATTCAATAAAATAAAGATGGCTACTACTAATTTTATTAATATCTTTAAAATAGATATTTCTATATAAGAAAAAATATTTCTGCATGTAAATGTGGAAATTAATAATTTATTTAAGTATATGCTAGATATACTCTCTTATATATAATATATTAATACTCCATCCCTTCCACAATGGGTGACGTTTTAGACTTTGACACAAATATTAAGATGTCTATTAAATAACCTAATTTTTAGCAAAAAAAATTTTTTTGACTAAATTACTCATGGTGTGACCCTTTAATAGTTTCCAACGAAGATTCTATTAGTTGACCTTTAGTATTCTCTTGTATTGATGATATAAGCTTTTATTGAAGGTTAAAATTGATAAAAAAAAATTTAATACTCCACTAAAAATCTAAAATGTCACTTAAATAAAATATAAAAAAAATATCTAAAATGTCACTTAGTTAGGAATGGAGGGAGTACAGTATACTTTTATAATTACTCTATTTAATTAATAATATTATAATAATATGAGGGGTGGGGCGTCCTCATCTAGATAGATCTATGGTGAGAGCCTGAGAGGACATGAACTTTGACAATGTTCACACCCACAACGTGGGGACTGAGGAAGGAGGTACAATTTAGAATGCGAGTAAACCAAATGAGAAATACAACTTTTTTTCTCTTCTTTTTTTATTATCGTCAACAAAAAAAGAGAAAATTTATTTGTTATAAAGAAAAACTTTATATAATATATTAATACAACATATTTGAATTGATACTATTATAATATTATAATTACTATATTTTAATTAGTAATACTATAATATATTATAATTAGTAAATTATAATAAATGATGGAATTTATTACTATATGACATTTACAAATGATATAATTATAAATATAGTTTATTATTATACGAGTGTAGATGAGGGTGACGTCCTCATCTACAACGTGAGAACATGAACTTGAACGATGTTTACATCCACAACGTGAGGAGAAAGAGGGTGCAAACTCATTTAGACTACGAGTAAACCATTTCTCGTATTATAGGGGAGTACAACTTTGTCTTTTTTTGTTACGCCCCGCCTAGGTTTATCCCTATATAAGGGACCTCACCTAGGAGAAGCGCAACTAGCAACAGAACAACAATCATCAAAATGGACTGAATTTAAATTTACAACCAGATTCCAATCGAAAGTCCAAACTGATAATATAAAAGTTCAACAGTCCATAAGTGAACAATAAGTTCTAGAGTCCAGCTAAAAGTGCATAGTTCAACTAATAAATAAATAAACTAAATGCTGTGCGGAAGACGTCTCCTCCTCCTCCAAACTCTAGCTACCCCATAAGATAATGCCATCATACCTAAGAAGCTGAGGCAAAAACAACAAACATCAGCAGAAGGCTGAGTAGGATTTTAACAACATGCTATGATGCCATGTGCACAACGGAAGATATGATTCAACCATCTACTCGATGCACATATACCAATCAACTATGTCAACTATGTCAACTATCATCTATATGAGTATGTGCCATAAACCCAATCAAGAGCGTAGTGGACATTGGGTTTCCCCCGCACTCTCACACCCCGAGAGTGGCACCTCAAGCCCGCTCTAGCTAGAGATGCGACTATCCAAAAATGGTAGTCCGCCGACGTCTAACACCTTGACGCCGTTCACACAACCCGTGTGATAAATAGGTGATCACCGGTGTCACTTGCCCTACACCTTGGGCAATATATCAATAGTGTCCTGGGCTATCGCCCAACAGTAGGTCAACTATGCATCATGCCAACAACTCATCTACTACAACTCAACTATTATAATGCTAGTAGTCATGTCATCATGTATGCATTAAATACATAAACAACAGCAGGAGACATGCAACATCTATACTAGCATTCTCAACTAATATGCATATAAAAATATCATGCTGGCAACATGTATCAACAAATATGCATAAGGAGTTTCAACAACAGCAGATATCAATTTTTAACGGAATAGAACAACAAGATATATTTCGACATAGGGTAACAACCGATCTAGGATGAGATTCACCTTGACAACAACTACCACAAAAGAATAATCTCGAGTAGAAACCATGAAAACCGATAAAACAATACTTTTCGGCCCGACACGCAAAATGAGGCAAAAATGAGGCAATAACACATACTGTTTTCAACATCCGAAAGCCAAACGACAAAACTGACCTCACCAATGAATTCGGGGTGTCGAGTAGGTCCAAATTCATATAAGATATGATTTTTTTGACCCACTATAAAGCCTCAAAATAATCTTTTAAATATCAACAATTATCTCCAAATATCAACTTAAATAGGTTCCTGATATAATGATCGTAATAGTGCTAAGATCCATAAGTCACCGTTACGTTGCAGTGATACTAATTAATATATATATAACCAACTTATTATATATATAACAGTGATATAAATATCTATCATAGCTACCAACTCAAGCAACAACACTTAAATAATATAACATTGCTATAAAGAAGATAACACTGATATAAAGTATATAACACCGATATATATACTTATAATTACATTATAAAGTTATAACCCTTCCTCTACCCAACCTGCCGCCTCCAACCCACTGCCGCCGCCTCAACCCGACGCCACTGCTGCCTCATCCCCGACTACTCCGACCGATCGGGTCACCGGGGAAGTCCGTCATCGTCTGCTGGATCTGACCCGACGGTGATGAGAGGGAGATGACCTCGTCTCCGATCGGCAGGGGTGATCCATCGATTGGCCGCTTCCGTCCGCCATCGCCGCCGCCTCAACCCGACGCCACTGCTGCCTCATCCCCGACTACTCCGACCGATCAGGTCACCGGGGAAGTCCGCCATCGTCTGCTGGATCTGACCCGACGATGATGAGAGGGAGATGACCTCCTCTCCGATCGGCAGGGGTGATCCATCGACTAGCCGCTTCCGTCCGCCATCGCCACTGCCTCCGTCGGCCTTCACCGACTTGATCCAACCAGATGAGGTCCTCGCCGGACTCTCGCCGACAGACAGTGACTCTCCGTCGCCCATCGCATGGCGACGACTCGCAGCGGCAAAGCTCGACTGCTCCATGGGTCGGGGCAACCACATGCCACAAATCTCGCGGCATTTCGACGGCATGACTCCTCTTCCTGCCAAGTGCCGAGTCCAACAGCACCTCGCCGGCCTACGCAGCCGCGACTCGGCCCGATAGCACACGCCTAGTAGCGGCCGTGCCTGGCAGCGGCTGCGATTGGCAACGACAGAGCGTTTCCATAACGCCGAACAAGGGTGATATCGTCCCGACGCTCCTGGCAGCGTCGATCGGAACCCCTCCCGACTGCTATCAGGCCGACGATCAAGATTGCCGTCGGTAGATCCGACGATCCGACAACGAGAAACCCAAAACCTGAGCATACAGAACAACAACGCATAAAAATATCAAAAATATCGCGGAATCACAGATCGCAACGAAAACCTTATAATCTCATCCCGAGAACGGAATTACCCTACACGAAAGAATAACAAAGAAGGGTAAGAATCCTACCGGAAATCTCCTCCGAACTCCGATTCACCGGAGTCTTCTCGCCGCCGACGCCTCAAGATCTTCCGCCAACTGCCGCTGCTACAGGGTTCGAGAGACAGAGAGAGGATTAGAGAGGAGTTAAGGTTTAATTAAATAGGATTAGTATTTTTTGCAAAAAGGCCCCTCTAAGAAATATTTTTACAATTAAGTCCAAAAATTTCAAGGTATAACATTTTTTTCTTATCATCATGAACAAAATAAATGGAAAGATTTTATTTTTTATAGAGTAATTTTTTTTTTCATTTTTTTGTTGCAAACCAAACAAGACTTTAATTCATCTAATTGTTCTAGATGAATAATTCTAGGTGTAAAGTATTTAGGGCTTGTTTATTTCATAGGATAAGAGATGATAGGATAAAGAATGGATTAACATTCATTATTTGTTTAATGCATGAATTAAAAGAAAATGAGAATAGAAGAATATAAATTTGATATTATATCGAATGTACATCGAATTTAAAAATTTCATATTCAATCATCCTTCATTTATTATCCAATCCAACTTTAGAGTATATTCGCTTCATTTGATTGGATAACAAATGATGGAGTATTTGATATGAATTTTTTAAATTTAACGAGCATTGGATATAATATCAATTTTATATTATATTATTTTTATTTATTTATAATTTATTCACTAAATAAATAATAGATATTAGTAATGAATGAAGCAAATAATGAATGTAATCCTGTCCTCCCTTCCATTTTTTTAAAAAAATTGAGACATGATCTATTTGTATAAATTAATATTTTCTATATCATCTAAAAAATATATGAATATATTATTCAATAAAATAAAGATGACTACTACTAATTTATTAATATCTTAAAAAATAAATATTCTATATATGAAAAGATATCCCTGCATGTAAACGTGGAAATTAATAATTTATTTAAGTATATACTAGATACACACTCTATGTATATAATATATTAATACAATGTAATTTTATAATTAATAATATTATAATTACTCTATTTTAATTAGTAGTATACTACTAGTATCATACTATATTTAAATTAATAAATTATAGACAATTATATAATTAATTATTATATAATATTTACAAATTATATAATTATAACATAACTTATTATTACACGAGCGCAAACGAGGATGACGCCCTCATCTAGAGAGACCTACGGTGAGAAAATATGAACTTGGACGATGTTCACGTCCACAACCTCAACCTGAGTTGAGAGAGACGGTACAAACTTAGAATGCGAGTAAATCATTTATTGTGTTTTAAGAAAAGTACAATTTTTTTTCTCACTAAAGTCAACAAAATAAAAGGAAAAAACCATTTTTTACAAATAAAAACTTCCCATATTTTTTTTTGTTGTAAATCAAATAAGACTTAATTCATCTCGCCGTTTCCAATACTTACATTTTACAATACTTATTTTTAAAAAAAAATACTTACATTTTATATATCATCTTACATTTTAAATCAAATAAAAACTTCCCATATCACGATTTACAATACTTACATTTTTAAAAATGAGATGGATATATTTGTATAAATAAATATTTTATATATCATCTAATTTTTTTTAAAATATATTATTCAATAAAATAAAAATAGCTAAATATTAATTTTATTAATACTTTAAAATTAAAATATTCTATATATGAAAAGAAATTTCTGCAATGTAAATAGCCAAATTGATAATTTATTTAAGTAAATGCTAAATATACTCGCTCAGGAGATAATATATATAGACAGAGGAGTCTCGTCCGGTCTCGTCCACCTTTTTCTGACTCACTTGCTCCGCCCCAAAACCAAACTTCGTTTCCTCTTCCCTCCCGATGTACGAGAGCACGGATGCCGCCGACCCGCTCATGGAGGGGCTGTGCTTCGTATCCGAACTCAACGAAGGCTGCGGGGTGGTGGAGGAGGGGATCGCCGAGGAGCCGTCCATGCAGCCCCTGGAGCCGCCTCCGGCTGCCTCCGGCCCCAATCAACTCACTCTCAGTTACCAAGGACAAGTTTACATCTTCGATTCCGTCCCACCCGAGAGAGTAACATCTTCATCTGATTGTTCTTTTATTTACTTTTCTCGTCTGTAAGTTGATGATGATGATATCTCCTTGATCCTACTATGGCACCACTGTCTTCTTCATTTGAAGTTTTTGTAATCTCATGGCGTTCAAAAGGACACTTGTCGGGTTTAGTTTTCGTTTTCCGTTTGTGTTTTTTCGCTTCTGTCATATGTTTAGTCGATTGATTGACATGCTGAAAATTGTAGTAATGCAGCATCCATCATCGAAAGAGCAGAGTATGGTAAATGGTGCTTTTTGTGTGTGCTTTCTAGTATTGTGAGTTTTAGAGAGAGATAAATGGTGGGACACCCTAAACACAGCATCAGTCTTCTACACCAGAATGCATCCTGTTTACAAAGAGAAAACACACCCTATTAATTAATTGGAGTTAGAGCTAGACTCGCTGTTTAATCAGCAAAGTATATGGTTCCTTCATCACGAGATTTTTATTTTTCAGAGCATAATGATGTAACCTTTTTTTAATATTTTTTTATCTCCTCACTAATATTTTATATGCTGGAGATGTTGTTAGTAATAAATATATTTTTTAATCATAGACCATGCACTACATATTTCTTTGTCAATTAGTTCAGACTAATGAAGAACCATGATTATTTCAGACATACAGTCAATTGGATCATGTCTGGATCATTGGAAACTAAATATGGCCTATATTCAACCTGGGCATGGATCTGGGTTTCCCATCTAGATGAATTGGCCCGGTCAGCTATTACTTTTTAGGCCCAACAATTATGAACCCATGTTTGCCCTAGTTGCACAACATTGCAATGCAGGTATGTGCAATTACAGAGCAGGAATTAGTTAACTCATATTGTGATCATGCATGCAACTTAATGTCACAAATTTGTCTCAAAAAGATACTTTGGGAAAATTATAAGTGGAAAATGACTATTGCCCATTTAGATAAATACTACGTCCACCTTTGGGAAAATTATAACTGAATATGGCTTGTTGCCTCATATAAATATAGATCTCCACTTCAGCCCAAATTATTCTACAAGGAAGTATCCATCTGTTAATTTGAGTTCAGTACTCTCTTAGCTTTTGGATGTAAGAGCATGTTTCATCCCTTACAATGTTATTTTACATATTTACTAAACTCATTGGTCCCAATGATTAAATGTGTCAAATAAATTTTTGCATGTGTTGACATGCTTGTTCTCTTTCATGACCCGTAAATATTTTTTTTCGTGACTGTTCTAGACTTCTTGTTCAAACTCGCTTTCCAATGGTTGTATTTCATTATCTTACACTGCTTATTTGGTTTTGATATTTGAATTTTCTTTCTTTAAATTAATAGTGTCACGAAATTGCATATGCATATTCCTTTAGGCTTTTGTTCTACTAGCTTCTAATTTGTTCCAATGTAATATATAACTCGTAATGAGTTTTATTATAGCGATTTTCTTTCCAATATCATTTTCATTTTCCTTAAAGTATCACTTTTGTCTGTCAATTTTGGAATGACAATCATCTTACTGAGGTAGTCTTCAGGTTCATGCAGTACTATTACTCTTGAATGGGCAACAATTATCTCCAGAAGTTTCTGGCATGGCAGTACCCGCTCAACAGAATCATAGGGTACTTGATTCAATATCTTTAGCATGCATCAAAGTTCAGTTCTGCTAGTTTTTTATTTACTGTTTTATCTTTTGTAGTATCAAAATCCAAATAAAACATCAGGATCTAAAAATATTCAAAGGATTGCTTCTTTAGAGAGGTTCAGGGAGAAGAAGAAGAACCTGCGCTTCGAAAAAAAGATACTCTATACTGTCCGTAAGGAAGTGGCTTCCAGGTATATATTTTTTGTAACTTTGTCCTCTATTGCGAAAAATGATGTTAGTCCTAGATGATTTGAACTTGAATGTGACCTAATGATCATTTCTGTGATTGAGCTGCCAGTTAATTATCTTGTCCTTGTCTTTGCCAATTGTAAACTAAAACAGAAATGGTTTTGAAATGGATTGTTCTATCAATTTGATCAGTCCAAACTACCAAGTTTATCCAATATATAAATTTGATATGTTGGTCCACTAAGTGGCGGATCCACTATAGGCCCAGTGGGGGGCAGTCGCCCCACTGCCCCCACTGGATTTTTTTTTCTAAAAAAAATCTTGGATGGCCCCCACGTCTGCAACTCTTCTTCTTTTTTTACTACAGTTCCTTCTTCTTCTTCTTACTGCAGCTCCTTCTTCTTTTACTGCATCTTCTTCTTCTTTTACTGTATACAACTAGGGTTGAATATTTATACAATCATGCAACTGGATGTGTAAGTATGAATATTGAGTTTGTGGAAAATGTGGATGCTTGCAGTAGCTCTTGCTTTTAATTAGCTTAAATTAGGAGAAACAAATTAGGCTACATAGTTGTATACAAATGAATGAGAGATTACTTTTTCTTTCAAAAAATTGAAATATGATTCTATTGTATTTGAATTTGAATTTTGTATTTGATTATAATTCTTCTTCTTCTTCTTCTTCTTCTTCTTCCTTTTTTCCTTTTGTATTTGAATTTTATTAAAATTTTAACTAAATATATTTTGAAATTTTTATTATAATTATAATTTTTAATTTTAGAATTTCTTTTAAAGATAGATGAAAAATCTTTTTAGCAAATTTGTCAGAATAAATAGCTAGATATATGGATAATTCTTTTATCAATTAACTACATAAATAATTATTTAAATACTTTTAGAAGGATAGATAGTCTCCATCGCAACACAAATCCAAACCCAACATGTGGATTGACTTAATTTAAGTGTGGGTACTCTATTTTTCAATACATATGCTAGGAGGATCTCTTGTGTTAATACTATGTTTTGTTTGATTGGATGACCAATTTTTCGAAAAGCTTAAGTTGTTAGAAAAGAGACCAATTAGGGCATATATATTCTTACATTAATATATTTTACCATATTGATATTTTGCTATGGTGCATGTTATTCTTTTGATTTAATCCTATTTACTTGACGGAAATCTTAGTTGTTTTGTTTCTTCCTCTGTCCAGTTTTTTTTAGTGGAAGAAGGAAACCTCGTTTTACAATTCTTATGCTACAGCCCACTTTTTTCATCTTTAAGAAATTTTCAGTACTAGGCTTGTTTTGAACAAATTCATCAGAAATGCTAAGTTCAATTTCATCAATTTTTTTAAAATATGTTTCAATATTTAACTTCAGCTATTTGTATAATATTCATCTGAATGGGATGATTTTGCCATCTTTGAGAAATTCCAGTACTTTTTGGCTTATTACAATTCTAAGCATTGGATTTGCATCTAAGTTATATTTATAATGATATGTTTGATTTAGCCAATTGGTTGATATAAGTGATATGCAGTAACTGTTCTTTCCATCATACTCAAAATAATGTCCGAGGTTCAATCTTTTGCTAATGTCATGGAGAAGTCTTTTCTCATTATCTGTCTTCACAATTCAGGATGAAACGTAGTAAGAAAGGTCAATTTGCATCGTCTAAGGAAAAGACTAAGGAAGTAGAATCAGTCGAATCGAGTTGGGATCCTGCAAATAGCAATCAACAGCAGAAGGATCAACATGCCTTGTAAGTTTCTTGTTTAGTTCGTAGGTAGTCTTATGACTAGTGCAGCATAACTGAAACTACTGTGTTTCATCATATGTTGCAACTAATACTGTAAGTCTATGCAGTTGCCTGAATTGCGGAACAAGTAAAAGTTCTACTCCATTGATGCGTCGCGGTCCAGATGGGCCAAGATCTCTTTGCAATGCTTGTGGGCTAATGTGGGCGAACAAGGTCTTTATTCATTACTGAATAATTAATTTATTAATACTAATAGGTAGCCTCAGTCTGTATGAATGGATGTACAAATTATCTGTTGGATTTATCCTAATGCAGTATTTTACCCTCAGGTGGTACACAATGTTTTCAAATCAGGACCCAACATTGAACTGGTTGAGCCCCTGATTCACCAGTTTGATTGGTTCAAATGGTAAAATAGAAAAATGATTGAACCAATCACATTATGACTGGGTTTATCCTGGTTTTTCTATCTCTTTTTTATTCAATAGTAGGTGTATTGTCAGGACCAGGGTGCAACATTATCAATATGGTCTTGTTCTTACATTTAGTATTGAACATCTGCTATAAAACTTAATACCCTGTTCTAATAGCATAAATTCACTACAATGCTTATGACATGGTAACCTGTGATTTCCATTTGAAATGTTATATTCAACTCTTTTTCTTCCACAGAATGCCTTAAGGAGCAACAGGAAAGTTTCAATCCAAGCAGAAACCAGAATTACTCCTCATCAGGATGAGCTGGTATTATGTTTCAGGCTTTCAGCCATTAGCAATAATGCTTGCATTTCATTTTGAGCTAATCGGATTTGTAATGATTTAACATGTCAGTATTGCACGCATTAACTGAATTTTTTCTTGCAGCGTTGTGATAAATTATACTCTGAAGTTGGAAGCAACCGCTGCATGTTAATCGCAGACATAAATGAGTGAAGCAGGTGCAAGTATAGACTCGGATAGAATGATTGTTCTCAGCAGTTGCGGAGCAGATGATTACAAAGTTTTAATAAATCTAAATCTGGTATATAACTCTTAACCACAAAAGGTTTCTCAATAAGCAAATATATATAAAGCTTGTGCTATATTATATAAATTTTCTTGGATACCAAAGCTTTCGTTCTACTTGCAGTAGTAATTGAAAGCCATGTTTAGTTTGTATTTTGTTTCAGATAAATATGTATTGCAAGAATTGACAATTGTTTTGATGCTTTTGATATATTTATTACCGTTGGAGCAATTTTAGAGTACTAAAAGTGTGATGCACTTGAAATTTAGCAAATTGTGGTGAAAAATAAAAGTTGGATTTGATTGGGGATCAAATTTTTATTTACGTAGAGAAAAATAGTGTCTAAGGATTTAATGTTGAGGTAGATCTAGTATTGGATAGAGGGATGTAGAGACAGAGAATTCATATAATCGATCCCATCTAGTTGTCATTGCTGTTGTTCTAAAATCAAAATTCATTATGACATCTACAATATCATTGAGTCATTATTGAATAAAGATAATTGAGTTATAAATTGATGATCTTATTGAGCCAAAACATAATCTAAAATTGAAAAATCTTGATGATACATGCCGGGGCCGGGGCAAAGCCAAGAAATCATCTCAGGAGAGGTAAAATATAAAATCGCACGTGAAGGAATATTTTATAATATTTCTAGAGGGGGTAATTTAATACATTTACGTAGTAAAATATATATATATATATATATATATTAAGGGGGGCCAATTTAGGGAGCAATTACATTACACATGGATACATGCATGTTTGCCTCGTGAAGTTGTGTTCCACTGATCAATGATGATTCAACTCGATAAATCAAACAATAAAAGTAGTCATCCAAATAATCTAATTACAATCCAATTAACTTTAATTAATAAAAAAATGATTAATTTAAATAATAAAATAAAATAAAATCTTCAACTCTCAAAAATTAAATTACTCACATATACATCTTTTCGATATAATCAGAAGTCGAGTAAATTTTAAATTTTAAGTTGAGCCTTCAAGTTTAATAATAATTAATTCAATTATTCGGCGTAAATAAATAAAAAATTCAAAATATAGCAATTACAATTATACTTTTGTTCAAACAACGTAATCATTCAACCAAGATGAATAAAAATATGATTATCAGTGGAGTTGATGTAATGTCGAGGGGACACTAGTCTCCCTTGATTTTTTAAAGAATACAATAAGGGTAATTTTATAACTTTAAATATTTAACAAAAAAAAATATTTTTATACATTTCTCACAATTGACATTCTGTCTTCCATATATCTCGCGGCGCAATGACTCCATGACCATATATGATTCTTCGTTTTTCTTGATCTTGACTTTTAATTGAGGCGATGCTGGTGATATCAGAACACAAGATTGCAAGCGGTGGAAGAATCTCGTGTCGTTGCACGAGTAGGGCGAGTCGCGCAAAGTCTCGATAAATCAAATCTCTTCCTCTTGGTTCAGTGGAGCAAGGTGACCCTTGAGTGCCGACTAATGAGTCTTGTGCGGCCAACGCCTAGCTAGTCTCTCGCACTGACGGTGGTAATGGATCACAACTCCCAATTTGCTGTAGACGACAACACGATAGTAAGGAAGGAAGACCGAAAATATCCATGCACCGTAGAGACAATTTTAAAGCCAAGGTAATTAAAAATTAATTAGTTTCTAATGTTCTAATATTTCAATATCACCTCCAATCTTTTTTAAATTATTTTTTTTTACAAAAATTAAATTAAATTATAATTATAATAAATTATAATTATAAATTATAATTATAATAAATTATGAAACAAAATAATGAAAAATATAACACAAAATAGTTTTAGGAAAAAGAGAAAAATGTCAAAATCAAAGACAAAATGAATTTATCATCACAATCAAGTTAATTATATACAGATCCAATTGCATACACCAAAACTATGAAAAGTGTCATTAATAGTCACATGATGACTATTACTCCCTTCATAACTGATATATTACTCATTGTGAAACATGTATTCATGCATGTGATATTAACATGTTGCCAAACAAACATGCATGGGATAAATCTTTTTTGGGAGGATGATGGGGATTTGACCTGGTCCTCAAAATGTCATATATTGATGTCCCAGATTGTGACATAATTAGTTTGAGGACCAAGGTCCAATCCCAACCTTCCCACCCAAAAAATTGTAGAGAGAGAGAGAGAGAGAGAGAGATTTTGTTGAAGAAGGACTATCAATATTGGCTATTTATAGAGGGCTGAAAGTTGGCAGTGAATCAGCAGAATTGAATGGTATCTTTGCATACATTGTATTTGGAGATATTTTATTTCAAAATATTAAATATATATAGCAAGATATCTCACCCAGTATATATAGCTTTTATTTTTTTAGGATGATTTATGGTAGGAAATATATATATTGGGGATATACATTTTCATATATAGAAAATAACTTATAAATTAGAGAATTTTAGGAAAATCATAAAAACTTTATAAAATCATAAATAATTTATAATATTTTTCAAAACAATAACTTTTTAATAATATATCTAAATTATCCTCAATTATATTTATTTAGGTAATTATAATTATTTTGGTAGTTAGAGATTTTGATCAAAGTCTCTAATTACTTATGTACACGTACATTTTATTACATAGAAAATTTTAGATTTGACATTATTATTAGATCTAACAATTTAAAAATAAAATGATAAGAAACTTTGATTAAAGTTCATATATGTCGATATAATTATATATAATAAGTAAATGAATAAAATTGAGAGACAATTTGAGTATATTATAATTTTTTTAAATGATTTTGACAAATATCATAAAGTATTTATAGTTTTATATTAATAAATCATAAAAAAATTATGATTTTTCAAAAATTCTTTATAAAATATTTAGGATAATTTATAGTAGGAAATTATATTGAGAATATATATGCTTTTTCAATTTGAGATTTCCATAGAAAATGAACTTATCCAATCTTTTGGGATTTGGTCAAGATTCGGTGATAGATTATTCACCTTAATTAGATGCAATTCTTAAATATTAATAGCTTTTGCCAGCCATGCAAGCATTATGGTTTGTTTATCAAATCCTTCAAAAAAACTTTGCTTTAGTACGATGTATGAAGAAATTTTATATCTTTTCCTAATGTTGTCAATATTCTTTTCTTACATAGATATAAATTTCGAAATGTATGAAGATTATTATTTAAAAGGATATATATATATCTCGCATATCTACGCTATCTATGCGACTATGCCACCCTTATATGCTTTCATATTTATCACCCTATAAAAGCTCAATTGACAAAAATTTTTATTAAAAAATCTTTTACTGCACCACTCTAAACTTGTATATTTATATATACTTTTTTCAAGTAAATTTGTATATTTTATGTATTATTATTTTATTCATACTTGAACTTTGCACCCTTTAGCAAATTCATACTTTTCCTATAAAATTTAATTTTTGTTATATCATATAAATATTTTTTTTTTGTCAATTTCGTCAATTAGATATGATAGAATTTAATTATCACATCATCGTCACGTAAGATTAACAACTTCACTCTCCACCGATAACATTTAACATTTATATATTTAAACTTAGGCCGATTTCATATGTGATTCATTTGGATAAGATTTTTTAAAAAATGACTTTCACTGTGAGCTTAACAAAAAAAATGATCAAGAGAATTATTTTTTGAACAATATTATCCCTATATATTAACTGACTCTATTCTTAATGATGCTTGAGTTTTTTATTTAGCTTTAGCACATAAGTCTTCTTTTTACCGTACTACTTTGGTGAATTTTGATATATTTATTTATTAAATGATCAATGGAATTACTTTATTGGTTTGAACTTTTTTAATGATACTGTGTGGAACTGTATGAGATTGATGAATGTTTCTTTTAATCAAAATGATGACACTTGGTTTTGGATGAATGAGAATAAGGGGTTAGTTACCACTAATTCTGCCTTTTCTATTTCTTAGAAGCCAAGAGCCTCTTCCAGTAGAGATTCCTCCTTATTAATATTTGTTTTGAAAAATTAAAACTTTTCCTAAATTCCATATAATTCTTTGGAAAATTTTCCATGACAGATTATCCACTAAGACCGGATTGTCTTCTTTGGGTCTTGGTCAAAATGATTCATGTTATGTGCCTTAGCCAATTTGAATTAATTCAACATCTTTTCCTTAACTGTTCTTATGTTTCTCATTTATGGACCATTCTTGAAAATTTGGCATTTGACTTTGTTCCAACTCATCTCCCTTCAATTCTTCCTACATCCATGCCATAATTGTCAATTCCCTCTAATTCTTTTGGCACGCTAGAAACTAAAAATTGCATAATGACATGCAACTCTCCCCTCAAATTCTCTTGAATTCAATTTTAGCTTTCACTAAGCTATATCTTGGTAAGTTTCAACCTGATGAAAATATTAAATTAAACACCATCAATCTCAAATGGTCTCCGCATGTTGATCCTTGGATTAAATTTGATTGTGATGATTATATTTTAGATTTAAACCGTGGTGCTAGTTTTATTGCTCGTAATAGCAATGGTTTGGCTCTTCAAGTTGCAGCCTCATAGTTATATGACAAATTTGTCTTGTACTGTGAAGCTTATGATGTCTGGATGGCCATTTGTTATGCTTTTTATCATAAATTCCAATATATTATTTTTGAATCTGATAACAAGTTTCTTATTGAAGTTCTTAACATGCAGCATCATGTTCCTCCTTCTTTGAAGAATATTGTCAAACAAATTTATTCCTTGTCTAATCGTTGTAATTTTATCATTTTTCAATTTGCTTTCAAAGAATGTAATGAAATTGCCCATTGGGCAGCAAATAAATGTAGGTCCCTTTTAACCAATTTATATTGGTTTTGTAATAGGCCTTCGGACTTGCTTAACATTGTATCTAGGGATCTTCATGGTCCTAGTTTACCTAGATTAATATAATTCTTTTTTTCTGCAAAAAAAAACATCCAAACCACTCTCACGTATATCCGTCCGTGGTCATCCATTCTTATAACAACCTGCCCACACTCATAACGTTCGGTCCATAGTTAATTATAACATCTCGCTCATGGTTATAACATCTTGTTCATTCTTAAAACAACCAGCTCACCCTCACAACATCCAATCCGTGGTTATAACATTACATCTACTCTCACAACATTTCGTCTGTGGTAGTTATAACTAGGGGTGAGCACGGGTCGGGATGTTCCGGTCGTCCCGGTCTGGCCCGACCCGAAAAGTCGGGACAAATCCCGTCCCAATTCAAAATCGAGACAAGACCGGGACAAATATGTCTGTCCCGATTAAAAATCGGGACGAGACCGGGACGATACAAAAAAATCGGGATTGTCCTGTCCCGACTCAGTTTATAATATAAGTAATATTAAATATATAATATTATTTTTTGAGGGGAAAATATTAATTATTTTAATGGAGATATTATTTTTATTTTATAAAAAATCAATATTAATAAATTCGGGACGTCCCGATCCCATCCCGGTCTTATCCCGAATTTATCGGGGCGAAACAAAATAGGGATGCTTCGTATTCGGGACCGGGACACATATTTGCATCCCAACTCAAAATCGGGACGGGACCGGGACATACCAAATCCTGGCCCGTCCCATCCCGAGCTCACCCCTAGTTATAACATTATGTCAACTCTTACAACATCTTGTCTGTGGTTATAACATTCCGTCCACTCTCAAAATATCTCATATGTGGTTATACCATTTTGTTCACTCTCACAACATCACATTCGCAGTTATAACATTACATTCACTCTCACAACATTCAGTCCCCTTTATAATATATCCATCCTAGTCTCACAACAAACTGTCGCATCCAGAACATCTTCTCGTCTATGACATCACACCCAGATCTAACATTCCAACATCCCATAAGCATACCTTAACCTCATTCTGAGATATAGAACCTAAACTGAAGCTAAAGAAATGATTGATTCTCTAGCTAGGATATTGAACTCTTGCTTCACGAAACAACGACACAAACTACAAAAAAAAGGCAAAAGACCTAACAAACTAAAATCTAGCAACATTGAGTCAGTCGCGAGCAATGAAATCAAATAATTCTTATTCAAGGAATAAATACTTTGTTCGTACCTGAACTATGCATAGTTTAACAAATTCATACTTGACCTATATAACTTAATTTTTAGATATCAAAAAATTAATTTTTTTTGTAATGAATTTATATTTTTGCCAATTGTGTTAACATAAGTTGATAGAATTTATCACATCATTGTCACGTAAAATTGACAACTTTACACTCGACCTATAACATATATTTTATATTTATATATTTAAACTTTAATTTTTATAACAAATTTATACTTTGGTCGGCCCTATTAATAGAAGTTGATGGAATTTGCCACATCATCATCATGCAATATTACGCATTATTTTGGAATGAAAGTTCCTACGTGGCGATGAATGTGATTTTGATAATCATATGATATCATAGGTTAATTTCAGTTTGACATGAT
The DNA here is from genome assembly GCA_034359265.1 of Canna indica. Lineage (NCBI taxonomy): Eukaryota > Viridiplantae > Streptophyta > Magnoliopsida > Zingiberales > Cannaceae > Canna > Canna indica. Next base: position 70,873,780 of record CP136897.1, read on the forward strand.
TTTGTAAAAAGTAGGAGAGGTTGATGTTTTATTTACTGTAAGGACCAAATTGATAATAAAGAGAAAAAACTAGCCAACTGAAATCAATCCTAATATTATGTTAATATAATAATATAAATCTAAAAAATAAGATCCATCTCCCTAGTCCCTATTGCAATCTATTGAGAAGGCATAGAGATGTATGTACAAGTTTTCTATTGCTTAATGTTTAGTGTGTGATTAGTTATTTTTTAATTACTTGGCTTTAAAATTGTGCATGGATATTCTCATGTTTAAGTTATATAAATTTTTTATTGATCATTATTTCATGTTTAAACTATTATTATTTTGAGATAATGAGTAATTAGTTTATAATAATTTTTGATGTGGCAGCTAGGGAGTGTATATATCACTATTAGAAAAATGAGCATCAGCAACGGCTGATACCGTTGCTGAAGAGCATCAGCAACAGCTGATACCGTTGCTGAGCTGTTGCTGAAGAGCATCAGCAACGGCCGAGCCGTTGCAATAGAGCCGTGACAGAAACTCTCGTTGCTGATAACTTAGCGACGTTTCAGCAACGGCCGCTCCGGCCGTCGCTAAAAATAGTATCAGCAACGGACACAGAGCCGTTGCTGATAATATTAATAGCAACAACCGCTGAGTCTGTAGCAACACCGTTAGTAAAAGCCCGTCGCTAAGCCGTTGCTGTAGGTCATCAGCAACGGCTTTCGATAAACTTTTAGCAACGGCTTTCCCACGGACGACCGTGGGAAAGCCGTTGCTGATGATGTGAACCTGGTAACGAAAAAATTTAAAATTTAAAATTTCCATTGATACATTGATACATTATCAGATACATAACTCACACACCCATACACTCATTCACACATCACAAACACACCAAGATATACATCAAAACAATTATATTTATATTGATAATTATCCACGATAGTATAAAAACAATTCAAATGCAAAATTGAAGTATCAATATCTCAGTAACAAAGTTAATATAAATTAAACAAGTTCAATATCTCAGTAACAAAGTCAATATAAACAAAATCTCACGATCACGATGGAGGATGGCCTGTATCATATGGCGGGGTCTGGAGTGCTTGAGTGTACACCGGCGTGGACTGACTCGAGGACGATGGATTAGATGATGCCGAAGAGATGCCTGCTTCGGGATGACCTGACATGTTGCGTAGCATAGCATGCATCTCCGCCATCATCTGACTCTGACGCGCGACCGTCTCCTCTAGAGTCCTTATTCTGCTACTATGATCATAACTGGATCTAGAGGTGGACGGCCGCTCACCAGCGACCGGAGGGGTCGGTGCCCCAAGTGGCCCTAGCACGGCTCGCGCATGACCACTATCTGCGAAGCCATATACGCGGCCATGGTCCCAGCCACCTACGGCCTCGACCCACGATGCTGCGTCAAAGTCCTCGGGGGTACCCCCGCGTTGCACCACCGTCTGGCTGTACGTCTCCTACTCGAGTTTGATTTTTTGTTTAATATTTATCATAAAACTTAAATTATAAATATATAATGAATAATTTAAACAAATATATAATTACCACAATGTATGCAGCGCGGTTGTCGATGTACTCCCCCGTCCCATGTGCTCGACGGTGAGTCCGCTCAAACACCGCCATCGGGGAGGGTCGCTGGACAGTCCCGTCATCCGACACCGTCGTCTACATTTACAAAACAAATACATTAATTAGTACACATAGTAACAAATAAAATATATAATTAAAAGATATACTTACCATACGGTTCGCGTGCACTGCAAATGCAACAGAGCCGCCGGTGTGACGCGCTGCTCCCCCCGACATGCGATTTCTAGCGGCATTTCGAGAAACCTCCTGCCATCGATCCGTCGACCATATTCCCACGAGCTGGTCCCATATATCCGGAGTAATCCAACCGGGGCCGTATCCCCGAGTCTCCGCGATGTTAGTGGTCCCAGCTCGGGCCATCGCCTACGACCGAGCCTGCCCCAGCTGCCCGTTGTACCTTGCCCGGGAAATAGCCTCCCAGGCAGCGTAAATGAAGGGCCTCTGGTCCTCAGCCCATGTATAGCGAGCCTGCAAAATAATAATATCAGTACAAATATTAATCATCATGCATGTAAAAAAAATAATAATACGTGCCTCAAACTCACGCCATAACATGTCGACGTGCTCGCTAGGCACGTGAGACCACGTAGGCCATGCCCCGTGCATGTATCGTCAAATAGTAGAAGAAATGCTCCTCGGCACTTCTTCTTGCTCCAACCTGCACAACAAAAATAAATTTTAATATTATATTATGATATAATGATTTTGTAATGATTCATAATTCATGATATATTACCGCTCCCCAATCACGCTAATCAATCTACGTGACTCTGTGGCTGGTGGAGGCTGCCACCTGTTCGGCCCGCGTGGCCGCCTGCGTCTGGATGTACTAGCCTCGGCAGTATCATCCGCATGAGGATTAGCAACGGGAGGATCAGCAGAATGAGTAAGTGCTGGAGTCTCATCGATCGGAGACTCCGAAGCTCTCCTGCGTCGATAACCACGACCAGACATATCTGTCGAACAGACATCTATCGGTAGATGCTCCATCGAGTCAAAAAATGCAGGAGGGAAAAACTGCTCCAGCTTGCATATGATTTCAACAATATTATTTTCAAGTGTTGACATATCTTCGACTCGAAGGACATTTGCACAGATGTTTCTAAAAAACATACTTAATTCAGTCAACGGACCCCAAATATTATCAGGTAGAAGATCTCGAAATGCGATCGGAAGTAATCTCTGCATGAATACATGACAATCATGACTCTTCATCCCTGATATTTTGCAATCATCGACGTTCACACATCGAGATAAGTTTGAAGCATATCCATCGGGTAATCTGAGTTCTTTTACCCATTGACAAACATCTTTGATCTGTTATTTATTTAACACATATAGGGTCTTCCGTTTCAGATATCGTCCGTTGACCTCTTGTAACTCCAACTCTGGTCTTTTACAAAGTATTTTCAGATCATGTCGGGCTTTGACATTATCTTTAGTTTTTCCAGAAATATCCATCAAAGTGTTGAAAATATTATCAAACACATTTTTTTCAATGTGCATGACATCTAAATTATGTGGAATCAATAATGAACTCCAATAGGGCAATTCCCATAAGATACTTTTTTCACCCAGTTGTGTGTTTGGCCAAAACCCGACACTCTTTCATTGCGACCAAATACTATATCTGGAAGTGCTGAAAGACGTGCTAACATTTGTTCACCAGACAACATCGGTGGTGGCTCATCTATTTCGACTCTGCCCTTAGTAAATTTATTACGATTCCTTCGATATTGATGATTAACCGGTAGGAATCGACGATGACAATCAAAGAATGAGATTTTTCGTCCGTTCTGAAGACTGATTGATTTAGAGTGTTCCATACAATACGGACAAGAGAGTCGGTCGTGAGTGCTCCAACCCGACAACATGCCGTACGCCGGGAAATCATTGATTGTCCACAAGACCGCGGCCTTTAAATTGAAGTTTTGCTTCCGATGACAATCATAAGTGACAGCTCCCTCAGTCCACAATGTTTTCAATTCATCTATCAAGGGTCTGAGAAATATGTCAATTTCTTTTCGCGGACCCTTAGGACCCGGAATAATCATCGAAAGATAAATAAATTCATCTTTCATGCACATTGACGGTGGAAAATTATAAACTGTCAGCAGCATTGACCAAACTGAATAAGGAGTTGCAGAATGTCCAAACGGATTAAAACCATCTGTGCACAATCCCAATCTGATATTTCTAGCATCCCTAGCAAATGAAGGATAACATGTATCCAAATGTTTCCATGCTTCACTGTCAGATGGATGAGTCATTACTGTATCATCACGACTTCTTGCATGCCAACTCATGTAGGGGGCTGTCTTTTCCGACATGAATAATCTTTGAATCCTCGGTGTTAGTGGAAAATACCGAAGCACCTTAAACGGGATATTTTTCTGTCGGACCGATTTCTTCTCCTTGTAACGAGGATGTTGACATATAGGGCATTTATCCAACTGCACATTTTCTTTATAATATAAAATGAAGTTATTTTGGCACGCGTGTATTTTTTCGTACCCAAGCCCCAATTTTCTCATTAGCTTTTTAGTCTTATAAAAAGTTGGCTCAAACTTGTCATCAGTAGGCAGCATTCCATTAATCAATCCAGCAATCCGATCATACGCAACTCCGTTGATATTACAATCGGCCTTGATGTTTAAGAGCTGTGTCATTGCTGAAAACCTAGTGTATTTAGGACAATTCTCATACAAAGGTTCATCGGCAGCTTTCAACATCTCGTAAAATTCTGCAGCTTCTTTATTCGGTAATTCAATCTCTACCGCAGTTTGTACTTCTGTGATATCAACCGCTGTAGTATCTGGTGGGACTGATGTCTGAAGAACTGGCCGATCAACATTATCATTCAGGTGGAATTGACCCCAAAGACTATCAAGTATCATAGTTCTATAGGGATTACATTGACTGGATGAAGAAGCACCAGCAGAGGAAGATTCACCATATGTCTGAACGACAGGATTGCTCGACGTCCCGACTTCGCGCGCGTGACTCCCCGTGACAAGTCCATAGAAAATATCTTGGTGCAAATCCTTTGGTATATAGATGCAGAGTGACAGTCTCCCGATCCAAAAATCGTCCATTTGCACAAATGCGGCACAGACATCTGATTTGATCACCCATGCTAACGAAATTCCGATTCGAATAGGCGAAATTTAGGAAGTACGTTACGCCTAATCGAAACTCATTCGTTAAAGCTTCACGATCAAGACGTCGGTACATCCAACTTCGATCAGCCGACATGATTCTGTCAATCAATGACAATTTCTTTGGTTAATGTCTTTAGGTGAGATTGTCCTATTCCATTCGGGATTTATGTTATTTGAACTGCACTTACATTTTTATTTTAACTGTTAACTAATTATTCTAAATTTCGGCAGCATCTCCCTATAGTTCTCCGAATACGCATATCATCTGGGCGCGTATCGGAGAACAAGAGAGATGTTGCCGAAATTTAGAATAATTAGTTAACAGTTAAAATAAAAACGTAAGTGCAGTACAAATAACTATATTCCCAAATTGTCCAATCAGGGACAATTCAAGAATTGTACATCGTATAAAAGATCATCTACTTCTTTTACACGAACATACAATCCCCGAACGGATCTAAGGTTTTGCTAAATCATATCCGACTCGTCGATGCGTACGTGAAACATATGAACTCGTCGGATGCATGATTATTTTCTAAATGTTTCGAGACCGTTCGAGTCCATATTGGACGATTCCGGCGCGCGTCCGAAGTGGACGATACCGGCGCGCATCCGAAGTGGACGATACCGGCGCGCGTCCGAAGTGGACGATTCCGGCGCGCGTCCGAAATTAATCTAAACCCTAATAATTAATCTAACAAATTAAACAATTAATTAACAATTATAAAACAATTAATTAACAATTATAAAACAATAAAATATTATATATAAATTTATAAATTCCGGCGCCGGAGTCAGGTGGACTCTGGCGCCGGCGTACAGTGGCCGGACACACTGTCCGGCCACTGTACAAGGTCCGGCGGCGGCCATCGGCCGAAACCCTAAAAATAGGGTTTCGGTCGGATTAATTCCCGCCGGCCGCCACGGGAAGAGACGGCCGGCCGGCGAGGCATACCTCAACAAGTCGGCAGCAGCGAGGGAGGCGAGAGCAGGAGCGGCGGCGTCGGCAGCAGCGGCGAGAGCGAGAGCAGGAGCGGCGGCGGCAGCAGCGGGAGGAAGAAGGGTCGGGCGCGACTGGTGCCCTATATAAACTTATCAGCAACGGCTCACTCGCCCGTTAGAAAGCCGTTGCTAATACGTTATCATCAGCAACAGCTCACTTGTCCGTTAGAAAGCCGTTGCTGATAATTAAAATATTAGCAACGGCCCGCCTTTTCGTCAGAAAGCCGTTGCGGATAATTAAAATAATCTGCAACGACTCGCGTGTCCGTTAGAACGCCGTTGCAGATACAAATATCTGCCACGGCTCGGGCGGCCGTAAGAATGTCGTTGCAAATAGCAACGGCTTGAGCGGCCGTTGCTGATAACCGTTGCTAAAGACTGAATTTCTAGTAGTGTATATACTACAAAATTTGTCACCTACATCTTACCTGAAAGCAGAGAGGAGATACTAACTAAGGAATTTCAAAATTGTGAGGGGTGAGATATAATTTAATTTAAATACAAATATAGTGATCTAGTATTGAACAAAAAGATAGGGAGAATCCATTTAATTGTGTCCGTCGTTGTTCTAAAATCGAAATTCATCATGACATCTAACAATATAATTGTTGATTCATAAATCATAATTGAATAAAAATAATTGGGTTATAAATTGATGACCTTATTGATCCAAAATTGAAAAATTAGAAATCTTGATGATACATGCACGTTTGCGTCGTGAAGTTGTGTTCCGCCCGATCAACTTGATGATTCAACTTAATAAATCAAATAATAAAAATTAAATTTATTAATCCAAATAATCTAATTACAATCGAATTAACTTCAATTAACCAAAATAGTTAATTTAATAATTAAACAAAATAAATCTTCAGCGCTCAAAAATCAAATTACTCGCAAATACATATTTTCGATATAATCGGTTGAGTAAATTTTAAACTTAAATTGACCCTCCAAATTTAATAATAATTAATTCAATCATTCAATGTAAATAAATAAATAAAATTGTCAAAATATAATAAGTACAACTATACTTTTGTTCAAACAAGACAATCGTTCAACCAACGAATGAATGAGAATATAATGATCATCAACGAAGCCAATGTAAGGTCGAGGGGACACTAGGCTCCCTTGATTTATTTTTTTTCTTAAAAGTACAATAAGAGTAATTTTATATTTTAAAATATTTAACAAAAAAAGAATATATTTTTTATACATTTATCTCAATTGACATTCTAAATTCTATATATCTTGCGGCGCAACACCTCCATGTCCATTTCTGATTCTTCTTCGTTTTTCTCAATCTTGACTTTTAACTAAGGCGATGTTGGCGATACTGTAACACAAGATTGCAAGCAATGGAAGAATCTCGAGTCGTTGCGCGAGTAGGACGGGCCACGAAAAGTATTTAGCAATCAAATTTCTTCCTCTTGGTGCAATGGAGCAAGATGACTCTTGAGTGCTCCACTAATGAGTCTATACGACTCATCACCTAGTATCTCACACCGACGACGACAACAATGGATCGCAATTCCTATTTTACCGTAGACGACAACACGATAGTAAGGAAGACTAAAAATATCCTTGCACCGTAGAGATAATTTTAAAGCCAAGGTAATTAAAAAGCAATTAGTCTCTAATATTTTAAAATTTTAACATCACCTTCAATTTTTTTTAAAAAAATATTTTTGTTCACAAAACTTAAATTTTATTATCATTATAAATTATAATTATCGTAAATTATCAAACAAAAAAATAAAAAATATCACACAAAATAGTTTTAGGATAAAGAGGAAAGTGCCAAAATCAAAGACAAAATGAATTTATCATCACAATCAAATTAATTATATAGATCCAATTAAATATACCAAATTATGAAAAGTGGCATTAATAGTCACATGATGACTATTACCCCCTCCGTCATATCACTGATATATTACTGATATAGAAAGAAACATAATCTAGCCAGATATTAACATGTTGCCAGACAAACATGCATTTGATAAATCTTTTTTTGGGAGGATGATGGGGATTTGACCTGGTCCTCAAAAGTCAAAACATGTCATATATTGATGTCCCATATTATGACATAATTAGTTAATTTGAGGACCAAGGTCCAATCCCAACCTTCCCACCCAAAAAAAAAAAATGTAGAGAGAGAGAAAGAGTTTGTTGTTGTTGTTGTGGTTGTTGAGGGAGTATCAATATTGGCTATTTATAGAGGGCTGACAGCTGGCAGTGAATCAGCAGAATTGAATGGTATATCTCCATACATTGCATCTGGATATATTTTATTTCAAAAGATGCCACATTTTTATGATTTTTTTCAAAATTCTCTATAAAATATTAATGATGATTTATATATAGTAGGAAATAAAAAATGGGAATATGCTTTTTCAATTTGAACTTTCCATGGAAGATGAATTTATCCAATCCTTTGGGATTTGGTCAAGATTCGGTGATAGATTATTCACCTTAATTAGATGCAATTCTTAAATGTTAATAGCTTTTGCCAGCCATGCAAGCATTTTGGTGTATTTAATTTTGAGGTATTTACAAATTTGATTTTGTTATATCAAATTCATATTTTCGTCAATCCCGTCAATAGGAGCTGATAAAATTTATCGCATCATCGTCACGTCAATCGTCACGTAAGATTAACAACTTCACACTCCACCTATAACATTTAATATTTAAATATTTTATTTGAATAAAATTTTCAAAAAATATTCTTTAATATAAACTCAACAAAAAATGATCAAGAGAATTTATCATATCCTAAATAAAATTTATGGCATAATTGTCACGTAGAATTAACAACTTCACACTTTACCTATAACATTTAACATTTATATATTTAAAGTTTTATTTTTATAACAAATTTGTATTTTCGTCAACCCTATTAATTGCAGTTGATGGAATTTGCCATGTCACTACCACGTAGTGATCATATGATATTATGTGTTAATTTAATTTAGACATGACTTTGTAAAAGAATAGGAGGTCAACTTAATATTTTATTATCTATAGGGGCCAAATTGACAAAAAAAGAAGAAGAGAAAATCAATGGGCGATTGAAATTAATTCTAAAAGAGATCCGCCTCTTATTGCAATCGATTGAGAAGGCGCAGTAAACAACAAGGTCGTCGAGAAGACATCGAGGGAAGTTATAGCATGTTTGTCTCATTGGATATGATATAATAAAATTGAATAATAAATGAAGAATGATTGAATATGAAATTTTTAAATTCGATGTACATTGAATATATATATAATATTATTTTTATATTTTTTTATTCTCATTTTTTTTAATTCATGTACTAAATAAATAATCGATACTAATCTATACCTTATCATATGAAGCAAATATGTCTTTAGTATCAGAGTTAAGGTTGATGGTAATAGAGATTGTGTTGCATGGAGGAGTAGAGGAGGGACGACGAAAAAAAATGCTAGTGAACTCACTCTTTGAGCCTACCATTGCTTTATGCACGAAGCTCTAGCCATTTTATGACTAATCTGACTATATTGAAATAACTTTTTAGGTATATTCAAGAACTAGAAGGCCAATTTGATAAAGCATATAATGCTATCTTTGATCAACTCTAGATTAGATGTGGATGGGAATCCCATTACAACCAACACTGATGCTAGGATAAATAGTGGGGAAATGACTATGAAGTTTTTGGTATTTAAAAGTTAATATATTTTAAGTGGAATATGAATTTATTATATTTAAAAAAAAATTACCTATTTATTTATATTTATATTGGATAATTTAGTTAATTGTTATTATATTTTGAGGTTTAGTTTAACTAATTATGTTGAAAAGATGAATTTTCAAAAAATTAAATTAATTTAAATTGTTGAGTCAGGTTGGATCGAGATGAGGTTTTAATTTAATTTAGTTATTAATTTTATTTTGCCAAAAAAAAAATCAGATTATATTACTAATTTAGGTAAATCGGACCATAGAGATCCCTAGACCTACCATTATTTGCTGCCCACAGGCAGCTTCATTGCACTCTTTGTATACAAAATGAAATAAAATACTACAACACAATCGACCTATGGATACACATAATTGGAGACAAATTAGATTTTTATTTTCAAAATTTTAAATTTAGAGATTAATAGACATAAAATTTGTCCATAATTAATCTTTAAAGATAACTTTAGAGTCAGATCAATTAAGTGACTCTGTTGTTGATGTTTCTATAGTTTAGAGTCAAATCAATTAAGTAACTATATTGTTGTTATTTCTATAGATATTTAGAGATTAATAGGAGCAAATTTTGTGTCTATTAATCTCTAAATATAAATATTTAAAAATAAAAATATAATTTATTTTTAATTTTGTATTTCTATAGGTCAATTGTGTTGTAATGAAAAAAAATTACAATTCTTCGCAAGATCCTCAATACTTTGAATAATATGCCTCAAAGGACGAAGGGGCTGGAAGAGCTTTGTTAAGAATATCAACAAGAATTATATTGTTAGATTCAATGACAACATGGTTGAAGCTACTATTCACTACAAAAGATAGAGTCATCCAAATTACACATGCCTCGCAGTAGAGAATTAATTTATCAAATAAATAAGGGGAAGTAGTTTGAATAAGAAAATCATTATAATTTTTAGTTACAAAGCCAACACCGCAGTCAAGATTGGCTACAGAGTTATCACAGTTGATTTTAATTCAAAGCCTAAAGGGGATATCATTTAAGATTGACAGAGTTAATTTTAAATTTTTCATTAAATTTGTATTTGAGCATATAATTTTGAGTAAATTCAGTATTTGAAATCATCGTACTCTCTCGTGGGAGAGCTGTTTATTTATTAAATTAATTATTTGGTTTAATTGAGGTTAATTGGAACGCAGTTTAAATTATTTAGACGAACATTTCTTCATTTTTTTAATTTAACGAGTTGAGTAGTTGAATTAGTTGAGTCAAATGCAATTTTGATTTCGTTATATTTAAATTATATAACGAAACTGGTTATATTTAAATTGGTTGAGTTATAATTTAGTTATTAAGAAAAAGAAAATATTTGATGCCCTAAGCCGGCAGTCGAACCGGATCCGTCTTCATTCTTCTCGCTCCCTCGATCTCCTTCTCCCGTTCGCGTTCAACTCCATTGCCTTCGCCATTTTCCTACTTCGATTCGGGTCTGAAACAGGGGCGGCGGAATGAATTGGGTCGGCCGAAAGATCCACCTCTATAACGTCACCATGGGGCTCTACATGCTCGATTGGTGGGAGCGGTACCTCTTCAGTATCCTTCTCTTGTTTCAATTCCATATTTCCATTTGTTAACTGTTTACAATAATGGGAAGCAACAGAAAAAGAACTCTTGATTCGTTAGTTTTCGGTGGTAGCCTTAACGGGAGTAGACATACTGATTCTTGTATTGCTCTGGTTCGTTTTCTATAATGGTTCCAGATCCGCCACTGAATTCTATCACAGGTATGTTCTCCTTCTATCGTTCTTTTATTGATGAATTGGATGTGGAAGACTGAATGGTAAGAATCATGGAAGGGGAATCCCAAAACTTTTTTGAGAGTTTGTTGGTTTCCCCGATTATGCTCATAGACTGTTGGTGGATTACATCATGCTAGCTTGATTTATATGTTACATATGCTGTTCATGACGAAAATGTTCTATTACTGGATTAAGATTATGCAGATCTAGATGCGGTAATTTTCTCACCCAACATTGGTAGGAAAATCAAACAAAGTGGTCTTCTTCAGGTTACATATAAAGTGTCTCTTTCGAGAATACTAAGCTAGTAAGCTAGTTGAACACAAACAATAGGTCCAAGCCATTACAATGTAAGAACATTGGTAATTTTCCGTGTATTATGTCATATTGGCACATTGGGACTCCTAGAATATCCCTACTTTTTGGATGTTAAAATTTTATTTTATGAGAGATTAGTTCTTCTTTTCAAATGGGACTATTAGTTAATTCCAAAAGGGTGAATGCAATTACACAATAAAGAATGACAATTTCTTGGTCAAATCTGCAAAATAAAATATATTTTTAAACAGATTACCAGTTTTGTTAGTGCTTTATCATAGGATAAACAGTGAGAATTCCTCTTTTTTGTGCTATGCCTATAGAGAGAAGAGAAGAAAACTCTTTCATGAAAGATAAGGGGTTAGGTCAAACGAATAAAGAAGAAATATTAAACAAGCAAAAGGAGACAGCGAGATATGAACCTACCTGTTAGGAAAGAAAATGTATTGTTTGGTATGTGATAAAAACATGTGGTACTGGCCAATGCTATTGTTTATCTTATACTGGTCAAGCAAGGATTTACATAATGGGTGGCAGGTGCTACATTGAAAGCGGATAACCAATATGAGTCATTGTTTTATGATGGTAAAGTAGATTAAACAATTTATGATAACACAGATTCCAACTCCAAATGTTACCATAGATTTCATGTAAAATCGATGTCAATTTGGTCAGAAACATCAGATTGCTACATGGGTCAATATCAGAATGTCAATTCTCAAACTTATGTCTTACCTTGGATAGTTACGTTGACCTTATAATTTAAGAATGCTAGGATCATGATTTAAGTGTTTAACCATCAATGATTTAGCTATTTTTTTGGATAAAAGCTTATTATATGTAACTAGGGATGAAGAAATTTCTCTAATTGCATGTAGTAGTTCTAATTCACACTATGAACCAAAAACATTTAAGGTGCTATTATGTGTATGATGGATTTTAACCCTTAAAATTATGCTTTGTTTGGATAAAAGATGTGGAAAAAGAAGAGATGAGGAGAGAAGAGAACACATTTTCTTCTCTTCTTTGGATATGGGAGAAAAGATTTCTCTTCTCTCTGGTTCATTTTAATTCGAGATGAAGGGTTTTACCGATGTGGTGGAGGAAAGTCTTTTATTTTCTTCTCCCTATTTCTTCATCCAAACAAGGGAAAAGTCAATTTGCTTATCTCCTATTCATCATTTGAAAAACTCATGTTTTCATTTTTTTAATTTTAATGATGACATGTCGTTTTGATGTATATGCGTGACTTTTATACAGATTTTAAATTACATCTAATGACAAACACAAATAATATCTAACTTATCACAAAAAAATTTCAAAAGAAAAGCAAAACTATATTAGAGGAATACAACAAAAAAATTTTGGTCTATTGCTGAGCTATTAGTTCAGCCGTGGACCGTGGTCTTACAAGCATAAACTGCTAAGCAACAAGGGTATGAAATTCCCTTTCTACAATAGAAATAAAATATCTAGTAACTACAAAAATTCCCTCAATCATGGTTTTAAATACCATCCTGGACCACCCGGTATGGTCAGTATTTACTAGTTTTTTTGAAAAACCGGTACCGGCGTGAACCATTGGTATTAGGCATGTACTGCCCAGTATCGACTTGTATGTACCGGTTTTGATATTTTAGTAGTTTGTGTGTGTTTTGGAGCTTAAAATCATGCCCTCAATTAAGGGAGAATGCCTCCATGTAGCTGGCAGCTGGTTGTTTAGCATGGAATAGCCTGAAGGCTGTCTGAAATGACCTCCATCCTGGTAATGTTAGAGCTATAGCCTTTAAATATATCTGAGTTTAGATTCCGTGGGATTTATAGACATTCCAGTAATAGCAGCAGCTTCAATAGTCTCCAAATTGTCTAGCAGTATAAAGATGATGCTGAGATACCTGATCCATCACAAGATGAAGTATAATCAATTACCTTTGTAAATAATCTTGGAAGAATGAAGTTCTGCAAACTCCCTATGGCTTGAAGACAGTTAAATAAATCAGAAGCAGTGACCATTGATTTACACAATTATCAAAGGTTAGTCATTAGAGAGGGTTTTCCTGAATGTAGTGGAGTTTCTATTGTTCCACAAACCCCCAATAGAATTTCTGAATTTATAATTGAGGAAAGAATAATACAGAAGATGCTTGTTTCGATGACATAATCTTGATTAATGAATCAAACTGTTGTCTTCCAACCATGAGACTGAAATAAGCAAAACAACATTTAAGTAAGACTGAAATTAGTGGGTTTTTTTTTCCGAAAATGGTATAAACGATAATAGAAGGATAAAAGGTAGAAGGAAAGAGAATAGGATTCCCCAAAACTACAAAACATGCAGAAAAGATTAGTCACAACTCACAAGATAGCTGGTTTCCAAGAACCAAACACCAATCATTTACAAATTCACATTCTCCAAGATTTGGAAAGGGAGTAAGGCAGTTATTGATAGCTCTTGAGGAAACCTCATATTTTCATGAAAAGAACGGCATTTCTCTCGTTCCAAATCATCCCAACACCTATAGATGTCCTATTCAATTTCTTCATGCTACCTTCCTAGTCTTCTTGGTTTTGTATCCCACAGTGCACAGTTCAGGACAAGGTCAATGTATCCCATTTTGCCCATGAATAATATCCACCCTACCATTTTTTAAAAAAAATAATATCAAACTTGAAATGAAGTTTAAGATTCACTGGGTTTCTTCATATATATATATTGAACTACATGGATTTTTCCATATTGTTCTAACATCGCATCAGCGCCATGCTGAAATTGCCCAGTACTCTTCTCTGCATATTCGTGATCTCTATTGTCTTGCACATGTCAAATGATGATCATCTTTGAACATTTTCAGATATCAGCGTTTTCTTTTGGAGATTTCTATAGAATTTCATTTGATATCAACTAGTGATGCTCAGAGAACTTTTTATCTCATTATCTCATCTTCTGTTGGCTCTTTGTAGTTGCAGACTTCGATTGCCTTTGGTTTCATTTTTATACTTCCAGTTAGCAACTTTCTAACCCATTATTATGTCTTTCAGCTACCTTAAGCCCAAAATCATGGCTAGCCAAAGTTTTGCAGCTGGTGATAATATTACTTCATAAAAGTTGTGAAGCTAGAGGGTGCAATGTCTTGTGGATTGTCGCAAGTAATTAATTCTTCTCTATTGTTCTTAATTACCATTATCTGTGTGACATTTAACTCTTAATTAAACCTATGTACAGTAAATATTAATTTAACTCTCAATTAAACCTCATGATAATAATAATTTGTTACAACTTTCTGATCATAAAATCTCAGTGCTAAATCTTGAAGTCAAAGGCCACTCTATAACAAGGGTGCCGAATTGAGAAAATTATATTATAAAGAACCATATCAAATTCAAGTTCTTTTTATTTTTAATACATAATTAAAGAACGCACACAAGTGGTAAAATGGTATTAGATTTATTTTTGTATAATTACTTTATAGGTATTTTTCAAATTTCAAGTGGCCATGCAATGAGATGAGACTCAATTAGGATTTAGGAATGGTAATTATACCTAAATTCGTCAAATAATATTCGTATGTGCATAGTGTAAATTGATTTTTTTAGTAAATAAATATGGATACAAATATAAATTTTAAAAAATCAATATATGCGGATGTGGTGTGAATTCATTTGCATCTACATTCATGTTCGTATAGTTATAATTATCCTTCTATCCCAATAAATAATAACTCATATATATACACAATATTAGTCATTTATTTAAACTTTTAAATATTGATCATATACTTATCAGGTTACCAATTTTTTTATGTGATTTAATAATTTATTTTTTCATATAGCATATTATTTATGGTGTATCTAAGATGTAGTGTGGATATTGACATCTATACATGATGTAAATATAGATCCACGTATTCATATCCATTATTTATGCTGCGTGGATGGATGTGTAGATGTATATATATATTATGATGTGAATATCTAAACGATGTGGATATATATCTACATTCATATCTGTTGTTGTTGATGCAGTGCAGATATGAATGATCAGACTTGTAGCTAATTGCGAACTAAAAGCAATAGTCTACTTTCCAAAAACAACCATTATAATTAGTAATTGATAATTTGATAAAAAAATATATTTCTCCATCGTATACATTCTAATGATAGAGCACCCAAGTAATCAGTATGTAGTAGCACAAAAATTCCATCTGTAATCGAGGGGCAACAATGCAACATGACACAAACTTCAGAAATACCATACATCATTGTAATAGCAGCTTTACGTTAGTTTTTTGGTCTAAATGCTTATTCCAAAAATCTATTCTGTAGAATTAGTTAGCACGTTCTCGAAGCACTTCCAAATCCATTTCTGTAGGGTCAGTAGCCTGAATCTCATAATGAATCCCATCAAGCTCACGCCTGAATCTTTCCTTCGATGTGGCATAAAGCACCTTTGCACGTATGCGAGCTACGGAAGGCGACCTGATGAGCAATGAGGCAAGTGATTAAAGGAAAAAATAATGAGGTTGATCACAACTTTGGAACTTGAAGATCGTGGATAGAATAGATCTCAGGTTTTGCAAACGCTCAAACAATCTCTTAATCAGAAACAGC
Source organism: Canna indica (assembly GCA_034359265.1). Lineage (NCBI taxonomy): Eukaryota > Viridiplantae > Streptophyta > Magnoliopsida > Zingiberales > Cannaceae > Canna > Canna indica. The sequence goes on from CP136897.1 coordinate 70,889,953, forward strand.
TAAGCTAATGAATAAGTTTTCTTCTTCACTTCTTTCCATATTAGAATACAATTATTTACATTGCATATTACAACAATACATGAGATGGTTATTGGGAATGCAAAAGTTGGAATTGCGAACATGAAAAAGGAAACTATAGTTATTGGTTGATGAACTGAAGAATGTCATATTTCACAAGCTCATGCGTTTATGATAATATCAAGCAGTAGACACTAGACAAAATAAAATGTCAAGCATATGAATCATTCACATATTTAACTTTAATCAGTGACTGAATACAAACTGTTGCTGACTAATATTGTTGGTCATGGTTTAAAATATCGATACCGATCTCGGTCATTGATCGGTACTGTACCGTACCGACACACGATACGGGTCGGTACGAAAAAGGCATACCAGTCAGTGATTTTTTTTTTAAATTTTTTTGCTATTAAAAATAATTCCAATAACACATAATCGGTACGAAAAAAGCATACCAGCCAAAAAAATTCTCTAGGGTAGAAGATCCCAACAGTATCAGATGATTAAATTTGTATTTCTAGCACATATTTGACAGAAGAAAATCAACATATTTTGTTGGGTGCTCCAAAAATTTCAAATAATTAGCCTTTAAGTTTAAATAACTAAGATATCAGAGCCTTCAGTTCTAATATGGATGAACTAACGAAAATAAATCATTGAGTTAGTCTACCAAGAATGGCAAGAAGCAGCCACTTGCATTTTTGTACCAATTCCTTACAGCATCTACATGCTTATCAACAATGAAAACAGAGGTTCCCTTTCCTGTCTTGCATGCTAAAGTATTCAGAATCTACTCAAATTTATGCAAGCAAACTGTGCATCACTCTTCTTCTTAGGCAAACAAGATGGCAAACAAGATATGGTCTTTCGTTGACCTTAAAAGATCAATAAAATAGTGAACAAAGTTTAGACACTCATTGTGAATATTTAATCTTAAAAGGAGAACTACATGCTATCTAAAATCCTTTGCATCTTAAGATCATTATAGGAGAGATTCAGGAAATCTAGAAAATAGGCTAATTAACAACAATATGATGTACGAATAACCTAAAGTAACAAATAATGAAATGAGTATATGTGAAGTTTTAAAAAGGCTAACCATGCGATAAAAAATATCTTGCTCTTTTGGCAGTTGTCTTCATTCACAAAATCGTAATCATAGACAGCGTAACGACAATCATTCTCAGGCATCGCAGCAGTGAAATCATCATAATTCTCTCCTGGAGCTCCAGTCTTCTCAACAACGACCTCATTTTTCTTATCATCAATTTTGAATATAACATATCGATGCACTTTCTTCCTCTGCAGTTCCAGAAAACTACTTTTGCTCTGTTCAGCTACTCCCATGCCTGATGATGCATTTGGCTGCGTACAAAAAATTATATAGAAGTTCACCAAATAAAATACAGAGGTAGCAAACATAACCATAAAAATTAACCTAAATCAACAATTAGCCCGATGTCTTACATTTGAAAGTTGATCCTGAAGATTAACCCAAATAAACTATTACATTAATATCATACAACACAGAGTTAATCAAGAAGATGCAGGAAAATAGTTAATGAATAAAAGGAAAGGATAGTAATCGATAAGCTTCTTAAAAAGTTCCCACGACTTTCTCGCATAAATCAACCAACCCAGACCTTTTCTCGCTGATGTTTTCTAAAGAAAGAGAAAAATGTTGATCTAAGGACGAACACTCCTCAAGAACAAAATAGACACTACCCATAGCAGGATCCATGGAATATGAGGACGCGAAACCAAAAATCGGGGCAAAAGCAATCAATCATTTGAAAATGTTCTTTGAGCTAATAGACACAGATTAGTTCGATGGATTGTCCACCAAGCGAAAAATTAACCCTAAAAGGGAGTCGAAAACCATTTATCTCACTTCAGATCATTGCCAATAGAAAACCAAGCCTCAAACCCACAGGCAATATGCCGAACAGAGCAACAGGGAAGAAGAAAGAGACAGAGATCGGAAGCTTACCATCCGGAACGACATGGCTCCTCAATCCCTAGAGAGAGAGGAGGAGGAAACTGAGAGAGCCGGAGGCGTGAAGTAAAGCAGCAGAGCAGACGAGGAGGTAAAATAAAAGGGAAGAAAGAGGCCGACAGATTAATAATAGGGAAAATAAATGAAGTAAAAAGAAAATAAGTACTTAATCACCTACGACGCGCCGCGTCGTCCTCCTTCGTACCTGGATGACACACCGACACCACGAGGCATCGTATTCGCCAATGATCATATGACGCGTGGGTCATTAAGGTAACGTGGAACGACTCTATACGTCTTTAAGGAATGTGTCGAGTAGCCTGACCGTGCGCGAGCCGTCTGATACCGCCACGTGTCCTTCACAAGGTGGAACTGATTCTCTGCGTTCTGTGGCCTCTGCTTACAATTTTACATTTCTTTTTAAAATTCTTTCATAATGCACGTGGCATCACTGATGTCGTGTCTGCTTATACTTTTACATCTCTTTTTATGAAAGAAAGCACGTGGCATCATCTGATGTCGACAAAAAATTATATCCGTCGGTCGTTCTAAAATGTTTTTTATTTTTAAATTAAGTTATTCTTATATCCTTGAATCAATTGGCCCTTGAAATTTGTCTCATCCTAAAAATTATATAATAATTTATATTATATATATTAATATTTAGTTATATTTGTTTTTTCTTAAAAATATTTTTTTCTCGTTTAATTGACTATGTGATATATGATTTTATATTTTATTCCTCATAATTTTTTTTTGACTTCGCCCTTAAATTTACATACATAAAGTTCGAGAGAATGTATGAAATATCTTTATAAATATATGGAGGTATCTAAAGGAAATATATATAGATAAATTATTACAATAACTTTTTAACTTCTTCGGATTCGACGAGGGTAAAAAAGGAAAAATAAAGAAAAAATCTGATACAAACACTGCGTGGAATCAACGCTGCTTTTTAAAATTCGCATGTTTATTGGGGCCGGACTGTGATATCAATCAATAGTTGGTGGGGTGAATGGATATTGGTGCTTAAAGTGAGCTTAATTTCATGAATTTAATTCTAAAGGCTTTTGTTATTAAAATTAATCAAGAATTTTCAATCAAAGAAAAAATAATTATAATTTATTAATTTTTTGTTTTAGATGTTATTTTTAAAATGAATCAATTTTTTTTAAAAAGTATTTATAAGTTATTTAAAAGATCTTTTTTAGCAAATGAATATTAATGTTGCCCAGTACTATGTCTAAAAATATGTGAAATGAACAAACCCATAATTATATAAAATGTTAACTAAATTTATATTATATATAAATTTTTAATTCAATTTCAAATTGAAATAAAATGGAAATTGAATTCAAATTTATTTTTAAAATTATTTTTTATATTGCATACTAGCGCTAGTTCATCATTTATTTTTTAATAACAATGTCACCACGCCCGAACAAAAGATGGTATAAAACTTTGAATAATATATATATAACGACGTCAAAATTGGTGTCAATACGTAAATTTATTCTCTCCAACATTAAGACAGTTATATTGTATTTTTGTAATGCCGATTTGCATATTTGGTCTTATAAATTTTTAGTTTTTTGAATTTTAGTCCTATAAATTTGCTATATAGTAAAGATTTAGTCATATATGTTTGCCCCATAGCACAGATTTAGTCCTATCCGCGACAGTCCGTTAACTCTCCATCAATGTGGACTAATATCGTTCATACACGTTGACATATTTGATTACATAAGTTTTATTTCGAAATTTTCAATCCTATATGTTTGTCCTGTAGAATATATTGTCCTATATGTTTGCCCAATAACACATATTTAGTCATATCCGCGACGGTCTATTAACTCTCCGTCCATAAAAAAATAGACAACATTATGTCCATGTTGACGGGGTTAATAGACCGTTGTGAATATGACCAAATCTATATGACAGGCCGAATAGATTTGCTCCGTAACATATTTAAGTAAAAGAAAGAAGACGGAGAACAAGAGTACATTGGAAAATATCAACACTTTATTCTTAGTCAAAGATACATAAGAGGAGATGGTTATTTATACAGCTGTCACTAATTACAACTCAACAATATAATATTATCACTTTACATTCACCTGCAAACTCAGGGTATGAAAATCTTCTACTCTAAGTTTGAATCTAAACTCATGAAACAATAAACTAGATACAACTTTTGTCAAAATATCTGCAAGTTGTTCATGCACTGGTACATGTTGAACATCTATAGCTTTATTAGCTATTTTTTCTCTGACAAATATAAATCCAATTCAAAATGTTTAGTCTTAGAATGGAGAATAGGATTTGCTGCTAAAAGTACTGTTGACAAGTTATCACAATAAATTGATGGTGGCTTTTCAACAGAAATATGCAATTCACTTAATAAAGATTGAACCCAAGCTAATTCAGCAACAACTGCAGTCATACTCCTATATTCTGCCTCTGTACTAGATCTAGAAACAACCTGCTGCTTCTTTGAAGACCATGAAATTATATTAGTTCCAAGAAAAACACAATGACCCGATGTTGACCTCCGATCATCAGGATCGGAACCCTAATCTGAATCACAAAAGGCCTTGATATCCAATGTAAGAGATTTCCTGAGATGCAAACCATGATCCAATGTACCACTCAAGTAATGCAAAATACGTTTCACTGCCTTCCAATGAGAATCAAGAGGATAGTACATAAATTGACTAACTTCATTGACAGAATACGCTATTTCAGGCCTAGTAATGGTCACATACTGAAGCCCTCCTACAATAGATCTGTAAAGAGATGCATTTTCTACTGGCTCACCCCCTACTGCAGACAATTTTAAACCTGCAATCATAGGTGTTTTCATACTTCTGGTGTTGCTCATTCCTGATTTAGCTAACAAATCAAAAATATACTTAGCTTGTGACAGATGTAGTCCACCATCTAAAGTCTTACGAGCTTGAATTCCAAGAAAATAACTAATTGGACCAAGATCTTTTAAGGCAAACTTAGAATTCAAAAGACCAATCAGATTTGATATCACAACAGAAGAACTACTAGTGACCAATATATCATCTACATATACCAAGATAAAGTTACTATGAGAAGGAGTGAACCTCACAAACAAAGAGCTGTCAGATTTTGTAGATGTGAAACCAAGAGACTAGTAGTGTAGACCCTAACTTTTGAAACCACGCTCTTGGTGCCTGCTTCAGCCCATACAAAGCTTTGTTTAGTTTACAAACCAGTTTATCAGTCCCTTGAACATAACCCGGCGGTTGCAACATATAAATTTCTTCTTGCAAATCACCATTTAAAAATGCATTGTTAAAATCTAATTGGTGAATATTCTAGTCCCTTGACAAAGTAATAGTTAGAATCACTCTAACAATAGCTGGTTTCACCACGGGGCTAAAGACTTCTGTGTAATCAAAGCCCTGTCTTTGATGGAAGCCTTTGGCCACAAGACGAGCCTTGTACTGTTGAATGTTGCCAACCTGGTCTTCCTTCACTTTGTATACCCGACGACAACCGATAGCAGTCCTTCCTTTAGGCAATTCAACCAAAGTCCATGTATGACTTCGAATCAAAGCATTATATTCATCATCCATAGCATTTTTCCATTCTGAATGACACAAGGCAGGTTCCAAGGAAGTTGGTACAACTGTAGTATGATAAACCTTTGGTTTGTGGAACCCACTCTTAGCTCTAGTCACCATGGGATGAGTGTTTTGGACAAGAGGGGGCATAGCAACTTCAACAATATTATCTGTCCTGTTAAGTTCTGCAAGTTCTGCACCTGCATCATATACATCATTCTCTCCACTACATGGGTCAACACTCCCATTAGAAACACCAAGAAAGTGAGAAATCAAATGACCAGGTGCAGTAGAACAATTAACAGGAGGCAAAAACTATTTATTTGAAATAGAAACAACAGGTATAGAGGGAACAGTAGAAACAATGTTAGAACTAGAAGGCTCTGCAGCTGAAGAAGAGCGAAGAAAATGAGGATTTGTCTTAAAAGGAAAAATGTTCTCATCAAATGTAACATGCCTAGAGATATATACCCGACCATTAGGAGCTAAACACTTGTATCCTTTGTGACAAGAATTGTATCCCAAGAAAACACACATTTGAGACCTAAACTCAATTTTATGCTTGTTGTAAGGCCTCAAATATGGATAACAAGCACATCCAAAAGCCCTTAGAAAAAGATAATTAGGCTCAGTATTGGTAAGAAGTTTTAAAGGAGTGACATTTCCTAAGTTTGGAGTAGGTAATCTATTGTGGATAAAAACAACAATTTGGATAGCATCACCCCAAAAAGTTAAAGGAAAAGAAGAAGCAGCTAAAAGAGACAAGCCCATCTCAGTTAAGTGTCTATGCTTGCGCTCAGAAACTCCATTTTGTTCATGAGTATGTGGGCAACTAATCCTATGAGTGATGTCATGCGCAGTTAAAAAGGGTCTAAAGGCTATATATTCTCTACCTCCATCGGTCTACAGAGCTTTTATATTTTTCCTAACTATTTTTACATATTCTTTATTGACATTTCCTAACTATTTTTCTACCATAGATTTGAATTCAATAAAGACAGACAAAGCTTGAGATTTCCTTTCAAGTAGGTAAGTTCAAGTATAACGTGAGTACACATCAATGAAATGTATGTAATATTGGTGTCCACCAAAAGTCATATAAAGGGAAGGTCCCAAAATATCAGAGTATATAAGTTCTAAAGGAGAATTATATACTGTTGTAGATGAATGGAAATGTAATTTGTGCATTTTTCCTAAACAACAGGAGTCACAAACAGAGGAAATCTTATTGATATCAAAAGAAAGATTACATTGTTGCATTACAGTTCCAATAACTTGAGGAGATGAATGACCTAAACGATGATGCCACAGTTTGTAGACATTCACAAACTGATTATTAACAGAAGGTAAAAAAGTATTAGCAACAACAACAGACGCAGAAGGTTGACATTTGAAATTCTGAGACAATGAAGGGTCAAAGAAATAGAGTCCATTGTTAACCTTGTCTGTCAGTATCACAGCTTTGGTGTCCTGTGATTTAACAAGACAGTGTTTAACATGGAGTTCAAAGAAAACATTATTATCATTTGCAAATTTGGAGATGCTAACCAAATTTTTAGTAATGGAAGGAACATGAAGCAAATCATTGAGTAAAAGAAGGACATTGTTAGAAAAATAAACAAAATTGCCAACATGTTTAATGTCCAAACCTTTACCATTAGCCACATGAACCCTTTCTTGTCCTGAATATTCAGTTTTTGCTTGAAGATTGTTGACATCATAAGTAAGATGATTAGTAGCATCAGAGTCCAAGTACCATTTTGGATCACACAAAGTCTCTGGTGTAGCAACCATAGCCTGCATTGGCATTGCAGGTTGTGTGGGCATCATTGAGTGCATAGGACCCATTTGTAGATATTGATTACCAACTTGACAAGTTACAAAATGAGCCTGTGGTGAGTGAAATTGAGCTTGTGGAGATGGGAAAGACTGATCATATCGATGAAAACAATACCAAGCACTATGACCCATTCTTCCACAAAGCTGACATTGAATTCCTCTAAACAAGCCTTGGTTTTGCCTACCACCACCTCTATTTGTGCTACTACGTCTACCATTGTAACTACGTCCTCCTCTATTTTGAGGAGAAACAAACCTTTGATTATTACCATACTGAGGAATTTGAGCCAAATTAGCATGTAAAGGTGCAGTGTCAAATACATTCTTTTTGTGCTTATCCAACCTCTCTTCCTGGGCCATAAGTAATGCCTCAATTTCACCAACTGTATATGGATCATTCCTTGACATTACAGAGGTCACAAAACCATCATAATCTTCACTAAGCCCATCAAAAACTGCCTCTATATGGTTTGAAACCTCAATGGGTGAGCCAACAGTTGCTAGGGTATCTATAATTTTTTTAATTTGAAGAAGATACGAACTAATAGAAACAATCGGTGTTTTCTTTACAGATCTCAATTGGGTTTTCAACTGCTTAATCTTTGCTTTATTTTGAAAAGCAAAAATCTTCTAATTTTGCCCAAATTTGATATGAAAAATCACACCCTACCATTCTAGTAGTTAAAGGTTCAACCATTGATGAGAGCAACCAAGACATTAATAACTAATCTTGTTGCTCCCAATTAAGATATTCTTCACTCACATTTTCATTAACTTCATCTTCTTGAGTAAAAAATTTAGCAGGAATGGTATGTTTACCTAAGATATACTTCTGTAATTTGAAACCTCTTATAGTGGCTAGAGCTTGCTGCTTCCATGGAAGATAATTTTCTTCATTGAGTTTGAATGAAACATGACTTGAGAAGGTTTGCAAAACGAACCTTGTTAAAGAGTGATTCACTGTAGTTGAAGAAGAAACCTGTGCTTCCAGAGCCATGGTTACAGAAGAAGACCCGGCAAAGAAACACCAAGAGAGGCGGCAAAGAAATATGCAGAAAGAAGCTTTAAGATCTAGCCAAGACAAAGCAGATCTGGCGAGGATGCAGCAAGAACCAGCAAATATGTAGCAGACCGGCGAAGATTTGTCAGGATTCAGCGAAAACAAAATAGACCCGGCGAGAATGCAGTGAGATCCGACGAATATATAGCAGATCTGGCGAAGATGCGTCGGGATCCAGCAAGAATAAAGCAGATCCGGCGAAGATGAAATAGATTTGGCAAGAAGAAAGTTTGGGGGTGATGCTTCTCGAAGAAGCTTTAGCTCTGATTCAATAAAAGAAAAAAAGATAGAGAATAAGAGAACATTGGAAAATATCAACACTTTATTCTTAGTCAAAGATACATCAAAAGAGATTACTATTTATACAGTTGTCACTAATTACAACTCAGCAATATAATATCAACACTTTACATTAAATTTGTTTTGTAACATAGATTTGATCCTATTCATGACAGTCCATTAACTCTGTCAATATAGACATAACATCGTTTATTTTTTCGTGGACGGAGAGTTAACGAACCATCACAGATATGATCAAATTTGTATTATGAGACAAATATATAGGATCAAATCAGTGCTACGAGGCAAACATGCATATAGGACTGAAAATTTTGAAATAAAACTTATAGGACCAAATATGTCAACGTTTATGAACGACGTTAGTCTATATTGACAGAGAGTTAACGGACCATCACGGATAGGACCAAATATGTACTACAGAGAAAACTTACAAGATCGAAAAAATCAAAATAAAATTTATAGAATCAAAGTCCAAAAAATTGATAATTTATAGGACCAAATTTGCACTTCTCCCTTTATATATCTATCAACACCCGTAAGTTAAATATAAATGATAGTCAATATTTTTTATAGTTTCTTGCAGTGTGAAGACAACATTAGGTAAGTTTTTTACTCTTATCTGTTAATTGTTACCAGATCAAATTGTAATAGTGTGCTTTACTGCATGGCTGAAGTATGATCTAATCTGATATTAGTTATTTCTTAAGCATACATAATATAGGAAAGCCACCAACAAATTCCTGAAACTAGAATCGACATATATGAAGCAGAAGAGACATCTAATAGTTGTTTTATTTTCTTTTGGGCCCGTTTGTTTCGTTAAAAAATGGGGGACTGGACTGGATTTCAACTATTGTCTCTTGTTTGTTTTGTTAAAATGATGAGGGACAAGATTCTAAATCCTGTCCGGGACAGGATTTTGGGTCATTTTGGTGTACTGAGAAAATTCTCGGTACACCAAAATAGAGCGCAGGACATTGAGGGAAAAAGACCTCAATGCCCTCCACTAAAACTCCCTAACCTACCCGACACCTCACCCATTCGCACAATCGCCTCTCACCCGTTCGCACAGTCGCCCTGTGCCTCACCCATTGCTTCACAGTTGCCGCCTCTCACCCGTTCGCACAGTCGCCTCACCCGCTGCTTCTCGTCGCCTCTCACCCGTTCGCACAGTCGCCCTGTGCCTAGGGCTGTCCAGAATCCGGTTCAAACCGAATCGAACCGAAAAACCAAACCGAATTTTTCGGTTCGATTCGGTTCAAATGCTGCGGGGTTCGGTTCTTGACCCGAACCGAACCCTATATCGGTTCGGGTCCGGTTCTCGGAATTCGGGAACCGACCTGAACCGAAAACCGAATACCCAATATTATGTTTTTTCGGATTCGGGTCGGGGATTACCGAATTGGGGGTTTTTGCCCGGTTCGGCGCCGTTCGGGTCAGAGATTCATCCGTTAGGTCATTTCTCCGATTTGGCGCCCTCCAAATCCAATACTCGATCAGTCGATCTCCTCAATCCCGCCTCCCTGCTCTGCTCGACTGCTCCCGTCGTTCGACTCGCTCCCGACTCCCTGCCACTGTGTCGTCGAGCGCTGACTCCGCCGAGTGTCTGCCACTTTGTCGTCAAGCGCCGAGCGTCTGCCAGTGCCGTCGAGCGCCGAGCGAGCGTCAACGAGCGCCGAGCGTCTGCCAGTGCCGTCGAGCGCCGAGCGAGCATCAACGAGCGCCGAGCGAGCGTCAACGAGCGCCGAGCGAGCGTCAACGAGCGCCGACTCTCCCTCAATCTGCGACTCCCGAGTCCCGAATCTACTCGACAAGCGGCGACTCCGAGCGGCGACATCTACTCCAGCGCGACAGCGCTTCATCCCCTCCCACGCAGTGACACACACGGCAGCACTTCATCTACTCCTGGCTGCATTCTTCGGCGACCAGCGCCGCTGCTGCCGCGCCTTGGCACCTCCCCTTTTCAATTCCCGCTCCTTGGCACCTAGGTAGCGCCGCTGCTGCCGCGCCTTGGCACCTCCCCTTTCAATTCCCGCTCCTTGGCACCTAGGTAAGTACTAAGTAGGTAATTTCTATGATCTATCATGATTATGTGATCTGCTCGTTGTGACCTACTGATCTGTTAATTTCAAATTAAAATTTCATCGTGGTGGACTTGTGGGCTGCGGCACTGGCCGAGTGGCCATTTGATTAAGGCAATTTGATATGATTTGAAATTTTAATTAAGACAATTAATTAATGTATTGTGGTTTGACAGTTTGATTTCATTATTCATGGTAGATTGATATGAATTATAGTTCACTAGTTTGATATGAATTATAGTTAGAAGTATAGAATTGTTTTTCAATTTAGTATCATGCATTTTTCTCATATCTTGCCTAGATGAACTTGATAGTATATATAATGTTGATATGAATTAAAGTTTTCTTTTATATGTTTATTGCAATTACCAATGATTATGTAACTTTATTTTGCATAGATGGCAGAAGAAATATCTTCTAATGTTGACATTGGTGTTGATGTCCTTGATAACTCCAATAATCTCATTGAGAGTTCAAGTTCGGGTTTAGGACCAACACTAAAGAAAAGAAAAGCTATGAAACCACGGACTGATGTGTGGAATCACTACACGAGATTTACCAATAAGGAGGGAAAGTTGAAGGGCAAGTGTAACTATTGTGGACAAGAGTATGCTTGTGACACGAAGCAGTGTGGTACTAGTACACTTAAGACACACCTAGAGAAATGCTTTGAGAATCCTCCTAATAAGGAAAAACAACAGAAGAAGCAAACAGAAATTGGTTATACACCAAACTTGACTGAATCAGGTCCTGGGTCAAACACAATGAGCACATGAAGGTTTGATCAAGCTGCAACTAGAAAATCACTTGCACGGATGATTGTTAAGGATGAATATCCCTTTTCATGTGTTGATGGTGAAGGATTTAGAGATTTCTGTGCTACTGGAATGCCTAGGTTTTAAATTCCTTCTAGGCAAACTGTGAGTAGAGATTGTTATGAGTTGTATGTGGCAGAGAGGTTGAATTTGAAGAAGTTATTGCAGTTGGAGTGTCAACGTGTTTGTCTGACCACAAATACGTGGACTTCTATTCAAAGAATCAATTATATGTGCATTACAGCTCATTTTATTGATCGGAAGTGGAAGGTGCAAAAGAGAATTCTGAACTTCTGTCCGATTAGTAGCCATAGAGGTGAGAACATTGGAAAGGCAATTGAGAAGTGTTTGAATGATTGAGGAATTGATAAAGTCATGACTATAACAGTTGATAATGCAAGCTCAAATGACACTGCTATTGCTTTTTTGAAGAAGAAAATGAAAAATTGGCATGATGGATGTGTCATGAATGGTGAGTTCTTACATGTGCGATGTTTTGCTCATTGCATGAATTTGGTAGTTCAGGATGGTTTGAAGTTATCTAATATGTCGCTCACTCGTGTTCGGGAGGCCATCAGATACATTCGACAATCACCAGCTAGGCTTAAGAGATTTAACACATGTGTTGAGAAAGAGAAAATTGAAAGTAAAGCTCTTTTGCGGCTTGATGTCCCGACGAGGTGGAATTCAACCTATCAAATGTTGGAGGTTGCTTTAAGGTTCGAAAGGGCCTTTGAGAGGTATCACGAAGAGGATCCTTGTTTTGAAAGGGATCTTCTCGAGGGGGATGGTGGGGGACGACCTATTGATTTTGATTGGGTAATTCTAAAGGGTTTGGTTCAGATGCTTCAGATATTTTATCGAGTCACTTTAACTATATCTGGAACGATATCTACCACTTCTAATGTCTATTTGCATGACATTAGCGAGATTGCAGCTCTTCTAAATGAATGGGTGTCCGATCGATCTCCTTATCCTGAGTTTTGGGAGATGGCAGTGAAGATGAAAGAGAAATGGGATAAGTATTGGGGAAATCCAGATAAATTGAACTTCCTGATATTTTTTGCCATGATCCTTGATCCTCGATGTAAGTTTGGTTTGGCCGAGTTTGCACTTGAAGAGATGTTTGGGGAGGAGAAGACTCGAATTATTTCGAGGAAGATGAAGGATAAGTTTTTTGAACTTTTCAATGAATATTTCGAGAGGTTTAATAATGGGCAATTAAAAAGGAATCCTTCTGAGATTTCAGGCTCTTCTAGTTCTCATGCTTCTAGTATGCAATCATCAAGTCTACCACGAGCACTAGTTGTGGATGTCACTTTTGGAACAAGAAGAATAATTGAAAAATATAAACAAAAGAAATAGATACTTGGTGTTGAAAGCAAGACTGAGTTAGATCGATATTGGGATGAGGATCCTGAAGTTGATGATATTGATGTTCTAAAATGGTGGAGTGTCAATAGTGGGAGGTATCCTATTCTAGCTTCGATGTCACGAGAAATACTTGCAATTCTTATCTCCACTGTGGCATCTGAATCTACTTTTAGCACGGGAGGTCGAGTTCTCGATGAGTTTCGGAGTTCATTGGCTCCTTCTATGGTGGAAGAACTTATTTGTCTTCAAAATTGGATTCGACTCAGAAAAGGAAAGCAAGTTGTGGATGATTTGGAAGAGGTTGAAAAATTACAAGAAGGTATATTTTGGATTAATAAGTTCCTTTAAGTTTTAATTATATTGGACTTGTTTTATTGTTTATAGTTTATACCGTATTGATGATTTCTTGTTTTATTGTAGAGTTTGCGAAGATCGATTTTGCACCGCCTATCATCGACATTCCTAATTGATCCGGTCATCTTCTTAGCAAGGAGCAATGATGGTTTTGTTTTGTTGAATTTTATTTGGTTTTTTGGTTGGTAATGTACTAATGTTTTGCTACTTTATAATGTTGGTGTCTAATTGTTTTGGACTTGATTAGTGACTTAGTGGTTGTGTGATTGTCCGGTTGTCCGGTTGATACTTGATAGTTGATATAATGTTTTGCTACTTGATAGTTGAGATATGGTTGATAATATTTGTAATAAGTAATTAAGTATTGGTATTTGGTATAGATAATGGTTGCTAGTTGCTATTTGATAAGTTGATAATATTGTTGCCTTAAAGTGTAAATGTGCATGTGTAGGTTCTTCTGTTGAGGAATTATGTCAGCTTGATAGCTTGTGTAGATTTTTGTGTATAAATTTCATTGTTTGGTGTATAAATTTTCAAGAAAGAAAGTTTATATTATGCTCACTGTGGGTTTGCTATTTTGATCCAAGCTCATATTGGATTTGTGGAATTTTCACACTTGTGCGGTAAAGGAATTTGATTTCATTAGAAAAAATATATTGTATTCTTTGTTAAGTTACTGGATTTGGCATTAGATTGTTTTATCAAGGCCTAACTGCATATTTATATTGTTCCAGCAAATTTCGGTTTTTTTCGGGTTGAAACCGAACCGAACCGAACAATTTCGATTCGGGTTAAATCGGGTTAGGAATTGTTCGGTTCGGGTTCGGGTTGAAGATTGGGTTTAAAAAAAATTTGGTTTGGTCTTGTTCGGTTCGGTTCGAACCGAACGGACACCCCTACCTGTGCCTCACCCACTGCTTCACAGTCGCCGCCTCTCACCCGTTCGCACAGTCACCTCACCCACTGCTTCTCGCCGCCTCTCACACGTTCGCATAGTCGCCCTGTGCCTCACCCACTGCTTCACAGTCGCCACCTCTCACCCGTTTGCACTCCCGCCTCTCTGATTTCTGTCGCCTCCTCTCGCTGATCTCCCTCTCTCGATTTCTCTCGATTTCTGTCGCCTCCTCTCGTTGATCCCCCTCTCTCGATTTCTGTCGCCTCCTCTCGCTGATCCCCCTCTCTCGATTTCTCTCGATTTCTGTCGCCTCCTCTCGTTGATCCCCCTCTCTCGATTTCTCTTGATTTCTCTCTATTTATGTCGCCTCCTCCCGCCTCTCTGATTTGATTACTGAAGTGCATTAGATGCTTGCTCGGCACGGCCGCATGCTGATGGCGTGAACGAGGGAGGCAAACGAAAACGTCAACTCCGCCCGCCAACAACGACATGAACCTCGTCTTCTTGTTTCGAGGCCTCCCCTTTGATTATTTAGAACACCCCTTTTTCCTTCTACATTTTGCATTTGAGCAATCGAGGCTCGTGTCAACCTCCTTCAAAATTCAAATCACCACCAATCTTTCTTGCTTGGCGATTGAAACCCGTGGAGCATGATTGAGATGGAGACGAGGGTGAATCCGGCCTGCGTCAATGCCTCCAATCCCTTCCATAATATTATTGTCAAGAGTATTGTTTGAGTATAATATGCTTTGATTACTGAAGCTTTGTCCAAATAGCCAGGAAGGATAAATGTTTAAGACAAAATGTTCATTGTAGGTTACTGAGGAATGAGGTGCATCTATCACAACAACATAAGGACAAAGCAAAAAGATAAATCTTTCACATGATTATTATATGATTATTTGAATCAAATGCATACAAGGCATTGTATGGTAGAGACATTTGAATCGTGAAATATAAACAAGAGATCATGTAATTTTCTAATTTTCAGATGTCAACAACCCAGTCAATTCACCAAGGACTGTTTGGATTTTAATTAGCGAACCAAAAATTTACTAGGGTATTTTGGTCCTATTGTCTTGTATAGGACTCTATTTTAGCGAACCAAAGTAAGACGGGACTGGATATCGTGTCATGTTCTTAACGAACCAAACACGGTATAACTACTGTCCCAGGACACCTGGTGTTCTGTCCTTATCCTTGTCTGGTGTCCTGTGACGGGTAGTTTTGCGAACCAAACGGGCCCTTTATGATGAAAATTTATGTGAATGTGTCACGTGAAACACTTGTACATCATAGTTAATGTATATTTCATGATCAAACAGGTTAAAGTGTTTTGCTCTCCTGGAATGATAGTTAATTGAGCAATTGTTCATATGAGTATTATTTGTTCGAAGTGAATGTCTCTATTTAGTACTTTGACTGGCTTAGTCCTCGGACTAGTTTTCATTGATCTGCTGTTAGAGTGCAAAAAAGAAGGCTCCAAAGATCTGCTGCTAGATCTGTAGCAAGCAACAGACAACTTCCAACTTCGATGATGGCAGAGTACTCAGGCTCGGAGGTTGTTGCATGTGTCTTGAATTTGTAATAGTCGTGAGATATTCTGTATTTTGGAGGCTAGAATTTTCCTCTCTATGTACGTGTGTTCTTGGTGAATAGTGAAGATTTTCTCCTCCTTTGCCCGTGGATATATGGACGGCACATCGCTGTCCCGAACCACGTAAATCTTGTGTGTTCTCTTCTCTGTTCTTTTTGTTCTTCGTTGTTTTGTTTGTCGATTTATCCCTAAAGAGGCAATGGAGAAGTTTACAAGGAAATATTAGAAGATAACAGAGTGGCGGCTATAAAGAATACTCATGTTGACTAATGATGAGAGGCAAAACTAGAGTTCTGTTCAGATCATGATGAAAAGAAGAGTTCTTGAATGACTCTCTAGTTGTTGCTCAGAGAAGGACATTCCAATACTAGCGTATCAGTTTGTCTCAAACATGACTCCCTCTGAGTTCATTCTTCATTACATCAATTCTAATCCAATGATCTTTGCAGCAGAAACTGCACAAGCACTTGATGACAACTTGAAGCCCAGCAACATTGTAATACCCCAGTTTAGTCCCACATCGGGAGTATATTGGATGTGGTGTAGACTTATAAGGCTTGATGGATGTGTTATCATCAACTTCAGCTTAAGCATTTTAATTAGACCAATAGGTTGGTCTATGAAGTTGATGTGTCAGTTATCCTATCAAGCGGGTTGTAACAAATGATATCAGAGCAGGACCTACTCTTAGACAAGGTGAGGGAGCCTATGTGAGAAAGGGCTGCCCGGGTGAAAGGGTGGAGCCGCTACTAGGCTAGGCCTCACATGCCGCCGACTTGGGTGTGATTCTGGGCTATGTGTTAGACTCGAGTTGGGTCTTGACGAGGACGTCAAGACATAAGTGGGGGAGATTGTAATACCCCAGTTTAGTCCCACATCGGGAGTATATTGGATGTGGTGTAGACTTATAAGGCTTGATGGATGTGTTATCATCAACTTCAGCTTAAGCATTTTAATTATCCCATCAAGCGAGTTGTAACAACGTACTCTTAGATAGATGATGAAACTCGAACTGCAACTCTTGTGCAAAGCACTCCTGGTTATATCGATCCCGTTTTCATGGAAATGGTTGCCTAACTAAGAAAACTGATGTGTATGGTTACGGAGTTGTCCTCTTAGAACTAGTCACAAGGAAAGAAGGGCATCTCCAAATGATGGATCAGAAGCTCTATCGTTGGCATCGATGAGTAAGCGAGATATTTTGGACATTTTAGATGAACAAATGGTGCTAGAAGGGGTAATGGTTTTGCTTGAAAAGATCATTAAGCTTGCAATGAAGTGCATTAATGGTGGCAGAGAAGCTGCATAAATTTAGATGATCCCTGCAGCATTTATCTGATGAAAGGGGAAACTTGCTCGATGATGACATTTTTTAAGTCTTAATATCTTAATGTCATAGTTTCAAAGTAAAAGAGTGGCAAGTACTTTGGCTTTTTTTTTTGAATTTGTGGTGTACGTATGTCGGCAGAAATTTGTCAAGAACACTCGACTTAATTATGTCTGAGGTCGTGACTGTGGAAAGTTTTCTTCTTAGCTAACAAAAAAATATATGCGTCATTCCTTAGTTTTTCTTATGTTCCCATTACGTGCTTTTGTTTTTTAAGTGTGTACATGAAGAATTGGAAACTGCACATGTTGTTGACATCTTTGACTTGAAAAGTTCAACCCTGAAAACTATGATTAAATTCAAACCACCATTAAGTTTTGTATCTAGTGGCTGACGAGTAATCTATATTTTGTTAGCTATGAGGGATCCACATATCAATAGCTTTCTCAATTGTGTTGGTGCTCAATGGAGAAGACTTCAGGTTGCTCCATCCTCTCCTAGCAAAACTGCACTTTAGAAAGAGGTGCACTTCATCCTCCGGCCGGAGTATGGCTGCAAAAGAGGCAAGTGCAATTTTCTTTGATCAGATAAACATTTGATCTGCTTGAACTCATCCACTACCCTTCTCAACGTTTCATTGAATCATGCAGCTGGTTTTGAGATCAGAAGAAAAAGTCATGTTCATGCTGTTAATACTTGCATCAGCGGCAGTCAACGCGACATCCTCCACCTGTTCGGAGAAATGCGGCAATGTTCTCATTCCTCATCCCTTCGGCGTCGAGCCCGGCTGCGCCAGAGCTGGATTTGAGATCACCTGCAGCCACTCCAACAGCAGCTCTCCCAGGGCTTTTCTCGGCACTAGCGAGATCGAGGTGACCGAGATTTCAGTGCAGCAAAGCCAGGCCCGAGTTCAGATTCCAGTAAGCTGGCAGTGCCACAATGAATCCGGCAACGACAGCACCAGTGTACAAGAAATAAATTTCAACTTCAATGGAGTATACAAGCTCTCCAATGACCGCAACAGGTTGACGGTCATCGGCTGCAACTCTGTGGGGTTCCTACGAAGCCAGCCTGATGGCGATGGACCTTATCCTTACGTCTATTACACTGCCTGCAATGCATACTGCAGAGATGCATACAGTGCCGTCGATGGCCAATGCAACGGCGTAGGGTGTTGTCAGACCAGCTTCCCTCCAAACCTCAAGGATGTTTACTTCCTATTTTATGACTTTAGCCACAAAGACTTTTTGAACTTTAGTCCATGTAGTTACACCTTCATCGTCGATCGGGATTACTACAACTTCAGTGCAGCAGATCTTAAGATGGATAAGAATACATCCATGCCTCTGTGGCTTGATTGGGCTGTTAGAGATTCCACAACATGCGAGGATGCAAAACGCTCTGCAAATTATGCATGTCGCAGTGAGAATAGTCTTTGTAGCATCTCCAAAGATGGTGCAGGCTACCTCTGCAATTGTTCACAGGGCTACCAAGGCAATCCCTACCTTGATAATGGATGCCAAGGTTAACTTAATTCATCTTCTCCTCTCCTTTCTTTAAGATGAGTTCTTTACCAAGTTCTTTCAACAATTGATGCCTTGCTTTTGTATATATATATATGGAGCTAATTCAACTTTAGTTTATTAACCAGATATCAACGAGTGCATGCTTCCAGAGAAGTATCCATGCTATGGGGTTTGCAGTAATCTTCCAGGAACCTATAGATGTAAATGCCCACCTGGCAAACGAGGTGATCCATATACTGGACAATGCATCCCCAACATACCAGTTGTGGCGAAGACAACCTTAGGTAATTCTTGGATTCTTATTTCTTTTCCTTCAGCTTAGGAGCTTTTTTATTTCTGAAATGAAACTGGAGGACCAAAACTCCACCAGGAGTTCTATGACATGCCTTGCAGTAAGTATGCATTCTGCAATTTGTGCAATAATAACTGGACAGTCAGCATACTTAAGTGAAGGATTAGGTCGAATTTTATTTTATTTTATTCAAACATTAAGTAGCAAAAACGAGCACAAAGTTTTAATGATGTGACCTTCTACCAAAAGTTGACCAAATGAATGAACAGCTGAGAAGGATAAAACATTTATAAATGCTTTATTTTAGTTTCTGGTGACCTTCTCCCTCTCTGTGATGTCATCGATCACCAAGAACATATTAGCAGCAAAGATAGGTTATAATATGTTTCCTTCTTAGACTACCAGCAATTGAAATATCTATCAAGCCAATGAATACAACTTGCTCTGAAATGATTGACATCAATTAAAAATTTGCAGTTGGTAGAGCCTGCTCTGAAATGATTGACATCAATTAAAAATTTGCAGTTGGTAGAGCCTCATGGAGTTTATCCATTGACATCATCTAACAATTGGCTTTGCATGCTTTAGGCACGGCCAGCGGCATAGTTCTTGCTCTGGCTCTCTTCTTACTGCTTTTAGAGCGCAAAAAGAGAAGACTCACAAGAGAAAACAAGAAGCTTTCTAAAGAAAACTGGGACTGGGTATTATACAAGAGGTTACAATCACAACAAGTTAATACAATGACAATATTCACACTGCAAGATCTTAAGCAAGCAACATGCAACTTTGACGAGGGCAGAGTGCTCGGACGCGGAGGCCACGGAAAAGTCTACAAGGGAGTGTTACAAGACAACCGAGTCGTGGCGATCAAGAAGACTCTGCTGACTAACGACGAGCGTCAAACAGAAGCTTCCGAGATCATACGAAAGGAAGAGTTCTTGAACGAAATAAACATTCTTTCGCAGATTAACCACAAGAACATAGTTAGGATCTACGGATGCTGCTTGGAGGAGGACATTCCCATACTGGTCTACGAATTCGTTCGGAAGGGAAGCCTCTCTGACTTCATCCACGACGTCGACTCTAATCCACTGATCTCCTTGGACGATCGTCTGAGAATTGCAGCAGAGTCTGCAGACGCACTTGCTTACTTGCACTCATCGACATCTCACACGGTCATTCACGGAGACGTGAAGCCCAGCAACATACTCTTAGATGACAACTTGATGGCGAAGGTTTCTGATTTCGGGGCGTCGACGCTGATGCTAACAGATCAAACTCGAACTGCGAGTCACCTGCAAGGCACTCCAGGTTATATAGACCCTGTTTTCCTGGAAACAGGTCGCCTGACTAAGAAAAATGATGTGTACAGCTTTGGAGTTGTTCTCTTAGAGTTGGTTACGAGGAAGAAGGCGTCTTGGAATGATGGATCAGAGGTTCGTTCTTTGGCGTCAATGAGTAAGCAAGATCTTTTAGAGATTTTGGATGAAGAAATTGTGGGAGAACGACTGTCGGAAAAGATTGTTAAGCTGGCAATGAAGTGCATTAGTCGTCAAAAGGACGAGAGGTCGACGATGAAGCGAGTGGCTGAGAAATTGCATAAGTATAGAAGATTGCTGCAGCGTTACTCTGATGGTGATGACATATTTGGATCTGCTGTCTATCACAGTTTTGGCAGTTCGCCTGGTGTGCTGCATATTGAGTATTAATTAGCTCCTGTATGAATGAAGCTTTTGTGTTGTTTATGTGCTGCATGCATATTGAATCTTAGAATTAGCTGCTTAATATTTCAACAAATAAGAAGTATTGTTTAAAGATGTACGTACCTGTGGATTGCTTTAGTTAGTCTTTCTAATTCATGAAGAGGGCATTTATCATCGAAGAAATCATCAGCAATTGTGACTGATATTGCACACTTGGCAACTATTTTTCTCAAGTTACAGTGCAGAGGGAGGCTGACTTGTGGGAACAGTAGCAGTATTCTGTATATTTTGACCAAACCCCATCGTAGAAAGCCCTGATTCTTCTGACCACCTGTACATTAATTAGAGAAATATATGTGTGCAATTGTATATAGATAATAATTGTATGAATATTATGTCTTGTATACATGTACAACAAAGTGGCTGTAGTTTAGTGGTAAGAATTCCACGTTGTGGCCGTGGAGACCTGGGCTCGAATCCCAGCAGCCACATACTTTTAATAGTGATAATTTTTATCTCAGCCTTGGAGTTGAAGGTATAAATATATTATTTGTGGTAAATATTTTTTGTGTATTGATTTAATATATGCTTTTAACACAAAAAAAAATTATGCACATGCAAAAGCATTACGATTAGGGGTGAAAACACGTCAGATATATTATACCTATATAGTAATAAATTAGTTTGAGCCTGACTTATGATCTATTATAGACTTTTTTTCTTGACCTAAGTCTAGCCTATTTATTAGCATGGTTCGGCTAATGGTCTATTTATAAAGTCAGCAATTTAAAATATATATTTCATACAAATCGATAGGCTAAAATATTAAACCGATCAAAAAAGTTAATTATTCAAGATATACAAATTATCCAAAGAAAGAGCGTTGGTGTAGTGGCAAGGTTGCTAGCAATAAGTGAATTATCCAAGGTATGCGGGTTTAAATATCAATTTTGATATTTTAGTCAATTATATAACATTAGATATGCACATTACCTTAACGAGCTCATATCAACCCGCCAGACTCAATAGGTTTTAAGTTGAACTTGGATCTGACTTGATAAGAAAAATAGATTTTGAAGTAGACTTAAGTTTTATTTTACTTTTAAATAAGTAAGATCAGGTCAGGTCAAATATTGGTCAGGCAACATGTTTTTAACCTATTGTCTGATTTATTTTTATCCCTAATTGCGATGGCAAAATAATATTATTGCAAAATAACGACAACGTGCTCAATTATTGCTAAATGTTAGACATAGTTATTGCGTTTTGACGACCATGTGACAACTAATTTACTAAGGAGTATTTAAACGAGTTAATTATACAATTGGGGTGTTATAAAAAGAGATTTTTTGAAAAAGAAAATGAACTATTCAAATCAACGACCCTAAGGCCCAATCAATTTAATGCATGGTCGAGTATTAAAATGAGTTAATTATATCATGGGTACTATAACTATTATCAAGTTCGAAATTGGTACATGAATAGAATTTTGTTCCAACTAACTAGTTGATTAATGGGAGATAGAGTTTTTTTTTAAAGAAAAAGTGAGGCAAAGAGCCACGCGATGTATTTCATGAGCTTTGAAAGGTACATAATTGTAGAGTGGGAGCTGAACCCGACCAACAATCTCAAAAATAAAAATAGAGCCTAGGTACGGTAAATAAAAAAACAAAGTCAAAAAGCCAATACTAAAAAACATAGTGTGTTATATTCTTGGAAAAAAAAGAAAAAATGATCTAATTGTAAATTAGAAAGGGTGTGAGGATTTATTTGTAAAGAACACTCACACCGCCTCTTCCCACTGCCTTATAGCCAGCTCTTTCAAGAGCTGGCTTAGTTGCGTGAGAAGGGGCGAGAAGAAGAAGTGAGATCGACGCCGGAGGGTGAGGAATCGGATGTCAGATCATCGTCGGTGTCGTCGCCGGAGCCGAAATCGTGAGGTAGAAGTCTTACCTTCCTCCTTTTCTTTCGTCAAATACCCCTCACTTCATCGACGAGATGGAATCATAGACGAGGGAGGAGGTCGGAAGTGGCCGGAGGCCGTTGGAGCACGACCTGATGCCGTTGTGCGCTGCAGCGACCAGGCCGCAGTGTGCAGTGTGCACAGCACGCACAGCGCGCTGTGACTGCGCTTCCCGACGCTGTCCGGAGCTCCGCCGAGGGGCGTAGGCCGGCGGAGGAGGCGGTGAGTCCGTCGGGGTGGGTCGCCGGTGATAATGGGCCGGACGGCGATAGATTGAGGTGGAGGAAGAGGAAGTCGGGTGTGAAGCAGAGGAAGGGGAGGCCGTCGTGGCCTCCCAGCCATGATTTGGCACCTCGCTGGCGCCGGGGGCGGCATGGGCCGACGAGTGATCGTCGGCGGCCAGGAGGGCCGCCTGGCATGGGTTCGAGCGGGGCAGGGGAGTCGGTGACGAGGGGAGGATGAATAATTTAATGGATTTAATAAATTGGTATTTAGAGAAGAGAGCTGTATTGTATGAAATATAGTGAATTTAAAAGTTATTGTGGTATTTTTATAGTTGATCGTAGAGTCATCGGACCGAGTCAAGGTGAATACCAAAGTTGCATGTTTTCGTGTGCTGAACATGATGGTGGTGTCGGATTTCTGATCGAAGGCCGTTTGGTAGGTCTTTTCTATATTTTAGTGTTATTTGGTGGTTAATAGTTATTATTTCAGTTTGATAAATAATTGAATAATGTAGAATAGTTGTATTTCATGTTAGGTGTATTTTGATAGTTTTGGGGGTAGTACAGATCCGATGATAGCTAGGAGACGGTTGGCAGGGGTGGAGGATACCTTCAAGACACTTAGGTGCAAGGAGGAAGAGAAGGTGTAGCTGGCCACCTTTTATTTGATTGATGGAGCCAGAGAGTGGTGGAGGGCACATGTTGCTGCTAGAGATGGAGCTGATATCTCCTGGGCAGAGTTCGAAGCTGTATTCTTTTAGAAATACTTCCCCATGACATTTCGTCAGCAGAAAAAAGCAGGAGTTTCTTGATCTATGTCAGGGGAGTTGTACCGTAGCAGAGTACGAGGCAGAATTTGACCGACTGTCAAAGTTTTGTTCGCAGATGGTGGCTACTGAGGAGGACAAAGCATAGCATTTCTCCAGAGGGCTGAATTTTACTATTCAGGATCGGATGTCCAGTCATGACGACCTAGGGAACTACAGTCGGGTGGTGGCTCGAGCACTTCTAGTTGAGCGTATTCACTCGATGATCACACAACAAAAGCAGAAAGATCGCCAAGGTCGACTGCCACTTCCACTAGTTGCAGGAGGACAGGATATGAGCCAAGGAAGCCATAGAGCTCAGGCCCAACCATCCTAAAGTGGGTATGTCAGTGGTTACTTCAGGCCGCAGAAGATGGCAAAGACGTATTCCTCTCAAGCACAAGGATCGTCCCAGTCTTCTCAAGCAGTTCGAGATCAGATATCAGGAGTCACTGCTAGACCTGCAGATCAGACAGGAGTCAAGACTGACCACAGCTTCAAATGTGGAGACAGTGGACACTTTGCTAGAGATTGTCCCAAAGGTGGCAGTGTGTGCTATCACTGCAAGTAGCCCGACCACATCAGCAGGAGTTGCCCAGCTAGGGGGATACTGGAGACTTCACAGCAGCAGTCGAGAGAGAAGAATCATGGTCAGAGGCAACACCATTCAGATGCAGAGGCTTCTTGGGAGCCTGAGGAGGATATCAGAGATCGCTTTCCGCACTTGTTCGACCCTGCAGGTACATAAATTTGGAGGACCAAATTTTTTAAGGTGGGGAGGATGTTATATTCTGAAAAAAAAAAATGATCTAATTGTAAATTAGAAAGGGTGTGGGGATTTATTTGTAAAGAACACCCACACCGCCTCTTCCCACCGCCTTATAGCCAGCTCTTCCAAGAGCTGGCTTAGTTGTGTGAGAAGGGGCAAGAAGAAAAACTGAGATCGACGCCGGAGGGTGAGGAATCAGAGGTCGGATCGTCGTCGGTGTCGTCGCCGAAGCCGGAATCTTGAGGTAGGAGTCTTACCTTCCTCCTTTCCTTTCGTCAAATACCCCTCACTTCATCGGCGAGATGGAATCGGAGACGAGGGAGGAGGTCAGTAGTGGTCAGAGGCCATTGGAGCACGACCTGATGCCGCTGTGCGTCGGCGTCGTTGTGCGCTGCAGCGACCAGGCCACAGCGTGCAGTGTGCGCAGCACGCACAACGCTCTACGACTGCACTTTTTGGCGTTGTCTGGAGCTCCGCCGAGGGGCGTAGGCCGGCGGAGGAGGTGGTGAGTCTGTCGGGGTGGGTTGCCGGCGGTAATAGGGCCGGCCGGCGACGGATTGAAGTGGAGGAAGAGGGAGTTGGGTGTGAAGCAGAGGAAGGGGAGGCCGCCATGGCCTCCCGGCCATGATTCGACGCCTCGCCGGCGCCGGAGGCCATGGGGGAGGTCGGCTTGGGCCGGCGAGTGATCGCCGGCGGCCAGGAGGGCCGCCTGGCGTGGGTTCGAGCAGGGCAAGGGAGGCGACGTCGGGCGCAGGCGCAGGGGAGAGGGAGTCGGAGATGGGGGAGGATGAATAGTTTAATGGATTTAATAAATTGATATTTAGAGAAGAGAGCTGTATTGTATGAAATGTGATGAATTTAGAAGTTATTAGGATATTTTATAGTTGATCGTAGAGTCATCGGATCGAGTCGAGGTGAATACCAAAGTTGCATGTTTTCGGGTGGTGAACGCAATGGTGGTGTCGGATTTCTAATTGAAGGCCATTTGGTAGGTATTTTCTATATTTTTAGTGTTATTTGGTGGTTAATAGTTATTATTTCAGTTTGATAAATAATTGAATAATGTAGAATAGTTGTATTTCATATTAGGTGGTGGTTTAGAGTATAGATGATGGTGTTGGGTGTGAGTCGATCCCCATTGTAGCCGATGAATTACTGTTGGGTGAAATGATGAATTTACCCTTTTGCCTCGATTTGCTTGATATTGCTTCTAATTCCGTTGAACTCATGTTGCATATTATTGTTGGACATGCCATATAGATAATTACATGTGTTATTGTTGATCACGGTGATATACATTTATTGATGTTGATATTTGATCATGATATATCATGCATGATATTATGTTATTATTTATGGTTTTATTCTCTTGATTATGTCATTTATTATCCATTGATCACGGTGATACACCTTGTTGCATTGTTGGAGTTGAGGTGATGTTATTTATTATCCATTGATCATGGTGATATATCTTGTTGCATTGATGAAGTTGAGTTGTCAACCTGGAGGCTACGGCCTTGGAGAGGACTTCGGTCCAGGACCATTTTAGTGTGGTGCGATACCCTCCAGACATGGGTGAGGGTATGGATATTGACTAGTCACTTTGGGCACCTTCGGGTGTAGGGATGTCGGATACGTCGTCCATCGGGCTACCTGCTTGGTAGGGGTAGTCGCGCGGATGTCGGGTTCGTCGTCCATCGGGCTACCTGCTTGGTGGGGGTAGTCGTGTCACCGTTGGAGCGGACGATTGACGCCACGTTGCGGATGGTAGAGTGCGGGGTTTTTGCCCAACGATCCATACGCTCGATGATTTGGTCGACGTTGTTTAGGAGTAGGTGTGGAGCATTTGTTGTATATATATTGTCTTTGACTGCATCTTAGGCCATATTATCGTTTATTGTTGAGTTGACATCTTATTCATGTTGTTGATCATATTGTGGTACTTCTACTCAGCATTCACTGACTCCTGTTGTTATTGCTTCAGACTTGTAGGGGTGAGCCGTTGATCTCTAGATCGATGTGTAGATAGTTGGTAGACAGCATGTAGATTTGGAGCTCTGATATGACGGCAGATTTTGTATTTTGTCTTACTTCGTCGTCTTTTATTCTAATTTTAGATACTGATGATTTTGGAGTTTCATAAATATATATTATCAAATACTTTGTTTAATATTGTACCTGAATGAATTATATATATATATATATATATATATATATATTATCCGACTTTTTGATGTAATTATTTTTATCATAATATGCTTGATTATGATTTTTGATGATATCGATGGTTTTTCTTCCGTTGCGTGGACTTCGAGTCGTCCACTGTCGCGCTTCTGAGCGGGGCCGCCGCGGGGCGTGGGGGTGGACCTGAACCGGGGCGTGACATAGTGAGCCACTAATTATCATTGATCCAGCTCCAAAAGTTCAACCCCGATCGCAAAGCTTTCGACCAATCAGCTTGGAGGTCATTGAATATCGAATTGTTCTAAATCCAAACGCTTCAATACCATAACATTGTGAGAGACACATGCTCAGTACTCCATGATTCCTCTTCGCTCTCCTTTTCGGAATAAACGAGAACTGATGTTTCCCAACCTTCCTTAGGAAATCATGTCATCCCATCTTGGTAGACCGGCACCCGGAGATATAGTGTGAAATTGATTCGTCCGAATCGCGACAGATCGCAGCTCGGGTCCAGCTGAGTACATCCGTATTTTATGAGCCGATCTTTAGTTTGGAGGCACTTTTTCATGACAAGTCATAAGACGAATTTCATTTTGATCGAATCTTTGCATTCCCAAATCTTTGTCGATCTAGGATTGCGAACAACTCTTTTCACGAGGTGTTTGTACATGAAAGTCGTCGTAAAATATCCTTATGGATGCCAACACCAATAGCTCGTGTCTTTCGTATTCCCAATTGTAGTTCGGTTTCAAGTTCACCGTTACATGGTGGATAAATACATTATTAAAAAAGAATCAATGTCATGTCCATTTAATTAATATGCCCATGTCCACTACAGTTGATATGCACAAGCTAGTCTACACCGATAAATAAGTCAAAATTAAAATTAAAATGAATAAGATAGAAATAAATATGCCGATGTGTATATATATTATTTTTTAAAATGAAAATGAAAAATATAATGTTTTTTTCGGAGGATTTCATTTTCAGGTGCCTGCAATATTCAATCCAATCCTACCGGAGGAGATGCGCGTGGAAAACGAGCGACGGTGGCTTGTGACCAGGTTTTATAGCCGCACATTAATTATTGGTTAATTATTTTCATTTTGATCAAGACATTAATTTTCATCCCATATTTTAAGTGGCTTATGACTAGAGAAATATAATAATGAAATTACGTGACCAGACTATAGAGAGAGTGACATGATGAAAGAAATTAACATTTAAAATTTAAATTATGGGATGAAAATTAATGTCTGGATCGAAATGAAAACAATTAACCAATAATTGCAAGCGCAACTTCTCCGATAGGATTGCATTGATTGCAGGCACCTGAAAATGAAGCCAGTGCCTGCTGTTATTCTCAGCGACAGCAATTGGACAAGACGTGCAATCGGCTGTGAGCCACGAAAAAACATTCAACGATAACCTGCTAACGATGATTGAATGGGACAAGATAAATCAATCAACGTAAGGTTAAGGCTGCCTTTGGCCGTGACGGTGACGGTGACGGAGCCAAGATGAGGAGGCAAAATTCAAAAAGAATAAATGATAAAAAAAAATATAATGATCAGGGTTGCATGTGAGATGTCGGGGAGTCTATTTATATAGTTAGACGCTAGGAGTGACCCGAGGTGAGATGTCGGGGAGTCGATATATATAGGTAGACACTAGGAATGACCCGAGGTCGGGAGCGTGAGACAAAAAAGATATCAGACAAATATTAAATATAGGAGATCAAAATTATATTTTTCATATATAAAAATGATATATTTTAAATGACAAGTGCTTATAGCGTAATTTTGTCCACGAATCTAGTTATATTTTTTTATCAATTTATTTTTATTAATTAGATTTTTCTAATTTTTTATTTGTTATTAGAATTTTTCATTTAACTAAAATTATTATTGGTGTTTAGAGAATTGTATAATTATTCGATGTTCAAATTAATTAAGCAGAATCAAATAATTAATTTTGATTAATTTCACTAGATTTTGATATTTTGAATTTGATCCATTTCAATTTTTTTAAATTTTAAAAGAATTCTTAGTTAAATTGATCACATCTATTATAATAATAAAAATTTATGTTTGTATAATTAATTAACTCTTTTCAAATATCATGCTATTTATTTTCATTAAGGTTAAATTTTTTACTAATTTGGATTCTTATAGCTAGTGTTGAGGGAAATACGAGGGGGTAGATTGTCCTATTCAATTTATTGATAATATGATTAACATAGATGATAATCTAATTTTGCATTTTTTGACCTCGTAAAGAAATTATCAAAAACCCTTGTAAAAAATTAGTGTCGTACGCATGAAAAAGAATGTATGGAAGAGAATAACGATGTTAAAACATAGTATTACCATTGGATGATAATTCACATACTCATCTCCCATGTGGACTATATATGTAGATTACTGGAGCAAATTTGGATTATCGATAAAGTTTTCGAATCAAACATAGTAATGTGTGGGTCTTGAAATTTTAAAAATCGCATTACCGACAATATAGATAGATTGCTATATACCAAATATTCCCAAACAAAAATCAACAATATATCACTACTAGAAAAATGGACATCAGCAACGGCTGATGCCATTGCTGAGCCGTTGCTGAAGAGCATCAGCAACAGCCGGAGCCGTTGCAATGGAGCCGTGGCAGAAAATCGCGTTGCTGATAACTTAGCAACGGATCAACAATGGCCGCTCGGGCCGTTACTAAAAATATTACCAGCAACGGTTTTGCCACGGACCCGAAGCCGTTGCGGATAACATTAATAGCAACGGCCGCTGAGTCCATAGCAACGCCGTTAGTAAAATCTCGTCGCTAAGCCGTTGCTGTAGGTCATCAGCAACGGCTTTCGATACACTTTTAGCAACGGCTTTTCCACGAACGGCCGTGGGAAAGCCGTTGCTGATGATGTGAACTTGGTAACGAAAAAATTTAAAATTTAAAATTTCCATTGATACATTGATACTTTATCTGATACATAACTCACACACCCATACACCCATACACTCATACACACATTCATTCACACATCACAAATACACCAAGATATACATCAAAATAATTATATTTATATTGATAATTATCCACAATAGTATAAAAACTATTCAAATGCAAAATTGAAGTATCAATATCCAAACAAATAAATTAAACAAGTCCAATATCTCAGTAACAAAGTTAATATAAAAAAAATCTCATGATGACGATGGAGGATGGTCTGGATCATATGGCGGGGTCTGGAGTGCTTGAGTGTACGATGGATTAGATGATGCCGAAGAGATGCCTGCTTCGGGATGACTTGACATGTTGCGTAGCATAGCTTGTATATCCGCCATCATCTAACTCTGGCGCTCCATTATCTCAGTCTGACGCGCAACCGTGTCCTCTAGAGTCCTTATTCTGCTACTATGATCATAACTGGATCTAGAGGTGGACGGCCGCTCATCAGCGACCGGAGGGGTCGGTGCCCCAAGTGGCCCTAGTACGGCTCGCGCATGACCACTATCTGCGAAGCCATATACGCGGCCATGGTCCCAGCCACATGCGGCCTCGACCCACGTTGTTGCGTCAAAGTCCTCGGGGGTACCCCCGCGCTGCACCACCATCTGGCTGTAGGTCTCCTACTCGAATTTGATTTTTTGTTTAATATTTATCATAAAACTTAAATTATAAATATATAATGAATAATTTAAACAAATATATAGTTACCATAATGTATGCAGCGCGGTTGTCGATGTACTCCCCCGTCCCATGTGCTCGACGGTGAGTCCGCTCAAACACCGCCATCGGGGAGGGTCGCTTGACAGTCCTGTCATCCGACACCGTCGTCTACATTTACAAAACAAATACATTAATTAGTACATATAGTAACAAATAAAATATATAATTAAAAGGTATACTTACCATACGGTTCGCGTGCACTGCAAATGCAACAGAGCCGCCGGTGTGACGCGCTGCTCCCCCTCACATGCGATTTCTAGCCGCATTCCGAGAAACCTCCTGCCATCGATCCGTCGACCATATTCCCACGAGTTGGTCTCATATATCCGGAGTAATCCAATCGGGGCCGTATCCCCGAGTCTCCGCGATGTTAGTGGTCCCAGCTCGGGCCATCGCCTGGGACCGAGCCTGCCCCAGCTGCCCGTTGTACCTTGCCCGGGAAATAGCCTCCCAGGCAGCGTAAATGAAGGGCCTTTGGTCCTCGGCCCATGTATAGCGAGCCTGCAAAATAATAATATCAGTACCAATATTAATCATCATGCATGTAAAAAAAAAAAAATACGTGCCTCAAACTCGCGCCATAATATGTCAACGTGCTCGCTAGGCACGTGAGACCACGTAGGCCATGCCCCGTGCATGTATCGTCGAATAGTAAAAGAAATGCTCCTCGGCACTTCTTCTTGCTCGAACCTGCACAACAAAAATAAATTTTAATATTATATTATGATATAATGAATTTGTAATGATTCATAATTCATGATATATTACCGCTCTCCAATCACGCTAATCAATCTACGTGACTCTGTGGCTGGTGGAGGCTGCCAGCTGTTCGGCCCGCGTGGCCGCCTGCGTCTGGATGTACTAGCCTCGGCAGTATCATCGGCATGAGGATCAGCAACAGGAGGATCAACAGCATGAGTAAGTGTAGGAGTCTCACCGATCGAAGACTCCGAAGCTCTCCTGCGACGATAACAACGACCAGACATATCTGTCGAATAGACATATAATCATATTATTGTATAAATAGTAGAGATATATTTAATAAAATATATAATTTACAATTATTCCTCATCATCTGAATAATAGTCTTCGAATTCTTCCTCTTCTTCCTCTTATTCATCTTCTTCATCTCCAGCTTCCTCAATTTCATGATCGTCATCATCAGCATATTCAACTTCTAATTGAATTGACGTTGTGTCTGCATCCTCGAGTATTGGAATAATACGATCTACAGCAGGAGGATCATCTTCTTGATAGAAATCATGTGTCATATCAGGTATCAGCTCATTTTCTCCTACTATCGGATCAATTTTTCATCTACCTTTTGTCTTACAGACTACACGCCAATATGTTCTATCTTTATTTCCAGCCGGATACTTCGCATAATATACTTGTACGGTTTGTGATGCTAATATAAAAGGCTCATTTGCTGCCAATTTAGATTTGTAATTAACCTCAACAAGTTTGTATTTTGGATGAACTTTCATGCCCCTTTCTGTTGTATCGAACCAATGACATCTAAATAGGATCACTGATTTTATGCCGAAGTAGTGCAACTCTATCACTTCTTCCACTAGTCCATAAAAATCTATATCACATTCAACATAGGTTGTCCCTTTCACGTAGACCCCAGCATTCATCGTCTTCTTTGTAAATGAATATTCAACCGTGTGAAATTTTATACTCATTAACAAAATATCCGCTATAGCACGACACAAGTCGCGACGGTCCACTAACAAACTCAAATATTCTTTCATCTATTTCAGCTCTGTGATCTTTGCTGTAAGTCTGAATCCAAGTAGGGAAATCACGATTCTGTAATCTCTCCAATTCTTCATCGTTGTGAATAGAGTATTTTTGCACCATCTCAATGTCAAATATTTCAATGAATTGTTCAATCTCTGGACAATTGAGTAATACATACAAGTGTGCCAAATGATACTCTTCCTCGCTTAAGTGTCGAGATGGACGAGAACCAAAAGCATGACCAGAGTGACAAAATATATTTAAACGTCCATCTGAATGTCGAACACCCCCGTCGTCGTTACGTGGAAGACGATCAAATCTTGTATGTACTGTCGATTCAAAGTAAAATGAGCAGAATGTTGAAATTTCTTGGATGATATACGATTCAGATATTGATCCTTCAACAGCTGCGGTGTTCTTTACTTTTTTCTTCAGACGATTCATGTATATTTCAAATAAGTACATCCACCGATATTGAACGGGGCCACCAACTCGTGCCTCGTATGCCAAGTGTATCGGTAGATGCTCCATCGAGTCAAAAAATGTAGGAGGGAAAAACTACTCCAGCTTGCATATGATTTCAACAATATTATTTTCAAGTGCTGACATATCTTCGACTCGAAGGATATTTGCACAGATGTTTCTAAAAAACATACTTAATTCAGTCAACGGACCCCAAATATTATCAGGTAGAAGATCTCGAAATGCGATCAGAAGTAATCTCTGCATGAATACATGACAATCATGGCTCTTCATCCCTGATATTTTGCAATCATCGACGTTCACACATCGAGATAAGTTTGAAGCATATCCATCGGGTAATCTGAGTTCTTTTACCCATTGAGAAACATCTTTGATCTGTTGTTTATTTAACACATATAGGGCCTTCGGTTTCAGATATCGTCCGTTGATCTCTTCTAACTCCAACTCTGGTGTTTTACAAAGTATTTTCATATCATGTCGGGCTTTGACATTATCTTTAGTTTTTCCGGAAATATCCATCAAAGTGTTGAAAATATTATCAAACACATTTTTTTCAATGTGCATGACATCTAAATTATGTCGAATCAATAATGAACTCCAATAGGGCAATTCCCAAAAGATATTTTTTTTCACCCAATTATGTGTTTGGCCAAAACCTGACACTCTTTCATTGCGACCAAATACTATATCTGGAAGTGCTGAAACACGTGCTAACATTTGTTCACCAGACAACATCGGTGGTGACCCATCTCTTTCGACTCTGCCCTTAGTAAATTTATTACGATTCCTTCGATACTGATGATTAACCGGTAGGAATCGACGATGACAATCAAATAATGAGATTTTTCGTCCGTTCTGAAGACTGATTGATTTAGAGTGTTCCATACAATACGGACAAGAGAGTCGGCCGTGAGTGCTCCAACCAGACAACATGCCGTACGCCGAGAAATCATTGATTGTCCACAAGACCGCGGCCTTTAAATTGAAGTTTTGCTTCCGATGACAATCATAAGTGACAGCTCCCTCAGTCCACAATATTTTCAATTCATCTATCAAGGGTCTGAGAAATATGTCAATTTCTTTTCGCGGACCCTTAGGACCCGGAATAATCATCGAAAGATAAATAAATTCATCTTTCATACACATTGACGGTGGCAAATTATAAACTGTCAGCAGCACTGGCCAAACTGAATAAGGAGTTGCAGAATGTCCAAACGGATTAAAACCATCTGTGCACAATCCCAATTTGATATTTCTAGTATCCTTAGCAAATGAAGGATAACATGTATCCAAATATTTCCATGCTTCACTGTCAGATGGATGAGTCATTACTGTATCATCACGACTTCTTGCATGCCAACTCTTGTAGGGGGTTGTCTTTTCAAACATGAATAATCTTTGAAGCCTCAGTGTTAGTGGAAAATACTGAAGCACCTTAAACAGATATTTTTCTGTCGGATCGATTTCTTCTCATTGTAACGAGAATGTTGACATACAGGGCATTTATCCAACTGCACATTTTCTTTATAATATAAAATGCAGTTATTTTGGCATGCGTGTATTTTTTCGTACCCAAGCCCCAATTTTCTCATCAGCTTTTTAGTTTTATAAAAAGTAGGCTCAAACTTGTTATCAGTAGGCAGCATTCCATTAATCAATCCCCGAATGGATCTAAGGTTTTGCTAAATCATATCCGACTCGTCGATACGTACGTGAAACATATCAACTCGTCGGATGGATGATTATTTTCTAAATGTTTCGAGACAGTTCGAGTCCATATTGGACAATTCCGACACGAGTCCAAATTCGACGATTTCAGCAAGAGTGCGAAGTGGACGATTCCGGCGCGCATCCGAAGTGGATGATTCTGGCGCGCGTCCGAAGTAGACAATTTCGAAATTAATCTAAACCCCCATAATTAATCTAACAAATTAAATAATTAATCTAAACAATTAATTAACATATAAATAAAAAAATAAAAAACTATAAATCTACTATTTCTGACAATGTCCGAACAGTGTGTCCGAACACTGTACAAGCTCCGGCGGCGGCCATCAGCCGACCGCCGCCGGCCGCAACGGGAAGAGACGGCCGGACGGCGATCAATACCTGAAATCGGCGGTCGAGGACGGACGACAACGTCGGCAACGGCGGCGAGAGGCGGGAGGAGGAGGTGGCGGCGGCGGCAGCAGCGGGAGGAAGAAGGGTCGGGCGCGATCTGCGACCTATATAAACTTATCAGCAACGGCTCACTCGTCCGTTAGAAAGCCGTTGCTAATAAGTTATCATCAGCAACGGTTCACTTGTCCGTTAGAAAGCCGTTGCAGATACAACATATCTGCAACGGCTTGAGCGGCCGTAAGAATGCCGTTGCAAATAGCAACGGCTTGAGCGGTCGTTGCTGATAGCCGTTGCTGAAGACTCAATTTCTAGTAGTGTATCGAGCATCAAAATAATGGTCCAATAAACTTGTAATTGTACAATTTAGACTGTAGCATAATTAGAACAATAAGTGTTTATGTAAATCAATGCCCTGCGGCCGAATTGTCTTAATTTTATTTTTTTTAAAATAAAAATAAAAAATCACAATACGTGATTATACTAGGATTCAAATTCTAAATTTTTAAGTAACATACAATATGTTATCATCAACTATGCTATCCAAAGTTGACCGGTTAATTTCATCCTTTCACCGTAAATATTAACAAAGCATGTATACTTAATAATACGATTCTAACATTTCATTTGTCTCCAAAGCATAAATGATCCACGTAATTAACGCCAAAGATAAGAATGCACGTCTGGACCATCCGCTGCTACCACTAGCCAAATTTAATTCCTTCGAATCCAATTTCAAATTAATCTTAATTTCTATATATAACAGTTTATTTAATTAAAGAATCTGCAGATGAGTAGACCGCTACATCGGCATGCACTTATTATCCACCAAGATATACATCAAAATAATTATATTTATATTGATAATTATTCACAATAGTATAAAAACTATTCAAATGCAAAATTAAAGTATCAAAATCCAAACAAAATAAATTAAACAAGTCCAATATCTCAGTAACAAAGTCAATATAAAAAAAATCTCACGATGACGATGGAGGATGGTCTGGATCATATGGCGGGATCTGGAGTGCTTGAGTGTACACCGGCGTGGACTGACTCGAGGACGATGGATTAGATGATGCCGAAGAGATGTCTGCTTCGGGATGACCTGACATGTTGCGTAGCATAGCATGCATCTCCGTCATCATCTGACTCTGACGCGCGACCGTCTCCTCTAGAGTCCTTATTCTGCTACTATGATCATAACTGGATCTAGAGGTGGACGGTCGCTCACCAGCGACCGGAGGGGTCGGTGCCCCAAGTGGCCCTAGTACGGCTCGCGCATGACCACTATCTACAAAGCCATATACGCGGCCATGGTCCCAGCCACCTGCGGCCTCGACCCACGTTGCTGCGTCAAAGTCCTCGGGGGTGCCCCCGCGCTGCACCACCGTCTGGCTGTACGTCTCCCACTCGAGTTTAATTTTTTGTTTAATATTGATCATAAAACTTAAATTATAAATATATAATGAATAATTTAAACAAATATATAGTTAGCATAATATATGCAGCGCGGTTGTCGAGGTACTCCCCCGTCCCATGTGCTCGACGGTGAGTCCGCTCAAACACCGCCATCGGGGAGGGTCGCTGGACAGTCCCGTCATCCGACACCGTCATCTACATTTACAAAACAAATAAATTAATTAGTACACATAGTAACAAATAAAATATATAATTAAAAGGTATACTTATCATACGGTTCGCGTGCACTGCAAATGCAACAGAGCCGCCGGTGTGACGCGCTGCTCCCCCCGACATGCGATTTCTAGCCGCATTTCGAGAAACCTCCTGCCATTGATTCGTCGACCATATTCCCACGAGCTGGTCCCATATATCCGAAGTAATCCAATCGGGGCCGTATCCCCGAGTCTCCGCGATGTTAGTGGGCCCAGCTAGGGCCATCGCCTGGGACCGAGCCTGCCCCAGCTGCCCGTTGTACCTTGCCCGGGAAATAGCCTCTCGGGCAGCGTAAATGAAGGGCCTTTGGTCCTCGGCCCATGTATAGCGAGCCTGCAAAATAATAATATCAGTACCAATATTAATCATCATGCATGTAAAAATAATAATAATACGTGCCTCAAACTCGCGCCATAACATGTCGACGTGCTCGCTAGCCACGTGAGACCACGTAGGCCATGCCCCGTGCATGTATCGTCGAATAGTAGAAGAAATGCTCCTCGACCCTTCTTCTTGCTCCAACCTGCACAACAAAAATAAATTTTAATATTATATTATGATATAATGAATTTGTAATGATTCATAATTCATGATATATTACCGCTCCCAGGCCAATCACGCTAATATATTCATAATTCATGTGTGGCTGGTGGAGGCTGCAACCTGTTCGACCCGCGTGGCCGCCTGCGTCTGGATGTACTAGCCTCGGCAGTATCATCGGCATGAGGATCAGCAACAGGAGGATCAGCAGCATGAGTAAGTGCTGGAGTCTCACCGATCGGAGACTCCGAAGCTCTCCTGAGACGATAACCACGACCAGACATATTTGTAGAATAGACTTATAATCAGATTATTGTATAAATAGTAGAGATATATTTAATAAAATATATACTTTACAATTATTCCTCATCATCTGAATAATAGTATTCAAATTCTTCCTCTTCTTCCTCCTCTTCCTCTTCTTCCTCTTCTTCATCTTCAGCTCCTCAATTTCATGATCGTCATCATCAGCATATTCAACTTCTAATTGAATTGACGTTGTGTCTGCATCCTCGAGTATTGGAATAATACGATCTACAGCAGGAGGATCATCTTCTTGATAGAAACCATGTGTCATATCAGGTATCAGCTCATTTTCTCCTACTATCGGATCTATTTTTCATGTACCTTTTGTCTTACAGACTACACGCCAATCTGCTTTATCTTTATTTCGAGCCGAATACTTCGCGTAATATACTTGTTTGGCTTGTGATGCCAATATAAAAGGCTCATTTGCTGCCAATTTTGATTTGTAATTAACCTCAACTAGTTTGTATTTTGGATGAACTTTCATGCCCTTTCTGTTGTATCGAACCAATGACATCTAAATAGGATCACTGATTTTATGCCGAAGTAGTGCAGCTCTATCACTTCTTCCACCAGTCCATAAAAATCTATATCACATTCAACATAGGTTGTCCCTTTCACGTAGACCCCAGCATTCATCGTCTTCTTTGTAAATGAATATTCAACCGTGTGAAATTTTATACTCATTAACAAAATATCCGCTATAGCACGACACAAGTCGCGACGGTCCACTAACAAACTCAAATATTCTTT
Source organism: Canna indica (assembly GCA_034359265.1). NCBI lineage: Eukaryota > Viridiplantae > Streptophyta > Magnoliopsida > Zingiberales > Cannaceae > Canna > Canna indica. Next base: position 70,928,036 of record CP136897.1, read on the forward strand.
CATCTATTTCAGCTCTGTGATCTTTGCTGTAAGTCTGAATCCAAGTAGGGAAATCACGATTCTGTAATCTCTCCAATTCTTCATCGTTGTGAATAGAGTATTTTTGCACCATCTCAATGTCAAATATTTCAATGAATTGTTCAATCTCTGGACAATTGAGTAATACATACAAGTGTGTCAAATGATACTCTTCATCGCTTAAGTGTCGAGATGGACGAGAACCAAAAGCACGACCAGAGTGACAAAATATATTTAAACGTCCATCTGAATGTCGAACACCCCCGTCGTCGTTACGTGGAAGACGATCAAATCTTTATGTACTGTCGATTCAATGTAAAATGAGCAGAATGTTGAAATTTCTTGAAAGATATACGATTCAGATATTGATCCTTCAACAGCTGCGGTGTTCTTTACTTTTTTCTTCAGACGATTCATGTATCTTTCAAATAAGTACATCCACCGATATTGAACGAGGCCACCAACTCGTGCCTCCTATGCCAAGTGTATCGGTAGATGCTCCATCGAGTCAAAAAATGCAGGAGGGAAAAACTGCTCCAGCAGCACTGACCAAACTGAATAAGGAGTTGCAGAATGTCCAAACGGATTAAAACCATCTGTGCACAATCCAAATCTGATATTTCTAGTATCCCTAGCAAATGAATGATAACATGTATCCAAATGTTTCCATGCTTCACTGTCAGATGGATGAGTCATTACTGTATCATCACGACTTCTTGCATGCCAACTCATGTAGGGGGCTGTCTTTTCCGACATGAATAATCTTTGAAGCCTCGGTGTTAGTAGAAAATACCGAAGCACCTTAAACGGGATATTTTTCTGTCGAACCGATTTCTTCTCCTTGTAACGAGGATGTTGACATACAGGGCATTTATCCAACTGCATATTTTCTTTATAATATAAAATGCAGTTATTTTGGCACGCGTGTATTTTTTCGTACCCAAGCCCCAATTTTCTCATCAGCTTTTTAGTTTTATAAAAAGTAGGCTCAAACTTGTTATCAGTAGGCAGCATTCCATTAATCAATCCAGCAATCCGATCATACGCAACTCCGCTGATATTACAATTGGCCTTGATGTTTAAGAGCTGTGTCATTGCTGAAAACCTAGTGTATTTAGGATAATTCTCATAGAAAGGTTCATCGGTAGCTTTCAACATCTCGTAAAATTCTGCAGCTTCTTTATTCGGTAATTCAATCTCTACCGCAGTTTGTACTTCTGTGATATCAACCGCTGTAGTATCTGATGGGACTGATGTCTGAAGAACTGGCCGATCAACATTATCATTCAGGTGGAATTGACCCCCAAGACTATCCAGTGTCATAGTTCTATAGGGATTACATTGACTGGATGAAGAAGCACCAGCAGAGGAAGATTCACCATATGTCTAAACGACAGGATTGCTCGACGTCCTGACTTCGCGTGACTCCCCGTGACAAGTCCATAGAAAATATCTTGGTGCAAATCCTTTGGTATATAGATGCAGAGTGACAGTCTCCCGATCCAAAAATCGTCCATTCGAACAAATGCGGCACAGACATCGGATTTGATCACCGATGCTAACGAAATTCCGATTCGAATAGGCGAAATTTAGGAAGTATGTTACGCCTAATCGAAACTCATTCGTTAAAGCTCCATGATGAAGACGTCGGTACATCCAACTTCGATCAGCCGACATGATTCTGTCAATCAATGACAATTTCTTTGGTTAATGTCTTTAGGTGAGATTGTCCTATTCCATTCGGGATTTATGTTATTTATATTGCACTAAGTACTTATTTTAACCGCTAACTTCATTCTAAATTTCGGCAGCATCTCCCTACAGTTCTCCGAATACGCATATCATCTGGGTGCGTATCGGAGAACAAGAGAGATGTTGCCGAAATTTAGAATAATTAGTTAACAGTTAAAATAAGAACGTAAGTGCAGTACAAATAACTATATTCCCAAATTGTCCAATCAGGGACAATTCAAGAATTGTACGTCGTATAAAAGATCATCTACTTCTTTTACACGAACATACAATCCCCGAACGGATCTAAGGATTTGCTAAATCATATCCGACTCGTCGATGCGTACGTGAAACATATCAACTCGTCGGATGGATGATTATTTTCTAAATGTTTCGAGATAGTTCGAGTCCATATTGGACAATTCCGACACGAGTCCAAATTCGACGATTTCGGCAACAGTCCGAAGTGGACGATTCCGGCGCGCGTCCGAAGTGGACAATTCCGAAATTAATCTAAACCCTAAAAATTAATCTAAATCCTAATAATTAATCTAACAAATTAAACAATTAATCTAAATAATTAATTAACAATTAAAAAACAATTAAAAAATACATATTAATCTACAAATTCCGGCGCCGGAGTCAGGTGGACTCCGGCGCCTGCGTACAGTGGCCGAACACACTGTTCGGCCACTGTACAAGGTCCGGCGGCGGCCATTGGCCGAAACCCTATTTTTAGGGTTTCGGTCAGATTTCCCGCCGGCCGCAACAAGAAGAGACGGTCGGCCGACGATGTATACCTGACAGTGTCGGCAGCAGCGGGAGGAGGAAAAGGCGTCGGCAGCGACGGCGAGAGGCAGGAGGAGGAGGCGGCGGCGGCAGCAGCGGGAGGATGAAAGGGCGAGTGCGATCTGCGACCTATATAAACTTATCAGCAACGGCTCACTCGCCCGTTAGAAAGCCGTTGCTAATAAGTTATCATCAGCAACGGCTCACTTGTCCGTTAGAAAGCCGTTGCTGATAATTAACATCATCAGCAACGGCTCGCATGTCCGTTAGAAAACCGTTGCAGATACAACATATCTGCAACGGCTCGAGCGGCCGTAAGAATGTCGTTGCAAATAGCAACGGCTTGAGAGGCCGTTGCTGATAGCCGTTGCTGATAGCCGTTGCTGAAGACCAAATTTCTAGTAGTGGAAATTGGGTGGTAGCATGTGTTTGAGGTTTAAATCCACCGGTTTAATTAAACGTAGTTTGCTAGGATTAAGTGAGTTGTCCCTTAGGTTGAGGTGGGAAAGTGCTCTCGGTGGGAAGGCGGGATATTTTCGGGTGTGGAAGTGCCTTCGGTTGGAAAGCGGAGACTTTCCAATGCAAAGTCATCGTTGTAAGGGAAAACGATTTAATCCAGTTAAACTAGTTTGGAAATCCTAAGCATGGTACTTAGGTAGTGGAGAAGGCATTAGGGCCGAAACACTATAAATCTTGTGTTTGCATTGTTATATTTGGTTGTGTTTAATTGATTTATCATTTATAGCTTCCGCATCTAATCATTCAATCGTGCTTAGTCTAACTAATCAAGAAAATGATTACAACTGGAATTTAGGTTAATTGATTTAGTAAACACATTATTCACCCTTCTCTAGTATCGTTATTTCGTCTACGGTTTAGACTGTAGCATATTTAGAACAATAAGTGTTTAAGTAAATCAATGCCCTGCAGGGCTAGTTGTCGGTTCGATTTAATTAACGCCAGCATGTTGTAATTAACGCCAAAGATAAGAATGCACGTCTGAACCATCCGCTGCTACCACTAGCCAAATTTAATTCCTTCGAATCCAATTTCAAATTAATCTTTCTATATATAACAGTTTATTTAATTAAAGAATTTGCAGATGAGTAGACAGCTACATCGGCACGCACTTATTAAAATACAACTCCTATCAATCAAGCAATTCAATCATACTCTTACTGTTGTTCATAATGAACCTACAAAATGAAAGAACTAGTCTTCGCCCAAAGCGTAGAGTTACTGAAGCACGGAGCCACCAGAGCACCAGAAGACGACTGAATCTTTGACATCTTCCATGCCTTGGAAGATCTCTGAATATTATACTTCAATGACTGTGTAATGTTCGTCGACTGCGGCTTCTGTCGTTGGGCATTGCAGTCTTTTCCCGCAAACCCGTCGTCACTAGTAGTCCTTAACAATCCGCCATTATTCTTCCGCAGCAGAGTTGTCAACATCTCCTTCAGAAATGGTTTGTACGAATTCTCCTTCTCTGATGGAACTGGAATCATCTTCTCAGCTTCTATCTCTATAGGATCATAAAACGCGCTGCTGATGCTCTTCAGCAGCGCAGTAGGGGAGTCGAATACATTGCTTGTGTCGAACAGCATGCGGAATGACTTCAAAGTCGCCAGATGCAGCTCTTTCCATTCATTGGGAACACCAGCGTATGAGTCGACGTTCATGTAAATCTCCATGAATTCTTTTTCCTTCATCTCGATTATATTCCTGATGTGCTCGATGGAGTCTTCAGCACAAGCTCCTTGGTTCTCTTTGCTGTATAGTGGCACCATGTTGAACTTTCCCGACTCTATTTCCTTCTGGAATAAGATTAATTATCACATATTAATTAGTTAAACAACAAATATTAATTAATTAAACTCTATGGAATTAAACTGGAAATACATCGATCGCAAATTATTAACCTGATAACTGTGGGTGTCATTCAGTAAGCGTGATGCAATCATTGTCAACTCGGTAATTTTAGGGTAGTGAGAGTTTGGAGAGTCCTTTGGGAACTCAGGAATCACCAAGCAACAAGCGGGAAGAGTCATTACTTGGATCGCTATAGAGATCTTGGCAACTTCAAGGTAATCAGTAAGTGAAGGTGCATGTCTTTTGTTGCTCCAGCTGGCCTCCTTCAACCATGCATCAAATGTCTCTCGCCACTTCAAGCATAAACAAAACCAGAAGTACAATTAATCAATTAATTATTACCGGTGCATGCTTTGCCAAAGAAATTAACTAATAGATAAGTTATGGAAATCTTAATTACCATATCCTGAAGAAGACTTTTTACATCATGACCATGTTGAGCGAAGACTATCTCAGAGATATCACGTACAAGGTTATCAAGGCCATCAAAAATGACTTCAGAATGACCTGATAGGCCTTCTCCTTTCCATCTAATTAAGAAAGTTAATTAAGTTAATTTAATGTTTTCTCATTCTCTAATTAAGAGTAAGTAGTCAGTAATTGAACCTTTTGACTGCTTCAGTAAGGCTCTCCAATTCATCCAAGGAAGCTTCCTCATCAAAAAAATCATCTATGACTGTGACTAAGATTGCGCATTTAGAGGCTATCTTCCTCAGGTCTCCAGATTGCAAAGGAAGATTAACTGCTGCTGCAGTTAGGAAGTAGCAATATGTGGTTTTTTCTCGACCGAATCCCATACTTGAAAGGCCGGAATCATTCGACCACCTATTATATTAATTAGTTGAAAAATTAAATCAAATTCGAAATTATGAAGTATATGCATATTGGAAACACATTTATCAACAATTAATCAATCAATTACCTCTTCAGTTCTTCAAGTTCTGATCTGTAGAACTGCTGACGGTTTCTGAAAACTTCAACAGCAAGTTGGGTGGCGTATTTGGAACTCAAGAGCCTTTGGAATGTGCACAAGTCGTGTTAATTAGTGATGAAGATAAAACCCTTGTATAGAATTAACTTGCTAGTTTAGATATGTATATGCATGCCTTGGTGGATTATTAATTACCTGAAAGAAGAGGCCTTCCCCACCGACAAGCTGTACCCTTTACTTTTCTCCGTGTACATGCGCTGCTCGAGATGGTCCATACGAGCTAGCCATGGAAGTCCCAGTTCATCTTGAATCTGTACGTCCAACCATATACAAATTAGTCAATTGTATATATGTTGAATCTGTAGGTCCTTTTGTGGCTATATATATAGCCATACTGTAATACTCGATTTATCTGAATAAGTGTGTATATGATTGATGAAAGGTTAAGTTTTGTACCTCATATTGGATATCAGTCATAATTGCAGGTTCGGAGTTCATTTCTGATCCAGGCAAACTTTTCTGAAGAACCTTTTTAGCGAAAAGTTTGGCATCATGCAGTTCAACCTCATTAGGAAACATGAAGTTGGCTGCCCTATAAATACTGTGCATAGCCACCAAGAATTCTGTGTAGTTTTCTTCAATATGTCCGAGCAATTCCTTGTTATCCATAAACCAACAGAATTTTCCTGCAGATAGTTACATATCGAATACCTTAATTATAAATCATAATCAATATTAATGTTTTAATTACATTTAGCTAATTAATTAATACAATCTTACTTGGGGAGACATCGTAGCCATGTCTTCTCAGAAGCTGAAAAGTCAAGGAATCTTTCTGCAACTGCATAGGTGTATCACAGATCCTGTATGCTTGGAGTTCTTGTATCACCCAGTCACTGCAGTCATCATGACAGGTGATCAATTTTTTTAATGTTTTTCTGTTACTTTCTTTTTAATGTTTGCCGAGAAGTCAATGTTTTAAATATTGCAAGGAAAGAAAACAAATCAAATGGACTAATTACTATTAGTCATACTATGTTCCAATATCTACTGCCGGCTACGAATTTAATTCGACTTCAATTTTGAATTTATTACCTGTAAACTTGATCCATGGTGGCTCGTGTTTCTTCTGCGAAATGCTCAAGACAACCCAGCCGACTCAAATGATCCACCAGACAAAGCTTTATGAGATCTTGGTCGACCGGAAATGTATGAGGAACTGGGATCATGCAAAGATATAAACATCATTAAATATCTTGATACCTATATCAATTTTTACAAATCGAATTAGCCCGAGATATATATAATTACAGAAAGGTTACCAATATTGCCACATCTTCTAAGCATGTTGTCCAAGTAGTCCTTGAAACCAGCATGCCCAGTAACCATGAAAGCACATGCGGTGGCTGATGGGGATTGAAATAATGAGCCATCTTCCATCTGATGCCCAAGAATCTGTGCAAGTTTTGGCCTGTGGCTCGCCGGTAGGGTCTCCAGGTACTGCAGGTGTTTCCCAGCTTGGCTGACACCATCTCCTGGATGCTGATGGCTGCTTGGAGCACCAGTGACAATATTGGTTTAATTCTCAAGCAAAAAAAATATCAAAACGCTATTAATTTACTTTCAGTACATTTTATCTAATGACTTTACATTAGTTCAACGATGGTGTTCCTTGTGTTGAAGATGTCGTCCACTATTTCTGTGCCGGCGCCATCGGCCGGAAGCACCTCCAAGCCCTTGGCTTGTGCTAACTCGATCATCCCGGGGAAGACAACTGTGAACCACCGCGGGATCCTGCCGCCTTGTTGCACCAGTATTCTCTCCATGTTTGCATTGAGAAACCGCAACCCTAATCACAGATTGTATACGTGTATGGATGTCTAAAAATCTGTACGTATATATATATTCACGCAAAGAATTAACCAGTTTAGGTATATACGTACCTTGCTCGACATTGGCGTGGCCAGTGTTCCAGGTCTTGAGTGCCGCAAGGCAAGCAAGAGTGGCACTGAGGGACTGGATGTCGTGTGCGGAGTCTCCCCAGAAGCCTTCCTCCCTCTGGTTGAAGAGTATCCACTGCAAGCACTTGGGGAACATGGGGCGATTGGGGTGGTGAGGGCTGGGAATCATGGCCACCCATGCCGTCTCGTAGGCGGATGGCGGCAGGAAGGAGTACATGTCGGAGGAAGGAGAGAAGATCTCCTCTCTAATCCTCTCGACGAGGTAAGGAATTGCCGAACCTTCCATTTCTCCTTGTCGCTGAAGCTAGGTTGATTAATTGCAGGCAAATGCGCGTACGTAGGTCCCGTGCTGGTGTCGAGTTAATTAATCAGAGGGGCCATCAGCTGTATTTATAGAGTCGAGTTACGTATCCCGCCATAATTTGTTATTTCGTAGATTATGTGGAAATCTATTGGTTGTTATGGATGCTGGAACTGTGGAACATGAATCTTTTTTAAAACATGCAAAATGCCGATAACTTTGTCCCTCGTCGGTGGCCAAGGCGCAGCTAATGGGCTGGCGGTCTATGAACATTCATGCGGGTTCTATCGAGTTCGACTGCTTTATTTTTAGACCCAAACAAGTGATTACCCATATTTTTTTTATTGTGACACTTGACATGACTCTGAGCTCACTGACTCTCGACGCTCGAACGACTCACCGTTATATGCTTTTTACACTTCCAAGTTATTAAGGGGTCTCCCAACTTGACCATGCAACTGCCCAAATCTGCATCGCTGTAGCAAACCAATGAATCATTTGATCATATTGAGTAAAACAATCTCATGCTAAGAGCTCTTTTCAAGTATCTCAATATTCTCATTACACCAGTGTGATGTGATAATTGCTTGAGGCTTTTCACAAATTGACTTACGGTATGGACTACAAAGGCAATGTCGGACTTGAATACAGTGACATACAATAACTTTCCTATAAGACTTCTATACCCATTTATATTTTCGAGTGAAATGTCTCATTCAGTGGCTACATTGTCACACTATAATTAACTTAAGGAAGACAAAGAGATTTGTGAAACCACAAGGAATCATATTTCTATTTTCTCATATTTTCATTTTAGCTCACGAAGTATATTTTTAATTTTCGACTCATAAATTTTGAGAAATTCTTGAGTTGGTTCCTAAAGTTATTTTGATTTTCACTTTAAACCTTACAATTTTAAAAACTATCACTTTGACTCATTAAGTATAAATATTCGCTTTTTGTTACTTTAAACTCACTAATTAACTAGTTGACGTTGCATGTCTTGGTAATTTAATTATTTCTACTTTAATTATTGCCAGTAACTATCAACATAAATATCATTAATGGTCACTAATGCATCAAGTCATGAAGCACATGTGACACATAAACATCAATTAGCAAGACAAATTTGATTGTCTAATTCTATTAAACTATCATTAATTAATTGATCTTATTAATAATCCTCTTGTGCAAGGAAGAAAAACCGTCACCACGCAACTTCGTTAACGTACAACGAACAACAACCTTTTTTGATGACAGCTGTCAACTTGCGACTCGAGAACAACACGTGTTACATGCACGCAGCTAGAAGATCCCAGCAGCTCATACGGCGGCGAACGGTAGTGATCAGTTGAGAGTAACTATTACTCGTAGGATGATCACAATATTTGAGCAAGCATGCATGTTCATGGAGGCTTGACTTTTGACATGCATGCCGTCTCCTGAGAAAGAAGGAAACAAGTCGAACAACGTTTCTCTCACCAGTCACGTGACTCGCACGAACTGTACGGCATTTCTCACGCCAGGCGTTACCTACGTGGAACCGCGCGAGCGACGCCCGCGTGCGATCAGTTAGAAAAAAAAGAAGTTGATTAAAAATCGGCACTAATTTTTATAAATGGATTTCTTTTTTAAAAAAAATAAGTAGTTGAAAATGTGAATTTTTTTGACTTTGACTTCTTTCCGATTCAAAATAGGCGTGGATTTGAACCCCGTCCGAATCCGATAATGCTGTTGTAGTGATATTGAATCGGGCAATTGAAATGGACCCGTCTCCTCGAAATATATACATGAAAATTACTATACGTTGTTACATCAAGTTGGACAGCTATATATACACGGTGCAGTTGGCAATATATATTACATCAAGTCTTTCATATTTAATTAAAGCACCTGAAAATTAATTAACACAAGCATGAATAACGGGTGTTGGTCGGCTATATACGGTGCATTTGGCAATATATGTTACATCAAGTCTGCACCTGAAGATTAAATGGTTCTGAAAATTAATTAACACAAGCATGAATAACGGGTGTATATCTTTGAATAATGCAAAAGATCATCTAATCAAATAAGCCAACCTTTAATAATGCAAATATTTATATTGGAATAATTATTTGTGAACTATATATAATTACCTAATAATTAAATATTAGATCTTGATGTTTGTCATATACAGGGAGGGATTAAGATGATATCTTTCTTATTCAATAAAATTAATATAAAAATTTATGTAAAATTTAATTTTAATTTTCTGTTAGGTTTTATGACTATATTTTATAGTTGGAACTACCTAAATATTAACTAGTAGTGTAAATTTTAGCAGCTTTATATTAATCTCTAAGACTACCTAAATTAAGTTTCTATATAGATTGATGTATTTACCCGGTCAAATAAGTGGCACTTAGAGACATGAATTTTCAAGCCTCTCACACATCAGACAAATGAAATAAATAATTATCACATAAAAAGATGCCCTACATAAATTTAAGGAATCATTAAGGCATAAGAAGTCATGAAATTTCGTGTTACTTCATGACCGACGTGGACATATCCCACTACTAATTAATTTAATTAGTAACCTGTCAAGGTTGTTGAAAGTTCCATTGTTGTTAGTATCAGTAGCAATTGTTGAACCTTGATGTTGCAACTAGAAGAAGAATTGGGAGCAATACAATATATACCAGAAAGAACCACTGCAACAAAACTCTTAAATTTTGTCGGAAAAATTTCGACGTCTTTAAACGACGTCTGCTGCCTAGTTTTGTCGGAAATATTTCGACGTCTTTAAACGACGTCGAAATATATATTTTTTAAAAATTAAAAATAAAAATTTCGACGCAAATAACAGATGTCGAAATTTTTTTTGACGCTTGCTGCTTAGTTTTGTCGGAAACATTTCGACGTCTTTACAAAGACGTCGAAATATTTTTTTTTAAAAAAAATTAAAATTAAAATTTTCGACGCAAGCAACAGACGTCGAAATTTTTTTTGACGCCTGTGGCCTAATTTTATCGAAAATATTTCGACGACTTCAAAAAGACGTCGAAATACTTTTATTTTTAAAAAGAAACTAAAAAATTTTGACGCCAGCAGCAGGCGTCGAAACATTTTGGTGCCTGCTGCAGGCACCGAAACGGGTCTAACGCGGGCGTGCGAGCCTGCCCCAGCGTTCGCTCGTGCTACTGCGCAGGCTCGCGGGCGCGCGAGCTCGTGCCCGTGTCCGCCCGGGCGGGTTACGGGCGCACGAGCCCGCGTCCCTCGGCGAGCGCGCCGAGGGTTTTGCCGAGTGAAATCGAGGCGGGAATTCTCCCGCCTCTATTTTTTTTTTTTTTCTGCTTTTTTTCTTCTTTAAATACATGGTTTCTACTCCCTTCCTTTCTCTTCTTTTTCTTCTTATCATTTTTTTTCTTCCTTCCTTATTCTTTTTTCCTTCTCATATATTTTTTCTTCTTCTTTTTTTCAAGTTATGAAAATTTTTGGATTCCAAAATTTATATAAAGGTTAGTACAATTTTTTTAACGAGTATTTATTTAATTGTTTTTTATTTTTTTTCAAAATATTTGTTTTAATTAAAAGATTTCGACGGTTCGATTTTCGCTGCGTGGCGGAAATCGGGCAGGGCGGTTTCCTCCCCGCTAATACTGTGTACAGCCGCACGCGGTATTGGAGAATACCGTGTACAACCGCACACGGTATTGGAGAATACCGCGCACAGCGCTGTGTGCGGTATTCTCCAATACCGCGTAAGCCTGCATTTTTTTAATTTTTATATCGACGCCTCTGACAGGTGCCGATATTAATATTTTAATATTAAAAAAAATTGACGTATGTCAACAGACGTTGATATGAATATATCGACGCCTGTTGACATTTATAAGCAGACGTCGATATGAATATATTGACGCCTGCTGACGTCTATAAGTTGGCGTCGAAATTTTTGATATTTTGACGCATTCTTGGACGTCGAAATGTCCATTATTACTCTGGTCTTCTTCCACTCATTTTTGACACTTTTACAGGCGTCAATATGTCGTTTGACGCTTGTTGACGTCTAAATATTAGTTTATTTTGACGTCAAAAAATAGATGATTTGTTGTAGTGAACCAATATTGCTAAAACCACATCAATGAATTTGTAAATTATTTCAGGACATTGAATTGCATGACAGGTGGGATTCCTTATACTTAAATAAATCACATGAACATGCATTTTTTTTGCTAATTCTTTGTCAATGGAGAAGTTCCAACAACAAAAAACTGACACTTAAGTGTTCATTTCAGTTAAAAAAATAGAGAACCAGTCTCCACTTTGTGAAGCTGAAGACTTCTCAGAACATATAAATTGAAGTATTAATATTGTAGCAAATAACTTTTAAGGTGAGTGATTAGAGCAAACACAACTTCAAGTGAAAAATTTTAGTTTAACTAAAAGTTTCTTTGAGGGAAGTAATTAAGTTTGAACTCAACATTTGGAGGAAGCTTATGCATTACATATCCCATTATTTCCAATTCCTTTCTGCACATTCAAAATCTGGAAATTCGTTGCTAAAATTTAAAGTTGCAGATAAAAAATTAGAGAAGATGAACATACAATTAACACACCTGCTGCCACCTGCCAGAGGGTCGGAGGGAGTTCAGCTGTCAGGGAGAGAACCCGAGATTGAGAGAACTTGGAAGATAAACTTATTGCTGTCAGGTTGCTGCACCAAGAGGCGAAGAAGCGGAGAGGGCGAGAGGCGAAGAAGCGAAGAGGGCAAGAGGCAAAGATTTGGGACTACCTGGAATATCTGAAGTGAAAGGTGGAGAGAGAGTAGAGAGAACAGGAGAAGATGAGCAATTGTTGATTTTGGCCGGACATTGTTCTTAAAAATTTGAACTTGTGGACGACAGTCCGTTGGAGGCTGGATCCAGCGGATGTGGAGAAGACAAAGAGTCGGAGATGGAGCTTGTTGACCAGAGGTTTTCTACCTTGGTCTTAATCTCGGTTGTGATGATAATAAACATAGAACTAATATTTTATTGAGAAATACTTTCAGGTTCCATATCGGTTAGCGCTCGACGTTCGCAATCGAAAAAATCAAAGAAATCGGCAAGGATGCTCGTCGACGCTTGAAATCTTTGGGAAGTTAGAGTCTAGGTTTAGGGTGTCTAGTTTATATTGTAAATCCTCTTTTTGATGCATAAGAACCCTAAAACTAATCCTGAATCCTAAAATATGAAAACTCGAAAACCGCCCTGAATTCACTAAGCCTAGGGAGCTCCTTGGAGAGCTATATGACCTAGATAGTTTCTTGACATAAAAAATGGCGATAATTGTTCATTGGGTTAAAATTAGATAATGATGTATTTTTTAGAAATTTTTAGAAGCCTTTAGCCTACCCATACTTGACTCAAAAAATTAGAAAATTTTCGTTTTCGGAAAATTTGTACTAGACCCCCAAAACTAGATTTTGATTCTTAAGGATTTTGATTTTTTAAATATTTTTATTGAATCCAAATGGGGGGTAATTCTTATAACATTTATGTTTTAAAGTTAATAAATGTTATATAAGTAGGTTTAGTGAAAACGAAACCCAAACGAGCAGAAAAATAAAACAAACCACTCTGCTCAGTCCAGGTTCGATCGACCGAATGATATTGAAAAATGGTAGTAGCCATTTTGGTCGACTGAATAGCACCAAAAATGGCGATTGGTCGACCGATCGGTCGATCGAATAGCACCAAAATGACAGTAGGATACTTCGGTCGACCGATCGATCGATCGACCAGTGCCAAAAATTGGCAGAAGGCTCATCAGTCGACCGGATTGCAGAGAAGAAGAATTGCGTCTAGCGGTCGACCTGTCGGTCGTCCGCATAGAGAGATTGAGCCAGCAGTCGATCGGTCGGTCGACCAACGATCGACCGGCATGCGATCGAGCAGCGGTAACGACTAGTTTTCTGCCCGTTGAGCCGCCCGTTTCATTCCATTTCTTCTTGGCTCTATAAATACCCAAACCTAAGCCTTCCTTAATAATTTTTTATCACTCTTAATCTTTATTGAGCCATTATTGATCAACTCTAAGCTTTCATTGAGCCATTATTTAGAGAAATCCTAGTCTGAACTTTCATTCCTAGAGTTTGCATTCAAGTTTGATTTGATTCATCATCAAGACATCAAGATGAGCTAGGATTCATTGTGTTGGAGCTAAGTATTTGTATTGTTGTATTTTTTGCTCAATTACTTGTATATTTTCTTGTTTCTTTCATTGTATTAAAACTTGTGCAAACCTAGGTTGCTAGATTTGATTTGGATGGTGGTTGCCTTGGTGTTAAGGCTTAATTCCACCGTTATAAACGTAGTTTACTAGGATTAGTTCTAGTTATCCCTTAGGTTGAGGTGGGAGAGTGCTATCGATAGAAATGCGAGATACTTCCGGGTGTAGAAGTGTCTTCGATTGGAGAGTAGAGACGGTGTAAAGTCCTCATTGTAAGGGAAATAAGATATAATCTAGTAAACTTAATTTGGAAATCCTAAGCGGGGTGCTTAGGTTGTGGAGTAGGTATTGAGGTCGAACCACTATAAATTAATGTGTTAGCATTGATATTCTGTTTGTGCTTAATTGTCTTATTTTTGCTTCTGCATTTAGTTGATAAATAGTAATTTGTCTAAGTAATCAAAGAAATGATTAAAATCAAAATTGGGCAATAAAAATTAGTAAATATACTATTCACCCCCACTCTAGTGTACCATTTCACCCAACATAGCTGACAAAGATCGAGAGATGGAGAGAAGAGTGAGAAGGGCCACAATAGTACAATACCATTCGGGAATCATGATTTTAGTAATCCCGTTTCTGAGATTTGGGCAGAAATTTGATGATCCCACGCGTTGAATATTAATTAATTTAGCTTCTTCATCAATTTGGGGAGTTGGGGGCCTAAGGCCATTGCCTTACTGGCCTTATGGACAGGCCGACCCTTACTCATATATATATATTTGCAAGAAAAATAAAATCTTATATTATAGGCTCAATAGGAGCTGAGCTATTATAATCTACCACCAGAATTCTGTCAAGTTTTGGGAGATGAATTAAAGCCTGGATATATGACTCCTCTCGGGCTCGAGTTTTGTTTGTTGTCCAATTGGCAGCTTGATTTGTTGTTCTATGTACAAATTTTAGTGCAACATGAGTAAAATTACTCGATAGTGCAATTCTAATGTTTGAAATGATGTTCGTATATATGACTTCTCTCGAGTGTTTGTTGTCCAATGAACAACTTGTTTATTGTTCTAGGTATAGATTTTAGTGTAACATGAGGAAATTACTCAACAGTGCAGTTCTAACATTTGGAATGATGTTCGTGATTTACTTGAGGCATATATTGATTGTTGTTATTGAGTGCCTTCATCAATATTTTTGCAATCGAACTACATGATAATTAATGTTATCCATTTTCCTAAAATCCGCAAAAGACAGCCAAAAAGAGAGTAGTACATTTGTAGTGTAAAATTGGTCGAGAATATAAAAAAGAAGTAAAAGCATAAGGATATTCTCTGTACTTAATCAAACTATAATACCCACACCTCCATCATGATTCTGTATGGAACCATCACATTTGATTTTAGTCCAATTATTTGAGTCCAATTATTTGGTTGTGGAGGTGAGGAGGGGGGCACCGCTTAGATATATATATATATATATATATATATATATATATATATATATATATATATATATATAAAGAGGTATAATGCATATTGCCCTCAATAGCGGTATATTTTGAATATTGGCACGTAAATATAGGGCTGTTCACGGGTCGGGTTGGGTCAGATTTGGAGAAAAAATTGGCCCGACCCAATCAAGAAACAAACGGGTCAGGTTTGAAGATAATTTTTTTTGAACCCAACCCGAACCGATCCGTCCAAAATCGGGTTGGGTTGGGTTAAATAATCAGGTACCCGTTAAAAAAAAACTTCATAAATGAGAAGAGGCGGGCTGCTTGCCTCTCGGGAAGACGCAGCCACGTGGGCCATGTTTTCGCCCGAGAAGAGGAGGCGGGAAGAGGCTGCCTCCTCTTGGGAAGACACGACCACATGGGTCGCGTTTTCACCCGAGAAGAGGAGTCGCCTCCTCTCGGGAAGACGCGGCCACGTGGGCCGCGTTTTCGCCCGAGAAGAGGAGGCGGGAAGACGCGGCCGAGTTGATTTTTATTTTTATTTTTTTAAAAATAAAAAAATATAAATAATTCGGATAATCGGATTTTAAATATTGAAATTCGTACCAGACCCGATTATAATCGGGTTTTAAAATTTTGAACCCGACCCAACCCGATTAGTTCGGGTCGGGTCGATTTCTCGAGTTCATTGGGTCAGGTTTGACCCATGAACAGCCGTACGTAAATATGAGAGTTTTATTCATGACATTGAATAATGTAGGCTGTCGATCATTACCATGCACGATGCAATTTCTAAAATGCCACAAATACCGAGTGGCGTTAGCAATAATGACTTTTTAATCTTAAACATTATTTGAGTGTTACGAAAAAAAATCATCCACCAGAACACTACTCCCTTTGAGAAAAATCCATATCAAGTTTGTGGCCCAAATAAAGACATAACTGAGAAGCAAATATTCTTGTCATATATATAAATAGGTAGTTAATTATAAACTTGGGTCTTAAGTATAGTATACAGATATTTAGATATTTTGGATGAAAGTCTCCAAATAGAATTAAATTCATGTTATATAAGTTATGAGCTCCTAATTGGACAATTTAAAATTAAATTCAATAGAATATTTGAAACCAGTGATATTTTAGAATTTTGCACACAAATGTTATGCCAAACCTATTTATGCTTGTGGAATTAAATCCAATTAAGTCTTCAACTATGCGTCATCAAATTTTATTGATTGTTTTAATAATAAATCTCATCATGCCATTGCCACATCTAACTCATAATTTTATTAATTGTTTCAATAATAAGTCTTATCATGTCATTTCACATCATCTGAATTATTTTATACTTTTAATTTAATAATTTTATTATTTTAACGACAAATATCAAAATAATTTATAAAATCAATTTGTAATGATGTGTTAATGACAATAAGATTTATTTTAATAAGTCATAGTTGAAGAGGTAATATTATTATTCTTAAAAGTGAATGAGTGCATGTGTAATAAAAGTAAATTAGAGAGAGTTAGAGTCTAATTTACCAAATATAATTAACTAATTAAAAAATAAAATTTAAATTTATGTTTTAGCTATGAGAGACTGATACTTTGGTGGACTGGGCCCACATTATTAGTAAGCAAAAGTGTTGGTCACGTTGAAGCCATAATCTTTTTATATTAAGAAAAAATGAAATCAAAATTTTAGTGATACTTTTTAAAAAAATAATAATAATAGTTTTATAATATAGTCATTGACGTGGAAATTTACGTTACAAGACATATACATAAACACAAAAACTAAATGCATAAATCACTACAACTAGATCATACTATGATTCATTAGTAATATACTCGAATGTCTTACTACTAAATTACTCGTGGAGCAATAAATCTTAGTGAGATTGTATCAAAATCTTAATAAGTGAGTTAGAATTGTACTCATATAAAATTTTACTTTTAACATCTACTAATATTGGAATTTGAAGGAGGATTATGTCAAATTAAAATTATTAGTAAGTATTAAAAAAATGAAATTAAAATAGAAAATAACATGCATATAATATTGCTATAGTAAATAATAATGCAATTAATTTTGGCATTTGTATTTGGACAAATATGTGGTGTCATAACAATTTTTATGGAGCAGTATAAATATGTTTATTTATTATTATAAATATACTTATTCTTTATTCATATATACTTACTTTATTTTAAATATATCCACTTTAGTATACTTATTTTAAGTAGATTTACTTTTGTATCAAATTAGTATATTTATATTTATAAAAAAGAGCCTATCTAAAAGGAGTATATTTGAATTTTAAAAAGAGTATAAGGGCCCGTTTGATACCTTATGTAAGCCTCCTGTATAGTATTAGAATAATACTATACAGTATTTGAAAAGGGTATTAACTAATACCTGCACTAAAAATAGTACATCATAAGTTGCCATAAGATGTATTAGTAATACACTCTCAAAACTCTTCATTAGCCTGCACTAAATTTTTTAATATTTTAAATACTTATTTTATCTCCGGTCAAAATTAAAAAATATATAAAAAATATAAAAAATATACTTTTTACATTACACAATACACATTACATTACATTATTATAACATATTGCATATAATGGTAAAATATATTATATAATTTTTATATTATATTATATTATAATATAATATATATAATTTAATATTATAATATATATTATATTATATTATATTATACAAATTAATTAATACAGACTAGTGCTGACTAGTACATGTGTGTATTAAACACTATATAATAATAATGTAATATAAACTAATATTATATAAATTAATCAATACAAATTAATACTATATAAATTAGTACTATACGATAGATCAAACGAGTCCTAATTGTATTCTCGTCATGGTGCTCACACATATACTTACTTTATTTTAACTCGGTAGATAGATCAACAAAAGGAAACAAAAACCGGATCGTCTGCAATTCATATGCACAATTCGAACCGTCCAAATTGATCGTAGGCCACAGATCGTATAATCATCTCATTTAAAATCTCGATCCTAGTGGGCTCCCACTAAATTTCTGCTCACCAATGAGCGGCAGGGATACGATATACGAAGGCGAATAAATCGGTGGAAGCAACACTGAATCCGTACGAAGTAATTGGAAGAATTCCCAACGCAGCTGTTCTCGGAAGTCGCAGCTCTTAAGTCTCGACCTTGACTGACAAGCAATTCGCCCAACAAAAGTCGCCCGTGCTTCCTCAACTCACCGACCAACTCTTCTCCTATTGGGATCTAATGGCGGGGCGTTACGACAACGATCCGTTCCAGGAGGAAGACGTCAATCCCTTCGCGGTAATCTCTTATCAACTTCTTAATCAAGTCCTGCTTTCTTCTTGCATAGGGATTTTGTGCTGATCAATGTGGTAGTTCTGGATGATTCGGTTCTTCCATTAGGTTTCTGCGCCAGATCCGGGTTACTATAGTGGGTTTTCAACTTTGCGCTATCGTTAAAACCTAGCAATTGATCCGCTTCTCGAGTTTGGGTGATTCCCTGACGTTTCTCTAATTCGGCTGTGAAGTGCTGCGAGTGGACGTTGGCTCTTTTTCTGGGTTCTTGAACTTTGGATACAGAATTGAGGGGTTGATCAGCAATGCGTTTTCTTTGTGCTCGATTTTTCGAAACCTAACTACATGTTCGCGATCTGACATTCTAATGTTTGGAGGAGGGAGCAAGGTTTGGAATCTGAGGGGTCTGAATTCCAACAGTTGAAAATTTTCTTGTTGTTACGTGGCATCTAGCCAAGCTCTAGCTAGATAAGTCTTAGATCTACGCAGGCTATATGACTAGGAACAAACATGACTGGTCTAACTTTGGCTAGGACAATATTCCCCATAATGCCTAAAAGCTTAGGGGATTTTTTTCCATTTTCGGGAAGGGGCAAAAACCATTTGCTGTACATTTGCTCTCATATGATGAACTCGAAGGGTATTATGTAGTTCTCTTGCGGTGGAGGGTAATGCGGTTCAAGTTTTGACCTACAGAACCTCTTGGCAATAGGCATGAGCAGATAAAAATAGAAAGCTTCATGCTTGTCTTTATCTTTTCTCGTTTTCTCCAATAAAATTCCAAAGTAATGAACTTCTCTAAAAATATAAACTAATCTAATAGCAAAGTTCTCGACTTGATGGTTTCTGGTATCTTAAGGGCCAGATTATGCCAAGTGGAAGGTGCCACATGAAGTTTTGAGAAACCAGCTACTTAATAATATTCTGCAATGCTCTTCAATAACCTCTTATGCCTATGAAGTATAGTGCAACAAATGACAAATTTCTTCATCATCCATAATTTTGTTGAGAATTTTGGTTGTTTCACCCAAATGTGTCTGTACTTTTATTTTGTTTCATTTTATTTGATTTGCCTTTGGTATCATTCTGTGATGAATATGACAGGACCCTGGAGCACGTGTAAAAGCAGCTGGGTCAAATTTTAGTGGAGGGCCACTAAGTTCAGCAGTATGTATACTCCATAGTGTCAATGTTGCAAGCTAGGTCTATTTTGTCTTATATTTTGTTTTTTTATTGAAATTTCTGTTGTGATTATTACACATTCACAGCCTGTCATTAAATTTGGTTGGATCCTATTTAAGGAATGATTTGGTTGCTGAAATCATGATTTTTCTTATAAAAACATTCCCCAATATTCTGAAGAACAGAATTTTTAGCTTGACTCAATTTAATATTAGAAGGAAGGTCGTCTGAGTGTAGCATCTATGACTATAATCTTTATTTATTGCCACAGGCCATATTGATCTATTGGAGAGAACAAAGAAACTTTCTCGAGAGACCCTCAATAGTTTAACCTAAAGAAGAAAATGTTTACAAAAATATGAGAACATAGAAGCCCTTAGTCATACCTGATGCAATACAAAATGACTTGCTGATGGTCTATTGAGGATAGGATATCTTATAACAGAAAGTCAAGCATGATTATCTTATATTATAAGGTAATTGAGTCATGTAGCAAATTTGTCACAATGGATGATGCCCTTAAGGTCTAGGCCAACAAGTATTGATTGATTAACCCAATATCAAGAAACACTTTTGATCCTTCTGCACCAAACATTACTTTCACCAACAAGTGTTGATTTCTGCAATGATTGTGGTGTGATAACATCATAATAATGTTCCTTTTTGTCTGATGAATACAAGTTGAAGTTATAAGTACAATTCAATATGGTATGATTTAGTTCCATGTAATAAGGATCAAGGTTCAAAGTATTGGTATTGGTGCTGGGCTTGGAAGCATACAGGCCAGTACGGTATGGTGCTGTACTCTACCACCAATTTTGGTACAAAAAGCAAAACAAAAGAAAGAGAAAAGTAAGAAAATATAAGAAACAACTCCACTACCCCACTGATTCATATATGCCATCTTTGGATGTTCAAAATTGTTTTGCACATAAAAAAAAACACAAAAGTGGTTCTTATGACTGTACAAAGTACAGTGTTCTGGAACTGGTTCACTGCAGAATGGTAAGGAGCGGTACTTTAAATCGTGCTGAGCATACACATATAATTGTGAACAAAACATGCTTTCAATGTATTGTGGGCTGCCTTTCAAAATGTTATAAATAACTTCAGCACTTTGTTAAATAATGAGGCATGCAACTAATCTTAACTTTTTTCTTTAGATCTTTGCAAAGTATGCACTAGTAGTAGTATCTTTCATGTAACAATTATATCCACTTATTACATTAATAGCATTGTTTGCGGTGGGGGAGTAATGATGTTCCATGTGTTTTTATCTAATTTGTGTTTTTAAATTTTAATGTAGGATCTAAAGAAAAAAGAACGGGAACTACAAGCCAAGGAAGCAGAGTTAAATAAGAGGGAAAAGGTTTGTCCTTGTCTTAAGTTCTCATAAAATCTTACTCTTAGTCTCAAATTTCACTTTCGCTTCTTAAACTTAATGGTCAATAGAATACTTTGATAGTTCAAAACATTTTGATCATCTAGTAATCACTTTGAAGTATTCTTAGTAAAAAAATGTTATCTTGTATGAAGATCATTTTGGTAGTCAAAACTTTGCTTGTTATATACATGGTCATCGTAAGCTATGTCTTTTCCCACTAATTGATCCTTGGTTTTAGGTTTTTGAATCCAAAATGATAATTTAGATAAAAATGATGGTGCAAAATATTTCTGGAGTTCATATATTCTTCCATCTTCAATCAAAAGATAATATTATTGTTAAAGTCCCACATTGGTTAAAAATATGGCCAAAGTAGCTTTTAAATAATTTGAGCAACCCTTTCCTCATGAGCTAGCTTTTGGGGTGAGTTAGGTCCACTAATTTATTGACATGATATCAGAGCCAAGTTGTGGTTGATATTGTGCCACCTGCAGATGTCCAGTCCTGCAAAACTCCACGCTCCAGATGTCCAATCCTGGCCATGAGGAGGGTGTGTTAAAGTTCCACATTGGTTAAAAATATGGCCAAAGTAGCCTTTAAATAGTTTGAGCAACCCTCTCCTCATGAGCTAGCTTTTGGGGTGAGTTTGGTCCACTAATTTCTTAACATTATCATTTATAGATGTGAATGTTTTCAAGAAAATGAGGAGAGGTTACTAGCTAAATAATTTTGACCATAGAACTATTTAATTAAATGATTGCTTCAAAAATAGTCATCACGAGAGAAAGCTTGTTAATAGAATCACATTTTGATCTAAGAGGTAAAAGCAGTATTACCCTCTTGCAACCAAATGCTAGTCCATAGTTTTCTGTTAAGGTCTCTTCAATTCTCTTCTATCTATAAAAATGAACATTGCGGTGGCAGCCTTCCTAAAGAGTTGCTCTTCTTAGTGTCTTGTTGTAACCCTTACTAAGAACTGGTACAGCAGCCATGCTGTTCTATTTTAGTTTTATCTCCTCTCTTCCTCAACTGTAATCCCTTCATTACTCTTGAATGGAATTTCAGTCTGCTTTCTCTCAAAAAAATAAAAATAAAAATGAACATTGTTGTTTCTTGCTTTTATGTTCTCTAATAATTCCGATAGCATATGATGAATACTATCAGTGAGTGACTTTTCTTAACAGAGACCTAGTTTGTTTTGAAAAAGAATCTAGTAGAATCATTTCTCTATCAACTTCTAAACTGTTCTTTGAAAAACATGATAACTTTAGTATTTATATTTATGTAAATTGTTAACATGTGCCCCATTCTTGTAAGCCATTACTTTATGCTTTGAGTGAAATGGCTAGAGTATCTTTTACCTTTTGGATCAGATGTATAATATTGAGAGGATTGTTTGTCTCATTTTTTATGAAATGCTAAAATATTTGCATCCATCTTACTACTAGTAGATGATTTTCAGTGGAATAGCTGTAGAAGTTCTGGTCTATCTTCTTGTCAATGTAGAAGTAGAAATGTTACAACCCACTTGATGAGATAGCTGACCCATCAACTTCATAGACCAACCTATTGGCCTAATTAAAATGCTTAAGCTGAAGTTGATAATAGCACACCCATCAAGTCTTATAAGCCAACACCACATCCAACATACTCCCGATGTGGGACTAAACCGGGGTATTACAATCTCCCCCACTTATGTCTTGACGTCCTCGTCAAGACCCAACTCAAGTCTAACACATAGCCCAGAATCACACCCAAGTCGTCGGCATGTGAGGCCTAGCCTAGTAGCGGCTCCACCCCATCACCTAGGCAGCCCTTTCTCACATAGGCTCCCTCACCATGCCTAGGACTAGGTCCTGCTCTGATACCATTTGTTACAACCCACTTGATGAGATAGCTGACCCATCAACTTCATAGACCAACCTATTGGCCTAATTAAAATGCTTAAGCTGAAGTTGATAGTAGCACACCCATCAAGTCTTATAAGCCAACACCACATCCAACATACTCCCGATGTGGGACTAAACCGGGGTATTACAAGAAAACTAAAAAAACCTGCTTCTGTTGCATCTAGTATATTGCTTGTTTCCACTATGGACATAAATGTTATCTTTATTTTTATTTGTGAATATGAACTTTCTTTGTGTTTTGACTTGTTTGGTTATCCTATAAACAGGAATTAAAAAGAAAAGAAGAGGCTGCTGCGCAAGGTAACTTCTCTTCCTTTTCTTAGAGGAAGATGATTGATCCTATCTTTTATTAAGTTTTATTACGTTAGTAATCTTGTTATTCCTATAGAAGGTAGGTTGATATGATTATTGATGATAACCTAATATTTATTTACTCCTGACTTGAATACTTGATCCCATTTTCATGTTTCCTTCTTTTTGCAGCTGGTGTTGTTATAGAGGAGAAAAACTGGCCACCTTTGTTTCCCATTATCCACCATGATATTGCAAGTGAGATACCAATTCATCTGCAAAGATTGCAGTATGTTGCATTTGCTTCATTGTTAGGTATGTGTTGACAATTCTCTTTCATTTTAAGGTTCCAGAAATCTGATCTTTCCTTCCTCAAGACAATATGGGTGCTGAGTGTTGTAATAATTGTGAGGCTGTGAGAGAGGAGAGTATTAATTAAGCATTCTGGTGTCTGAGATTTTCTGTTTATTTCATGGTAATACTCTTTGGATCATCATTTTGCTTGGCTTACTTTCATCACCATGGTGTATTAGCTTTCGTCTCGACAGATAGTTATGAATTACTTGTAGATGTGTGATGTATTTCTGCATGGACATTTATGAGCTAAGTCTAATAGGCAGCTTATTCTGTGGTTATGACCTGTTTTGGATCAAGGTGTTGCTATGTGATTCTAGTGTGTAAAACCAAAACTGACATTTCACATGTTACACGTATAGCTGCACAAATTTCTTGTATGTATGCTCAGTCAAATTTCTCTATGAAACAAGACGTTTTGTCTTTTATTTGGTATGTATAGTTCTAGCAAAATATTCATTGAAATTTAGGTGTTTATGAAATAATATATGACAACATTTCAATTTGGATATTTGGCAGGTTTGACTTTATGCCTCTTCTGGAATGTTATAGCAGTTACAACAGCATGGATTAAGGGGGAAGGTAGTTTGAGGATTTTTCTTGTTGCCAGATGTCATCATATCAGAACTGAAACTTATTTGGCTTGTTTCTAATATCTAGGTGTCAAAATCTGGTTCCTTGCAATCATATACTTCATCTCAGGTGTTCCAGGTGCATATGTTTTGTGGTACAGGCCTCTTTATCGTGCAATGAGGTAATAGTTTTGTCACAATTTTTATGAAGTTTTCTTCTTTTTTTAGTTTAGCACTAACTGATGAACTTATTTGATTATATTATGTGCAAATGACATTCCAACATGTTTTATAGGACTGAAAGCGCATTGAAATTTGGATGGTTTTTCCTCTTCTACTTGGTATATGCTCTTTATGTTTTGCATATCTCCAACATCTAAGCCCATGTCAGAAACAATGTGATGGACTGTCTCTTATCTTTGATGCAGCTTCACATTGTTTTTGTCATATATGCTGCTGTGGCTCCTCCAATTATTTTCAAGGGAAAATCTCTAACGTAAGTTTTTCTTTTCATGAATAGCAGATGGTGAATACAATAAATCTGGTAGACCATGTCAACTTTCCTACTTATTTTCTGCCGGATAGAATAAATTCAATAAAATGAGGTTGCCCTTGTTATCGATTTATTGTTATTAGAGCATTGGAGGTTGTTACTGAAATTTGATAAAGACATCATGCTTAGCGTGCTTTCAGATTGACTTCAAAGTTCAAATTATGTCTTGGATATTATCTGTAATGATACATACTGGTTGTAGGTACCATCATAGAGTTTGCTCGCAGATTTTTCAAACAGGTTTTGCCTTTTAATAGGATATATAGTTTTTTCTTGATAAATATTACTGTTGGGCATTCTATACTAATTACACAGATATAATATTTACTTGTTGAAATTTGAACATAATGTTGGGTTGTGTTGATTTGTGTCAATCCAGTCCTTGTTTGTACTATGACTACTTAGGTTCTTCATAACCACATATGCAATCTGCTGTTGGGTATTCCAATACTTCAAATCGGTGGTTTGAGGTTCTGTAAAGATTTCTTTTTTCTTTTGTCTTAGTCTTGTAAAGAAAAGGAATTGCTAGTAGGTGTAGAACATACATTAACTTATTATTGTCTCATGTGATGCTGAAAATTAAACCCTTTTCATGATGCTACTGAGGGGAAACATGTTTCAGTGACAGGTTTTATAAAAGTAATTAGTGAAAAATTCACTTGCATTATCGTCTAATGCATTCTTTCAACATTTGTCATTGCAGCGGTATTTTGCCAGCGGTGGATCTTATTAGTGGTCACATTCTTGTTGGGGTAAGTTCTTGTATACTTGTAAAATGCCTTAAATATTGCAATTTTCATGAAAGTGTACTTCACAGTGTTGTGATTCTAACATAATGCACCCAATCCGTAGCTCAAACCATATTGAGGTCATCCAAGGCCAATCTTATTGCGACCTAATACTCTGTATTATACTGAGAAATTGGATGTGAGCAACAAGAGTTGATCAAACCATAAAGAATTATGCTTCTATCGGCTATTTATAGCCAATTTGATGGATGCAAAAGAAGAAAATGAAGAGCAGAGTGAAGAGGTGAGGTGGAAAAGAAAGAAAGAAATTGGGATAGAGGAAAGACAATTTGAAACCTGTTAGTGAGAGTGAAATATAGGTTGCTTATGTCTGTTTGTTATTTTCTAAAACTATTGCAATTATCACCTGTTAAAATTGTTTCACTGTCTAACATCTTATAAGAGAAACAAAAAAGTTATGGGGAGGGACAGGCTAGGATATAAGGTAGCTCCTAATCTATGTGCTATCACATAAAAAAGGGAGATTCGTGAGCTTCAAAGCTAATTTGACATCTGATGATCCCAGTGTTCAAGTAGTCTTGTTTTCTTTAATTGCATTTGCACTTTGCATTTTCCTACACTGTCATCCTATCTTCAAATTTATCAGAGTTAAGTTATGAATAAATTTGAATTATGGCATACATAATAATAATTTGTTACACTACTGATCATTAACTATTTTCTAATAAATTTTTTGTAGTTATTTTGGACCCAGCATTCTTCACTATTTTCCACTATGCATTTTAATGTTTTACATTTTATTGTCATATATAGTCAAATCTGAGAATTTAAAGTATTTTAATTATCTTGAGTATTTTAACTATACTTATTTTAAAGTTATTTCCTCCGCCTATTCTGATCCTGTATGTCTCATGTAAATCTTAATGTTATTGCCCAATTCCTCTTCATCCTCAATCAGAGACCAATCATGTAAACTATACCTAAATAACTTGAGCATCTGAATATTATGGAGCTAAAGCTTGTTTATGTTTCAGAGTTGACTTTGTCTAGTATGGGGCTGATTTAAGCTACTTTCGCATGATGGACACCTAAACAGTTCTAAGCAGGAAACCAAGTTCTGTTCGGCTGCCTGCTACTGCTTGTATCAGTTTCTACTTAACCTTAGTGTAATTAGATTCTGCATCTAGAAACACTCAGTTGATTGTTGTCTTCAATTTCAACCGGAGTTTACGTATATTTTGTTTGGTCAGCTGTAGTTGCAATTGCTAATTTACTCATTTGTTGGTTGTTAATAAGGACCGTGGGAGGATAGACAAAAAGGCTCTGGTGATTGTGATGGATGGCCCGAGGAATAACAATGCTCAAAGTTAACCTCTCTATAATAAGGATGAAGGGTAGGTTCATGATGCTTGATGTGGGTGTCTGGAGAGGAAAAATAGTTGAAGAAATACTGGGAGGGCAAGCAGTGAGATGTAATCACAAATACGGTGGAGAGTGAAGGACAGAAACTGATCATGTCTTTCTTAGGAGGTGCAGTGGATGAGAGTCATTTCATCATGGATAGGCTTGAGCAAGGTTTGACTTGGGCTTGGAGAATTTTATTACTGCGATGCTTTGGCCTTGCATCGGGACTTCACGCGAATCCAAGTAAAACTTCAGTGCTTCACCTTCAAGGGAATGATTTGGCAGCCCAAGACACGACAGATTTCTTTGGTTTCTCTGCGGGAGCTTTTCCGATCACGTACCTAGGACTGCCCCTGCGGATAGGAGGCCTCCACAAAAATGACTGGCTATCAGTCATTAATCGTACAGATCAAAGACTTAGTGGGTGGAAGGGCCTTCTTCTCTCTCGAGGGGGCCGACTCACACTCATCAACAGTACGATCTCAAGCAGCCCCAGCTACACTCTCTCTCTTCAAAGCCCCAACTTGGGTTATCAAAAAGATCGACTCTCGTTGGCGAAAATTTCTCTGGATTGGGACGGAGAATTATTCTTCACAAGGCAAATGTCTAATTAGTTGGAACTCGGTCACTTGCCCTCACTACGAAGGCGGATTGGGAATTCTCAATCTACATGACCACAACCTAGCTCGGCTCGGATCATGGTTGTGGAAGTATATCACTCGATCTGACCTTCAATGGATTGCCATTATACATGCGACATCCGGAGATCGCGCTGAATGGTATGACTCTTGGAATGGTCAGCATGCCTCCCCAATCTGGCGACATATCATCAAGCTTCAAGAAATCTTTAAGAATGCCATTTCTTACTCAGTGGGCAACGGTTCGCGGATCAACCTTTGGCGTGAACCATGGAGAGGAAGTGAAAGTCTAGCAACACAATTTCCTCAGTTCTTCAGATTTGCAACGAATCCGAACATTAGCATTGCTGATGTCAGGCTATTAGATGACCAAGGAAACTTTGTAGGCTGGAATATCTCATTCTCTACATTATTGAGATATGATTCCATACAAGACATGGTGCATGAGCCGGAGGTTATTCAATCCTCTGAAGGTGAGGAATATCTCATTCTCTACATTATTGAGATATGATTCCATACAAGACATGGTGCATGAGCTGGAGGTTATTCAATCCTCCGAAGGTGAAGACTCCCTTATCTGGCAGTGGTCGGCTGACAAATGCTTCTCTACTAAGTCCATGTATCAAGTTTTATCTTATAGAGGTGTAGAGGCTCCTTTTCATCGACTCATCTGGCAAACAAAAATTCCAACAAGTTATCTATCCATGGCTGGATTTGGATGCGTAACCGGTTGCTAACAAGGGATAGACTGCTTCGTTGGGGTATGAATGTCAGTGCTTCTTGCCCTCTATGTGAAGTAGAGCTGGAATCTCACGATCACTTATTCTCGACTTGTTAATTTTCCCAACTTGCTTGGAATAGTTACCTTCTTCAATTGAAGCTGCCCTTCTTCGAACTGACCTGGAATGTTGTTACCCTCAGAGGAAATCAGGATGACAAATCATGCTTTCTCAAGGCTAGGGTGTTGTTGGTCTGGAGTTGGTTCATATGGCATGAGAGGAATAAGAGACGTTTTGAGAGCTCCTCAAGGAGTGTGTTGGTTCTTACTTCCTCTATGACCTCTTTCTTGTCTTCTCACAGGATCCTTTAATCTTGGGTCTATGTTGGTTGTTGGGTTTCTCTATGAATCTTGTATTTTAACTTTTTCTCTCTCTCTATCCTCTGATGTATTCTATTCTTTCTCATGAATCAAATACATAGTTCTATTTCAAAAAAAATAATACAGTGGGACCTATTTATGTATCCAGCCCCATTATGTAACTATTTACTATATAAAAGTCGAGCCAGAAAATGTAGCATAATGTTTTAAAAGCAGGACCCGTTACATTAAATTAAACAACCATGTAGTTTCTTTCTTTTCATATATAAACCTACTTCTGTAATATAAATTCATCTGGCAGAGCTGGTTGCATTGGCTTTTACCTAGGTCAAACTCAAAATTTGTCTGCATCTATTATCTTGCCCATGCTGGACCTGACAAAGTCAAAACCTTGCTCAGGCTTCCTCCCATATGCAGACTACTTTGTCAGGCTTGGTCAGATGGTCAAGCCCATTGATTAATCTAGTGAGGTTATTATTAACAATCGGCTCTTTAACTGTGTAACTCACCTAGATTTCACACTGCAGGTTGTTTGGTCTCACATATTAGCACACATTATGAGGGCTTAAGTTGCACTTGTTGCAAACAATGTTTTTCATGGATTTGATAAGAAACATACCAATATTTTAAAAGCGACCACCTCCATATTATTTGACTATAAATGATGACACAAGAAAACACTTAATTATCAAGGAATTACTAGTTTATTTTGATTTAAGAAACCTTTATCACTTAAGTGAAGTTAAAACATATTCATGGTTCTGAAGAAATGATAATTTCTGACTCTAGTTCTTTTTTGCATGCAGATTTTTTATTTCGTTGGGTTTGGTCTGTTCTGTATTGAGGCACTGCTCAGTGTTTGGGTCATGCAGGTCATTTTTCTCTACGAATATGACATTTTCATTGTCCTGATTTTAACAATAACTGCATAACTTAGTTGACTAAAATGTTTAGGTTAAAGTTTTTTATTTTTCAGATTTTAGGTTAAAGTAGCCCACCTAATAGACATGTTGCTTATCTATATCTTAAATGAAAATTTAGTTGAAGGATTGCGAATAATTACCTAAGTCATCATTTATTAAGTAACTACTTGTAGTTTTTAGATCAAGTGAACGTTCAGAATTATCATCTATTAAGGTATCAATTACACTTTTTAAATTCGATTGAAATTTGAAACTGAAAAGGATCTTTAATGTTCTAACATATTTGTATCAACGGCTGTGGTAACTCTGTGCAGCAAGTATATATGTACTTCCGAGGAAGTGGAAAGGCTGCAGAAATGAAGCGTGAGGCAGCACGTGGTGCTTTCAGGGCAGCAATTTGATTACTGTATTTAGCTCACCTGTTTTGAGTGCCAGTATTTGAGGGGAAGAAAACTCTTGATCAGGCTTATATCCAATTCGTACCTCTGCTTTCCTGTATCTTCTTGGTATTTCCTTTCTCAGCATACTATTTGTTGTCTTACATGGAAACCAAACAGATTTCATTCTTTTTTTTTCCAATTTACTGGGGAAATATATTGTATGTATAGCTTCTTCGAAGCCTTGTTCTTTCTTGTGTTCATCATCTCCTTTTTCTTGTGAGTTCGTGCTATTCTGCTCAGTATTGACAATTTGTGCTATTCTGTTCAGTATTGACAATTTGTTGCTAAGTTTGTTGATTTAATTGACTTCTCCCTGCATAAACTCTAGGTTTTGTATTTTATTGATAACATTGTGTTACACTGCGAAAATGTATCCCGGAGAGTTTACAAATGCTTGAACTGACACTGTTTCTAATAATGGATATTTAATGTTGACAGTAGTGCTGGGCTGCTGGCTTTAGATTCATCTGTATGACAAAGTCCTGTCAACAGTACGATTAAGAACGGACGGAAACCAAATTGAGTCTATGAATACTAAGAAACAAAAATCAATAATAATGCCTACTGTTCGAGCTGGTGATTTTATCAGGAACACGAAGCTATTTGCCATTGGCTACTGATTACGACTTGATCCCAAATCCAATTCTTCGGGAGAAAATCTTCCATGAACGTATCTTTGGCTTCCCAAGTTTCTCAATTTCTTGCTTCATGCTCAGACACTCTTTCTCGAGCTCCAGAACTTGCAACCTCATGTCATCAACATCCACGTGGAAGTCATCCTCTGTTTGAATTGCTCCAATGCTTCTCTTCTGGATCACAAAGTCACCATTAGAAGTCCGAGAGCTCTCCATACTCTCGGAGACTACGAAACGCCCTGCAATGGAGGTTCGCAGGTGGAGCTGCTCAAAGAAAAGGACTTGAACGACCAGTCTCAATGGCAGCCTCTCATTCTGGGCTGCATGCGTGCAGGCTTCCAATGAAAGCTTTTGGCAATTCACCAGCTGGCAGATCTGCTCCTTTTCTGACTCCGTGAGCCATGGATGTGTCTGCAATTAGAATTAACCCGTAAATTAGAAATGATTTCAACAGGAAAGATTAATATAGAACAGCCACTAGATTACAGCTTAATTAGGTAAATTACCTTCAGATATATATCAATTGCTCTATAGATGCCATCATCCAAAGGCCTCGCGTGATTAGGAATAACAGCAGCTAGAGACAGGAACTCGGGAAGCTTCAAATTGATATCACTTGCAACTTCTGCAAGATATCCATCCACAAGCTTTGCCACCGACGCCATTGGTGTCAAAGGAGCTGGAAGAGAGGTCACTGATTGCCCCTCATCTATCACCACAACTGAAGTTGCAGTCGTCCGCTCCGTTGCCATGAAGTGAGCAAGGATTTGATGGACACAATCTACGTCGTACTGAGTTGAATCATCATCCAGATTTGGTATCAGAAGATCCTCCAATGCAGCTTCCTCCAGCTGCACTCCTATTCTCCTCTCCAAGTTTTCCCTGCAGGAAGCACTCACACGTAGGGTGATCGCAGTGCGAAGCATGCCGAAGAGAAACTTTGTTGACGTGACACCCTTCTTCGTGGGTAGCAGTTGAACAATCTCCTCAAGAAACACTCTCTGATCACCCTCCGAAGGTGCCGAATCTGATGCGCAAAAATTAGTGTATGATCTGTTCAGGCCTGGTAGAAATTTCTTAGCAGCAAACATGAGAACGCCGGCAACATTTTCTGGCTCCATTCCTTTGGCCTCAATGGCCAAGATGAATCTTTTAAGGAAAGGCAGACTGAAGGATGAAGCATCTTCATACCACCAGTTGGAGATTACCGACTTTGGTGCCTCCGCAGAGACTATTCCATTCCAAAGATTACTACCTTGTTGAGCTTTTGTTGCGGTGCTGCTGGTGGTGGTGTTTCCAGCCATGTTTATAAGACTTGGGTCAGCGCAAGCTTTAGATGCAAGATAGTTGATGCACCTCGAGACGATGTGGAGCTGCTCCGCGTGGGGAAGAAGGGTCTTGCATGCTTGCAGGGCCTTGATTGAGTCTTTCCAGCTGCTGAGTACTTCATGGAGGAACTTCTCTGTCTGCATGATGAGGTTTCCTTCTATATAATCTTCAGTCATGCCGAGGTGCTCAGCAGCACATCTCACAGAGACGACATTGGCGGCATTCAACTCTATCTTGATGTCGTAGCAAAACTTGGCTACCAGTTCGAAAGCCATCGCACCGCCAGGGATATCATGAAGTTGAAGAACGCAATGGTTTCCATTCTCACTGCAGAATTCACTGATCATTTTTCGCAGAAGGCCACTCCTATTAACGAGTGGGAACTGCAACGCATGTCATTAGCTCAAATTAAGTTATATATATTTTTTATTGGTGTATTGGATGCGTATGTTTCAATTAAATGTCAATGAAGTGGAGAAGGGCAAAATTTAGATGCTGAAAACATACCTTATGCAGATAAAAAGACATCTCTCCTACTTCGATGATGACATCACTTGCAAGCTCAGTTAAGCATTTCCTGCAAAGGAGGAAAATAAATCAAGCCATAATAATTTTTTGCTAATAAAAAAAAAAATAATATTTTTATCCGTGCAGATTGAGGTAATATTACATTATCTATCCCTAGAAATAAAATCTGGTGAAGTAATATAATACTTGTTACGACTTGCTTGATGGGATAACTAGCTGATCTATGCGATGGGATAACTGATCTCATACTAGTCCCACTTAAATGAAGGTGAACTTTAAGGGGGCTTTTGGTATGAGGTAATCTAAATGGATTACTGATAATCTTAGTTAAAATTATCTGGGCCCCATTAGATTACCGCATTTGGTTGAAACAGATTACTGATAATCTGGATGCCCATGGTAATCTACATTACCACTCAAGTGGTAATCCACATTACCAAGGGAGGGGGTGACTATGTCGATCACGAGTAAGGTGGTAATGTTATTTTTTTATTTTTGACTAAAATACCCTCAACTAAAATATTCTTATTTGACATAGAAAAAAATCATCGCCTCATCTCATAGTAAATTGGTAATTCATTTTTTTTTTTTTTTATTTGAGGGTATTTTAGTTAAAGATATAATTTTCCTAGTAATCTTTTTTTTATACCAAACAAGATAATATGGATTACTAGCGAGATTACCGGTACATACCAAACATCGTAATGTAACATTACCGGTAATTTTAAAAGTGGTAATCTAGATATTTAGTAATCTTAAGTGGTAATGTACAAAACGCCCCGTAAAGGCAATGCTCTAACCCCCTTTAATCTCACCCCACGCCTTGATAGGGCAATGCTCTAACCAATTGGACTGCAGTCCCGACAAGGTGTCCCGGCAAGGTGTATAGTATACTTAATTATTCTTAATAGTTTCAAAAACTATTTTCTTCGTCGTGTTGTAACAAAGACACGAATGACATACTAATTAATTGATATCATATACGTATAGATATGAACTGTTTATTAGTAACTTGCTCTTTTTTTAATTGCCAAAAAGGGTAATCAACCTTTCAATGAGAAAAAAAGGTTTTTTTCTTTCCTATTCATAATCTTTGCTTTAATTAATTCGAGATCATTAGAAAGATAGAAAAACATAAATAGAGAAAGAAAAAAAATGACTCTTTCTCTTTTTATGGAGGACAAATTTCTTACATCATATTCATAGAGCAACAAATTTTTGGGCCGAGCTGGATTTGAACCAGCATAGACATATCGCCAACGAATTTACCGTCCATCCCCATTAGCATCGACCCAAGAAGAATACCTAGCATTCTCTATTATAACTATTTGATATTTGACCTTTCATTCATCTTCCAGTACTCCTCATTCC
Source organism: Canna indica (assembly GCA_034359265.1). Taxonomy (NCBI): domain Eukaryota; kingdom Viridiplantae; phylum Streptophyta; class Magnoliopsida; order Zingiberales; family Cannaceae; genus Canna; species Canna indica. The sequence continues at coordinate 70,962,004 of CP136897.1, forward strand.
AAGCTCTCAATCAAATACCATTTCTATCAATCCCTTCCACTACTTATTTCCAATTTACTTTTTTTCTCCCACTTATTACATAATACTTTACCCATTTCAACTAACAATAACATTTAGGAATTTCACTAATATAACAAACACAATATATAAACAATCAATAGACCACCAAAGAAATTAAAGAGAACAACTACCCAGGCAATGCTTTTGCTGAAACAAAAAAGGAAGAGAAAGAAATGTATCATATAGGTTTTGCTTCCAAAAAAGCATAAAGAAAACACACACATATAAACAATGCATCACCATTCACCAAAGAGATAAGGAAAAGAAAACAACAGGAACAGATTCTTTTAGATAACTGACAAGATCAATGAATTAACCAACCTGCAAACTTCTAAGTATGGAAGCCAAAGAGTGGAATAAGGCAACACCAAATGTAAGAATCATCATAATATATATCTGTTGACAGATTGAGATGGAGAGATCGATGAATACCATGTTTGGCCTACGAGTTCAAAGGCTTCTGCCTTGGAACCTAGCTTCAATGTCGCCATCACTTTCACCAGCTTCCTTCCTTTTCCTTTCTTTCTCTACCTTTTCTCCCTGGGCTTATGTTAAAAAGTCGATTCTAAAAAAAAGGGCAAACCTGCAAAGCCTTCCAAGAAAATTATTAAGGAAAATAGCACAAAAAGAGAAATTATTTTCCACATCATTCCGAGGAAAGTTTGAGGATAATTAATGAATTTACCCTTATAAATTCCAATATAGCAGATATGTCCCTCCATCAATATTGCTATCACATGTTTCTTTCAATAAATTAGAGGGATAAGTATAAAAATTACTAATTTGATAGGTCTTTTTTTTAAAAAATAAATAAATGTATTATTGTAGCTAGGGAATTAAAGATCCCACAAAAATAAATAATAGTATTGTGTTGCATCAAGAGTTTAAAAAGCCCGAGTCAAGTGGGTCCAGCAGCTGTCAATAACCTCAAGTTTTCCAATAAATACTCGCTGATGCATGGATTCCAAGGGCTTGAATTGCCGCTTACTGAGTCTTCAGTGAATGAGGAGGACAGCCATTCATGCATCATGTGTTACTCCATACACTGTTCATTGAATCTTTTATATGGGGATTTTAATTTGTTCCTAGCTAGCAAGTTGACCTTATCCTTGAGCCACATAGCCACATATACATATCTTATCTCCTACAAATTATTTATGATGATGTAACACATTGTATATTAATTGCCATCAATTTGTTGCCTTGCTTTCAGAGGTTACTTCACTGCTCACCAGACTATATATTGTAACCAAGGTTTATTCTATTGGCGAGTTCGAGGAAAACTCATACCTCATGATGTGTTTATCTCTATCTAATTTTCTCTCTCGAATTCATTGAACTCGCACCCAACGTAGAATTAATGAACTCAATCATGCAAGTAATATTCTCATTGGGCTTCTACTCTCAAAGTTCTTAATCAGATTTCTGGTTCTTCTCCAAGATTACAGGGTTACCCATAAAAACTCTTGTGATGATTAATTACTATACTAATTAAATTACTTCAGTCCAATTTACCTCTTATGCTGATATAACTGGTATTGTGGTTGCTGAAATAAAATGCATGCCATTCAAAAAGGTTCACCTGATGGGTTAATTTGGAGTTTGTGATGCTCATTTTGGTTCCTAAAGTTTACATCATCAAATTAAAAGAAAATTATTTGATCAATTAAATTTATTTTTATTTTCACTTTGATCCTTAAAGTTTAAGAAATCTCAGTTCGGCTAATCAAATTTATTCTTTTGTCCTTATAATTTAAAAATTCTCAACATGGTCTATTAAATTTAAAAAATCTCATATTTTTTTCATTGGTCAATCTTTTAAAATAATATATCAAATTATTTTTCATTAAATCGGTGGGATTTAATCGTAGATGGCATATTTAAGAAAGAAAAAAATTGTAACTATACTCTAGTCATAATAATTATCAATATCATTTGCTAACTTATCAGTACTCGTTTATTGAGTATATTAATTAATAAAACACGAGAATGCGTGAGAATTTTATTCAATATGGTGATAAAATAATTTAACGGACCAAGTAAGGTTTTTTTTCAAAGTATAAAATTTATAGAAATCAAAATAAATTCGAGGAGGCAAAATAAACTTTTTGAACTTCAAAAATCAAAATAAAATTACATATCAACTTCATGAGCCAAAACTAAATTTTCAAAAAGAGATTTTTTTTTTCAAATTCAAAGATCAAATAAGAATAGACATAAACTTTAAGGCCAGGCCACAATAATTGTTTTCCTTTTCCAAACTAAACAGAGCAAACCAGTTGTCACTGACATGAAGCCAGTGATGCAGAAGAGGATACAAATTAATTTTAACTCCAACCTAACTCTAGCAAACCTAATTAATTAACATCAACACCCACCTATCACTATGACTTGCCCTTAGAGCAATAACACAATATTTCAAATAATTTTTTCTTCAGAAACTGAGACAATCAGGCATAAGTATAACAAAAACTCAAAAGGGCACCTAATTAAGCAAGGAAGAAAAATAATAAGGGCTAGTGATTCCATCAGAAGAATGTAGCAGATGATATTAGATATATGGCTTTAGCAGTTTTACATGTCTTGTCCATAGGTTGAAGGATATTAAAAAATGCCCAATGGTGGGATGTGGCAAATAATCTCAGCATTTGTGGAATACAGTCGCCAAAATAATCGAATAAATTAGGAAATTGTGACCAAGAATTCCATTCTGCCTGAGAATAATTGAACCCAAAATGTCTCCTCCTGGTGCCTTGATTAATTGCGCAACTTGCAGTGAGTAATGCAGGATCAGCATGCTGATGCAGTATCAGCTTTTTGGAACTTGTCTAGCTTGAAGAAGTGCGAGCGATTTCTAGCTTTCAGAATTGCGAGTGAAATCAACACAGGTCTGACAGTTGCAATCTGAGAAACGGCAAATATCGCATCCAAAACAGACGCATGTTGTGCACCCCTTGCAGGATGGAGAACGTAAGCAACCCCGTAGGACTTTGCGACTTGCTCGCTCCTCTTCATCATCGCAGGTGACCCTGCCGATATGGTATTAGTAAATTCTTAAAAATGATCAACATTGGAGAGAAAAAAAAATCGTCAAATAATAATGATTTATGTGATATGGAGAACTTCTAAAAAGGATGATAAGAACACCAGCGAAGCAGAGAAACAATAAGTATCTAGTACTACTATTAGATATTTCCAACAACCATTCAAATTGATCCTGAAAATAACATCTAGCTTGGATCACTTGGATCAGAATATTTCAACTGATATATTTGGACATCTGAATCTAGTTGAACAAGCACCGTCAAGCCAGTGACAATACTCTAACACTAGGCAATAAGAATTAACTATCATTACCCAATGCGCCAAAAAGCACTTTACATCCAAGGCCTGTGAAAATCTAAAATGATAAAAATATGTTGTTGCGATTGCTTTTCTTAGGATGTAATCACATACAACATGAAATGTAGGAGAACTTCATTCAACAGCAATTGTAGTAGCATAGATCATGGAAGTGATGATGCAACATAGTATGGGACAATTGCTTACCAGTGGCACACAATTTTAGTATTTTCTTGTCTTTTGATGTGTGAATAAACCACATAGGATGACTGAATTAGGTTATTTACTCAATATGTACTTGCTAGTGCACCTGGAATGTACTCAGCATTTATCTTAAAATTCCACTTCTCCAGTTTCCAAACCCAACTTGTAAATTTTGCTAAAGTTGATCCTCTTTTTAGTTTCTGGATGGTCAGATAAATTTATATTAGAACTTGAAAATGTGGAATATTTTTCAGAAGGATCAAAAAGATCATAGATGTTAAATGAAAATTGTCTTACCAGAGGTGCATTCTTTGTAACAAAAGAAATGAAATGTAAAGTGAAAACCAATGGAACTTGTAGTAAGAAAAACTGTAAGTACCTTGTAACTGAAGACACTCAATATTGTGATGCAAATAATAAACTGAATTAATAGGTGAACAAATCAAAGCTTGTTTCATCCTATATGAGAGGCTAAGATCATAATGATGAAAAGTTATTCTACCAGGTGATGATCCTAAAGTTCACATAAGTTAAAATTTCTCTGGAACATATAGAAAATGAATTGACGGTACTCAATCTTTCCAGAATAAATAGTTTCCAAAATGATAGTAAGGACTGACAAAAGAGTTGTTCCTAAAAAAAGTAGACACTTTGTTTCACATCATAGTTGAGCTATACAGAATGTGTCAATAATTATGATGAGAAAACAATTCTTTAAAACAAAATATTAAAAGAAGAGAAATAGAACATGTTCATTTGATCTAAAGAATTAACAGAGTTCAGAGTAATCTTGTTGATTCTGTATTTGAAGAAAAAAATTAAGGACCATAAGGGAATTATTTCATGGGAAAATCTATAATTGAAGACTGAAACAAATCATCAAAGAAGTTGATCAAGAGAAAATTCATCTTAGTTTGTCAAAAACATATCAATATACAATGTGAAATTGAATGCATGCTAAGATGTATCAAATCCATATAACCCATGTAAAAGCTTCGACTGATTGCTTAGCAACAAAACAGGTAATGGCTAACTTGCTTTTATAGATAAGTATTATTACTAAGTTATAAATAATCAGATTAACACTCAAAACTCATGGGTTTGGTCTAATCAACTGTGCCACCTTGAAAAAGTCTGCTGTCTGACAAACAAATAAAATGCATCAGAAAGTAACAAAATGCAACCAGAATAAGACTCTTGGGGACTTACCTGTCAAATGTTAAGTCGGAACAATTCCAATTGGGATTTCTCACAGCATCATGATAACTTCGCAGTTCCTCTTTAGTACGCAAGCGAAACCTACGCTCTTTGTTACATCTTTTACAGCAAACAAATTCATCACGGTGGCATGGCCGTCCATTGGGACCTTTATGAGATCCATTAGCACCTTTCGATGCTTGGTTATAGTATTTAAGCAGTACTGTCTTTGAAAGTGGAACCTTGTCGCCTTTGACCATGACCCACACATTGCTTTTCCATTTCCTTGCAGTCTCCCGTCCGGAATGCTTCTCAAAAGCAGGTGGTGTCAACTTATCTGATTACGATCACGAAGATTCAGCAAACAGACAGACAATATCAGTACCATTAGCTATTACAACTGTAATAGGTATACATAATGTATAATTTAATTTTGAGACTGAATACTATATAATTTAGCAGTAGATAACTCGATATGAATGAAGCATGTGCGTCCCTACATTTTTCTTGATGAAAGACTAGATCTAGTAACACAAGGTATATCATACACATTGAATGCATGATATTGCAGATATCATAATTCATAGGGATTTTCCGTGGGACAAATAAGTGGACGACACCAAGATTAATTCAAATAAAAGAATCTGTAGGATATACATTTGAAATTTTTAATGAAACAAAAATCTTTTCACACGGCATGCTTACTGTAAAATAGAAAGCACTTCTAGACAATTCTTTCGTAATACTATTTTGTACTTCTTGACTGTTTAAAATGATGAAAAGACACAGCTGACATATCCCCGGTACAAACTTTATTGTCCCACCTAAAATCTCTGATATTACACCCTCACCATGACATTACAAAAGAACAGAGGTAAAGTACTCATTACTACTACGAATTTCTTATCAAAGCAAGCCTAAATGGATGGCAGAAAGATGAAACAGCTCAGCTACAATGAAGAATAACCTTGATTAGCATTAGCTGAAGCTAACAAATAGACCTCAACTTTGTGAGTCAGAAGAAGATGATACCAAAAAGAACACGCAGAGGTTCTCTAGAGAAATGAATCAGAATCAAACTAATATGAGACATAGTAAGATTGATCACTCATGAGATCACTGAAAAATATTTGTCATCTAGCATGATAAGTGAACATTAATAACCAAGACCAGCAATGTACTACCAGCAAGCACAGAGCACAGTTACCAAATATATCTGAAGAGCGCCATACATTCAATCAGAAAACTGAAGTGGGCAAAAAAAGAGGTACCAAGTCCCAAAGGAATTCCTTGACTTGCATGCAAAAGAGGATGAGTCTACAGGAACAAGACAATAAACAGCTTGCACGGTAACATACAAATAAAAACAAAGCTCAAAGGTGCGAACAAGGATGATCTTATGGCAAGTTAACAAGCACGCTCCAGAAGCAAACAACGTGCATCATGAAGACTAGATTGGATCATATTTTACACAAAGAACATGAAGTCAAACTTATTATCTTAGTCTGCATGACAACGTTTACGAGGAACCAAACCGGTCAGAAACCATCGCATCAAATGATCCAACTCACCTTCCTGACAGCCCGGTGTGCACTCGCAGCTGATCTCGAGATCACCGGAGGCGAAAACCCTAAGCCGCCCGACAGCGTCCCCGTACCGGTGGCTCGTACACCCGCACATCACCTCGACGAAGTCATTGCCTTTCTTCAAGCCGCTCATCTCGCTCAATTCCTCGTCGTCGAACAAAAAGGCGGCATCTTTTCCCTGACCACTAGCCATCTTTCTGCAACACTAAAGAAAACACCCAAAGCTCATCAAAGATCCATCCTTTAGTGCAAAAGCCAGGAGAATAAACCCAGCGACGAACCGAGATGGACTCCAGGCGCTTTCGAACTTACAAGAAATAACGAAAAAAAATGCCCAAATGCAATCAGTGACAAATAGAACGATCGTAGAAGAACAAACATACGACTTTTAAGGGTTCGCAGGGGGATCTAAGATTCCAAGATGAGAACGACGTCAACAACGCAAACAAGACGCTCAAGCGACCAGCAAACCTCGTCGGCAGCAGTGGCTCCCAGAAAAAGAGGCGAAGAGAGTACTAAAGGCGCCACCTTTATGCGCCGGAGAGCCACTGCGGCACGGCAAGAAGCAAGGCCCTACAAGGATCCATCAAACGGAACCGCGTCGCACACGCCTCTCACCAAATAAACCGATGGGAAAAGGGGAGACGGCTCACCCACCCCTCCTCTCGGATCAATATAGGCTCATAGCATTCCCATGAGGGCCCGAACTCCTCTCTCTCCACTCCGCGACTCACTCGTCAATCCGCAGAGGCAGAAGGCGAATCCCAGCGTCCCCTCCGTATTTCAAAGAAATCTCCACGAGAGAGAGAGAGAGAGAGAGAGAGAGAGAGAGAGAGAAGTGCTTAATGACAAAGAGGAGAGTAGAAAAGCAGGAGAGGGGACACTTTGGGAATCCCAGAAGAGGCCTGTTGTGACTTGTGAGCTGGCATCATCAGCATCAGCATTCAGCAGCGCTCTGCGGCTCGTGCATGACATGACATGAACAAGAATAACTTATTTGTACATTTTATTCCACAAACATACCGCACTGTGTGTTCGATCGATGTGCAAAAAAAGAACAAAAATGCAAATTAATATGAGCACATCTCCAAAATCATACTCACGAAATTTGAAACTGCCATTTCTACAACTCAAAAACAGCTCCTTTTTGTTTTCTCAATTCCACACATTCAAGTTTTAAGTTTTACAACGTCTGCAAAAAGGATGGGAAAAAGTGAGAACACAAGTAAGGAGAAGAACAAAAGCGTGTACTCCCTTTTCCCTACCATTACAGTGGCTGATGATGCCTTTCTCCAAATATCAAACTTGGATTTTGGGCCACAGCAAAAGTGGATGGCTTTATTCCTTCTCAAAACTCAAGTGCACCTCATGTTGCCCCCTTCCCCCTCCAATATGGTCCATACTGTCCATGCTCCCCCATTGTGCATTGATGGGCACTCTTCATGGAGGCACATTGGATGTCTAAACTAAGCAATCTATAATTGAAGAAATGCAGAATGGTTTTGAATGTTCACCAAAAATAGCAGTTCACAAGGCCGTGCAACAAGGGGCAGAAAGTGTATGCTCTCATGCATGAACACATGCTTTTACATCTGAATGAAATGCTTGTCGTCTCATTGTTCGGTCAATGTTGAATGTGATGATAAATTACGAGCCACCAAGGTTGAATTAGTGTGTTTGAAAAGGATTATAAAAGCACTAAGCGTACGTATGACCAGAAGTATGAAAAGGATTATTAATCTTTCTTTCTGATGCAAGTGTAGTGAGGTTGACTGCATGTTTTTTTATGAGTGCTGCTTAGTTTAAAGTTGACTAAAGACTTTGAATTCTACCTAGAAAGCTTGAGCTAATTATAAACAAGGAACAAATCACCATGAAAACCTTTGCAATTTACTAATCATGCGGTCATGCCTATAATATTCCGTTTTTTAGTAATTACCAAGGGAGCATTTATTATTCTTCAAGAACAGTGCAAAAGGAGAACATAAAGACAGTACTGTTGTCAGTAAGGAGAGTAGTAACATGAAGGGTCATCTGCTCATCTGATGTATTCTGACTTCACAGCAGTAGTTTTCATGGCCCAATGCATCAGGGCATCAAGTTGCATGATTTAAAAACTTAGTAGATACTACTATATGTAATCCAATGACATGTAATTGTAGGCTACAATTCAAAAGGTTTAGGACTCCAAGAGATGCTTTCTTTCTTGGGGTTGCACTAATTAGCACTTAACATGTCCATCAGAGAATGACTAATTTTAACAAGCATAGATATCATTCCTCTCAAGAAAACAAGCTTAGATATCACATGACAACTAAACTTGTGATAATCTCAAAAATAGGCTTGATATTATGTTCATTTGAGTTTAATTGCGAGTTTGACGACTAATTGTTTTTCATGCGCAAACTAGAATTACTATTTCTGAACTAGATTTGAGCTCGGGATTAATTAGCTTGCTCATAAATATATAAGCTTACATCACATATTTCCCCTAATTGATCTGAATCGTTAAATTGGGCTAAATAATTAATATCATGAGTTCACGACTCCTATGATTGATTTGATGAAGCATTTGGTCTCACCCAAATGTGATCAAATTGGGCCAAAGCATTTGGTCTTCACCCAAATGTGATTGAATTGGGTCAAATATATCGAATTTGTTATTAGTAGATTTACTAATAAAAAGTCTAGAGTTCTTGATTTAAAAAGTCTTTGTTTCACTAGGATAGGATAAAAATGATAGGAAGAATTGGTTAGGATTGGTTATCCGTTATAAATTGAACATAATACAAAATTTATATTCTTCTAATCATAATTTCTACTAATTCAAGCACCAAACAAACACGATATTAAAATTTCAATCATTTATCATATTCTTATTTATCCCATGAAGCAAACATATACAATTTTTTTTTCCAATTTACTTAAAATTTTTTGTTTTTTGAATTGACCTACAATTGAATAAATACCCAAATTATGATTCCGCAACAAAAAGAATTTTGGGACCAATAGAGAATTAAAACATTTGTACTCATATAGGATTTGTCCATGGGTTGGCAAGAATAGTGCACTTGTCAATGACATGATCTATTCCAATCAACAAAGAAGGAGAGGAAAACATAATAAAATCCATAATGAACATATTATAGCTAATTTTAAAACTATTATGATATTAACTAGTAAGATTTAGAATATTAAAATTTATCTATATATATAAAGTTCTTGAAAATTGGCAACATTTGTAAGTGAGAGTGAGGTTGATAATATACTTTACCCAAAATATATCAACTTGCTACATTTTAGATTATTTTTCAAGTATATGCTATTGAATTATTATTATTATATGTGAATTAATTAGTTGACATAGTCTATTATTTATTTATTAACATGAATTTAAAATTTACAACAAAAAATATATTTGAAAAAGTATCTATACCCGTATTAATTTGAAGTAAAATTCCTCTAATGTAAATGTATAAGTAGATTTTTGAGAAAGAAAATCGTTCGGAGATTCATGTACAAAAATAGCAGAAGCAACGAAAAATAATTTCAAAAAAAAATATTCCTATATTCCATATCATCGACCCCCTTGAAGCATATTAGAACTCAAACATAAAAGAGGATGGCATAAAATATACCTTAGACGATGAGATTGTGAACGAGCATTTTGATCCTCAAGCAAGACGCCCACATGCACATCCTCCAACGGTGATCCACACCAAGATAATCGTAACATCGAGAAAACACCTTTTATTGTTGAGTGCCTCCCCGTGTTGGGCTCAACACACGTGACATGCTCGGCATGACCCGCGTGCCCAAGGGACGAGCCCAGTCCATCCCTTGGGCACGAGCGTGTTCGGGTTAAGCGCGGTCCTTTTCGGGCCAGATTCCTCCCGTTCATGGGCAGATTTGGCCCATTGACACAATTACAAGTTTTAGAATAATAATTTTAGGGCTAAAAAAAAGAATATTTATAGCAATAATTTTGGGGGTATTCACAAGATAGATGGCATTTGCTCTATATGTACTTATGTACGGACACCCGCACGCACCTGAATCACAAGATAGGTGGTAGGTGCGCAAATGTAATTTTAACCCTAAATTAATGATAGCCTTTTAATTTTTCTCACCACGTTCCTCCTCTAACAGCGGTCTGCAGGCACAGCGAGATCCATCGACTCAATGGGTAACTCCTCGTTGACTCACTCCCTCTCTCCGATGTCTCGTTCTCTTTTCTATTTGATCGCACTTTTTTCTTCAAATCGAGAGAGTTTCGATGGTGTTGAACTGGTTGATCTCTCGCTGCAATTGCTGCAGCTTCAGTTCGCACGGGTGCCTCGATTTAGTGTTGTAAAAAGTGATCCTTTTTTCGATCTTTTCTTCCGTCGTTCTCGATTGTAAAGAGCATCGGTTAAACAGCTCGTTGGGGGTAGGTTTTTTTATTTTTCAAGGGAATCTAGTAATCATCAGCCTTTGAAAGGTATCGGTAACTTAAAAGCTAGTATTTTGTAGCCTTGATTGCTGAGTTGAGTTGAAATGAACTTGATGAATTTTCCTGACTTTGACTCCAGACACAATGTTTCCACAAATTGATCTGACGACAATGGATCGCCCAACACTCACTTTGCTAGGGGCAGCATGCTGTGTGGTTTTGACCTTACATTTTACTATACAGTTACTGTCACAGCATCTTTTCTATTGGAAAAACCCAAAGGAACAGAAGGCTATAATAATCATTATTCTTATGGCTCCTTTGTATGCTTTAGACTCCTTTGTTGGTCTGCTAGATATTCAGGGCAGCAAGGTCTTTTTTACCTTCCTGGACTCGGTTAAAGAATGTTATGAGGCTTTGGTAAGTCATGTTGTAAACCCAGAATTGCACTTTAATACTATTAGTTATGGAAATTCAAGTGTTCAATCAAAGTTCATCATGTAAGCTTATTCTCTAATATGCAGGTGATTGCTAAGTTCATGGCTTTGATGTATAGTTACTTGAACATTTCTCTCAGTAAGAATATAGTGCCAGATGAAATTAAAGGCCGGGTGATTCATCATTCTTTTCCTGTATCTCTTATCCTGGTATGTTTCGGACTTATTCAAAGTTGAAACGAGAATATCACTTTGAGATATTATTAATGTATTTAAAGTGATTGATATGGACTTGATTTAATTTAAGGTGTCACCAAAGAGAAAAACTATCGCTACAATTTGCCACTTACACATGACGTGATTCCCATATATTTGGGATAATCTACTCTTTCTTTTTTTGGTTTGTAGTTAAAAGGTACAGTAGAGCAGCCTCTCCATATGAGGCAGAGGATGCATGGATGTGATCCTCTTAAGATGCCACAATGACAATAGTGTTGTCCACTGGCCTTCTCCTTTGATAATTCTCACTAGGATAATGATTATTCTTTTAGTTGATCATGTAGAATAGGCTTCGCTTTATTTGAGGCAAGATAATTCCATTTTCTATCAATCTACGTATGTTGCTACCCGATTTGGATAATCCTTTCTGGTTTCATATGTATATGTCATGACAAGTTTGTATATATCCTGGTGAAGTATATGAATCGAAATGTGTTCTCGATGGCAATATCTGTAAGCCTCTATCCCCATATAGACAGTTATGATAACTTCTTATTACCTATTTTGAGAATTATGCTTATTTTTTGCTTTATTTGCAACTAAAAAAAGAGTTGATACGCTTGCCTGAAATGCAGCCTCACACTGTCCGACTAGAGCACCACACATTGCAGCTTCTAAAGTACTGGACATGGCAATTTGTTGTGATTCGGCCTATCTGTTCTGTTTTAATGATTGCACTTCAACTTCTTGGCTTGTACACGACGTGGATCAGCTGGACTTTCACCATTATACTAAATATTTCAGTTTCTATGGCATTGTATGCTTTGGTGATTTTCTACCATGTTTTTGCAAAGGAATTGGCACCACATAAACCTCTTGCAAAGTTCATGTGCATAAAAGGAATCGTTTTCTTCTGTTTCTGGCAGGTACTTATCTGTGTCAATTTTCTACCTTGTACTTTCTTTTACATCTGTCTTAGCTGTCTCTAGCACTAGTTAATAGGTGATCCATCTGATTTATCTGGGGAAAAAACTAGAGTTGTTGAATCTTCATTTAAGTGCACATTCTGACTACTTTCATGTGTTGCTGCAAGGTATTTCTGGAAAGTTAACTTCCCAGGCTTATTATATTTAAGTATAACAATAAATTTTTTTAGTGGGTTACCTGATTCGAGGAAAACAAATGTAACAAACAACCTTAAATTAAGAAGAAATCTGTTTCTAGTGCCATTACTGTTGTTGATCAGATAGTTCTGTTTTTACAAGTGTTGTTAGTGTCAGTGCACATGTACAGAAATCAGCTTGCTTCCTGAAGCTAGAGTATTGAGGTAGTATACTGATGCGTCTGAAATTTGTAACAGAATGAAAATTGTCATTACTTGGTAGCAAATTGTGATTCAGGTCATGAAGATAGCCTGAGATATTATCTACCATTTCCAATGCAAATTGTTATACTAGGCATAAACTTATCCTGAGATGGGAATGGGATCTACCATCTTCAAAGTTCAGACAGGTAGTCTAACAAAGATGCTCAAAATTCAACTATGATAACTGGTTAGGCCTGAGTCATTTCAGTTGAGACTAAACTTTACTAGTCACACCACGAATGAATTCAGAGTAAGGATGTGCATGCATGACAACGATTCATATCTCTCCATGTGGACTGAGATGTTAGGATAGGTACTGATTTTAATTAATAAGCATTATTTAGAATTGAAAATCAGTACTGAGATATAAATCAAGATTTAAAGCATAATGGAGCTCGACTTTAGGTTATCAAGTGCCTTATGAAGGCATTCAATATATTCTCACTCTTTGGTTGAATGGCAAAATTATGCTTGCTATTTTTAGCAACTGAAGCTAATTTTCAAGAAAGGCGTGAGTGAACATTAGTAGTCTAAATCAAACTTGCGTTGGTTACACTCATTCAAAGTGTCATACACAGTACCTTTGCCGAGGTGAATTTGATTCAGAGTATACTATCATTGGAAGGACCAGAATGAGAAATTTTTTTGTCTAGCATTTAGGATTTAATTCTTACTTTTTTGGAAAATCCTATATTCAGTTAAACTCACTGTCCTTTTGGCAAGAATTTTAAATGAGAACTTTTCATTCCAATACTTAATGATAGCAGTTCCCACTTTTTTGTTACTTCAGTGAACCATATTTACTAATTTACAAGGCAATTTCATTATAGTGGTATACCAGCCACCAGTTCTGGAATTTCCAGTTCTAATGGAAGCTTGATATGATGTTCTTAGAAGATACTTATAAATGTTTTTTAGTGCTACTCAAAGCTGCTGAAACTTCCATGATGATAGTATGCATGGATGCAATATATGTGCACTCACAAATTGTTCCTGCTCTACTATATTCTTCTTGGAGACTTCATATAGACTGCTAATTCTTTCCAGATAGATATGGCTATTTTACATTTCAAAATGATCTTGATTTTTCTGCCAGGGGCTTGCACTTGAAGTGTTAGCTGCAGTAGGTGTGATTAAACCGCACCATTTCTGGCTAGATGTAGAGCACATCGAGGAAGCCATACAAAATGTCCTGGTGATTTTGGAAATGGTTGTCTTCTCTGTCCTTCAGCAGTATGCTTACAATGTTGTTCCATATACTGGAGTTGATGCAGGAAAGACAAAGAAGAATGAATGATAATGTGCTGACCACAAAGATGCATGAGGCTTCGTAATCTTGTATACTACCATGTTTGTATTCTGCAACTTGAGTTTTTAGTATAAGTACTTACGCAGAATGGATATTTTATGTTAATGTTATTTTATTTATTAATTTGGAAAACAAATATGTTTTGTAGTACAAGTACTGGTGTAGAATAAATGTTGTATGTTACATCTTGAAGAAATTAATATGCTGCAAATTCTTGTAGAATGGATGCCGTATGTAATTTAAGCTCATGTTTTGCTTGTGAAATTTTAATTTCCATCTATGAGAATTGGTAAAGAATTTTTTTTATAGGGCTGAGAAGGGAGGAAAAAAATATAAACTAAACAGGGAAGGAAAAAAATAAGTTCAGTTCAAACAAATACAAAACAGACTTAACACACTCCAACAGAGGTAGAACAAAAATAGAAGAAGTTAGCGGCAGAAGTTGCCAACTCAAGAGAAGAGGAACGATGATCCTGAAACACTCGAGAATTACGCTCGGACCAAATGAATCAACACCATATCAGAATCTTTCTTAGGCGAGCCAACCAACGAGCATTTGACTCACGAATAGATCGAGATTCGCAAAGAGGAATAAACGACGACTTGATTAAAGACAGAAAGCAGCACCACCCTCTAGAAGTGTAAGAGCAAGCAAGAAAAATGTGGTGATGAGACTCCCTTCCTCCAGAACAAAGAGAACACGAATCGTCAGTAGCAAATATACGGGTATAGATGATAAATATACGGCGAATTGGTAAAGAATATTCTAAAACTAAATTTCATGGGATTTTAATCATCTAATATACGGGTATAGATGATAACACAAAATCCTCTATAAAGTATATTTTGGTATTGCGTCCAATAATACTTGTATGCCATTGGAAAAACTTAAAATATATGATTTTTTTTTGTAAGTTCCATTCGCCTTCCCTCTATTTAGAATTAATTTATTTCGAGGCAAGCGGATCATTTATCATAAAGAGGATAAATTTTAAGAGAATGGTTCAAAGTTCTTGCAAAGTATAATCATGCAATGCAGTACCAGACACGAGATAAATCTTTCATTTGGGACAAAGTTCTTGCAAAGAACAAAGTTTTTTTCGAATAAGCCAATTCATTTGGAATCATGTGGATCCATTATACGTAATAATTTATCCTCGTGGTTTCAAAATATTTGCTTCATTTTTCTGGAAAAAAAAATATTTTTTACAATTAGAATGTCCAAATCGTCCGCTACCTTATGTTCAAAACTAAAAAACATAAATGTAGAACGATGATCAATAAAACAATTTTTTTATATATAATAGTTTACAATATAAGGTGACAGATCATATGAGCATTTTAGTCATTAAAAATATTATATTATTTTTTTAAAAAAATACTTTAATGGCTTAACCGGAATGCCTTAAGTAAAAAACCGACTAAGTTAGAATTATTTGTATTATGTTTTTTTATAAAATAACAGAAAAATATTTTGTTTTTATATAACAGCATATTAAACATTATTTTATTTTAATAAAACAACATGTTGAATAATATTCTATTTACATAAAACATTATATTGAAAGTTATTTTGTTTTTATAAAACAATATATTGATCAAGATTAGAATTTCAATTATTCTCTGAATCTTGGGGTCTTCACTCGCTTTGTTGGAGGAAGTCTTTAAGAATCTAATGGGCGAGATATCCAAGGGATCAACGTCGAACAACTTGTTTGATGCTATTAGCCTTGATCATCTAAATAATGCCATCATGGTGCCACGAGAGAAGTTGAGACGAAGGAGATTGTGGTGACGCACAATGCCTATATCACGAAAAGGGAGGTCATCGAGTTTAGAAGAGGAGATTTCTAAAAGAGCTCTGTTATGTCCTCCTAAAAATCAGTCTAATAATCCTCCTAATCACTCACAATTACATGAGTGATAATTTTATCAATAATCATGAGCATTTTATTATATGTGAGTATTAGGAGGATTATTAAGCACATGAGTTAGAAGGATTTAGCATTTCTCTTCCTAAAAATAGAGGGTTGGGTGTTGTAGACTTGTAGTTGAATTGGATGGCTATCATGGATGAGGTTGTGATGATGGTGGCTGTGGTGGCGCAATAGGCGCTCGTATCAAGATCTCTCAACGTCAAAGAGGGAGGTCGTCTGATTTGGCAAAGGAGATTTCCAAAGTAAGGGACAGACATTTCAGTTCTAGTACAAAAGTTGGTTCCAATTTGGTAAATTTTTAAATTGTTCCTATTTTAATTTGAAGAAACCAAAATCGCTTCCCATCATTTATTATTGTTAATTTGACGGAAGTGGATGGTGTTAAAGTTTCACATTGCTTAAGAATATGATCAAGATAATTTTTAAATAGTTTGGACAGTCTTCCTCCATTGAGCTAACTTTTGGAGTGAAGTTGGACTCACTAATTTCTTAACATAGTATCAGAGTCTATCATGTGGTTAATATTGTGCCACTCACAAATGTTCAGTCTTGCAAACTCCACGCTCCATGTGTTTAATCTTGGGCGTGAATGATGTATTAAAGTTCCTCATTGACTAAGGATATGGTCAAAATAACTTTTAAATAATTTATGCAATCCTTCCCTTGAGTTAACTTTTGAGATGGAGTTAGGCTAAGTGGCTCACTAATTTTTTAACCGATAGTATATACAAAAAAGACCCAAATTAGATGAGACCTAATGTACTTATTAGGTTGCTTCAAAAAAAACCATCTCCTTCCACTACATGTCTTCCCCCTTGAATAGAATATTGCATTAAAGTAGTAAAAAGGAGCCTCCAGTATCTCTAATGGGATCCTTCAGTAGAAGTATAGCCAACGTAACATCAAATTGGAACAAGGAAGCAATTGAACCTTGAAGGTTATGTGCTAAGTAAAAAATGAAAAGAGTATTTTATACAATGTAAGCACTTAGCACTGACATTTAACTGCTCAGTTCTTCAAAATGAGTCAATTCATCCAATGGAAAATTCACGCAGTTGACCAGATATTGTAGAATGCCTATGATAATAGTTCCTTTTGTTTGATGACTTTACAGCTAATGAGCACAATGAGAAGGGGGAAAAAACCCTTAAAACATCTTCAGATCTGAATGAATGTATGCAGTATCAGATACAAAGGGAACATCTGCATACTTGCCGTCGAGCGCACATTTCATACATGCCATCACCGTATACAACTGCGCAAATGTAACTGCAAGCCAGAAGTTGACACCAAGCTTGCCACGGTAAAGGGTGTTTGGTAACCATGTGCATGCGATTGCTATTGCCTGGTATCCGTTCTCGAGGAGCATGGCTAGGATAACATGAAAACGCAGGAAATGAGGCCATTCTTTTCTCCTCACCACAAGATAATAGGCAGAGAATACAAGAACCATCATCATCCAATTCGGCATTAGTGCTATGGTGTCAAGGAAGGGGTTCACCAGGAAGTCCCAGTTCTGCAAGAGTGGTTCCAGATGGTATGCTGAATTGGCATGCAACCATGTTAAGTGAAGAGGTAGGAGATATGGTGTGCAGGCGAGGGTCCTCCACCACCATTTTGGCTTACTGGTCATTGGGGGATAAGTCAAGAGGCTCTTTGTTGCTGCAGACATTACTGTACCTCTGGCCCTTGTCTTCTCAATTCTGGCCAATGAAGGCAGCTTAAGTGCATCGTTATGTTGCCAAGATAGGAATGAACTAGAAACCTGGGAAAACTGAAGATGACCTGCTCACATTTTGAGAGAACAACATGAACAAGCTTGTATGAACCAGCATAAATTCCATGAATGTTATTTTGTATATGTCAATTAACTACAGATTCTATCTTTTTTGAAACTTATGCTCAAAGGCTTCAGAAATTTAGAATAGCTTCATAAGTCTATTTTAATAGCTTTTCATCAAGCTTAATAAGGTTGTTAATAAGCACTTCCCATCAGCTTTTCCATGCATATGTCCAATTGAAGCCTATCTTAAATCCTAAGCTTTGCTCATAAGGATCTTCCTTTATACACTAATGTTAAGATTAAATTTAGTAAACACATACTTCTCTCTTTTTTTCTTTTTGTAACGCGTGCTATTAATACACAAGTCAAACAAAGTATAGGTACTTAGAGAAAAAAAAAGGAAGAATAAAAAATCAACTTAATGCACTCGGCTCACCATTTAGTTTATGTGGAGTGTTTAAAAAATATGAGGTTCAATCATAATCATCCCTAAAATTATGTCATTATGTCATTTGGTTAGCATTGCTTCCGGTGAGGTAATCTTTCTGTTTCCTCAAAAAAGGATCACAGGCTTCAAATGAACAAGTTCATATGCTATTTTTTGAAAGGATAATTGTGATATGGAAAGATAATTCAAATAATTTTCATTTTTTTCTTTAGAACCATATAACCAATTTGATTCTATTGAAATTTAAATGCCATCACCTATACAGATTGGTCGTATCAGCACTTTTGCACAATTAAAGCAGAAAACTATGTTAAAAGAGATTTGAAGATTGTTCTGGTGAGTGATATCCAGTAGGGAAACATATAGATTGTGCTCCAGGAAAAGGTCATGACAGAAACATTGCAAGCAAGTTCAGTTGGTGAGGAAGAAGATGATGAATGTATACACAATATTAGAGCATAGGTCTATATCATAAGGTCATAATGGTAAGAAAGACATTATCTGGGGAAGCAACAGCTGTGGTGAGGTGAGGGAAATATAAGGTCACGGAGTTGGATATGAAACCAGAAGTCTAGATACTCTTAACTAAACAGGTCTAGATGAGACAACAAAGCAAATGGCAGGATAGAAGACCTCCACAAGGGTGAATGACACACATTCTCGAACAAAAAAAAAAGATAGTAAAACCAATATTGTAGTAGTTGCTCAATTTCCAATTAAAAAGGACTAGCGCATCACAAGAATCAGATTCAACATAGGTAAACTAAAGTTAATTTAGGCAAGAAAGCAATGAACCATAGTAGCAGGGTGTAGCACAAAAAATCAAATTTTGAGAAAGCATTATGCAAATTGAAACTGAGGGAAAACTTTCTGTATGAGAATCTGTATCATTGGGTACAAAAAAGAAAAAGGGGACTTTAAAAGCTACTTAAAATTTGTTCACAGGATAAAACTTTCTGCAGTCTCATTTGGAGGCCAACAAGTAGCTATAATTTCTCCACTTAGTTGAAATAAGGGAACTTAAAAGCTACTTCAAAATTAATTTTTTTTACCTTTTCAAAAAAAAGAAAGGATTCTACAATATGCAATAGCATATAGAGTCTTGCTTATGTAAAACAAATAGTCTAAAAACACCATATAAGCATACCTCTGCGAGGAGGAATCATCCTTTCTTCATGGGCTATTGACTGGCTCCTAAATTTAGGTGATCTTGCATAAACACAAATGGAAGGAATGTGCCGGGGAGAAGAATAATGCCTCAAATAGCAAGGAGCTTTTATGTCTATGGACCAGGAACCAGTAGTTCCAGCTAGAACCATATTGTTCTGACAACCTACCAAAAAAAGATAAATAAGAAATTAATGAACAAAAATGAAAAGTTATTGTTGATTTGTTGTACTGATATATTTGATAACAAGACCACTGGACCAGAACAGGATATTTAAAAAAATCTAAAAATAAGGCTGAAATTCAATAAAAAGATATGTATAGCTTATCTATTAAAATACATGAACAATGATGGAAACTCCGTAAGTTATATATTTGACATGCAGAGTTAACCCAAGCAGTTGATTTCAGGGAGTAGACAATTAAGCAAATACACGTTGAATATGCCTTAAATTCGAAGTAAACATCAGAAGCACTGATGAGGTTAAAAGCTCTAACCAAAAACAAGGATTACTTCTAGACTTGCATGAGTACACAAGCTAAGGGAAACCATTAAAATTAAAAGAAACCTTCCTACCATAATAAACTACACTATAAATAATTTTTTCTATCAACATAAATCACATAAACAAACAGACAGATCTTCCTCAAAGAAAAGAACTATAGTGTATAGTTCAATGGTTGAATTGATACATGACAATAAAGGTCAAGTCAAGTCCTGCCTTCACCACTCACCACCCTTTGCACAAAAGAAGTATTTTGAAATGAATTAGAGTGAAGAGCAAATTTGATTGAAGAATAAATATTTTCTCAAGATGGCTAATTCCCCTTTTAATACAAATGAATTAGAATGGAGGAAATCCAATATTGCATCTAAACCATCCATCAGATCAAACCCAGTCATAAAGAGTGCACGAGAACCGTTAGATCAGAATCGACCATCCGAACTCTAAATAGAAAACGGGTTTTAATCAAATCGAACCCGGATCCGTTATTCTTTTCTTCTCTTCCAAGCAACAAAAACGAAGAACCTTTCCCCGACCGACGTACACCGCCCCGCCTTCGGCGGCAAGGGCTGCTCAACGCCAGGGATAAGGGCTGTCATTCCGCATGTTTTCATTCCTTCGAGTACCGACGGTAGAACTCGAGGGCTATAAGAGGGATTGGAATCGCCGAGACACCAACTGCGTACCTTTTGGTCGAAGTTGTCTTCTCCTGGGGAGTTCTCCGAATGATATCCAACCTCTTTTCCGCTGATTTGAAATCCGCCGACGATCGAGCACGAACAGACGAACGGCTACGGTGAGCGAGCTAGGGGGGTGACTCCCAAGTCCGAAGGGTTACGACTCGTCGCGGTGGCGGAGGTGGAGTGGAGAGGCCGAGAACGCGAGAAATGGAGGAACTTTCACTCGATTTATAGATGGTCGCAACAACTATTGCATGTTGGGCCAAGAAAACTACTACGGAGCCTTCATTTGGTGAAGTATAATAACTATTGCTGCATAAGTAATTCTATGCAGGTGTCTTTAAAAAATGAATCATTTTTTTTTATTTCAACGTTATAAATAGGGGAAATTGATAAATGCATCCAAAATTATAGGTTAATTAATAAATATATCCTAACTTTTATTTACACTTAATTTATTCTAAACTTTAGAATTCATATCAATAATATCTCATTATCAGATATTTGTTAACATGAAGGGTTATTAAACGAAAATTATCTCAATTTTAGCAAATTTTTCAATTTTGACCAATTCTTTGATTGATCTCAATTGTATATAAGAAGTTTAACATTGGTTCCAATAATGGCCCCCCGTCAGTTAGTTGTGATGTCGCTCGTTAACTTCCTGACGTGGTGATCCAAAAATAATTTATAAATATCGTCACGTCAAAAGAGATCCACGTAGATTTAAGAGTTATTAGACGAAAATGGCCCAAACTTTCACGAATTTCTCAATTTTGGCCAATTCTTTGTTTGATCTCAATTGTATATAAGAAGTTTAACATTGATTCCAATAATGACCTTATATATGTACCATCAAACACCACACTATTATATATGTACCATCAAACACCACACTGCACTATAATGATATAAGCAGTATCAAAAGGAAAAAGAATACTTAAATCTGATAATATCAAATACACCATAAAAATACTAAAACATATATCATCAAAAATATCATCAAAAATACTATAGAAAAAATACAATAGAAAAGATATCATACTAAAACATATATCATACTATACTAAAACATATATCATCAAAAATACAATAGAAAAAATACAGCATTATACTGGTGTTATCAGTATGATATATCAGTTTCAAAAGATACTTCATTTTTTTAATAGTATATATGATGTTATTAGTATGATATATCAGTGTGGTGTTTGATAGCATAATTTTATCAGTATGATATATTAGTTTCAAAAGATATTTTATTTTTTTATGGTGTTTGATAATATTTGATAGTATTTTTGAAACTAGTGTATTTGACATTTTAGTATAATGTTATATTTTTTTATGGTGTATTTGATGTTATCATATTGAAGTATTTTTATTTTTTTTATACTGCTGATACCAGTATAGTGCAATGTGGTGTATATATCAGTATGCAGTGTGGTGATTGATGATATATATATATTAGTATGCAGTGTGATGTTTGATGATACATATATATGAGGCTATTGTTGGAACCAATATTAAACTTCTTATATAATGGAGATCAATCAAAGAATTGGTCAAAATTGAGAAATTCGTGAAAGTTAAGGCTATTTTTGTTTAATAATCCTTAAATCTACGTGGATTCTTTCTGACGTTAAGATATTTAAAAATTATTTTTGGATCGTCACGTCAGCAAGTTAATGGACGACATCACGACTAATTGACGGGAGGTCATTATTGGATACAATGTTAAACTTCTTATATACAATTAAGATCAATTAAAGGATTGACTAAAATTAAAAAATTCACACAAGTTGAGATTATTTTCTTCTAATAATCCTCACGTAAATGTTAATCATTAACGTGGCAATCTACGCAACATCAAAAAATATTTTTTATTATTAAAGTTTGTCATATGAACAAATGTTAGCATGTATTAATAAAAAAAATTAAAAATTTTGAAATCCCCTTCCTCCTACTCGATATTACATTCTCAAATACTAATATTTATTTAGAAAAATCATTAGTATATGTTGGGATTTGCTAACATAGCAAATCTTAATAAAAATATATATATTTTTGATACTGACTATCAGACTATGTTATCGTGTCAACCAATAACAGTTATATTATATTAGTAAACATTTGACAGTGGAATATTCATGATATGAATTCGAAAGTTTAAAATATATTAAGTGTAAATAAAAAGTTAAAATAGATTTATTAAGTAATCTATAGTTTGGGATAGATTCCCTTATAAATACCTTTCATTCTCATTTTTCCATGTTTTGTATTAGGATAAATTAATGCATCTAACTCAAACTTTAATAAAATTTAAAATCTAACTCAACTATTAATTTACATCTAATCTAATCCAAAATTTCAAATTAACATCAATTATATCTCACTATCTCACATTTAGGTCTATGTTATTGAAATAGTTAGTTGCTTGCTGACGTGGCATTCGAGTTAGTAATTAAAATATTTATTTTTTGTTATTTTATCCACGTCGTATATGACAACCCTAATTTAAAAAGGAACACCCTAAAAGTAAATTAAACTTGACATCCCTCCCCAACGGTTGTCGATATCTTGATTGTCGAAGTTTTCTATCTGTGTCAAACTATTGACAATCGAAGAATCTCTGCTCGTCGAAGGCTTCTTGTCATGTGCAACATTCTCTCGGTGACTATGAGAGTTTTAGCGGAAGCTGATAGGTGGGGATGACCGAGAGGGACAGATAGGGGTAACAATGAAGGGCTTTTTGAAGAAAGGAGAAGGAAAGAGGCGAATTTGTACCACCATCCTTTTCCAAAAATTTAGTTAGGCAGATAGGAAAAAGTTTTTGGCAGTCGAGAGAGGCTACACATGCCATGAAGCTTTCGATGGGTGAAGATTCTTTGAGTGTCAGCACTCCAGCAATAGACAACTTTAGTGATGGGGAGTTCGGACAAGCGGCGAAGATGAAATATCGAGTTTAATTTGATTTTAGAGTTTTCCTTTTTATAATTAGGACCGCCATGTACTAACATGAGTAAAAGTAACAAAAAGGTTAAATATTTTAGTTGTTGACTCATATGTCATGTCAACTACTAAATGTTTCAATAATAATGACTCGACGGAATGATACAATTGATGTTAATTTGGAACTTTGAGTTAGATTAGATGTAAATTAGAAATTGAGTAAAATTTGTTAATTTCACTGTAGCTTTGGTTAGATTTACGTTCATATTATGTTAGAGGATCAAGACAAGCATATGTCCTTCTTACAATATTGGACCCATCAAACCACTTAAAACAAATAAACTAGTCCCTTCTAGAAATTTAATTGTTGGTTTGAATTGCATGGCCACTACAATATTTTATGTTGCATAATCAAGGGATAAACATTATTGAAATATCTTTCCCAATATCATGTTGAGAAGTCTCCTCCAACTTTGACTCAAATTTCTTTTTTTTTTGCTATGCTTATCTATTTGTGTATGAGTTTCAAAGTCTAACAAAATATTTGTTGATATTTTTATGCTATTATTTTTATCCCTATTAAGTTCACTTTCTTCTTTTAAAAGATTATAATCCAGTCAACATTTTAAATATTATTTTTTGAAACCTAGATCCATGTCATTAAACTCAAATTTGTCTACTAAAATTATATATTATTAATGTATTAAAATCATAGATGGCATTGCAAAAATAATATAGAAATTGAGTTGATATAGTTCTTCAATTTGGTAGGATTTAATTTATAATATGTGTTTATTTTTAAATTTATTTATATAATTTTTTATAAATGTCTAATTGATCCTTTGTATAAAATTTTGGGGGAAAATAATTGTCTTTGTATGTAGCCCTAATGCCCTATACACAATTATAAATGCTGAGTCGGCCAATTGCGTGCGCCCCTTTCCGCCGCAGCAGGCAACGGTCTATTTTCCGACCGTTGGGAGCTTGGGAGCTTGCAATCGTACGATTTCTCCCAATATTTAATTTCTGTGTTGAAGAATTATGCTCCTCCGCAGCGTCAATTTAAATGTCCCCACACATGTCATCGGAAAAATCTAGCCGTCCATTTGTCAATAGGTACCTATTACTTCACCCGACTTTTTACAGAAATCATTTTCAAGTGTGTTCTTGTCCTTTTCGTTCAACCATTCGCCCGAAGGACAATCTTCCATCCAACGGTCGAGATCTCATCGTCACTCCATCTCCACTTCACTTCTGAGCTTTGTTTATAAATGAAACCCGCTCCTCCTTCGCCTCTACTCTCTTCACCTTTTTAAGCTTCTTCGACGACGCGCACACAGTCGAACACGAGAGAGAGAGAGGAGAGGAGGGGAATTGAAATGTACTCCAGGAGCAGGAGCGGCGGCGACGTGTGGGTATCGATGGTATCGAGAGCTGCGGTCACATCCGCGGCAGTGGTGACGGCGGCCGTGGCGCTACGCCTCGCCGGCCCGCCGGTTGTTTGGTTTCTGGCATCCGAGATACCCCGGGCGTACGACTCTGCTCTCGCATGGCTCCGCCCGCCGTACCTCTACCTCGTCATCAATGGCATCATCATCTCCATCGCCGCCTCCTCCCGCTTCCAGAATCAGTCTTCATCCGCCGCCGCCCACCAGATCGCGCCGATGCCGCAGCTTGCGGCTATGGATCCCGCAACGGTAGTTCAGGCGCCGGAGTACGAGGCCAATAAGCTGGCAGAGGACGCTCCGACGGAGGAGATCGGCGGCAGGGTAAAGGCGGAAGTTAAGGACGAAGAGGCCGAGCTCGAGGAGGAGTTCGTGATATCGAGGTCGAGTTGGTCGCCGAAGCGACGGAGGGGGTCAACTGAGGAGACTTCGACGGAACGTTCGGCTAACATGGAGGAGAAACCGTTGGTCACCGCCCGGTTCGCCAACCGGAAGGCTGCGAAGCCCAGCCCGGAAGGTTTGTACTCTCATCTCCCATATCATTTCTGGAATTGGCGGTGAGCACACACGCTGGAGGTAACCGAAATTGTACGGCCAACATGGTAATTTAGGTAAGGCGCTCGGGGTGGCGAGGCGGCCGAGGCGGAACGAGACGCTGGAGAGCACGTGGCGGACGATCACGGAGGGGCGGGCGGTGCCGCTCGCCCGCCACCTCAAGAAGTCCGAGACGTGGGATGCCCGCGGCGGGCCACGGGAGGAGGCGGCAGCGCCGGCGATGCGCAAGTGCGAAACGTTCAACGATCGGGGGGCGGGGGCGGCGTCGCCGGTAAGTGGAGGGTCATCATCGGCGGGGAGGCTGAGGAGAGAGGCGTCGCTGGGGCACGACGAGCTGAACCGGCGTGTGGAGGCGTTCATCAAGAAGTTTAACGAGGAGATGAGGCTGCAGCGGCTGGAGTCGGTGAGGCACTACAGGGAGATGGTCAAGCGCGACAGCCATTAATTAGAGAGGAAGATGACACGAACACGAACACGAACACGAACACGAACTCTGTGGACCCCCTTCCACTCTCCTCTCTCTCTCTCTCTCTCTCTCTCTCTCTCTCTCCCCTATTACTTAAATAATCCTTATTCTTTTATTATATATGGTGTGCTGTTTGCTTGTTAATTGTTCGATCATCATTACTCTCTCCCACCATGTGGTTGGGAATTTTGTCCCATTATAGTAATTAGTAAAATTGGAGTTGCTTGCTCTAGAGATTGTGTGCCATTTTTGAATTTTAATTAGTTTCATGCAAAGATGATATAAATTTAAATCCTGATAATACATTTTAGTTTTTCTCTATACTGTTAGATCCGAAACAAATGAAATCACACTGTTGACATTAGATCTATATTTTCTTCCATTAATCAAATGAGTGTCCACCGTACAGGGTCATCTCCGTGAAACTTTTCCTCTCCATTTAGGTCGTTTGAACACTTGGGTGAGAAGATCGTTGCTAAGCCCTTGTCCACTGTCATTTGAATGGGATCATAAGCCATCAACCATTTCTGTTGAATGCTTTCAGAAGATTGATCTCCCCTAGCTATGACCTCCCCATCCGAGGCGATGATGCCACCCTTGTTTGGATTTCCTATGCGCTTACCCGGCTTTAACCGAAATGCCTTAACCTACAACATTCACCATGAACAAGTTAGCTAAAATGAAACTTCAAACTTACCAATTTGATAGCTAAAATAGTCCAAATGTAAGAAAAGATTAATTCTACGAGGGCATGTTTGCTTCATCAAATAAGAGAGGATAAGATAAGAGGTGAAATAATATTCATTATTTGTTTAGTGCATAGATTAAAAAAAAATAAAAATAGAATAATATAAAATTGATATCATATCCTATGTGCACCGAATTTAAAAAATTCTATTGTTCAATCCAATTCTTATCCTTATAAATTTTTTTACCTTATATGACACATATCCCAAGGATAAATTATTTTTGATAATAATCATTATATCACATATAAATTATTAAATTCAAAAAAGAACTAGTATGCATTATAAGAAAATAAAGTAGCTTAGCTATTCAGAGGTAAAGAAAACATGGCACACACCTTCAGATACATGACATATGGTGAGCTCACATAGCTACCATCATTCATCATTAGCATCATTCCTAGAAGAGCTGCTTTTGGAGAATCCTTTAGTATGATTACATCCAAGTAGCCATCTGAGAACTGCATTACCAAAAACGGAGAAACCATCACTTCTTGTTAACTATTAGAATCAAAAAGTGAAGGGGTTGAACACTATATAACACAGTAAAGAATGAAAAATCATAAAATGTGAAGAGAACAATTCATCATCTTCCTGAAGTTAATATGCCATCTAGGATGTGGTTCCATTAAAAGTTTAGGGTCAAATGCTCAACTTGATATGTTTCTGGTTGTATTCTAATCAAATTGTCCCCCTGATTAAAACAGCATTATGAAAACCTCTTTCCGTTGCAGTCATGAAAGAACATAACATTGACACACATAGAACACTTTCCATGTCAGTCAAACCTCTCATGACAATGAAGAAAGTACCTCTGCTTTAGGTGCTGGCATATAATCTTCAGCAGAAAAGGGTACATTGCTGACCACGACTGAGATGAAAGGGCCATTAATAGACCTCCATTCCAATCCCTCGCATGAATCGTCTGGTCCTTGATAACCACATTGCTTGACCTTATTGCTACTTCGTTGGTCTCTTTTAGATAGTAAAATGTCACAATTGCAGTCGTCAACTTGATTTATTGGTTCCCCACATTCTTCATATCCAGGTGCAGGAATGAAATGAACATGTCCATTGTAGTTTCGCAAGTTGAAAATGCGGAAAAGAGCCTATAAAAGCAACATATGTAATTAATAATACCATATATAAAGTTCACAAAATATGCTAGTCAACTAAATTAAATCTGATTATTAATCCATTCATTATAACAGAAGATTAAGAATAACATGAATCGTATTATATGAGTATATGACAAATTCTCTTTGGATCTCTTTTTCCTTTTTATATGAGTGTATGACAAAACCTGATGATTTTCTCATTCCATTATCTCCGCACAGTCAAAGGTATTTTTTAATCCAGAAAAAGGGAAGATTGAAGGAAAGGTATAAAGCACATTTTTATTAAAAAGAAAATTTGGAAAAAAAAAATTTCTTTTAGTAAGTAGAATGATAGAATTGATAAATTTGGAAAAAGAAAATTGTATGAGATAAAGACTAAACAGATTTTGAGTAAGTAGAATGGGGATCTTCCTGAGCTCTTAAACTCAATTTCATCCTTTCAACACTAGAGATTTCTTTTAAAAAGTCAAACAGACAATAACTGAATGTAAAATGTTTCCAACATTTTAGATTCATAATGCACATGAATTCTCTATGAAATATTCACTTAAAATTTACCCTACCATGATTAGGCTTGAGTTTATAGTACAAAGATGCAATGGTACTGAAAAACAAAAAAAAAATCACTGACATACATATAAATCCATGCGCGCACTTCCCATCCACCTAAATCTCTCAGATTCAATATCAATATCAGCCACCAAACCTGTAGGGAAATTTAACTATCTTTCATATATATGGAATTATGGATACTAATTTCCACCCAATTTTCAAAACTGAAGACTAACCAAATGATTCATGATAAAGCTAGACTTAAATTGCTTGCTTTGAGTAAAGAAAATGCCTTGAAAGCTTATTTCATACCCCATGTTAGCGACAAGACACTGAAAAACTTCTTTTCATCTTGCATGACTGTAGCAACATCCAGAGAACGCTTGTGACCTGTACACAAGTAGAGAATCAATTAGAAAAATGTATTGTCATCTCAATGCTGACAGTGACAACTAGAATTTGTAGGGATGGAGCCTTTGTAGATCAAAATTAACATTACAAAGGACACATACCTCTTATGATTGAAAATGTAGCATTAGGAACAGAGCAGAAATCTCCAACTGAATCCAAAAGTGATTTAGCCATTCCATTTCCAGTACCTAAAGCCAAGGGTAAAATCGACATAATAATTATGTGCATTGTCAGTATAAGAGATAACCAGTATATTCTTTTGTGAAAAGTGATTGGACTAGAACCTTTTCAAGATATAACATAGAACTAATACAAAAAGTCAACGAGCTAATTAACAAGAGGTGTAACAGACTAAACAAGCTAAAAAAATATGTTCTGATCTACAGCTTTTCTCTATTTGGACATTGTCTACTAGAAGAGGTTTTCAAATAAGTAGCTGCCCATTGCAGTTCATTTTTTTTTCATCTTGCAGAAAGAACACTCTTTTTAACAATATTATTTGAGAAGATTACATGTCTTATGATCTTGCTAGCATTTAACACAATTTTTCAAATGGTCATGCAACATACTTCACATTACCTATGGACACAAGCATATCAAAAACCATCATCAACTAGAAAGGTTGTCACAACTCACAAGTTTGACTGCAATAAAACACTGCTATGGAAATGGAACTTACAAGACTGATCTAGATTCATCTACTGGTGCATAAGAATGTTTAGCCATTAGAAACTTATATGAAAAATATAATGCATTTACATGAATTATTACAATGCTTTCTAATCATATGGAAAAAAATAATTAGGAAAAAAAGACCCAATCACTCTGATCCAGACCAAATTGGGCATTCCGTTATACTGGCCATAAAGCCTACCATATATTTTTATTTGTAACATTTGAGTTTAGAATCATGTAACAAAGTGAAAATTCAGTTCTGAATAGTGCAAACTTCTGCTATACCCTGTACTGACCAGGATGAATGCAATATCAGTCAGAAAATGATGAATAAAAAACAAGGTCCCACCTAAATTCTGGTATTGTGCTCTATAATATTGAACAAGAAGTATGAATAGTTGATATGTATCAAAAGGCACGAAACATGAAGGAATAAATAAATGCCAAAAATACATACCAGCAGGAATTACTCCTAAAGGTACCTTAATTGCAGTAACCCAGTCTTTTCTGTTCAGCAAACCATTAATAACCTGCTTATGGATGCAATGGAAAAAAATAGAGTTAATATTTATGAGAAAATTAAAATAAGCCATTAAATTACCTCTACTCAACATTATTAGAGGGAAGAGGAAACCAACTAGTCAAACTCACTTAGAGTGGAAGATACCAAAGTATTATATGAGCACACTTGTGTAAATTCTACTACTAGAGAATATGAGGAGTATACTCTGGTTGACTGCTAAAAATATACATGGAACTTTGAGCTGTGCAAATAAAAATGTTCATGTTAACCCACGAAATTTCTCTGATGTGCATCTATATAGCATTAGAGGGTGGCTTTGGCGTAACAGCGAAGTTACCCACTTGTGACCTAGAGGTCATGGATTCGAGCATGGAAATAGTCTTTCTGCAAAAAAGCACAAGGAAGGTTCATACATCAACTCTCCCCAGAGCCCACAAAAGTGGGATTGCTTCGTGGGCTGGGTCACCCTTTTTAAGCATCTATATAGCATTCCTAAAAAATATTCATCAAAACACAACACATCCAATTGTGAACACCTACATTAAGTTTCTTCAAAGTGGGCTAAAGCAATGCAATTTCAAAGATCTTTTTGTTAGTATTATGCATGAATAGTATGTTGTGGGAAACAAGGGTGAGCGTTGGTACAAAGGAGAGGTTTGTTGTGACCTACAAGGCTACAAGTGGGTTTGAGTCGCAAAGGAGCCTCTTTGCTATGCACATGTAAGGTAGCGTACAAAGACCCTCTCCATACCTCTTATTGGCAAGAGCCTTGTGCTCTAGCATCATCCTTTTATGTTGTGGGCAAAGACAAATATTTTCGTTGTTTTAACAAATCTTAGTTGGAGAAGGTAATACACAATTAGTCTCATAAATGCTTATGCATTCATACATGTGGTGGATTTTGTAGAAGAAAAGGCAAACAGAGGCATGTGGATATAATCATATTATCATGTATGATATCTTGCTTATATATGACAGAAAATTGACATGGCCTTCAAGCATTTTAAACATATTACAGTTTAATTATAATAATATGGAGCAGTAAAAGATGCAAACACATCATTTTTCTTCTTTGATGGTGTTGAATTTTTGATAGCCACTTATAACTAACTAGTCTTCCATGCTAATAGAAGAATAAATCAGATAAATCACAATATTACCAAACTCTTTATAAATGGCATGAATGTAAAAAAATCAGTATTTAGAAGATCACAATATTACCCTTTCGGTCAGTATTCCCATCAAAAACATCTGATTTGACAGGGGTTTGCTGTTAGTAAGTATAACAAACTAGAGCTTTAACAACAAGGAGGCGGATGGTATGGATGATGTTCGGGTTGCTTTCCAGTTCTGGGAACGGATCATAACATGGAGAGCATTATGTGCTAGTCTCATAGGGGCAAATTTACCTTGTTTTATTTGCCTTTCTTGTAGGTTACTGTTATTGTCCTTAGTTTCTCTTATATTCTCTTTTCTGTTTTTCTTAGTTTGAGGATACTCGATCAGGAAGGACTTATTGCCCTACCCGGTAAAGTATGGATCAAACATATTTGTACATTTCAGCCGTCTTGAAATGCATTGTGTGGCCATAGCCTCACTTTTTCTCAAAAAAAAAAAAGCATAACAAACTAGAGTTCAATATTAATAAGAGAGAAACCAAATGCCATCTGATCTGCTAGAAGTTAATGAGCAACTTCTACTTTTTCTTTACGGAATAGAAATGCTTGAGTCAGATTGAAATCACTCTTTACTAACAATATCATCACTCTTACTGTGCATTGGAGATCAAGGTGAATTACTAACCTCCACAAGAATACCATCACCACCTACGCACACAACACCATCATATTGTAGAACATCCAACTCAAATGCAATTTCTTGAGCATGATTCTGATACTCAGTTTCTGAAGAGTTCTAGAAATTATCAAATTCATAGCTAGAACTAAATTATTTAATAAATAGAGAAGAGCCTCATACTTACCAACCTTTTAAATCATAAAGGATGTCAGCAGCTTCAAGAAGTGGCTTAATCTCATTTTTGAAAATCATCTGTGCAGATTTCTTTCCAGAAAACGGATTTAAAATAATGAGCAGTTTCTTTGGTCGGCCTATTACAGAACACACAAACTTGAAAATTTAGCAATGATCAACTATGAGAAGATGAATACAGGCAAACTATAAGATGACTAAGGTAAATT
The DNA here is from genome assembly GCA_034359265.1 of Canna indica. Taxonomy (NCBI): domain Eukaryota; kingdom Viridiplantae; phylum Streptophyta; class Magnoliopsida; order Zingiberales; family Cannaceae; genus Canna; species Canna indica. The sequence continues at coordinate 70,994,312 of CP136897.1, forward strand.
GTATCACTTTATAATCTAATTAGATAAAAGAAAGCACAAATATTATTTACTCACGAAAATATGTATTCTCAGTTTCTCACTACAAATTTTCTCAGTCATGGTAGGGCAGAAGGGTAAAAAACGTAAACCTTTTATCTAAGGCTTTATCTCTTTTTCTTTTCCTTTTTTTAATTAAGTAGAAGGTTAGTATACCAAAAATTAGGTTGCTTCTCCCAAATTCCCCCTTTCAACTTAAGGTTCTTGTTTGTTTTCTTTTTCTTCCCTTATAAGGTCCTCTCTTGTTCACCTTTTATCCTGATTTTATATTTGTAGCACACTGAAATGCCTAAAGTAAGAATGAAAGGGAAAAGGAGAGAGGAGATTTTATAGGGAAAAACATCATTTTCCTTGAATCAATGATAAAAAAGAGGATGGTGCATACTAACGTCACGTTTTACATCTTTTGGGGTAGATATTATTAAATTTCAAGTTTATATCCACCAAATTGCCCGTCTTGTGCCCCATAAGAAAGAAAAGTAAGAGCATTTTTTGGAACCATACACATGAGACATCAAATAAGCATCTCAGCACCGATTGGCAGAATCAATCCAGGTGTGCGATATCTGGACCTAAAAAACTGTACACTTCTTAACCTGTGAGCCATACCCTCATCTCAACCTTTTGTCCCCATATCCCTAGGAACTACACAAGTTTGTAGAATTGTAGACATCATGTATCCTAACTCTGGGAAGCTGAAAGCGTCTAGGAACTACACAAGTTGTTCAGGAAACAAAGTAGACCCCCAACGAAGTATATGTCACGGATGACGAATCCTGTCTACTTTGCAATGACGGTAAGGAGACGCATCTGCACTTCTTCCAAACTTGCCCATTTACCAGGACAGGGTGGCCCCGTTTTCTCTCTCATGCGAAGCAAGCCTACTTCCCCATCACGCCTCTTCCATGAGAAGAGGTAGGAAGGAAAGACAGACTCAAAAGAGCAAAATTAATCCCAACTTGGAGGTTTCTTTTTGTTTGTGTTCGTTTCTGTTGTTCCTTCTTTTCGCTTTTTTCTCTCCCCTCTCTATTCCTGTAATCCCTTCATTTCTCTTGAATAGAATGCAGAGTTCTTTTTTCAAAAAAAAAAACGAAGTATGTGTCCCATGATTACAGAACTATCTTTTTGCAACTATATAAACTTTGATCACGACGACATATGGCTTAATTTTATAATCTGTAACAGTGATCGGGAAAAATGAGCAATTAGTGTAGTAGCGGATTTTAAAGGAACGACATGGTTCAATGCTTTATGCTTACCAAGGGAATCCATGTAATCCCTCAGCCGGGCGCTCCACCGCCGGGCCACCTCCTCGTCGGGCATCTTCAACAGGTAGTCCCTCCTCACCCTCCTCCGCCCAGCGTCCTTGCCAACCACGCCGCAGCATCCGCCCTCGCTCTCCCCAACAAAGGCCCTGACCGTGATCCGGGGTCCATCGGTCCGGAAGCCCAGCACATCCGACTCCAGGCTCAGCCGCCGCTCGCCGACGCAGGTGCCCCAACGCAGCGTCCCGTCCGCCTCCAGGCCCCCAATCGCCGCCACCCCGTCGACTCGGATCCACTCCATCATAACCGTCCTCCCCCAAAACAAAGGAGAGTCGAGAGGGACAGAGCGATTAAATTAAGCTCAAATAAACAAAAAGAAAAGAAAAAGAGGCAGCTCTGAAGCGCGAGGCCGCAACGACCGCAATTGGAAATCCCTGCGGAACGCTACGTTTCCCGTTCACCTGTCAACATACCCGCACCAACTACCGGTCCTGTTATAGGAACGCATACCTGGACCCCACGTGGAGGGATCAAGTGAGGACAGGTAAATTGCACTATTCGAACAGGTTTTCTGAACCTTTTAACCGGATTTTGTGTCCACGTGTTGCCATTTTGACTTTGACCCTGTGTATTAATAGTCAAATGAAAAGAAAATTAAAGGAATAGTTCTATCATGTATAAGATATAATATCTTTAACAAATGTGAAATATTAAAATAATTTTAACCAATTTTAGACATATTATGTTGTAATAATATTTATGTTTATTTTAAAAGTATATATTGTATATAAATTAATATTTTAATTTTAAAATTTTGACTAATAAACTCATATTTGTGCATTATGTTACAATGAATTAGAATAAATTAATAATTGTTTAATGAACTATAGCTCATGTGAATTGATTGTTCAAGTATTTCTCCCGTCTGTTGGTTCGAGATTGGTACGTATATACTATTATATCCTTTTAACTAAAAAATAGATGAAATTTCTCAAGATTCCATATTTGGGCAATTTTGGAATTCAGGATAAGCATATATAATTTAGGGCAATAATTAATATGTAACCCAAATTGCAGATATGTTTGTCAAATTGTTCTCTTGTCCTACTTCCCAACAAATCATTTAGGCCGCATCTACCCAAATAACTGGTATTAGTTTACCTATAATTAGGTTATATGAGAACTTTGCACTCCACGGATACAAACTAGTGAACTACAAAGGCCTACTTTGAAGCTTGGCAAAGCGTGCTCGCATCAATTAATTTAAGAGTGCAAATAAAGTTGTAGAAATCTGCTTGCCAAATATGAACTGCAATGACTCATGAAAGTCCTGCTACTCTTACTATGAGAAGCGTAGTAAGAAGCTTGTCATGGGATGACAATTGAAATCGATTAATCATCGCAATTAACCTATTAATCAATCTCCAAAATTCAATTTTGAATAGTAAATTTACAATTCAATTTCGATTAATGAAATAAAAAAAATTGATTAAAATCAATTCAATTTTAGCTATCGGATCAAAATAACTCATAGCCGAAACTGATTATATGTTTCAATTTCAATTAATGATTATTAATGGTTAATCGATAACCAGAATCGGTAATATTAATTATTTTATATATTTTATATATTTTAAATTTTATTTTATTAAACAATTACCCATTTCCTAATCGATTAGTAAATAGATAATCGATTATATTTGAACCCAACCAACCGATTTCAATTTCGGATACTAATTTTTGAAACCAACCGATTTCAATTTCGATTAACGAATTTTTAATCAAATTTCGATTAACCACAAAAAATATGATTAACTGAATCGTTGTCATCCCTACTCCCTACTTGTCAGTTTACAACTAAAGCTTGCCTTGCTCCTAAATTAAATCTATCGGGAATTTTTTACATTTGGTTTTACACCATATCCTTCCCGGAATCAAACAACAGCACATTCTGATGTTTATCATTTTCTTCATTTTGAAGATTTTGGCACTCAGCATCATCAAATAGATGAAACCAAATGTATTATTCATTTTGAAAATACAAATGACGCTTATGGATGAAACCAAATGTATTATTCATTTTGAAAATACAAATGACGGATGCTTATAAAAGCTCGTATCATAAGCGTTCATACGGGCAATGACATTTGTTATATTGCTTAAAGATATGATCAAAATAGCATTTAAATAACTTGGATAGTACTCCCCTTCGAGCTAGCCTTTAGGACGAAGTTAGACCATTAATTTCTTAACAACATTAATGTATTAATGAATCCAGATGCATGTAAGAAAATAGAAAAGCACTTAACATGCACACGTACATATTTATAAAAGCTCATCATCATCAAATGTATTATGCATCACCAAATGATGTCATTCACATAAAATGGAGATGACCAAGAGCTCTAAATCTAACTCTTGGATTCACCTCTTCATTATAAGCTGGAACTTTTTTTCAAGAATCTATAGAAATATACAGCATGGTTCAGATACCAATCAGTTATTTTTGCAAAAATAAAATGAAGATACAAAATAAGTTAAAAGAAATCACAATGAGTAGAAAGAAGCAAAATAACATCTAGAGGATCTAAAACTTAATCAGACTAAGATAATGATATGAATATCCTTTAGTGCAAACAAAAAAAATCTGAAGAGTTACATGTTTTTGCTCTGGCTATAAAACAATGCCTTGATAAAACCATATAAAGGCGAGGGTAGCACATTGAAGTAGGTGGCAAATGAAAGATAAACACAGCTGAATGCTACATAAATTTTGAACCAAATGGATGAGAAAAGGGACAAGTACGTGAAGATGCTTGTTAAATATATTACTACAAAGCATTTTGCTAGGCATGAAAATGTAGAGAGATCACCTTCAGTACCCTGATTAGGAAAATATCCAAGTTTTTTAAAATCAGATAGGAGTTGGTCCTTGAGTCTGAACCTCTCTATCAGCCACTTAGCTATTTCTTTTTCAGATGTTGGGATATCATGAAGGAGAAGTTGTTGAGCATGAATGTGGACTTCAGAAGGATCCACACCAAATATATTATCAATAAGAGTTGGGCAGCGATGTTTGTAGGCAATGGTGATGTCATAAACTGTACAAAATCAACATAAGACATCATGAAATGAATGACACAGGAAGAATTTCAAAATAAGCAAAACATAGATAGTGAATCGCAATATCTTGTTTAAGTAGACCTGTTGATCAGTCATAATTGTACTTTTATTTTTCTTATATTTCTTTGATGTGTTGGGAATTCAAATGGTGAAAGTCCATAAAATTGCATTATTAGTAACAAACAAATCCAGCTTTCCATTAACAGCTTGTTGGGATTAGACAACTAGGCAAAACAAGGGGACACTGTAACAAATCGAAATCAAACTTGATAAAGTGCAAGCTAGAATGACAAGTAAAACTAGTCAACATAAACTATCTTCTGAGAGAACAATTTGGTCATCTAGACAGAATATCGAGAATTCAATTTTCCAGCAACCTTTACACCTTAAATTTGGTAGCATTTCTTGAGTCATGGTAACTTCTAACAAATCCAGACATGTGTTCGCTGTAGCAATGGTGTTGAATGAAGACATGTGATAAGGAAGGAGAAAGTGGGAAAGAGGGTGAATAGTGGAAAACAATTATTAGTATTGCAAAGCAATTATACTACAATGCCTCAAAGACTACAAATATATAGGCTATAATTTCTACCCATGATAGGAATAACAATTCAAATAGAAGGAAATACAGAACTAAGAAGGCAATATTAATTTACCTATAAATGTGGCCCAAATTATGGCCTTACTGAAACCAAAAATGTGATCATAAAGGTAAAAGTTTCCTCATTTGAAAAGTTGATTAAATAATCTAATCTTGGAACTCTTTCTTGCAAAAGCTTGGCTTAGCCTGATTGAAGGAAAAAATTGGTGCAAAAGAACTTAAAACCTTGCTAGAATCTGTATGATCAGGCTTATAGAAAGCTGTCAGTAATTTATAAAAAGACTGAAACATCGTTCTTTGACTGAGTTCGCCACATCAGTATTGTTCACTTTTATTTCTTCTTTTAATCTTCTCTTCTTAAAGGTGGCAAATCATGTCGAGCACAGGCTAACAGGCCGGCCCAGCATGGCACAAACAAAAATTAGGGCCAGCCTGGTACGGTCCTATGAAAGCTCGGGCTTGGGAACCTCGGGCTCGGCATGACACGCATAAATTAATGGGTCGTCTGGCACGGTCCATTAGCACGATAACAAAAAGAACATATTGACTACTATTGGGCTAGAACAGCCCGATTCAACACTATAGCCTGACTCGGCCCAATATACAATTTGAACCTAGGTTAATATTTTTTTAAAAAAAATAATAATAATGGGCTAACAGGCCGTGCCAAAGTGTAGACCACCTGGCCAACACGTCGTTAACCTTACATGCCTTAACGGGCCGGCCCGTTAGGGACCAGCACGATAAGGCTCAGCCCAAGCACAACTTTATCGGGCCGAGGTGAAATTTGCCACCTCTATCTCCTCTATTGAAATCATGGGTTAGTTATTCTATTTCCATTCTTAAAGAATATGCTAGATTTAGAATCCTTGCACTTGGTCTTTCCTATAAAACCCTTTTTATGTTTCTAAAGTCACAGCTCTAAATCTGAGATATCTAAGCCATCCACTTGTCCCTCAGTCTCTCTTCTACGTTTTTCCTACTAGGATTATGGTTGTTTGGATTAATAGAAGACATTCCTACAGAGAGTTCTTAATGAACAAAGATGAAGATGAACTCCCACAGTCCCACTGGTTCTTCTTTGGTTCTCCAGGTGCACTCTCTGGTTTCTAACATTTCCCTACAGGGATATTTCACTCTTTTCTTACTATTTATCTCAATATTCTATTGTCTTTTTTTGTGTTCATGAATTCCAAAATCCAGCACTGCTGATTATTCTTTTTGTCATGTGTTTGTTGTGCATCTCAATTTGATCATAAGTTAATTCATACCTGAGATCATGCAGTCTAGCCAAGTAACAGATCTTAGTGGTCAATGCTAACTTAGAGGTAAATGTACATCACACCACTCATCAAAAAGTTACTAGAACTATGTTAGTAAATTATGTAAAGAAGATTTTAGTATATTTCTCTTCTCCTTGCTGAAAAGACTTCATAACACACCTCACGTTCTCTCAAGACGGACGGTTTAGCCTATTCTGGCTTTACTCAAATCAATTCATTCACCAATGCAATTGACAATTCCAAGTGTCACATTAAAAATCTAACTAAAATTTTAATAAGATAGGTTATACTTCAAAACCAAGATGTATAAATCAAGTAGCACTTCAGTCACAGGCGGGTCTACATGGGAGAATGGGAAGAAACTAAGTTACCTTAGATATATTCTATATAATAAAATCGATGTACCTTAATTGACCCCAATTGTTATTTAAATTATATATGTTTATATGATCTTATAAATAATTGAGTTTAATTTAATTTTCTAAATCTAATTTGTGCACTAATTAAGTTTGTTGTTCTTGACTACTTGTTGTTAACTTGCTGTTTGTTGTTATAATATTATTACTTATTACAATACTACTTAACATTTAATAATGAAAAGTCTAATTTATTTTTTATTCATCACTTTTGTAAATTTAGTGGTCTTATTGAATGATTGCTTAGTCACCTTTATAGAGAGATAACTTTTTATAAATTAGCAAGAAATGTTATTAACCATTTCCAGAATACGAAAGTTCATCTAGGACATTTGTAATTTTTTTATTTTTCTTCCTTAGCAATTAGTTATTAGCTTGAAGTGTAATGATCTTATTATGATGAACTTCATTTTATGGGTTGTCCTTTTTATTTTCATATTGACCCCCGATTATAAAATTCCTAGATCTGCCACTACTTCAGTGACTATGCCTTGATCAATTTCATACCTTTTTTACAAGATTATAATGATTTTAATTTTTAACTTAAGACAGGAGATTGCATAATTGGCAAGGTCTAAAGCTTATACAGAAGAAGATGCAATGAAAAAAAAAATGAAATGCTTTCGCTGTGAGAAAACTAAGGTGTCGTTTGGTTGACACAACTTCCTGCAGGAAGTTGTACTTTTTGACCTTGGTCTCGTTTGGTTGACATGGGATGTAACTTTCTGCAGAAAGTTACAATTCACATGAATTAACTTTCTATATGTATTTCCCAGGAAGCACCTAAAAAGTGTTTGGTTGACAAGAAGTTAATTAATAAGTGCAACTTTCCCACTAGAACATGTTTGGTTGACATGAGTACTTCCTAGGAAGTCCATATCAAATGACCAATATAGTCTTTTTTTAATCTCTTTATATAATAATATTTTAATTTATATGCATTAGTATATATATGAAAAAAATAAATCTATTTATAAATTAATATTTTAACATATATATATATATATATATGTAAAATATAATAATTTTTTTGCATATATAATTAATATAATATATACTTTATTATATATGAAAAAATAATGTTTATTTATAGTTAATATGAAAAATTACATATTTTTATTTAAAACAAATTAAATTAAAATAAATATGTAAAAAATTCAAGGATTATCTAATCTATAATGTTGGGAATATAATTTATAAATTTTGTACTAAATGCAAATGTGAGGATGAAATTGACTTTTTCTTTCAAATACAATGCAAGAAGTGCAACTTACCTAGGGGGGCCTAGGTAAGTAAACTTCGTGCATTTTGCAGAAAGTTGTACTTACTCGGGAAGTTGTACTTCTTGCAAAATGCAAGAAGTCTGTCAACCAAAGATGAGCTATTTTTGTTGCTTCCTGGGAAGTACAACTTCGTGCAGAAAGTAGTGTCAACCAAACGAGGCCCTTGTTTACAACTTTCTCACAGTTCGTGAAGAAACTTACCTAGGGGGACCTAGGTAAGTTGCACTTCCTGTGTTGTATTTAAAAAAAAGAGACAATTATATCCTCACATTTGCATTTAATGCTAGACTTAATTTATGTTTTCAACATTATGAAATTAGATTATTCATAAATTCTTGACTTATTTATTTTATTTTAATTTATATTTGAACAAAATATGTAATTTTTTTATATTAACTTCAAATAAAAATTAATTTTTTATATACAATAAATATATATTATATTAGTTATATACGAAAGCATTATATTATATTTTACATATACGTGTTAAAATAATAATTTACAAATAAATTTTAATTTTTTCATATATTCTAATATATATTTTATTTACAAATAATTTTTTCATATATTTTAATTTACAAATAAAATATTAATTTATAAAAAGAAGGGTATATTGGTCATTTGATGGATACTTCCTAGGAAGTACTCATGTCAACCAAACATATTACGGGTGGGAAGTTACACTTCCTATCAAGTAATTTTTTGTCAACCAAACACATTTTTTATACTTCCCAAGAAATATAAGTAGAAAGTTAATTCATGGGAATTGCAACTTTCCAAAAGAATTTACTTCCCATGTCAACCAAACGAGGCCTAAAACTAGGAAACTACCACAATCTGCCTAAAATATTGGGAAGTTAAAGGCTACCTACCTGCATCTAAGGAGTTTCTTAGAGATTCCAAACATGCACAGAATCCTTTTGTCTTTGGAAGAAGCACATTTTGGAGGATTGGCAAGCCATTTTCAGCTGCGAACTGTTGGCTTTTTACGCACTTCTTTTCACTGGGACAAAAACAAAGGCCTTGTTACTATTAGCTTTAAAAAGAACAGCAAAAGGAATAATAAAGCTATATCTTCGTTAATAATTTATAACATATTATAACTACAGAAGCTCAAAGAAAATGCAGTTTAGAAAATATCTTATGACCAAATCTAAATATAAGTATTAGAGAAATAAGTCATAAAAGATTGATGCTTAATGCATTTTTGAAATTCCAAAGACCATCAGAGTAAAGATAAAGGAAAGTTACGTATAGTCAGTGCCCTCAGGAAAAACAACAAGCCACAAAGGATCATGGGGGTCTTTAAAACTTAAAAGCTTTTTCTGCATAGCTGATTTATCAATTTCCCATTTTCTCTCCACTGCAATAAACTCTAAAATCTGAAATGACCAACCAAATATTGGCAATTTCATCAAGCTGCTCTTGAGGATATACTTCAAACTTCCCAAGTGACCCTTCCTCAATGCAAGATCCCATAAGTACATCCAGTCAACTTCAGTCCTGTGGTTAGCAAAGAGCAGAACTCGGTTCTTTGTCGGCAAGGTTTCACCAGAAAAAACCACCTTGGTTTTATTAATTATCTCAAACAGAAATGGCCATAGAGATAACCATGCAGCAAAAAGAAATGAAGTTGCCTTCCTGCTGTAGTGTACACTAAAAATTCGCAGCAAGATCGTGGTCACAGGGGCCCAATAGACTACCATCATAAAAGCCGTTGAAATTAGTATCAATAAACACATTACACCCCTGAGTGCCCTTAAAGGTGTCAGCGGGCGGTGTCTTGGTTGGTTCTCCAAATTGGGAGGCTCCGTAACCTCCATTTGTTTCCTGTTTATGTTGAAATGTTCACTTTCCACGGAAGTAGAGCCATTCATAATTACTGTGTTCTATCCAGATTGCTTAATTCCTGTAATATGCAATACTGTTGATTATCTGCAACTCAGTAGAACTGTCCTGAGCATGAGAAGCAATCAGCTCATACTCCAAAATATGATGGCTGTGCAACAAGTCTGTTAACAATCACACCAATAAAGTGTTGTATAGATTAAACCAAACTGGTAAAAGTAACCTGCACAAGTCCATATAATTAGATGTGAGAACACAAGTTCTACTATTGCCATAAATTTGTCATAAAATAAGCATCCTAGTCTTAAGTATTTAGAGTAAAGGCTAAGTGCCTTATGTTTCTAGTTAATAGTCCAGTGAAGGTACCTATAAGCATTCAATATCTTGGAGGTATAATCTACATAATTCCAGCCATAGATTCTGTGAGATGATATAAACAAGAATACGTGCCAGATACCTGATGTTATGATTCTGAATTTTTAAGATGATACCAAATGCATGTACATAACTTTTAAAAAAATTAGATGCAAAAACTAAAGAAAAAGATTTATGGTGGTTAACATATATGTATTTAGGATCAAGAGACTTGCTTATTTCTGAAAATGAAGACGTAGTACATTTTAAAGTAATGCAACTTCAACTACAACCGTGACTGAAAAAAAAATCCCATTAACAATTAGAGAAAAGACAACTGTTAAGAGTAGTGATCTTTTGTCATTTAAAGTAGTGTATAGTTGTCTTCTGGAAGTATGGGGAGCCATATGAAGAAAGTAATCATGTAAATGACCTTAACATCATCCATGAGGGTCCCAAGAAAAAGGTATAGCAAAGTGGTTACAGCCAACTGGTGCCTTGTTCCAAATGGTAGTGACCTTAACATTATATACAAAACTTTTGCAAAATGAGTAGGCAAACTTGTAGCACAAGGGGCAGTGAGCATGCAAAACGGTATACAGATCTGAGTTGTGAATATAAGAGCTTGTGCTTTGTTTCAAATGGTAGCTTCACAAAGGCAATGGAAATTTTTGTAGTACAACATTGCAAGCTACCATCATGTGGTCATGTTGAACCATGCTACTGTGGAATCTATTACGAAACATGACATAATACTTCTAACCCGACCAAAGTACTTCAGTAGCGTCATGACCAAACTGGGGAAGATAATGATGGTATTGTACATAATAATGATCCTTGCAATAGTTTGTAGATTCAGATTCCAGGCATCCAGATCTAAATTTTGCGCCTTGGTTCACCAACCAACCTATTAAAAAGTTAAAAAGTAAGGGTTTGAATCTTCAGGATCCCCTATCATTAAGCAACTTGCTCACTTACAATTCTCAATGGAATTTAAAAATTACGAATTTCAAATATAAAAAAAGAAGCACACTTAAAAATCTCAAAAACTGCCAAAATAGCATCCAGCAAAATGAAAGCGGAAGTAATGCCTCCAAGTACAAAACTAGTAAGCTAAAACTCCTTAACAGAGCATCGCATTTAACAACTCCCTAAACCTAGCTGCACCACTCACGAGCTAGTTTCTTTAATACCTTTGAATGCGTTTCCCACTCCTCTTTGTAAAATAAAGATAATGAGCAAGTGTATTGCCCACTTACAACTCAATGAGAAACCAATCTACATCGGATGGAGATGGACTGTCATCGCAAAAGAATAAGAAATGGGCACAAGGATCTAGTTGAAACTCAGAACACAAGTTGGTAGAGAGGCAAAGTGAGGAAGAGGAACCTGCGAAAGAAGAAGGGGAAGAGATCGATCGCCGTGAGATCTGTTGGAAGAAGAATGAACTGATGTCAATAATCGAAGAGGGATTTGGTAGATCAGAAATTGGAATTTGGAAATAGTGGAGTGATAAAGGTAACGAAAATATAGTAAAATTAAAAATTCGAGAGGCTACCATACGACGACTTAAGACACGATTAATGCTAGCGTGGCGAGCAATGAACGGACCACGGTGGCATCGTGCGGTTCACGATAAGTGCTAGCACGATTGGTCGTGGGTTAAGTCGTGTCTTAAATTGAGAGAGCGCTTTTATTTCGGATTTTGGGAGTTTTTTTGAAAAATTTACTATGCGTACATCTAGGTGAGAGCTAATGAAGAGACAACGCGCGGCCCGCACGAGGACCTGCGTGAAGCTCGTGGGCCCCGCTGTCGTCGCTCAAGGTACCAAACAGGGCTGCGTTTTTACTATGCTAACTTTAATTAACTTTGTTATAATTATTAACCCTTTTTTTAATCCTAAATCGGTTAGAATCTATCAATCAGAGAGATTCAAATAGATCCAAATTAAATTCGAATAAGATTCGAAAACCGGTTAAAATATATTCTAAATTCAGAACCAACACATCGGGTATCCATAATCGAAATCGAAACTATTACCCAGAACATGTATCTTGGAACCTATAAATAAATATGTTCTAACATGATACCCGGAATAAGTAAATAAATATGTTCCAACAAGGTACTTCGGAACCTGAAAATGAACATATTCTGACAAGGTACCCATAACTTATAAATGAACATGTTCCAACATGGTACTCCGAAACATTTACTTTAGAACTTGTAAAATGAATAAGTTCCGACATGATACCGAAACATGTATTACACTACAGGTTCTGAATAGAGTCTGATTCCAAATCCTAATAGGATAGGATTCAAGTATTATAACAAATACAAGGTACCTGAATCCATTTTTTTATATATATAGAAGCTCAGTAAAAGGGTCACTTCCTGCTCAAGTGAAGGGTGGAGGGCAGGGGTGTAAGCGAGCCAAGCCACTCGTGAGCTACTCAAGATCGATTTGGTAAAAACTCGAACTCGACTCGAACTTATCGAGCTCGAGCCGAGCCGAGCTTGAGCCGAGCCAAGCCGAGCCAAGCCAGACATGCCAGCGAGCCGAGTTGGAGCTAACCTATACTCGGCTCGAGCGGCTCACGAGCCTAATCGAGCCTTCTATATATATTATATACCAGGTTTGATTTTTAAATTTTATGAACCCGTTACCCTCTAAAAAGAACCCGAGCTTAGTCGAGTTCGAGCTCGGCTCGTGCGGCTCGACTTGTGTGGCTTGATTTTTTTCCCGAGCCGAGCTCGAGCTCGTTATTTTCCAAACGAGTCGAGCTCTAGCCGAGCCAAGCTCGGCTCAATTACACCCCTACTGGAGGGGGTAGAGGACTAATGGTCGTGCTTCCCTCGCCTCTAGTATGAACAGAAATATATTCCTCTTGAACCATCAAACTTTTATTAAGATCAACAACAGAATTTACATTTTCAGAATAAAAACAAAATGTATTACAATGACCTCTCATATTACTGCTGACCACCTGGCCACTATTCTGTGCATTATTAAATCCAACATTAGCAAGGTTATCAGCTGCATAATTTATTTCTTTTTTAATGTGAATCCATTCTATAGTCTTTAGCTTCTTACTGATTTCATGAATGTCCAACACAAGGCCATGGAGGTGCCAAGAGGGCTCTTGTCTCTTGCCCAAGATATTTACAGCATGCAAGCTATCAGTATGAAGTTTAATATGCTTGAAACCCAGTTCCACAGATTTGCTTATACCCAACCAAACTGCCCAGATTTCGGCTGCTAAAGGTGAGCATGCTGTTTTGAAACTATTACAGTTTACAATTAATTTTCTATTTTTATCAGTAATTGTGAACCCCGAACGTGCTTTAAACTCCTTTGACTTTCAAGTAGTATCACAGAATATGCACATACTTCTATTATCACTCTGGAAATTCTTTTTAGATACAGTATCATAAGTACATGTATTCATGCTCCCATTCTCATTCAATTCTTTGCTTTCAATTTGATTCCACGTGATATCAAAAATTGCTTTGCAAAGAATAGAATTCATTCCCCGTTTTTTTCTTGTTAAAACAGCAATCATTTCTGTTCTTCCACAAATGCCATAGTGATGTAGCAATCAATTAAGTAATCCATTTCATTTCTCCATTGCCCGTATCACTCTTCTCCATCAGTCATTTTCCTTGCACCCAGTTTTCTCTGAACTTAAATACAAACTTAAAATCATGCTCTAGTTTTTTTCAATATTCTTTTGCAAATTGGCGGTCAAAGAAAATATGTTTCATATTGTCTTCCTCTTTACCACACACAAAGCAGCAACTTGGGGCAACTTTACTGATGTTTGACAAATACTTTGTGGTAGGCAGCCTGCCCCATAATAGTTTCCAACATAAATATTTTACTCTGGGTGGTTCTCATGTGTCACATCTTGTTCCAGTCAATCTCGGTCATCTCTTCTATGTTTATTTTTTCATTTATGAAGTTGTAAGCAGACTTGCAATTGAGTGCATTACCTGGCTTCCAAATTCATCTATCTTTTATCATTCTTTTGGGAATATAGATCTCTGCAATGTTGTTAAGATGGAAGCCTCCAAAAAGTTCAAGAATAAGCTCCAAGTCTCATTCCTTGTTACAAATTAAATTAGCAACCTTATTAACCTTGGAGACCAAACTCATGTTAACATAAGTTGGCCACTTATTGACAGGGATATCAGAGAACCAGTGATCATTCCATATGTCAACATTAGTTCCTGTCCCAATTCTCTTCCTTAGTTCTTCCCTTAAGCATTGTATTGCTTCATGAATGCATTTAAAGGACCATGAGTATTTTGTGCTGTTTTCAAAGAACCAGGGATGGTATCTATTATATTTGTTGATAAGTAAATTAGACCAAATCCTCTTTTCCTTATTCAGAAAATGTAGTATTCGACTTGCATGAATTGATTGCTTGAAGATACCAATGTCCTTTATGCCAAGTCCTCCCAAACTCTTTCTAGTTGCGACTTTTTCCAGTTCAGCAAATGAAAACCTTTCTTGCTTTTACTAGATTTCCATAAGTATTCTCTAGATATACTTTGGAACTTATTAACAATGCCATCATTGATCCAAGTAGAAGCCAAAGTATGCATAGGGAGAGAATTCATAATTGAGTTGATTAGAGTAACTCTTCCTGCTTGAGAAAGTCATTTCCCTACCCAGCCATCCACTTTGCTCATTGCACTATGAAACAAGATCTCTTGATGGTTGTTGTCAAGCTTTTTTGGACTGACAAAGGCTCCCGGGTATTTTATAGGAAACATTTCTTCCTTAAAATCAAACATTTTACATATTTATTTCCTTATGGCATCTTGACAGTGCATAGGGAAGTATACTTCTGATTTAAGCTTATTTACCTTTTGTTCAGTCAAACTACAGTATAAGCTCAGTGCTTTCTATACATTTCTGCACTTCATCATATTCCCCTTTATAACAATCAGAGTGTCATCGGCAAATGAAAGATGGCTTAATTTGAGCTCTTTGTGCTTGAAAAAAATTATTTCACCGGATTCCATATATTTATGAAGAATTATTGTTAAAAGCTCTTGCATAATGATGAATATATAAGGAGAGATAGGATCTCCTTGCCTCACCCCCTTTAGCTATGAAAACTCTCAGACTTTATACCATTGATGTAACATTTAAAGTTGGTAGATTTTAGACATGCTTGAACCCATCTTTTGAAGATATCAGGAAAATTCATGTAGCTCATGATATTGTCCAGTGCCTCCCATGAAACACTATCGAATGCTTTCTCCAAGTCAATTTTCAATAATATATAAGGTCATTTCCTTTTTGATTTACTGATTACATTTACCACTCCATTGATGATCAAGATATTGTCATAAAATCTCCTTCCCTTTATGAATGCACACTGCTCTTCAGAAATCAGAGAACTGATATAAGGTTTCAATCTATTGACTAAGGCCTTTGATAAAAAAATTTAAATGACATTGCACAATGCAATAGGCCTGTAATCAATAATTTTAGAGGCACCATTATTTTTTGGTATAAAGACCAAGTTAGTATCCCCCCAAGATTCAAGCAGCAATGCTTTTATGGAGAATTCTATGAAGGCAAGTCCAATTGAGTCTTTTAAAATATCCCAATACCTGATGAAGAACTCCACATTATAGCCATCTGGACCTGGGCCTTTCCCCTTCCAAGGCTATTGACTGCATCTCAAATTTTTGCATCAGAGAAATCCCTGCAGAGATCGGTCCTTTTCCTATTAGATAGTATTTTCCATTTAAAGTCTTTGACTTCTTGCCAGTTCTGATTGATGTCAACACTAGGCTCTTCACACCAAAGATTTTTGTACCAATCTGCAAAGTTTCTTGCAATATCTGAAAGGTTGTCAATACAAGAGCTGTCACAGTGATACTAGAAATGAAGTTTCTGCATTTTTTGAATTTGGTCAGATTGTGGAAAAACTTGGTATTTTTATCATTTTCCTCCAACCATTTGGTTCTAGCCTTGGACCACCATTTGATATGAATTTGTCTATTCAATGCCATTACTTTATTAGTTAGACATTTCATTTTAGTGGTATCCATGTCATTACAGTCACCTGATTCATCTTTCTTCTCAAGCATATCTAGCTTTTATTTGGTTTCTTTTAAGTCCTTTTCGAGTGGACATATATTACTCCTAGTCCAAGCTGAGACTTTCTTCCCCGGAGTATTCAGTTTCTGACCAATGGTTGTCATATCTTTAGGCTTGTCATTGTTTCCCCAATGCTCTTTGATAAGCAGTTCAATTTCCTTATGATCTAACCAATGATGCTCAAAAATAAATTTTCTTTTTAACTTGAAGTCATCCTTCTTATTCACATCAGTGAGTAAAATTGGCCTGTGATCTGAGCCAACCCTGTTGAGATGCTTAACAGTATTTGAACTGAAAGAACTCAACCAGCTCCAATTAACTAAGGTCTTATCAAGCCTTGCCAGAATCCTATTTCTTCTCATTCTATTATTACTCCAAGTGAACCTATTGCCTTCAAATTTAGTTTCCATTAGGCCAGCTTCCATGAGCAAATCATTGTAATCATTTATAGATTGGCCCCACTTGAAGAGGTTGCCATCTTTTTTGTCATCTTGGTTGTCCACACAATTATAATCACCTATTAGCAGCCAAGGTAAGTCTTGAGTGTCAATCCTGCTAAGAAACTTCCACAAGATGCTTCTTTCACCTGGGTTATTGCTAGCATAAATTCCACTAAGTAACCAAGGTTCTTCCCATTAGATTGAACCATTGCTGTTATAAACTGACTGTAGCTAAAAATCATTTGGACCTTAAGGTAGCTATTTTTCCAAACCAGCACTAAGCCCCCTGATCTACCATCTCCAGCCACATGCATTCCAGACCATTGTTTCCCAAATTTTTTGATGCAGAGCAATGAATTATCCTCATTTAGATGGGTTTCAACTAGCAATATCAAGTCATGTTTGTGATTTTTAATCAAAATTTCAAGGTGGTCCTACACAGATTCCTTGAGGCCACCTCTAATATTTCATGAGAAGACTTTCATGAATGAGGTACCTAAATTCGTTGACCCTTACCTTTTTGTAATAGTAATATAATTTGCTAGGGCATTAAAAAAATGATGTAAGCTAATTATTATTTTAAACAATTGTGTTTTTTTCTTTTGCAATAAAGGAAATAAATTTCAATTGAAGCATGAAATAAAATCTTGTGCAATGAGTTGCTCAAGGGCATGAAGCCAACCTAGAGCCCATACATATGACTCACAATAAGTGCGAGCCTCATTTGCTGCCCAAATAGCAGCTTTGTTATCATTTCTGAATACATAGGTAAATATAATATTCTCATAAGTATTTTTAAATTCTTGTATACGCTAGACAATTGCCGATAATCGCCATAGAGGAGGAATATTGTGTTGAAGTGTATCGATCAGAAGAAGGCAATGATATTCAATAATGACATGCCATTACTGAAATTTGTGAAGCCAAAGTATATGCTTTAAGTAATGTCCTTCAGCATGTAAGGCGGATTGGGCATGAACAAATTTTGCAACAACAAATTGTCGGCTTCTGAAGTGATTATGAATAATGAGTCCTATGCATATAGCTTCATCCTCTGAAGTGACTACGAAAAATGAATCCTATGCATGTAGCTTCATTTTTTCTTCAAGATACATCGCACTTTGATCCATTGTGATATAAGGGGACCCATTTAGAAATATGTGGTTGTTTAATTTTTTGCCCATCAAATCTATTAAACTGAAAATACATAACATTATATGAAATGATACAAATCACTAATTGATCTGGGGAAAGTTGTCTCACGACGTGTAGCTTTTCATTTCGAGAGAACCAGAGGAACCAAAGAGTAATAGAAATCCAGCTCTGAAGGAACTTAGACTAATGCCCTTTTCCATCAACAAAAGTTAGGATCCCAAATTTCATGTAGAGCCCGATTTAAAATCATAATGCAATTTTTGGCCTAATAGAAATCAAACTTTTCTAAAAATATCACAAGAAAAGAATAGATGCTCAATCGATTTCTGAACGCTGGGCACTAAAAAAACACAAGAATATGTAGCAAAAAAACCCATTGAAAAGAGCCTCACATGCAAAATTTTTCAAAGAAACATTAGAAATTTAAAATTTCCTTCGGGCCAACCACACATCATAGTTAATCATATTCGATAAAAAATCATGTTTATCTATAAGAAAAATAAAAAGTTGCACGTGTGGTAACATTTCCCAACAATTGCATAATTTTAGTTTTGGATGCATTTGATTGCCCATAATTAAATTTATTATAAACTTAATTACAGTCAATAAATTAAATTAAATTAGTAATTAATTCATTCATAGTATTTTATATTTTGTCGTTAAGGCTCAAATGTTGCAAAATGAATTATAACTTAAAAATATTTGGATCAAAACTTTGTACTGTTTTAATTTAAATTTAATTTTATATGCTTTGGGCAAAAATTTGTAATACGTTTATAGACTTTTGTCAATAATCTAAAATATATTCATAATTTATTTAAAAAACATTATTTTAATTCATAATTTTTACGACATAAAAAATGTGCTAGGGTCTAAAAAAATTATTTTGGATCAAAATATTTTATTATTTTGATATAAAATTATTTTTATAAACTTTGGGTAAAGTCTCTCATACATTAGAAATTTTTATTGCAAAATATTTTCTTTAGATTTATAGCTCATTTTTTTTTGTAATAAAGTATATTTTATAAATTAAATTACTTTTTAAATATTTTTTAAAATTTATTCAAAAGTATGCAATGCTTTACAAACTTTTATGGAGAAGATAAAAATCATAAAATTGATATTATGAATTTTCAGTTCTGAATATGAAAATTAGCATTCGTATTCATCTAAAAATTTTCATTAAAGTTATTATATTTATTATAAAAAATATTTTATAAATTTAAAATATTTTATAAAATTTATTTAAAAGTTTATAATGCTTTACGCACTTTTACACGTAAGGTAAAATGGATATTATAAATTTTTGGTTCTGAATTTGATCCGAAATTTTTCATATTATATAATATATAATATACACTAATATATAATATTTGGTATATATAATAATACGCTTAAACCCTACACTCGTGATCGGCGGCTCCTTCTCACTTCTCTGTTCTCCCGCACACTACAGCCTCCCCGCACGCCTCTCCAGCTCTCCCTCGGCTCCCGCTCGGCCTCCCGAGCCCAGATCTCTCCTCCGGGGCTCTTTAGGACCGCTTCTTTCCACCTGTGCCGACCGGCGGCCGCCTTCTGTCCCCGTGAGGCCCCGTCCTGGATCTCTCCCTCTCCTCTTCCAGTAGGCCCGACCGCCTCTTCCGCCGGAATCAAGTTGGTCGGCCTCTCCTCTTCCTTCCGTCTCTCCGCCGGCCTCTCCGCTTCCGTCGCTGGTATTACTCGATTCCTCTACTTATCTTGCATGATTCAATAATGACGCTGAACATAATGCAATTGCTGCACATAATGCTCGGTTCCTCCATTGCTGCACATAATTCTGCATATATTGATTAAATTTGTTTCAACTGCAAGGATATTTTCTCATTTTCTGCACCACTGTAATGAATCAGGTAAATTAACAGAAAGAATCATGATGCACATAGAATAACGATAATTTCAAAAGACCAGAAATTAACATGTAATTAGCTGAGATATTAGAATATTTACAAATGCATCATGATTTTGAACTAGTGTCTTAGGTATGGAGTCATAGTAATATTTCTATGTCCTATTATCATTCATGTGACCATAGTTGTGAATAGTGCGAGGTGCACAAGGTGCAAAAGGCTTTTGGAGCCATGTCGCAAGACGCAGGGTTACGGCGCGTGCTATAACCGAGGCGAGGCGCAAAAATAAAATAAAATTTTAAAATATTTTTTTTACTTATTAGAAATTGCCATGTTATTATGGTATTTGACTATTTGGTATTGTCGATTTTGACTTCCTAGAATTTCCATGAATTATGCTAGTTCTTTTAGAGTTTGCTATCGTATGTATATAATTTTTCTTCTTGCACTGACCTTTATATGACACATTGGGAAAATTTCAGTTAAGACCTATAATTTAATCGTAGTTTCACTTTCTTTCCTGGGCTTTTTTTAAATTCCGATTTCAAAACCGCCAATTTAATCTGTTGTCTTTCAAACCTAGTTTTACTTTCGTCCTTGAATCCAAATAGTATTTTGAATGGAAATAGCAGTAGCAAAGAGAAAATTTGACATCTGCCAGGGCCAACATGCGAAAAAGAGATTTAGGTAAAAAATAATGTGTTTTATCACGATATAAAGGGTTGTCATTAGTCCAAGTTTTAGGCTTTTAATACATAAAGAGTATGCTAAAAAACACCAAAAATTGGAATGTGTGCAAAAGAACTAATTGATTCTATTATATATTAATAGTTCGTATTTATATTCTCTATCAAGGGTTTCCATGTCAGGTTTTCCCTTTGCACTTGCATTGCACGAGCCATTTGCATCTGCAGTATTAACATTATTATGTTCAAGAACCAAGAGAAATTAGATTTAATATTTAGGAGCTAAATCAGAGTTTTTTAAAGCCTAAGGAGGAAGCAAAACTATGGATAAACTACATGTACTTTGGACTATACCAAAGTTTTTCCTAACAATTTAGATTTGCAATACTATTGGTTATACAGGTGGGTAGGTGGAGCTACTAAATGGGATGGGTAAATGAGGAGGGCAGGGTGGGGATGGGGATTTAGAAGGGCAGATATGGGTTTTATGTTAATGCCCCTTGTGGGGCATGAGGCGAGAATTATTTTATATAGGGCGGCTTCAGCAAACACTTGCTTTGCCTCATTGTCATTCATAATCGTACTTTTCTTTCTCTTTTAGCCCACCAGTAAGTTCCACCAAGGCACCAACCTAATATAGAACTCTGGTTATCTAGAATAGATCATGTAGATTTGTTACTTCTTGCTCAACGTGATTTATTACTTATATATCGATATGATAACTTGTGGTTTGTTTACATTGATATGACGATGCATAAAATCGTTTTATTTTTTTGTGCTTCCATAGAACTGCAACATGACGATGAATGAAGAAATTATGAACAGTGAAAAACCGGTCGCTGAAAATGAGCAGGTAAAACTTGAAACTTCTTGCTTGACTGTTTTTCGTTTAACATTTAGGAACTGATGCTTGATTAGGACTGATGGTTACACTAAGCTCTTTCACAACTAACACAGAAATGATATTTTGTTCTTTTATTTGCTTTTCTCCTAGATCTTCATGTTTTATTGAAACCAGTTTTTCTGAAAATTTGCAAATTACACTGTTTAGTTATCATTGGTATCTCCTTTTTCCTGAACATGATTTTAACTACCCAATTGCCTCATTTTGGAACCAAAATAGAAACTTTTTTTGTGCAAATGTTAATGCTGATGGCTGTTTTTGTGACACTATTACTTCTCCAAATAAAGAATGCCTTGTAATTCTATCTGAATTTACAGGATATCCCAGACGAGTTGGATTTGAAAGCAAGAAAATATTTACGCGGCAGTGGTGCTAATTTGGAAGTATGTATCTCTGCGATTAACATTTTGGAATGTGTTTAGCTTTTTATCATTTGTAGCTTTTATTTACTTTGTTGTATGTTTTGTTTCTTCAATTTTCAGACTTTACGAGATAAAAAATTGAAAGGCCAGCTTGCTCTAAGGGAAAAACTACATGGGCAGTCTGCAAAAGCTGCTGCCAAGGCAGAGAAGGTTCAGCTGCTAAACTTGTTATTTCTTTTGCCTGTCTGAAGTTTTACCATTTTAGAATGGCATAAATAAATTTACAAAAACCGGAGTTCAGATGACGCTTGATTCAAAGTTGCTTATTCCCAGGTGTTGCCAATTACTTTGATTACTGAAATAGGATACTCTGTATTAAACTCTTAATCCTAAGCAAATTCCAAAATGCAGTGCATGTGGTTGTATACAAAGCCAAGTATATATGCGTGGTCGTATTAGCGGCCTCATATGCAGCTATATGTGTTTCCTTTATTGTTTATGCTCAGTGTGGTTTCTGCAATTCCTATCATCTTTGTAATGTTACTAATGTATAATTCACAGTAAAATAGCATCCACAATTTGGATCTATAACCTTATCTTCAACTTTTCACTTGAATAGCTTCCTAAATAGGGTATAAATGTCACCACAAGCTTTTGATTCGGCGGTGGCATATGTTTCCCCATTATTAACTTATATTGTACACAAGAGTTGATTGTATTATTATATATTCTGTTATTGGTACTAACTGAAACCTATTTGAATACTTTTCCTATGCGGCATTTGTTGCGTTGGATCTTGACCACCACATTCTACAACCACTTTACATTGATATCTCTTCAATTTACTGTCTTTTCTTCAAAACTTATTTGAATAGATGAAGTTATGATATACTTGATAATGTGCAAGAGATTACAATTACACATTTAATATTCTTTCAAGTTATTGTAGCTGGATATAGTAGCTATTGGTTCTTCTAGGTTCTTTTATATAGCCTTCTATGATTACATTAGGTGGCCATATCCTCTTTGCAAACATATTTTTTATTCCGCCCTTGGTAACCCCTTATCTTATCTTTTATTGTTATTATCATTAGTTCAAGAACTTTTTGCCATGGTTTCCTACTGAGTTGGAGAAACTCCTTGTATCCTCTTTCTTTTTAAAATTTTATCTGCCTTATGTTCTGCCCCCTTGGTTATTCTGTTATTGCCAGGATATGTGAATCTAAGGATTAACATATGCTACTTTTTCACTTGGGCTAGCATTCTTTATTATCTTGAGATACACCTTCCTTTTCCAAAAACAGATAACTTATTCAATAATATCTCAGTTACTCAGTTACATTTTTACAACATATTTTCCAATCATTTTAACCTTAGGTTATTCCATGGTTTCTAAAACTTCACTTGAAATTCCATTTTTATATTCTCAAGTTTATTCATACCATTTCCTGCTGGATTTCCTTGTGAATTTTATTTTTTTGAATTAATGATATGGGTGCTAAATTTATATTATTCTATAAATGTCATTTTACACATATTTCTTTCAGTGGCTGATGCCCAGTGAGGAAGGCTATTTGGAGCCTGAAGGTTTAGAGAAGACATGGATGATCAAGCAGGAGTCTATACTTCATGAAGTAGATATTATAAGTTCAAGAAAGGCATTTGATATGATATTACCTGGTAAATGATGCTTTTCATGGTACTGAATAAGGACCTCTTTTGAGGTGCTGAAGTACTTCCAAGTTCCAAACCTTAGATTACTGTTTGTAACACTTCTAATTTTTGTGCCATTACCTTTCCTTTTATAATTTAATGTCTTGTGCATCTACAATTTTATCTGTGGTTCAGTATCTTTACAATAGCCTTTTGCATTCAATTTCTTCCAGATTTAGGTCCATATAACATGGAATATACATCAAGTGGACGGTATATGCTGGTGGGAGGACGGAAAGGCCATCTTGCTATGATTGATATGCTGAGTATGGAACTAATCAAAGAGTTTCAGGTTTGTTTTCAACTCTAAATTGTCTGAATATTTGAACTTGTGTAGCACAGAATAATGTGCATGTAATATTGTTGATTATTTGGTTTCTTTATTGTTATTAGGCTTAATTGAGATATTTTACTGGATAGTATCTAGTGTCTAGTGAATATTCAAACTTTTATAAGTTTGGGACTTTGCTAAACTTATTCAAATACTAGATCCAAGCAAAGAGATACCACTTTATTTCTATTAGTAAGCAGATCTAGATATGTTGAGTGGACTGCATTTTTCGGAAATGGACAATCAATTTGGCTTTAGCCTTGTTCCTAGCAGTGGTTTGAATGTTCTCAAATTAAGTTTCTAGGATACATATGATAAATTGATAATTAATTTCATCTTGTTGAATGCAATCCGCTGCTTACATACAGAAAATCTGCAAATAGGCATGTGTTGAGTATCAATTTTAATTCTAGGATTCAATTCTTGATATATAACATATACCCATTTTTTATTCTAAATGATAATATTCTTGCTTTCAGGTTAGAGAGACTGTTAGAGATGTTGTTTTCTTACAAAATGAGCAATTCTTTGCAGCAGCTCAGAAAAAGTAATCTCTTAATGATTCCAATTTGTGGACAATATACTTGAGCTTGCTTGAATTTTATTATTTCTATTATAAAGCTCTTTTACGTATCAAAAGCCTATATAATGACCATATAAGCTTTGATAGTTTGGGTACTTCTGCAGGCATAATGTTTTTGACGAAAATGTAGAGTGAAACAATTTCTTTGAGTATCCATGGTATAGATATAAGGATGGGGAACTTTTATTTGATTTGTTAGATTCAACAGTGACCAGATACAGTCTATTTGACTTTCTTCTCTTTTTATTTACTTAGCAGCTATTAAATATAGTCCAAACGACTGTTTCACATCATACATTCAAAAAAAGGTCTAATTTTTTTATTCAGAATTCTAAATCCATAAGTTTTTGTGTTGTTGCATTGTCTTCAAAACTCAGATAGGTTTGTGAAGATTTTTGACTAGTAACATATGCTACTAATGCGTAGTCAATACTAGAAACTTTTGAGTTTAAACTTTCAACAATTTCAAGGTTCCACTTTCTGATAGAAATGATATGATGGTTCCATGAAGTCTTTATTTATCATTGGCTAACACGTGTTAATTGTTTCATGGAAATCTGGTACATACTTAAAAATTGTCTGTTAAAAGGGTATATGTGATATACGTACTATTGGATGGAATAGAATCTTCTTTTTAGGAAATGACGTACCCTCTCAGTCTCTGTGAGCAGCATATAATAGTGTCTAGTAGAAAAAAATGTTTTGAATTGTGTTTATGAGATATAAGAGGCATAAGTGACATGGTTTTGTAACTCCTTATTGAGTGTGGACTGTGGAAAAGCCATTTGTGGAACTAGGATGTGGTGCTTTTCTTCCCTTCTATAAGTTAAAAAAATGTTTGTTAATGATGTAAAAATGTTTGTTAATGATGTAAAAGCCTTATAGTGATGTAATAGCCATTTGTGGAACTAGGATGTGGTGCTTTTCTTAAGTTAAGCATGCAAAAGCCTTATAGTGATTTTTTTATTGTACCATCACAAGCTTTTTCAGATCCCTTTGTTCCAGTGTGTCAGTCTGTGTGTTCTTTTTTTTCATTTGTGTTAAATTTGATTGGATGATCAACTTTCCCAAAAGCTTAAGTTGTTAGGATAATTTATATTCTTAAACTCCATAAGTGGTATGGGTGGGTAAACTTTGAAGAGACTAATCCATGCCCAACAAGTGGATCAACTTAATTGAGGTGGGAGGTAATTTTTTAAAAATACTAACGTAGGAGGATACGAACTCAGAGCGGGATGAACTTTTCCAAGAGCTTAAGTTCTTAGGAAAGAGACCAATCTATACATTTATATTCTTAACAATTTGTTGCCTTCTAAAGACGATATAGAGTGAATGTCCTCGTCAGATCGTCAATGAAAAACTACAGACTTGGAATATTACACTTCTCTTTTTTTATCTTATGTTTTTCTATGTTATAATGACCATCTAATAGTGATCATAATGGGCAATTTACTGGTTTTAACTTTGGCAGGTATCCCTATATATACAATAGGCATGGCACAGAAATCCACTGTTTAAAGGTAATGCTTTGTGAACAGTTATAGTACAATTCAGCCACAAAGTCTATATTTTAATTTTTCGCTGATAGTACGATAATTAGTTGAATAAATATTATGGATTGAAATGGGAATAATGGGTACTAGTGTTCAGTCCCTGTCCTAGTTATTGATGGATTTTACTGTCTGTTCTGTATTAGGAGCATGGTGCAGCCCTAAAGCTTCAATTTCTGGACAAGCACTTCCTCCTGGTCTCAGTAAATAAGTTTGCACAACTCCACTACCAAGATGTGAGCACAGGTGTCATGGTTGCTAATTATCGGACAGGCCTTGGTCGCACTGATGTGATGCGAGTAAACCCACATAATGCTGTTATTGGGTTGGGACACTCAGGTGGCAAAGTCACCATGTGGAAGCCAACTAGCGTGAAACCACTAGTTACAATGCTGTGCCATCATGGTCCTGTCACCGCCATTGCTTTCCATAGGGGAGGTCAACTAATGGCCACAGCAGGCATGGATCGTAAGATCAAGTTGTGGGATCTCAGGAAGTTTGGTGTACTCCATACATACCATGGACACGCTCGGACATTAGACTTCAGTCAGAAGGGCTTACTTGCTATTGGAAATGGATCTCAAATCCAAGTATGGAAAGATTCAGGAAATCAGGAGTATGAGTCATATATGACCCATGCTATGGTGAAAGGATATCAAATAGGGAAGCTCTCTTTCCGACCATATGAAGATGTCTTGGGTATTGGTCACTCAATGGGTATATCTTCCATACTTATCCCAGGATCTGGTGAACCTAATTTTGATACTTTTGTTGCAAACCCATATGAAACTACAAAGCAGAGAAGGGAGAAGGAGGTTCATGCACTTCTTGACAAGCTCCAGCCTGAGACCATCATGTTAGAACCAAGTAGAATTGGTACTGTGAGGCCACCAAGGAAAAAAGAGAAACCAACAAAGAAGGAGATGGAGGAGGAAATGGAAGCTGCTGTGGAGGCTGCCAAGAGCATTTCCTTCAAGAAGAAGACCAAGGGCAGGAACAAGCCAAGTAAGAGGACGAAGAAGAAAGAGGAAGAGGTTTTCAAGGCAAAGAGGCCATTCTTGGAGCAGCAGACAGAAGAAAAACCTTATAAGAAACAGAGGACCGCAGAGGAGGTTGAATTGCCGAAAGCTTTGCAGCGATTTTCTCGAAAAAAGGCATCATGATGTGGGGTTAAGGGCAGTAATGCACCTGCCATATACAACACCTGTCTGCCATGTCATTCTGGCCAGATGGTAAGATTCAACATACACTAAAGAAGGTTAGTAACTATCCCAGTAGGAACGTGAGGCTGAATGAAAACAAGCACCATTATTGATCCAGTGCTCACCAGATGTGAGATTTTTAACTTTGAGGATTCAGATACTATGACTATAATTTGTAATAGAATGTACATTTTTGCTCACCCACTACTTGCTATGGCTGTGATATTATTTTGACCCCTAATATGACTTCCATTGTATTTGTTGTTCATCTTTGCTTTGGTTTGCTCCTCATTCAATTGCCATTCTGTTAATTATTTCTTGTGAATGCCATGCATCATTCTGAGTTAGTATGTTGGTGCATGTTCTTAAAATGGACTAGTTGCGATGGACAAATGGAACATTTTTAATCTCAGTCTCTGCTCTTATGTTCATTTTTTCCCAGTAATTAAACAAAACAGATTGGATCAAGTCAGCTGTCATTCCTTACCCTGCTTGCATGTCATACTTGACGGATACGTTGTTAGTGCTCTAAAGAAGGTGATTAAAGTATTAAACGCACATTGTTTTCGCTTTATATATCTTGTTGTTAGTGCCCTAAAGATTTGAATGTGTTATCGAAGCAGCGTACTTTACGTACGTGCCATATCTCCATGTTCCAAACCAGTACGATTTAATACATCCATCTTCTAACTCCGTCTCCTCGAGTGTATACTCGAGTTAGGTACAGTTCTTTCGTTCTTGCGCGTGTGACAACATCTTCCGCTCAAAATGATAGCAAATCAACTACCTTTCTCCCTCCAAGTGTTTGCTTCTTTCGATGGAAAAAATTTATATGGTTAGTCTGTCCATATAAATTTGTAGCTCATGAACATGAATAAAAAATAAATAAATATATTTATATTTTTCTTTTCTATTTATATTTATATTCATTTATTTTTTTTTGATACCATGCTCTAGGGGCCTGTCATAATCTATATAGAGCCTTCTTGAGGTGGTAAACCTTCTCTTCCTCTCCTTTCTTAACGAATCCTCCAGGGCTGCTGAACGTAGACTTCTTCTGCCTAGTCGCCATTGAGGAAATTAAGCTGACTTGATGTCGAGCTAATACATCTTCCATTCTTGATATGCAACATTACTATGTATGATTCTTATTCTCTCGAGTTGAGCCACGGTTGCAAGCGCTTCATGAAAGTCGATCTACCCCCTCCATTTGCATATACCCCTTAGCGACTATCCGTGCCTTGTACTTCAGCGATCCATCTGCATTATAATTGGCCTTAAAATCCATTTCAGGCCAACAGTTTCTTTACCTTTGACAAGTTAACTAAGGTCCAGATGCCATGCTTTTCAATTGAGTTTAACTCATCATCATAGCTTGAATCCAGTGCTTATTGCCCGATGCTTCATGATAACTGAGAGGTTCTTTAATTTGTGCACTGTTACAAAATTTGAGTTCTCTGGTAAATCTCTCTTAAGCTTCCAAATTTCCTTGGTGGTGTTGAGTCATCATTGTCATAGTCAAATTCTTTTATAGGCTAAGCTTCAACTAATTCAATCTCATTTCTAACTTCAGCATCAGTCAACTCTTCTACTACTACTGTCAAATACTTGGGCGGATTCTTTGTTTCAACTCCTTTATCAGCTTCCCAATCCCAAGTCTGATATTGCCTTTACATTTTGCTCTTTTGATAGACACATCTCTGAACTTAAGAACAACGTGATCTATCTAATTCAGAGAATAGATTGAGTTCGATGGTCATGTGGTTGTTGCAACCACTATCAATGTACAGCCTGTTTGAGCTCCTATGCTAGCTATAAGAATGACTTCTTCATCTTTACTCTCTTTTAGTTGAGCTAAATTCACATTAACATGCTTCATATGCTTTGTTTTCAATCTACAGTTACGTTCTATATGTCCGAATCTCTTGCAACAATAAGATTGAATTCTTTTATAAAATGGTGTCTTTGAAGTTTGAAATGAGTCAGATACCAAACTAGTTGTTTTCGGATTTTTTCCTCTGATTACTTGATTCGCCAACATTTTTTTTCTCCTTTTGACCAAGTCACAACTTGCTTCTCTTGCTAGTTAGTCTTCAAGTCCTGAGAGCTTAAACACAAAGCTCTTTCTTCCTTCCTCTCCTCATGTCATTTAAGTCGATCTTCATATGAAAGGAGAGACCCCAACAACTCGTCGGTTGTCATCTCCTCGGTATCATGTCATCCTTCTTCGATTGTGATCGTATTTTTATGGAAGATTCGCAAAATCTTCTCTATAATGTTGTATTCAGGAATTTCTTCTCCATATATACCATCTTAATTGGTTAGTCATATCCAACATAAACTCGTAATAGTTTACCTGATATTAAAAATATTTTTAAAAAATATTATGCTACAAAAAATATAATCTAATAGAATATGAAATTCACAATTAAGCAGTTTAACTCCATAATAAAGCATACATAAAGATAAAATAAAAGAGTATAAGTCTAATCCATACATAATGAAGCACTAATTCTAAGTCCATAATAATGTACACACAATGACTCAAAGATAAAATATAAAAATACAAGTTCAATCTATAATAATTATCATCAAATTGAGTTTACCCGAGTTTACCCGAGTTTACTCACGATCGAGTTTGATCGAGCTTATCCAGAAACGAGTTTGGGTGCGAGTCAGCTCAATTGTTCAAGTTTACGAGTTAATTCGCGATTTTAATACCCATGTTTCCCTGATATATACCTTGCAGTATCTCCCACACAACTTTGGTTGTCCTCTTAAATGAAATCCGCTTGAACACTTTAGCATCAACAACTTGCTGGATAAAGCTCAATGCCTTTGCTGGATAAAGCTCAATGCCTTGACATCCTTCTTCCTTGTTTCTCGTAGAACTCCTGCTGACAGCCCCTCTTCTGAATATGTTAAGAAATTAGTGGACCTAACTCCACCCAAAAAACTAGCTATTTAGGAGAGGATTGCCCAATTTATTTAAAGATTATCTTGGCCATATTTTTAAATTTTAACCAATGTGAAACTTTAATAGAATACCTGCTAATCATCGATTTCCAGAGATCTTGGGAAATGAAAAATGTCTGCGCGCACATCATCATCGCCCAATCTTCATATTCTACTCCATCGAACTTCGGCACCCTTAGGTTAATCTGGCTTGCAACAACAACCATATATATAATAATCCCAAATGCAAGCTTTGATATCACTGTTGACTCGCAAACAACTGAGGAAGAGAGGAGAGGAGAAATTGAGAAAGAAAGAAGCAAGCGAATCACCATATGTACAAAATACTCGAGAGTTATTTCAGTTGCACTCGTTATCAGTTTACATGCACGTAAGGGTGCAACAAATACAACTATATTAACTACTGTAATTACATGTCATACTTGATTAACTGCTTTTGACATGTGGACATCGAACGCGGCAAGTAGTGATATGAATCAACATTATTTAACAAGGAGGAATTGGTGGGATCACTTGTTCAGGTTCTTGATCATTAGCTGTGAATTTGATAACACAAGTAATCTCAAATAAATCAAAAAGGTCTAAGTAAAGAACCATGCAGAAAATATTTAATTTACCAACCTCACACTATGAAATAATAAGTATCAGCCGTTGGTGAAAACCATCAGCAACGGCTTGCAACGGCCAGGCCCGTTGCAACGCAGCCGTGGCAGAAACACGCGTTGCTGATAACTTAGCAACGGATCAGCAACAGCCCGAACGGCCGTTGCTAATAACATTACCAGCAACGATTCGGCCACGATTGCGGGGCCATCGTAGATATGTACATCAGCAATGGCCCTACGGTCGTGGCAAGCCCGTTAGTGAAAGTCCGTTGCTAAGCCGTTGTTGTAGGTCATCAGCAACGGCTTTGAGGTTGCGGCCCAAAAAATACGATACACTTTCAGTAATGGCTTTCCCACAGACAGCGGTGGGAAAGTCATTGCTGATGATGATAGCCTATAATTGGAAAATTATAAAATTTCTAATTTTCATTAATACATTGATACATTTAACCTGATACATAACTCACACACCCATACACACATCCATTCACATACACATCATAGATACACCAAGATACACATCAAAATAGTTATACTTATATTTATAATTATCCACGTACGATCATATAAAAACTATTCAAATTCAAAACTATCGTATCAATATCCAAACAAAACAAGTCAATCAAGTATAGTATCCAAGTAACAAAGTCAATATCTAAACAAAATAATAAATCTCACGACGACGATGGAGGAAGGTCTGGATCATAATATGGCGGGGTTTGGAGTGCTTGGGTGTACACCGACGTGGACTGACTCGAGGACGATGGATCAGATGATGCCGAAGGGATGCCTGCTCCGGTATGACATGAGATATTGCATAGCATAGCATGGATCTCTGTTATCATCTGACTTTGACGCTCCATCATCTCACTCTGATATGCGACCGTCTCCTCCAGTGTCCTTATCCTGCTACTCTGATCATAACTAGTTCTGGAGGTGGACGATCGCTCACCAGCGACCGGAGGGGCCGGTGCCCCAAGTGGCCTTAGCACGGCTCATGCATGACCACTATCTGCAAACTCATATACGCGGCTGTGGTCTCAGCCACCTACAGCCTCGGCCTATGCTCCTGCGTCAAAGTTCTCGGGGGTGCCCCCGCACTGCATCACCGTCTAAGTGTAGGTATCCTATTCGAGTTTGATTTTTTGTTTCATATTTTTCCTAAAACTTAAATTATAAATAAATAATGAATAATTTAAACAAATATACTTACCATAATGATTGCAGCGCGGTTGTCCGCTCAAACACCTCCATCGGGGAGGATCGCTGGACAGTCCCGTCGTCCATCACCGTTGTCTACATTTACAAAACAAATACATTAATTAGTACACATAGTAACAAATAAAATATATAATTAAAAGTAAGGTATAATACTTACCATACGACTCCTGTGCACTACAAATGAAATAGAGCCGCCAGTGTGACGCGCTCCTCCCCCCGACATGCGGTTTCTAGCTGCAGTCCTAGAAACCTCATGCCACTGATCCGTCGACCATAATGCCACGAGCTGGTCCCATATATTCAGAGTAATCCAATCGGGGCCGTATCCCCGAGTCTCTACGATGTTTGTGATCCCATCTCGGGCCATCGCCTGGGACCGAGCCTGCCCCAGCTGACCATTGTACCTCTGCCGGAAAATAGCCTCCCAGGCACTGTAAATGAAGGACCTCTGGTCATCAGCCCATGTATAGCGAGCCTGCAAAATAATAATATCGGTACCAATATTAATTATCATATATATATATATTTTTAATGCGTGCCTCAAACTCGCGCCATAGCATATCGACGTGCTCACTGGGCACGTGAGACCACGTGGGCTATGCCCCATGCATATATCGTCGGATTGTAGAAGATATCGTCCTGGGCATATCCTCTTGCTCGAACCTGCACAACAAAAATAAAGTTAAATATTATATTATGATATAATGAATTTATAATAATTCATAATTCATGATATATTACCGCTCCCCAATCACACTAATGAATCTGCGTGACTCTGTGGCTGGTGGAGGCTGTCACCTGTTCGACCCACATGGCCGCCTGCGTCTCGAGGCACTAGCCTCAGCGGCAGAGGATCAACGACAAGAGTATCATCGGCAGGAGGATCAGTAGTAGGAGTAAGTGCTGGAGTCTGACCGATCGGAGACTCAGAAGCTCTCGTCTGACGATAACCACGACCCGACATATCTGTCGAATAAGCATATAATTATATTGTATATATATATAGTAGAGATATATTTAATATAAGATATACTTTATAATTATTCATCATCATCTGAGTAATAGTCTTCAAATTCTTCCTCTTCTTCCACATCTTCATATTGTTCATCTCCAGCTTCCTCAACTTCATGATCGTCATCATCAACATATTCAACTTCTAATTGAACCGACGCTATGTCTGCAATTCTCGAGTATTGGAATAATACGGTCTACAGCAGGAGGATCATCTCTTGATAGAAATCATCTGTCACATCAGGTATTGGCTCATTTTCTCCCGCTATCGGATCAATTCTTCCTCTACCTTTAGTCTTACAGACTACATGACAATCTGCTCTATCTTTATTTCGAGCCGGATACTTTACGTAATATACTTGTTTAGCTTGTGATACCAATATAAAAGGCTAATTTGCTACCAATTTCGATTTGTAATTAACCTCAACATGTTTGTATTTTGGATGAACTTTCATGCCCCTTTCTGTTGTATCGAACCAATGACATCTAAATAGGATAACTGATTTCAAGTCGAAGTAGGACAACTCTATCACTTCTTCCACCAGTCCATAAAAATCCATATCACATTCAACATACGTTGTCCCTTTCACGCAAACCCTGTCATTCATCGTCTTCTTTGTAAATGCATATTCAACCGTGTGAAATTTATACCCATTAACAAAATATCTGCTATAACACAACACTAGTCGCGACGGTCCACTAACAAACTCAAATATTCTTTCATCTATTTCAGCTCTGTGATCTTTGCTGTAAGCCCGAATCCAAGTAGGGAAATTATGATTCTGTAATCTCTCCAATTCTTGATCGTTGTGAATAGAGTATTTTTGCATCATCTCAATGTCAAACATTTTAATGAATTGTTCAATATCTGGACAATTGAGAAATACGTACAATTGTGTCAAATGATACTCTTCGTCGCTTAAGTGTCGAGATGGACGAGAACCAAAAGCACGACCAAAGTGACAAAATATATTTAAACGTCAATCTGAATGTCGAACTCCCCCAGTCGTCGTTACGTGGAAGACGATCAAATCTTGTATGTACTGTCGATTCAAAATAAAATGAGCAGAATGTTAAAATTTCTTGGATGATATACGATTCAAAAATTGATCCTTCAACAGCTATAGTGTTCTTTACTTTTTTCTTTAGACGATTCATGTATCTTTTAAATAGGTACATCCATCGGTATTGAACGGGGCCACCAACTCGTGCCTCGTATGCCAAGTGTATCGGTAGATGCTTCATCAAGTCAAAGAAGACATGAGGGAAAAATTACTCCAGCTTGCATATAATTTCAACAATATTACTTTCAAGTGCTAATATATTTTCGACTCTAAGGACATTTGCACAAATATTTTTAAATACATACTTAATTCAGTCAACGGACCCCAAATATTATCATGTAGAAGATCTCGAAATACGATTGAAAACAATCTCTGCATGAATACATGGCAATCGTGGCTCTTCATCCCTAATATTTTACAATCATCGACGTTCACACATCGAGATAAGTTTGAGGCATATCCATCGGGTAATCTGAGTTCTTTTGTCCATCGACAAACATCTTTGATCTATTATTTATTTAACACATACGGGGCATTCGGCTTCAGATATCGTCCGTTGACCTCTTGTAACTCCAACTTCAGTATCTTACAAAGTATTTTTATATCATGTCGGGCCATGACATTATCTAAATATTTATTTTTTAAATATTTCGAGTCAGTTCGAGTCCATAGTGGACAATTTCGACGTGAGTCCGAATTGGACGATTCCGGCGCGAGTTCGAATTGGACGATTTCGGCGCGAGTCCGAATTGGACGATTCTGGCGCGAGTCCGAAGTGGGCGATTCCGGCGCGAGTCCACTGAGGACGACTCCGGACTAACTAACATCTTAACTAATTAATATTAATCTAAAACATAGCATTTATTTTAATTAACTAATCAACATAACATTAATCTAAACATATTAATCTAAACCCTAACCAATCTAAACAAATAATGAACTAATTAAACCCTAACTAATCTAAAAATTAAACACTAATTAAAATTAAACCCTATTTTCGCCGCCGGAGTCCAGTGTCCGAGGCGCACAACTTACTTGGAGCAAGCGACGACGGCGGGCGGCAGCGGCGAATGGCTTCAGCGGCCGAGGACGATGGGCAACGACGGCGGGCAGCAGGGATCAGCGGCGGCGGCAGCAGCAGGAAGAGGAAGAAGAAGGAGGAAGGGGTGGGCGCGATCCGTCGACCTATATAAACTTATCAATAACGGCTCACTCGTCTGTTAGAAAACCGTTGCTGATAAGTAACATCATCAGCAATAGCTCACTCGTCCGTTAGAACGCCGTTGCTAATAAGTATTTTATTTTTGTGCTGCGAGCGCGCGATCGACTCATGAGTGACGGATGTCGTAGCCGTAACTAAGTCGTTGCTAATTTGATAATATATCTGCAATGGCTAGAGCGACTGTAACAAAGCTGTTGCAAATACATCACATCTGCAACGACTCGAGCAGCTCGAGCGACCGTTACTGATAGTCGTTGCTGAAGAATATATTTCTAATAGTGCCAGGGCACAAATATGTTAGAATTATCTAAAATACTAGTGCACAAGTCATTCACAATGGTTTATTAATTTGACAACGTTGTCTTATATTTTGAATCTCTAATTGTCACAGTAATGCATATACTCATTTCTAATCTCAATAAAGTAATTTCTTCTTCTGATAAAGAAATTGATCCTTTGAATCAATAAATTGATGAGAGTTAATTAAAAAGCACAAATCAAAACCCAAATGTAAAAACATTGCTTCCTTTGAAGATTAAAGGCTACTGTTGAGTTTTGACTCAAGTTGTGTTTGAACCGAATTCAACGAATCTGACCAAATATAAATTAGAGTTGATTTGATCAAAATATAATTGAACCAATTTCTCAAACTAATTGAACCATGCTCAACCGAGCCTAATTAAAACAACAAAGCCTTGTGGCTCAACTTGTGTTCATGACATGATAAGGCCTTGCAGCTTAATAGGCCCATTCAGGCCTGATCTCTTATTTTAAGTCTATTTGGGCTATTTTATGCATGCAAGAGACTTTTCTCCGGAAGCTGCCAATTTTAGTAGCATGACTAAGATCAATTCCTTGTGGGACCCCTTCCTATTCGCCAATCCAGCATCATCTCCTTCGGGAATCCTTCTTGAGTTCCTCTGCACGTAGCAGAGGAAAATTATGAGAATATGAGACATTGAGATCGAAATTTTGGGGCCTCCACACTGCTCCTTGGACCAGCTCATCACCACAATGATGGTGGTTTTACTACCAGTAGCTTGTACAAGTTACTAAACTTTAGAGGGATCAAGGATCGTTTTGCAAAGTTTCTTTGGCAGCGGCATCTCCTGCCTAAGATATCCATATTCGGTTGGTTGTGGGTCAAAAGAAGGCTTCTCACACGTGACCGCTTATTTAAATGGGGAGTTACTACTGATCAAGCTTGTCTCCTTTGCCAACTTCACAATGAGTCTCACCAGCACTTATTTGAATCTTGTTCTTATACTACAAGTGGTTGGAATACGTTTCTTCGATCAAGCTGTGGGGCACAACTACTTTGAGCTCATCTTCCGGCCTTGGGAGAGAAGGTCTCGGAGTAATCTACGTGGTAGTCTGTTGCGTTTTCGGCTTGTTCTGACTTGGTCCTGGTTCATATGGTATGAGCAGAACACTATAGTCTTTCAACAAGAAGCAGTTATTTCTA
The DNA here is from genome assembly GCA_034359265.1 of Canna indica. NCBI lineage: Eukaryota > Viridiplantae > Streptophyta > Magnoliopsida > Zingiberales > Cannaceae > Canna > Canna indica. The sequence goes on from CP136897.1 coordinate 71,031,019, forward strand.
GTTTCAGCGCAAAAGCAGTGTCGGCGGCTTGCTTCTTTGGATCTATGTCATGTTGAATTGTGTTTGATTTTGTTATTGCTCTGTTGCTCTTCTTTATCTTGTTTTGTTTTTAAATTATCTTAACTTCTTGTACCTGTAACTTTTCATAGCTCTTGAATAGATTGCAGGTTTCTTGATTCAAAAAAAAAAAAAGCTCATCACCACAACATAATCTCTTCATCAAACCGAATTATATGGAGCCATCAATGTCAATATTTGACAGATTAATCACCTACATTTACTCCAAGATTTCAGCATTCTTCACACGATACTACTGCTTCTTTCCATGAGCCGCGCACATCAGATGCCCTCAAATCTCAACCAAGGATCTCGGCAAGCTGGGATCTCTTCTTCGTAGCCTTTGGCAAATAACTCAGTCCATCATGACACAATATCTTGGAGCCAAAATTTACTCCTACAGACAAAATCTTTGCCATGTTCAATTCCTCCACCACCGAAGATTACGAGATCAGAACAGTAATCTTTGCGTATAAATTGGCAGCCTTTTTTTGCCCAAAGAATGAAAAGGACAAAGGGTGACTAAACTGTGAGTGGGTGAGCCATTGCCAATTACTCGTTGAGAGAGTGTGTAGATTGGAGAGAAGACAGAGTAAAGAGACGGTGAAGCTCGATCAAGTCTCTAGCAGAAGCACCATGAAGAGTTCAATAAGATACAATAGCAAAGCTTGAGTACTAATGAGAAATATTTTGGTATTAATTATTTTGTTTTAGGATTGTACTCTATTCCTAAGGGTCTATTTGGATACATATTATTAAGGGGAAGGGAGAGGAGGGGGAGGAGAAAGGAGAGAAAAAAAATAATTTTGTTTGGATATAGTTTAATAAGGAGAAAGGAAAGAAAGAGAAGAGAAAAATTAACCTTGTTTGAATGTACGTACTTTGTAAGGGGAAAGAAGGGAAAAGAAGGAGAATGAGAAAATCCTTTATTTAATAGACAATTATACCATTTCTATTTTTGTATTATATATGTTTTTTATTTTTGTCATTTCTATTCCTACAAATATTAGGATGTTTTGGTCGACTAATATTAGGATTAGACAAAAGATACCATGCATGAAGAAAAAAATTGAGAGCGAGAGAATTTTTTTTGTCGTTGTATTCAATAGAGATGAGAATATGCTACTAGGGTTTAATAAAATATTATATATGTATTAAAACAAGAGTATTTTTGTAAATTTATATTGGACGATTTTTTATAAATTTTTTCACCCTCATTCAATTCCAGGTCGGGATTGAAAGAAAATTGGGGTTTGAAGAGGAACCAAGGTAAATAATTTTTCCCCAATTTCTTTTCCCTTCATTAATGAAGGGAAATTAGAAAATAAATTGGGAAAAAATTCTACTCCTTTTTCTTCCCCTCATTTAACCCCAATCCAAAAAGGGTATAAGTAAATAAAATTTATCTCCCTTGTATCTTATTTTTCAGAGTCATGGGTTGATTATTCCGGCGAGAAATTCCCATAAATATTTCCTAACAGCTATGAAAAGATGAATAAAGTGAGAATTAATAGTCAAGGAAATTAAATTTAAGTGAATGCTCTACGTATACTCGAGTTAGGTACAGTTCTGTAGCTTCAACAAGGTAGGTGTTCGTGTTATCGGATGGAACTTGGACTTCAGATACCTTGTCTCCACCTCTCTTCCTCATAGACTCCTTGTGGATCTTACCCCTCTCCTACATGCTTCGGGAGCTACAACAATATCGTGGAGGGGGAGCCAAACGCCGACATACTCCACCAAATTAATATATCATCTACTCAACTATCGAGGCATTGAAGATCCAAAGATGATCTTCCTATGGCAGAAGGAGTGCCTGCCGATATTTTCTATGCACACATAGTTAGTGGAACAACGTCGATTACCCACTAGAGACATACTCATCGGTAGAGGCTTCTCAGTCTCTCCGAATTGTGTCTTGTGCAATATTTCCGCGGAGACGCATGAACACCTATTTTCTGCTTGCACATACACTACAGAGGGATGGAAGCTCTTCCTAAAGCTTTCCTCCACAAGTTCTTTTTCCTTGGACTACAAATCTTGGGTGGCCTCCGCATCTGGAGATCTCCACTTGGTAGAAAGCGATTCCGTCTGATCATGATTTGGATGTACAAGATTTGGCACGAAAGGAATATCAGAATTTTTGACAACCAATGTCGAGATTTTGCAGAATTGGCGGCAGAAGCTTTCGCGACTCTCTCTGCGGCTTCTCATTTAATATATGGATGACCCTAGCCTCCATCTCATTTAATATATGGATGTCCCTGGCCTCCTTTTATGTTGTATTTCTCTTATGTCCCCTCTTTTATCTCCCTACAAACAAGTATCTATAGTTAAAAAAAAAAAAAAAAAAACATGGTAGGTGTTCGTTCGAGCATGCGCGTGTAACAACATCTTCCGCTCAAAATGCCCGCAAACCAACTACCTTTCTCCCTCCCTCCACATGTTTGCCGCCTTCAATGCAGTCTTCTAGAATTCATGTACTGCTTGCTTGTTCAAGCAAAGAGATGGGTAGCTGCCATGAGTGGTGGTTAGCTGCTGCTTTTACCTTCTCCTTTTTAAATGCCACATGCCCGACTCCTCATCTCCATCAACCTCAAAGCACTAATCCATTGAAAGCAGTGCAAGTTAAGCTTGCAGAAGAAAGGAAGGGAGATGGCTCCGGGGACGGCAGTGCTTCCGACGAACGAGCAGACGCTACGGGCGAGCTTCGTCCGCGACGAGGACGAGCGGCCCAAGGTGCCGTATAACGAGTTCAGCCACGAGATCCCGGTGATCTCGCTGGCCGGGGTGGACGACGACGAGGATGGAGGGCGGCGGGCAGAGATCCGCAGCAGGGTCGTGGAGGCGTGCGAGGACTGGGGTATATTCCAGGTGGTTGACCATGGGGTTGACGCTGGACTCGTCGCCGAGATGACGAGGCTCGCCAGGGAGTTCTTCGCGCTGCCGCCGGAGGAGAAGCTCCGGTTCGACATGTCGGGTGGGAAGAAAGGCGGGTTCATCGTCTCCAGCCATCTCCAGGTGATTAAATAACGCTAATTTGAATATCAATTAGCTGAATTGGCTCAAAATCATGCATGGTTTATGTTCCTCGATCGTTTTCTATCTCTCTTCTTTTGACTTGTGAGGGGGCAGGGCGAGACAGTTCAGGACTGGAGAGAGATCGTGACGTACTTCTCCTACCCCCTCCGCGCGCGGGACTACTCGCGGTGGCCGGACAGGCCCGAGGGGTGGCGGTCGGTGGTGGAGGCATACAGCGAGAAGCTGATGGGCTTGGCGTGCAAGCTCCTGGAGGTCTTGTCGGAGGCCATGGGGCTCGACAAAGATGCCCTCACCGATGCCTGCGTTGACATGGACCAGAAGATTGTTGTCAACTACTACCCCAAGTGCCCTCAGCCGGACCTCGCCCTCGGCCTCAAGCGCCACACCGATCCCGGCACCATCACCCTCCTCCTGCAGGACCAGGTCGGCGGACTCCAAGCTACCAAGGACGGCGGCAAGACTTGGATCACAGTGCAGCCCGTTGAGGGGGCCTTCGTGGTGAACCTCGGCGACCATGGCCATGTAAGTTTTTGTAATACTCTAGTGTAAGCTCACGTAGGAGGATAATATGGAATGTTGTATTGTGTTAATTATAAGCACATTTTAATTAATTAGGTCAACTACTTGAACCTATAAAATTGATAAGACAATTGTCCCTTTATAGATAAGACAATTATCCCGCGAGAGCATGAACCTATTTTAATTAGACCAATAGTTTCGAGTTGATGAGCTAATTATATATTCCATCGAGCCGATCCTAACAAAATTGTAGTATTCTGGTTTAGGTCGTCGATTTTGACTTAATTAGTTGGATCTTGACGACGATATCAAGATATAATTAAGTGCGTGAGGGTTGTAATATCTCGATTTAGTCTAATATTGAGATTATATTGGATGTTAGGTTGGTTTATAAGGTTTGAACTTCAAGTTAAACATTTTAATTCAATTAGGCCGATAATTTGATTAGTGAGCTATCCCATCAAGAACAATTTTTGCTCTCATTAAATTTCCATGTCAATTTTGAATTAAATTTGATAGCGAGGCATATTGCAGTATCTGAGCAATGGAAGGTTCAAGAATGCGGACCATCAGGCGGTGGTGAACTCGAACTGCAGCAGGCTCTCGATCGCGACTTTTCAAAATCCGGCTCCTGAGGCGATCGTTTATCCGTTGGCGATACGGGAGGGAGAGAAGCCGATCTTGGACGAGCCCATCACCTTCAGCGAGATGTACCGCAGGAAGATGAGCCGCGACCTCGAGCTTGCCAAGCTCAAGAAGATGGCAAAGACAGAGCTGCAGGCGGAGTCGCCGGAGAAGGCCAAGGACATTAATGTAGCGAAGGCTAAGGACACCACCGAGATCTTTGCTTAAGATAGAAATATATGCATGATCTGATGTTTCACTTTTGAATGTTTGGTTGGATTAATAATGTAATAAATTTTATTTATAGTAGCGCGGTTTATGAATTTTGATGGTTGTCAATATATGTTTGACCTACTTTGATATTTGGGGTACTCTATTGTACCTTTCTGAAAATTTTACTTATAGTAGTTCGGGTTAATTATATGATTTTGTGAAAAAAAAAGGACTGCTTATGATACGTAGGTGGTTTGGTTGAGGTCAAATTCAAAACAAAAATTTAGATCTAACTAAGAAAATAAAGAGTCAATTTCAATGTGGCCCTTCAATTTTTAATTAAAATTTTATTGATTTAGCTATAAGAGTTTTTTAGAAAATCAACTTGGGCTTGGATGTTTTTTATTTTGTTTCAATTAGTTATTTCAATTTGATTCTTAATTATTTTATTTATCCTTTTTTACCCCAAAAATACGCACTGAATAAAAAGTTTTTGTCATTTCTCAACTGTGTAAAACTATTATTATTTAGGTATAGTAGTAAGTGCACATTTATGTCTCTTCACAGGTAATAACAATTAAAGAACATTTTACTCATGATGAGGAAATAATGACAATTGACAAAATTGATTGATTTAAATACTACACTAAAGACATAATTATGTATTGATTCTTGTAACAACACGTGTTTCACACAATTGAAAAATAAGAGAATTGTAGATGCAGTGAGTTTTTTAGGACCAGTGTTAATTATATGTTATAGTCCAAACTTTTAGGGTTTTTTTTAATTATATCACAACTTTTTATTTATATCAATAATAAAATTTAATTTTTATTTTGTATCAATTATATTTTGAGATCAATCAATAATTAATTTTACTATTAGAGAGTTGACGTGGCGTTGCTAACATGTATCAATACTCGATCCAACACATGAAAATATAATAATTATTATTTTTTACCGTATCATCACTTTATAATAATCAAATTAATCATTATGTTATAATACTAATATAAATTAACATTAAAAACCCTTTCACATCAGCACTTAAAAAGTCTTATAATATATACACATATATTAGGTGCTAAGGTGGAAGAGATGTTATTAATATAATGATTAATTTAATTATTATTATCATAAGAGTTACTAGTTTATAATTTTTTTTAAAAATATATTTGTTTGCCTCTTATAATTGATTGTTTTGACCAATTTTACCTAGTTTTTAAAACACTTTTCTAGTTACTACATATGATACTTTAAGGGGGCGTTTGGTTGCCCGCAAATGCAAACGCTGCAAAATCCATTTGCATGCAAAAGCAAATGCCCGCAAATAAATTTTGCAGCCTAGCGTTTGGTTGCCCGCAAGTAGAGCTGCAACTTCTATTTGCGGGCGTTTGGTTGACCGCAAATGAAAGTTGTAATTACACTTGCAACTTGCAACGTGCAACTTGCATCTTACGAAATTTTTCGGGTCGAGTCGGGCACGAATTTTCTCAAGTCGGGCTGAGCCGGGCCGGGACGGGACGGGCCGAGCATGCACGAATTTATCCGGGCCAGGTACAAACTTTTTCGGGCAGGGCCGGGCACAAACTTTTCGGGTCGGGTCGTGCACAAATCTTTTTGGGCCGGGCCGGACACGAATTTTTTCGAGTCGGCCCGTGCAGGACCGGGACAGGTTGGGCAGTGCACGAATTTTTTTCGGGCAAGGCTGGCCCGAACACAATTTTTTTTTCGGGCCGGGCACGAATTTTTTTTCTGGTCAGGCCGGGCCGGGAAACAAATTTTTTCAGGCCCGGTCGGGCAGGAATTTTTTCGGGTCGGGCCGAGCACGAAATTTTTTTGGCCGGGAACGAATTTTCTCATGCGGGGTCGGGCATAAATTTTTTAGGCCGAGCCGAGTCAAGATGGGCAGTGCACGAATTTTTTCGGGCAAGGTTGGGCCCGATGCGAATATTTCGGATTGGGCATGAATTTCTTTTCGTGTTAGGTCGGGCTGGGCATGAAATTTTTTGGGTCGGGTCGGGACACGAATTTTTTTGGGCAGGGCTGACCACGAATTTTTTCGGGCAGGGCTGGGTTGGGCACGAATTTTTTTGGGTCGGGCATGAATCTTTTCGGGCCGGGCCGGGGTACGAATTTTTTTTGGGCAGGGCCGGGCCGACAGTGAATTTTTTCGAGCCAGGCTGAGCACGAATTTTTTTGGGCCTGGCCGAGCACAAATTTTTTCGGGCTAGGCCAGGCACGAAATATTTGAGTCGGGCTGGGCACGAAATTTTTCGGGCCGGGTTGGGCACGAATTTTTTCGGACCGAGCCGGGCTGGGACGGGTCGTGCAGTGCACGAATTTTTTGGGTCGGGTCGGACACAAATTTTTTCGGGGCGGGACGGACACAAATTTTTTCGGGCCGGGCCGGGCACAAATTTTTTCGGGCCAGGCTGGACACGAACTTTTTTGGGCCGGGTCGGGCATAAATTTTTTGGGTCGAGCCTGGGACAAATTTTTTCGGGCCAGGCTAAGAACTTAGGCCCGACATGATTTGTCTGACAAATTAATAATTTTTAATTTTTGTATAATACTGAAAATATATTAAAAAATCTATCAAATGACATCAGATGTAAAATCTGACACTACCATCACGTTCAGCACGCAAAAACCTACAACTTTGATATTTATCTCGTCTTCATCCGATGACTCTACGTCGCCAAAATTAATTATTTTTCAATACTTAAATTATTGCATTTGCAGCCCGCAATCTTGTATTGCGGGCTTTTTGGGCTGCAATTCCACTTGCGGCCCGCAAATGATATTTGAAATACAAGTTGCAACTAGTAAATGCTGCAAAATAATTTTGCAGCCAACCAAACAAATTTGTTATCTAAATGCTGCAACTAGAGTTGCAGCATTTGTACTTGCGGGCAACCAAACGCCCCCTAAACAAATTCCAAAAGATAATTTTAGTCTGAGATGTGAGACTAATCAAACCCAGTATTCTTATTTTTAGCAAGTTTAGCAAAAGCTGTGGCTTCATAAAATCATAGTTCATATCGGCCAAAGGTGAAAGGTCTTCCCACATAGTTATTTTATCTTTTCAGACACAAGGGTGGAGTTCAGCTCTTGCCATTCCTAGATCATCCCCACTCATCTGTCAGATTCTCTGTTCCCTAACTTTAGCGACGGCTTGCAAAAGCCTTCTCTTGCTTTAGCCATTAACAATTGAGAATGATTCCAAACTGTCATCTCTATCAATGTATTTAAGCCCCTAACTTTAATTAGACTGCTATATTTAAGAGTAGAAACTTTAGTGCTAATCAAACAATGAGCCACTGATGATTGTTAGAAAATTTACACTCAGTACAGAGAAACAATACATAAAAGCTAGAGGAAAACTTTAGAAATTAGAAGCAATATGTGTATTATATATAATTGAATTCATGGATCCATAAGCTAACATTTAAACCCACGTTTTGAATAGAATGACTGAATATGTAGCCCTCTCTCAAAAGGTCATCATTCTTTTATTAAGTTGAGTGTTATGCTCCGCCCAGGTTTATCCCTAAAACAGAAACCTCACCTAGGAGGAGCGCAACCTAAAACTAAATCATAAAAATATACCAGAATATCTCAACAGGAACAACTGAAATCATCATTTCAACTAAGAGTTTTCTACATAATGCTCCACATCAATATAAAAACAACTAAGAAAACATCTAAGCAGCGGATGATGCCTCCTCCTCCAGGACTCTAGCTACCTAACTTCAACTACCGACATACTTGCAAAACTGAGACAATAACAAACAACATCAGCGGAAAGCTGAGTAGGAGAATCAATATGTCAACAATAAGGACATCAATCATGATGCAATGACACTACCAAATACAACAACAACATATGACTCTGCAATAAAGTGCAACATGGCAACAACCAGACACATTTTCATCTATCAACTAATGCAACTCATACCAATCAAGAGCGTAGTGGACAAGTGGGTTTCCCCCGTACTCTCGCACCTCGAGAGTGGCACTTCAAGCCCGCTCCAACTAGAGATGCGATTATCTACAAGATAGCCCGTCGACGTCTAACACCTTGACGTCGCACACGAGCCCGCCAACGTCTAACAGCGCGACGCTGCACCTCATGTGAAAATTTCGTGATCACCGGTGTCACCGTCCATACACCTCGGGCAATAAATCAACTGTGTCTAGGCTTGCGCCCACAACGATTATAATGCAGTATGCCATCAACAACTGACCTACGATACTAACAACAATAACTGATACAACAATAAGCAGCATGATAGCTAGACCTCACCACATGACACACTACAACTGATATACAATGCTAACAACGATAAATGCCACAACAACTATCAACTGAAGATGCAACCAGAGTAATTCATGTTAGCGAGTACAACTTATGACAACACTAACAGTGTGCACAATGCCTAGCATAATATCATGCTCAATAGTCATTAATGAATAACACCTAATCAGACTCATGCATTTATCAACATGGTATGTTCAACAACATAATGCAACAGGAGATCAATAGATTTTAGAAGCAAATCAAGCAAATAGATGCAAGGGGTAAAATCATCAATTTACCAATTCAACATTCATCGGCTACAACAAGAGTCAACTCACCCCCAATACCACCATCTACACTCTAAATCATCATCTAACATGAAATACAACTATTCTACATTATTTAATCATGTATCAAACTAAAATAATAACTATTAACCACCAAATAACACTGAAATGTAGAAAAGGCCTACCATACGACCTCCGATCAGAAATCCGACACCACCATCGCGCTCAGAACGCAAAAACCTACAATTTTGGTATTCACCTTAACTCGATCCGACAACTCTACGATCAACTACAAAAATACCCCAATAATCTATAAATGAAATCCTATTTCATTTGATACAGTTCTCTTCTTAATTAACCTATATATTAAATTAAATTAAAGCTTACCTCCCTCACTCGTCTCCTACCCGACGCCCGCCCGAGAGCCGCTCCACTGCTTCGCTCGAACCCACACCGGCCGCCCCCCTCTCGGCCAATGGCAACCACCCCCGCTAGCCTCGCCGGTCTCTCCTCCAACGCCGGCGGGTACCAGCTTGGGAGGCCACGGCGGCCTCCCCTCCCCGACGCCGCCTCCTCTCCACCCTACTCGACCCACGCCGGGCGGCCCTCCCGGCCACCGGCGACCATCCGCCGCCTCCCCTCCGGCCTTCCCACGGCCTCTAGCGCCGACAATCCATTGAGTCATGGCTGGGAGGCCACGTCGGCCTCCCCTGCAACTGCCAAGATGCGGGCAGCAACGGCCGCTGCCCTGGCTAGGTCCGACTTCGCGGACAGCAATACTACTGCCGCGACCACCGCATCCCCTGCGGCCCACTCCTGACTCCTCCCTCCTTCCCTCATCCGACATCTTGCGATACTACCTCCTCCAATCCCTCCGCTGTTGCCGATGAACGAAAGAATGGAAACGACGAAAACAACGCAGACGGAAACAACAAGAAAGAAGAGAAGAAGAAAACTCCTACCTCAAAACTCCGGTCTTCACCGGAGTCTTCAACTGCCGACGCCTCAACGCTACCACCGCACGCCCGCCGCTGCTACAGAAATCGCGAGAGGGAGAGAAAAAGATTAGAGAGAGGATTAGGGTTAATTAAATAAGATTTAAACACTTTTGCAATAAGACCTCTCTAATAAAAATATTTAAAAATAGATCATCCACTTCCAGATTATAACATGCAGAGCACTGCTTTTATGTGCTTTGTCCTAGCTAGTGCTCTGTCTTGATATGAGAACCTTTTGCAGTTAATGTGGTTTAGCTCACTACATTATCTTCTCTTGTTAAAGACATAAAACAAGTCTCTGTGTAATGGTGACATGACGGGCCAAGCTGCTGCGTTGGAACAAAGACCTTCACATGGGGTGCAATGACACTCCACTAGCTGTTCATTTTGGATGTGGCACACTCTTGTCATCTAAGGTTGATATGTCATATGTGGTCCATCAGTACTACATGAGTCTCATCTTAACTCTATTATACTACTCATTAGCTTCTCACCTTTTGTTCTTACCTTTGGACTCAGCAGCGCAATGGACTCTACTCCTCAAAGACATGGTGGTATACCTACAAATTTATAACTCATCACCTGACATTCTACCGGTCTTCATTCATTCACTAGGCTGTCTTCCTCTTTGCTATTGAAAGCTTTGCAATGGGTATGCTTGCTTTCTACAGCCGTATACTGTTTGGAATAGTGAGTGCCTTAAACAATGCTGGGGATCATTGCAGTGAAGTAGGTCTGTTTCATAAATTCATTTGAGCAGGAAGCTTTCTGCATGCAGATCAATTGGCCATTGGATTTCACAGCCAAATATAGCTAAAGACCTGCATACACTATAATTATATAGTATCAGCCTGCATGGTTCTTACTTAGTTCTTACAAAGTACAGAGCAATCGGCCATTACAGTCAAAACGAATGAAGAAGATTAGAACTGCAGAAGAAAAGTTATTTATAAAAAAGAAAGAACTATGTTGAGCATAGGAAAGGGAAAAAGGCAAGGAAATTAAATAAGAGAAAGTTAAAAGAAGGAACCTGCACTTTACAATCCTTATGGTCCAAATAGTTATCATCGAGTATTTGTAAAGTCTTCACTAGAAGAAACTTTACTCTTCCACAAAAGAAAATTTTATCAGTTTCCATCACCTCCCTATTTGCTTGCATGACCAAAATCCTTGTCTTTGGCTTCGCACAATGAAATCTCATTCCTTTTTTTGTTCCATTTACCAGCATCATCAAAGACAGCAACAATCACTCTTTCCTGAATCTCCACAAGGCCAATCTACCTTGTCATCAATTCCACTAGCGCTTAACGACTGTAAGTCAATCTTTAGCAATTATAAAATTCTTGCGAGTACGTTTTGGAATATTATTTGACATAAAGGAGATTGATGGGTAGATGGCTCAATATTAAAGCAGTTGTGAGTTGCACAGAAGGATAGAAAGTTCCTCTTGTTTTACAGAGCAAGTTCTCCAGCCAAATCTTCTTTCAATTAGGAAAAGCATGTCGCGGAGTTCATGGATTCAGAGATGAACGAAGAGAAAGAAGGTTGTGTCTTCAGTCCACCACAACATGGAGAGATATCACTCCGACGAGCACTGGAGCTCATCCATGCCTTGATCTCCTCCACCTACTGCATCAGATTCTTCCCCGTGAAATGGCGGCTGATCCGCGACAAGCTGGAGCAGCTCCTATCCGGCTTATCAGCGGCAGCTGACGGGGTTGATTGTTCAGAGCTAATGAAGTTATTGGAATCTGTAATTTCAACTTTGTATGAGGCGCAAGTGCTTGCAGACAAGTGCAGTGATGAGTCTTATAGAGGCGGGAAGCTACTTCTTAAGAGTGATGTTGAGATAATAGCATCCAAGATCGAACAGCAACTCAAGATCCTTTACGAGACATGTGTAATTTCCAGGGTTTTGACACACTCACAAGCCATTATCTTGTTGAAACCAGCAGCGGGCGCAAACAGGGAGGATATGAAGTTCTACTTGAAGGATCTGATTGCAAGGCTGAAGCTTTCGGATTCAAAGATGAAAATTGGAGCATTGTCCACCCTTAACGATGCCCTTCACGAGGACGAGAAGTATGTAACGATCATGGTGGTGGAAATATCTGGTGGTGTTCCTCTCCTGGTGAACCTCCTTGAACTTGGCGACACGGGCGTGCAAGAGGAGGCAGCCGAGGCGATTTACGTGATTTCGGCGTTCGATTCCTTCAAAGGAGCTCTTGTCACGGCCGGAGTTATTGCCCCGCTGATTCGAGTGTTGGAGAAGGGAAGTGAACTAGCGAAAGTTCGAGCGGCTCGAGCTCTGAAGAAGCTGACCGAGAATTCGGAAAATTCGTGGTCTGTTTCAGCTCAGGGAGGCGTCTCAACGCTGCTAAAGATATGCGGAAACGTCGACAGCAGTGGGGAGTTGATTCAGTCGGCTTGTGGCATACTGAAGTGCCTCGGCGGCGTCGACGAGATCAAGAGATTCATGGTGGAAGAAGGGGCGGTCTCTGTGTTAGTTAATCTCTCGAAATCGAAGGAGGAATCTTCCAAAATACAAGCGCTAGAGTTGCTAACAATGGTAGCTTCTGACGACGACATCAAGCACTTGGTGGTGAAAGAGGAAGTGGTGGGTTCACTTGTTCAGGTTCTTGATCCCAGTTCTCCTCATTCATCCAAGGCTAGAGAGGTGGCTCTCCGGGCCATCGAGAACCTATGTTTCTCATCTCCGAGTTCCATGAATCTTCTAATGAACTCATCTTTCCTCGAGAGAGTTCTTTTCTTTTTGAGAAATGGTGAAACATCCGTTCAGGAATCAGCAATCAAGACCGTGTCACGCCTCTGCGGGTTGTCCGAGACGAGCAAGAAGGTAATGGGCGACGCCGGATTCATGCCGGAGCTCGTGGAGCTACTCGAGGCTAAATCTTTCCCGGTGCGAGAGATGGCCGCCGAGGCACTCTGCGGCATGATGTCGGTCCCGAGGAACAAGAGCAGGTTCATCCAAGAAGACCAAAATGTAAATAGAATTCTGCAGCTTCTCAATCCCGAAGACGAGAAATCGGCGACGAAGAAGTTTCTGCTCTCTGCAGTGATGTCATTGACAGATAGCAAAAGTGTTCGACGAAAGATCATTGCTTCAGCTGGATGCATGAAATATCTCGAGAAACTCGCTGAGACTGATGTAGCAGATGCGAAGAAGATTGTCAAGAAGCTGTCCGGCAACAGATTTCTCAGTATATTGACTGGAATCTGGAGCTGATCATGAGTTCAATCATTGTTGCTCTGTTCTTTCTTCATTTTTTTGTGAAATTGCTTTCTCTTTGTTATTATGATTTGGAGCATGTCTTTTCTTGTGCTTATTTTCAATCTCTCAACTAGTGTAAATGTTGAATGTGTTAAAGTTTCAGGTTGCTTAAAAATATGATTATTCATGAGCTAACTTTTGTGATGGAGTTAGGTGTACTAATTTTTTAACATGATATCAGAACTAAGTTATTGTTGTTGTTGATATTGTGCCGGCCGCAAATATTCAGTCCTTCAAATTCTACGCTCAAAATGTTCAATTCTGAACGTGATGGGGTGTGCTAAAGTCTCGCATTGCTTAAAAATATGATCAAGATAATTTTTAAATAGTTTGGACAATCCTTTCTCCATCAGCTAGCTTTTTGGGATGGAGTTAGGCCCACTAATTTCTTAATAGTATGCACGAAACATTCTCTTGTACTTATTTTCAGTCTCTCAACTAGTGCTCATTTTTTCTAATAATTTAAATTAGGAAAACGATTGGAGTTTGTTGAAGATAATGTAACACTACTTCAGATATGAGCAAGGCTTGCATGGTTGACTAAACTTTGTAGTTATCATCTAATTATTAATCAGTTAATTACCGAGTCTTTAGGAGTTATCAAAATATCTTGTAAAATTTATATAAGATTACTTCCTCTAGTAAATTTATGCATCTCAAGTTCAACAGCTCTCTGTGTGGTTTGTTCCACTAAAATCAGTAAATAACAGTGAGAGTATTGCTTGCATGAGGTTGCTCTTTGACTGAGACAATCATTCCAGTGCCTTTGCACTTATTTGTGATCTCTGATCTGAAACTGGAGTGCTGATGTTATGCACTTGGATTGGGAATATGATTAATTGTTTGCAGTCTAAGTGTCATTTTCTCAAGCTATGGACCAAATTATATTTGGTATCATGCATTGTAGTGTCAACATGGTCCCCAAACTGCCTTGTCCAGTTATTACATCTAGTGTGAAGATAATCTAATATAATGTTTTTTTACCAATACATAATTCTTATATTCGACTAATTAATCTCCCAAAGTTAGAAGATGTACTAAATTACGGGTTACATTCAAAAAGGAAAGAAGTGAATCATTCTAAGAAGGAAAAATCATACTTTTAGTATTCATAATTTATTCGAATTTTGATTTTAGTCCCACACTATATTTTCGTTTAGGAGTAGATCTCTACCGTCACTTAAGACATAAACGGTGTTATACGAAGCTGACGTGACTAACAGTTAATTGAACATTACTGACGTGCACAAGTTAAATAACGATCTTTTAAAACGCACTAAAAGTACGTAGATACTAAAACCAGAATCTGAATAAACTATGAGAACTAAAATTAAAATTAATCCGAGTAAATTAAGGAGATTAAAATTAAAATTCGAGTAAACTATATATGGCTGCACTCTCCGATCCTTAGAATTAGAAGTGTTTAGTTAATTTGTTACGCCCCGCCTAGGTCCATTCCTAAATAAGGAACACCGCCTAGGAGAAGCGCAATCGACGATCAATCTAACACAACCAAATCCTTCATGAACAACTTGCAACATAAACCTCAACCACTTGGATTAGAATAATATCTATTACAATAATAAAATGTTATTCAAGTAACTTTATACATCTCTACGAAAATCAATGTCAAAGTCTGCCTCATCTACTCTATCTATCTAGACATTCTCAGCTACCACTCGAACCTGCAGATCTGAAGCAAAAATAACAAACATCAGCGGAAAGCTGAGTAGGATATCACAATATATCAAGAAGTACAGATGACCATCCATGATGCCATGATGACACGATATTCAACTATGTGCATACCACTACCAACATTATATGCTCGTACTAACAAATGCGATGTCGTCCTTAGATAAACACTTATGCATCTAATAATCACTATATCCATGTATAATCATGTATGCACCTCATAACTATCATCATATACTCATGTCAACTAGCACAACATCAAATCATACATATTCTACCGACAATACGTACATGCATACTAATCACCCAATCAAGAGCGTAGTGAACAATTGGGTTTCCCCCGCACTCTCGCACCCCGAGAGTGGCACCTCAAGCCGACTACAGCTAGAGATGCGACTATCTAAAAGATAGCCCGCCGACGTCTAACACCTCGACGCCGCACACGAGCCCGCCAACGTCTAACAGCGCGACGCCGCACCTCATGTGAAGATTTCGTGATCACCGGTGTCACCGCCCATACACCTCGGGCAAACAATCAACAATGTCCGGACTTGTGCCCACAACAGGTCATAATGCACAACATGCCAATATAACTCTCACAACTATAAAAACAACATGCATAAAATGCTATCAGCTTGATGCCAACAAATATAATGCATATGACAATAACTACATCAATAATGCGACCAACCAACAATCTGAATCTAGCATTATGCAACTCCTTAGCACCTACACATGTTTCACAAGATGCAATTCATGCAACATAATATGATATCAACATGTATATGAGCCAACAACATGCAACGGGAGATCAACGGAATTCAGAAGCAATTCGGCAAAAGGTAAAACTGTCAATTTATCCATTCAACATTCATCGGCTACAACAAGAGTCAACTCACCCCCGATACCACCATCTACACTCTAAATCACCATCTAATATGAAATACAACTATTCTACATTATTTAATCATGTATCAAACTGAAATAATAATTATTAACCATCAAATAACACTGAAATATAGAAAAGGCCTACCATACGACCTCTGATCAAAAATCCGACACCATCATCGCGTGCAGAATGCAAAAACCTACAACTTTGGTATTCACCTCAACTCAATCCGACAACTCTACGATCAACTACAAAAATACATCAATAATCTATAAATGAAACCCTATTTCATTTGATACAGTTCTCTTCTTAATTAACCCATTTATAAAAATCTAAAATATCATTTCTCTCACTCGTCTCCAACCCGACGCCGCCTACGTACTCTTCTCCTCCTCGGATCGGTGCCGGGCAGCCCTCCAGGCCGCTGGCGACCACCTGAAGGCCCCCCCCTCGCCGGCCCCTCCCACGACCTCCGACGCCATTGGGACCGGCCGTTCGCCGGAGAAGACACGGGCAGCAGGCGGCTGCTGCTGCTGCCATGCCGCGATGGCAGCACCACTGCTGCAACTTGGCAGCCGCCGAGGCCGTGTGGCCCGACGCCACAGGCTTGCCATCGCCGCCTCCGCCTTCGACTGGCTCTACCTTTTAATCAACTCCAACTATACATCTCCTCTCATCCTCTTCTCTCAGTTACCATTGCCGCCGATGAATGAAGAAGCGGAAAACGACGGAAAATAATAGAAAACAATGGGAAGAAGAGTAAAAGACTCCTACCATAACGGTCCAACAAACTCCGGTTCTCCACCGGAGTCTTTACCGCCCCTCTGATCCCTCGACTCCAACTCAGCCGCCGCAAGCACAAAACGAGGATCGGGAAAGATTAGGGCTAATTAAATAGGATTATGCACTTTTGCAAAAAGGCCCCTCCAAAACAAATATTTACAACAAGGTCCTTAATTTTTCAAGTCATAACATAATTTGCTTTGTGGCTGAGGGGACAAAAAAGCAACTGGGTAGATGGAGAAGGAACACTAGCGAGCTATTAATTACAGCAGTGTTGTGTACGTAATGGTTCTCATTTTGGTTTTTGTCATGGTCAGATTATTAATAATTTTCTTCCTGGCTGCTTGAGAATCATTTCTTCGGGTAGTGTATCCTTTGTTTTTTTGGATAATTGGATTCTTGATTTACCGTTTTCTTTAAAATCGACCTTTTTGGATTGCTCTCGATTTTTCGACTCTTTGACGGTTGATTGCTTTATCACAGATCAATATTGGAATGTGGATGCATGTGTTAGCATGTTTGGCCCGGTGCTAGCGGTATCCATTGTTAAATTG
Source organism: Canna indica (assembly GCA_034359265.1). Classification (NCBI taxonomy): domain Eukaryota; kingdom Viridiplantae; phylum Streptophyta; class Magnoliopsida; order Zingiberales; family Cannaceae; genus Canna; species Canna indica. Next base: position 71,048,275 of record CP136897.1, read on the forward strand.
CGGTTGCCTATACTTCCCGGTGATGACAAGACAATTTGGAAGGATACTAGTGGGGGTAGCATTACCGCTAAAAGTGCCTTGAGCTTCCTAAGAAGCCATGAACCACAAGCTCCTTCGCCTCCCTCTTGGTGGAAAATCCTTTGGAAACTTAGGACTGCTCATAAAGTTAAGATCTCCTGTTGAAAACTTCTCCACCTTAGACTTTCTACGTTTGAGCGTTTAGAACATTTAGAAATTATATCCTATAATTCCTGCATGGTTTGCTCGGCTCAGACTAAGTCTAGTAATCATCTCTTCTTTGATTGTCCTTTTTCTCGCTCAATCTGGGGCCTTTTGTCCTCCAAGACTGGGTACTCCTTTCTAAATTGCACCTCTTGTATTCAGGTAGTTGGCTCGAAGCCACTCTTCATTGCATTATCAGTTTCCCTTCAACTGTCACCATTATCGCGAACGCTTGTTGGTTCATCTGGTACGCTAGGAACCTCTTGGTTCATGAGCTAGGCCAGGCAATCTATCCCCTCAACCCTTGTGTCAAAAATCTTGGCTTTTACTTGGGCTTACGTGCCTTGTAATTCGTCTGAGGGCTCAAGCATTTTCACATATATGTTTAATAAATGGATTTCGCCAGCACCAAATTTACTTAAAATGAATTGTGATGCTTCTCGTGATGATGCTGCAGTAGGCATTGGCTTCATCATTCGCTCTTCGAACAACACGTTTATTTCTGGTGGCTTTGGAAGCTCTGGCAGCCCTGACTAGTCTCATTTTTGCTTCTGAGAACAACATCCCTAATTTTGTGATCGAGTCCGGTTCGAAGATTTTGATTTCAGCACTGAACGCTGAAATTTCCTTGCCTTGAAAAATTAGCTCAATTGCTTTTGATATTTTAAACTTGCAATTGGGTTGTAATTACTTAAGCTTTTCTTTTTATTTTCGAGTTTGTAATTAACAAAATTGTCTATTGGGCAGCAAATAAAAGATGTATCTATAAGGATGGCTTGATTTGGTCCATCATCTGACCTCCGGAGCCGGAGGGAATTTTATTGTCAATTTAATATAGATGCTTTTTTTTTGGTAAAAAGAAATATTATTAATAATTTAATAGCTCAACTATACGAGTACGGAACGCCTGCTGGAGTAAATTTGGTTATTGGAGTGGACCTCCTTGTAAAATAATATATATATATTATAAATGCTTTTGCTATAAATTAAGTTACCTTGCAATTTCGTTTGGAAGGAAAGCGACACGTGTTATCTACTTATTAACTACTACCTTTAATTTGTTTAATTATTGGCAGTTCATCCTTTTATGTTGATAGAAATCGGTTTTTGTTTTAGTTAGAAAGCATGTCAGATTTGGTTGCTAATATACATTTAAAATGAATTTAATTAACGAGTCCATATAGCAAAAGGTTTCTTACAAGAAAACACTTGAAATTATTGCAACTTTCTGTGACCATAATTTCCTCCATCGACGTGTTACATCAACCCTGTCATCTTCTTAATTTGCGCTTTTGGTTCAACATTGTACCAAAAAGTGTTCCCAAATCATCCGCAACAAGTCTTCTCTTCTTTTTTTATACATTGTTGATGATGAAGATTTAACCAGTTTCGTACCTACACTTGCGTCATTCGTGTAAGAAAAATAATATTTGTAGAGGCTGTTTCCTTATCTGCAAAGAAAACATTTGTCGTTTATATATATTCGTAGTATTTAATCAATTAAATTATTTGATTAATTACAATTAAGTTAATTACATTATTTAATTTTTATATATTATAATTATATTAAATTAAATTATTTAATTAGCTGCAATTAAGTTAATTATGGGATTAAATTTTTATATATTACAATTGCATGTTACAAATTGAATTATAACCAAAAAAATCCGTAAGTCTAATATGCGGCCTGCAAATGTTAAGACTTCCTCTCTTTCTCACACTCATGATAGACCACATGCTAATTTTTGGTCCGATTTGATAGCTTGGCCTGGCTTTGCACGATAAAATCGAGCTCAAAGCCGATTTTACTGTGATCGGGCCGTTATTGGGCCATCCTGATAAGGCACGAACAAATATTGGGCTAGGCGAGGCGGTGTAGGCCCGACCCGATAACCCGATAATAACTTTTATTCATTATCAAAATATAGCGCAATCGGGCCCGATAGCCCAATTCAGGCCCGATAGCACTATTCTGAAATTTCTTTATGTGCTAATTACGGGTCAGACAAGCCCGTTTACTATTTGTGTCATGCCGACACTACTAGAAATTGAGTCTTCAGCAACGGCTATCAGCAACGGCCGCTCAAGCCGTTGCAGATATGTTGTATCTGCAACGGCTTTCTAACGGACAAGCGAGCCGTTGCTGATGATTTTAATTATCAGCAACGACTCTCTAACGGACAAGTGAGCCGTTGCTGATGATAACTTATTAGCAACGGCTTTCTAACGGGTGAGTGAGCCATTGCAGATAAGTTTATATAGGTCGCAGATCGCGCCCGACCCTTCTTCCTCCCGCTGCTGCCGCCGCCTCCTCCTCCCGCCTCTCGCCGCCGCTGCCGACGCCGACGACGCCGAGCTGCCGCTGCCGACGCTGCCGTCCCTCCTCGGCCTCCGATTTCGAGTATTGATCGCCGTCCGACCGTCTCTTCCCGTTGCGACTGGCGGGAAATCCGACCGAAACCCTATTTTTAGGGTTTCGACCGGCGGCGGTCGGCCGATGGCCGCCGCCGGAGCTTGTATAGTGTCCGGACACACTGTCCGGACACTGTACGCCGGCGCCGAAAATAGTAGATTTATAGTTTTTTATTTTTTTATTTATATGTTAATTAATTATTTAGATTAATTGTTTAATTTGTTAGATTAATTATTAGGGTTTAGATTAATTTTTAGGGTTTAGATTAATTTCGGAATTGTCCACTTCGGACGCGCGCCGGAATCGTCCACTTCGGACTCTTGCCGAAATCGTCGAATTTGGACTCGTGTCAGAATTGTCCAATATGGACTCGAACTGTCTCGAAACATTTAGAAAATAATCATCCATCCGACGAGTTGATATGTTTCACGTACCCATCGACGAGTCAGATATGATTTAGCAAAACTTTAGATCCGTTCGGGGATTGTATGTTTGTGTAAAAGAAGTAGATGATCTTTTATACGATGTACAATTCTTGAATTGCCCCTGATTGGATAATTTGGGAATATAGTTATTTGTACTGCACTTACGTTTTTATTTTAACTGTTAACTAATTATTCTAAATTTCGGCAACATCTTTCTTGTTCTTCGATACGCGCCCAGATGATATGCGTATTCGGAGAACTGTAGGAAGATGCTGCCGAAATTTAGAATGAAGTTAGCGATTAAAATAAGTACTTAGTGCAATATAAATAACATAAATCCCGAATGGAATAGGACAATCTCACCTAAAGACATTAACCAAAGAAATTATCATTGATTGACAAAATCATGTCGGCTGATCGAAGTTGGATGTACCGACGTCTTGATCGTGGAGCTTTAACGAATGAGTTTCGATTAGGCGTAACGTACTTCCTAAATTTCGCCTATTCGAATCAAAATTTCGTTAGCATCGGTGATCAAATCCGATGTCCGTGCCGCATTTGTTCGAATGGACGATTTTTGGATCGGGAGACTGTCACTCTGCATCTATATAGCAAAGGATTTGCACCAAGATATTTTCTATGGACTTGTCACGGGGAGTCACGCGAAGTCGGGACGTCGAGCAATCCTGTCGTTCAGACATATGGTGGATCTTCCTCTATTGGTGCTTCTTCATCCAGTCAATCTAATCCCTATAGAACTATGATACTTCATAGTCTTGGGGGTCAATTCCACCTGATTGATAATGTTGATCGGCCAGTTCTTCGGACATCAGTCCCACCAGATACTACAGCGGTTGATATCACAGAAGTACAAACAAGCTGATACCTGATATGACACATGGTTTCTATCAAGAAGATGATCCTCCTGCTGTAGATCGTATTATTCCAATACTCGAGGATGCAGACACAACGTCAATTCAATTAGAAGTTGAATATGCTGATGATGACGATCATGAAATTGAGAAAGCTGAAGATGAAGAAGAGGAAGAAGAGGAAGAATTCGAAGACTATTATTCAGATGATGAGGAGTAATTGTAAAGTATATATTTTATTAAATATATCTCTACTATTTATACAATAATCTGATTATATGTCTATTCGACAGATATGTCTGGTCGTGGTTATCGTCGCAGGAGAGCTTCGGAGTCTCCGATCGGTGAGACTCCTACACTTACTCATGCTGTTGATCCTCCTGTTGCTGATCCTCATGTCGATGATACTGCCGAGGCTAGTACATCCAGACGCAGGTGGCCACGCGGGCCGAACAGGTGGCAGCCTCCACCAGCCACAGAGTCACGTAGATTGATTAGCGTGATTGGGGAGCGGTAATATACCATGAATTATGAATCATTACAAATTCATTATATCATAATATAATATTAAAATTTATTTTTGTTGTGCAGGTTCGAGCAAGAAGAAGTGCCGAGGAGCATTTCTTCTACTATTCGACGATACATGCACGGGGCATGGCCTACGTGGTCTCACGTGCCTATCGAGCACGTCGACATGTTATGGCGCGAGTTTGAGGCACGTATTTTTTTTTTTACATGCATGATGATTAATATTGGTACTGATATTATTATTTTGCAGGCTCGCTATACATGGGCCGAGGAACAAAGGCCCTTCATTTACGCTGCCTGGGAGGCTATTTCCCGGGTAAGGTACAACGGGCAGCTGGGGCAGGCTCGGCCCCAGGCGATGGCCCGAGCTGGGACCACTAACATCGCGGAGACTCGGGGATACAGCCCCGATTGGATTACTCCGGATATATGGGACCAGCTTGTGGGAATATGGTCGACGGATCGATGGCAGGAGGTTTCTCGGAATGCGGCTAGAAATCGCATGTCGGGGGGAGCAGCGCGTCACACCGGCGGCTCTGTTGCATTTGCAGTGCACGCGGACCGTATGGTAAGTATACATTTTAATTATATATTTTATTTGTTACTATGTGTACTAATTAATGTATTTGTTTTGTAAATGTAGACGACGGTGTCGGATGACGGGACTGTCCAGCGACCCTCCCTGATGGCGGTGTTTGAGCGGACTCACCGTCGAGCACATGGGACGGGGGAGTACATCGACAACCGCGCTGCATACATTATGGTAACTATATATTTGTTTAAATTATTCATTATATATTTATAATTTAAGTTTTATGATAAATATTAAACAAAAAATCAAACTCGAGTAGGAGACCTACAGCCAGACGGTGGTGCAGCGCGGGGGTACCCTCGAGGACTTTGACGCAGCAACGTGGGTCGAGGCCGCAGGTGGCTGGGACCATGGCCGCGTATATGGCTTCGCAGATAGTGGTCATGCACGAGCCGTAGTAGGGCCACTTGGGGCACCGACCCCTCCGGTCGCTGGTGAGCAGCCGTCCACCTCTAGATCCAGTTATGATCATAGTAGCAGAATAAGAGCTCTAGAGGACACAGTCGCGCGTCAGACTGAGATAATGGAGCGCCAGAGTCAGATGATGGCGGATATACAAGCTATGCTACGCAACATGTCTGGTCATCCCGAAGCAGGCATCTCTTCGGCATCATCTAATCCATCGTCCTCGAGTCAGTCCACGCCGGTGTACACTCAAGCACTCCCGACCCCGCCATATGATCCAAACCATCCTCCATCGTCATCGTGAGATTTTTTTATATTAACTTTGTTACTGAGATATTGGACTTGTTTAATTTATTTTGTTTGGATATTGATACTTCAATTTTGCATTTGAATAGTTTTTATACTATTGTAGATAATTATCAATATAAATATAATTGTTTTGATGTATATCTTGGTGTATTTGTGATGTGTGAATGAATGTGTGTATGAGTGTATGAGTGTGTGAGTTATGTATCAGATAATGTATCAATGTATCAATGGAAATTTGAAATTTGAAATTTTTTCGTTACCAGGTTCACATCATCAGCAACGGCTTTCCCACGGCCGTCCGTGGGAAAGCCGTTGCTAAAAGTGTATCGAAAGCCGTTGCTGATGACCTACAGCAACGGCTTAGCGACGGGATTTTACTAACGGCGTTGCTACGGACTCAGCGGCCGTTGCTATTAATGTTATCCGCAACGGCTCCGAGTCCGTGGCAAAACCGTTGCTGATAATATTTTTAGCAACGGCCCGAGCGGTCGTTGCTGATCTGTTGCTAAGTTATCAGCAACACGATTTTCTACCACGGCTGCATTGCAACGGCTCCGGCCGTTGCTGATGTGCTTCAGCAACGGCTCAGCAACGACATCAACCGTTGCTGGTGCCCATTTTTCTAGTAGTGCGAGCCCGAGGTACCAGACCCGAACTTTTATCGAGTCAAGTCGGGGGCGAGCATGATTTTTGTTAGGATTGGGTCAACCCGGCCCGATATCTCCAACCCAGCAACAATTGTTGGATCTAGTTCATGATAGTCTTGCTCTTCGCTCACGACAGTCTCTTCTCGCTCGCAATAGCCTTCTCCCGCTTGCGACAACCCTCTTCTTCCTCTTACTCACAAAGCCTCTTGATCGCTTGCGATAGCCTTTTTCCGCTCGCAATAATTAATTACCTCTTTCTTCCTCTCACTCACAAAAGCCTCCTTTCGCTTGCGACAGTCGACTATAGATCTCTTCCTCTCGCTCGCAACAGTCTCTCTTTTTCTTTCGCTCGTAATAACTTTCCTCTCGCTCGCGTCACCCGTCAATCTTCCTCTTTTTCATTTATGGTCATTTAAATGCATTCAAATAGAAGTTATAAGTCTACTTACGGGCAACCAAAATAATAAATCACAACTCATTATTTGTGGGCATTCAAATAGAAATTATAAATATACCTACGGGTAACCAAAATTATAAATTGCAATTTTCTATACGTGAGCGTTTACTTTTTGTATGTTAATATATTTTACTATATTTACATTCGTGGGAACCAAACACTCTCTTACCGTGCCTACTTTCTCCATGGAGGTAAGCTAAAGGGATGGCTGAAAACAACACTTGCAAACTATTTTAATAAATAAAATATATTGACATGATATTTATAAATTATCATAATTATCCTTAAAAAAATGGCGTTCCGTTATCAAACCCAGACATACTAATTCTTAGTCAAGGGACAGCGCTCATTATATATATATAAGCACATTTTTCCACAACGTTGACTAAAATGATTTCTTCTTATCTGACAACAAAATTAGATGAACTGCTAAGGCCATCGGATCATCTGCTCCAGTGTTGTGGCATACCGGGGCAACTCGACTCATCCGCGTTTCAAGGTGGCAATGACCACGTCGATATGACACGTACGACCCGCACGTGAAGCACGTGAGGCATATGCAAATAATTAATTAAAATATATAGCTCGCCAAAAATATAGGTGCATGGGCCATGCACGTGTCCATCAGTCTTGTTTTGCATCACCGGGGCTACGTGGTTCGCCATCTTGTCAACGCGCCCTCATTATTGTTGGAAAAGGATCAAGAGAAGCTTCACCTTCACATTTTGAGAGAATAATAATAATATATCTATGTTAACTAGAAAAGCCTTGGCAGTGATTTGTCAAACCGGGAGACACGTCGCCGTCGCAACACGCAAAGGCCGGCACCGAATCCTCTTGACTTTTTACAGCTCCTCTCATCTCGGTCCTTCGTTTCTATATAAACCCTGGTATGCTTCGATGTTTTCTACCAGCTTTCTGCTTGACCTGCCATTTGCTTCGAGGTAAATTGTGTTAAGAGGTGCATACTTCGGCTTCATCTTCCACATGGGTCGTGCACCGTGCTGTGATCAGACTGGGCTGAAGAAGGGGCCGTGGACGCCTGAAGAAGACCAGAAGCTGATAGACTACATTCAGAAGAACGGTCATGGAAGCTGGCGAGCTCTTCCTAAAAAAGCTGGTATTATAATGGATCCTCTCTCTCTCTCTCTCTCTCTCTCTCTCTCTCTCTCTCTCTCTCTCTCTCTCTCTCTCTCTCTCTCTCTCTGTTATGGGCATTGCTAAATTCTTGCATCCATGTATGTGAATGCATAATTAGGTCTTGCGAGGTGTGGCAAGAGTTGCAGGCTCCGGTGGACGAACTATTTACGACCTGACATTAAAAGGGGAAGGTTCTCATTTGAAGAAGAGGAAACAATAATTCAGTTACATAGACTGTTGGGTAACAAGTAAGAATGTCATCTCTTTTGCTCAAATTTTACCTTTAGTTCATTGTCCAAACCATACTTTGTTAATTTACTTATACATGTCATTTAATTTGATCGAGTTCAACTCATTAATTTAATTATTAATTAATCAGGTGGTCGGCTATCGCCACTCGGTTGCCCGGAAGAACAGATAATGAGATCAAGAATTACTGGAACACACACATCAGGAAGAGGCTTGTTAGAATGGGGATTGATCCCGTAACTCACACCTCCCAACCTGACCTCTCTTCTCTTCTCAGTCCCTCTAATTTGTGCAGTCAAGTTGCCCTCCTCTTGAACTTGTATGGACTACTGGGCCTGCAGCCTCTTGTCAAGACTGAGCTCATGAAGATGGTCACAAATATGTTATCAACATCTCAATGCCAAAGCTCAAGCTTTGTTAACCAGATGAACATCCAAGAGCAACAGCAGTTAGAGCATTACTTCCAAGTCCAACAGCTTCAGAATCCAACTCAGGAAGCACTCACCAATGCTTTCCTTGATGATCATGAGGCAGTGATTCTTCAAACTGGAGCAAGCGATCAGGATCAGATACTCCAACAAGCTTCTCAGACCAGATTGTGGCAGGATTTTATACCTGATCTGTATGACATCTCAAAAAATGATGATCTCATAGTCAGTGCTAATGAGTTGGATCCAGCATCTGACCTTCCCCAGTTGTTTGATGGGACGACTGAGATGCAAAACTGCAACTTGACATCTAGCTTATCATCGACGCCTGCTTCAAGTATCAGCTCCCCATCGACAAACGTGAACAGCAGCAGTGAGGATGCAAGATCAGACAGTTCTTTGTGCAGCAAATTGTTCGAGTTCCAAATTCCGGATCTGTTGGATCTCAGCGACTACATGTAGATCGATCGCATATACAGTATATATACGGAAGGTGAAAGGGAAGATTAAATATTATTATATATGTAGGAGATAAAAGATCGAAGAGAGAAATTGGATGTATACACATGCATGTAGAAGTAATTAAAGAAAAAGAAGAAGAAGAAAGAGCATTGATTTGATTGATTAAATTTTGAATCTGCACAAAAATATCGTATATGCTTCAAGTCATGTATTTTTTTTTATTTTAATTATTTGTTTTTATTTTTTCAGTTATTCTCAATCCTCATCATCACAGAAATTGACAGTTTTGTCGCCTATATATAGAAGACAGATTATGATTGCCGACTCAATTCACTAATTTGAATTAAAAATAATATGATTTTTCCGTCAAAATATTTATTAAATTGGACAATATGGCTCATTCGGAGTTGCTTATATATATGGGTTGATTTTAATTTAGTTTTGGTGAAATTTTAATATTTTGTCAATTTATGGATATTATGTTTCAGAAATTTATATCTTTAGATCAGGAATGGAATGGGTTTAGTGGGCCCACAGATTTCCAAGTATATATGCTTGTATTAATTAGTTGGCCCATATATAGATCCATTATCAGTCCAATTAATTTTATATATTTTTCAAAAGATAATTTATTATATTATATAAAAAATTTAATAAATATTATCCTTAAATAATTCATAACCATAAAACTTAACTTAAAATTTTGAACTTAAAAACACTATTATTCTTTGTTGATGAGTTTTTATGCGTTGATAATTAATATTGCACAATAGTATCGTTGTCGTCGGTTGTATACTTGTATGAAACATATATTTCTTAACAAATGTACGACAAGAGTTGGCAAGCTACATTGCACGGTGAGCATTGCGCGCGAGGCCGCAGTTGCATCTAGGTAAAGCCAAGGTGCGAGAATAATAGTGTGTGACGACGTAAAATATATACATATATGGAGGAGACAACTTAGGTAACATCAAAAAAAGGAAAGAAATGAGAAATGAGAATAAAATTACATATTGAATTTAATTTAGTAATTTTAGTTATTAAATTTAAATTATTAAAAAATAAAAATAAAAATACAGACGAATTCTATTTTAGAAAGAAGATGTGAGAATGTTATATATAAGGGGGCGGGCAATTTTATCTTCTCTTATATAAGTGGAAAAAAAAATTAAACGTGAGGAAGTGAGAATTCACATTGAGTTTAATTAGTCATTAAATTTTAAATTATTTTAAAATAATAATAATAATATTTTAGAGAGAAAATGGAGGGATATTATATACAAGGGGGGAATCTTGCCTTTTCCCTCAAAGTAGAAAAAATAGATAAATATTATATATACAGGGGAGGCAATTTTATCTTTTTCCCCTTCTATAAATATTACAACTTTGAAAATAAATTAGTATTTATTTTATTTTACGTATAAAAAATTATATAAAATTATTATTGACATGATTAATTATTGAACCTGTTTGTAGTCCTTTCAAATGAACTTTCTCTGACATGCATGGTTAATTATAAAAAATTATAAAAAATATATTTCGAAATGAACTTTCAAATGGAAAGGCACCACCAAGTCAATAAACTAGAAGGCTTTTGACCATTTGTAAAAATAAGTGGCATTTTGACTGTTAATATGATTGGACCTTATAATTACTTTTTCCATATTTCTTGAAGAGTTATGAAAATAATTTAAAGAGGGAAAAAAGAAAAAGCAAAACAAGCAGTTTCATTCTGATATTTTTTTAAGGAGTCAGCTTGGCCTCTTCACTGAGAAAAAAAAAAAAAACTTTCCCATGTAATTAAAATATCTGTACATTTATTTCACCACAGGTGATGCTAATTAATAGAAGGAAGAAATTATAACTCAATGAAATGATTAAAAACAACTAAAATAAATATTAATATGATTCAAATACATAAATATTAAAATTATTCATCTTCCATGACACAACTACATAATGATGTATATAACTAACACGAAAGCATCATCACCAGCCTTTGCCTATGAGCCAAAGCCAATCAAGCACAACTCCTGAGAATATACCACTTAAAAGAAAGAACACAAGCGCGTTTCCTAAAGCATTCTGCTCCGGTCCCTGCAAAATAAATCAACCATAACAATTAAGTTTTCAAACAAAAGAATATTTCTAACAAAATACTAGATGTTTGAATAATTAGCAAATTTGGGGGAAAAAAACGATATGAGGATCAATATTAACCTTGTATCCTTTGGGTGGTTCGGCCATAACACAAATAGTTAGATAACCGTTGGTGAGTCCTAAGAACGACGTCAGAAAAATCATCCAACCTTGATCCCCATACTTAGCTGTGAAGTAAAATGCTGGAACCAATAAGAAACGCGAAAGGATAGTCAACATGAGGCCTTTCCTTGATGTCATCTTGATGCTTTCGATGAGAGGCAAATATCTCCCGATAAGGTCTGTTACGTTGTACATCGCAATGAGAACCAGCGCATACCTGATGATACAAAATTGAAATGTTCCTTAGCAGATGTATAGAGTTTTGAATGAATTTTCTGCATAATGACATTAAGTGGCACTCTAAAGGTTAATTCATTGTTGAAACCATTGGAAGAAAAATTTAAGCGCAATTGAATAACTCACCACGAACCGAGGCTGTGGGATCCTGAGTCCTCAGACAAGAAGCCGGGGAAGATTGATAATGTCAAGACATATAAGAGGAATAAATCAATTCCATAATCCAAGTTGTCCATTATAAGTTGTTTGGTGCTTAAGCGGTCTACAACTTTTCGACCCTCTTCAACCTTGGATAATTAAGTTCATCAACTAATTAGTACAGTAAATTCATCCTATAGTTGCAGCCAACAAGAAAACAACTCATTAGCAGCAAAATAGTTCGTGGATTAGAAGAAAATTACCTCTTGGTTATCGGATGTTTTGACTCCAGCAGCAACAAGATCAGCAGCAACAGTAAGTGATCCTTCCGTAGCTGCTTTTGCACGGTAGTATTTCACGATTGCCAATTTCGGGAAGACAAATGCATATAGAAGAACACAGAATAGCTCGAAGGCCGTTGAAATTGCAAAGAACAATACTGGCAGGAGACAAAAAAGGTGACCATAACATTAATCAAAGAGAGGTTTTAGATTTTAACAAACATGAACTCGAAGAAGTATCAAAACTCATGTTTTACTTACTAGCTCCCTTGCGGAGACCATCTCGGGAGTTGTCGAAAGCTGCCTTTGTAATAAACCTCAATGCTGAAGTTAGAACCCCAGAGGCTGCAAATCCAGCCAAGAATGACTGCAATATTGAATTAAAATATGAAATATTTAATATTTTTTAGCGAGTAATATATCTTACTTCAATATTGATTGGCATAAACTAATCTTACTTGAACAAATTCTGGGCACATTAGGGACAAATCTCCAATCATTCCTCCTTCAACGAAACCATCAGCAAGCCCCCAAACTGCACTTATAATGCATATACCAACGTAAACTCCAACCCCTCCTTTTCCAGAGGTCGCGAGATCCAGCTGCATATGAAATGCAATATGATGAAACTAAGAATATAACAATGAAAATTTATGTAGAAATCATTATATGATGGATAAGAACTTACCACAATAAGAACGAGTGAGCTTACGAAAAATAGAATGTATCCAGTTATGTTGCGCAGCCTAGTGTTAGTTTTTGCTTCGCGGTATGTAAGTATTGCAGTAGTTATCAGGGCGATGGGTTGGTACACAAGTGTCAGTATTCTTGTAGGATGATAGTCCTGAAATACCAAGCCACAGCGAAACAATCAAGAACTAAGTCATGATTAGATTGAAAGAAGAGACAGGTGTTTTTAACACTGAGTTACAAAAATTCAAGCTGTAGGCAATTAGTCAAGAACTCACATCATGTTCAGTTAGGTGATACAAGTACAACAATCTCATGAAAATTAAAATAAAGCATCTAATAGATCACCAGTTAACCAAATGGATTGATAGTTTAAAGGCAAGAAGAAGTACATACTGGAAAAAGATAAAGATAGTAGTCAACAATTGTTAGCATACAGTTCCAACAAAAAAGAGCTCCATTTCCTAGAAGCCAGCATATGACCATTGCAGTGAACTTCCCCTGTTCATAAAAAAAGTTTAACATACTTGTTAGAAGAAGTTTTGTTTTATTTTTTATTATTACAAAATTACTATACAGAATTTTTTTTAAAGAGAAGGTGAGGCAGAGCCACACGGATTCATTTCATGAGATTCGAAATGTACAGATTACATAGTAAAAGATAGAGGGAACTAGGGAGAGTTCCCCAATTACTATACAGAATGACAAACTAAATCATGAGTTGGAAGACTTGTACCTTGGGGACTTCCAAGTTCTCATTCTGATTGCCCATGGATGTTTGTTTCCAACCACTCCTTCGAACAAGAAGAACAGCGCATTAGTACGAAAAAAGAGCGAATAATATAATGGACATTATTTTTCTCAAAGTCATAAATTTTTTTAAAGAACTCATATCTAATGCTATGTATATATATTATATGAGTTAAAACATCTGGAGTTCATGAAATTGATACTCCTATTTCTTGTAGTTGAAATAACACAAATACTCTAAGAAATACAATAGTTTCTTTTTCTTCTTTTAGGGAAGAAATACTATACAGTAAGTGAAGAATAACAAATATCATGTTTCGCTAAAAAAAAAACATGTACATGAACAACTAAAATATAAGAAAACAAAACTGAAGAACTAGGAATGAATTCCTTATTTAAGGCTCAAATGGAACAAAAAAGAGATAGCCAAAGAGAAAATTGAAATATTTTTCAAAAAAAAAAAGATTTGTAATGAAATGAAGGGCAAAGAAATTAACAGACATAGATATAATCATTGCTGCAAAAGCAGATATAAAATGTTTGTCTTCCAACAGGGCTAAGAACCAAGGGCACTAAATAAGAGTAACAAAAATGAAGAGAAAATAGGAGATGCATACTAAAACCAGAGATAATATTGCCAACAAAACTATTTTTCATAGAAAAGAATAAAAGGGTTTTCAAAATTTTTGAGTAAACAAAATCAAAATCGTGGCTTTTCAGTCAGCAACAAATCTGAAGAAAGAAATGCCTCTGCCCAAACCACAGATGCGCTAATAAACAAGAACAAGAATTAAAATAAAAAGACTGTGACTCACCTAAAAGAAGCTCCCAAGGAGTGGAGAAAATACTCTTCGGACAACCGAGAATCCCAGACTAAGGAGAAGGAAGAACAGAGATGACAATTTATCCCTGTAGAAGAAAGGAAGAAAGGGAAAGAAATAATACCAAAAGTGGACGTGAATGATGGGGGACTTTGCTAGATTCCAGAAGTGCGTAGGAATCGCCTTAGCAAATTGGAATCCGGGTGCAAATATGAAAAGATAGATAAAAAGGGAATGTGGTTTTATCAAGGAATTATTTTATAAAAAAAAATATCAAGGAATTATTTCCTTTTCATTCTTTAATTAAGAAAAACGGGTGTGATTTAATTCGGTGGTGAAAAAATGGGCAAAAGGGCAGTGAATAGCTCAATTTAGCAGAAGGGAAGGAGGCAATTGTTCGGTTTGTGCGTTTCCAACAAGAAGTATGAATCTAATAATCCAACTTGTGAAATATTCTGGAGAGATGTGGGAGATTTTGTTCACATTTGGATGTCAACGCCTAGTGTTGAGTTCCGTTGACACTATTCAACATGAAATTATTTTATCATTTGCAAGTTTCACATGTCTCATCGTACATTTTTTATTTCTAGAAGTAATTTTATGAATTTTTAAATATTTTTAAATAAAACTTATAATTATTCAAGAATTTCGGCAAAACTAATCTGCATTACAGAAGAGCAAAATTAAATATATTTTTTTTACCTTTTTAATTCTGGTCCGAAAATTCTGATATCCTTATTCCGTTTTTAGGAATTTCTTATAAAATTATTTTCAGTTTTAGAAAAATGCTGTTTCCTGAATCTATTATTACTTGTAAAATAAAGGTTGATTTTTTTTATAGCTTCAGCCAGATCAGCATCACCTTCCAACATACAATTACATTCCTTTTTGCAAATGCATCTGAGATTTATATGGAAATGGCGTTTGGTTTACTATATTGATATGGGAATTAATGAGATTTTTTTAATCAAAATTAGCTGGATGACAACCTGACGTGTAATTATCTTTTTATTAATAATAATGGATTACTATTTTTACTGGAGGAGGAGGACCACCTATAATTATTATAATAATTTATTCAATCAATTAACAATAGAATACACTGTATTTGCATCACCTATTACAATAATAGATTAATTAGTTTCTCTAAGAATATCAAACCACCAATTATTGACTTACTGGCGATGCGTACAAGCACGGAATTATTTAGTCGACATGTGCATGTTATTTGTTCTTTAAAAAAATTCAAGCCCAACCTATATTTTAGGAAGAAGGTACTAATTTGCCTAATTTGCCCTTCTCGATTAGTTAAAAGAGTTTATTTATCTTCCATATTTATTTGTGATTCAAAATTACTCAAAAAAAAATTTAAATTGTTGTTAGACTCACGACATCAAGAATTCGTTAACAGAGCTGATATGTCATTCACTAATACAATCATTTGACGTGCCATTCACTAATCGTTGTTGTACTGCTCTTGACATTAGAACGCGTCATCTATCAGATGTATTATTTTGCCCCCTCCCCTTCTCTCTCAATTTGTGGAGGCTCTATTTTTATCTCTAAAGTTTTTTACATTTTTTTAGCAAAAATATTATTGTAATAACAAAAAAATTACAAAATTATCTCTTTTTTGAAATGTTGTTCATGTCCCGTTAACGATATCGACATAACATCTTACTTGTCGAATTTTAACTAACGATGTCGACATAACATCTGATTTGTCGAATTTTAACTAAAATGCCCTCCACATCAACGTGAGATTTACATTCCACCAACTCGTCCCGCTGACGTCGCTACCCATTTAATTTTTGATTGTCTTCATCATTCTCCTCGCACCAGTCCACGACTACGTCATTGTGCCCTTTTTGCATCAATCCGCGACAAGAAAGATAGGTAGCGATGAAAACGAGATGCATGCATGGTGAGTTAGTGAGATGTGAATCTCACGTTGATGTAGAAAACATATTAGTCAAAATTCAACACGTCAAATGTCACATCAACATCATCAGACATGAATAATGTTTCAAAAACGAGATAATTTTGCACTCTTTTTCATTAATGTAAAAACATTTTTGCTCAAAAAAAAAACTTAAGGAGTAAAATAGAACCTCTAGACAAACGTGAGGGCAAAATGATACATTTGGCAGTTGACATATTGTGTGATTGTATTAGTGAATGACATGTCAACTCCGTTAACATATTCTTGACATTGTTCTAATTAACATCAGGGGCAGTATAGCAACGATTTTTAAAACATTTTGAGTAATTTTGAACAAAAAAATATTCAAGAAAAATAAGCTTGTTTTAATAAATGCGTGGGGGGTAAATTAGTACATTTTTCTTATATTATTTGCTAAGTTATTTATTACAATATCCTTTGACTCCACCGTGTTAATATTTTACCGACTTCTCATGTTAGGACAATCCTTCGTTTTAAAGAAGGTTCTTGTTTGACCGTCGTCTATTCTCTTAAAAGATGTCGCAATCAAGCCTATAAAATGAAAATTTTATTTTAATATTCTCTTTAATTAATTAATTATTTATTTATTCGATCATATTTATAAATATGGCATGTCACATCATTAAGGGATCATTGTCCTGATTATGATGACCCAAATTTTAAATTCCCCTTTCAAAGAAAAAAAAAAGTGGTGTCTTTTGTCTTATGCCAAACGTTCTTGGATAATGAAACCTGATTATTGTGAAGTTTGAGAACAAGGACAAATATCATTTTGCTCGCCGGTTTATAAAAAGTGCAGTTTAAAGCGTCTGACTTATTCCTTGGTGTGTTTTTGGTCTTAAGCAATAAGCATCGCATGTTGAAGTAGGAATTATCCCACTTTTGGAACTTAAAAGGAACATATAGGTTTTTTCGTGTAACACACAAATCATTATTCTAGTTGAAGATATGAACAACTGGCCGTAGTGGCTTAGTTTTGTAAGGTATATAACTTTAAGTACTTTATTCGTAAGGGTAAATTACATTGATTTTTTTTTTTATTTTAGGTTTAATAAAATTATACTGATATCTTTTTTATTTATAATTTTATCTAATAATCTCCTTGAATTTTGGAAAAAATTACACAGATCTTCTCTATTAACGAAAACTATTAGTAGAGTGTCTATCATGTGCACTGCATATGCTCACTAATGATATTTTTAAAATATTTATAACTTTTTTTATTTTAAATGATAAAATTATTCTTATGTTATTTTTATTTCTCTCAAAATTTTTATTAAAAATATTTTTAAAATAAAATAATTCATTTCGAGTTTTTATTTTTAAAAAAATTATTCAATTATTTTATGCATGTATTTTAATGATTTTTCAGCAAAAAACATAAGAGATAAATCACATTGCTAACAGCCTCCATTTAACATCATTAACTACAAAGGAGGTGAGTGTCACCTGGACAAATAGATAGGAGGTCAATGTAATTTTATTAAACCTCAGGAGATGTCAGTGTAATTTATCATATTCATAAAGTTGAAATGTTTTGATGTAGATTAGAACCTGCATTACTACTAGTCACATGATAAGTGAGTTCAAGTAATCAATCCACATATATTCATGGATCAAATTACGGAGAATAATCTTTTTAGAATAAGTAATTTAAAATTTGATTCTTCGTGTAATATTAACAAAAAAAGTGATTATATTTTGCATGAGCAGACAAAATAAATTCTTTGATACTAAATTTTTGAGATAACACGAGTGGTTCCAAATAGAATTGGTGCAAATATTAAAATCTAAAAAAATTCAGTAAACAATTAAAGGACATATTGTTATACACATGCTCATTTTCATCTTTGCATGCGACAATCAATAAAATATTTTTGAACATTACCTTCACATGCGTGGCATCAATACTAATAACATGACGTATAAACTCATTGAAACTCCAAATCACACAAGCAAACAAAGATATTAGGGCATGTTGTTTTATCTTTGTTTTGGAGTTGCTGACTTTATTGGTGGATTGTCCTGAGTTGTCATGGGTTGTCGACATCCAGGACGGGGTGTGTTATTTTTGTCCCTTGTTGTTGGCATATAGACGGGTTATTCCCTAGACTTGACAATTCGTGTCAGACCAAAGTTATCGGGTTGGCCCAGTCCGGCTCGAAAAAAATAAATCATACCCGACCTAATAAAAGTTCAGGCCTGGGACCTCGGGTCTGACAAGGCACAAACAGTAAACGAGTCGGCCTGGCCCGATCCATTAGCACAATAATACAAATTCAAAATAGGATTATCAAGCTGATAGCCCGATATTTCGATAATGAATAAAAAATTTTATCGGGGCTATTGGGTCGGGCTAGACCTACATCGCCTAGCCCGGCATGGGCCGATATTTGTTCGAGTCTTATCGGGCCAGCCCGATAACGAGAGGCACGATAAGAATCAATTCAGACATGATTTTATTGTGTTGGGCTGAGCTGAAAATTACCAAGTCTATTATTCTCGGGTTGTCCCTAGTTGGTGACACCTGAATGGGTTGTTAAAACTTACAAGAAGGTCTTTTCAAACACCCCATATCCATGAGCAATATATTTATTTTCTTTTATATTTACATAATTACAAAAACAACTTCAGTGAAGAAATTTTGTTCTTGGTACAAGTCTATTTACAACGAGTCTACCTTTGCATTATTGTATGGAACTACACTGCCAGGGTGATTTTGCCCTTCCAAATGCAAGCTTGTTTATGAGGCATTAAAGTCCCCTTGTGATGCAGCTGAGAATCAGACAACCCGAGTTTGTGGAAGTTTTGGATATTCACCGTCATCTGGGATATCCTAGAAAGGGAGTCAGCTTCAAGCAGAGAAATGAATATCTAATCCAAATGTTAATCTACCATCAAGATTCAAGACCATATTAGACAGCTATCTCATGTTTCAACCATGCTGTCCTAATTGATCTGATGGGACTAGAGGCTCAGAATGCCTTGTGTCTGCATTCCATGAGTGCTCACTGCCATCTGGTGCTCTTTCCATGCTACAAAGATCAGGAGATTTGGTTGGAAAGAGCGGAGGCTTGTGGAGAGCTGTGAATGCGTTGCTTCCTTCACCACCTCCGGCCAGGCATATTGCGTCGCTGCGACCGTGCCATATGCCGTTTTGAACATTGTTCATTTCTAGTGTCCTTGTTTCCTGATCAGTCCAATCCAACAGAGAATGTCAAGAAAACAAACCAGCAGCAAGTGTCCTAAGGTTTTAAATCGAGGGCCATTTTACTACCATCTTATACTAACCTGGCATAATGTGCAACAAGGGCAAATGAGATGATTGGCATAACCATCTAAAGAAGTCTCAGTTCCCTGGCAAAAGTGGAAACACTATGTCAACAACCCAAGAATTTCAGCATCCAAAATAATGAAATACTTTATCATAAAAATGGGGCCAGCCAGAGCTCTAACAATGCTGAGAAACTATTGTTAAAACACCTAAAAGAAACATACAACTGAGGCAATATGTGATCATATAATGTTTGACCTGCTATCCCCAAACCAATGCAGACCAGGTTGTATTAATTATAATATTTAAATTTGATGATAAACCTAATAGAGCTACATGCCTTATGTTTTCATAAGCAAATGACTGATCTAAACATTCCGCTGAGTAAGTGACAGAGCAATATTTTTCACTCATGCAGATCCATGCGTCCAGACCACAGTGCAATAATTTTAAGTTTATGTCATTGATTCCTAACTTATCAAAAATAGCTGAATGCATGAAGAAGATAAGTATATTATGTTTATAATGAATGTGGATTTTAGATTTCCACATGTTAGACAAGAATTTTAGCACTAACAAAACATGTCCAATGTATAATGTGCACCATGGAAAACAGCAATTAAATATTGGTTGGATGTGACACAGCAAGTTACAAACTATGAATATAGCCAAAGAAGATGGACAGCAATGATGAATTAGAAAGATGCTTACTCTTATGTTAAACTGCTTCTTCATCCTAGTACGAAAATAACCTAAATACAACCCCAATGAGATGGTTGAAGCAATTCCCATATACAGGTGGAAATGTCTGCTGGTAACACCAAAAGCGATGAAATTGAACAATGAAGTGAGTATAAAGATAAAATACACCATTCCCTGCACCAAGAAAACACCTTTGTCAAATCAACAATGATTTTTAAAAAATTATTTATAATTCGAGCAAGAATAACTTAGACAAAATGCAACATAACTGCATATTACTCTACCATGGAAAAAGAAGAAATCTTACCCAACATAACTGGACTGCTAGAGTAGTTATGCTTAAATTGTGAAAAACCCTAACCAGATCACATTGTTAAGAAGACGTCCATGTACGATCAATTAATAAAGTCTAATGAGTATGCTAAGTTGGTGTTTAGGTATTGAAAGTGAGATAATCTGAAGCATCAGGCTGAAAGAGCAATAATCTAAGATTCAAGTGTCAAAATTAGAGCCACAAGAGGTGAACCAGCAAGATGCTATGACAATATAATTCAAAGGATCATAATAGCATATTAAACAAAACATATAGCAGCAGGATTATGCCTACTAACATCTCTGAACGAAGAAACAAGATAATTTTTAAAAGGATGTCGGCAGTGGTAGAACATCACAACACTAAAGAGCTCTAATGCCAAAACAGTGCCATCAGTTTCTCCTTTCGCTTAATGCACGTCACTAGAATCTATGTACGTTTTCTTCATCTTAGGGTACTTCTTTTTGTGCAATATGTAAAGAACATAGTTACAAGCTATTACATTCCATAACAAACAAAAGCACTCAGATAAAATTATCATAGGGAAATTCTCAACTATGAAGGTTAAAACATAAAAAGTATATACTTCTCTATGGCTATCATGACTGACTGAAGAAACACCAGGTTTCTTATCATCCCTAGCCACATGACTGATTACCATTATTTACTAAACATGGCCAAATTGTAAATTACAGTTTGACATGATAATACCAGTTTAATAGGAATCATCAGGTTTCTACCCTCCCCATACCCATGATAGATTGTCATTATTCCCTAAATGCAGTCAAATCGTGAATACACAACTGTAACTGTAATCGAACAGTATATTAAGGATCAAATCGAACTTCAGAACACCACAGAAGGACATAAGGTAGAATTTTCCTATACTAATAATACACATGAAAAGAAAGAAAGATTTGTTGTAAAAAGGCATAATAACTTCTGGAAACAAAGGCCTCACCTGAAGAAAGCAAGAACCTAAATTGGCTCTTCCCATGTTCTTGCCAAATCTATAGCATGGGCAACTGCAAAATAATATCGAACGAACGTAAGCATCAAAGTCGTCTTAATGCTACATTGAATCGCCAAGTTTTTCATCGAAGCAGTTCGTGGAGATATAAAGATGTGCCGGCGAAAGGGAAAAAGTATCAAATTCAACTATAATTAAAATTGAATCAAATGTCTATGATATTAAACTTGGAATGGAGAAGTTTTGCGCAAGTCATGAATTCGACCAAAAAGTTTTCTTTATTTGTAGTAAATGAACGCGCCAGGGGAAGGATTTCTTTTGAGGAAGGAAAAGAAGGCACGACGAAAGAACACGAGCTCACCACACGGCTTCGATCGCAATCCGTCGGTCCTCGAAGCAATTAGTGACGTCTCCCTCCCACATCCTCTGCACGCCACCAACCTCCCACTCCTCCTCCTCCTCCTCCTCCTCCTCCTCGCCCCCCTCTTCCGCCACCGCCCCCTTCAGACGCGTCTTCCCCGCGGACAGCCCCTGCGTCTGGAGCGCCACGGTGGTGCACAGCATGTCGAAATCCAGCACAGCATGCATATCTCTCCCCCAGGCCTTCTCCTCCTCCGTCTTCGCCACGGGCGCCGCCTTCTCCTCCGCCTCCGGCATCACCCCGACCGTTCCCATCGCTAGGGTCCGCCTTGGCCTTTCCTTTCTCTTCTCCCTTCGATTCCGGCGGAAATGGAACCCCACGCAACCTCACCTCTCTCTTCCACCGCCCCTTCCCGGTTCTTAACTCGACTCCCTCTCTCTCCCCGTTCCTTCCTCCACAAAGCAAAAGCAAGCCACCACCATTAAAAGCACGAATGGAGAGACTATTATTAAGTTTGCCTAGATGATTGAAGGGTTTAAAATTTAAATAATTTAAAAGGGAAGGAAGCCGGGCTTGCAAGTTGAGAAATCATTTAAAGAGAGAATTACAACTGTATCCTTAAATAGATAACCCTTCAAAACTATGAAAAAAGGGGTAAATTAGTAAATGGAAAGATGCAGAAATGGATAAGGATATCTGCTGGATACTAACTTTATTTATACTTGCTTTAACTGGATTGAGCAGGATTCAGAGAGGATTATTTAGGTAGGATTTAAATTAGGCTTGACAAAGATTGACACCACATCATGAGATGTCACAGTATAAGATATAAAGTTAATGGTGTCTGACTGTCTGTCAAATCTTGTAAAAATGAACCCACCCATGACTTATTATTTTATTTCATATTGTACGTACGTACGTACATACGTATGTATTATTATTATTATTATTATTACTGTTTGGGTCAGTCGGATTAAATTCAAAAATGCCCATAGTTATAAATCAGACTCAAGTTAAGTCAGACGGCTCAGTCCGAGGCTCCATCCGGTCATACAAATATACTCACACTCATTAATTACGAGGATTTCGTCATTTATGAGTCTAATATCTTCACTAACAGTTTCGACATATTTCAAGCAACATCCCTACAAGATTATCAGGCAGCATCAGTGCCAAATACCCATCATCATGCACTATATATATACACGATGCTCACATGTACATCTAGATTCTAATATTTATTACCTCACTTGTAACTCATTCTTACTTGAGCGTCGAAGTATTTTTTGCAAGTCCCCCCTCCGCCGAAGTTGCACCTGACCAGGAGACTCACTAGACCACATCGCTCTGACTTCAAGCAGGAATATTTGGCGCTCACCGTGGAGCCCAGTAAATCTTACATGCTCTATAATGGTTGGTACTCATAGTCAAGCAAACGCCACCGCACGCAGGTAGCACCCTAGCGCACTACTGGAAAAATGGGCATCAGCAACGGCTTGCAACGGCCCGGCCTGTTGCAAAGTAGCCGTGGCATAAAAGCGTGTTGCTGGTAATTTAGCAACGACGCTGCAACGGCCGATCGGGCCGTTGCTAATAACACTATCAGCAACGGCTTTGCCACGGACACCGGGCCGTTGCTGATAACCTTATTAGCAACGGCCCGTGAGGCCGTGGCAAGATCGTTTGTGAAAGACCGTTACTAAGCCGTTGCTGATGTTATACAACAACGGCTTACGATACACTTTTAGTAACAGCTTTCCCACGGACAATCGTGGGAAAGCCGTTGCTGATGACTAAAACCTAGAACATAAAAAAATTTAAAATTCCAAATTTCCATTAATACATTGATACAATCTGATACATAACTCACACACCCATACACCCATACACACATCACAAATACACTCAGATATATATATCAAAATAATTATACTTATATTTATAATTATCCACAATCGTATAAAAACTATTCAAATGCAAAATTGAAGTATCAATATCTAAATAAAACAAAACTAAAATATATATAGTATCGAAGTAACAAAGTCAATATAAAAAAAAAAATCTCACAATGACGATGGAGGATGGTCTGGATTATATGGCGGAGTCTGGAGTGCTTGGGTGTACACCGGCGTGGACTGACTCGAGGACGATAGATCAGATGATGCTGCTCCGTGATGACTTGACAAGTTGCGTAGCATAACTTGCATATCTGCCATCATCTGATTCTGACGCTCCATCAACTCAGTCTGACGCGCGATCGTCTCCTCCAGTGTCCTTATCCTGCTACTATGATCATCTCTGGGCCTAGAGGTCGACGGTCGTTCACCATCATGTGGAGGGGTCGGTGCCTCAAGTGGCCCTAGCACGGCTTGCGCATGACCACTATCTGCAAAACTATACACACGACCGTGGTCCCAGCCACTTGTAGCATCGACCCACGCTGCTGCGTTAAAGTCCTCAGGGGTGCCTCCGCGCTGTATCACTGTCTGACTGTATGACTCCTACTCGAGTTTAATTTTTTGTTTAATATTTTTCATAAAACTTAAATTATAAATATATAATGAATAATTTAAATAAATATACTTACCATAATAAATGTAGCACGGTTGTCGGCGTACTCCCTCGTCCCATGCACTCGACGGTGTGTCCGCTCAAACACTGCCATCGGGGAGGGTCGCTGGACAGTCCCGTCGTCTAACACCGTCGTCTATATTTACAAAACAAATACATTAATCAGTACACATAGTAACAAATAAAATATAAAATTAAAATTAAGGTATACTTACCATACGGTTCGCGTGCACAGCAAATGCAACAGAGCCGCTAGTGTGACACGCTCCTCCCCCCGACATGCGGTTTCTAGCCGCAGTCCTAAGAACATCCTGTCATCGATCCGTTGACCATAATGCCACGAGCTGGTCCCATATATCTAGAGTAATTCAATCGGGGTCGTATCCCCGAGTCTCCGCGATGTTAGTGGTCCCAGCTCGGGCCATCGCCTAGGATCGGGCCTGCCCTAGCTGTCCGTTGTACCTCGCACAGGAAATAGCCTCCCAGGCAGCGTAAATGAAGGGCCTCTGGTCCTCGGCCCATGTAAAGTGAGCCTGCAAAATAATAATATCAGTACCAATATTAATCATCATGCATGTATAAAAAAAAATTAATACGCGCATCAAACTCGCGCCATAGCATGTCGACGTGCTCACTGGGCACGTGAGACCACGTGGGCCATGCCCCGTGCATGTATCGTCGAATAGTAGAAGAAATGCTCCTTGGGACTTCTTCTTGCTCAAACCTGCACAACAAAAATAAAATTTAATATTATATTATGATATAATGAATTTGTAATGATTCATAATTCATGATATATTACCTCTCCCCAATCACGCTAATAAATCTACGTGACTTTGTGGCTGGTGGAGGATGCCACCTGTTTGGCCCGCGTGGCCATCTGCGTCTGGATGTACTAGCCTCAGCAGTATCATCGATAGGAGGATCACCAGTAGGAGGATCAACAGTAGGAGGATCAGCAGCATGAGTAAGTGCTGGAGTCTCACCAATCAGAGACTCTGAAGCTCTCCTACGACGATAATCACGACCAAACATATATGTCGAAAATGTATATAATTAGATTATTATATATATATTAGAGATATATTTAATATAAGATATACTTTACAATTATTCCTCATATGAGTAATAGTCTTCGAATTCTTTCTCTTCTTCACCTTCCTCATCTTCAGGTGGAATTAACCCCCAAGACTATCAAGTATCATAGTTCTATAGGGATTAGATTGACTGGATGAAGAAGCACCAGCAGAGGAAGATTCATCATATGTCTGAACGACATGATTGCTCGACGTCCCGACTTCACGTGATTCCCCGTGACAAGTCCATAGAAAATATCTTGGTGCAAATCCTTTGCTATATAGATGCAGAGTGACAGTCTCCCGATCCAAAAATCGTCCATTCAAGCAAATGCGACACGGACATCAAATTTTATCACCGACGCTAACGAATTTCCGATTCGAATAGGCAAAATTTAGGAAGTACGTTACGTATAATCGAAACTCATTCGTTAAAGCTCCACGATCAAGACGTCGATACATCCAACTTCGATCAGCCGACATGATTCTGTTAATCAATGACAATTTCTTTGGTTAATGCCTTTAGGTGAGATTGTCCTATTCCATTCGAGATTTATGTTATTCATATTGCACTAAGTATTTTTTTTAACTGCTAACTTTATTCTAAATTTCGGTAGCATCTCCCTACAGTTCTTCGAATACGCATATCATCTGGGCGCGTATCGGAGAACAAGAGAGATACTGTCGAAATTTAGAATATGTTAACAGTTAAAAGAAAAACGTAAGTGCAATACAAATAACTATATTCCCAAATTGTCCAATCAAGGATAATTCAATGATTGTACATCGTATAAAAGATCATCTAATTCTTTTACACGAACATACAACCCCCGAACGGATCTAAGTATTTGCTAAATCATATCCGACTCGTCGATGCGTACGTGAAACATATCAACTCGTTGGATGGATGATTATTTTCTAAATGTTTCGAGTCAATTCGAGTCCAAATTAGACGATTCCGATGGGAATCCGAATTTAACGATTCCGACGCGAGTCCGAAGTGGACGATTCTGGCGCAAGTCCGAAGTGGACGATTCTGGCGCGAGTCCACTGAGGACTACTCTGGACTAATTAATATTTTAACTAATTAATTAATATTAATCTACAACATTTTAACTAATTTAAATAATTAACCTACAATTATTAATCTAAAACATAATATTAATCTAACTAAATTAATCTAAAAATCATAACAATTAATCTAAACCTTAAAAATTAATCTAACAAATTAAACAATTAATTAAATAATTAATCTAAACAATTAATTAAAAATTATATATATATATATATAATATTATATAAGCATTTTCGACGCCGGAGTCCAGTGTCCGGACACTGTGTCCGGACACTACATAAACCATCGATCGCTGGTCGGTGGCCATCGGTCGCCGGCCGAAACCCTATTTTAAGGGTTTCGGCCGGCTCTAACAAGGGGGCGGAGGTCGAACGGGAGGCGGCGAGAAATACCTTGAATCGAATGGGAGGCGGAGATCGGAATCAGAGGTTGAGGACGGGGCGGCGGCGTCGGAAGAGAGCAGCGGCGGCGGGCAGAGGGAGAGGAAGAGGAAGAAGGGGGTGGGCGTGATCGCGTACCCTATATAAACTTATCAGCAATGACTCACTTAGCCGTTAAAAAACCGTTGCTGATAAGTTAATCATCAACAACGGCTCACGTGTCCGTTAGAACGCCGTTGCTGATAATTTAATCATCATCAACGGCTCACTTGTCCGTAAGAACGTCGTTGCAAATAGCAACGGCTTGGGCAGCCGTTGCCGATGGCCGTTGCTGAAGAACCAATTTTTAGTAGTTGCGATGACGTTCCCCCGCTACCGGGAGATGATAAAATAGTCAGGAGTGACACTCCGGCACTAGCCAATCTCTCACCAAAAGAATCCCAATGTTTTATAAATGACATTAGGTGGAGAACCGACGGTTAGCAGCCTTGGTCGAGGCGCTGACGGGATCCCAAGAACAACACTCGGCCGAAAATGAGCGTCCTCGCTCAAAACACGATGACGATAGCCACCTGGAAGACCCAGGAGGCCGGCCTCTACCCTTCGAGATGAGGTCTCCCGCATACATCATCAGAGAGAAGAAGATGACACCATAACCCCCAACCATCGACTCGGGACTCTTCACTAAGCATATAATGATAGTCCATCTTCCCGACAATTTTAATTTGTCGACTACACTCCAGCCCTACGACGGCATGGGCGATCCGACCACTCACATGACGATGTTGATGTCTATGATGCTCCTTAACATCGCAACATATCTCATACTCTACCGAGCCTTCCCAACTTTTTTAGAGAATGCCACACTACTCTCGTTTTCCACCCTTTCATCAAAGTCCATACATACCTCTAAGAGCTCTCTCGAGCATTCATCAACTTGTTCTCTTCGTTCGTCGCAGATTTATTCTAAGACTGAGAACCCCCTCCACTACATCAAGCAAGGGCAACATGAATCGCTACGAGATTACTTGAAGAGATTCCAAGCCACAACCATGGAGATCCTGAACCTCGGCCCGCACGTTAAGCTATTTTCCATCAAGCACGGGCCGAAGCGGGGGCACTTTGCATACCGAATTACCCTGGTGAAGCCGAAGGATATGATCGAGTTCCAAGAAAAGGCCATGTGCCATATATATAGAGATGAAAAAACTTCGAGAGGCCTAAAAGACTAACAAATAGAACACCAAAGATAAGAAGTCTAAGAAACTTGATAAGGGCAAGGTCGCCATCTCGACTGAGCACCCAATATGAGAGAGATATACTCCACTCAGCATGAAGAAGGAGGTCATTCTCCACGAGATCTACGATCTAAAACTTCTCAAACATACCGTCAACGCTGGAAAGCAGAAATTGCCACCCGTCACCGACAAAAGCAAAAAGTGTGCCTTCCACGACACCTATGGGCACACCACAGAAGACTGTGTGATGTTGGGAGATCAACTTGAGGACCTAGTTCGTGTCAAACGCCTCGATCGATACGTCAATCACCGAAGCAAACATGGTCGAAGAAAGAGCCATGGCCACCGGCGCCAAAGTAGAAGCCAAACGCCCTTGGGCCTTCTCGGAGGTCAAAAAGACAACGATCAAGCCAACCATTCGCGTAACGATGTCTGAGGAGTCATCGATTACATAGTTGATGGATTTGCAGGAGAAAGCGAAATGAGTTCAGCCAGAAAGAGATCCCTCCGAGCAATCATTGCAATCGACAATGCCACTCGCCCGTATTGGCCTATCTCCAAAACTCCTGTAATATCATTCTATGAATCTGATTTCCAGGGGATTGATAAGAATATATACGATCGAGTTGTGATTTTTGTAATCATAGAAAATTTCATTGTCATGAAAGTATGGGTGGATCAAGGCAGCTCAATCGACATCTTACCCTACTCCACATTCGAGAAAATACAGTTAAACGATGTCTCGCTCTCACCTTGCAATGGAGCCTTGGTGGGTTTCTCATGAAAGCGAATCAATGCTCAAGGCTCCATATGTCTAAGGACGACGCTTGACTTCAAGCCGGAAGCAAAAACGATCGATGTGTATTACTTGGTCATCGATGCCCCCAATCCTTACCATATGATCTTAGGATGACCCTAACTAAATAGTTAGGAGTCATCGTATCGACCCCCATGTGTCGACAGAGACTTCCAAGCAAAGCCCAAGTTGAGGCATTCAAAAGCGACCTCGACCTGACGCGACTTGAAAACCGGGTGCTACTCAGAGTAACGACAAGAACCAGAGTCCGACTAGGCCCGAAACGGCCCGCTCCCTCCCATCCATGGATAGATGACTATCGCGTTCCTCTTCTTCCTCCCTCTCTTTGCCTTAGTAAAGCGCAACCATGCTCGAACCAAGCACCTCGCTCTAGAAAACTTTACTGTATCGACAATTTTTTATATATATTAATAAAGATTGTTTCTTTCACATCTCTGCATGTGCATCCAAGAAATCCATGACTATCTCGACGTCTGAGCGAATGCCCCACAATTCGTGACAACAACATTGCTATCCTCAATGACCCCAAGCGCGGTCATGCTTGCGCTCCTCGACGAGCTCGGCTTGACCCCTAGCGCGATCCTCGACCTCAGCGCCATACTCAGGCTCCCATGCCCTCAACGACTCCAAATGCAGTCTTGCTTATGTTTCTCGACGAGCTCGGCTTGACCCCAAGCACGGTCCTCGACCTCAACGCCATACTTAGGCTTCCATGCCCTCAACAACCACAAGCTATATCCTACTTATGCTCCTTGGCGAGCTCAGCTTGACTCCAAGCATGGTCATCGGCCTCAGCGCCACACTCAGGCTCCCACGACCTCAACGACCCCAAGCGCGATAATGCTTACACTCATCGGAGCGACTTCTTTCTGGTCGAGCTCATCTCGCTTCCTCTAGCGAATCCTCCGGCTATGTGATCGATGCCCCCATAAATTTTAGTGCTCGGTTGACCTGTACGATAATCATCTTGTTCGCATGCCACACTCCTCTCCTTAGCGAACTCAGCTTGACTCCAAGCACGGTCATCGGCCTCAGCGCCACACTCAGGCTCCCACGACCTCAATGACCCCAAGCGCGATCATGCTTACACTCATCGGAGCGACTTCTTTTTGGTCGAGCTCATCTCGCCTCCATTAGCGAATCCTCCCGCTATGTGATCGATGCCCCCATAAATTTTAGTGCTCGATTGACCTGTATGACAATTATCTTGCTCGCATACCGCATTCCTTGGCGGTGGTGTCCTACTCGAACTTCGGCATTGGGAGTCATAGTCCTTACGGTCTTGGTTGCAGCTTTGTTTGTAGTCAACCTAGCGATCGAGGCAACCTTCCTTGATTAGGCGCTTGATTTGATCTCTGAGCATTATGCACTCTTCGATGGTATATCCATAGGTGCGATGGAACTCACACTTCTTATTATTGTCGATGTTAGGAGAATGTTTCAACCAACCTCCCCGTGTTGTTGGGAAGTTTTAGCAATTACGAGTGGCAGATCTTCTGAAGGATAGTCTCCCTATTGGTATTCAGTGGGATTTATTCGCCAATTCTAGGGCTAGGTCGAGAAGGCAACCTTCTTCTTCTACCGTGATCCTACACGCGGCGATCTCGACCTTTGCCCCCTTTTGTCCGGCTTCTTGAACTTGTCCTCGGCACCATCCTTGGTAGTATGCTTGACGGCCTTCCCAGCCTCTCAGAGCTCTTCCATCTCCATGTGACTTACGGTCTTTTCTCGAAACTCAGCCATACTTCTAAATTTAGCTAGTGTGATATGATTAGCAAACTGCTCGGGCTTTCGATCGTGTTTAATGGAAAATAGCTCGACGTGTGGGTTGAGGTTTGGGATATCCATGGTGGCCACTGCATGGAATCTCTTTAGGTAATCTCTTAGTCCATGTTTTGATATAGTGAAGGGTGTCCTTTGGTTGGCTCCTGGAAAG
The DNA here is from genome assembly GCA_034359265.1 of Canna indica. Classification (NCBI taxonomy): domain Eukaryota; kingdom Viridiplantae; phylum Streptophyta; class Magnoliopsida; order Zingiberales; family Cannaceae; genus Canna; species Canna indica. Next base: position 71,079,279 of record CP136897.1, read on the forward strand.
TATGTATCAGTCCAGGTGGTAGGGCGAAGAACCAAAGCAGCGCGATCTTCTCCAAGAAGGTCGAAAAGGCTTGATAGAGAATATAGTCAGTTGTGTCGTTGAGGAGCATCATCAACCTGAACATCATCAAGTGAGTGGTTAGATCGCCTGTGTCATCGTAGGACTGAAGTGTAGTTGGCAGCTTGAAGTTGTTAGGGAGACGAGCTGCCATGATGTGCTCGGCAAAAGGTCCCGAGTCGACGGTGGGGGGAGGGACTGTTGGCTTTAGGTTTTCAACCTTAGTCTTAATCTCGATTTTGATGATAATAAACATGGGACTAATGATTTCATTGAGAATATCTTTCAGGTTCCATATCAATTAGCATTCGATGTCCTCGATCGAAAATATCGGAAGAAATCAAAAATTGAAAGGACATTCACTACTAGAAATTGTTTCTTCAGCAACGGTCATCAGCAACGGCCGCTCAAGCCATTGCTATTTGCAACGGGGTTCTTACGGCTGCTCAAGCCTTTACAAATATGTTGTATCTGCAATGACGTTCTAACGGACATGCGAGCCGTTGCATATATTAATTACCTTAGCAACGACGTTCTAACGGACAAGTGAGTCGTTGCTGATGATTAACTTATCAGCAACGGTGTTCTAACGGTTGAGTGAGCCGTTGCTGATAAATTTATATAGGGCACGCGCCCGCCTCCTTCTTCCTCTTCCTCTTCCTCTGCCCGCCGCTCGCTGAGCTGTCGCTGCCGTCGCCCTGTCCTTGACCTCCGATTCCGACCGTCGCCTCCCATTCGATTCGAGGTATTTCTCGCCGCCTCCAACCCCCTATTTATTAGATCCGATCGAAACCCTTGAAATAAGATTTCGGCCGGCGACCGGTGGTTTATCCAGTGTCCGGACACTGGACTCCGGCATCGGAAATTCTTATATAATATTATTTATATTTTTTTAATTTTAAATTAATTATTTAATTAATTATTTAATTTGTTAGATTAATTTTTAGGGTTTAGATTAATTGTTAGAGTATATATTAATTTTTAGATTAATATTATGTTTTAGATTAATAATTATAGGTTAATTATTTAAATTAGTTAAAATGTTGTAGATTAATATTAATTAATTAGTTAAAATATTAATTAGTCGATTCGGAGTAGTCCTCGGTGGACTCGCGTCGGAATCGTCCACAACATTCTGCGCCGGAATAGTCGATTTCAGACTCGTACAGGAATCATCCACTTCGGACTCACGACGGAATTATTCAATTCGGACTCCCGCCGGAATCGTCTAATTTGGACTCGTGTCAGAATTGTCCACTATGGACTTGAACTGACTCAAAATATTTAGAAAATAATCATCCGTCCGACGAGTTGATATGTTTCACGTACGCATCGACGAGTCAGATATGATTTAGCAAAACCTTAGATCTGTTCGGGGGTTGTATGTTCATGTAAAAGAAGTAGATGATTTTTTATACGACGTACAATCCTTGAATTGTCCCTGATTGGATAATTTAGGAATATAGTTATTTGTATTGCACTTACTTTTTTCTTTTAACCGTTAACTTATTCTAAATTTCAGCAGCATCTCTCTTGTTCTCTGATACGCGCCCAGATGATATGCGTATTCGGAGAACTGTAGGGAGATACTGCCGAAATTTAGAATGAAGTTAGCGGTTATAAGAAATACTTAGTGCATTATGAATAACATAAATCCTGAATGGAATAGGACAATCTCACATAAAGGCATTAACCAAAGAAATTGTCATTGATTGACAGAATCATATCGGCTGATCGAAGTTGGATGTACTGATGTCTTGATCGTGGAGCTTTAACCAATGAGTTTCGATTAGGCGTAACGTACTTCCTAAATTTTGCCTATTCGAATCGGAAATTCGTTAGCGTCGGTGATAAAATCCGATGTCCGTGCCGCATTTGCTTGAATGGACGATTTTTGGATCGGGAGACTATCACTCTGCATCTATATAGCAAAGGATTTGCACCAAGATATTTTCTATGGACTTGTCACGGGGAGTCACGTGAAGTCGGAACGTCGAGCAATCCTATCGTTCAGACATATGGTGAATCTTCATCTGTTGGTGCTTCTTCATCCAGTCAATCTAATCCTTATAGAACTATGATACTTGATAGTCTTGGGGGTCAATTCCACCTGAATGATAATGTTGATCGACCAGTTACTCAGACATCAGTCCCACCAGATACTACACCGGTTGATATCACAGAAGTACAAATTGCGGTAGAGATTGAATTACCAAATAAAGAAGCTGCAGAATTTTACGAGATGTTGAAAGCTGTCGATGAACCTTTGTATGAGAATTATCCTAAATACACTAGGTTTTCAGCAATGACACAACTCCTAAACATCAAGGCCGATTATAATATCAGCGGGGTTGCGTATGATCGAATTGTAGGATTGATTAATGGAATGTTGCCTACTGATAACAAGTTTGAGACAACTTTTTATAAAACTAAAAAGCTGATGAGAAAATTAGGGTTTGGGTACGAAAAAATACATGCGTGCTAAAATAACTGCATTTTAGATTATAAAGAAAATGTGCAGTTGGATAAATGCCCTGTATGTCAACATCCTCGTTACAAGGAGAAGAAATCGGTTCGACAGAAAAATATCCCGTTTAAGGTGCTTCGGTATTTTCCATTAACACCGATGCTTCAAAGATTATTCATGTCGGAAAAGACGCCCCCTACATGAGTTGGCATGCAAGAAGTCGTGATGATACAATAATGACTCCTCCATCCGATAATGAAGCATGGAAATATTTGGATACATGTTATCCTTCATTTGCTAGGGATACTAGAAATATCAGATTGGGATTGTGCACAGATGATTTTAATCCGTTTGGACATTCTGCAACTCCTTATTTAGTTTGGCCAGTACTGTTGACAGTTTATAATTTGTCACCGTCAATGTGTATGAAAGATGAATTTATTTATCTTTCGATGATTATTTCGGGTCCTAAGGGTCTGCGAAAAGAAATTGACGTGTTTCTCATACCCTTGATAGATGAATTGAAAATATTGTGGACTGAGGGAGCTGTCACTTATGATTATCATCAGAAGCAAAACTTCAATTTAAAGGCTGCGATCTTGTGGATAATCAATGATTTCCCGGCATACGACATGTTGTCTAGTTGGAGCACTCACGGTCGACTATCTTGTCTGTATTGTATGGAACACTCTAAATCAATCAGTCTTTAGAATGGACGAAAAATCTCATTATTTGATTATCATCGTCGATTCCTACCGACTAACCATCAGTATCGAAGGAATCGTAATAAATTTACTAAGGGCAAAGTCGAAAGAGATGGGCCACCACTGATGTTGTCTGGTGAACAAATGTTAGCACGTGTTTCAGCACTTCCAGATATAGTATTTGGTCGAAATGAAAGAGTGTCAGCCTTTGGTCAAACACATAACTGGGTGAAAAAAAATATCTTTTGGGAATTGCCCTATTGGAGTTCATTACTGATTCGACATAATTTAGATGTCATGCACATTGAAAAAAATATGTTTGATAATATTTTCAACACTTTAATGGATGTTTCTGGAAAAACTAAAGATAATGTCAAAGCCCGACATGATCTAAAAATACTTTGTAAAAGACCAGGGTTGGAGTTACAAGAGGTCAACATATGATATCTAAAACCGAAGGCCCCGTATCTATTAAATAAACAACAGATCAAAGATGTTTGTCAATGGATAAAAGAACTCAGATTACCCGATGGATATGCTTCAAACTTATCTCGATGTGTGAACGTCGATAATTGTAAAATATCAGGGATGAAGAGCCATGATTGTCATGTATTCATGCAGAGATTGCTTCCGATCGCATTCTGAGATCTTCTACCTGATAATATTTGGGGTCCGTTGACTGAATTAAGTATATTTTTTAAAAACATTTGTGCAAATGTCCTTCGAGTCGAAGATATGTCAACACTTGAAAGTAATATTGTTGAAATCATATGCAAGCAGCTGGAGCAGTTTTTCCCTCCTGCATTTTTTGACTCGATGGAGCATCTACCGATACACTTGGCATACGAGGCACGAGTTGGTGGCCCCATTCAATATCGGTGGATGTACTTATTTGAAAGATACATGAATCGTTTGAAGAAAAAAATAAAGAACACCGCAGTTGTTGAAGGATCAATATCTGAATCGTATATCATCCAAGAAATTTCAACATTCTGCTCATTTTACTTTGAATCAACAGTACAGATAAGATTTGATCATCTTCCACATAACGACGACGGAGGTGCTCGACATTCATATGGACGTTTAAATATATTTTATCACTCTGGTCGTGCTTTTGGTTCTCGTCCATCTCGACACTTAAGCGATGAAGTGTATCATTTGGCACACTTGTATGTATTACTCAATTGTCCAGAGACTGAACAATTCATTTAAATATTTGACATTGAGATGGTACAAAAATACTCTATTCACAACGATCAAGAATTGGAGAGATTACGGAATCGTGAATTCCCTACATGGATTCAAGCTTACAGCAAAGATCACCGAGCTGAAATAGATAAAAGAATATTTGAGTTTATTAGTGGACCGTCGCGACTAGTGTCCTGTTATAACGGATATTTTCTTAATGGATACAAATTTCACACGGTGGAATATACATATACAAAAAAGACGATGAATATCGGGGTCTGCGTGAAAGGGACAACCTATGTTGAATGTGATATAGATTTTTATGGACTGGTGGAAGAAGTGATAGAGTTGCACTACTTCGGCTTAAAATCAGTGATCCTATTTAGATGTCATTGGTTCGATACAACAGAATGGGGCATGAAAGTTCATCAAAAATACAAACTTATTAAGGTTAATTATAAATCGAAATTGACAGCAAATGAGCCTTTTATATTGGCATCACAAGCCGAACAAGTATAATACGCGACGTATCCGGCTCGAAATAAAGATAGAGCAGATTGGCGTGTAGTCTGTAAGACTAAAGGTAGAGGAAAAATTGATCCGATAGCAGGAGAAAATGAGTCGATACCTGATGTGACAGATGGTTTCTATCAAGAAGATGATCCTCCTGCTATAGATCGTATTATTCCAATATTTGAGGATGCAGACACATCGTCAATTCAGTTAGAAGTTGAATATGCTGAAGATGACGATCATGAAATTGAGGAAGCTGGAGATGAAGAAGATGAAGAAAAGGAAGAATTCGAAGACTATTACTAAGATGATGAGGAATAATTGTAAAGTATATCTTATATTAAATATATCTCTATTATATATATAATAATCTAATTATATGTCTATTCGACAGATATGTTTGGTCGTGGTTATCGTCGTATGGGAGCTTCGGAGTCTCCAATTGGTGAGACTCCAGCACTTACTCATGCTGCTGATTCTGCTGTTGTTGATCCTCCTGCCGATGATACTGCTGAGGCTAGTACATCCAAACACAGGCGGCCACACAGGCCGAACAGGTGGCAGCCTCCACTAGACGCAGAGTCATGCAGATTCATTAGCGTGATTGGGGAGCGGTAATATATCATGAATTATGAATCATTAAAAATTCATTATATCATAATATAATATTAAATTTTATTTTTATTGTGCAGGTTTGAGCAAGAAAAAGTGCCAAGGAGCCTTTCTTCTACCATTCGACGATATATGCATGGGGCATGGCCCACGTGGTCTCACGTGCCCAGCGAGCACGTCGATATGCTATGGCGCGAGTTTGAGGCATGTATTAATTTTTTTTTTGTACATGGATGATGATTAATATTGGTACTAATATTATTGTTTTGCAGACTCGCTTTACATGGGTCGAGGACCAGAGGCCCTTCATTTACGCTACCTGGGAGACTATTTCCCGTGCGAGGTACAACGAGCAGCTGGGGCAGGCCCGATCCCAGGCGATGGCCCGAGCTGGGACCACTAACATCGCGGAGACTCGAGGATACGGCCCCGATTGGATTACTCCAGATATATGGGACCAACTTGTGGCATTATGGTCAATGGATCAATGACAGGAGGTTTCTAGGACTGCGGCTAGAAACCGCATGTCGGCGGGGAGAGCGCGTCACACTGGCGGCTCTATTGCATTTGCGGTGCACGCGAACCGTATGGTAAGTATACGTTACTTTTAATTTTATATTTTATTTGTTACTATGTGTACTAATTAATGTATTTGTTTTATAAATGTACACGACGGTGTTGGACGACGGGACGGTCCAGCGACCCTCCTCGATGGTGGTGTTTGAGCGGACACACCGTTGAGTGCATAGGACGGGGGAGTACGTCGACAACCGTGCTGCATTTATTATGGTAAGTATATTTGTTTAAATTATTCATTATATATTTATAATTTAAGTTTTATGAAAAATATTAAACAAAAAATTAAACTCGAGTAGGAGACCTACAGTCAGACGGTGATATAGCGCGGAGGCACCCCCGAGGACTTTGACGCAACAGTGTGGGTTGATGCTGCAGGTGGTTGGGACCACGACCGCGTATATGGTTTTGCAGATAGTGGTCATGTGCGAGCCGTGCTATGGCCACTTGGGGCACCAACCCCTCCGGTCGCTGGTGAGCGACCGTCCACCTCCAGGTCCAGTTATGATCATAGTAGCAGGATAAGGACATTGGAGGACACGGTCGCGCGTCAGACTGAGATGATGGAGCGTCAGAGTCAGATGATGGCGGAGATGTATGCTATGCTACGCAACATGTTAGGTTACCCTTCGGCATCATTTGATCCATCATCCTCGAGTCAGTCCATGCCGGTGTACACTTAAGCACTCCAGACCCCGCCATATGATCCATATCATCCTCCATCGTCATTGTGAGATTTATTGTTTTTTTTATTGACTTTGTTACTTAGGTTTAATTTGTTTTGATTGTATATTGTTACTTCAATTTTTCTTTTGAATAGTTTTTATACGATTGTGGATACAAATAAACATCTATATAATTATTTTGATGTATATCAGGGTGTATTTAAAATGTGTGAATGAATATATGTATGGGTGTATGAGTGTGTGAGTTATGTATCAGATAATGTATCAATGTATTAATGGAAATTTGGAATTTTAAAATTTCCTCTGTTGCAGGAATTGGTCATTAACAACGGCTTTCCCACGGCCGTCCGTGGGAAAGCCGTTACTAAAAGTGTATCGTAAGCCGTTGCTGATGTCATATAGCAACGACTTAGTAACGGTCTTTCACTAACGTCCTTGCCACGACATCACGAGCCGTTTCTAATAATGTTATCAACAACGGCCCCGTGTCCGTGGAAAAGCCGTTGCTGATAATATTATTAGTAACGGCCCGAGCGGCCGTTGCTGATCCGTTGCTAAATTATCAGCAACGCATTTTTCTGCCATAGCTCCGTTGCAAGTGGTCGGGCTGTTGCAAGCCGTTGCTGATGCCTATTTTTCCAGTAATGATTGATCGTCCTGCTCGGATTCGTGGTCAAAACTTCTCAAAGATCGACGTGTGCGCCAAAGTCGCATTGGACGAGCTCAAAGACCATATGAAAGCTCTCCAAGTTGATGGTCGTTGAAAGCCGGAACCCGAAAATGAAGTGCGGAAGAAAATAGGTTGAAAAATAAATTTCAGCCAAGGTTCGATCGACTAAGCGGTCGACCGAATAGGGTAAGGAAAATGGCACCAGCCATTTTGGTCGACCGAACAGTGCCTCAAAGGGGCAGTAGCCATTCGGTCGACCGAACCTTGGGAAGAAAATACAGTGGGCTATTTCAGTCGATCGGTCGGTCGATCAACAGAGGCCAGAAATGGGCAGTAGCCCTAACGGTCGACCAGACTGCGTTTGCTGAAGACACAAGATCGCGTCGGTCGACCGACTGGTCGACCGAATACAGGATCGATGTTTTTACGTCGAGCGGTCGACCCGTTGACACTACTAGAAATTAGGTCTTCAGCAACGACTATCAGCAACGGCGGCTCAAGCCGTTGCTATTTGCAACGGCGTTCTTACGGCCGCCCAAGCCGTTGCAGATATTTGTATCTGCAACGGTGTTCTAACGGAAACCCGAGCCGTTGCGGATTATTTTAATTATCAGCAACGGCTTTCGGACGGAAAGGCGAGCCGTTGCTGATATTTTAATTATCAGCAACGGCTTTCTAATGGACAAGTGAGCCGTTGCTGATGATAACTTATCAGCAACGGCTTTCTAACGGGCGAGTGAGCCGTTGCTGATAAGTTTATATAGGGCATGCTCTCACGCCCGACCCTTCTTCCTCCCGCTGCTGCCGACGCCTCTCGCCGCCGCTGCTGCCGACGCTGACGATGCCTCTTCCTCCTCCCGCTGCTGCCGACTTGTTCAGGTATGTTGATCGGTCGACCGTCTCTTCCCGTTGCGGCCGGCGGGAATCAATCCGATCGAAACCCTATTTCTAGGGTTTCAGCCGGCGGCGGTCGACCGATGTCCGCCGCCGGACCTTCTACAGTGGCCGGACAGTGTGTCCGACCACTGTACGCCGGCGCCGGAGGGTGGACTCCGGCGTCGGAATTTATAATTATATATATTTTTTATATTGTTTTATATTTGTTAATTAATTGTTTTATAATTGTTAATTAATTGTTTTATAATTGTTAATTAATTGTTTAGATTAATTATTTAATTTGTTAGATTAATTATTAGGGTTTAGATTAATTTCAGACGCGCGTCGGAATCGTCCACTTCGGACGCGCGCCGTTTTGTCCACTTCGGACGCGCGCCGTTTTGTGCACTTCGGACGCGCGTCGGAATCGTCCAATTTGGACTCGCGCCGGAATCGTCCACTTCGGACGCGCGCCGAAATCGTCCAATTCGGACTCGCGCCGGAATCGTCCACTTCGGACACACGTCGGAATCGTCCAATTCGGACTCGCGCCGAAATCGTCCACTTCGGACGCGCGCCGAAATCGTCCAATATGGACTCGAACTGTCTCGAAACATTTAGAAAATAATCATCCATCCGATGAGTTGATATGTTTCACGTACGCATCGACGAATCGGATATGATTTAGCAAAACCTTAGATCCGTTCGGGAATTGTATGTTCGTGTAAAAGAAGTAGATGATCTTTTATACGACGTACAATTCTTGAATTGTCCCTGATTGGACAATTTGGGAATATAGTTATTTGTACTGCACTTACGTTTTTATTTTAACTGTTAACTAATTATTCTAAAATTCGGCAACATCTCTCTTGTTCTCCGATACGCGCCCAGATGATATGCGTATTCGAAGAACTGTAGGGAGATGCTGTCGAAACTTAGAATAATTAGTTAACAGTTAAAATAAAAACGTAAGTGCAGTACGAATAACATGTCAGTGGATTTTTATGTGTATTCGGAGAACTGTAGTGATAGAGTTGAGGACTGTAGTGGATTTTTATGGACTGGTGGAAGAAGTGATAGAGTTGCACTACTTTGGCTTGAAATCAGTGATCCTATTTAGATGGCATTGGTTCGATACAACAGAAAGGGGCATGAAAGTTCATCCAAAATACAAACTTCTTGAGGTTAATTACAAATCGAAATTGGCAGCAAATGAGCCTTTTATATTGGCATCACAAGCCGAACAAGTATATTACGCGAAGTATCCGGCTCGAAATAAAGATAGAGCAGATTGGCGTGTAGTCTGTAAGACAAAAGGTAGAGGAAAAATTGATCCGATAGTAGGAGAAAATGATCCTCCTGGTTTCTATCAAGAAGATGATCTTCCTGCTGTGGATCGTATTATTCCAATACTCGAGGATGCAGACACAACGTCAATTCAATTAGAAGTTGAATATGCTGATGATGACGATCATGAAATTGAGGAAGCTGGAGATGAAGAAGATGAAGAAGAGGAAGAAGAGGAAGAAGAAGAATTCGAAGACTATTATTCAGATAATGAAGAATAATTGTAAAGTATATATATTTTATTAAATATATCTCTACTATTTATACAATAATCTGATTATATGTCTGTTCGACAGATATGTCTGGTCGTGGTTATCGACGCAGGAGAGCTTCGGAGTCTCCGATCGGTGAGACTCCAGCACTTGCTCATGCTGCTGATCCTCCTATTGCTGATCCTCATGAGGATGATACTGTCGAGGCTAGTACATCCAGACGTAGGCGGCCACGCGGGCCGAACAGGTGGCAGCCTCCACCAGCCACAGAGTCACGTAGATTGATTAGCGTGATTGGGGAGCGGTAATATATCATGAATTATGAATCATTACAAATTCATTATATCATAATATAATATTAAAATTTATTTTTGTTGTGCAGGTTCGAGCAAGAAGAAGTGCCGAGGAGCATTTCTTCTACTATTCGACGATACATGCACGGGGCATGGCCTACGTGGTCTCACGTGCCTAGCGAGCACGTCGACATGTTATGACGCGAGTTTGAGGCACGTATTATTATTATTTTTTACATGCATGATGATATATTAATATTGGTACTGATATTATTATTTTGCAGGCTCGCTATACATGGGCCGAGGACCAGAGGCCCTTCATTTACGCTGTCTGGGAGGCTATTTCCCGGGCAAGGTACAACGGGCAGCTGGGGCAGGCTCGGTCCCAAGCGATGGCCCGAGCTGGGACCACTAACATCGCGAAGACTCGGGGATACGGCCCCGGTTGGATTACTCCGGATATATGGGACCAGCTCGTGGGGATATGGTCGACGGATCGATGGCAGGAGGTTTCTCGGAATGCGGCTAGAAATCGCATGTCGGGGGAAGCAGCGCGTCACACCGGCGGCTCTGTTGCATTTGCAGTGCACGCAAACCGTATGGTAAGTATATCTTTTAATTATATATTTTATTTGTTATTATGTGTATTAATTAATGTATTTGTTTTGTAAATGTAGACAACGGTGTCGGATGACGGGACTGTCCAGCGACCCTCCCCGATGGCGGTGTTTGAGCGGACTCACCGTCGAGCACATGGGACGGGGGAGTACATCCACAACCGCGCTGCATACATTATGGTAATTATATATTTGTTTAAATTATTCATTATATATTTATAATTTAAGTTTTATGATAAATATTAAACAAAAAATCAAACTCGAGTAGGAGACCTACAGCCAGACTGTGGTGCAGCGCGGGGGTACCCCCGAGGACTTTGACGCAGCATCGTGGGTCGAGGCCGCAGGTGGCTGGGACCATGGCCGTGTATATGGCTTCGCAGATAGTGGTCATGCGCGAGCCGTACTAGGGCCACTTGGGGCATCGACCCCTCCGGTCGCTGGTGAGCGGCCGTCCACCTCTAGATCTAGTTATGATCATAGTAGCAGAATAAGGACTCTAGAGGACACGGTCGCGCGTCAGACTGAGATGATGGAGCGCCAGAGTCAGATGATGGTGGATATACAAGCTATGCTACGCAACATGTCAGGTCATCCCGAAGCAGGCATCTCTTCGGCAGCATCTAATCCATCGTCCTCGAGTCAGTCCACGCCGGTGTACACTCAAGCACTCCAGACCCCGCCATATAATCCAGACCATCCTCCATCATGATCGTGAGATTTTTTGTTTGGATATTGAACTTGTTTAACTTATTTTGTTTGGATATTGATACTTCAATTTTGCATTTGAATTGTTTTTATACTATCGTGGATAATTATCAATATAAATATAATTGTTTTGATGTATATCTTGGTGTGTTTGTGATGTGTGAATGAATGTGTGTATGAGGTGTTTGTGATGTGTGAATGAATGTGTGTATGAGGGTATGGGTGTGTGAGTTATGTATCAGATAATGTATCAATGTATCAATGGAAATTTGAAATTTTCAAATTTTCTGTTTGCAGGTATACGTCATCAGCAACGGCTTTCCCACGGGCGTCCGTGGGAAAGCCGTTGCTAAAAGTGTATCGAAAGCCGTTGCTGATGACCTACAGCAACGGCTTAGCGACGGAGTTTTACTAACGGTGTTGCTACGGACTCAGCGGCCGTTGCTATTAATGTTATCAGCAACGGCTCCGGGTCTGTGGCAAAACCGTTGCTGATAATATTTTTAGCGACGGCCCGAGCGGCCGTTGCTGATAATGTTTTGAGCGACGGCCCGAGCGGCCGTTGCTGATCCGTTGCTAAGTTATCAGCAACGCGACTTTCTGTCACGGCTCTATTGCAACGGCGCGGTCGTTGCTGATGCTCTTCAGCAACGGCTCAGCAACGGTATCAGCCGTTGCTGATGCCCATTTTTCTAGTAGTGTGATCGACCGACCACAGAGAGAAGAGTAGCTGTTGAATGAGCGGTCGATCGGTCGGTCGACCGACCAACCGACCAACAATCTGCAATGGATAGTTTTTTATCCGTTGAGCTATCGTTTCTTCGGGAGGGTATAAATACATCATGATATACTTCTTTTAACTCTCCCCCTCCACTCTTACAGATTGATTGAGCAATTAAAAGAGAGTTTTTAAGCCTTCTAAGAGATAGATTCCAGTGCGCTCTGCTTCTCCGTCGAGTTCATTCTTCAAGCGTCAGCTGCTGCCTCAACTCGGGAATTGAATCGAGCTCTACGACTCGGCGAGTTGGAGGTTTCAAGGCTTGGAAAAGAGCACGATTTTTTTGTTTCATTTCAAGCTCTTTTCAATTGTATTTTAACTGTTATTTGTATCTGTTTATTTGGGTTTGTGTAAGACCTAGGTTATTAGGTCTTGTGTGTGAAGTGGTATCCTTGGTGTAGAAGGAGTAAAACCACTTGTGTAAATGTAGTGTTTACTAGGATTAGTTTAGTTATCCCTTAGGGTTGAGGTGGAAGAGTGCTTTCGATAAGAAGGCGGAGACTTCCAAGTGTGGAAGTACCTTAGATCGAGAGTGCGACTCTTCAAGTGAAAAGTCCTCTGTGTAAGGGAAACGTAAATTAATCTAGTAAAACTAGTTTGGAAATCCTAAGCGGGGTGCTTAGGTAGTGAAGTAGGCATTGGGGTCGAACCATTATAAATTGCGCGTTTGCATTGTTTCATATTGATTTGTTGTGTGCATTAATTGATTACTTATTTATCGCTTTCGCATCCATTCAATTGCAAATTGCTTAAACGATTTGAGAAACGAATAAAATCATATTTAGGCGAATCGTATAGTAAATACACTATTCACCCCCCCTCTAGTGTCGCCATTTCGCCTTCAATACCAACTCCCAGGACTCTATCGCTAACCAACGACCCCCAAACCAATTGGTGTGAGGGAAGGGCGCACCTTCACCTTATACCGTAGCAGACCCGAGCGCACTCCACGCCATGAGGCAATTGATGACTCGGCCCGCTATGCCTACACCCCAACAAGGACGATCTCTGTGACCCTAACATCCTCCTCATCTCTCTAATGGTGTGAGTGGGAGCCTTCGTCCCGAAAGGCAAAGGACCAGAGATCGACCTCTCAAATCTTTTCGGGTGGTTGTCTTCATCGTGCTATGAGCGGTGGTAGTTAGGGGTGGGAATAGGCTAGTCGGCCTGTGGCTTGGCCTATATTTGGCCTAGCTTGGCCTGGCCTGTTAAAAAAAATATATGTCAAGGCTTTGAAATATGCATGTTTTTCTTATCAGGCCATACCCAGACTCAATTTAAAGTCTATTGAGACTGACAGGCCGACCTGAACATGTTAAGATGGTGTATATATAAATATATAATATTAATATTTTATTACGTATTTATATTAAAATTATAACTAATATTATTTTAATTTAATAAAAATAGGCCACAGGCCACATGCCAAGTCATGCCAAAATTTTATATTGGAAGTAGATTTTGTAAACAAGTTTTATATTGGAAGCAAGCTTCATAAACTAGTCACAGGCCAAGCCAAGTCAGTGAACAGGCCAGACTCATGCTAAAATTTAAGCCTATAACAAGCCACAGGCCAGGCTCAGACTAATTTTTTACCATATAGGCCTGGCCTATTTCCACCCATAGTGGTAGTTGCGCTTGATCGGGTGTTGTTTCCCTTGGTTGCTTTAGAGTCGCGATCTCGGCTACTAATCTTTGGTTGTGTGCTTGAAGGTTAGTGACCATGCGACACGGTTCTTCTAGTGTAAGGTTAGTGGGTAATACTCCTCACCATGTTAGCGTCTTCAGGTAGCGGAGAAACTAGGGGTGAGCATGGACCGGTTAACCGGTCCATTAACTTCGGTTTTTCAAAATCATTAACCGTAAACCGGTCCATTAACTTCGGTTAACCGCTATTTCGGTTTCAGTTTTTTCGGTTCGGTTAACCGATAATTTTCGGTTAACCAATAAATTTTTTTAACCTACAAACATAATAATATTATGCAAATCGTGGAGAAAAATCTAAATAAATAACAAATTCTCATTGAGAAAAAAGAAAAAAAAGTGAAACCATTGAACCAAGATAATGTTCTACAAAAACTAATATTTTTTTTTTAAAAAAAAAATATTTTTTGATTTTTTAAAATATTTTTGATTTTTTAAAATATTTTTGATTTTTTTTTTTATTTTTTTTTTTATTTTTTAATATTTTTAATAATTTTTTATAATTTTTTATAATTTTTTATAATTTTTTATAATTTTTTTATAATTTTCTGTAATTTTTTATAATTTATAATTTATTATTATTATTATTATTATTATTATTATATATATATATATATATATAATTAATAAATTATATCCACCCGGTCGGTTAACCAAAACCGGTGGACTTTTTACCTCTCAGACCGAAACCGAAACCGAAAACCAATTTTTCAAAAAAAAAAAAAACCGAAATCGAAAAAACCGGTTCGGTTAACCGGAAAAACCGGTTCGGTTTCGGACCGGTTTTCCGGTTAACCGGAAAACCAGTTTTTTTTGCTCACCCCTAGGAGAAACACTGCTGCTAGGATTTTGCCTATGAGCGGCGACATTCGCCTGACTTCAAGTAGCGATCATGGTGGAACATGTAAGATTTACTCGGCCCTGCAGGTCGATGCCAAATGTTCTTGCCTGAAGTCGGGGTGATGCGGTCATGCGCGTCTCCAGGTACGATGCGACTCCGGGGGGGGACCTCCAAAGATACTCAGACGCTAAGTATGAAGGAATTTCATATGTGGGTATGGAGATTTGAATGAGAAGTTAAATGATGTGCGTTGTGCTTGTATATAGTGCAGGATAAGAGATGTTTGACGATAATACCTCTCGAAATCTGGTAGAAACGTGCTCAGAATGGGTCAAGGCTAATCTTGAAGATGTCGAATTCATAATTGATCAAATTTATATAATTAATGAGGATATAAATGTTTGTATGGTCCGATAAAGCCCCGACCAACTAGTATTTGATTTGGATTGAGTTCTCGAGTGTGGGTACTGTTGGCCTAATTCGATAGGCGAACGTACTAGTCCAGTCTGTTCCCCAAAATGTTGTTCACTCGAAAGTTGTTTTCCTATGCAACCACAAGGAGGGAAGGGGGAGAAAGGAGTCGAGTTAAGAATAGGAGGGAGCGGTGTAAGAGGAATAAAACTAGTATGGAGCCCGGCTCCGATGGTGATACACGAATCTTAAAGCAGCTAGTATATTTAAATTTTTAACACAGTGACTTTTCACATTCCCACGTCACGTCATAATCAATTACACCTTACACCTGCTTCTTCATCCACCATCCCACTCTGTTCTCCATCTCCGGCCCGTCTCATCTCTCAATTTTCTTTGCCAAATCGTCGACCTCCACTAGCGACGCACGCAGGTTCCGCTCCTCCATCTCAATTTCACTTGCTTCTTCTTCTCCATCCCACGAACCCAAGTAATATTCTCTTCGCGTTCTCTACCGACACTCTCGGCTTCTTCCTCCTTCTCCATCCCACTCCATTCTTCATCTCCGGCTCGTCCCATCTCTCTATCTCCTCCGCCCTCAACATCCAACAACAACACGCACAAGTTCAGCTCTATTTCTGGCCCGTCTCATCTCTCCATTTTCGCCGAACCGTCGACCTCCGTCTATCTCTCCATCTCCTCTGCCGTTGACGTCCAGCAGCAATGCAAAAGTTCAGCTCCATCCCTGGACCATCTCATTTCTCCATCTCCTCCACCAAATCGTCGACCTCCGTCCATCTCTCCATCTCCTTCGCTAAATTGTAGACCTCCGTCATCAATGCACGCAGGTTCTGCTCCATCATTGGCTCGTCTCATCTCTCCATCTTATTTGGCTTTAAGATTTTGTCGTCTCAGTCGTCATCCTCTTAGTAGTTTTATCCATGTTCGTGCAGATTGGAAATGGAATATTAGATGATAGATGACAACCTAGTCGAGACTAATTAAGGAAAAGAGATGAGTTCAACACCTGAGTATCATCAAACTTTCCAAATTGACGATAAAGAATCTTCTTCAATCCCTTTGCATGACAGGTAAATTTCATAAAGTAAAAAATATATTGAACCTACGATGAAAAATGATGAACCTGAGATGAGAATGAGTGAACTTATGTTTTATTTAATGTTATTTAATGTTTTATTGAATAATACTGAACCTAGAATATAAGTGAACCTATATATTATGATTGAACCTTAATCATTGTTATGATTGAACCTAGAATTTAGTATTATTTAAAGATGAACCTGATATGCTAATGAGTGAACCTATATTTTACTAAGCTGTACTTGGTCTTAAGTTTTATTCTAATGAAATCATTTATGTTATGAAATATAGATTGTGATGTAAAGACAAACAAATAGAAAGTGAAGAGATTGATGAAGTCCAAATTACTGGTACAATATCTTTTATCATTAAACTCTTAATCATTTTGTAAGTTTCTTGATTATATAGTTTGGAATTCGTACATGTACATTCAATTTATTATTTTCACTAGGATCCAATAAAGATGATTGTCAAATTGGAATGAACTTGTCATCTTCTTTGAATGAAGAGGATTGCTAAATTGAAATGGATTTGTCATCTTCTTCAATTGAAAATATACCAAAAGTTGGAATGACATTTACTTGCAAAGATGATGCATATGAGTTCTACAATATCTATGAAAAAAAAGTTGGATTCGGCATTTGCAAGTCTCATGTTAAACGTAGAAAGGATGGTAGTTTAAGAATTCGAAAATTTGTATGCAGCAATCAAAGTGAAAGAGAAGTACATCGTACACATGTGACAAATCAATAGAAAGAACCAATTGCATGGCTCAGATTGAATTCAAGATAGACATCAATAATATTTGGACCATATCAAAAGTAGAATTGAACCATAACCATGAGTTGACTAGTCCAAATAAACTTCATATGCTTCGATCCCATTGGAATATTCTACCATTCCAGAAGAGAATGATTGATGAAATGGATAAGGCTGGACTAAAACCTTATCAAATATATAATTTCTTTGAATCTACGATCGGTAAATCGAAACTTATTGGATTCATACGAAAAGATAGCAACAACTATATCAATCAACAAAGAAGAAAACGATTGGGAGCAAATGAAATTCAATCTTTATTGCAATATTTGAAGGATAAGCAAGCAGATGATCCATCATTCTTTTATGCTATACAAATTCATGAGTCAAGAGAAGTTTGTAATTTCTTTTGAGCGGATGAACGAGTAATTATAGATTACACATATTTTGGTGATGTGGTTTCTTTTGATATTACATTTCAGATAAATCAATATAAAATATCATTTGCACCTTTGCTTGGAATGAATCACCACAAACAAATTGTTGTATTTTGTGCAACATTGTTATTTGATGACACAACCGAGTCATTTGTTTGGCTATTCAAAACATTTATGACTGTGATGTCAAAAAAGCAACCGTGTACTATTTTTACTGATCAATCAATTGCTATCTCCAATGCGATCAAGCTTGTCCTACCAAATACGTGTCACAGGTTATGCTTGTGGCATATATTTTAAAATGCTTCTACTCATCTATCACAAGTGATTCATACTCGTCCGAAATTTGTACATGATTTCAAGTCATGTATATATATGATTCTTATTCTATGTAAAATTTTCTTGATAAATGGAATAAGTTGATGGTGACTTACAACTTGTTTGATAATAGTTGGTTATAAAAAAAAATTAAGCTTAGGGAGAAATGGGCAGCAATTTATCGTCAATTTATCGTTGCGAATCATTTTGTGCTAATATGACTACTACGCAAAGAAGTGAGAGTATGAATGCACAGTTCAAAAGATTTTTCAAAAAGAAACTATCTTTTAGAGTTCATTGGTCAATATCATCAAGCCCTTGAGTTATTTCGCAAAAAAAAGTATATGAAGATTTTAAATCAAGACAAACAAAGCCAGTTGGAAGACCATGGTCGACCTTGGCTATGCTTAAAGATGTTGCCGATGTATATACTAGAGTAATATACAAAGAATTTGAAGAGGAGTTTCATAAGCAACTTTCTTGTTTTTGTAAAATTATAAGTTCAAGTGAGACAATTTTTACATTTAAAGTGTCACCGAATGGTTTTATATCACATGAAGGTATTGTCACATTTTCCTTGGGGGATATAAAGGTTGAGTGCTCGTGCCGAAAGTTTGAATCTGAAAGAATATTATATATGCATGCTATAAAAGTTCTTGTACATAACAATATCTTGCACTTGCCAAAGCAGTATATAATGAAAAGATGGACAAAATATTCTAAAGATGGGGTTGGATCAAATGTGCAACATCCAACACTTGATAATAGTGGGAAAGAAGAAATAAGATCTTTGTATGCACGTATATGTCAAAAAGCTTTCACATTGACTATTAAAAGTGCAAGTTGTAGAGTTGCACTTGAATATTTGGACAAGACATTTGATAAGGCGACTAAAGAAGTGGAAGAGCTTTTGCGGAATTTCATAATTGAAGTGTTGATAGTGAGGTAACTCATGAGTCTTGCACAAAAGCAACTAACACTGTGATTGTGTATACTGAAAATATTAGAATTAAGCCACTGCCTATTAAAAAAGGATCGAAAACAAAGAGGATCAAAAGTGTGTTAGAAATTAAGAAAAGAAAATCCAAAAAGAGCAAAGATGTCAATCCAACAAGTACGTAAGCATAATTTGTTTACACTTGCTCATTTTCAAAAAGACTTTCAATAACTTATTTTCCTTTTCCTTGTAGGTCAAGATCAAGTAAGACAAAGTTTATGGTACTTAATTCATCCGTGATGCAAATAATTAATTGAAAAAAAGAAAATAATACAGCTGAGATCAGTATGAGTCACATCTAAACTGATATTAAACTCAAAAAAGTAAGAGTCATTCATTGAACCAAAAAGTTTACAATTGCATCCATCCAAAAATAAAAGTACAATTTCAAAGTCATTCATCAAACTATATTACATTGTTCATTATTGTCCCTATTTAAATTCATCACATCAAGTAATTGTTCATCTATCAATTCACTTGCAACTAAACTCTGAAATTGATCCATATCACTTTGCGTGAACTTCATTTCACGTTGGCTAGATAAGTAATCGATAAATTTCATCATAAATATGACACAATCAACGTTGCACATTAAAACTTGTGTTAATGTGAAAGTTCGATTTATATACTTGAAACAATAATAAATTTAAAACATAATCACCTAGCATTTTGTTGTGGGCATTTCACATTAAAATCAATCTTCCATTTACTTATATCAATACCGACCGTAACTTTTAGATGAGTCGATAGCAGTCCAACCTGACAATTAAAATAATAAGTGTAAACCAACATAATGAAAATAATAAGTATATATAGAACCTTAATGAATTTACAAAGTAATTAGCATATGTCATTTCGATATGACTCATTCCCAAAGAATTGTACCATAATATTTGTTATTTCTTCAAGTTCATACACATTAAAAATCAGTGCTTCTTCAAGTTCAATAGTGCTAGGATCAATTCATGATTTTGTACTATTTCTTTTTTAACATACTTTAGATATTCCATTACCGCAAGAAATGCAAAAAACCTATACAAGTTCTAATATATATAAAAATTCGATTAATGTTCATGAGCAGCAAAAGAAATATAAATGAATCATAAATTTGGTGAAATATAAATGAATCTTCTAAATGTGTCAGGAGAATCATTTGCTCTTTTTACTAAAAGCATTGCATATGTGATCATGAAAAAGAAACGTAGGAAATTAAAATAAAATTATTAGTGATACCAATCATGAAAAAGAAACAAAGCAATATAATAAAGCATGATGTTAAACTTACATCATCATGCACTAAAGAGCTGAACAATAAATTATATAGGTGATCAAACTTGTTTCATCTCAGATCTGCATTTTAAAAATAAAATAAGAATAATGCTCAAGCATGAAGTAATACATATATAAGTACGTTTGCCTTGGGTATAACAAAAAGGATTGGATCTTGCTTTTTTCCTCATCGGTCAACTTGTCATGTCCACAAAAATCAGTGCGAGTCATGCATGGGGGATGATATCTACAAATAAATAATAAATGCATTTCCATACTAAATATGAAATAAATAATAACTAGTATTAATACTACTCACTTTTTCAGGACTTGCAGGGGACTTCGAGACATCAATGACCTATTGAGTATTATACAAGTGTTAAAAAAGACGATGAAAAATAAAAAATAAGTACATTTTCATACTAAATATGAAAAAGCTTAACAACCAAATTACAATGTCGTGTCATGTTGACTTTTTTAAATTCTTTTTTCCTTTTTTCTTCGTATTAAGTTGAATATAAAGACTTCTTAATAATTTTCCTTTAACTCGATAACGTTGTCGAATTGACTCAATCATAGTATTTAATGTAGTCTCGGCCTCAATATCTTGCATGTCCTTTGCACATTCATCTCTAACTTCATCAATATCTTCATTGGGCATTTGACTAGGGCCCTCAATGTCAGTATCAATATCAACAAATTGTTGAAGATGTATCATTTGTTCTTCCAATATTTTATTTTGAGCTATAAGTTGATCCACCTTCATTTTCAAATCAACTTTCATTCTTTTTAATTTTTTTGCTAAATTTTAACTTTTGCGCCCTCATTTTCTCCTTCATATTTTTTCTTCACCATCTTCAATTTCTTGTATATCTAAAACATGTGCATAAATAATCATCTAAAATTATTTTTCATAATATTAAATGGAGTACTTCGAATAAGAAATATATTGTAGCGCTTGAAGTTATACAATCATTTTCTTCCCGTAAACGCATCTCAACTTTAGTTGCATTTAGTACCTCCAATATCTACAAATTGACAACATCATAATAGACATTATTTATGTTATTAGATTCAATTTAACCTTTGATAAGCAAATCACCTCGTGGTCTTTCAATTTTTCCATTGCTTTTAAATGTGATTTCTTTCTCTTATATGACATTGCACACCAACGGAATAATCTTGGTCCATCACAATCTTCATCAATGTGTTTTTCATGCAATGATCGTGTATACTCATAGAACTATACCTATCAAACAAAAGTCAATTATAAAATTATTGTGTCATATATAATGATTAGAAGACTATAAAACATATAGAATCTCTTAAAGAAAAAAAAAACTAAAGTTACGTTGATGATAATTGTGGATCTGTCGATTAATACATCTGTTGAGGTCTTTGAGTCCCTCATTTGCTTGCAAGCAAAATTGATTTGCTTGAGAAGAAAAGTATGGATGGCTTGAGCCCAATTATAATCATCCAATAAATCTATATTTTATACATATTTGACTAAGCCTTTTGGTATCGTATAATTCTTTTGAGGAAAGAAAATTGTGGCAAACAAATATAAGATAATCATTTGTATGAAAACGTTAATAGTCACACTCCCTGCTTCCACACCTTGAAGTTCTAAATTTTTTTCTCCAATGCGAACTTTGTAGTTTGTGTACCATCAAAGTAGTCCTTTTGCAATACACTATTGTCTTCATATCTAGAAAATTTTACTATTTTCCCAAATGTTTTCATTCCTAATATAAGACCTACATCCTTGATTGTGAATGAAATCCATTTATCTCTAATTAAAAAGGTCATTTTCTGGTCATTGCATCTCTCCAGTAAATATGTCAATAATGAAACATCATTTTGTAATTAATGGGACTCTTACATAATGAAAAAATAGTGTCACTTTTAGAAGACTGAAGTGAACATCATTGAAAATAACATTGTCTTTAAAGAATTGATGAACACGACTTATGATACATCTAGTTGTTATCCCTCTTTCTTTCTGTACTCTGCATTGTGTCATCTTGGCCTATATATACAAACATCAAATAGTTACGACTTTGAGACAACGAAAGTAATCAAGTAAATGAACAATTTTGAATCAATATACCATTATTAATTGGAGAAAACACAGAACTTGTGCTCAGCAAAGAAAAAAGCTTATTCTTGTCAATATTTGGTTTGGCGGAGGAAGAGACTGGCCCATGTCGATGTTGGGTTGGTTGTTTAGGTTTGGTGGATTGTCATCGTCGTCGCTTCATTGGAGTAGCTTGGTTGAACATAAATGAGGTTACTTGTGTCAATTGACTAATTTATATAAGATCGAGTACTATTCTAGTTTTTCCAAATATATAATACTGGCTTGCTTTTCATTAGTTAAGAATATATAATAAACTATTATAGGTACAAAAAAAAGAAAGGAAATAAATGTCAAGAAAGAATAGTAAAATTTAAATACTCGTATAAGCATTGCTTGTTGTCAACATAAGATATGAGAGGAAAGATGCCTTCTCCAACCTAGCTCTGGCCTCAAGAGGTGTTTGGTGGACACTCGATGGTGTGGCGGCGGAGGGAGGAGGGTGACGGAGAAATCTTTAAGCTGGAGGAGATGGAGAGATGAGACGGGTTGGGGATGGAGTGGAACCTGCGCGCGTCGCTGGTGGAGATCGATGATTTGACGAAGAAGATTGAGAGATGAGACAGGCCGGAGATTGAGAACAGAGTGAGATGGTAGAGGAAGAAGCGGGTGTAAGGTGTAATTGATTATGACGTGATGTGAGAATGGGAAAAGTCACAGGGCTCGTTTGGTACATCATATAGTATTAGTCTGTATAGTACTAGTCTATATTGACTAGCTTGTATAGTACTAGCCCGTATTGTACTATTATTATACAATATTTGGTGTACACATGTACTAGTTTGTATTGACTAACTTGTATAATATAATATGATATAATATACACTATAATATAATATAATATAATATAATATAATATAATATAATATAAAATATAAAATATAAAATATAATATAATATAAAAATTATACAATATATTTTATCATTAAAAATATTTCATAAATTAAAATTATTTTTTAAATATTTATATATATATATTTTTAAATTTTGGTCGAAAGTAAAATGAGTATTCAAAATATTGAAAGTTCTAGTGCATGCTAATGAAGAGCTTTGAGAGTGTATTACTAATACACCTTATGACAACTTATGGAGCTCGTTTGGTACATCGTATAGTACTAGTCTGTATTAACTAGCATGTATACTATATTGTATTAGCATCTATTGTACTATTATTATACAGTGTTTGGTGCACACGTGTACTAGCCTGTATAGTACTAGTCTATATTGTACTAACCTGTATAATATAATATAATATATACTAGAATATTATATTATATGTAATATATTATAATAATATAATATAATATAAAATAAAAATTATATAATATATTTTATCATTAAAAATATTTCATAAATTAAAATTATTTTTTTATATTTTTTAAAATTTTGGATGGAGGTAAAATGAGTATCCAAAATATATTATACTATATGTAATATATTATAATAATATAATATAATATATAAAATAAAATAGAATATAATACAATGTAATGTAATAAATAATATATAATATAATATAATATAATATAATATAATATAATATAATATAATATAATATAATATAATATAAAAATTATATAATATATTTTATTATTAAAAATATTTTATAAATTAAAATTATTTTAAAATTATTTTTAATATATTTTTAAATTTTGATCGGAGGTAAAATGAATATTTAAAATATTAAAAGTTCTAACGCAGGCTAATGAAGACCTTTGAGAGTGTATTACTAATACACATTATGTCAACTTAAGAGGTACTATTTTTAGTGCAGGTATTAATTAATATCATTCCCAAATATTGTATAGTATTATCCTAATACTATACATGAGGCTTATACATGATACCAAACATGCTCATGAGGTACTATTTTGTATTATTTTTAGTGCATGTATTAATTAATACTCTTTCCAAATACTGTATAGTATTATTCTAATACTATACAAAAAAACTTATATAAGATACCAAACGGATCCACAATGTTAAAAATTTGAAAATACTGGCTGCTTTAAGATTCACGTCTCACCGTCGGAGCCCGGCTCCACAAGCGTCTCTACGGAGCCGGCTCTAGGGATGTCAACGGGGTGGGGCGGGTACGGGGGTTGCCTACCCGCTACCCATAGGGATGGCAAAAAAACTCGTTTAGGCAGGTACCCGCGGGTATTTACCCGTTTATGACGGGTATAGGGGGTAATTTTCTACCCGCGGGTATTTCGCAGATAATTTTTCATACCCATTTATTAAACGGGACGGGTACGGGTATCATAGTACCCATACCCGTGGGTACCTGTTACCCGCAAAAATTAGTAAATTATTATTTTACCCTCAATACATATATTATAAAATCCTAAGTTCCTAACATAATTCAATAGTCAATACCCATTACTCACTACCTACCCATTGAAGTATATTTAATTGTTTATATTTGAAATTGTTATTGTGTGTTTATTTGAAGAAAGTTTATATTTGAATTTTTTATCAAAATATCAAAATTTATATTTTTTAAAACTATCATGGGTACCCGCCAATACCCGTGGGTTTCCGTCCCCTCGCAGGTAATTTAATGGGTACCCATTTTTAATACCCGCGGGAAATAAACGGGTAGCGGGTACCCGTTTATTTCGCTGGCGGGTAGTGGGTAGGCACCCCCCGTACCCCGCCCTGCCCCGTTAAAATCCCTAGCTACCCGCCCCGCGAAATAAACTGGTACCCGCTACCCGTTTAGTCCCCGCGGGTATAAAAAATGGGTACCCATTTAATTACCCGCGGGAGGACGAATACCCACGGGTATTAGCGGGTACCCATGACACTTTAAAAAATATATAAATTATAATATTTTAATAACACTTTCATCTCTTCTATTTTAATAACAACTTCAAGTATAACAACTTCATTTTGATAAACACACAATATTTTGATAACAATATCATCATAAGCTTTTAAAACATAAAGTATATAGGTATTGAATTAGGTTGAGTTTTTTTTAGTATATGTACCGAGAGTAATTTTATAATTTTTTAATTCTCGTGGGTAATGGGTACTCGCGGGTACGAGTACTATAATATTCGTACCCGCCCCATATAATAAATGGGTAAGAAAAATTATTCATGAAATCTCCGCGTATAGAAAAAATTACCCCTCATATTTGTCATAAATAGGTAAATGTCCGTGGATACTCGCCTAAATGAATAATGCTGTCCTCACTAGCCGGCTCTGCTAGTTTTATTCGTGTAAGGGAGGGAAGACAGCGTGAGGGTTACATTTCCACCGTAATCGAAGGGAGAAGAGAAAGGAAAGGCCAAGGCGGACTCTAGCGATGGGATCGGTCGGGGTGAGCCGAGGCGGATGAGAAGACGGCGGCCGTGGCGAATACAGAGGAGAAGGCCTGGGGGAGATATATGGGATTTCGACATGCTGTGCGCCACCGTGGTGCTCCAGACGCAGGGGGTGTCCGCGGGGAAGACACGTTTGAAAGAGGCGGTGGCGGAAGAGGGAGGCGAGGAGGAGGATGGGTGAGAGTTTGGTGGCGTGCAGAGGATGTGGGAGGGCGACGTCACGGATTGCTTCGAGGATCGCCGGATTGCGATTGAAGCCGTGTGGTGAGCTTGTCTTTTTTTCCTTTCTCAAAAGAAATCCTTCCCCTGTCGCATGCATCTACTACAAAAAATTAACATTAACATGAATACATGGTCAATTTGTTTATTAAGAAATCATCTGAAGGTTAATTGTCATTATATTTCTTTTTTCATGGAAATAATACTAGTTTCCTCATTTTCTTTAGTTTTCCATATTTGCATCTTTTCTTCTGCAGGGATACATGGTCAAATTGTCTTTTTTTCTTTCTTCATGTAAATAACACCAGTTTCCTATTATTCTCCAGCTTCCCATTCCAGGTATCATTTATTCTCCTGTCTTCCTTTCTCTGAAGGCATACATTGCTGCGTTCCACTCTCCCTTTTTCCTTCCATATTTTCTTCTACAGGGATATATCTGTTTCATTGCTGGAAGTTTCTGGTGAGTGTCAATACATTTTAATTCTTATGTTGACATGAAAGGCACTATTTTGATTTTGTTAACTCCTTAAAAACGTCAAAAACCCTTCTACTTTTTATTCTAAGTGAAAAATTGTTTTGTTGGCAAGAGTATCTTTGGTTTTAGTATACATTTCATAATTTTCTTCATTTTTGTTACTTTTATTTTGATTTTAGTATACATTTCTAATACCGTGTTCTTCTTGTTTGTGGGAGTGGTTGGAAGCAAACATCCACGGACAGTCAGAATGAGAACTTGGAAGTCCCCGAGGTACAGGTCTTCCAACTCCATTGTTCCTCTTCTACTCATGATTTACTTTGTCATTCTGGATAATAATTCTGTAATAATACAAATTAAAATAAAACTTCTTCTAACAAGTATGTCAAACTTTTTTGTGAACCGGGGAAGTTCACTGCAATGGTCATATGCTGGCTTCTAGGAAATGGAGCTCTTTTTTTGTTGGAACTGTATGCTAACAATTGTTGACTACTATCTTTACCTTTTTCCAGTATGTACTTCTCCTTGCCTTTAAACTATCAAACCATTTAGTTAATTGAGGATCTATTTGATGCTTCATTTCAATTTTCATGAGATTGTTGTATCACCTAACTAGGTCACCCTTTCTTTGTTGTATCACCTAACTGAACATGATGCGAGTTATTGACTAATTGCCTGCTGCTTGAATTTTTATAACTCAGTGTTAAAAACACTTGTGTCTTTTTTCAATCTAATCATGACCTAGTTCTTGATTGTTCACTGTGGCTTGGTATTTTAGAACTACCATTCTACAAGAATACTGACACTTGTGTACCAACCCAGTTACCCTGATAACGACTGCAATACTTACATACCGCGAAGCAACAACTAACACTAGGCTGCGCAACATATCTGGATACACCCTATTTTTCATAAGCTCACTATGCCTTATTGTGGTAAGTACTCATCCGTCATATAATGATTTCTACTTAAATTTTAATTGTTGTATTCTTAATTTCACCATATTGCATTTTCATATGCAGTTGGATACTCAAAACATCCAATAACCAAGAGGTAATTTTTCTTCTAATCCACGAATTATGTTGCAGCTAATGAGTTGTTTTCTTGTTGGCTGCATACTAATTAGTTGATGAACTTAACTACTCAAGGCTGAAGAGGGTCGAGAAGTTGTAGACCACTTAAGCACCAAACAAATTATAATCAACGACTTGGATTATGGAAACAATTTGTCCAAGGACACAGGACCCCGCAACCTCAATTCACTGTGAGTTATTCAATTGTGCTAAAATTTTGTTGCTAATGGTTTCAAACAAATTGACCTTTAGAGTGTCGCTTAATGTTACCATGCAGAAAATTCCTTCAAAACTCTATATCTGCTAAGGAGCATTTCAACTTTTTATTATCAGGTATGAGCTGGTTCTCATCGTTGCAGTGTATAATGTAGCAGACATTTGCTTCTCATCAAAAGCATCAAGATAGCGTCAAGGAAATGGCTCATGTTGACCATCCTTTTGCATTTCTTACTAATTCCAGCATTTTACTTCACTGCATTTCTTACTAATTCCAGCGTCAAGGAAGTGACTCTTAGGACTCCCTAATGGTCATCTAAACATTTGTGTTTTCGTGAAGCACCCCAAGAATACAAGGTTAGTATTTCTTTTCCTTTTCCCAAACTTGCTAATTATTGAAACTTCTAGTAGCTAGTTAAAGTATACTTTTGTTTAAAAACTTAATTGTTATTATTGATTTATTTTGCTCGGACGGGAGTAAAATGCTTTAGGGAATATGCTTGTGTTCCTTCTTTTATAACACTTGGATTGGCTTTGGCTCAGTGATGATGCTTCCAGTTTAGGTATATACATCATATATAGTTGTCTCATGACGGCTAATAATTCCAATATTTGTCTATTTGAATCATGTTATGTTTATTTTAGTTGTTCTTATTGTTTCATTGAGTTATAATTAAAACTCAATGGACATATCATAATTCAAGTAAACAAATACTAGAATTATTCAGCTGACATGAGACAATTATATATGATGGATATAGCTAAAGTATATGCATCATCACCAGCCTTTGCATATAAGCCAAAGCTAATTAAGTGCAATTCCTAATAGTATATCAGATAAAAGAAAGAGCACAAGCATTCCCTAAAGCGCAGTCTGCTCTGGTCTCTGCAACTAAATCAATAATAACAATTAAGTTTTCAAGGAAAAGTATATTTTAACCAACAACTAAATGTTTCATCAATTAGCAAATTTGGGATAAGAAAAGAGAACACTACCAGGATTACTAACATTTTATCCTTTAGGTGCTTCGGCAAAAACACAAATAGTTAGATAACCATTAGTGAGTCCTAAGAACAATGTCAGCAAAATTATCCAGCCTTGATTTGCATACTTAGTTTGTGAAGTAAAATGCTAGAATTAGTAAGAAATGCGAGAGTATAAAAAAGAATAGCATATCGGTCTTAAATACAAGGATATTTCTTTGAAAAATAAAAAAAGTAATACTGAAAGATGTACATGTTATTGAGAATTTCCATACATAAAAAGTTTCATTCAGACTTTATACACTATGTAAGCAGGAAACC
This sequence comes from Canna indica, assembly GCA_034359265.1. NCBI lineage: Eukaryota > Viridiplantae > Streptophyta > Magnoliopsida > Zingiberales > Cannaceae > Canna > Canna indica. The sequence goes on from CP136897.1 coordinate 71,108,183, forward strand.
TTGTGGCTATATCAATTTATCCATATAGATATTTGACAACCTTCCACTTCGGAATCTTTGAAGAATCCATAGTTAGAGAAACTCAAAGGCTCTACATTCAACCTAGTTGAGTCTAAATGGAAAGGAGAAAATTGAAATTTTCATGCACCAGAACTGTTTGATGTACTGCTTTTGGTATTAGAGCTACTTGAAGTTGCACTCCGGGTCTGGGAACTTGGATTTGAAGAGAAATTATAGAAGAAGTTGATGTTCTCCGAAGTTTCAGAAATAACTCGAAGTGATCTCGGAATCGGAGGCATGTTAACTTCAAGAAAACCCTCCAGAACTTGAACCACATGACCCATTGTAGGCCTGGAACTTTCATCATCTTGAATGCACCAACATGCAACTTTACAAGCTCTTTCAAGCTCCTCCATGTTTGCTTCACCTCCTAACCTCTGATCAAGCAAGCTTTCGACATCCCCTTCAATGAGTTTGCTGGCCACCAATGTAGGGAAAAATCCAGTGCCACCTTCCTCTGTTTGCTCCAAGTTCCTCCTGCCTGACACAATCTCCATCAGCGTCATTCCATAGCTATAAACATCAGCCTTTGCCGTGATCGCCACGCCAGTGATCCATTCAGGTGCAAGATATCCTCGAGTCCCTCTCATTGTGGTTAGAACACGGCTGAAGTCCCGTCCCATGAGCTTGGCCAGGCCAAAGTCTGCCACTTTCGGGACGAATGAATCATCCAAAAGAATATTCTCTGGCTTTATATCACAATGTATAATGCAGTCTCTGCATTGCTCGTGGAGATAAGCCAATCCTCTCGCAGTACCGATGGCGATTTGGTATCTTGTCTTCCAATCCAAAGCCGTCGAAGGGCTGTGGAAGAGCTGAGTGTCAAGAGAGCCTTTCGGCATGAACTCATAGACCAACAATTTCCTGGTTCCTTCAGAGCAGAAGCCGAGAAGACGAACGAGATTTACATGCTGAATTGTCCCAATTGTGCTCACCTCCGACCGAAACTGCTTCTCGCCCTGACGAACGCCTTCAAGCTTCTTCACGGCGAAGACAGTTGAGTCGGGTAATGATCCTTTGAACACGGATCCGAATCCTCCGCTGCCGAGCTTGTCGGAGAAGTTCTTCGTGGCGTGCTGCAAGTCGCTGTATCTAAATGGCACCAGAGCACCTCCCACAGCCTTTGTTTCTTGTATCATTCTTCTGCTCCGGCGCCTCCATATTACAAGCCAAATGATTGCTACACAAGCGATGGCGGCGGCCACGCTAGCAACGATGATCCAAGTCACTTTTCCTTTGCTGCTGTCGGAGCTCTGCAGCTCCGACGCAGCTAAACGAAGACGAAGTGTGCTTGCATTCGATCCGTTGTATTGATCTTGCAGATCTAATAAATCTTCATACCAAACGGAGCAACCGCCGCTGCTGTAGGAATACGCGGTGCAAGAGCAGTTGTTCAAGCAGGCCAATTCACAGGCTTCACTGCTCCCAACTCCGGCCAAAGTGTTGGGGTTCACAGGAGGTTTCATGCTCGACATGGTTAAAAACTTGTCTTTCTCCGAATTGGACGAGTTGCTGCTTCTGCCGCATTGCAAGGGCGTGTTCCTCGTGCACCCCGCGCTCTGATCGCCCAAATCCCAGTCGCTCTGAGACTTGGCGCTGAAACCCTGGACGCAGTTGCAGTAGGGCTGGGAGATCTCATTGCAGCTACCGAAAGATCCACAGTAGGAATACACCTGGCACTGCTGTCGCGGCTGAGACCAGAAGAGTATCCACTGCTGCATATTATCCAACCATGTGTACTGCTTGATCTGGCCGGAAACATCCATGACAAACCTGGAGATAACGTTTTTATCCTTGACGGAGTACGTGAAGTAGTTCTCCGAAGCATTGCTAACGTACTCGAAATCATAAATATAGTTGGCTGTCATCTCAGGGACGCCACTAAATATCTGGCCGTTCCAAGTGCCGCTGGACCAGTAGCTCTTGGTCATGTTCCATATGACGAAGTATTGGCTGGTCCCCTTGGGGTCTATTTCAAGGGAGAAGATGCCTGGAGCAGGGTTGTCGGAGTTCTTCCAGTTCGTGAGGCGTTGGTTCTCGTTGGTGAGCTTGTTCAGCCCAATTTTGCCCCCAGGGAGCCAAGTGTCGGTGGGGAAATCAAAGCTTTGCCAGTAGACCCTAGAGACGTTGGACTCGTCCCTCAGCTGGAGGTTGCCGCTGTCGCTGATCACGGCAACGGTGGAGTTGGAGGATGCGGTGACATTTGTAGACCAGATGATGGCTTTGGACTGGTTGAGGAGGACCAGGTTGCCATCGGCGGAGATTTTGAGCTCTGCTGTGGCTGGGTCTGTAATTGGGATCTCTCTGTTGGCCACCCACACTGATGTGAGCAGGGAGACCTTGCCATACCAGATGCCGACATAGTACCTGTTGGAGGAGTTGCCCGGCTTGAAGAAACCCAGCACGAAGTTGCCACCTGATGAGGTTATATTCTGATTCCCCGAGAGGGAGCTGTTGGCAGAGATGGTGTCTGCTGCAGAGGAGAGATTGGCATGGAGGAGGGCGAAGAAGGGGAGGAGTAGAAGGGGCGACAAGCATTTGGTTCTTGGAAAAGCCATGGCCGAGAAGGAGGTAGTAGAGATGGTGAGAGGTTGCTTTGATTCCTTCAGGTTCACAAGAATGCCTATCAATGTGCTTCCCTGACAAAGTAATTATTAAATGCAATCCCACGTTCTTGTAGCTGTGGAAGCTTTGACTTTTATAAGCGTGCAAATAACAGATATTTTAGAACAAAATATAAAGTTTAATTGGAGTAATATATAATAAAAGACATCACACAGTTGACCTTCGTGTGGTTTGAAGTTTGAACAGGGGAATCGAAGTCCATTCTGGTTGTTTACTGGGTCATATTGCTTGAACGTCCAGAACAATACCTCTTCCACCGAATAATTTCGAGATTGATGAAAACTCCAGTAGTTTATTTATTTATTATGTTCAAATTATTAATTTGGTGAGACTTTGAAATATTGAATGTTCCATCAGTAGAAAATATTTCACAAGGAAACCATGGCGAAGTCAAAGTAATGGGGGATTTTTTTTCCAGATTTTTTCCTTCCCTGGTTTGTTTTTTCTTTAGATTGTCTGAATTTTCATGCAGTTTTGTATTTGAAAGAGATGGATTTGAGTTCTTTTAATTGTTTTAGTTTTTTTTGTGGTCATGCCATCGATGTAAGAAAGGTTGTTGCGGTCCACAATAAATGCCTTAAATATTCTACAGCAACCTGCAGCTACCAGAAGTTGCTGCCATTACTCAATATCAATGTGCAAAATAGTATGAAGTATGAACATATTAAGTGGGTTTGTACTTGGGAGATGGGGCAAAAGATTATTGAAACCGGAGAACGAGTCCAAGAGGGAATTAGTCTAAACGAGATATATGCTTAGAGGTGACAATGGGTCATTCCTGGGCCTAAGCTCGGGCCGTGCTTAGCAAGGCTCGAATGCACTGTGGGCAGCCCGAGCCCGCCCATTCGGGCTCGGGCCGGGCTGAATAATTAAATATTTAATTGTTTTAGTTTATATTTTTAAAAATTTTAATTTTAAAAATTAATGGCTATGGGTGAATTTTGAACATAGACTTTTAGTTTTATTTGAGATAACTTAACAATTGTATTAAGCTTTATTATATATAATTTTAACACATTTTTTATATGTAACGCAGTACTAATTAATAAAAAGATTTAAAAATATTAAATTAAAATTAAAATTTTATTTATCTTTAATACAAAAATATTCATCCAATGATAAAATAATTTTTTAATATTATAATAGACCGCATCTTAAAAGGTTGTCTACGCACTTTCTATAGCTAAATTTGTACTCACCTATGATTAAACTATAGAAGGATCAGGTCTACATAGTTCTTTTTACATTTTTAATCATCTGTAGTCTGCGATGATTTAACTTGTACTTGGACCAGCAGCACCAGCTTCGTTTGTTTGAGCTTTCTCCTCTCCCGACGATGAAGTGTCGTCTCCTCCCTTATCTTGTAATCTATCTTCAGCATCCAACCAGTCTTTTAAACAAATGCACATTTCAATCGTTTCTGCACTCATTTGGCTCTTTTCATCGAGAATTTTATTTCCTGCACTAAAATAAGACTCGGAAGCTACTGTAGGCACATGAACAGTTAGCATATCACCTGCCATGATGGAAATAATATGATACATATTTTTTTATTTTTTTCACCATTCTAAAATTTCATTATTATCTATTTCTTCAGAATGAATATGATCTAGAAAAAATCTAATTTATTAAAATTAGTAGATTTAGTTTTTTTTATCCTACGACTAAGTTGAGAATTAATATTATTTCCACTATCATCTCTTAATCTAGAAGAAGAAGAAGATGTTGTCTTATTCGTAATTATATCACCAAATTTTGAAGCGTAAAATACAAACATAGAATTCAATAAATTCAAAATTTTATATTTTTTTTCTTCAACGTTATCTAATTTCATATTCTTATAATAATCATTTAACAACATATTTAAACCATCAATTTTCATTCCAGAGTCTAAACATATTACCAAACAAAATAAAGTAGGTATATCTGACCAATACCTTTTAAGTTTAGATTCTATTAAATAAATAATTTGTGCAAATAAAGGATGATGTCTATGCGAAGAAAATACTTCACTAATACGAACTATATGTGAAAGAGTTAAATTATATGTAGGATAATAAACACTGAAAAGTTGTTCGGTAACTTTATTAAAAAATTCTAAAATTTGAGTAATATGCCCAGCAACTAATCAATCATTATCATTAATTGGATCACCAGACATATTTTCATTGTAAAACATTGTAAGGATCTCTTGATATTTTGTAGTAGACTTAAGCATATGATATGTTAAATTCCATCTAGTAATAACATCACCATTAAAAAATTTAATTAAATGATTTATTAAAAGATTGACATAATTTTTTAAATTATTGTGTTCTTGCTTTTGAAGAACACATATATCTAATAACATCTCTTATTTTTTCTACATGTATATTTACTAGTTTTAAATCATCTTATACACATAAATTAAGAACATGACAAACACAACGAATATAAAATAATTGCCTTCTAATACTAGCTTAAATAATTGTAAAGGGGGAAGAATATCAGCATCATTATTACTAGCATTATCAAAATTAATCAATTTTTTTTTTTATCATTTATATTATAGAAAGAAGTTACAAATCTAATAGCAGAAAAAATGACAACAGAAGTGTGTGGATGTTCAAAAACTTTAAAACTAATTATTCTTTTATGCAAAATAAAATTTTCATCAATCCAATGTGCAGTAACACAAATTTAAGAATTAGTAGTACGTTGACTAGACCAAACATCATATGTTAAAGAAATTTTTGATTTATTATTTGAAAACTAATTATTATATTTTGTCTATACATAAAAAATAATTTTAAAGCATCACTTTTCATTGTATTTCAAGTAATTTTTTTATATTTTGGTTGTAAAGTATTTTGAATCCAAGTAAAAAATCTTGGTTGATCAACAAAACTAAAAAGAGATTTATTTTGAACAATTAATTTTGCAAGTTCTGGACGTTGAAAATCATGATCATACGAAAAAGTTGTTAAACCAAAAGAAGATAAATTAAGAATTTGTTGAGCTTGTGCAACTTTATTGTCATGACCCTTTGCATGACGTAAAAGATGATCAGTTCCTCCTGTTTTTGAAGTCGAAAGAATTTTTGGATATTTTTTGCACCGGGCTTTTGTTATGGTGTCATCAACATTAATAATTTTCTCAAAATATTCTCATACCATATTTTTTTCCTACCTGATGGACATAAATTAATAGATGAACTTATCTCTATGTTTTGATAGAAAAAATGAAATATAAAAAAATGAAGAGTTGGAGAAAAGAATGAAGATAAAAAAAATGAAGAAGGATAAAGTGTTTATAGAAAATTTTAAATAATAAAATATTTTAAAAAAAATTAATCGGTACGACCCGAGCCAGACTCGGGCCTGACCTAGGTCTGGCGCCAGGCCTAGGTCGGCGCGCGTTGACCTACGGCCGTGCTCGGGCCAGCACGGTGCGCAGGCCGTGCTCGGCCCGCGTGCCGTGCTGAGCACAACTCGATTGCGGACCATGCCTAGCACGGCCCGCTTTCTGGGCACAGTTGAGTTAGGCACGGCTCGAAACTGGGCCGGGCCCGTGCAGCCCATGGGCGGGCCCGGCCCATTGTCATCTCTATTAATCTGCTGTCCTGTTTTATTTTCAGAGACGAGAAAAGAACAAAAAGATCAGTGTCTATGATGAAACAGAGAACTTGATGACTCCAGCTCGCCATTTTGCGATGTGAAGTTGTGAACACAGCTTTGCACGCAGTGGAAGTGCGGAGGAGACGATTCCAACGTTGCATGCCAACAGCCAATCAAAGTTTATAACTTTATGAACTTTATGAATGCGGCTACCATGATCATGATCACCATCAGCATTAATTAATCATCATGATCATAATCATGATCATGATCGAGCTGTCTCTGCCGTCCACTGATTGCTTCGTTAATTAGTCACCATCAGCACTGAATGAGAGCATGTGAATTATCATAAAAGCTTTCCATCATTAATGCATCATGGTGACCCCACCACCATTACTACTCGTAAAGATAGACAGACACGACGAGCTAGGTGTAGAGTGTAGAGATAGAAATGAATGTCCTGCTTCCAGCTTCCTATCAACTTTTATGCAGCAATTTATCGGAATCAGAATTTTGGTTCCAGTATTTTGGTCTCTTCAAAATACTTTCTTATTTAGTTTTGATGCAAAATAGGAGCATTTAATGCAAGCAGCTGAAAATCAACTACGATAAAATAGAAAATCAAAAATCTTCGAGTGACGGAGCCAAAAAGCCCGGAGATGTTGCAGAGAATAAGACCGAGTAATTTTGCTCAAGATCTGGTGTTTGAATTTTTGATCCCCGTGCAAAGATTTATTATTATTATTTATTTTAAAATCGGATCGAGTTTAAATTGAATTAATCCTCACATCTAGTTTAAAAAAAAGACATTGATTTGATCCAGATTGAAGAAGCTGTTGCAGCTCCTCTGTTTCGAACGAGGGAGCTGCATTGAAGGCTCCTTCTCATGGAATACAATAGCCATTGGTTGTAAGGAAATGGGGCCCGCTGCTGTTGAAGTGTTCTGATTTGGTGATGCAATTGGGACCTGCATGATTCAAGTCGCTCGGCCAGTCTCCGGCTTTGCATTAGGTTGTACTTTGTAGGCTGCGACTTGATTCAATCGGCCTTCAGGCCCAATCCACCCAACCGCTGGTTATAAGGTTCGATCAAGCCTGGAATAGAAGATTGGCCTGCCTTGTAAAACCTTATCAAACCTCTATTTCACGGTGGGGAACAACAGGCCTCTGAAATGGCAATCTCACACCATGCCTCAACGAGTTGTTTGTCTTTTTGTTTTCGTGGGTCATCCTACCTTAGGAATCGGGATTGATTTTATTTCTTGAAGATGGAGCAGATCGGGGATTTTCTCTACTACTTCATGCTACTCGCTGATGATGGAGCGGGGAGTTTCTTGCGAGGCTACTCGAAAACTTTGGAAAGAAAAACTCCCTTTAAAAACTAAAATCCATAAATGGCTTGTTTGGAAAAATAGATTGTCAACTCGTGAGAGGCTTGCTAGACATGGCGTGGATCTGGTGAGCGAAAATTATGTCTTCTGTAACGAGGAGAAGGAGAACATCCGACACCTTCTTCAATATTGTCGGGTCACTTGCGCAAGCTAGCAACAAACTTTGAGGATCAATAGGGCATTGCCTTCGTTCGAGATTCCGTGGAGTGTTGACTCTTTCTCTACTCTTAATGTCAATCAACGTATGAGTGCTATGGTTTGGAGTTTGAGTATTTGGAACACTAGGAATGCAATTATTTTTCGTAATGAGCATTGGGGAACCGAAAGGACTGCTGTCTGCTATCAATCTCTCTTCACTAGGCTATCTCACAATACTTAAGGAAATCTGTAGTGTTCTGTTGGTTTCTTGTTGTCTTTGTTTTCATGTATGTTTTGTTCATGTTTCTTTGATTCTAGGGTGCTCCTTAATTGGAGCTCCTCTGGTTTGTGTAAAATTCTATTTCATCTATCAATGAAATGAACGGTGGAGTCTTTCATAGCTCCACTAATTACTCAAAAAAAAAGACCTCTATTTCACGGTTTGTTCTATGCCGGGGTTGAGTCTATTGGCCTGTAATAAAAGATTGGCCAGCCCAACATGAACAACATGGGCCTGATGTGGCATCAGCTGTTCGATGAGCAATTGATCACTTTAGCTTTGGTGATATGATTATAATTATGACTCATATGTTTCAAATGAATTGACAACCGTAATAAACTTCCCACCCCCATAATCCATAATAAACAAATGGAGAACAAGATTCCAAGCGTTTATATCAATGAATTTAAACATTCTTTCGCCAAAACCCTTGAATACTTAAACATTTTCTCCCCAACCTCCATTGTCTTGAGCGCAGTGAACGGAGCCGGTGCAAAAAGTCCACCAGCCGGGCTCGCGTTGACACCGAGGAGGAGGAGACGACGAGATGGATTGGATTTGGAGGAGGAGGCGATTCCAATCTTAGACAACACGTACGCAAATTTAATGCAAAGCTTCGTGGAGAAGTAATTAATGCATGCTGCCGCATCTGATTCGGCGTCGAGGAGCCGAGCATGGGTGGTGCACTGCGGTGGCAAGCACAAGGCCGGACAATATTGCTGTGCTGTTTACGTCATCTGTACGTGTTGGAATCTCGAGGCCAAAACCTCTGCCCATAACTTTCTTAACCTCTTCTCTTCTCTCATCAAACCCCAGGCCGTGTTTTGCTCCCCTTTCAAGCAACGGTGTTTTAGTCTTTGTTTATCTGCTGACATAGATTCTCCTCTTTGACCACATGGTTTTCTTATTATCTCATCTGTCATTCAACCTACACCTTTACTTGGGCATATATGTTCTTTTGAAATCAATGAGGTTTTCTCTTCATTTAATTGTGTGTGTGAGAGAGAGAGAGAGAGAGAAATCAGTCTTTAATTTAAACGTAATGTTAGCACAACATGCACCAGCCAAGGTTTTCCATGTATTACCAGTGAAGAGTTTAATATATGCATGCTTTACTGGTTGGTTTGTCTTCTTGAGCTGTGTTCTTAATCAGCACGTACAAGTGCAGTTTAAGCAATCACCACTTTGTTTCGTGTTCCTCGACACCATGCCTTGTTCAGATTCCTTCCACTGTTTAATGCGGTCAATTTTAAGTTTGCTTTAGGAGCAAGTTTAGGCACGCACTGGCAGAGTAGTAGGTGGTCCTGATTGCCATTTGATATTTCTTTTTTGTCTGTCTTATGAATTAGGTCACCTAATCTTTTTTCTGTACTCGATCAATTAACCTATGATGTGTGTCAAAATTTTTATGTTCGTGATAATAATTAGTGATCATGTTGCATAGTTTGCTTGAGAAAACTTGATGCTGCTGCTTATATATGGATTTATGCTGAAAAAGAGCAAAGTGTTTTTGGCCAGTAGCTGTTGTTTCATGGTGTTTGGAGTTGATGCTGAGGCATATGTGCCAGCTACGCTCAAAACTGGATCCTGAGGGCTTTTTGCAAAGTGGCCTGGGTTTCACTTTCATGCTTGCTCTGTCCTCTGCTCCCTTCATGCATAAAAGAAATCAGCATATCCCACTTCAAAGCTTACCAAATTCTATTCGAAGCTGTAACTGTTATATCTTCTAACTAAAGTATATAAAAAATATAGCCAGTGGTCAGTCAAACCCAACACTCCAATCTCATACAGCTCTCATGGTGGCTGCTGAGCCATGTTCTTATTTATCTATTATTTATGGAGTAGTCTGCTGTGGGTCCAGGAATTAGATATAGTGTGATTAAGTAACATGTACTGAAAGATTCCTCCACTCTTGTGTTTTCATTTTTCAAAGTGAAGATCATTAATGCTGGGTGGGAATCATGTCCAAACTTGATTGATTTTTATGTATTTATTTTTCCTGCAAATTGAACGCAATTGTTCCTTGTCCTTTTGTTAGTGGAAGTGACAATGGATTCTTTTCTTCTCATCCATTAATTTCTGAAAAAAAAGTTGAAACTAGAACCCTTTATTTTTCTCTTTTTCAGAAATGAGCATTCATGATGAATATATATATAATAATTCTGTCTTTCATAAAATGGAAGTGTACTGTATACTGTTCTCATCTTGAAGAAATAATATCCCATTCCTTTAATTAAAATGTGGAGTCCGAGTTACACAATGAGCACCCAGCGAAGCTTCTCCAAGTAAATGGAGAATTCTCTTGCATTTCTGCTTTAGTTTCACTCTACTGTGCAATGGCGTGCACATCCCTCCGCTGGAAACGTAGTGACAACATCGGGTCTTGTGTCTCCCACAACCTTAGAGAGTGTCCTTTGCCACTTTCCTCGCCTGGAGGCTGGAGCTCTGTTAGATGAGATCTCCTTTGGGCATGAATGGCTGCTCTATTAATATATGTCGTTTACTGTACATGTTAAATACAATACCATCTGCTTCACATGATATGACTGGCAATTCTTCCTCCAGAAGAAGCCCGCTGATACTTCTATGTTAATCAATCATAAATCATAATGCAAGCTATCAAGTAGTAGGTGTTTAAATCTTATTAAGTATATATGCCAGCTACTACTTGTAGCAGGATTCTTTTCCTCCTTTGATTTTCCACTCATTGCTTCTACACATTTCAAGTACAGTGTACTTTTTTAATATAATATTGGGAGCTAGCTATCTTTACTTTAATCAATAAATTTTCAATGATCATCATGTGTAATTTGCACATGATAAGTTACAGGTGTTATTTTTTCTGTCTATTTGTTTCTTTTTGTAAGATATTCCAGGCAATGTTAGCAGACACTGAGATGATGACCAAGTATCGCAAGGAGATCACTCTACAAAGGGTGAGAGGAGGCAAAGTACTGCGGACAACAATGATTAAAGAGGAGCAGAACATGCAAATAGCTGCACAAAAAGAGACCTCTCAATGCACAAATAGACCTCTCATTTGCATCTGTCAAAGGAGGGCTGCTCATCTATCAGCTTTACAGGAAGGAACAAAAGCAAAAATCTCAGATTCTTGTGGAACCCACTCATCTTGTAATAATATGTACAACAAAAATATGTGGGCTCTGTCGACGATCTGTCTGTGATCAGGAGCAAAGCCTGGGAAGCGATCTGGAACCACTTTGACTAATGATCATTCTGCTGTTCTTGATGTTCATGGCCTTTTCCATCTCTGCTTGCATCTTCCTGCAAACCTTCTCCAATTCCATCACCTTCCACTGCATCCCCTGCAGCTGGGTCTTCAGCTTCTCGTTCTCGACCGACAAGTCGAGCTTTTTCGCGTAGAGAACGACGGGCTCGTCGTCGCTGATGAACTGATCTTTCTTGCGTTGGTTTCTCTTACGGCCGAGCTTCTTCAATTGGTTGGTCTCCTTGAGCAGGCTCCTGAGCTTTGTCTGCTGAGAAATGAGAGCTCTGATTGCTGTTCTTGAGGGGAACTTCGCGTTCCTCGCTAGGTGTTTGCAGGATTCCGAGGAGAGCTTCTCGTAGTTTACGGCAAAAAATAGCTTCGTCTTCTCTTCTTCTGACAATTGAGTATGAACCTAAAGCATAATTCGCGATCGAACAAAGTTCTAAGTAAGAATCAGCTAAAAGAACCAAAGATTGAAACTTTAAAAAGCATACCTCAAGATACATGTCGATGGCTCGGTAAATGGCATCATGCGAATCTCTTGCTTCATCAGGGAGAGCTGTGGCAAGCGCCAAGAACTTGAAAGGCTTCAGAGAGGAATCCGGGGCGACTTCGGCCAAGTATGAGTCCATTAATCTCCCCGCCTGCTTCAGTTGAGTCGATGAATCTCCAACTTTTCTGCGGAGGAAGAACTTTAAGAACCTTAAGATTAGATTGACATCGTAGAGGTTGTTCATCCCAGCCGGGGCTGGAACAAGCAAGTTATCCAGTGTTGCTTGATCGAACTTGTTGCCTATCATGCTCTCCAGTTTAATTTGGCAGCATTTGCCGAGCTTCAGTGGAGCTGAGATTCTGAGAACATCAAACAAAACCTTGCAAGACACGGAGTTTCCATCAAGAGAGTAGAGCAGGCCAATGATTACTTCAGCAGCCTTTCTCTTGTCAGAAGAGACATTTGATATCACACTCTTAAGGTAATGAACCAGGAACCTGGTAACCAAAGCATGGTCAACCTTCTGAAAAATCATGCTCTTCACGATTCTTTCGATCATTTCGGGCTTCAAGATCACAAGGTCTTCGAACCACCAAGCTCGGTGGCTGCCGTTCTTCGCGCTTATCGTACTTCTGGTATCGCAGGACAACCGAAGTGCCGAGCTTTCAGGAGAGGAGCCTGGTGGACTCGCATCAGTGACCGCTGTGATTCTTCCAACCAGCGAGTCTAGAACTCGACCTAACGTCACCGAGGAATTCGCTACTGGGAACAAGTCTTGGCATTGTTTCAAACAGGTTACGAGCTCAGGCCATGACCAGTAGGGGATCCCCTCGAGAGATTTCTCAGTCAGCTCGAGCAAATTCATGGAGGAAGAGGAAGACGCGCAGTCAGTCATCTCCATGAACTGTGCAACAGAGTACAAGAGGCAAGTGTTAGCGGGAGTGACACGAGTTCTGCCGTCGTCGTAGCAGAACTTTGTCATCAGCTCAAATGCCTCCGCTCCTCCGGGGAAGCCATGGAATGCAACTTTGAGGGGATTTGTGGATGAATTATGAGCTAATTTTCTTACTCTGCCACAGAAGGATGAGAGGACTTCCTGGAAAAAGAATAATGAACTCAGTCCATCAAAAGTGTTGGATCAAAATTATAAAGATAGTAAATAGAATATGACTAGTGAACAAAATGAAACCAAGTAGGGAAAAGACAGTGCAAGGATCATTCTGAATTGAATTAGAAAGATTTGGTACAACGCCCATAACCATTAAATTCTCGGAAGATGGAGGGCAGTCGTAATGGAAAATGAATGAGTCCTCCTGCAGCTTCATTGTGTGGAAGGAGGCAAAGAAGGTGAGCTGTAACTTACAGACATTAATAAGGCACAATGAAGCGAGAGAAAGAAGAGACCGGAATCATTCCCTCTTAAACGGAAACAATAATTTCGAAATTGAAAGCCATCTTTTGCTCATGAAAGGACAAAAATGCATACAGCATTTAATACCCACATGAAAGCTTCATAAATGAGGGAGAAAAGGAGAGAAATCTTCCAAGACATATGTTGATGATCGATTGCACAGCAATGGAACAATCAAAACGACACAAGAAAAAATGACGGAGTAGTCCACATGAAGAGAGGAAGACGACGATTCGCGGAAGCTCAACAGAGTTATTGCTCGAATTTTAGCATATAACAATTTACAGCAAGAAAATTAATTAGCTTTAGCAGTGAATATATAATTTAAAATGTCGAATTTAAATTCAAAATTTCATTTTGAAGAGAAATACAACCAATAATGAACTGGAGGGAAGGTTTACCTTGTCGATCAAGAAGATCCCTTCGCCATTGACGTCCACCTCAAGATCACAAGGCATGCCGGATGCTCGCAGCAGAGGCTCCACCGAGAGGCTTTAAGAAAGGAAGCCTTGGAATGCTTGAAAGATTCCGACTTGTGAGCAATCGCGATGACAAGAAAGTTCACCAAAAGAAGTATGACAAAAAGGGTTATAATGATGATGGGAAAGAAAGTGGAAGGCAAAAAGGAGTATATGAGACCATGTTTTGAGATGAATAACAAGACAAAGAGAAGCAGAGGGAGCGATTTTAAAGCGGTCAATGGACAAGAAGAAGAGAATAAGATCTTCTAAGACAAAGAAGAGGAGTAGAAGATGAGGATATAATTAGATAAAAGAGCTGAAGTAGCTGCTTGTAATGAAGCACCCTGACATCTCTCTCATATATAGTCTCTGAACTGTTACAATGCTTAATTACTGCGCCCTCATCATTAGTCTCTCTCTCTCTCTCTCTCTCTCTCCGTTCTTAAGCTCAGTTATCCAACAAACAAGATACAAACAAAGCCAACTCGGAGTGCTTCTCTCCAAACAACAGAAATGCCTCCATTTTGCTCACTGTAGTACCAGTTGGCTATGAAGGGAAAAAAACAAGAACAGTGGTGGAGAGACTGCATTGCGTCAGCATGAGCAAGTTGATGCGCCTGAATCGTATTAGTGCAGCCAATTCTCCTATACAAGACAATAAGTGCAGCCAATGTCTTGTGAATTTCCTGGGCCCACTTGGTTCAAAGTACATGATTTATCTGCAATGTTAATTTTTCCTGATAAAATAGGTAAAAACAATCATCAGCGATGAAGTATTGCATAAACGAATTAGTACATTTTGGTCGGAATGGACTCAATATGAGCAAACATGAGTCGAATCGGACTCATGATCCGAGTCAATATTATGTGTGAATCAAGGCAATCCGACTTGGTTACCATTAGTCGAACCCGACACAGGTTAGCCGATTTGGATCATGACCTAAATAGGTTCATAATTTGTTAGTTAACGGGCCGGCCCATCGAAAGATCGGTTTAAACAGGCTTCACTTTTCAGCCGTGAACTCCATTTTGTGATTTTGTTCGCCTCTTCTTCCCAAAACACCCCCTACAGCAGCCCCCGCGAGGAGGGCAAGCAAGCCTCCTGAAGACGGTCGCCAGGTCTGCCACCGCCGACCACTTCAGCTACCACCGTCCCAACTGTACATCTCGATCCCACTTATGTGAATATTAGCTTGCCAGATTCTTGCGTCTTTGCGCTTTTTTCGGTACAAATTATTGTCCTCTTCGTAAACCACACATTCACTTTCGCAAATTCGTTTACACATAAGAAAGTATACTTGAATTAACTGATGTATAGATGTATTCCTTCATGAGTAAGCGCGCCTGTGATGTCTCACAAAAGAATACGAAGATAAGGTATCCATCAGTCTTATCCTGTACATGTGTGCAAAGCATTCTTCTCTTGTAATATTTTTTTGTAAGGAAGCAATTCTTGTATTAGATCAAGAGGTATGAGTAATACAAGAAATAATAGGGGAGAAGGGGCAGAAAACCAAAACAAAAGAAAAAATACAAGAAAAAGCATTCTTCTCTTGTAATACTAATGAAGCTCAAAACAACACCTCAATACACCACTCATAAGGTGAACAAGGTCAACTTTTCTGTACAATTTTTTTACATGTATGTCCCAGACATTAGTTGTTGTACATTTTAAGCTCTTATATTGAGAAGCCAAACCTATTACATAAATTGAAAATGGTGTAAATTAACCTTATCCTAGAGGAATGAGTTGAATGACAATGACTTTACCATGGTTTTTTAGCATCGTTTTATTGTATTTACTTTTATTATTATTTTGACATTCTTTAGAAGGATGTGGAAGTTATTCCTCCAATTTTTTGTTGACAATGTATTGTGTAACTGTGTAGCATGGTTAAAGTATTTCCGTAGTTAATCTAAGTTAATTTGGCTTATTGGAAGATGATTACTACATTTCTTCCAAGCCACTTGTAGTAATACCCAGATATACCATGTATAGTTGGTGCTCCTTTTTTTCTTCTCTTTTGAGGAAAGGTGGGCAAGCCCGCATAACTGTGGCTGTTTTTTTTAAAATCATATTTAGATCTTCTGAGTACGATTTTTAAATTACTTTCACCCTATAAAAATAAATACTGTTCCATATAAACTGAGTACATTGTGAAGGTTTCATTGAACAAACTTGAAGCTTATACATTTTAAAGCATCATCCATTACATATAACATATTTATTCAAAAGTTATCAATTCAACTGCATTAATCTTCTTTTTTAGACTTGCATCAAACTCTAGCTGAGAACAAAACAATAACTTGGATTTGAAGTAAGCTTAGCTATTTATGACAGCACAGTGCTTCCTGATTTCTCCTGTAGACCCTGTCTTCACTTCAATGCTTCCCATCTTCTCCATGGACAAGGCAAATTCTTTGAAGAATACTTCAAGAGGATTATGAAGCAGCTGAATGATAGCAGATTTTGTGGCAGCATTACTCATGAGAGCTGCATCAGATTGGAAGAGTCCTCTTCTCTGGAGCAGGTGTTTATAGTATCCAAGATCAAAAGTTCTGAAGCTACCTGGATCCATTTCAACTATTGTTGTCATATCCTTAGGAGTTCTGCACTTTTTTTCCTTCAGGTTCATAGCATAGACGCCATCAAGAGATGGATCTTCATCACCTTTACCGGTGAAGTTGTAAAGCCGATTACTGAATGATTGACAATGGGAAACTCCAATGGTGTGAGCTCCTGTGATGCACAAAGTTGAATGTTAATCCTCTAAATTGAAAATTGCTCTTACATTCCTCAACAACTTTTGTACTCAGTTCATCTTTTTTGATATGGTACAACTCTTAGCCTCTTTCTTCTAAAAAGCAAATTATATTCTATATTTGATAGGATTATTGTACCTGATAGTATTACTAAATCTAAAAGATTTAGTCCCTTGCTAGCAAAAGATGCTTGAAGAGCACTGAAGTTAGATGTTGGTGCCGGGAGCTCCCTTGAGGCTTCTGATGACTTTGAAATCAAACCATCTCTCCGTCCAGTTGGAACATTCCAGTATGGACCTCCCTAATGTGGTGAAAGATGTGATACAATTTAGCAATCATTTCATTGAAAAGAAAACTATTAGTTTTAATAGCAGAAAAGGTTGTCTGTCGATACAATGTTTTATCTATATTAATTTCAAGATTGTTGAGTGAGCAGCTACCTTTGTTTATTTTGAACTTCTGCAATATAATTTAAGCATCCAGTTGCTATAATATTTCTCTTTCAAATATGGTTTATCTCTCAGGCACAAGTTAAAACAAAAATCAATTAGATAATCTTAGTGTGTTTTAATTACTTACTATGGCAACAACTGAATCTCTTGCAACTAAAGCAATGATATCTGCACAGGAAACAACCCCTGGGCATTCGGCTTCCACCAAGCTTTTCACTCTATCAAGGAAATCGAATCCGCGAAGGCTTTGGTTTGGCGATGCAGATTTCTCTGCTTTGTTGTTACTGGTAGAGCTTAGAAGCACAGAAGCATCACAACCCTGAAAAGATGAGCAACAAACAAAGAATTCAGACTCATTGATTAGTGAAGAAAAGTTGCATTAAATTTTCTAAAGTTTATGTTTCTCTTTTTCTTGCTTTGCTGACTAAACAGATTTGTGGATCTCTTACCCTGACGAAGCAGTCGTGGAAGTGCATCCTCAGAAGAGCAGCAGCCAAAGAAGGCACATTCGGTATGTGCTTCTTGACATAGTCGTATATTATCTTCTCAGCATCTGGGCAACTCTTTTCATAGAAACCCAACTCAAGATCAGACTTCACAGAATACAATGAGCTGAACATAACACATATCAGAAGACACTTGATTCCTATATTCCTCATTTTTCTTCCAATGACCTCAATTTATCAAAACTATGATCCAATGTTTGGAACAATCCAACGTTTAAGCAAATTTATAGGCTTTCCCTGCAATTATAACTTTCTAATTTAAGATAATGAATATGATTGTTTATGAGAGCAGGTTAGCACCTGTCACACTTGTGTTTAGGTATTAACTTTCAGCATCTTTATTTTTGGCTTCGGAGCAAGCTTTCAGAAATCAAACTGTGCTAGAGAATTTTGCTTGTGATGAAGATGATGGAACTATCTAACATCATACCAACTTTTCGTTTTATGTGTTCCTTTATCGTCCTTTTTTGGGTGATCAGAATTCTATGTTTCTAATTCAGGTATATATCATCTTACCATGTGCACTTTTGCTTCTTGTATAATGGTTTTGTTATATGAATGTTTTCATCATTATAGCTAGTCTGTCATGTTATCAGCTTCTTAGTTGTTTTGTATGGGATACCATCTAATAAAGTGAATACTACTTTACACTCTGGAACTTAAGCATAACATGGAATATTAAAAAATGAATCTTAAGAAAGGATGTGATATATAATGCATGTGAAGTGGATTACCAAATTGTACATGATGCATTAACTAACCTACTAAATGAAGTAGGGATATTCATGGGTTGGATAGGGTCGGGTTTTGGCCAAAATCCCAACGCAACCCAAATCTAAGTCGAACTTTCTTGACCTGAACTTAAAACCCAACCTGATTCGATCATGTCAGTACTGGGTCAAACAGGTTTGATACAAAAGTAATAGAAATTTGCCAGGTTGGTTTTGGGTTCAATTTTTGTTGAAATTTACTAAATTCAATCTGATCAAGTCTGGTCAAGTTGATAGTTTTTGGGTCAAAACACATAAATATATTAAAACTTGTAGTGGGTTGGTTTAGGACTACATGCTTTCGACTTGGAGCAGGAAAGAAATCAGAGATCCAATCTTTGGGACCCGACCCAATGATCTTGGTTCATGCTTTTGATCATTGTGAATAATCAAATTCCAATTAAAATGAAATCTTAAGGAGGAATCAAATCAATGAAAGGACATCAATTCAAATTGTGGATCGTAGAATTGAGAGATATAAAGAGAGCTCACTTCTTAGCAACAATTCTTGCTGGGACCAATGAATACTAGTCAAACTGGTATGATGCTGCATATTTTTTCATTCTGGTTCTTAAGTATTAAAATGCCCATTATTTTGAAATGCTAACTTGTTTATCATGTGAAAAGTGTTCTTGGAGGAATCTTTAGGATATAGTCTGCCTCATATCATTTTCAATTACATCTTTTATGTCTTTAGGAAATGCCCATTACTCTTTATCAACTAAGCAGGTAATTTTGATGTTTTGTTAATGATAAATAATCTCTTGAGAAGTCAATGTTTCTCTTGTATTGCCATTTTATGATATGATTGCTAATTGTTTTCATTGGTTAAGTCTAAATATGCCGAATTATTAGTTTGGCAAGTGACAGTTTTTTCTGTTAAAAAACAAAAATTAGGTTGTGATGCTAATCAAATTAACCTTGACTAGGACATGTGAAACTGCCAAGAAAATGTGTTAGGTCTTGTAAAAACAAACACTGAATGGAATGACAAGGAGTAGTGTTATGAAAAACACTTTTGAATTAGATTTGCATTTTGTAGATTGGTATATTGTGTGTATATTAACTAAGTTGATTGCAGTATTATGACTTTCTGATGCTCATTCTTAATTTCTATGATTTATATATGAAATCATCTACTGTCAAGGTCTGTATATATTTTTGTCTGTTTGCTCATAAATAATTGATCAAGATGACAGGCACAATTTTCCTTTTTATTTCTTGAAAAATCATGACAATTTTATACATAGACTAGGGGTGAGCAAGTTAACCGGTCCATTAACAAATTTTTAAATTGATCCATTAACATCGGTTTTTCAAAATTATTAATTATAAACCGGTCCATCAACTCCGGTTAACCGGTACTTCGGTTTCGGTTTTTGTGGTTTGGTTAACTAATAATTTTTGGTTAACCAATAAAAAATTTTAACATATAAAAAAATACAATTATACAAGTTGTAAAATTCATCTCAATTATTGAAAGTACTTCAAAATAAAAAATACATATCAAACATAATATTTATAAATAAAAAGTCAAAAGAATGATAACATTCTCACAAACAATTCTTGAATTGGATATCTTCGACATCAAATTCAAATATTTGTTTAGTAAAGATATGTATTATAATATTCTAGAGACTTATGTATCATAATATTTATTTATATTCAAAAAATACATATGATTGGTCAAAATTTAGAGAATGAAATATAATTTTGTATTATTTTATATAAGTTTTAGAGAGAAAATAAAAGAATAGGGGTATAAAATTAAAATATTATATGTATGAATCGGTTAATCATGGACTAACTGATAACTGCTACTCAAAAACCAAAACCGGAAACCAAAAGTTTAGAAAATAAAAATCGAAACCGAAAACATTAGACCGATTAACTAAAAACTTCGGTTCGATTTTGGATCGGTTTTTCGGTTAGTTGTTTTCTCACCCCTAATAAAGACTTGTCAAGCATTTGAAAGTTCCTGGATCTCAATCTCAATATAAGTCAGATTTGCAATCAATTTCTGATTGAACTGTTTCTAGAATTTGGCATGTCTCCTCTGATTTTGAAAATATTGTCAAGATTTCCCCCTTTAATAAGCATCGAGTATTCAATTTAAGAATGATGAAGGGAATACAAGCATTGGGGGGAGAGGGGAATAAAGAGAAACCTAAGATTGCAGAAAAGAAAGATACAATCTGTGCATAAAGTTTCTATAAAATTGGCAATCGAAGCTGCAACTAGAGATAACAATGATACTCGTTTAAGCTGGTACCTATGGGTATTTACCCGTTTATGATGGGTACGAGAGTTAATGTTCTATCCGTGGGGGTGTCATGGGTATATTTTTTTACCCTTTTATTATATGGGAACGGGTACAGATATTATTGTACCCGTATCTATGGGTATCCGTTACTCACGAATATAAGTATAATTATAAAAATATTCTTGAATACATACACTAAAAAATCTTAAATCCCTAATCAAATTCCAGCCCCCACCCCCACACACACTTGTTTCTAAAAATTCCTGTCAAGCTTGTTTCTAAATTCAGGTTCATTTCATTCCTACCTAAAACTATTTTTCGCAAGATATTTGCTTGGGCCTGGGATCACCGAAGCAGCCATATAAAATATTCTACAACAAATACTTATTCAAAATCTGATACACAAATTTAAAATAAATGGAATGTGATATCCAAAATAGCTCATCCATTATGCTTGCTTTAAAATAAGATGTGATACCACCCACAAATTTGGTGATATGAATGATCTTAATCAATCATCATATACTCATTTACAGTTTGCACACAAATATAGACATAAGAAGCAAATCTGTCCAAATGAGTATTCTTTAATTCATAGAGAGATGAGCTAATGTCCAAATCTGTCATATACTTATATCTAAGAAATATTTAATGAGATCCATTATATACTGTACCTAATATGGATATAGTATGTCTATGTCATTCTTCTTTCATAAGTTCTGATTTGTTTTTCATCATGGTACTGGAATGCTTGTTTCTAATTACAAGTGTTAACTAGTTTTCATTACCACAAGTGTCATGGATACCCGTTAATATCCGTGGGGATCCATCCCTCACGGGAAATTGAATGAGTACCCATTTTTGATATCTCTAGGGAATTAAACGGATATGAATATTATATATGTTTCGCGGGGCGGATAATGGATAGACACCCCAGAATTCTGCCCCGCCTTGTTGACATCTCTAGCTGCGACTTATGCCTTTGAAGCATCATTTGTTTCTTTCAGACTACAAGAACCAATTCCAAGTGAGTATTAAATGAAGCCTGGCTAAGAGTAGAAGAGACCTCGTCATAATGTCATGTCTCACCATTCAGTCCCATGGTGTCCCATGTCTTGCAACCAGGTTGCGTCTCTTTCCAAAGCTTGATCCTGATTCCATTGCCCACTTGATAACATTTGCTGCTTTTAAAGATATCTTGAAATCTCATAATGTCACACCAAGTGGGAGGAAATCTCATAATGTCACTCCAAGATATGCTTTTAAAGATATCTTGAAATCTCATAATGTGTTGAGTATATTTCATGTCTGATATTAAATCAGTGGTGGGATAAAAAAATAATCTGATATTAAAATTATTTTTTTTGAGTCAAAAATAACCAACAAAAAGTCACAAAAATTCTTAACCATTCCTGATTCAAACTAATCACTGCTTTGATCTCTATTTAGTTGAACACCATAACATCTTGGTTCTTGATTCTTGAACACAAAGAGATAACAAACACAACCACAACAATGTCGAAAAGACAACTAGTGGTTGACTAAAGCACAGTTCTTCCTGATTTCTCCTGATTTGCCTGTGAGCACCCCAGCCTTGCCCATCTTGATCATCGACTCGCCAAAATCTACAAAAAAGCTGGACGCAGGTAACTTCAGACTGGAGTAAACATAGCCCCTGGTCACCTCATCCTCCATCAGAGCGGCATCAGAATGAAACAAGCCCCTTCTCCGGGCAACCAGCTCATAGTACTTGGTGTCGAACGTCGTTGAGCTACCGGGAACCATCTCGACGACCGTGCTGTTCCCCGGTCGACATTTCTCCAGCAGCTCCACTGCATACCGAGGATGCACGGTCGGGTCAGCCCCACCTCTGCCGTTGTAGTGGTGGTGCAGCCTCTTCTCGAACGAGAAGCAATGTGAGGTACCAATTGCATGAGCTCCTGCATTGAAACATGCATGAACTTCAAAGATTATTCTTATTTTCACTGTGCTAATCTCAATAGCTTCGAGCGGAGTGATACCTGACAAGATTGCCAAGTCTCTGGAGTCGAGACCCTTGGAGGCAAAATTCGCTTTCAGAATAGCGATGTTATCATCAGACGAGGGCAGGTGCGCTTCAGCTTCTGTAGCCTTCGACAGAAACCCATCTCGGCGTCCGGTCTCCACTTGGTAAAGGTTCTCTTTGGTCAAGTTCATCTTTTTCCGGAAACCTGTAGCCTGAATCAGTCATCGACAAGCCATCACATCACATCACATCCATTCTGTTTAAACTTTGAACTCGGGTCACAAAACAAGAGAAGAGCTTCTACTTAATCTGCTTTACCAGGGAGACTGCATCCCTCGCTGCAAGGGCCAATATATCAGCACATGAGACAGTGGCCGGGCAAGCTTTCTCCAGAGCTGCTTTGGCGGCGTCGATGACATAAAACCCATCGAGTGTTTGGTTTGGCTTGGCATCCTTCTCTGCTTTGTTCGTCCTGGTGGAGTTGAGCAGCACCGACCCATCGCACCCCTGCCCGTTTACAGATGGATCAATGCGTTGATCAGCACATAAATGAGTGGGAGAATGACAGTGAGTGAGCGAGTGAGCGAGTCATTACCCGGACAAAGCAGTCATGGAAATGGAGCCTGAGGAGTGGGGCAGAGACGGTGGGATCCTGAGAGAAGTAGCTGTTGACGGTGTCGCGAACGATTGCCTCAGCTTGAGGGCAGGACTTGTCGTAGAAGCGGACCTTGAGGCCGCCGCCGAGGGTTGGGCCGAGGAGGAAGCTGATCGAAAATGCAACTTGAAATAAGCACCGCGGGAGAAGCTTGATGAGTGCCATGATTAGAGTGCAGTATGAGGACGACGACTCGCAGTCAGAGATCTGGACCAATACTTTGTCTATTTATATTGGACCTTGTTCTTATCCGTCTTTTCTTCGTTCAGAACAGCACAATGGCAGACGTGCCACGTCGGATTTTCCGGTTAATGTTGCTAAGCTCAGTTTTTTTATTTGCTCAAACAAATTGTATGGATAAAATTAATAAAAACATGTCTTTAGGTCACCTTCCCTCTCCTAGTTTTAGGATTATTTGAACCTTTGTGTTACTTTCTCGTGATCCCTGAACATATGGTTGAGAAAATTTCAATTTAAAAAATTACTTTAACATTTCAATGACTTTATTAAGTTATAAAATATTCAAAATGAATAATTCATTAACCCAATATAATATAATTTGGTCAATTTTCATTTTTTGAACATTTCTATATGTTAGGGAAAATGAAGCGGATAGTGTGTTCACTATCCTTAAAAAATTTATGAGTTGTTGTTGGGTTATTAATGATAGAATTTGTATGGAAGAGAAGAAAATATTAATAAGAGACAAGTATTTATAATGTGTCTTAACGAGTTCGGATGAGGGAGTTCGTGTACCTTATATTTTTCATGATATTCAGACATCTTGTATAGGATCAGTGTCTAAATTTTGAATTCAAATTCTACCTTGTTGAGACATGGAATCGATTCTTATCCGAAACTCGTGGTGTAGTACAAGTTTCGAATATCATGTTAGAACCTGTTAATGAATAGGTTCTAGAATACCCCGTACTATGTTGGAAGATATTCTCTGCTAATGAACATGTTCTAGGGTACCCTGTACAGGTTCCAATATACAGATTTCAAGTATCGATTTTGGTTACAATTTAGGTTCTGGGTACCCAACGTGTTGGATCCGGAATCAGAACTAATTTTAATCAATTTTTTTATTTTTTTATCTCAGATCATATTCGAATTTAATTTTAGTCTACTTAGAACCTATTCGATCCCGATTCCAACTCTACTCGATACTCATGCACACCCATGTTAAAAAGACAATAATGTCCCCTGAGTTATCAAGTATTCACGTTCAACTTTTTATTTCCCTCCAAAAATTCTGTCAACTACTTTAATTCAAAGTGTATAATAAATGTTCATAGATACTTCTACCTTCTTATAATTTTTAGATGTAGGATAATTTACTCTCTTCCTAAAGTCTGAACCTATATGTATCATGTAAGACTAAATCTTCCGTCTTAATAATTTTAGATCCATTCTTAATAATATTAGATTCATATTTATATAAAAATATTTACGGAGTTCGACTCCTAGTAGTCTTTTTTATCATTTATATTATAATTAATGCTTTAAACATCCTCAAAATGTCCTTAAAAATGATTTAATCCAAGCTAAAATCTAAATATCATTTTATAGATAATAAAAAAAACAGATAAATATTTGAGTGGAGAAACACTCAATTATGACATGGACCTACTTCTCTGGTGATTTATGAGTGGATTTAAATCAAGAATAAATTATTGATCACGTGATAATATAATATGTGTTGTTAAGGAGGTGCAAGGCATGTGATGAATAATGTGGCGTGTGGGTGGGAGGACTGTCAAATCTTGGGATTCTGAAATTTTGGGGTGTTTAAGTAATGCATTTTTTTTAAAAAAATAATTTTATAATAAACATTACAAAATATAGGCATAGTAATATAAGCCCAAGACATATTATAAGATGTATAAAAATATAAAAAAAATATACAAAATACTACAATTAAAAATTATACCAAAAACCCATAGATAATATACCGGATGCTATTACCACTCGTGGGTTCACAAGTAATGCATATATAATTAGGTAGTAGTAATTGATCACTGGTCTCAGTGTTTGGGAGAAGCTTCAAATTAATTATGTGGATTGCAATCAAAAAAATTCAAATTTGAAATGTGTCTTTTATGCTTCATTTTTAATTATTTGTTTTTGGGTAATTAATTGACAGAATCTTCCGCAAGTTGGCAGTAATTTTTAAGTATTTTATTTTACTTGGGTGTGTAATTAATAATTGTTTATTGCTGTCTTCGATGCTCTGAGCAAATTCCTTTGCCAAGGCAGTAAAGCCACGGGAAGTTATAATTAATAATATAATTTTATGTGTAATAAAAAAAGTGCTCAGATTTAATTTACTATATGGTTTGTAATTTAGTTAAGAGAAATTTGTCAAAATCATTTTTATTTTCTTTTGACAAAATCCAAATACACTTCAAAAATATCAAACTCGTTCAAACTCTTTTATTTTACAAAAGCAAACAATTGGATGAGTAAAAACTATTCAAGCCGAAAAGCCGCGCGCAAATTAG
This sequence comes from Canna indica, assembly GCA_034359265.1. Classification (NCBI taxonomy): domain Eukaryota; kingdom Viridiplantae; phylum Streptophyta; class Magnoliopsida; order Zingiberales; family Cannaceae; genus Canna; species Canna indica. Next base: position 71,133,784 of record CP136897.1, read on the forward strand.
GATCGTTTGGTCGTGGATATACTACTTTATAATTCCATTTCATTAAAAATGCTTAATTAATTCGTGTAGAGAGACCGAGACGAGCATTATGTAATAAATTAATGTCCAAATTAAACAAGATAACATCCGACAGGTTGTCAACGTTTGACTTTCTTTACTCATTCTTCTTTAAGACGGCCTTTCTTTAGGAGAACATGTTCATTCGTTTCAGCGAGATGCTCCAAATCTTTGTCAAAATTGAAATGGATACCCACAGAATTTAAAAAGTATATGCGTTTGGCGTAATTGTTGGGAACTGATAATTAAGTGTTGACAATATTTTTTTTTTATTTCACATTTACCAAAAGACTATGTTAATGTTAAAATAATTCTCTTTATTAAACTTGTTGAGAGTTAATTCAAATTGAATTTTTGACTGGACTCAAATCAAATTGAATTTATTATAGTTGAACCAATTATTCATTTGTTTGCACCATACTGAATCAAGCCTAACTAAAACCAATCTTGACTGTTCTGGCCAATTGGCCTCATCTTCTTCATGAGATTTTTTTTCCTTTGCACGCAACAACAGAGGAAAAGGGCCGCAAACAGAGGAATTATTTCCTCCTCTCACGATAGGATAATAGCGGTCATTCTCTGCCTTAAACAAGGATCTTAAATCGGAAATTTCTTCTCTTAGATCTCTTCAACTCTTGAGTAATTTTTTGGCGAGATTCTTCGCCTCAAGACTCGCCCCATCGCAACTCTATCTTGGACAACAACCGATGAATTTTTCAGCATCAAACCACTTCATCCATGGAGCTTTATCATTCTCTCGTTTGATTTTGGTCATCTTTCTTCGAAGATCAAAGAGCATATTTGTTGAGAATTCGACCAATACTCCGTAAACTCTCTTCCACTATAATACAGTTGACTTATAGAGACATAAAATTAAAGATAAATTTTATTTTTATTTTTAAATCTTCACATTTAAATATTAATAGACATAAAATTTATTTCTAATTAGCCTCTAAAATTCTATAGAAGCAATAACAAAAGAGACACTTAATTAATTTGACTCTAAGCTATAGAAATATCATTAATAAAATCACTTAATTAATTTTAAAATTATTTTTAAAGATTAATTAAAAATAAATTATGTGTTTAAATAACACATTTTCACAAAGCTCAAGTGTCTCGGATAAAATTTTAATTTAAAAAAAAATTCAGAAAATTAATAGAAATAAAATTCAAGATTTTCAAGCATATAATAAAGTAATTCTTCATAAAATTCCATTTTTAAAATTAATTATAGAAATACTTTTTATTATTATATACAATTAATTGAATTGTTTTTTTATTGCATATACGTTTGATTGTTTGAAAACTTGACTTATCTACATATATTCATTTAATTAACTTGACTGGTATAATATATTTAACTTATTTTATATTATCATAGAATTTAGGAACTATTAGTACGGCTATAAACGAACGAGTATGAATAAATTAAAGCAATTTGACTTCAAAGACAATTTGATTAAATCAAATGCAATCAACTTAATTAATTAATAACGCTTAATCATGCTTAATTACAAACATATGCAGAACACACAAATATATATATATATGCACAGCGCCGTACACATCGCTGCTTCATTTATTGCTGTAAACGCATGCATGCAGTACTTGAAACCCCAACTTATTGATCAAGATCGAAATCAAACAAACCGATCGAAATGCCATAATCCCCATCACTTTCAAACAGCTTTGATTCGTCGATGAACCGATCGATCAATTAATTAACGAAAGCACATTTCTTCCTGATCTCCCCTTTCTGGTGCGTCAGCGCTCCCAGCTTTCCCATCCTAACCATGGAGGCCGCGAAGTCGCCGAAGAACTCCTCCGGGGAAGCCGCCACGGCCTGCCGCTCCACGTACGCCTTCGCGTCCGGGTCATGAAGGAGAGCTTCATCCGACGTGAAAAGCCCTCTCCCCATCGACACCAGCTTGTAGTAGCCCAAGTCAAACTTCATGGGGCTCTTCAGGTCCATCTTCACCAGCGTCGTCTCCATGTCGTAGTGCATGCACTTCCTCTTCAGCTTCTCCGCGTACCCCTTGTCCAGCGACGGATCGGCGTCGCCCTTCCCACTGAAGTTGTACAGCCGCTGCGCGAAGGAATAGCAATGGGCGAAGCCAATGGTGTGCGCACCTGCATGCATGCAGATATATATATATATATCTCATATATCGATTGATTAATTAGGTAATTAACAATTGGATGATCATTTGCACCAAGTACGTACCAGATAGAACGACAAGGTCTTTGACAGTTAAGTTTCTCTGCAGGAAGGAAGCTTTGAGCTCGTCAATGGTGGCAGTCGGTGGCGGCAGATTGCCCGGGAGATCTGCAGCTTCTGACATGTTTCCATCTCTTCTACCAGTGGGAACGTCGTAAAATGGTCCATCTGTCTGCAGGAGATCAATTAATTACTAATTAATGAGTTAACATTAGGGGTGTGCGTAGATATATACCGGGTAGATCCGGAACAGATGGAAACAAAAATTAAATTCACGGACTAACTATTTTGGACCGAAAATGTCAGTGCAGCTCTCTTGCTTCCCCGTTCAAGGAATCGACTTTAAGCAAGTTTGCTTTGCCAATGTCGGAAAGTCGCAGGCTTCCACTTTACGTGAGTCGAGGCCTGTGTGTGTTTGGACGCAAAAACTTAACGTTTTGGGGCCAAATGGCTGATTGCATGAAAATGCAAGACAATTGCTAGAAGGAATGAACTAGAATGTGCTTAGGCTAGATTCTGAATAGATCCGAATTAAATTTGGGTAGGGCCCGGGATAAAAATTAAGGAATCGGTTAAAGCCGGTTCCGGTTCTGGGTCCAACACATGGGGTGCGTACCCGGAATCGGAATCGGTACCTGGAACATGTTTTGAAACTTGTACTGAAACCTATTGGAACATGTTTCCGAATTTATTCTAGAACCTGTTGGAATTTGTTCTGAAACCTATAAATGAATATGTTTTAATATGGTACCTGAAAATGGAACCAAAATATGTGATTCCGGATATATAGGATTCAAAGAGTAGGGTCTGATTTCAAAACCTAAGAATCGGCCGGATCCGCTCACCCTTAGTTAACGCATACAAGCAGATCAAGAACTAGAATACTTTAAATACTTACCAAAAAGACAGCATCTCGAGCTGCAATGGTGAGGATGTCCGTGCAGGAGACGATCCCCGGACAGGTTTCCTCCAACTTCGCCTTGATCCGATCGATCGCGTCGAAACCCCGAAGGCTTTTGTTCGGTGGCGCGTCTTTCTCGGCGAGGTTGTTCGCCGACGAGTTGAGTAATATCGAACCATCGCATCCCTTCGTTCATCATGCACAACAGTACACTAGATATGATCATATGATCGACACACAAATGTTGTTAATTTTCCGAATATATTAACTTAAAATAGAACGACGTACTCTAACAAAACAGTCTTGGAAATGCATCCGCAATAGCGAGGGTGCAAGCGTTGGGTCTGCAGATAAGATCATCTTCATCTCCTCAAGAACTATGGCCTCTGCGTTGGGGCATGTTTCATTGTAGAACCCCAACTCCACATGGGCATCCGTCGTGCTAAAAGTAAGGAGGAGAGCAAGCAGCGCAAGCAGCGAGGATTTGGAACTGGAAGACATCATCATTTCAGCTAGCTGAATAATTACTTTCTCTTGGATCGAGAGATGTCTGATTGATGATCGTCACAGGAATGTATATATAGATGAGTTATGTGTACATGGAGGGGTTGTATGCAGTACAGAAGAGATGGGTAGACCGGGCCATTATTGAGATATTAAATTGTTAGTAAACCCTAGATTATATATTTGATGATGGATGATGGGGGATTAATTTACAATGTGTTGGGAGAAAGGGTTGACATTTTAGGGTGCAATAGATTTATGTTATTGCATATATAATATTATGCAATTTTGATGAATCGCCACTGTGATAATTTATCATTAATGGAATATATATATTGGGTGTGGACTAATTAAGCAATATATTATGATATTCACCTTTAGAAGTAGCTAGTGGGGGATTTTATCAATTTGAGCTTTGTACTTTAAAAATATCAATTAGGTCCAAAACATTCACATCTAAAATTTTGTCATTTCTTAATTAGTTAATGTGTAAGGGGCGTTTGATACATTACCGCTTAAGATTATTATTTTTAAAAGTACCGATAATGTTGCATTATCATATTTGGCATAGACTGATAATCTCGCTAGCTAGTAATTTATATTACCATATTTGATATTAAAAAGGATTATTGGAAAATTTATATCATTAACTAAAATACCCTCAAATAAAATTGGATAACTATATACTTATGATGCTCAAATAAATAATAATAATAATAATAATAATAATAATAATAATAATAATAATAATAATAATAATAATAATAATAATAATAATAATAAGATAAATAAATAGACGAGGAGGGCGGGCACGAAGATGTGGAGGGCACAGGAGGAGGTAGCAGCGCGCGTGAATGAGATGAGACGAGAGTCTTTTCTATGTCAATAGGGAATATTTTATTGGGTGATATTTTTATCAAAAATAAAAAATAATATCATCATTTTATTGGTAATCCATGTAGTCGATCACCCCTTAGTGGGGATTTTATTGATTTTTTTAAGGGACATGAGATGCTCACTTATTCTTAATTATGCTTAAATAACAACTTAAATTATATTTTTTACTAATGCAATTTATTTTCAAAAGTTAAAATAAAATAGTGTTTTAATATATAGCGTCGGAAATTATATATGATGAGATAAGATAAATTTTAATTAATTAAGTTGAATCAACGTCTAATTATAATATGATCATCACAATACATATACTTATGAAGATAGATAAGATCAACTTTTCATACCTTCATTCTCCTTGAATTTAAAGAGGTCCTTAATTAAGTTTTAATTTTGAAGATTGTTTTTTCTACCATGGATCATATATATATATATATATATATATATATATATATATATATATATATATATATCTAGTGCATTTGTCATCAATAACAAAAATATTTTACCAACTAAGCTAGCTAATATATACATTCAAATGAAATGACATAAGGATGCACGCACATGGTTATTTTTATCTTATAAGATCTTAATTATTAGATGTTAAATATATATATATATAACTCTAGGCCAAGAGTATCCACACTCATGAATCAAACTCTCAAATCAAGCTAGACGACTTAGCTTAGGGGCTCCACCCGATTATACAAGTACACTTAATTGCATCCTCATTAATTACGAGAAATTCATCGATCATCAGCTCGACATCTTCAGGATCAACCTAGATCTATTATGAGCAACATTCATATATACGAGATTATCGAGCGACAACATCGCCAAACAACTCTCATCCAGCACTATAGATAGACACTTTATACAGACACGATGCTCTTCATGTATTTCTAGATTTCAATTTTTATTTATTTCATCTAAAACTCATTCTCACTTAAGCATTTGAGTGTCTTTTGTAGATCTCCCACCGGAGTCGCACTTGACCGAAGATATACATCGGACCGCATCTCACCGACTTCAACTATATAAGAACAATGTATATATGTTATGAATTTGGGTTCTTTTTCTTTACCCGCATGATCTAATCAGTACCATCCTAGCTTGAGCTTTGATTTTGATGATGAGCTGATGTACAGTGTATTTGGTATAGGTGGTACTCCAACCATTAGTACTATACGTACTTACATGTGTACTTCACTGGAGGGTTGACATTTGTATATATATATCTTGGTTGACCATATTTATAATTCTATAGATAGAGGCCAATCATACATGATGTTGCCATGCATATATACTTGGATTTGATGATTTAAATTAATACAACATGGTACAAAGTCTAGCTTGTTCAATTTATAATTAATTAATAAAATAATTGTGCGGATAAGTCCAGGGTCATTAATTAATCCACTCTCATTTGTGCACAAATTTAAGTTAGACTATACATGATCAGTTAACATGTTTGGTTGAACATTTATTAATTGTAGTTCACTAATTAATAGATCCTTTTTTTTATACCAAAAATAAAATACACTTATCTTATTATGCGACAATAACTGAAACTAAAATATATAGTCATCATACAAGATAGCCTCCAATTCTGACGATCGAATAAATGATCAAACAAAAAAGTCATTTGGAAACTTTGTCGAATTTGTTGCTCAATGAGCAGCTTTGTTTACCTCGCGATAATAAAAGAAACACTACTAGAATATTGGTTTTCAGTCACGGGGCTCACCGACGGTCGCACAAGTCGTGGCTGATGTGACACCATCAGTCACGGCTCACATGCGGCCGCTTCAGACCGTCGCTCATATCCAATGGCGCGCACGACGCGCAAAATGAAAAAAATTATCAACCACGACTTAGAGAGTCAACCACGACTTAGAGAGAGTGAGGGAGGTCATCGGTGATATTAATTAGTAATTAGCAACGGTTAAGAGCGATCGTCGGTGACAAAATGATGACGCACACTCGGCGCGAAAATAAAAAAACTAATCACCGACGGCTGAGAGAGGGCCGCGTTGACCGTCGGTGATATAGTCAATATTAATCCATTGTTTACCGACGACTAACGAGTCATCGGTGAAAAAAGTTTTTATTTGCATTCACGCTAAACCCCTCTTCTTATCCCACTCTTCTTTCCGCGCTGCTCTCCACCGAAATATTGTTGTCGAAGCCGCCAAGTCATCGTCGCCGAGTTCGAGCTGTTGATCGTCGCCCGTCGCCGCCATCCTCAAGCCATGGTCTCCAATGATTGCCGCCCGCAAGTCTTCGCTGTCGCACCCTAATCTTGTCGCCGCCTTCTGATCCCTCGCCGAAGACCGCCGTCACCAACAACATTCAGGTGAGGTCTTCTTCCTCTCCTCTTTGGCTGACAATTTTTTTTCTGTTAATTAAATATTGGTTAATCTGTTAATTAGATTTAAGTTAATTTTTAATTTGTTAATTAGATTTAGATTTAGGTTAAATGTTAATTAGGTTTAGATTAATATTTAATCTGTTAATGTTTAATGTATAATGCTTAATGTATGATGTTTAATGTATAATGTTAATTTTTAAATTTTTATCCGTTAATGTTAATTAGATTTGTATCAAGTTTAATGCTTTTTTATACGTGAAGTATATATTCAATTATTAAATATATCTATTAATCTAATTATATTCATCTTTTATAGCTATGGTTCGAGAAGTGCGTTAGGGCATTCCTCGTAGGAGTACCCCCTGACGATTACCACTTGCCACCCCTTGATCCATTGACCCTTCGCCTTCGGCCACCATCCTCCACCTCCGGCCACCATCCCCCCACATGATCCGTCCACCATTGCCCCACCTGATTTGTCTATCATTTCCCCATCCGATCCGTCCACCATTCCCCCACCTGATCCGACCACCATCCCCCACCTGATCCGGCCACCACACCCCACCTCCAGCCACCATCCCTTCAGTCGATCCAGGCCCGTCGACATCGAGACGTAGGCCACGAGGATCTAACATAATTCTCCCTCCGGCACCCGAGGGAGAGTCGCATAGATCAATTAGTGTGTGCAGAAGAAGGTAAGTAGATGAATTAATTATTCCTTATAATTTATTTATAATTCAATGTATCATAATATAAAATTGTACTATATTTGGTGCATGTTTGAACAGGAGGACGTCCCACACACGATAGCGGGGACGATCTGAGGATTTATGCACAGAGCGTGGCCTACATGGTCTCACACTCTCACTATCATGTACCCCGTGAGCATATGGATTTATTGTAACGAGAGTTCTTGGCACGTATATTTATTAAATTAATGTTAATTATAAAATATCAATCGGTAATAATAAATTTATTTTTTTGCAGGCTCATTATACATGGCCGAAGGACCAGCCACCTTTTGTAGAGAGTGCATAGGAGCATGTTGCCCACGCTCGTTACAGCGGGCCGCTTCAGCAGGCCCATAAAACCGTGATGAGACAGTTGGGGGACACACACATTGGGGAGACTCCGGGACACGACCCCAAGTGGATTACTAGACCTGTGTGGGACCAGCTCATTGAGCAATGGGACACGTTTGAGTGGCAAAAGGTCTATCAGACTGCGTCGAGAAACCGCATGTCCGGGAGGACGACACGGGGGCGCGCCACTCAGGTGGCTTAATATCTTTTGTGGTTCATGAGTGTCGTATGGTATGTATAATTTTCTCACTTTTAATTAAATTATATATTGTGTACAATGATACTAATGTATTTATTTTCTAATGTTAGACGCGGGTGGCGAGGGATGACACCGTCCAATGCCCCTCGCTGATGGAGGTGTTTGAACTCACTCACTGTCGGCAACATGGAGTGGAGGACTACGTCGATAGTAGGGTCACGATCATCATGGTAAGTATTTATGTCTAATTGATTTACACAATTTTTATTTATAGTTTAGGGAAAAGGTCTAAAATGGTCCCTAATTTTTTTTTCAAAATTTTCACATTTGTCCCATAACTTTTTTTCGACTCAATTGAGTCCCTAAAGATTTGTAAACGTCACTTTGGTCCCTGGACATGACCGTGCCGTTAAAAAAAATCTTACGTGGCTAACGTTCCGACGACGTGGCATATGGTTTAGTTGACATTGCTTACGTGTATTTAAATATGCTTACGTGGATTATTTTATCATTTATAAAATAAAATAAGATCAACTTTTTTCTCTCTCCCCCCCCACCGTTGTCATCTTCTCCTCCTCCTCCTCCTCCGCTGTCGTCGCCGTTGCCTCCTCCTCCTCCTCCTCCGTCGCCATCTCCTCCTCCTCCTCCGCCGTCGTCGCCTCCTCCTGCCCATTCACCAAATTTCCCCTTTCTTATCAAGTTATAGCTTCTTAATTAACAGCCCGCATGAACATAATGGACTTGCCATGTTTGGATATCCAACCAAATATGACCTTGCCTCCTTCCAAAAATCCAACAACCATGCAACACAAGTGAAGCACACATCGCACACCCCAATATGATAACACTAACCAAAAATAGGCACACACGAGAACAAATGAGAAGAAGAAAGGGCGAATTTTTCTAGCTCCAAGATCTAAATCACTCCGCTCTGATCTCACGCGCCATGGAAGCTGTCAGATCTCCAAAAGCCCACAGCTACTGATCACACACGACCAGAACTACAAACTGAGGAACGAGCGCAATGCACCTTCCATGTTGGCTAGAACCCTAGCGAAGAGATTTAACACCAGGAAGAACCAAATGAACCCACTCCACATTGCATCCTGCTCCACCACTACTGTTCATTCACAATTAAGAAGCTCAACCTCGATGAGAATGCAGCACCTCCCCTTGCCTATTCTTCGTGATTCTAAGGAGGAGGAGGCGACGGTGACAGTGACAGTGATGGAAGAGGAGGAGACGACGACGACAGAGGAGACGACGGTGGCGGCGGCGACGACGGCGGTGGAGGAGGAGACGACGACGGCGGAGGAGGAGGGAAGAAGAGGAGGATGAGGAGATGACAACAGTGGTAGGGAGAGAGAAAAAAGTGGATCTTATTTTATTTTATAAATGATAAAAAAATCCACGTAAGCATCTTTAAATACACATAAGCAAAGTCAACTAAACCATATGCCACGTCGTCGGAACGTTAGCCACGTAGGATTTTTTTTAACGACAAGGTCACGACGAGGGACCAAAGTGACGTTTACAAATCTTTAGGGACCCATTGAGTCAAAAAAAGTTATGGGACTAATGTGAAAATTCTAAAAAAGTTTAGGGACCATTTTAGACATTTTTCCTATAGTTTATATATATATAGTATTTAAAATATAAACGCATGTAGAAGACACAAGGATCGTGATTGAGCACGGAGGAATACCATGTGACTTTGATGTAAGAGCATGGGTCGAGGCTGCATGTGGCTGGGAGTACGATCGTGTTTATGACTTTGAAGACAATGGTCATCCACAAGCCGTGTTAGGGCTAGTTGGGGCACCGACCACTCCCGTTGCGGGTAAGCGTCCCTCGACATCCCAGATGCATGACCAAAGCCGGATAGTGGCCTTGGAGTCCGAGCTTACACAGCAGAGACTGGCGATGGAGGATCATAGACGGACGAATGATGAGTTGAGACAGACGATGTAGAACATGCAAGCCCTCCTCACTCGGACATTCATATACCGATGATGTCCCAGTCGTTGTCCTGCTCGACCTAGTCAATGCTCCCGACCCCGTCGCTGTTGACTCCACCGCCTCCACCGCAGCCATGAGATTTTGGTTTATTGTATTTTGATTATATTTTGATACTTGTTAGTCTCCGTTTGAGGCTTAGATACTTCATAGATGTTTATTACTTTACATTTGATATTTTGATACTTGTTTGCCTCCGTTTAAGGTTTATAGTTGTTTATATACTTGATAGTTGTATATATATTTTTTGTTTTGATATTTGATACTTGTTTGCCTTCGTTTGAGGCTTAGATTGATGTTATTTAAGTAAAACTTGCATGATTGGTTGTAAATATATGTGTATGATATTTTATGGTTATAAATTATAGTTGTAAATAGATTGTATTGTATAAATATTAGGGTAAATACCAAAATACATCCTGAACTTTGGATATTTTCTCATTTGTGACCAAATTCGAAATCACTACTAGAAATTGGTTCTTCAGCAACGACTATCAACAACGGTCGCTCAAGCCGTTGCAATTTGCAACGGCGTTCTTACGATCGCTCAAGCCGTTGCAAATGTTCTGGATATGCAACGGTGTTCTAACGGACACGTGAGCCGTTGCAGATATTAATTACCTTAGCAATGACTTTCTAACGGACAAGTCAGCCGTTGCTAATGATTAACTTATCAGCAACGGCTTACTAACGGCTAAGTGAGCTGTTGCTGATAAATTTATATAGGGCACTCGCCCACGCCCGCCCCTTCCTCCTCCTTCTTCCTCTGTCGTCGCCTGTGACGCTGCCTGTGATTCCGACGCCGCCGAATCCTGCTGCCGACGCCACCCCGTCCTCGACCACAGATTCCAACCGCCGCCTTCGGGTCTATTCTAGGTATTCCTCGCCACCTCCGACCACCTCCCCTCTAGGTAGATTCGGTTGAAACCCTTAAAATAGGGTTTCGGCCGGTGGCCGCGACCGAAAGGTTATACAGTGTCCGGACACTATACTCCGGTGCCGGAAATGCAATAATATTGATTTTTTTATTTAATTTTTAAATTTTTTAATTAATTGTTTAGGTTATTTATTTATTTAATTTGTTAGATTAATTTTTAGGGTTTAGATTAATTGTTATGATTTAGATTAATTTTTAGATTAATTGTTAGAGTTTAGATTAATTTAGTTATATTAATGTTATGTTTTAGATTAATAATGGTATGTTAATTATTTAAATTAGTTAAAATGTTATAGATTAATATTAATTGATTAGTTAAAATGTTAATTAGTCCGGAGTAGTCCTCAATGGACTCGCGCCGGAATCGTCCACTTCGAACTTGCGCCGGAATCGTCCATTTCGGAGTCCCGCAGGAATCGTCCAATTTGGACTCGTGTCGGAATTGTCCACTATGGATTCGAACTGACTCAAAACATTTAGAAAATAATCATTCATCCGACGAGTTGATACGTTTCACATACGCATCGACGAGTCGGATATGATTTACCAAAATCTTAGATCCGTTCGGGGGTTGTATGTTCGTGTAAAAGAAGTAGATGATCTTTTATACGACGTACAACCCTTGAATTGTCCCTGATTGAACAATTTGGAAATATAGTTATTTGTATTGCACTTACGTTTTTCTTTTAACCATTAACTTATTCTAAATTTCGGCAGCATCTCTCTTGTTCTCCGATACGCGCCCAAATGATATGCGTATTCAGAGAATTGTAGGGAGATGGTACCGAAATTTAGAATGAAATTAGCGATTAAAAGAAATACTTAGTGCAATATGAATAATATAAATACAGAATGGAATAGGATCATCTCACCTAAAGACATTAATTGAAGAAATTATCATTGATTGACAGAATCATGTCGGCTGATCGAAGTTGGATGTACCGACGTCTTGATCATGGAGCTTTAACGAATGAGTTTCGATTAGGCGTAACTTACTTCCTAAATTTCGCCTATTCGAATCGGAAATTCGTTAGCGTCGGTGATAAAATCCGATGTCCATGCCGCATTTGCTTGAATAGACGATTTTTGGATCGTAAAACTGTCACTCTGCATCTATATAGCAAAGTATTTTTGGATCGGAAAACTATCACTCTGCACCAAGATATTTTCTATGGACTTGTCATGAAGAGTCACGTGAAGTCGGGACGTAGAGCAATCTTGTTGTTCAGACACATGGTGAATCTTCCTCTGCTGGTGTTTCTTCATCCAGTCCATCTAATCCCTATAGAAATATGATACTTCATAGTCTTGGGGGTTAATTCCACCTGAATGATAATATCGATTGGCCAGTTACTGATGTGGGTGAAATGACGACACTAGAGGGGGGTGAATAGTGTGTTTACTAATTCGATTAGCCTAAATTCACTTTTAATTATTTTCTTAGATTAGTTAGGCAATTTACAATTGAATGCAGAAGCAAGATAAATGATAAATCGATTAAGCACGAAATTAAGAATCAATGCAAACACTGAGATTTATAGTGGTTCGGCCCCAATGCCTACTCCACTACCTAAGCACTCCACTTAGGATTTCCAAACTAATTTTACTAGATTAATTTACGTTTTCCTTACACACAAGGACTTTTCACCGAAGAGACGCACTCTCGACCTAAGGCATTTCCACACCCGGAAGTCACCGCCTTCTTATCGAGAGTCCTCTTCCACCTCAACACTAAGGGACAACTAGAACTAATCCTAGTAACAACTAATTTTACAAAAGTGGCTTTGCACCTAAACCAGGTAACCACTTATACCCACAAGACCAAACACCTGGTCTTCACACACACAAATAAAAATAGTTTAAATAAACAATAAAAGACATAATAAAAAGAGCTAAGAATGAAAAGATGAACCACAGCTCTTTTTCAAGCCTTCAGCGCTTTCAACTCGTCAAGAGGTGGAGCTTGATCAATTTCTGAGTTGAGGCAGAAAGCTGGCGCTTTAGAAGGTGTTCGCGAAAATAGCAGAGCGCGCTTGACCAATCTTTGGAAGGCTCAAATCTTCCTTTTAATGGCTCAATAAATTCTGTAAGATTAAGGGAAGAGTATTAAAAGAATCATATGATGGTATATTTATACCCTGCTGAAGAAATGGTTGTTCAACGGATATAAAACTATCAGTTGCAGACCGTCGGTCGAATGGTCGGTTGACTGACCTATCGACTAGTGATTCGACCGCTTGTCATTTCCCTGTGGGCGATCGACCGACGGGTCAATCGCTTGACGCAAAAACATCGGTTTGCGACTTTCGATCGACCCTTCGGTCGATCGACGCATTTTGTGTCTTCGGCTATTCGCTGGTCGGTCGACCGCTAGGCTTACTGCCTATTTCAGGCCTCTCTCGGTCGATCAAGGTAGCCACTGCCTATTTTAGGCAGTGTTCGATCGACCGACTGGTCGACCGAAAAGGCTACCGGCCTTTTTCTTACCCTGTTCGGTCGACCGTCCGGTCGATCAAATTTAGGCTGAATTGAATTTTTAGCCTAGATTTCTTCCGCACTTTGTTTTCGGGTTCCGGCTTTCAACGCACATCAACTTGGAGAGCTTTCATGTGATCTTTGGACTCGTCCAAGACGACTTTGGTGCACTCATCGATCTTCGAGAAATTTCCGCGATGAACCCGAGCGCGACAATCAATGTCCTTCCGATTTAGCGATTTCTCCGATCGAGGACATCGAACGCTGGTCGATATGGAACCTAAAAGATATTCTCAATAAAATCATTAGTCCCATGTTTGTTATCATTAAAACCATCAAAACCGAGATTAAGGCTAAGGTTGAAAACCTAAAGCCAATAATCTCCCCCTTTTTGATGATGACAAATATCCTTGAGAAAATATATCATTAAAGCATATATGATATCAACTAAGAGATTTCTCCTCATATCAATATGCATATCTATGAAGTAAACTCTTCCCATCTATATGCATGGATTTCCTATTATTTTCCTCCATTTTTCTTATACTTTTCTCCCCCTTTTTCTTATATTTTACTCTATGCTTTTCTTCCCATTTTGACCTATTTTTCACTATAGTTTTCTCCATACATTTCTCTCCCTTTTGACATCAATTAAAAAGGGCAAGAAAGGTCAATCTAATCAAAGGATGAGAAGCAAAGATTTTTCATGAAACATGAAAATCTCAACCAAATGGATGGAAAACAAGTATTTAATATGGAACTTAGCATATTTTCATTTGAAATAAGCATGAGAATATGAAAATGCTAAGTATCAAATTTTGCTATATGCTCATGTTTTCTCAAACTTAGGCATCTAGACATTAAACATGAGATAATGTAAGTCTATGAATCAAGTTTGGGCTTAAGATGAAATTTTTAATTCACTTTGTTGACTTATGTCAACCTATTCTTAAAGTTTTCAAAAATCAAACTTTTAAGTTTATACAAAGTCATATTTTTGACAAATATTTTTGAAACCAATTTGTTTGGACGAAATTTTTTGATACATATTATTGAATGATCATTTGAAATGCATGTATCAAGTTTGAACTTAAAATGAATTTTCTAAGTTCATTTTCATCCTATATTATTTAACAAATAAACAAATGGATCATCCAAAATATCAAAATCATTCTTAGAAATGATTTTACTCATGAAATTGTGTGAATGATATTAGAAATGGAATTCAAATGGTATTCATGAGTTTTCATTTGAAGTTTTTGAAGAAAGATCAAAGTATTGGAAAGATTGATATTTTAAATAAGTGATACTTTGCATTTTTTTTATAAAAAAATCCAACTTCAAAATTCATTATAAATTAGATTCTTGGTGAAATATTTTGAAATTTTTATCGATAAAACAAGATTTTTCAGTGAATGTGCAATTTCAAGAATCATTAAAAAAAATTATATTTTTCTAAAAATAATTGAAATTATACCAATTGTAGGTTGAAATAGTATTTTTATAATTTTCAGTTATTCTTAAAAGGATGCTCAGTTTTCATTCAAACTTTCATGATACCACATGATGTCATGTAAAGAGTATATGTCAAGTTTGAAATGAAAATTAAGTCCTTAAGTCAAGATATCAACCTAATATGGTTTCATTTAAAACTAAACTAGTTTTTATGAAACTTGCTAAGTTTCAATCTTAACATTACTTATGATTTTTCAAATTTAAACCTATGGATACTTAACATTAGTAAATCTAAACATGTTCCACAAATATGAATTAAAAATTAGACCTTTAAGTCAACTTGTTGACTTGGGTCAACTTAGTTCAAAAAAGGTTTTTATGAAACCACCTCTATGTCATTTTATTCATATCCATATGAATTTTTTATTCTAAGAGCATGGAAATATGTCATACCTATTCTTAAACATGTTTATGAAGTTTTGGACTTAAAATGAATCTTCCAAGTCGATTTGTTGACTTTGCTCAAACCATTTAAGCTTAAGTCCCCTAAAGTGAGATACCAATTGTATTTGATCATCTAGACATGAATTTTCAAGTTTTAAATATCTAGACTCATGAGATATGTGTATCTAAACATGTTCATTAGGTGTTTACTCAAAATAAGGTCTCTAATAAGAATTTTAACCCAGAGCAAGTTTCAATCAATCAAGATATCAAGAAATTGCCTAAGTTATCCAAAATTTTCTTACTTATGAAATTCAATCATGAGTATATAGAGACATCATTAAAGCATGAATATTCAAGTTTTATAAAAAAAATTTTTGCAAAATTAAAACCATACATTTTTCTTGAAAAATTGCCCAACTTTTCATTTCCTTTTTCATTTTCTTTTAAATAGCATAGCCTTTTATTAGCATACACAACTTGCAAGTAGGCTTCATTAGTAGCATAATGAAATAATATGCCTGCTAGCAATCTAACATACTAAATAGCAAGTGTTCAATACAAAGTTTCATTTAAAAGTCTTACCCTATACTAGACAGTAAAGATTCATTTTAAATGAGTTTTCATGATATCAAAATGAATCTAAGGAGATCTTAGGATGTGAAACATTTGAAGAATAAGATATCTAAATATGTTTAACTAGTTTGGACTTAAAAGAATGTCTCTAATGGTAAGTATCAACTTAGAGCAAGTTTCATTCAATGAAATTTGCCTAAGTGCCAAAATTCTATCCACTCATGAGAAATCAAGGATTTTACATGTAATTACCATCATGAGTAAAGAGACATAATTTAAGCTTAAACATTGAGGTATAACACTAAGATTTTGAATTTATAGAAGTTATACCTTATTCATGAAAATTTAGCCAAACTAATCCTTTTCATTTTAATTAGCCTTTCTAAAATATTCATAACTTGCAAGTATACTTCTTAAGTAGACAATGAAACTAAATCTACATGCAAGCTATAAACCTAAATAGTAAAGTGAAAAATCAAGTATCATTTATCAAATTCCACTTCACTAAATAGCATGTATTCATTTTCATATAAATCAATCATGATAACAAAATGAATCAAGAGATATCAAAATGTGAAATTTTGAAAAATAAGATATCCAACCCTTCCTATTGGTTGAAAATCGAAAGCCATAATTAGCCTACGATTTAAAACCGCAAGGTCGCTTGAGCCAATTACAGGCTGCCTGGGTCTCCGAAGAGACCGGAAAATCAAAAATCAAAAATATTTTTGAAATATATTAAGAGCGGGGGAATCAATTAATATTAAACATATATCAACTCCAACTATAATCTTAAGCAATGGGATATAGGAGATGATACCAAAATATTTGATGTCAATTTTACCATAGGCATCTTGTCTAGATGAAGACTTTGAAGTTGCAACCATATAGGGATCCTTCCTTCAGCTCATTGGTCAACTTTAATTCTTCAATCTCCCACCCTTGTGTGGTAGCTCCCCCTATAATAGAATATGAGACATTTGGTACCCAAATAGCTTTGGGTCCTTGTGGGTTAATGGGCTTAGGTACACAAAGTGTCTTAACAATACTAGGGTTCACTTTGAAAGCACAATCATATATGACATACCCATAAATACCATAATAAAAATAATGTCCATCAAATTTCTTTTTCTTTTTGTTATGAACATGAGATTTATTTTTAGAATGCTTATTATTTGAGCTAGGATGAGCATGAGTATTCTTAAAAGATACATTCTTCTTTTGAGCATGAGGTTTAGTTGTAGAATGTTTGATATAAGAAGCATGATTTGCATAAGCATTCTTGAAAGAAACATTTGCATTTTTTGAATTCTTAAAGGAAGAATTACTAGATAGATTACTAACTTTCTAATTTATAAAAATAACCTCATTTTTTAAATCATTCATTGATTTATGAATAACATGCAATTGAGTTTTCAACATGCTATTTTCATTCTTCAATATATCATTTTTATTTTTCAAATCCTTAGTGTCAATACTTAAAGTATCATGACATGGATTATTGACACTAATTCTTAGCTTCTCATTTTTTAATTTTACATCATGTAATTGAGAGCTAAGATTTGAGTTTTCTTTCTTCAAATTTTTATTCTCTTTATTCTTTTTCAAGAGCAAGACATACATGATTTTATACTCATCTATGAATTCATTAAAATCATGGGAGCTAGATGAGTTAATACTATTATTGTTATTAACATGACTAGAATAGGTGGAGTGTACCTCATTGTCATCATTCATGAGGCATTCTTTTAAATTTGCTATATAGCCATGGGAAGAGGATACTTCATTCGAATATGATGATGATGTGGAAGCATTTGACCTCTCTTTGCCTTGTTCTTTATGGTAGGACAATTCTTCCGTTCATGCCCTTTCTCTTGGCACACATGGCAAATCACCTTTCTCTTCCGGCTTTTAGTGCTCCTATGACTGGAGACACTTTGGGCTTTAAAAACTATGTTAGCATTGGAAGGATGACCATTGTCATCACTACCTTCATTAAAAGTTTCTAACTCCTCGGTTTTAGCATAATCATATAATACATTTAAGCAAGTCCAAATATCAAATGCGAAAGTACAATGCATGATTTTTTCAAATATATTATTTCCAAAAGAACAATATATGCAATTTGTTGCTTTAGCATTTAACTCAAACATGTTAATTTGTTCTTGGGTCCATGCATTCATATTTTCCTTAGGTTCAACGTATTTTATCTTAACCATATTAAAACACATAAACCTTGAGTCTTTAGGAAAGTGTACATTCTACCATTCCAAAGACCAAAGTTAGATTCATCGAATCTAGGGGGGTATAGACGCTACACACTCTAGAGCCATTTTACGATTGAGAGACGTTTCTAGAGGAGATGGAGAAATCTCAATCTACGAACCCGCTCTGATACCAAATGTGGGCGAAATGGCGACACTAGAGGGGAGGGGTGAATAGTGTGTTTACTAATTCGATTAGCCTAAATTCACTTTTAATTGTTTTCTTAGATTAGTTAGGCAATTTACAATTGAATGCGGAAGCAAGATAAATGATAAATCGATTAAGCACGAAATTAAGAATCAATGCAAACACTGAGATTTTATAGTGGTTCGGCCCCAATGCCTACTCCACTACCTAAGCACCCCGCTTAGGATTTCCAAACTAGTTTTACTAGATTAATTTACGCTTCCCTTACACATGAGGACTTTTCACTGAAGAGACGCACTCTCGACCTAAGACACTTCCACACCCAAAAGTCACCACTTTCTTATCGAGAGTCCTCTTCCACCTCAACCCTAAGGGACAACTAGAACTAATCCTAGTAATAACTAATTTTACAAAAGTGGCTTTACACCTAACACCAGGTAACCACTTATACCCACAAGACCAAACACCTGGTCTTCACACGCACAAATAAAAATAGTTTAAATAAACAATAAAAGATACAATAAAAAGAGCTAAGAATGAAAAGATGAACCACAGCTCTTTTTCAAGCCTTCGGCGCTTTCAACTAGTCAAGAGGTGGAGCTCGATCAATTTTTGAGTTGAGGCAGAAAGCTAGCGCTTTAGAAGGAGTTCGCGGAAATAGTAGAGCGCGCTTGACCAATCTCTGGAAGGCTCAAATCTTCCTTTTAATGGCTCAATAAATTATGTAAGATTAAGGGAAGAGTATTAAAAGAATGATATGAGGGTATATTTATACCCTGCTGAAGAAATAGCTGTTCAACGGATAGAAAATAATCCGTTGCAGACTGCCGGTCATTCGACCGCTGACCGACGGGTCGACCGCTTGACGTAAAAACATCGACCCGTGACTTCCCGTCGACCCATCGGTCAACCGACACATTTTGTGTCTTCGACTATTCGCAGGTCTATCGACCGATCGGTCGACCGCCAGGTTTACTGCCTATTTCAGGCCTCTGTCGATCGATCGATCGATCGACCGAAGTAGCCACTGCCTATTTTAGGCAGTGTTCGGTCGATCGACTGGTCGACCGAAAAGGCTATTGGACTTTTTCTTACCATGTTCGGTCGACCGCCCGGTCGATCGAATTTAGGTTGAATTGAATTTTCAGCCTAGATATCTTCTGCACATTGTTTTCGGGTTCCGACTTTCAATGCGCATCATCTTTGAGAGCTTTCATGTGATCTTTGGACTCGTCCAAGACGTCTTTGGTGCACTCGTCGATCTTCGAGAAATTTTTGCGACGAACCCGAGCGCAACGATCAATGTCCTTCCGATTTAGCGATTTCTTCGATTTATTCGATCGAGGACATCAAACGCTGGTCAATATGGAACCTGAAAGATATTCTTAATGAAATCATTAGTCCCATGTTTGTTATCATCAAAACCATCAAAACCGAGATTAAGGCTAAGGTTGAAAACCTAAAGCCAACAACTGAGACGTCAGTGCCACCAGATACTACAGGTGTTGATATCACAGAAGTACAAACTGCGGTAGAGATTGAATTGTCGAATAAAGAAGCTGCATAATTTTACGACATGTTGAAAACTGCTGATGAACCTTTGTATGAGAATTGTCCTAAATACACTAGGTTTTCGCCAATGACGCATCTCCTAAACATCAAGGCCGATTGTAATATCAACGGGGTTGCGTATGATCGGATTGCAGGATTGATTAATGCTGCCTACTGATAATAAGTTTGAGCCAACTTTTTATAAGACTAAAAAGTTGATGAGAAAATTAGAGCTTATGTACGAAAAATTACATGCGTGCCAAAATAACTGCATTTTATATTATAAAGAAAATGTGCAGTTTGATAAATGCCTTGTATGTCAACATCTTCATTACAAGGAGAAGAAATCGGTTCGACAGAAAAATATCATGTTTAAGGTGCTTCGGTATTTTCCACTAACACCGAGGCTTCAAAGATTATTCATGTCGGAGAAGACGACCCCCTACATGAGTTGGCATGCAAGAAGTCGTGATGATACAGTAATGACTCATCCATCCGACAGTGAAGCATGGAAATATTTGGATACATGTTATCCTTCATTTGCTAGGGATACTAGAAATATCAGATTGGGATTGTGCACAGATGGTTTTAATCCGTTTGGACATTCTGCAACTCCTTATTCAGTTTGGCCAGTGTTGCTAACAGTTTATAATTTGCCACCGTCAATGTTTATGAAAGATGAATTTATTTATCTTTCGATGATTATTCCGAATCCTAAGGGTCCGCGAAAAGAAATTAACATGTTTCTCAGACCATTGATAGATGAATTGAAAATATTGTGGACTGAGGGAGCTGTCACTTATAATTGTCATCGGAAGCAAAACTTCAATTTAAAGGCTGCAGTCTTGTCGACAATCAATGATTTCCTGGCGTACAGCATGTTGTCTGGTTGGAGCACTCACGGTCGACTCTCTTGTCCGTATTATATGGAATACTCTAAATCAATCAGTCTGCAGATCGGACGGAAAATCTCATTCTTTGATTGTCATCATTGATTCCTACCAACTAACCATCAGTATCGAAGGAATCATAATAAATTTACTAAGGGCAGAGTCGAAAGAGATGAGCCACCACCGATGTTGTCTGGTGAAAAAATGTTAGCACGTGTTTCAGCACTTCCAGAGATAGTATTTGGTCGGAATGAAAGAATGTCAGGCTTTGGTCAAACACATAACTGGGTGAGAAAAAGTATCTTTTGGGAATTGCCTTATTGGAGTTCATTACTGATTCGACATAATTTGGATGTCATGCACATTGAAAAAAATATGTTTGATAATATTTTCAACACTTTGATGGATGTTTTCGGAAAAACTAAAGAAAATGTCAAAGTCCGACATGATCTGAAAATACTTTGTAAGAGGCCGGAGTTGGACTTACAAGAGGTCAACGGACGATATCTGAAGCCGAAGGCCCCGTATGTGTTAAATAAACAACAGATCAAAGATGTTTATCAATCGATAAAAGAACTCAGATTACTCGATAGATATGCCTCAAGCTTATCTCGATGTCAGCACTTGAAAGTAATATTATTAAAATTATATGTAAGCTGGAGCAGTTTTTCCCTCCTGTCTTCTTTGACTCGATGGAGCATCTACCAATACACTTGGCAGTCGAGGCACAAGTTGGTGGCCCCAGTCAATACCGGTGGATGTACTTATTTGAAAGATACATGAATCGCCTGAAGAAAAAAGTAAAGAACACCGCGGCTGTTGAAGGATCAATATCTGAATCGTATATCATCTAAGAAATTTCAACATCCTACTCATTTTACTTTGAATCGACAGTACAGACAAGATTTGATCGTCTTCCACGTAACGATGACGGGGGAGTTCGACATTAAGATGAACGTTTAAATATATTTTGTTACTCTGGTCGTGCTTTTGGTTCTCGTCCATCTCGACACTTAAGCGACGAAGAGTATAATTTGGCACACTTGTACGTATTACTCAATTATCCAGAGATTGAACAATTCATTGAAATATTTGACATTGAGATGGTGCAAAAATACTCTATTTACAACGATCAAGAATTGGAGAGATTGTGGAATCATGATTTCCCTACTTGGATTCAGGCTTACAACAAAGATCACAGAGCTGAAATAGATGAAAGAATATTTGAGTTTGTTAATGGACCGTCGCGACTAGTGTCGTGTTATAGCGGATATTTTGTTAATGGGTACAAATTTCACACGGTTGAATATGCATTTATAAAGAAGACGATGAATGTCGGGGTCTGCGTGAAAGGGACAACCTATGTTGAATGTGATATAGATTTTTATGGACTGGTGGAAGAAGTGATAAAGTTGCACTACTTCGGCTTGAAATCAGTGATCCTATTTAGATGCCATTGGTTCGATACAATAAAAAGGGGCATGAAAGTTCATCCAAAATATAAAATTATTGAGGTTAATTATAAATCCAATTTGACAGCAAATATATTGGCATCACAAGCCGAACAAGTATATTACGCGAAGTATCCGGCTCGAAATAAAGATAGAGCAGATTGACGTGTAGTCTGTAAGACTAAAGGTAGAGGAAAAATTAATCTGATAGCAGGAGAAAATGAGCCGATACCTGATGTGACAGATGGTTTCTATCAAGAAAATGATCCTCCTGTTGTAGATCGTATTATTCCAATACTCGAGGATGCAGACACATCGTCAATTCAATTAGAAGTTGAATATCCTGATTATGACGATCACGAAATTGAGGAAGCTAGAGATGAAGAATATGAAGAAGAAGAAGAAGAAGAAGAAGAAGAAGAGAAAGAATTCGAAGACTATTACTCAGTTGATGAGGAATAATTATAAAGTATATCTTATATTAAATATATCTCTACTATATATATAATAATCTAATTATATGCCTATTCGACAGATATGGTTGGTCGTGGTTATCGTCGTAGGAGAGCTTTGGAGTCTCTGATCGATGAGACTCCAGCACTTACTCATGCTACTGATTCTCCTATTGTTGATCCTCCTGCCGATGATACTGCTGAAGCTAATACATCCAGACGCAGGCGACCACTCGGGCCGAACAGGTGGCAGCCTCCACCAGCCACAGAGTCATGTAGATTCATTAGCGTGATTGGAGAGCGATAATATATCATGAATTATGAATCATTAAAAATTTATTATATCATAATATAATATTAAAATTTATTTTTGTTGTGCAGGTTCGAGCAAGAAGAAGTGTCAATGAGCATATCTTCTACCATTCGTCGATACATGCACGAGGCATGGCACACGTGGTCTCACATGCCTAGTGAGCACGTCGACATGCTATGGCGCATGTTTGAGGCACGTATTAATTATTATTATTTTATACATGCATGATGATTAATATTGGTACTGATATTATTATTTTGCAGGCTCACTATACATGGGCTGAGGACCAGAGGTCATTCATTTACGCTGCTTGGGAGGATATTTCCCGGGTGAGGTACAACGGGCAGCTGGGGCAGACCCGATCCCAGGCGATGGCCCGAGCTGGGACCACTAACATCGCGGAGACTCCGGGATACGGCCCCGATTGGATTACTCCGGATATATAGGACCAACTCGTGGCAATATGGTCGATAGATCGATGGCAGAAGTTTTCTAGGATTGCGGCTAGAAACCACATGTCGGGGGGAGAGCGCGTCACACTAGCGGCTCTATTACATTTGTAGTACACGCGAACCGTATGGTAAGTATACCTTACTTTTAATTATATATTTTATTTGTTACTCTGTGTACTAATTAATGTATTTGGTTTGTAAATGTACACGATGGTGTTGGATGATGAGACTGTCCAGCGACCCTCCCCGATGGCGGTGTTTGAACGGACTCACCGTCGAGTACATGGGACAGGGGAGTATATTGACAACCGCGCTGCATACATTATGGTAAGTATATTTGTTTAAATTATTCATTATTTATTTATAATTTAAGTTTTAAGAAAAATATGAAACAAAAAATCAAACTCGAGTAGGAGACCTACACTCAGACGGTGGTGCGTGGGGGCACCCCCGAAGACTTTGACGCATGAGCGTGGGTCGAGGCTGCGGGTGGCTGAGACCACGGCCGCGTATATGACTTTGCAGATAGTGGTCATGCGCGAGTTGTGTTACGCCAACTTAGGGCACCGATCCCTCTGATCGCTGGTGAGCGGCCGTCCACCTCCAGGTCCCGTTATGATCAGAGTAGCAGGATAAGGACACTGGAGGAGACGATCGCGCGTCAAACTGAGATGGTGGAGCGTCAGAGTCAGATGATGGAGGAGATGCATGCTATGCTACACAACATGTCAGGTTATCCGGGAACAGGCATCGATCTATCGTCCTCGTGTCAGTCCACACCGATGTACACCCAAGCACTCCAAACCCCGCCATATGATCCAGACCATCCTCCATCGTAATCGTGAGATTTATTATTTTTTTATATTGACTTTGTTACTTAGATATTATACTTGATTAATTTGTTTTGTTTGGATATTGATACTTCAAATTTGAATTTGAATAGCTTTTATACGATCGTGGATAATTATAAATATAAGTATAATTATTTTGATGTATATCTGGGTGTATTTGTGATGTGTGAATGGATGTATATATGGGTGTGCGAGTTATATATCAGATAATGTATTAATGGAAATTTAGAAAAAAAAAATTTCAATTTTAGGTCTACATTATCAGCAACGGCTTTCCAACGGCCGTCCGTGGGAAAGCCGTTACTAAAAGTGTATCGTAAGCCGTTACTGATGACCTACAACAATGGCTTAACAACAATCTTTCACTAACGGCATTGCCACAACCTCTTGGGCGGTTGCTAATAATATTATCAGCAGCAACGACCCCCGGTCCGTGGCAATGCCGTTGCTGCTAATATTATTAGCAACTACCTGAGCGGTCGTTGCTGATCTGTTGCTAAATTATCAGCAACGCGTTTTTCTGCCACGGCTCCGTTGCAACGGGTAGGGCCGTTGCACGCCGTTACTGATGCTCATTATTCCAGTA
This sequence comes from Canna indica, assembly GCA_034359265.1. Classification (NCBI taxonomy): domain Eukaryota; kingdom Viridiplantae; phylum Streptophyta; class Magnoliopsida; order Zingiberales; family Cannaceae; genus Canna; species Canna indica. The sequence goes on from CP136897.1 coordinate 71,158,874, forward strand.
GTGAATAATACCAAATTACATCCTAAACTTTGATATCGATCTCAATTAGAGCCTCCCGTCATCTCTTCGTCGTCATCTCCATTAACTGCATGACGTGGCATGCCCACGTGGAATAAAATATTATTATTTTTTACACATCATTAAAAATAAATAAATAAATAATTTTTTTTTAAAATAACCCTTCCACGTGGTAAATAAAGTTTTTTCTTAAATAAAGTTTTTTTAAAATATATATGTATATATTTAAAATAAATAAATAAAGTTTTTTTAAAAATATATATTTTTTTATTTTTTTTTAATGATGTGTAAAAAATAATAATATTTTATTCTACTTGAGCATGCCACATCATGCAGTTAACAATGAAAACGACGGAGAGATAACGGAAGGCTATAATTGAAATCAATGTCAAAGTTTAGGATATAATTTGTGATTATTTTGGATTTGATCACAAATGAGAAAATGTCCAAAGTTCAGGATGTATTTTGGTATTTACCCTAAATATTATTGTATACAAGAATTTCTAAAAAAAAATTCAATTACATGATATAACTTCAGCCACAGCTTACCCACGATTGACCGTCACTAGGTCGTGACTGAAAGCGTATTGTAAATGGCTGATGACTTGGGCAGCACCCAATATCACGGTTGCTAATAATATCACCGACGACTCAAAATCACGACTGATAGTTAATTTAATTTCAGCGACAACCGCCCCTGGCCGTCATTGATGTGTTTAAATCAGCGAGAACGCAAACAGATGTCGCTGATGATTACTTGGGATGGCCGACCTCGGCCGCCCCAAATATTTGAGACGCACATATAAGCGACGGCTTTTTGCCACGGCCTGCTCTGTCCGTGATAGTCTTCACTGACGGTTTAACAACGGTACAAGCCATCGGTGACAGCGACTATTCTAGTAGTGAAAAACCCTTTGATATTACATAAGGATTTGAAATAAATTCTATCAGAAACGGTAAGATTAATAGACCATGTAGTAGGTAATTTGTCATTGAGGACATCGATCATGATTTTTGAATATGATTTGTACTATAACGAATGGAGAGGTCGTGCATTCTCTATTACATACAATGAACATCTTTTATTTGCAAGAACCTTAAGCTGAAGCACACCATCATCCTCAAGAAAATAAGCAATTGCACCCATATAGAAACCATCAACACTACAATTAATAAATCCAATGCCACTTGTCGAATCTAACAAGGAAGCATCATAATTTATTTTAAATAGACCTAATGAATGCAGATGGAGTCCATTTAACACATAAAGTATTGCCAAAAGAGGGACCCTCAGACCTAGGAAAATAACATAACAATTACTGATAAATGCTAAAATTTTATTCACAAGACTAGTGGGGTAGACTGTTAGCTTTGTGTAGCCGACTGTTCTTAACGTATCAGATGAACCAATATGCATTAGCTATTAAAGTTGACATAGGATAAACAACTATAAGATTGATGATAGGAGAGGATAATTAAATAACAAAGTACCATTCATCTTTACCCGACAAGTCAAAACCAGAACGAGAACTAAGAATGTGCCAAATTTGGAAAGCAAAATTTCAATTAAAAAATAGATACTTAATAGTTTCAGGAGCATCAGAGCACAAAGAGCAAAGGTTAGAGGAAATAAAACCTAAACGCAGTAGTCTCAAACATGTAGGGATCCGACCCTCTTGTGAAAGAGTTTTCAAACAAAAAAAACTTTAACCTTAGGTGTGGTATTCAATTTCCATAAATATTTCCAAACTTAAGGAACAAATGTAATATTAGGTTCATGACTTCTTAGAAAACGCAGATTTAACGATAACTCTACCGTGAAGTCATTCATCCATACATATTTGTCCTCATCGAGTGCCAAAAGAAAAAAAAAAGAATCCTAGAAATTGAGTCACCCAACTTAGGCCCAAATAAATTCATACAAAGCAATGGATCCTAACTATTAATTCATTCACAAACGACGCTTAAAGTAGCAAAAATAATGCAATTAAGCTCTGTTCTTAGACACTTCTAAAATACAGGATAAAAAAATGCTCGCATATCATATTCTCAATTATTCTCTTCCAATATAAAATAAGCAACAAAAATACCGCGTATTTGTTAGGAAGAAATTGGGTCTTCCTGCAAGGATCTAAAAATTCAAACGTCAAAATAGAAGAATACCAAAACGAGTAAATCCAAAAAAATATAAAGAACATCAAAATTTACGTGGTTCGGTTCGGCGGGGTATCGGACCTACTCCACGGGGAGAAGATGACACTTGATTTTATTAGGAGGAGGAGAAAACACGGCCAACACAAGAGAATCTGAATATAACTGATAATTAAATTGTAAAAGAAAAATATTGCATGTACTCAGATATTTTTTTGCACCCTGAAATCTGGATTCCTGCTTCTGCCTGAAAACTGTGGATGCGGCGTCCTTGATCTTTTTGCTTCTGCCTGAGACGGTGTGAAGAAAAAAAGAGCCATTGGAAAGAAATCCTGCCTGAGAGACGGAGTAGATGGGACGCTCTGGAATGATGGTATGATCTTGGAACCATGTATCAATCTCCTTTTATAATGGAATAAAGGAGCCGAAATATTGTTGGGTCCAAATTTCTCACAACAAGAATTTTGCAGAGTCATTTGATTGATTTAATCCAACGGTGTGTAATAATATTTATACCAAAGAATTCGGATGAGGCTGCTTCAATTTGAGGCGCTGGCTTGATGCCAAAAAAATAAGATGCGCTCGGTCAAAGATGGCAGGCGGCGAGCGAAGGATCTGCAGACGAGCGCGTGAAGCGCGCTCGCTGCTGGCACGTGCTCTGCACGCCAGCAGCACTGGCTCGTGCACGGCACACGCTCACCTGACGCGAGGACTGGGCTCGGCCCAACTGTTCGGCCCGCCTGGGTCGGGCTGAGCCCAGAACAGGTGCTGCTGGTTTTTTTTCCCCTCTAGTTCTAACCTGCACCTTGAATCGATCTTATCGAGTTCAGGCAGTGTTCAAATTTGACTATTGGTAGTACTTTAGTCAACATATCTGCAGGATTATGAGCCGTGTCAATTTTCTGGAACTTTCTTTCTCATTTTGAAATTATATCCCTAATGAAATGGAATTTGACGTCGATGTGCTTCGTCCTTTCATGAAACATTTGATCTTTTGACAGATGAATTGCACTCTGACTGTCACTATGTACGACTATGTCTCCATTTTGAGAAGTTAGTTCTTTTATCAGGTTCCCAAGCCAAATTGCTTCTTTAATTGCTTCTGTAATAGCCATGTACTCCGCTTCAGTGGTAGAGAAGGCGACAGTGGGTTGTAGGCCAGCTTTCCAACTTACTGCAGTTCCACCTATAGTGAAGATGTAGGCGGTAATCGATATCCTCTTATCAAGGTCACCAGCATAATCTGAGTCTGAGTATCATGCAAATGATTCATTAGTTCCACCTAAAACAAGACTTGCTTTAGAAGTACCTTGTAAGTAGCGCAGGATCCATTTGACGGGCTCCCAACGTGCTTTTCTCGGATTTGTCATGTACCGGCTGACAACACTGACTGCATGTGCTATATCTGGGCGGGTACAGATCATGACGTACATAAGATTGCTAACTGCACTTGCATAGGGTACTTGTGACATGCTAACTCTTTCTTTTTCATCTTTTTGGCACAATATCTCTGATAATTTGAAGTGAGCGGCAAGAGGTGTCTTGACAGATTTTGATTATTGCATGTCAAAGCGCTCAACCACCTGCTTTACATAATTCTCCTGAGTTAGGTACAACTTTCTTGCTTTGCGGTCTCGCTTTATCTCCATCCCAAGGATTTTTCTTATAGCCCAAAGGTCCTTCATGTCAAATTCGCATTTGAGGTGTTTCTTAAGCTTGTCTATTTCAATAATATCTTTTGCTGCAATAAGCATGTCATCAACATAAAGAAGCAAATAAATCATAGAACTAGTTGTTTTCTTTAAATAAACACAACTGTCAAAAGATGATCTACTGAAATCAATACCAAGCATAAACTGATCAAACCTCTTATACCATTGTCTGGGAGATTGCTTGAGGCCATATAGTGATTTCTTTAGAAGGTAAACATGATCAACTTTATTTTTCTCTTCAAACCCTTCTGGTTGTGTCACGTAGATCTGTTCTTCTAAGTCACCGTGTAGGAAAGCTATCTTTACGTCAAGCTGTTCTAACTCAAAGTCTTGTATGGCTACTAATGCTAGAAGAACACGAATAGAGGTATGCTTAACCACATGAGAGAAAATATCTTTGTAGTCAATACTTTTTTTTTTTACTGTATCCCTTTGCCACCAACCGAGCTTTATAGATACCGCATTCTTTGAGTTTGTAGATCCACTTGCACCCAACTAGTTTCTTGTGCGATGGAGGCTTCACAAGTTCCCAAGTTCTATTTTTCTGCAAGGACTTGAATTCTTCTGTCGTAGCTTCATGCCACTTTCTTAAATCTATCCAATTTAGGGCTTCTTTATAGGAGGCTGGTTCTTCAGTGCACGGAGTTTCTTCTACCGCTGCTAGAGCATATGTAGCAACATTTGCATACCTAGGATTGAGACGTGGTGCTCGCCTAGGTCGGTTGAGGGCGATGGAATAAAGATTCTCCTCCTCAACTTGATATTGCTCCTCCTGGACTCGGTGTGGCTCCTCCTGGAACCTGAACATGTTCTTCAGTGGACTGTTCTAATGGAGCAGTATCATTGACTTCTATGGAAGACGGTCGAGGAACAGGTGTAGGGAACCAGAATTCTTTGGTAGCAGGCTGAGTTGGTGTTTCTTCTGGTGGCCCTGTAGGTTCCTGTGAGTTCTCCTCTTTTTGGTTCTTCTTTTTTCAATTTCAAGAGTACATGTTCATCAAAAATTACATCTCTATGGATTTCAGCTTTACAATTATTTAGACACCACACTTTATAGCCTTTCACTCCACTAGGATATCCTAAGAAAATATATTTCTTTGATCTAGGTTCTAATTTTTCTTCATTAACTCTGACATAGATAGTGCTCCCAAAAATTTTAAGATGATCATAAGAGGCTGGCGACCCGGTCCATTTTTCCTCAGGCATCTTGAATTCAATGGATGAAGAAGGAGATCGATTTATCAGGTAGCAAGCAGTGGATGCAGCCTCTGCCCAAAAACTTTTAGAAAGGTTAGCATTAGAAAATATACTTCTTACCCTTTCTATGATGGTACAGTTTATCCTCTCTGCTACTCCATTCTGTTGAGGTGTGTAGGGAACCGTGTGATATCTTATGATCCCTTCCCCGGAGTAAAAAATCTTTAAATTCTCCACTGCAAAATTCTAGGCCATTGTCGGTTCGCAGGGTCCGAACATATCTGTCGATTTGCTTCTCAATCATTGTCTTCCAAGACTGAAATTTAGAGAAGACATCAGATTTATTTTTAATAAAATAAGCTCATACATTCCTGGAGTAATCATCAATAAATGTAAGCATGTATCGAGCTCCTCCTTGAGATTCAACCGGTGATGGCCCCAATAGATCAGAGTGGATGTAGTCCAATTTTTCTTTAGCATAGTATTGTCCTGTGGAGAATGGGACTCTTTTCTGTTTGCCATAGATGCAATGTTCACATAAATCTAGCTTAGCAAATTTCTATTTTCCAAGTAGTCTCTTTTGTTCAAGAATTAGCATGCTCCTTTCATTAATATGCCCTAATCTCATATGCCATAATTTAGTAATATCATCATCAGAGTGTTCAGAAGTTACCATAGCTGCACCACTTGTTACCGTTGTGCCTTGCAGGATGTAGAGTTGGTTTACTTTTACTGCTTTCATTACTGTTAAGGACCTCTTTGTGACTCTGAAAACTCCATCTTGGCCTGAATACTTGTATCCAAGTGCATCTAGAGAAGATAAAAAAATAAAATTTATTTTAAGATATGGAACGTGCCATACCTGAGTTAGAGTCCTTGTAATGCCATCGTGCATTTTGATTTTTACTGAGCCAACATCTGCTACTTGACATGATGAGTCATTTCCCACTAGCACTTCTTTACCATCAGCATGTTCATATGTGGTAAACCATTCTCGGTGCGGTGTCATATGATAAGAGCAACCTGAATCTAAAATTCATTCATCTTGAGATCAAGCATAACAAGCAGAAGTAGTAAATACCTCTACTTTTTCACCCTCATCTGCTTAGGATGCTTCCCCATTCTAATTTTGTTCCTCCTGTCTCTGTTTCAACTTACAACATTCTGATTTGATATGTCTCATCGCAATAATAACACTACACGTTTTTGGACCTGGATTTAGATCTGAAGTTACCCCGACTTTTGTCTCGTGACTTGTTTCGTCCTCTGATGTTCAGGGCTTCTCAAGGACTTCTAGCGAATCTTGTGGTAAGTTGAGAGTGGACAACCTCCTTGGATACTAACATTGTTGTCACCTCATCCAGAGTAATAGTATTCTTGTCATATAATAAACTTTCACAAATTTTTTTAAAAGAAGCAAGGAGAGTAATTAGAAGAATAAAATTTTTATCTTCTTCCTCAAATATAACACTCATATCCTCAAGATCAGCAAGAATAGAACGGAAAGTGCTAATATGATTTTTAACAGAAGTGTCATCAGTTATACGTAAAAAATATAATTTATGTCTAAGTACCCTATTACTTGTAAGAGTTTTATCCTGGTAGATTATAGCAAGTTTTTTCCATACATCTGCGGCGGTCTTTTCTAATGCAACTTCTCGTAGTGCATCATCGCAGACGCTCATGTACAATGTGGCTTTAGCACTTTCATCGGCCCGGTTATTTTCCCTTTCAGTGCCTTCCATTGCATCTCGCGCCACGAATAGTGTCCTGAATGTTCTCTTTGATCAAAATTACTTTCATCTTCAAAGCCCATAATGAGTAGTTGACATTATGGTCCAATTTTTGAATTTCATATTTTGCTCATGACATTGTGGATTGTTGGCTCTGATACCACAACTGTTAGGAAGAAATTGGGTCTTCCTATAAGGATCCAAAAATCCAAACGCCAAAAGGGAAATAAACCAAAACGAGTAAATCCAGAAAATATAAAGAACACCAAAATTTACGTGATTCGGCCCGGCGGGGTATCAGACATACTCCACGGGGAGAAGAGTGCACTTAGATTTTATTAGGAGAAAAAAACACGGCCAATACAAGAGAATCTGAATACAACTTATAATTAAATTGCAAAAGAAAAATATTGTCTGTACTCGAATATTTTTCTGCACCCCGAAATCTGAATTCCTGTTTTTGCCTGAAAATTATGAATGCGGCGTCCTTGATCTTTTTGCTTCTATCTGAGACGGTGTGAATGAAAAGAGAGCCGCTGAAAAAAAATCCTACTTGAGACGGAGTAGATGAGACGCTATGGAATGATGGGATGATCTTAGAATCATGTATCAATCTCCTTTTATAATGGAATAGAGGAGCCAAAATATTGTCGGGTCCAAAGTTCTCAAAAAAAGAATTTTGTAAAGCCATTTGATTGATTTAATCCAACGGTGTGTAATAATATTTATACCAAAGAATTCGGATGAGGCTGCTTCAATTTGAGGCGCTGGCTTGATGCCAAAAAAATAAGATGCTCTCGGTCAAAGATGGCAGGCGGCGAGCGAAGGATCTGCAGACGAGTGTTTGCGTGAAGCGCGCTCGCTGCTGACCTCGCTGCGTGAGCAGCGAGCGGCGCTGCTGGCACGTGCTCTGCACGCCAACAGCGCTGGCTCGTGCAGGGCACGCACCCGCCTAGCACGAGGATTGGGCTCGACCCCGCCTAGGGTTGTCCATGGTTCGATTCACACCGAACTGAACCGAAAAACCGAACCGAATTTTTCGGTTCGGTTCGATTTCAACTATTGTGGGTTCGGTTCTTTGACCCGAACCGAACCGAAATTTGAATTTCGGTTCGGATTCGGTTTTCGAAATTCGGGAACCGACCCGAACCAAAAACCGAATTAATTTAAAAAAATAATTTTTTTTAATTTTTAACAGAATTACTTAAATAGGTATTAAGTAATTATTTTGAATTTTGAATTTTTAATTAAAATAATTAAAATTTCAGTTTTCGGGTTGAAAACCGAACCGAACCGAATAATTTCGGTTCGGGTTAAATCGATTTAGGTATATTCGGTTCGAATTCGGGTATAAAAAAATTTCGGTTTGGCCAAATTCGGTTCGGTTCGAACCGAATGGACAGCCCTCGCCCCGCCTGCTGGTGCTGATGATTTTTTTTTTATATATTCCCTCTGCTGTCCATTGGGTTTAAAATGATTCAACCCTAACAGTATTTAAATTCATTTCATGACAATATACTCAGTCTAACATATCTCCTCTACAGACTACACTCCTCCGGCAATTTTGGGTACCTCTCGGAGTCCTTGCAGTAATCATAGATCACAAGGTTCTCCCCGACCCAGCTGAAGTCCTCCTGCTGCGCGTCCGCCAGACTCCACGCCTCGTTCTGATCCCACCAGCTGTCGCCGGTCGTCGAAGCGCAGGCCGGGTAAGGGTCCTTCCACTGGCATCCGTCGGCGTGGAAGTCCCTGTACGACGACACGAACGGCGCGCTCTTCCAGTCCGTCTTCTCCAGCCCTCCTCTCGTCGCCCAGTCGTCGGCGTTCCAAATGCTCGAGAACATGTACATCGGCTTCTCGTCGGGGAAGTAGTCGTTGGGCTTCCTCCCGTTGTTCTTGTAGACTCTTATGGGAACTTTGTCCACAAAGAACCTGCACGCACGCACGCACGCACACCCGATCAATATTCAAAAGATTAAGATTCCCGAGACGATGATGACGATGATATGATGATCAACAGATGTAGGCTATGTAGCATTACACAATGTGATGGTTGTTCCAGAGAATGGAGTAGGTGTGGAAGTCTGCTGTGGGATCGAACCACAGGGTGTGCCTCATCTCCCTCCCCCCAACTCCGTTCTTGTAGACGTTGGTCTGAATGGTGTACGGCTGCCCTGTTCTGTTCCCCAAGAACTCAAAATCCAGCTCGTCTCTCTCCGGCGCTGCACCCAAGTCCGAGCACATCTGCACCCAAACTCCATTCCTCATAATCTCTCCGTTCTAGAAAAAAGCAAAAAGATCAAATCTTTGAGCCACTCACATAGTAAGCTGTGACCACGCCGGCCGAGTCGCCGCCGACAAGCTTCAGCTTCATGCTAAACCATCCGAATCTGTATCTCTGCCGGGTTTGGAACCCACAACCTGCAGCACAGTTTGAACTCAGACGCATAGTTTAGATTGATCGGTAGCTCAGGTCAAGAGATCAGTCTAATCCAAACCTGTTGTGTTGTCCAAATAAAGGTACCAAGTTTGGCCATCGGGGGATGTCTTGAAGTGATCCTCCGCCCACATTATGTCAAAGTTGTCCTTGAACGAGAACGAGCTCGATGTGTTGTTAGCCGGAGCTGCCGAAGACATGGCCGAGATTAAGCTTGCAGCAGAGCATAGAAGGACCAACAGAGAAGGAACCCACATTCCCATCCCTGCTCAGCAAGAGGATTGAAGCAAGAACTGGTTTAGGAGGAGGTCAATGGCGAGGATTGCAAGTTGGGAAAGCGATGTCAGAGACAAGTTAATGCTGAGAATAATGGGAGAGACAAAAGTTGGCTGCTTGCACTTGTTCTTTAATCTTGAGCAAGGAGGCTGGAAAGTGGAAATGAAACCTAGTTTATTTAATGGCCATGGACTCACGGGGGATTCAAATTAAAGTTGGAAGGCACTCCACATGGCCTCTTGTGTCAGGGAAGCTCACTGTATTGTTCTATTGTGTTCTTTGCTGTCCTCTTTCATGGACCTTGAAGTTTCTAAGTCCGATGTCTTTGAATCAAGGCCGAGCGTTCAATCGCTTGAACTCTCGATTTAATCAAGCTTTCAATTGCTACAGGAAATTTCGAATCAAACAAAATAATATTGAACGGAACAGAAGACATACCATGCATAATTAGAAATATACTTGCGTTTATTGTTAAAATGAAAAGGAAATGAAAACTTTTTTGTGTTTTTATGTATATTTATATACATAACGAATTTAATTTGTTTATGTATATATAATTTTTGCATTCATGGAAGACCCTTGTTATCAAATCTATAAAATTAAAGAATGTAAATGCAAAATTTACTATATTTCAAAATATTTATTTTTGTTATAGTATGTATGAATTTTATTGATAAAAATACCAAGATATAGGATTTCTAAAATCAAATAATATAAGTACAAATTATCTATATATTAAATAATTTTTAAAAATGAAGGTGAATTTTTATTTTTGTTATTTTTTAGAATTTACAGACAAAGTAATTATAAATTTACTATTTCATAAGAAACTTGGTTCTAGATATCTCAGGAATTAATTTGTTTTAACTTTCAAATCATTTTATTTTTATTTTATATATATTATTAAAATAAGGAATAATAATATTTCTTCTCTTTATATTCAATTTGTTATGAATACCAAACCTTTATTTTAAAAAGTTAATATAAGTATGAATGCCAGCCGATCCAATACGGTGCGAGTAATATATTATCTGCATCTGCATCACATTTTATATTTGCACATCTAAATCCATTGCAAATATGAACACCCATATCCACATCAAATTCAAATGTAGGGCAGCAGAAATGGGCACGACACGATAACTGCGGGTTGGGCCGAAAAATTTAGTCCGATAAATTTATTGGGTTGGGCCGGCCCATCACGATAACATTACGGGCCCTGGCCAGCCCGTTTGGCCCGCTAAGTATTAAAAAAATTAACTTCAAGTCTTGTTTAGTGCTTTAAAATTGAAGGTGAAGTTAATCTATGGAACTTTTATGTGAAATATCATATTGTGTGCTTATTTAGTCTATCAACTATTTTAAATTAATTTTTTACAAGTTTTTAATTAATAAACAGGCTCACATCGTGTCGGGGCGGCCCGCAAAAAAATTGTGGGCTATGTCGGGCCGGGAATTTTCGGCCCACGAAATTAGCGGGTCGGCCCATTTTGCTATCTCTATTCAAATGCAAATATCCGCACAACATTCGTATTTTTAGAAAACAATAAAAAATTACACTACTAAATTTATGACAAATAGCATCTTATTATATATACGCGAATAGTACGGTACAAATACAGTGCAAATTTTGTTAATACGGAAATCTATTCGCCAGTGTGCTATGTGCCTATTAATATGGGCACGTGTTATATTTAGATGTGTCATATCAACATCGTATTCGGACCATTCGGTAGAGGCACAACTATGCTCTTGTTTTATCTGACTTTGTATGAATATTCAAATTCAAAACGATTCAAAAATCAGGCAGCTGAATTTGTAATTTTGTATTTTAAACCTATCCATTCTTAAAAATATTAATTAATCAAAATCAATTATTAAATCGTCGAATATCCGAGGTTAATAGTATCCATTACTAGATAACACCCTAATAACCCAAAAATGACAGCAAAATCCTTTTATTATATAATAATATAAAGCCAAAACATCATATATGTTAAGAAATCATTATCTAATTCGGTTTTGTTTGTAATTTTAGAAAGCCAATAATATTAAAATTAGTCTTATCTAGTTTGACACTTTGACTGAGGCAGTGGCAACAATGTAAAAACTCTAAATTTATTATTATTATTATTATTTTAAAATTAGACTTCCTTTTACTATAACAGGAGGTCAGGAGCACAACCTCGTGTTTTTAACACATTTCTCTCTGTCGGTGCCTCGGTCGTGCTTTGGCCGGAGAAAAGTGGGGAGAGGGGTCGTCGTGGCTCCCTTTTCCCCCTTTCCGTCCATCCATCCCCACCAAAAGTGCACGGGTTTTCAAATTGCTGTCCTAGATCGGATCTCGAACGACGAACGCCTGTCTGTCGGAGGTCTCCTCGCTGCTGTCGGTTTGAGGTGCGTCCGATCGCGAATTTTCCCTGCATTATATCTCATTGATTTGCTGTATCTGATTTCGTAACTGGTTTCTTGAGATTGGTTAGTGGAAAAGATTTGATTTTTATTCGTCCTGGTGTTGGTCTCTCCGTGTCATTCTTTGCCAAATCTCTGCCTAGAGAAGATTAGGGTGATTGTTGATAAATGTTATCTGTTCGGCTCTTTATTTTGGCTAGATTTTATGATGAGAAAAGATGCAATGCAGGTTTTTGGGCTAGATCAAACGTTACCAGATCATCTTGTCAAAGCGAAATTTAGGTTTTTCGCACTAATCTATGCTGAAACGTGAATGCCCGTCTCTTGAGCATTATTCTTCGCTGTTTATTGATTTTTATTTTAAAATGGAGAGTTCCTCGTGTCATGCATTTATGTTTTACTATCTTAAAATTTATTCTGCTGTTTTTGATGTTATTATTTTTTAGGATTCTCATTTATTAACTAATAGGAATTCCGACAGATGGACAACCTCTGGCAACTGGGGAACGATTTCAGAGGACAATCTAAACTGTCAGAGGATCATCAATGGTCTGTTATCACCTCAAAATTGGCTGAGATGACAAGGTCAAAATTTGACCGGATGAACAATGTGGATTATTCAAGGAACATCTTTGAAGGAAAGCCATATGAAAAGATTGGGTTTCAGGAGGATAACAAATTCGAGAATATCAATCTAAGTCTGATGAATCTGGATTTCAAGATGAATGAGACTTTGATCAAGAACCCGCTCCGTAGTGTCTATAACCTGAGCAATGTTTATCAAAAAGGCAACATCAATGATTTAAGCAACTTCAAGATGAACACATGTGTCAACAATGTGAGCAACATGGATATCAACAATAACAAAAGTGTCAATGGTAGCAGCAACAACAATAATGATAGAAGCAGCCCAGATGGTGATAACAGTAGCAACAACAACAATGCTTTTGTTGATAAGCGATTTAAGACATTGCCTGCTTCTGAGATGCTCCCCAGGAATGAAGTGCTTGGTGGCTATATCTTTGTTTGCAATAATGATACCATGCAGGAAGATCTCAAGCGGCTACTATTTGGTATTATGTCTTCACTTCTTTTTCTGTTGCTTGTACATGTGTAAAATACTTTTCTTATATGACTTGAAGTGTAACAAGAAGTTTGTTTACCTTGATAATGCTTCTAGAAAGCTTGGTTCCTAGTTATTTTACATGGACAAACCTTAATACATAGTCAAGCTTAATTTTAACGTGTGCATACCAACATTTCCTTTTTGGGAGTTCATTTGGATTCTTGATTGAAATAATGGCTAAGTTGCAGATCTATATTCTAAGTTTCCTTACAGTCATGCTGCTTACTAGGTGTTATAAAGATGGAAAAGGTGTTACTGCATCTATTGATTTTATGGTCTAGGCTTAAAGTTTGTCTTACTTTCACAAGCTTGTTAGCTGCTTGCAATGATTGTCTTTGGAGAGTTTTAATATTTTTATCTTGTATATCTCATATCTTGCATTTGTATGACCTACTGCATTGGTTCTGAGTGAATAAATCAGAAATGTCAAATATTATACATCTCTAGTTTCACTGATAGCCCATGCAGTATCTGTAAGATTATTTTTCTTGCTTAATTATAGGATGTGTAAATGTGTTAGTCAGTTTTTTTGAAACTATAGTTCACATAATCAATCGATTGTGATATCAAATGTTATATCTATATAATATAAGCATTATACCAAGTCTGATCTTATTTTTGACCAAAATTCTTTAATCCGTACTGAAGACCAAAATTGACCATATATACTTGACCTGAGTCAGCCAGTTAAGTTAATTCTACCCATTTTCTTAAACCTTAAAAGAAGAAAAAGACTATTGCACAAAAAGGATGGGTACATATAAGAAGAATGGGAAAGCAAATAAGCATATGCTATTGCTCTGTTGTACTGGAGGATTAGTTATTATTTGACAGGTTAGAAGTTATCCACATATTATATGAGAAATATGGACACTTTCCTATGTCTTATTTTTAATGCCCAAAAGTATTTTGAACTTCTCCACTATTCTATATCTGGTGATCTTCATGTTTATGTACTACATTTGTTTTGTTTTCCTTTATGTGTGCTTTAAGTATTGCCTTGTTCCAGCCTTCCAGGTGATTAATTAGTGTTTTTTTTTTAAAAAAAAATGTTTACTGCCTTTATACCATGTGCTAACATTTGGTTTAATCAAATTAGCTAATAGTTTCCATCTACTATCAGCCTCTAAAAAAATTCATTTGCAGGCTTGCCTCCAAGGTATCGCGATTCAGTCCGTGCCATTACTCCTGGATTACCTCTTTTTCTCTACAACTACACTACACATCAGCTTCATGGGATATTTGAGGTTTATATATTTATTAATAACTTTAATTGCTGTGGCTAAGTTTAAATTGTAAAAGATTTATGCTATGCCTATCATTTCTGTGTAATGACATTTCTGAGGACTAGAACAAGGTGTTTTTGCTCTCATATCCACCAAATTTCATCATTATGTTCATTTTAAGATTTGGTATACTTATTATGTTTTATATAGGCTGCATTCTACAAACTACAAAATCTGAACCTTTTATTTACATAATTACTTATGTTGGACCCTTCTTCACTTCTAATAGGCTGCTAGTTTTGGGGGCTCTAATATTGATCCAACAGCTTGGGAGGACAAAAAGTGCAAAGGCGAGTCCAGATTTCCTGCACAGGTAGATTAATGGAGGCTGGGATCTTGTATTTTAAGTTATCAGAAGTTTTTCTTTATGCAATATAACAATGTTGTTATTTGGTGAAAATATTAGGTGAGAATTCGTGTCCGAAAGCTTTGCAAGCCTCTAGAAGAGGATGCTTTCAGGCCAGTTTTGCATCATTATGATGGTCCAAAGTTCCGCCTTGAACTCTCAGTAACAGAGGTAACACCTAGTTCTATTGCTCTAGTTACATTTAAAAGCAAAAAGAATTAATGAACCTAGAGGCCTATGCATGAGATGTTACCCTTCATTTTCATTATCGAAAGCATGATGGTTTTTAGCACTTATAGTAAAAAACAACACATTTTTACTATGTATGGAACTCATTCTAGTGAACTTCATTTTAGTAGAGGAAATCTTTGTAAATTTGGTTTCCTGCTAAGTCCCACATCTGTGTTTTTCTTGTCTTATTGACTACTTTTCCAGTACTATCCTCGTCTGCAATCACATTAAAATTCCCAGTTATGCAGCAAATTCATGTGCTTATCGGTCGGTTTAAATCCTGCATCTTATTCGTGTTATGACCATCTTGATGGGATAAATATCCCATCAACTTGATAGGCCCAAGCAATTGGCCTAATTAAAATGCTTAAGCTAAAGTTATGGTAGTTCACCCATAAGTCTTATTAATTAATACTGTTAAAGATAATACTTTTTATATTGTATTTATTGTTGGTATAGGTTAGCTTATATTATTCCTAGGCTTAGCTTATGGTGTCTCTGGCTTATATATAGGTCTTCTCTATGATTAATGTAATAGAGGCTTTAGGGCTCAACATGGTATCAGAGCAGCCCTAGAATTTTTTCACAAAATTTTTTTTCCTAGTTTTTTTACAGTTCCTGCGCCGTTACTGTTCGGTGTTCACTGTTCATGCGTCGTTACTGTTCGGCGTTCACTGTTCCTGCGCTGTTACTGTTCGGCATTTACTGTTCCTACGCCGTTACTGTTCGGCGTCTCTCTTGCGCCTTCCACGCGGCTCCTCCCTGCGTCTTCTTGGCTCGGCGCAGACGCTCGCGAAGTCGAACAAGCATCGCCTCTCCTTCGTCTTCCTCTCGGACCGCCGGCGTAGAATCCAGCCTTCGTCATCTCAACGGCAAGATCTTCTCTTCCTTCTTCGTCCTCCGCCGGCGTAGAAACCTCGGCAGTTCCTTGAACCAGACGCGCCAAGAAAGGGCGCTTCTTCTTCCTCCGCCGGCGTAGAAGCCTCGGCAACCCCTCGAACTAGACGCGCCGCGCTGATCGCCTCTCGAACTAGAGAAAGGCTCAATCGACGAGGTAGACGCGGGCACCCTCTCCTTTGTCGGGCGCCTGTGTGACGGGCGCCAATTTTTCTCCAAGTCGACTCGGCTCTAAGCCGGCTCCAGTCAAGCTGAGCCGTTTTCAAGCCATTTCTGAGCTGAGTTTCTACAGCACTCCAGGTTTTTGGTTCCAACACAGGATTTTTTTGTGTCAATTGCTTCATTTGATACTGCTTTATAAAGAATGTCAAACTCTATGGTGGATCCCAAAACTGCAACTCTGAGTACTTCTATCAAACTTAATGGTATAAATTATATTCTCTGGTCTCGTGCTTTTCGTGTTTTTTGTGGTTCTCAGAAGAAGATTAAACACCTTGAAGATGATTCTCCTGATTCAGCCGATATTGAAAAATATTCTAATTGGGAGGCAAACGATTATGCGGTTCTCTCATGGATGATCAATAGTTTGGAGCCGCAGATTGCCTCAACAATTATTTTTCTTGATACTGCTAAGAGCATATGGGATTCCCTAAAAAAAACATACTTTCAAGATGCAAATATCTCCAGAGTTTATACCTTGTACTCTGATATCTTTAAAATGAAACTTGAGGAGGCTGCATCAATTCAAGAGCTCTACGCCACCTTAAAAGGAAAAGCAGATGAATTGACCGAATATCATCCTTTCACTGCTGATGTTTCAATACAAAGAAAACAAAGAGAGGAATTTTTTGTTGCAAGGTTTCTATCCGCTCTACCACCGTCTCTTCATCATGTCAAGTCCCAGCTCATGGCAGATAATACCATTCCTGATCTCAAAAATGCTATGGCCAGAATTTTGAGAGTTACTGAACTCAATCCTCCTCCTACCTCTTTTCCTACAGGAGATAACTCAGCACTTATTGCCGGAGGTAGAGGCCACCAGGGTCGTGGTGGTGGTAGAACTGGAGGAAGGGGGAGAGGTAGAAATTCTTTTTCTCCGTGTATACATTGTGGGAGAACCAATCATTCTCCTGACAGGTGCTGGCAAAAGTTTGGAAAATCTTCTCATGCTAAAGCTGTTATATCTACTCATCCTCTCAACAATAGTACCAGTGAAAATCAAAAGGAGGAGACTATTTGTGTCTCTAAGTCTGAATATGAAAAGTTCATGCAAGCAGTCACTTCCTCAGCCATGGCTTCCTCCTCTGGGACTACGGCTATTGCTTCTTCTGGTATGTCTTGGATTCTTGACTCAGGTGCTTCCAATCATATGTCAGGTAATAGGAATCTTTTCTCTAACTATAACCCTGAGTCTAACCCACCACATGTCCGCATTGCCGGTGGCTCTACTTCTCCTATACATGGTCTTGGCACAATCACTGTTTCGAGCAATCTTAAATTAGATAGAGTTTTTCATCTTCCAAAATTTCCTGTGAATCTACTTTCCATTAGTCAACTTACCAAAAGTCATAATTGCTCTGTAACTTTTTTTCCTTCTCATTGTGTGATACAAGATCTAGAGACGAGGAGGAAGATTGGTGGGGGAGCTAAAACTGGAGGAATTTACCTGTTATCCACATGCGTTCTTGTCGCCCACCACTCCATCACTGCATTTCAATGGCACTGTCGATTAGGCCATCCCTCTATTCAAAAGCTCAAGTCAACCATCCCTGAGTCTGTGTCATGTTCTCCTTTCAAATGTGAAACTTGTGAGTTAGACAAACATCATCGGGTGTCCTTTCCACAAAGCTCAAGTCCTCGTAGAGAGTCTATTTTTGAACTTATTCATTCTGATATTTGAGGTCCTAGTCCTGTAGTGAGTCGTTTGGGATACAAGTATTTTGTTACTTTTATAGATGACCACACTCGTATAACTTGGGTGTTTCTTTTAAAAAATCGATTTGATGTGTTTCATGTCTTTCAAACCTTTTATCTTGAAATAAAAAATCAGTTTGACACCTCCATTAAAATTCTACGAACTGATAATGCTCGCGAATATCTTCAGTCTGATTTTATAAAATTTTTAGCCTCCTATGGTATTATTCATGAGAGCTCATGTCCCTACACATCCCAGTAGAACGGTGTTGCTGAACGCAAAAATCGTCATCTTCTAGATGTGGCTAGGACACTTATGTTTCACATGAATATTCCTCGATATCTATGGGGGATGCTGTTCTCACTGCTGCATATCTTATTAATCGTGTTCCTTCATCTGTTTTAGGGGATAGGTCACCATTCTCCGTGTTGTTTCCCAAACAATCTCCATTTAAAATTTCTCCAAAAACCTTCGGCTGCATATGTTTTGTTCATAATCTTGGTCCAGGTTATGACAAATTGTCTCCTAGAGCTGTGAAGTGTGTCTTCATTGGATACTCTCGCACTCAAAAGGGATATCGTTGTTATGATCCGATTTCAAAAACACTCTTTATCTCTGCTGATGTCTCTTTTTTTGAAGATATTTTCTACTTCACCTCTACACCGAGTCTTGGAACTCCTATTTGGGAGTCCGTTCCCCTACCTCCACCTCTTCCTTCTATTACCCATCACTCCTATGAGTCATTGTCTCGTGCTCCTCCCTTGTTAGTCTATCAAAGAAGACATAAAGATACAGGTGAACTCTCCAAACAAGCTACTCTGCCAGCTCCAAATCAGTCTCAAGATCCTCTGTCCAGTGTTGACCTTCCCATTGCTTTACGGAAAGGTAAGCGGAGTTGTACTGCTCATCCCATTAGCAATCATGTATCATTTGCTCAACTATCATCCTTGCTTCGCCAGTTTGCTTTCTCCTTGTCTTCTGTTTCCATTCCCAGGACATACCAAGATGCTCTGTTTCATCCTAAGTGGAAGAGTGCCATGGATGAGGAGATGGATGCTCTCAGAACCAGACGGACCTGGGAACTTGTTCCTCCTCCTCCTGACTCTAAACCAGTCGCTTGTAAGTGGGTGTTCAGCTTAAAATATCTTCCTGATGGATCCATTGAACGGTACAAGGCTCGCTTGGTGGCAAAAGGTTTCAACAACAATTTGGTGTAGACTACTTCGAGACTTTTTCTCCTGTGGCCCGGTTAAACTCTGTGAGGATTCTCATCTCTCTTGCCGTAAATCTGAATTGGCCCATGCATCAAATGGATGTTAAGAATGCATTTCTTTATGGGGACTTGAGTGAGACTGTCTTTATAGAGCAACCTCCTGGATATGTTGCTCAGGGGGAGAATCTAGTGTGTCACCTCAAGAAAGTAATTTATGGCCTAAAACAAAGTCTTCGAGCATGGTTTGACAAACTAAGCAAAGTTGCATCTACTATTGGGCTAAAGGAATGTAAATCTGATCACTCTGTTTTTGTGAAAAAAAAATTTGCTGATTGTGTTATTCTTGCGGTGTACGTGGATGACATCTTACTCACTGGCAGTGATAGCAATGAAATTGAGACAGTAAAAGCTCATCTGAAAAAACATTTTGTGACAAAGGATTTGGGTCGTCCGAGGTACTTTCTTGGCATTGAGTTTGCCTATAATGAGATAGGGGTGGTACTTTCGCAAAGGAAATATGTCATGGATCTCCTGAGTGAGGTAGGCATGCTTGGATGCAGACCTGCCAGTATACCTGTTGATATAGGTGCTGCTCCTGAGCTTGAAGGTGACAAAGACTTCGAGGACCTTGTGAGATTTAGAAAGTTAGTTGGGAAATTTATTTATCTGACTGTCACCCGTCCTGACATCTCCTACGCTGTTGGTGTTGTTAGTCAGTTCATGCATCAGCCGAAATATTCTCATTGGAATGCTCTGTTAAAAATTCTACACTATATCAAGAGTTCTCCTGGTAAAGGCTTGTGGCTCAGGAAAAACAGTCACATTAAAATAGAGGGGTACTCTGACGCAGATTATGCTGGGTCCATCTGTGATAGAAGATCCACCTCGGGGTATTGCACGTATGTTGGAGAAAACTTGGTCACGTGGAGGAGTAAGAAACAGAATGTGGTGGCTCGCTCAAGTGCCGAGGCTGAGTATAGGGCCATGGCTCATCCCACATGTGAACTAATGTGGGTTAAAAGTTTTTTAGGAGAACTAGGGTTCTCTTCTGATAAGCCTATGACGATGTACTGTGATAACCAGTCTGCTATTCATATTGCAAATAATCCGATCTTTCACGAAAGAACAAAACATATTGAAGTCGATTGTCATTTTATTCGGGATGTTGTTCTTTCCAAGAAGATTATCACGCCTCTTGTCTCCTCTCAGGATCAAATTGCTGATATTTTCACTAAAGCTCTCAACTCGACTCGGTTCAAATTACTATGGGACAAGTTGGGCATGATTGACATCTATGCTCCAGCTTGAGGGGAAGTGTTAAAGATAATACTTTTTATATTGTATTTATTATTGGTATAGGTTAGTTTATATTATTCCTAGGCTTAGCTTATGGTGTCTCTGACTTATATATAGGTCTTCTCTATGATTAATGTAATAGAGGCTTTAGAGCTCAACAAATACAATATTCAATATATTCTTGATGTGGGACTAAACTGAAATAGTACGATCTCCAACACTTATGTCTTAACAAGGAGTCTTGACGTCAAGATACAACTCAAGTCTAAGTGTCCAACACAACTCGGAATCACATTCAAGTTAGCGACATGTGAGATCTAGCCTAGTAGTAGCTTCACCCTATCTCCAAGCAACAAACTTAAACATCTTAACTATAATCCTACTTCCCCTTTGGAAATTTCCATTAATAGAAGATTGATAATATTCCATCTACTAACTTTAGATCCTTTCATTATCTTTGTTGTTCACCCTGCTGATTTAGTTGACATTAATTCTGAGTCAGCAGACATTGGTTCAACTCCCTTTTACATTTCATTGTTCTCCACTAATAGCATGTTGAACTGATTACTCTGACAGAAGATTCTTCAGCATATTCAATTCCACAAAGACTTTGCATTACATTTGCTATTTACTAACTTTTTCTGATATTCATTGTCTTCTGTGATCAGACTTTGCAGCTTCTAGATTTATGTGAGAAAGAAAGTATGTGAGTGAGGCAGTTCGGCTGGAAGAAAATGGTCAATTGAGACCCTGAAAAGATGTAGGAATATGCATATACATGTCTTGTAAGGTCCGTGGAGGGGAAGCTCGGCTCTTTGCACGTCAAGGTTCCCAGAGAAGCGCAAGCTTTTAGGATCTGTAGTTTATCGTGTATCTTTTACTTGAAAAATATCTTGTATTATGGCTGCAAAGCAACAACCCGAATTTCTCATGTAATACATGAATCTGCTTTCCACGCAACCTGTCATAATAAAACCAAAGAAAATATGCAATGATTGCAATCCATTTTGCTGTGTTATCCCACTTTGGTTTTTTGTGTGTAAGATCTTTAAATACTTGACGAAATTGGAACACTAGTGATTTGTTCTCTCGTGACAGTGTATCTGGTTTGGAATTTTGATCATGACATGTTGTCCTCTTACTCTGGTTTCGTCACGAAGAGATGATACTTTAGACAATTTTCCAATACATGTTCAATCATGTGCATAGATATTTTCAAAAAATATTAAAAAATTATGGTTAATTAACAAAATTATAGATATTTTTGAAATGTTGTTAAAATCATACTTTCTTTCTTCAAATTCTTATAATGTCTCTGAAATATTAAATAGAAATTTTGGTCAATGTTTTAAGGGTAAATTACACTGTCCTCCCATAAAATTTAGTGAAATTATACTGACATTCTCTCTATTTGTAATTTTGTCTTATAATCCTCCTGAGTTTTGTAAAAGATTACACAGACTTTCCCTACTAACGAAAATTATTAGTCGAGTGTCTGTCATGTGCTCTGCACATACTTACTAATGACATTTTTAAAATATTTGCAGTTTTTCTTTTAAATGACAACAGTACCCTTATGTCATTTTTATTTCTCTCAAAAAATTTATTTTTAAAATAAAATAATTTATTTCAAATTTTTATTTTTAAAATATTTATTCAATTATTTTATGCATGTATTTTAATAATTTTTTAACAAGGGTATAAGAGAGAAATCACATTACTAACGAACTTCACTTAACACCGTTAGGTATATGGGAGGTTACTGTAATTTCACTAAACCTCGGGGGAGGTTAGTGTAATTTACCCATATTTTAAAGTTGTCATTAATATTTAGATATTGTTGTTCGCATATCTAATTTGCATATAATTTTAGAGTGAAAAACAGTTTGCTCTCTTACTTATAGGGCTAGACAATATTTACCCTTCAACTTTTAAAAAGTTACACTTAATAATCTCATCTTCTTAAAAATATGCAACTTACATCATCTAGTGAATTTTTTCGGTCAAAATATATCATGTAGGCTGCACATGAAATTTTCAAGGGTAATTAGGTCATTGTAATCAAAAGTTAAGAAATAAAAATAAAAATTAAAAAAGGAAAAAAAATTAGAGCAGTGCCATTATACCCCATCAGCAACCTCATCATCGTGAAACCCACACACACCAGCATACACACCACGGCTCAGCCTTCGGCGACCTCCCGTCGATCCCAGCAGCCACCCTCTGCCTCTGACCGCTTGACCTCCGAATGGTGCAAAGACCCAGTTTGCCCTTGAAAAATTCATGTGCCGCGTACATGACATGTTTTCGTCAGAAAAAAGTTACTGATGGTGCAAGTTGTATATTTTTAATAATGTGAGATGATTAAGTGCAACTTTTAAAAGGTTGAAGAGCAAATATTACATAGCCCCAAAGGTGAGGGGACAAACTCTTTTTACTTGTAACTTTATGTATTTAGAATTAGTCTAAAATGTTGTTTGGGGATGAGTTAAAAATTTTGATTACAAATTTTTTAAAGCATCGTATAGATATAAATAAATTCCTATTCACATTTTTAGTTTTTAGGTACTTAGAAATAATCATAAGATAGCTTAAACGGTTGTTTACACCAATTTAGAAACTTTGGTTCAAAGTTTTTAATATATATTTTTATATATATAAAGATAAAAATAAATTATTATTTCCATATTTGATTTTTAAATAATTTATATATTTAAAATTAGTTATCAAATGGTAATTGAAATCAGTTAATCAGTTAATCGAATCGTAAAATTTAATTTTGGATAGTAAATTTACAGTTCGGTTTCGGTTAGAGAAGATGAAAAACCGATTAAATTTGGTTCGATTTTGATTATCGGTAATCAGTATTCGAAAACCGCTATAGTTAACTATTTTAATAATATTTGAGTATTTCACAATCCAATTTTCTAACTGATTAGTAAATAAATAACTAGTTTTATCTGAATCAAATTAATCGATTTTGATTTCGATTAATCATAAAAAATACGATTAATTGAATCATTGTCATCCCTAATTGATAGATGCACGATGACCTTCATATATTAGCCGCCATCGATCCTCAAAAAATTCAGATTAGACAAACCCTAAATTTCTTAGTACAAAATGAATTTCTCATTTTTCAACATCTCTCATGTCTCATCTTAATTCAAGTACTAAATTTCATATCCTAAATTCTACTCACCGAGCTGCATATCATCATCCAGAAAGAAATCAAAGTAAAAAATATATGAAAATAAAGAAACAAAATTCCAAAATGCAAGCCTACTTGGTAATAAAACCATGCTTCACATGACGCCAAACGCATAGGCCACCTCTGAATTTTCCGAGCCTCAAGCTCCTCAACCGCAGTCCTATACTTTTCTTGAGCTGCTTCCTTGCCCTATGTTTTGATGATGATCTTCTAAGCTGGCTGTCAGCTTCTTCCATTACTTTGTAAATTAGGAATCTTACCTTCAGTTGTTGACTCTCCTCTGCATCTTTCTTATCTACCCTTGAGTAAGAGCAGTGATTCTTTAACAGCCTCATCTGCTGAGTTTAAAACTCCACAGATGAAGCTTTAGGCACTTCTCAAGGCTCCTTAAGAATGTTCATTTTGATAGGAGAAGCATAAAGCTGCCTCAAAATTGAATTGGACTTTTGAAGGTTCTTGGAGCCTTTTTGGAAATATCCTCAATTCAAGAGAGGGCAGGTCAACAGGCTTATTTCTGAGTTCAAATGTGATGAAGTATTTACAATAGCTGACAATAGCTGGAGCATGTTTGACAATAGCTGACATCTGTTGAGAATCTTGAATGATCATGATCATCTATTCTCTCTAATGACCATGGCTAACCTATCTACCAGCTAATCCAAACTGTCATGAAGACTTATATGAGAGCAAGGACATCAACAGGAATGAAATATAGATATTATATATTGTCAATTCTATTAATTCCTAGGATGTCTTTGTTAAATTTAATATTTCTCTATGAACATTTTCTTTTTCTCTCTCTCTCTCTCTCTCTCTCTCTCTCTCTCTCTCTCTATATATATATATATATATATATATATATATATAATATGCATCTTCCTGCCTCTTGGTAGTGACAGAGGGTTGGGAGTTGAACTTGATGGTCCAAGTAGCTTATTCTGATTGTTGACTTCCATCTATATGCATTAAACACCAAAATAAAGTTGCCTCTTTTTTAATTGTACTAATATGCATTTATTTTAGTCACTGCCATAAATTCCTATGTAAAAAGATGGCAATTTTAACAAGATAAACTTAATGGACTGTAGCCAGTATGGTCATTAAACCTAATCTAGAATTTAACCAAGTTTCCTGTTGACAGAATATTTATGCATATAGTATCTTTCGCAGGCGCTCCGGTTCGAAAATGTGATAGTTTAGTAGTAGAAGATAGGAAGAATGGTAGA
This sequence comes from Canna indica, assembly GCA_034359265.1. Lineage (NCBI taxonomy): Eukaryota > Viridiplantae > Streptophyta > Magnoliopsida > Zingiberales > Cannaceae > Canna > Canna indica. The sequence continues at coordinate 71,183,557 of CP136897.1, forward strand.
GGTAAGCCTAGGATCACGTGGAGAAAAATAGTATCTAAGGATCTATAGTATATATGTCAAAAACTGTTATATATATCTCAAGTAAACAAAATTCGAAATCAAAGCTATGATTATTTGATCGCACATCAAAGTTGGAAGCCTAATTAAAGACTTCTGATTTCTGAGTTCCTGGAACCACAGGACTTGAAGAATCAGAACAAAGATGTTTTCAGTTTAGAGTCTTCTTCTGTTTATACTTGAGATTCATATGCTCATAGAACTGAACCAACAAGAATCCTTTTTAAACAAGATAACTAAACATAAGAGTGACACCCAGGTTAATTTACTCTCACATCGCGAGTTTGATGAGTTTAGAAAACATTTTGGCCAATGATTTAGGCCTATGAGTTATCCCATTAGTTGGGTTGTGACATCAAAATATTAAGTTCACTAATTGTTGATCAGGTTGCAATACATGTGATTGAAACCTTGACATTAATTAAGCTGAGAATGAGACATATTTTGGGGCCTTCAGAATAAACATAAATTAGGCTCCACAAGCTGCAATACTTGTATATATCCCCAACAACTCCCTCCACAGCACATGGTGTACATAAATTTTCTTGTGATGGTCATTGTCATGTGGATGGCTACTTCAAGATCTAAATCTCCATAGGGTTCCTTCTTCTTTCTCTTCCTCCTCCCTCATGGGCATTACCTTTTGTGTGGCATTGTCCAAACTAGCTATATATACTCACATACACAGTGATCACCCCCCCCCCCTTTCACACATATATATATTGACATGATGTCAATTTGAAGGGGATGACATCCATTTCCCAGCATCGAATTAACTCAGTATTGATAAACCTGAGAGTGAGAAGGCACCCAAAAAGACAAGTACAAGAAAGCAATCTGCCACCCACCTTTCTGAACTACCTTGAACGTGGCCAAAATTAATTAAGCAATGCTCAAAAGCTCATCTCCAATGGCTTGAAAGAAGGAGGTGCCATGTGAAGATGCTAACTTCTCATATACACGGATAGGATTGCCATGTCCAGCTATGGCTAGCTATAGATTGTCACTTTTTTGCCTGGTTGGGTTGGGTGGATATCTCTTCCTCACTCTCATATCTAGTCATTTGATTTATTAGTACACCCTCATGATTGGGACATCAGGAAGAGAGCCAATTGTATTGACCTCTTTTCATGGTATGATCTCAGATAAGTTTTTGCATGGCTCTTGTATCAGTATTGCAAGAACAGGAACAAAACAAACAACTTTAAGCATTTGCAGGAAAAAGTATTTACAAAGATGTGTAATATTATGTAAGGGATTTTGTGAAGGTTCATTGAACTTTGTTGTAGTTTTTGGTAATTCTAAAGGATATTGGACTAGACTAATACCTTTGGGCCCGGTCGGATTAGACCCAGAAACGCTCACATGCAAGAACCACTCAAGACAAGTCAGACGGCTTAGCCCGAGGGCTCCATCCGGCCATATAAAGACACTCATGTCCTCATTAATTTCTCATGATTCGTCATTAATTATGAGCCTGACATTTTAGGGATCAACATCGATCCATTCCGAGCAACATCCCTACGAGATTATCAAGCGGCATCATCGCCAATCACCCATCATCCTGCAATATATATAGACGTCATGCTCCTCAGATATCCTAGATTCCAATTTCTATTACCTTCACATCGAACACATTCCTACTTGAGCGTCGTAGTGTCTTTTGGAAGTCCCCCTCCCCCCACCGGAGTTGCACCTAACCAGGGGACATACCCGACTGGACCGCATCGCTCTGACTTCAAGAACAAATATAAATGATCATAAATTGTGAGGAAGGTTACTATTATAAAAGTATTCCAACTATGCATATATCCAATTAAGCTAGGTCTTAGTAGAGGTGGCAATGGGCCGGGCCCGCCCGTGAGCAGCTCGGGCCCAACCCGACTCTGGGCCGGGCCGAGCATGGCCCGCCTGTGCCCAAGGGGCGGGCTGGGCTCACCCCTTGGGCACGTGGGCCATGCCGAGCGCGGTCAGGCCCGGCCGGGCTTGCCCTACACCCGCAGGCTAGCCTGGTCTGCACTCATGTTCGGCCTGGTTTTCTGTGTTAGGCTTGAACATAATATATTATACTTACTAAAATTATATAAGAATAGATAATAAGTCTGGTATGGTGATTAGTTCATAAAAACATGGTGGTTAATTTCATGTTTTTAAAAAATTCGGGCCGGCCCGGGCTGGGCCGCCCCTTTGAGCCATCGGGCCGTGGGGTAGCCGGGCCGGTGCCCGGGCGGGCCAGCCCCATTGCCACCTCTAGGTCTTAGTTATTGCGTGTGCTTCCAAGCTAGGTTCCCTTAATTAAGTACATTCCTACTACATGTTTTAGAGGACATATATACCGTGTCACAAGGGCAGCCACAAACAAGGGTGAAAGGGTCTATTAATTCACATGCATATTGCCAATTCTACCCCTGTGTTTTCTCTTTTCTCTTTTTATTTGTTTATTGCAACAAAAGAAGATAATATAATGACAATATTTAGATGAGACAACTTTCAGTTTGGAGTATTTTAGAATTTTTAATTAAGGAGATAGAATGCCTTCCTTTTAAAATAATTCTTTGTCTTTTTGTATGCTGATCACGTTGTAGAAATTTATTTGCTTTGGGAACATGAATGCCATCAAGTTTGACTTAAAGATATTACAAACAATACCTGGTTTGATCCATCCATGAGCTTGAGTTAGAGGTTAAGCTTTGCATTGCCTTCGTTAGGGGTGTGCATGAATACCCGATAAATTCGAAATCGATTGGAATCTATCCGATCGAATAAGTTTCGCATAGACTTGAATTATATTTGGGTAGGATCTAGGATAAGAAATAAGAAATCGATTAAAACTCATTCTGATTTCAGATCCAACACATTGAGTACCCAAAATTGAAATCGAAATCGGTACTTGAAATATGTACACTAGAAGTCTAGAACCTTTATCCTATTGGAACATCTTTCATTTACAGGTAGGGCTGTCCGTTCGGTTAGAATCGAACCGAACCGAACCGAATTTGTCCAAATCGAATTTTTTTATATACCCGAATTCCAACCCGAACCCGAACCGAACTATACCTAAACTGATTTAACCCGAACCGAAATTATTCGGTTCGGTTCGGTTTTCAACTTGAAAACCAAAATTTTAATTATTTTAATTAAAAATTAAAAATAATTACTTAATACCTATTTAAGTAATTCTATTAAAAATTTAAAAAAAATATTTTTTTTTAATTAATTCGATTTTCGGTTCGGGTCGGTTCCCGAATTCCGAAAACCGAATCCAAACCGAAATTCAAATTTCGGTTCGGTTCGGGTCAGAGAACCGAACCTACAACGGTTGAAACCGAACCGAACCGAAAAATTCGGTTCGGTTTTTCGGTTTGGTTCGGTGTGAACCGAACCATGGACATCCCTATTTACAGGTTCCAGAGTGCAAATTCTAATAGAGTACCATATTAGAATTTATACCCTACAATTGGAACATTTATCCTAGAATCTATAAATGAATATGTTTCAACAGAATATCCAAAACATATACTCTAAAATCAATAAATGAACAAGTTTTAATAAGTTACTTGGAATCGATACTACACCATAAGTTCTGGATATGATCCGATTTCAAATCCCAACAGGATAAAGTTTGATTTTAAAATTTAAAAACTAATTCTATATAAAATAAAATTAGAGTATCATGAAAAATATAGGTACCTTGACCAGTTCTACCTGGCATTCGTTGAAGAAATTGGAATTGGGATGAGAAATAATCCAATTTCTTTTTTCTAAAGCTCATTTAATTATCTAAAAGGACCAAATGAGAAGAAGCAAGGGCATTTTAGTCTTTCGGTAAAGAATGGGCTCCAACGTAATAAAAGAAGGTGCAGTAGTCTTGATCCTTGAGATTTGATCATCGGAAATACACGAATCTTGACAAGTCATGCTCATCATCCACCGTCCATTGCATCGCTTAGTCCAATATTGCCTTCTTGTCTTCTTCCCTCTTCATTTGAGTACTCTCTCTCTCTCTCTCTCTCTCTCTCTCTCTCGCGTTTCCCAATGGCGTCGGTATCGCGCCGAAGAAGCAGGTAAGCCTCAATGGCGCCGTCAGCTGCCCGCTCCAAGCTCCGGGCGAGTGCTCCGGCAATACGCTCCTCCACCAGAGCTCCTGCCTCAGATCTGCTCTGTAGGCGGAGTCGCCGTCTCCGCCGCGGGTGCCGCGTCAAGGACCCGCGTTTACTAGCCCGTGCCCTTCTCGTTCCGGGGTCGAAGATTCGCGACGCGGATTGGTGCCCTCAGGCCTCACGGAAGCTTGCCGCCGATGGAGCGGGGCGCCAGAAGGGCAAAGGTGGCGACGAACTGGCCGCCCCGCGGGTGGCTTTGGCGAGGCGGCTCGCTGCCGCGCTGTGGTACTTGCGTCCCTCGGAGGTTAGCGGTGCCCGAAGTAACGCTGTGGTAGGGTTTCCGGTAGGTCCACCCCAAGGATCTGGTGCCTTTTTCTTGTCTCTGGATCTTTTCTCCATGTGCTTTCCAGGTTTTCTAATGGGGCATTCTGATGGAATCTACTAAAAGGGTTTTTTGATTATATTTTTGTCCTAATGATTAATCTGTTAGTCTGGAAGATAGTGGTATTCTCCGTAGCTATTTGAGCTAGGAATCTCCTCGCCTAATTGGCAAGCATAATTATTTGGGAAACCTCATGAAAATTTAATTTATTGCCTCAATCCTCGAAAGGTCTTTTATTTCTAGCAACTTGTTCCTTGTCATGAAAATTGAACAATTTTTTTTGATAAAATCCTCACGCTAATTTCGATCGCTGGTTTAGTTGCTTGATATATGGCTCTTCATTTTGAGGCTTTGAGCATTTTTTGCTTGTCATGTGACTATGATTCTTCATCTTTGCAACAGAAACCTGGGCGCATCTCAAATGATAGTATTTACAGTACAATAGGCCTACATGTGAGTACAGAGAATGTGCTAGCTAGTCCTATTTTAGCCCATCATCTGAAAAATGGAATTTTGCAAAAGGTACCTCGTAAGTTTCTAGTGTAATGAAGATATTTTTTTGATATGAGCTTACCCTCTATTCATCTTCTTGGCCAGTTTGAAGCTTCATCTTCATTACCCTTTTATGCAACCGAGAAAGCAACAAAATGGGACCCGGGGTGTTCGAATGTGTTAGAGGATGTCTGCCAATTCTATGGTCACCTGAAGCTTCTTGAGGATCAGCAGGTAAACACCGTCTCAGTTATGTCAGCTCTTCAACTGGAGTTAGAGCAGGCTCGTAAATACATCAATGAGCTTGAATCTGAGCGGCAATCTGCCAAGAAAAGATTGGATCATTTCTTGAAGAGGCTTGCAGAAGAGAAGGCATCATGGAGGAGTAGAGAACATGAGAAGGTCTGCAATGTAGTTGAACATATCAAGGATGATCTTAGAAAAGAGAGAAAAAACAGAAAATGGCTGGAAGTTGTGAATGCCAAGCTGGTTAGTGAACTCGCTGAGGCAAAGTTATCAGCAAAGAAGTGCTTGCAAAGTTACGAGAAGGAGAGGAAGGCTCGTCAGCTTATGGAAGAAGTATGTGATGATTTGGCCAAGGAGATTGGAGAAGACAAAGCTGAGGTTGAAGCATTGAAGAGGGAGTCAATGAGAATGCGAGATGAAGTGGATGAGGAACGGAGGATGTTGCAGATGGCAGAAGTTTGGCGTGAAGAGAGGGTACAAATGAAGTTGGTTGATGCAAAGCTCATGCTTGAGGAGAAGTATGTGCAGCTGTGTAATCTCAAAAAAGATATAGAGGCTTTTCTCAGAGTGCAAAGTGGTGCTGGCTTAAATTTGGCTGCAGTAAAAGAAGCTGAAATGCTTAATGGTGCTGCTAGCTCAGTCAAAGTTCAAGATATTGAGTTGTCTTATCAACCTCCTGCCTCAGAGGACATCTTCTCCATCTTTGAAGAACTCCAGCCAAGAGAAGATACACATGAGAGGGAGATAGAACAATGCTATGGATACAGCCCAGATCATATTTCCAAAATGCACACAGTCAGCCCAGAAACTGACATATTTCTCCAGAATTCTGCTGGATGTGCAAATCGAAGAGTCAATATAGACGGGGATGCAGAAGATGATAGTGGTTGGGAAACTATTAGCCAAGTTGAGGAGCAGGCTTCTTGCAATTCTCCAGAAGTGTGTGCCCCATCTGTGAGTGGCATATATCAGGAAAGTTGTGTGTCAGTCGGTGGAGCATATTTGGATGGTCAAATAGATGATGGGAAGTTAAATGGTGAAATCAGTGAGGTTTGCTCGACAGCCACAAGGCAGAGTAGGAAGAAGGTGTCTTCTATAGGTAGATTTTGGAGGACATCACGGCCAAGCAATGGTCATAAGAAGAACAGTTCTGCAGAATTATCCAACGGAAGGTTGTCAAGCTGTAGGAGGTCAAACGTCACCCAAAATTCTGATGCCAAGAATGGTGAAGTGGTTCTAAGCTCCCCGAGTGTAGGGCAGCATTCTCCTGATTCACTGAACCCTCATATTACTCGAGGCATGAAGGGATGTGTTGAATGGCCTAGAGGAGTGCACAAGCACAGTTTGAAGGCAAAACTTCTGGAGGCAAGGATGGAGAGCCGGAAGATTCAACTGCTTCAATCTACGAAGCAAAAAGAACTAACATGAGTATGCTTTTGCAGCCAGAGACTTGTACCTCCATGATCATGCCGGGCTCACCGAAATTTTATTGCCTGAGATAAACACTTGACCATGCCGGCTTAAACTTGAAGGACAGTGATTCATCGGGCTGGAACGCGAACAGATCTTGTCGGACAATTCCATCCATTGATGATTCATGTGGCCCTATTCCTCAACTAGGGTCTGAATCATGAATATAATGTCTTGTGATAATGATCTCACTCTGCATAATCAACCAGGCTATCAATTTCCGAACATTGATAAATATTCCGATAATTGCTGGTGCACGTACTAGATTGATAACGTATTATCTGATGGTGCAAGCGATAATGATCTATCGGGTCTTCATTGTGCTATTTTTATCATTTTATGTCTCTAAGCAAACATTAATGAACATTTGGGATGTATCAAGCGGTCTTGTCCTTGAAAATTCAAAGTGCCCATTGTACTCGTAGTTTCTTAATTTCTGCAAATTAATCAGCTTATGTATTCTTTGTTTCTCTGCTGTTTCTCATACTGCATTGCAAGTTGAGTGGAATGTTTTTCACTTTTTTGTGCTTGACAAAGGATATCTCATGCATGTTTGAAACTGAAACTAGGCCCATATATATAGCATGCATTCAGAATAAATTTGATCGACTGCCTCTTGGGTTGGGCTTCCTCAGAATGTGGTACCGAATCAAACTACACTTTGTCTAAAGCCATCAACAACAGTGTTATTCATTCTCATCTAGAACAGTGCACAAGTGGTGGTTATTCAATCTCATCAACAACAGTGAATTAAATGTGCTCTAAAGCCAGCAGCAGTTTGCATGAACATTGATCATAAACAAATGTCAAATGGTTCTCACTTCCTCATGTGTGGTGTCTACATCATTATTATAATCGATCGCCACATTGAAAACAACAACACAACCTAACATCCATCGTATTAAAGAGTACATAACCAGGTAACAGCCAATCACAGCCATTCCATCGTACAAACCCTGCACTTAAAAAAGCTTATCGGAGGGGACAAACATCAGTAATGCCCATAAAAGAGTCGTACATATGAGCCTAAATATTGCATTACGCAATCTGTATCCTGCAAGTCGATGAGATTCTGATTCCAGGACAACCTAAAAGCCCTTGGATCTCCTTCCTTCCTCGTGATGGCTTGGTTGGCCGGTCGACGGTGGGCCCTTCTCCCATTTCTAAGGCTAATACGTAGTATTAGAACAGCTACTTAGGATTAATTAACTCGGGAACGCTGACATCATTCATGATGTCACGTTGGCCCCATGACGGAACCTCTGCGGTCGTCCTCATGTCATTCAATTCCAAGCAAGAGTTGACACCCGAGCCCGCCTCGCGGCCACGTGTCCTGAGCTCAGAGGCGTCCAGCAGAACTGCGGCTGTCGATAGAGGTCGCAGTCGCCGGAAAGAGAGATGTTAGCGTCAGTATACAATCCTATGGCCAGTGTAAATAAATGACGTGCAGAAAGAAGAAGAAGAGGGTAGACTAGTAAAAAACTTGACGACATTAATTTATTGATGGATATAAGTATGCAGCGGTGAATGATATGTACAGTGATGGTGGTGGGGATGTTCTTGAGTGCGTAGACGACAAGGTCGAGTGGGTCCCATCGATGAAACAAATACTAATAGAAAATTTTGTTCCTTTTCTCTCGTCCGTCATCGCAATCCATCAACAATACCATTAATTACTTACTAGTAATCTCGCAGCAGAATCACCAGGAACACTAGCTAATCATGCGCAAGAATCTGCCTCGGTTACAGGTGTCGTTGCTCCATTGGTTAGAGAATAGCGCACCCGCGTGGGCCTGGGTCCCACTTGTCTATTGAACGAGGGCCCCAAGTGGAGCTCGGCCAACCGGATACGAAAGAAGACGCGAATGAGACGTATTATTTGGCACTATAAATAATAATCGGAAGCCTTCGTCTCCTGCAACGAGTTGGCGCTCGAAATCGACTTCTCGAAGACACTGTCGACGGTCTCCGATTGATCATGATGACGAAGTCGCGGAGGCACGCCGCGGACCGCCTCCTCGGCGGCCCGCACGGCCGCGGGGCCGGCGGCGCGGGGGATCTCCCCGACCTCGCCGAGGAGGACGTCTTCTGGGGTACTGGCGGCGGCGACTGCGGGTGGCGCCGGCCCGAGCCCGACCGCGCGCGGCCGTGGGTCGGCCGCCGCGAGGGCGGCGGCGGCGGCGGGCTCTCCCTGGCGCTCAGCAACGGGGACGGTCCCCGGCGGCACGCGGCGTCGTCGGCGCCGGTGGAGGTGCCGGTCTGGCCCAGCTTTCTCCGGGACGAGCCTGCTGCGGGGCGGGAGGAGGAGGACGAGGAGGAGGGGCGGTGGATGCCGCCGCACGAGCACCTGGCGAGGGAGAAGGGGAGGAGCTCGGCGACGTCGTCGGTGCTCGAAGGCGCGGGCCGGACGCTCAAGGGACGGGACATGAGCCGCGTCCGCGACGCCGTGTGGAGCCGCACCGGCTTCTTCGGTTGAAGAAGCTCCCTTTTACTGCATGTCAGCTGCAATATTCTGGCTCTTGTTCATAGTAAAAATGGATCTGAATGATTTGGCGTTTGTAATTCGATGCCGATCCATCTTGTTCTTGATGTAATATATATATATATATATATTTCTATTCTATTATATCTTTTTTCGTGCGATCATGTGGTGCTCGTTCTTCTAAACAATTAATTACATGATGATGATGATGATGATGATGATGATGATGATATATTGATATGCATATATTATAATGAAGAAGAATATTAATTCATTGTCTGTTCTTTATTTTTCATGGCATCATCATCATGAAAATATATTGGCAAAGAATGCTTACTTTAATAGGGAAATGAAATTGAGATGTGATACGATTGCATGGCGCCAATTAGTCTTGTCTTGAACACACAGTTGAATAACTATGCATGCACCGCATATATATCTGATAATTATCAACCGTTGGGAGTCAATTTCCATTGTTGTCACCTGTGGAGCCCATTATTAATTGTTACCCAATTACATGATCCATGCCAACCCAAATTTAAATTGCAATTTTTCCTCATGTCATGTCACTGGCTTTTGAGGGAAAGGGACAGTGGCTAGATTTTAACACCAGTGATCCAAAAGAATTTGACCGGCTCAAATTTGGAAGGTAAGTAATATATCTATGTGGTTTTGTGTGGATTTCTACAAGCACTCCAAAAGAAAGAACATGGCTTAGGGAAGCTTTGCATTTTCTTTTAATGGAATCATTTCGGAAGATATATATGTGGACATGCATAGGCAAGAAAATAATATCTTCAAGCCCAGTCCATTAAGGCCCATCTAAAATTTAAAAGTCTCACATAACAGGCCTTTTGAGTTGCGATCTAATTTGCAGCCTATAATTGACGCGATGTGTAATTGCAGCTAACCATACACCTAAATTAACTAAGTGATGCAATTGAGAATACTGCAAGCCTCTTTATAGGGAACCAAATATTTCCTCCATTGATTGTTTTATGAGCAAGGGTTTCCTCTACGAAAATTCACCTGCACATACTTTGTGTTTCGTGATGTTTGCAAATAAAATTTGTATGAATTTAGGAGTATTAATTATAATTGTAATTTTTTAAAATCGCTTCCTTATTCTTAACAACTTGCAAAATGTTCACTCATTTTATAGTTTTGCATCAATGATATAAAATATATATAGAAGGTCAATTAGTGCATTAGAATAATAAACTAAGTGAAAATAAAAACACATGGCAATATGTCATCAACAAAAAGTGCTCACTTTTCCCCTCCCACTGTAGTAATGGAATTGGTGACCACGCATTTTGGACGATGATGTGTCTCTAAAGGTGCGTGCTTTCAGTAGTGTTCTCAAAAATCAAAATCATATATATATTCAATATTTCAATGGTGAAGTAATGTCCCAAAGTTGGGTCAAAAAATATATCAAAATTAATAATCAAAACCCTAATGAAATTGATCAGCACTTGATTGAACCAATCAAAATTAATGATGAGAACTAAGAAAATCATAAAATCATCACAACAAATGAAATCTCATACACCAAAAGAAAGGCAAAAAAATATTTGCAAGGAAAAAATCTGGCAAAAAAGCAAAAGTATAAAATCAAAGAAAAAAATCATGCACTATATGTATCCATCCGGAAGGAATATATACAAGCTTCATATAATCATATATATACCATTTAAATTTTTTATAAACTAGAGACTAGAATCAACTCATGCATGGTACTAAATATAAAAAAACATGTCCCAACGATAGGTATGTCTTCTGCATGGTACTCCTCTTTTTCATTCTCTCCTTGCAACTTGTATTTCTTAAATTTTTTTGATAAATAAAAATTTTTTACTTAAAATAAAATAAAATAAAATTGATTCTGAAGTGAGAATGGTCTCGAGTCTCTCCAAAGAGGAAGAAATGTGGAGTTTGGAGGCATTTTTCAAGTACAAAAAGTTTTTCTTCTTATCTATTGGTTTTTTTTATAGTCAAATTCGCCTATATCAGATTTCACCATATATATATATATATATATATATATATTAATATATATATAATTCTCCTAATTGATATGCCTAATAATTTTTATAATAATTATATTTAATAAATTACCCATAATTATTGACGAATTATATTAAAAAAATTATAAAACATATTTTTAGAAGAATATAGCAACATTTATATATATATATATATATATATATATAATAGGTTGGAATAAGAACCTTTCAATAATATTAAAATCATTAATATTCACTAATGTTTTTGTCTTATTAGTTGCGACTTAACTGCCAAAATTTTGATTTAACGATCCGATCAAACTGAACACTAAACGACAACCTGCAAGCGTGCATCACGTTGACCACAGTACAATCCGTGTTAGATCCGGAAGTTATCCGCAGATGACCAAACTATTTGCATGGCAAAACCCCATTGGCAACAAGGCTTCATTTTTCGTCGTCGCCCGACAAAATCTTCCCCCACCAATACGAGCACAAGACTCTCCTTCCACTAATTCTATCCCCAATCAATTAGCACGCCCCTTTTAATCTTGTCTTCTTTACCGTTGACTTCGGCCATGACATAAGCTTCACTACGAGTATAAGATGAGCCCTAAACGAAGGCATTCGCTACCATAAATATCCATCCCAGTTGAACAGAGTTGTTCCAGCTGGTAGCTTTTCAGGATGAGTACTTGTGCTGTCAGTGCTCCTCTTGCGTTTGTCTTCGTCTTCTTGCTACTTTGCCATGCTCCTGGGTGTGTTTTGGGCGATGGCGACGCCTATAATAACGGGAGCTTCGTTCAATTCAATGTCGGGGTGATCCTGGACATGGCGACGTGGGTTGGGAACGTGAGCTTGACTTGCATGAAGATGGCGATGGAGGATTTCTACGCAACACATGCTAATTACAGAACCAGAGTAAACCTCATCAGCAGAGACTCCGTGGAAGATGTTGTCGTCGCTGCTTCTGCTGGTATTCCCCTGATTGCTAATTATGTATATGTTTCATGATCGATCTAGTTCTCTATTTTCTCTTACATTTTTCTTCGAATTTATTCAATTGAGTTCAGCTGTAAAGCTGCTAAGCAACGATAAAGTTCAAGCCATCATCGGGCCGCAGACGTCAGTGCAGGCCAAGTTCGTGGCGGAGCTCGGCAACAAGTCGCAGACTCCGATCATCTCCTTCTCCGCCACCTCCCCCTTCCTCGCCTCCTCCCGCACCCCCTACTTCGTGCGCACCGCCCTGGGCGACTCCAGCCAAGCGGAGGCCATCGCCGCCCTCGTCCGCTCCTTCGGCTGGCGGCAGCTGATTCCCATCTTCGAGGACACCGAGTACGGCACCGGCATGATCCCCTACCTCGTCGACGCCTTCCAGGCCAACGACGCCCGCGTGCCCTACCGCTCGATGATCCCCCTCATGGCCAACGACGACCAGCTCACCGCCGTGCTCTCCGACCTCAAGACCATGCATCCCAGAGTCTTCGTGGTGCACGCCTCCGACGCCCTCACCGCCCGCCTCCTCGTCAAGGCAAGGGAGCTCGGCATGATGACCGAAGGCTACGCGTGGGTGGTCACCTACGGCCTCACCGACCGCTTCAGCCTCTTGGACTCCGACGCCGTCGAAGCCATGCACGGCGTCTTGACCGTGAAGCCGTTTGTGTCGGAGTCCGACCGGCACAACAACTTCAGCGCGAGGTGGATCTCGAAGTTTCTACGAGACCACCCCGCCGCCAAGCAAGTCCAGAAGCCAAGCGTGTACGCGCTGTGGGCGTACGACACCGCCTGGGCCATGGCATTGGCGGCAGAAATCGTCGCTTCGGCAGCTCCGGCTTCTCCGTCGTCGTCCCCTCAATCTATCGCCACAGCTAACCGGTCAGCTCTGACGGAGCTGGAAACGCTCGCGTCGTCTCCTAATGGCCGCCGATTGCTCGAGTCGATGTACGACGTAAATTTCGACGGCGTCACCGGAAATTTCAATTTGAAGGATCGGCAGGACAAATCTTCGCCATTTGAGATCATCAACATCGCCGGCGGCATGGCGAAGACAGTGGGGTTTTGGACGCAGGACCATGGCGTGTCAGGCAAGTTGGATTCGAAGGCGAGCCTCGAGCCCGTGGTGTGGCCGGGAAACCCCTTGGGCGCGCCCAAGGGCTTGGACTGGGAGAGCGGGCGGAAGCTCAGGATCGGGGTGCCGGCGAAGAAGGGCTTCGGCGAGTTCGTGAACAGGGAGTGGAATCCTTTGACGAAGAAGAACGGGAGCGGCTTCTGCATTGAGGTGTTCGATCTGTTGATGGCGTCGCTGCCCTACAACGTGCCTTACGAGTACATTCCCTTCGAGGATCACAAAGGGGAGATGAAAGGCAGCTACAATGATCTCGTCTACCAGGTCTTCTTACACGTACGTAATACATATAAGATTTCTTACATGATCTTAGCTTTATTTGAGTAATTAAATAGCCAATAATTTCGAAAGAAACCTTAGAACTTCGATGCAGTCGTGGGAGATGTGACCATCACACAGAACAGGTCCCTGTACGTGGACTTCACAGTGCCGTTCACTGAGCTGGGGATGTCGATGGTGGTGCCGATCAAGGACGACCGCGGCAAGAGCGCGTGGATCTTCTTGAAGCCTCTCACCACCGAGCTCTGGTTGACCACCGGTGCCTTCTTTTTCTTCACAGGCTTCGTGGTTTGGGTGCTCGAGCACCGCATCAACGACAGCTTCAGAGGCCCACCTCTGCATCAACTCGGCACCATCTTCTACTTCTCCTTCTCCACTTTAGTCTTCGCTCACAGTAAGCGCGCATACGTTACATCAACAATTAGTCAACCCTTACAGGTGTCCCGCTAATTAAAAGTCTTCGTATATATTACGCTGTTTCAGGGGAGAAGGTGACGAGTAATCTCACAAGGGCTGTGGTGATCGTGTGGGTATTTGTGGTGCTCATCCTCACATCAAGTTACACTGCCAGCTTGACCTCGATGCTCACAGTGCAGCAACTTCACCCCACTGTGACCAACCTTCATGATCTCATAAGGCGCGGGGAGTACATTGGATACATGGGCGACCCTTCCATGTTGGGATTTCTCAACATCGATAAGTCAAAGCTCAAAAGGTACAATTCCCCTGATGATTACGATGAGGCACTCTCCAAAGGCAGTGCAAGAGGTGGTGTTGGTGCCATTATTGATGAGATTCCCTACGTCAAGGTCTTCCTTTCCAAGTATTGCGGCAAGTACACCATGGTAGGAAATATCTACAGGACTGAAGGGTTTGGCTATGTACGTAATGGAATTGAAGTTAATTTCTTCCTCTCTTTAATTTGTTGAATCAATTAATTAGAAAATATGATTTGTTTCATTGCATTTAAAACTGTGTATAATCTCGCAGGCCTTTCCTAAAGGATCACCGTTTGTTGCAGATATCTCAAGGGCAATACTCAAGGTGACTGCAGAGGTGGAGAAAAAATTGTACAGGAACAGAACTACTTGCCCGGAGCAAAATAGCACTCAAACATCAGACAGCCTCTCGTTCAACAGCTTCTGGGGGCTTTTTCTCCTCACCGGAAGCACTTCCGCTGCTGCTCTTTGCTTGTTCATAGCTTTCTTCTTATACGAGCAACGCCACAAGCTAATTAGCACAACCGATTCAGAGGGCTCGGTTTGGCAGAGGCTTGCTGTAATGGCGAAACTATTTGATCAAAAAGATGAGTCCTCGTATGCATTCAAGAAGGGCCACCCCAAGGTTGAGGAAATGAAGAAAGAACATGAACACAAAGATTGGGTCTGCGATAAATCGAACTCACAGAGCCCGTCGTCAGACTTATCCCTATCTCACTCTTACTGCAACTCTGGAACGGAGGAAGAAGAGAGCTCTGAGAAAAAGTACAATATGCATCTCTAGATTTATTATAATGTTGTACGTAGCAGATGGATGGTTACACGCGCGCTTAATGCATTAACTTCTTAATTTGTGAATCGAAATATAAACTGCATGTTAATTCGCAACGCGAATCACAACTGACATTAATTTAATCTCCTTATTACATACGGAAGGAAAAAGAGAAAACCCAGATGCATCTGATGAAGTGAACTCAAATTAACTATTTAGGTCTTGAAGAAATCAAGATGATGATCGAGCAACAGCTAGCTGATTAGTTCAATTCTTCGGGGGGTCAGGTACGACGCAACAGCAATTGTAGCAGTCTGGTGCAAGCGGATCGTCGCCGACAGGCTCAGGGATGCAGTAACCACAGCCGTTTTTGAGGCAGTCTGCATAGCATGCATCTTTTCCGGTGCAAGGATTAAGGTAGAAGCATTCCTCCGCAAGAGCTGCAGTTTTTGGCACATAGACCAGATTCAGAGATCGATTCTGCAACTAAAGGGGAAGAGGATTCCGATCTAAGTGAGTAAATGAGATTTGCTGCTTACCGGGATATGTCGAAGACAGAAGCAAGCTGAGGAAGAGATTGAGCAGCGTTATAGAGGGCTTGAGCGCCATGTTTTTGGTCTTTGAAGAAGGCCGGTTACAATTGCTAGATTTTTCGGAAGCTGTGCTTCTTATAAAGTTGATCATTTCAAATCATTGTGCTAAGTATTAATTAACTGCATTCATTTGTCACAACGTACGTGCCCGTGTCACAACTTATGAACGAATGAATATAGATTTTAAGCGACTGAATATAGATAGAAAGAGAATGAATATGTTCAGCGACGGAATATGAATTGAAAGGGAATGGATATGAACATATCCATTCCTTTTCTATCCATGTTCGATCGCTTGAAGCCTATATCCACTCAGTCCATAGAAACTTATATGGGTAGGCTGCCCATATAAGTTTTTTTCTTTTGACAACGGGTGGATTGATCATTAATTCATTGTATTAATTAATTATAATTTGAATTCATATCAACTATTCTGGCAATTACTTTTAGATTTAAGATTAATGTAAACCTGCTGCCATATCTTTATTAATTATTAATGCTGTGACTAAATTTCTAAAGTTGCTAATTTTTGTGTCGATCCCAACCATAATACCTATTAATTTTGAACACCAAATTTATATTTTAAAGTACGAGGATTAAACTGATAAAATCTTAAAACTAGGTCAGAATGAAATTAATCCTAATTAGGAGATGATATT
Organism: Canna indica; assembly: GCA_034359265.1. Taxonomy (NCBI): domain Eukaryota; kingdom Viridiplantae; phylum Streptophyta; class Magnoliopsida; order Zingiberales; family Cannaceae; genus Canna; species Canna indica. The sequence continues at coordinate 71,199,942 of CP136897.1, forward strand.
AGAAAAAGACAAATATAATTAAGTTGATGTTATGTTTAGTACGTTGAATATATATATATATATATATTATTAATTATATGAAATAAATGAATGATGAAAATATACTTGTAGATTGTCCCTATGTGGATTATGGACTGATTCTCGAATATATTGATGGGTTATTAATACATAGAAGCAGTATCTCTTCCTATTTATGAAATATATGACTAAAAGAGCAACTAATAAAAATTTAGTAAATTTCTAAAATCAAATTAAATTCTCAAATTCGAAGTATGATAGTTGAAGTTTCTAGATCCAGAATAAAAAATTTATAATATTTATTTTACCTCTTCATAAAATTATAAGTCTCTAATGTATTATAGACTTTTGTCGAAATTAAAATAGATCACTCAAAATTTGTATTTTTAAAAGTTTGAGAATCAAATTTATAAAATCTTAAAACTAGATCATAATGAAATTAACCCTATTTTCAAAATAAGAATTGTTATTACATCTACGTATCCCTTTTTTAATTTGTTTAATCCTAGACTAGAAGGAGATGAGATTAAATATATATATACAAATTATTATCATTCCTTATTTTACTTTATAACATATCTTATTCAATGAAATAAATGAAGGATGAAAATATACTTTGCATCTACCTTTGATTGTCCTATATGGAATAATTTTTAGAAATAGTGAATAATTCTCTGAAAAGAAAAGTGGATGTATATAATTCTTAGTTTGTAACTTTGAGGAGACATTTGGTATTATGGGAAAGGTAGGAAAGAAATATTTTTCCTATTTGATTTTTTTGCTCAAATTTGGTGACATAAAATAAAGTTAATTCTCATGAAAACTCATTTCCAAAATAATTGGAAAAGTTTTTTTCCCATTTCAAGCTAAGGGAAGATGTTTCCTACTCCCACTAAAAAAATTGGTCAAAGAGGAACTTCAATCTTCAAGGAATGAATGCTTGATTATTCAAAATTTCCACAAACGGCTTAGAATCAATTTCAATGGTCACCGGTAAAAAAACTCTATTCTTTAATAAACAACAAAGCAGTTTTAATAGCCATCGTCTCAAAATAAAGAGAGCAGAGGCCCCTCTACAAAATAAGCCTTCCTCGTGAAGGCAATTACCCTAATGATTTCCTTACTGTTACACATCGTCTAAGTTTATCTCTAAAAATGGATCTCACATAGGAGGAGCGTAACCTACGACTAAACCATAAAAAAAAAACACACTAGAGTATTTCAATAAGAACAATTGAAATCATCATTTCAACAAAGAGTTCTCTACACAAATATTCAACATCAATCTAAAAATAACTAAGAAAATATCTAAGCAGTGGATGACGCCTCCTCCTCTAGGACTCTAGCTACCCAACTCCAACTATCAACATATCTATAAATCTGAGGCAACAACAAGAAACATCAGCGGAAAGCTGAGTAGCAGAATCAATATGTCAACAATAAGGACAATAATCATGATGCGATGACACTGTCAAATGCAACAATATATGACTCTGCAATAATATGCAACATGTCAACAACAAGACACATTTTCACCCATCAAATAATGCAACTCATACCAATCAAGAGCGTACTGGACAAGTGGGTTTCCCACGCACTCTCGCACCTCGATAGTGGCACCTCAAGCCCGCTCCAGCTGAAGGTGCGACCATCCAAGGATAGTCCGCCGACGTCTAACAGCGCGATGCCGTATGTGCAACTCGAGTGAAAGTTTCGTGATCATCGGTGTCACCGCCCATACACCTTGGACAATAAATCAACAATGTCCGGGCTTGTGCCCACAACGGTTATAATGCAGCATGTCATCAACAACTGACCTACGGTACTAGCAACAATAACTGATACAATAATAAGCAGCATGATAGCTAGATCTCACCATATGACAATCACAACAGATCTACGATGCTAACGACAATGCTACAACAACTATCAACTGAAGATGCAATCAGAATAATTCATGTTAGTAAATACAACTTATAACAACACTAACCATGTGCACAATGCCTAACATAATATTATGCTCAATAATCATCAATGAACAACAGCTAATTAGACTCATGCAATTATCAACATGACATGTTCAACAACATAATGCAACAGGAGATCCACGGATTTCAGAAGCAAATCAAGCAAATAGAAGCAAGGGGTAAAATCATCAATTTACCAATTCAACATTCATTGGCTACAACAGGAGTCAACTCACATCCAACACCACTATCTATACTCTAAATCACCAACTGATAAAGAATATATAACTATTCTACGTTAATTAACTACTATCAAACTGAATTAATCCTATTAAATTACCAACTAATACTGAAAAATAGAAAAGACCTATCAGATGACCTTTGATCAGAAACTGACACCACCATCATGTTCAGAATATGAAAACCTACAACTTTAGTATTCACCTCGTCTCGATCCGACGATCCTACGATCAAATCCAAAAATATCTTAATATTCTACAAATTAACCTCATTTCATGCGATACAGCTATCTTCTTAATTAGTCTATTTATTAAATCAAATAAAAGGCCATCTCTCTCACTCGTCTCCTGCCCCCGACCTCCATGCCTGACGCTGCGCCTCTTCTCCACTGGGGTCCACGCCGGGCGGACCTCCCGGCCGTCGGCAACCACCCGCCGCCCCCCTTCCGGTCTCTCCGCGGCCTCCGACGCCAGTGAGACATCGGCCGGTCCGCAGACAACAGCAGAGGCTGCCGCGGCTCAATGATCGCCCAGGCCATGAGGCCCGACGACACACGCAGCAACACCGGCTTTCAGAGCCAACCCTACACCTCGATAGGTCCCGCCGCCTTCCCTCCACCTACTCCTCTATATCGCCGATGAACGAAGATACAGTAAAACCATGATTAAACAACAAAGATATATAGAAGACTCCTACCTAAAAACTCCTCCAAACTTCAATCTTCACCGGAGTCTTCTCACAGCCGCCGCCTCACTACTGCCGTCGCAAGTCTCGATCCTCCGCTGCCGCAAGTGGAAGACAAGAAAAAAAAAACGTAGATCTCTAGGTTTGGTCTGCTTTCTTCGTCTGTAGTACTTGGACCTAGCTGAACTGAGACCTTAGCGCAACTCACCTTTTTCTTCTCATCTAAGCAGTCAGCCGATCTTTGTCCCATATGAAAAAATAAAGGCGTGGGAGGACGTTGTAGATGTCCGGGATGGACCCCTCCAAGAAAGATATTTACAATAAGGTCCCTCATTTTTTTCAGGTCATAACACTTACAATTAAACTTGCACCATCAAAATCCTCATTATTTAAATGAACCATCACAGTTGACTTTAAATCATCTGATGTTTGAGGGAGTCCATTTGATAGCTGAAATAGATATATGAATATTACCCTTAGACCTAAGCACATAAGAATAATTGGCAATAAAGGGCTATCGTTTTGTCGTTCGTCCTAGATTTTAGGAGTTATCGTTGTGTCATGTAAGCTTATAAAAGACTATCTAACAAGTGGTATCAGAGTCAATACGAGAGAGTGTCAGGTTGTTTGAGAGGAAGAGTTTGTCGTGCGAAGAGAATTTAGAGGGAGAGAGAGCCAAACGTCCCTATTGTAGGAGATTTGTACATTCTTCTGGAAAAAAAGGTGAAAGAAGATTTCATTGGATTCCCGTGAAGAGAACATGAAATGGACAATCTCACGCGAGTCTCTATGGAGAGCGCAGGGGACGATCTCACCATGTTACCGTGGAGAACACAGGGGACGAAAGACAATCTCGCTGGTCCTCGCGACGAGCACATGAGATGAAAGAGACAAAAGAGATAAAAAGACAAAAGAGATGAAAGAGACGTATGTGATGGAAATAGACATTTGCTTGCGACGTTGGGCGGAAGATGATGGATTGAAAGCTAGTGTTGAGGGGGAGTGTCCAAGATAAAACGACACTAGTTTCATGATAAAAAAAATTTGACCAAGCCTCATAGTTTATCATTTAAATTAGCTTTATTAATGTACATTTATGGCTAAGCCTATAAAAGGCTTTTTAATTTCATGAATAAATGCAAAATGGACCCAGTATAAAAAAATTAAAAAGTACCTTTGGAAGGAAGATACTCACGTTTATTTTGTTATTATTTTCTCAGCAATTTTCCAAAATTAAATTTTGGTTAGGGGAAATTTCTAAAATCATATTTAAAATTTTAAAATTCTCAAAATCGGAATTGAATGGATCGGATATCCATTTTACCCATGGGCCTTGATTAAAAATTTAAAAATCTATAAAAAAACTTTTAAAAATAATTTTAATTTATAAAAAAAATTATAATAAAACTGATGTATTAAAATCTAAAAGGAAAAATGTTTAAAATGGTCCCTAAATTATTTCAAAATTTTCATATTGGTCTCATAACTTTTTCAGCTCAATTGGGTCTTTAAAAATTTGTAATTATCAGTTTAGTCCCTGGTTGTGACCCTGCCATTAAAAAATATCAACTTTTTTTCGCCCGAAGATGTACTTGATTGGCCAGCTAGGGTCAGGATAGGGATTGGCGCTGCTCGTGGTCTCATACTCTCATGCAGACCACGAGAACGTTAGCCACGTAGGTATTTTTTTAACGGCATGGTCACAATCAGGGATCAAAATGATAATTATAAATCTTTAGGGACACAATTGAGCCGAAAAAAGTTATAGGACCAATATGAAAATTTTGAAATAATTTCGGGACCATTTTAGATCTTTTCCCAATATAAAAATATATATTTTTCAAACTCTTTAATTCGTTACAGATTTTTTCAAAAGTCTATAAAACTAAATTTAAATTAAAAATTTTGATAAATTTTGATGAATTTTTTTTTGAACTACAACACATCTTTTATATTTTTAAAAAATATTTCATTAATTAAAATTATTTTTATTTTTTAAATTATAAAGCTATTATAGACTTTGGGCAAAAGTCTCTAGACTTTCACCCATGGTCTGTTTGTTTCGTTAAAAAATGAGGGACTAGACTGGATTTCGGGATATATCCCTTGTTTATTTTGTAAAAAGGAGGGATAGGATTTCAAATCCTATTCTTGACAGGATTTCTACCTCTTTTCGCATACCGAGAAAATTCTCGGTACATCAAATTGAGGCGGAGGACACCGTTGATAAAAGACATGTCTACCCCTCTCGTCTCCATCTCTCTCCCGTCTCTCTCTCTCCCATCCTTCCTAACCCAGGCACGTCATCTTCCTCACTGCGCTTCGGCGATCGCCCCCACGCGCCGTCGTGCCCCTCCACCACTAGATGCGCGTCGATCGCCAAGCCGCACTCGGATGCCGCCCTCTGTACCACCAGCGGCGACAATGATGCCCACGTCAGCACCGCAACACGATCGGGGAAGTTGAGGCGGGAGGACGACGCTGACGAACTCAGCTCGCAAAGTAAGAAGACAGCGGTGTCGTGGGCCGTCGTCGCCACCTCCGGGCTGGCGTAGGAGCTGAGCCAGAGGTGATCAACATGCCTCTGACGGCCGAAGGCAATAAGGATGTCGAGTATTTGCGGTGGTTGGACCAGCAGCCGCAAGTCTTAGTGCTGTTCGTCTCTTTTGGCAGTGGGGGGACCCTGTCAATGGCGCAGACGACGAAGCTCGCTCTGGGGCTGGAGATGAGTGGGCAGCATTTCCTCTGGGTTGTTCGGAGCCCCACCGATTGCGGCGACGTCAGCAAGGCATACTTCACCGCGTAGAGCAAGGCGAACCTATTCACGTTCTTGCCGGAGGGTTTCGCGGACAAGACGCAGGAGGTGGGTCTATTGGTCACGTCGTGGGTGCCGCAGGTGGCGGTGAGTCGTACTGGTCGCAGAGGTCGGGGAGAGGGCGGATGAGTCACCAGAGTGATCGCCCGACGGCCGAGGAAGGCGAGGAAGGCGGCGCTCGGGCGGGCATCGGGGTAGAGAGGGAGACGAGTGAGGGAGAGGGTTGTTTTAGATTTATGGATTTAATAAATTGATTAATTAAATAATAGAGTTGTATCACATGAAATGAGATTGAATTATTTATTATTAGAATATTTTTGTAGTTGATCTTATAATCGTCGGATCGAGTCTAGGTGAATACCAAAGTTGTAAATTTTCGTGTCCTGAACGCATGGTGGTGTCAGATTTCAAATTTGAGATTGTTTGGTATGATTTTTATATTTTTCGATATTATCCTATTGTTATACTTTTAGGTTAATTGAAAATTAGTTGAAAATTTATTAGTTAAACTAAAACTTCTTATTGTATTAAAGTATTTGATACTATATATTAAGATTTTTTTACATATTAATCAATTTTAAGACTAATTTACAAGGGTATTTTAGTCATTTTGTCATGTACAATACTTTGTTATAGCGAAATAAATATGGTATAGCTATTGTCCCAGGACATCTGATGTTCTGTCCTTGTCCCTATCTGGTGTTCTGTGACGAGCAATTTGCGAAACAAACACGGTACCAAAGTATATAAAATTAAATTTAAAATTAAAATATTAAAATATTTTTTGTCCAAAATATTTTCATAGACTCCAGCACATCTTTTATATCACATATATATTTTATGTGAATTAAATTTTGTTTTTTACAATTAAAAAATTATTATAAATAAAAGTATCTAATTCATTAGAGATTTTTGTGCAAAGTCTAATTTCATAATTTTTTTAAAAAATATTTGAATTTATAAAATAATTTTTTAATCATACAAAATATCTATTATGATCCAAACAAATATTTTACATCAAAATATTTTATAATTTTTAATTTAAATTTAAATTTATAGATTTTGTGCAAAAGTCTTTAATGCATTAGAGAGTTTAAAAGTATATTTTTTTATACTCTAATATCTCGTTTTTATCATAAAAAATATTTTATAAATTTAAATTATATTTTTAATATTTTTTATTTTTGTTTAATTTTTTATCAGGAGTAAAACGGGTATTCAATCCATTAGGTGTTGTTTGGTTAGCGAAAACTATTTTTTGGTTTGATTTCAGTGAAACTGAAAACTTGGTTTTTGTTTTTAGTTTTCAGTTTTATAAAAACACGTTTGGTTAAGAAAAAGAACATCGATTTTAGTCCGTTTAAACCAGTGAATATTTTTTTGGTTATAAAAAATAATATTAATTTTTCTTGAACATTTTTAGTAGTAATTAAATGTTTAGTTAGTTTACAAAATTAAATGTTTGTTAATATTGTTATAAAATATTTGTATGATTTAATTAATTAAGTTATTGATAATTTAAGATTTTTTTTTCAATTAGATATAAAAATTAATTAATAGTTATTACAAAGTTTTAAAAAAATAAGTCCAGTGGTCTAAAATTAGTTTTGATTAAATTATAAATAAATCAACATTAAAAAAATTAAGTTATTTAAAATTTGAGTTTGAGTAAATTAGATATAAATTGATTTAATTAATTTGTAAATTTAAGATAATAATTTGAGTTGAAAATGATAATTTTTATTATTTTTATTTTTAAAAATTAGATATAGTTTGATTTATTTTTAAATTAATTAATTTTATAAAAAAATATTTATAATTACAAAGTTGTCACTGTGTTTTGATAACGAAATCGACAGTCTCGAAACCACAGAAAATAACATTATGGTGTTTTCATTTTTATTAAGAAAATTGATTTCGTTTTCATTTTTATTCGGTTTCATGAAAACGCTGAATCAAATATATTTTCGTAAGCAATTTTGATTTCAGTGAAATCGAAATCATGAAAACAGACTTGGTTTCGCTAACCAAACACTAGGTTCCGATTTTAAAAATTTTGATTCCCAAAATTCGAATAAGAGAATTTCTCACTCTCAAAATCAGATTTTGAAAAATTGTTGCTATATTTTTATCTGATTGTATTCAATATGGTGTCATTTCTCAAGTTCTCAAATCTTCCAAACAACTGTGTCCCCAACCAAGCATGAAGAGAAAGAAATATTTTTAAGACATGGGATTACTGAAAAGCGGAAAAGTATACAATGCTTTTTGAAGAACAGAATAATATAATCAGCCATAATTCAGCAAGCCTATTTTTGAGTATATGCCAAACTTTTAGTACTTATAATAATTAAGGTTTCAGCATCTTGAATTCTCTGATATTATTCAAGCATCTTATTCAAAGGCTCTCCTTTCATGAAAAGATGAATTAGAATACCAAGATCAGAGCTCACACAGAGAAATATTAAAAATAAAATACCCTACTTACAGGAAGAAGAACAATAGGAGCTAGGTAATCATTTACAAACACCATGCAAAACAGAGATCAAAACACATGACAACAAATCTCAACACTACTATGCCACCTGCTCACCCATTCCTTTTGCAGCAGCAGCATCAGCAGGAGAAGAAGGAGAAGGAGCTTCAAGTCTACTGAAAACTCTGTAAGCAGAAACCAGCGACAGCGCTATGAAGCACACGAAGGCCACAAAATGCAAAGACAATGACACCTTAGCCTTGTTGCAGAACTTCCCATAGTAACTGCATCCTTCACTCCATGAGACCTCCGTGTTCCCCTGATATGCCAAATACACCACCTCAGTGGCTGCTGATCCTGATGTCACCATCAAATACGCCACAACCTGAAACAAAAATCATCAATAGCAAACGCAAGCCAACTCATCACAGATTGTAAACATCATGCTTATGAGATCTGTGCATGTGACCTGGTCCAAGATGAAGAAGAGCCAGTCACAGTTGAAGCATCCGAGACATGAGAGGATAACAGAGGCAGAAGCATATCCCAAAGAGATGGCGTTCATGGAAACCAAGTACCTACAGTTGCATGAACAAAGCAAGCATCAAAGAGAATGGATGAAGACGAAGTGACGTTAAAGTAATGGATAATATATCAATACTTGAGTCCGGTGATGTTGCTGAAGCCCAATTTGCCGTAGGCGTCAGTGGCCTGCTTGTTGGTGGCCATGAGCCACAAGGAGGCAGCAGCGAGGGGAAGAACAGTGAGCCTGAGTGAGAGGTCGAGAAATCTGAGGAGGCTACTACTGCTGCCATGGATTGAGGAGGTGGGAGTGGGTTCAGCTCCACTACTCATGTTCCAAGATCATGAACATTAACCCCTGTTGAAGATGAGAGGGAGATGGTCGGAGGAAGACTTAAATGATCAAGGGTACCTGCTACTTTGAAGCATTGGCCGCGTACTCAGAGTGCGGTAGGTGAGACTTCAAGTGGAGGGCTGGCTTTTTCCAGTGAAGCAATCATGGTTCATGGAGTGGCATGGCTGGAGTTTAATTGGAGAAAATTACCATGTCCAGTATATATATTTTTTCCCAGAGTATAACAGTATTGACTTCATGGTCGTCCCAAGAAATAAATGAACTCAGGAAGTAGACTAATCACTACAGAAAAGTTCTCAGGATTAATCAGTCTATCAATGTATGTGTAAGATTAGTAAATGGCTCGAGTTGGTGAACATGTAATTATTTTGATTTCTCAGTGATCAATTTGCTACTTTGTTAAGGATTTTTCCAGGTTAAAATAATTAGTTAAGATGTGAGGTCATGCTGACTTCACCTAAAAATGGGATAATTACACCTGACATTTCTTTTGCTAAACTTTTGGGCCACTGATTAGCTAGAATTATATCAATAAGGCTTAAAAAAACACTTCATAATGCATGTTTCGTGTCTCCATTTAATTGCTTATCAAGAAAGTTACCAGCCATTAACACAACGTCCTCTCCCTGCAGCAAATTTACCCAATGGGGAATCCGGAATTGAGTCATGGGGAAGTCCAGACATGTTGCATTTACTAGTTTGTCCTTCCTGTTTATTATTTATTGTCTACGACATATTGTTTGGTAAGCTTATCAAGATACTAATGTTATGTATAATATTTGTAATACCTCAATTTAGTTCCACGTGAGAAATATATATCATTTTAATTAGGTCAATAAATTGGTATATGAAGTTTGTGGACTAGTTATCCCATCAAACGGGTCATAATAAATGATATCAAAGTAAAATCTAGTCCTAGGCGTGATGAGAGAGCATATGTGAGAAAGAAATGCTCGGGAGCTATGGTGGAATCGACACTAGGCTAGGCTTCATATGCCTTCGACTTTGATGTGATTGTGAGTTGTGTTCTAGGAAGCACGGACACTTCCCAAGACTGTCGTGTCCGCATGTCCGACACGCCGCGGACACCGACACACGGGAACACTCGTCCGACACACGTGTACGAGCGTGTCTTGACCAGTCAACCTTTTTTTTTGCCCGGACATGACTCAGACACGGCCCGGACACGCCAACCCAGCAGCCTTATGTTTAAAAAAAAATCATAAACCCGAAACCCAATTACCCACTACCCGGTAATAACTAAGTGACTAATCCAATAACTCATTCACCCTAAACCCATTTCTCACACAGTCGCCCATCCCCTAATCCCAGACGCAATCAGCATGACTATTAGGATTCTAGTTAACTTTTTGTTTACATGTGATTATACATGACTATTTCTACTAAGACATACTAATCTAGGAATTTTTTAGAAGATATCAATACATATCTAGGAATTTTGTGTTTACATGAGATTGTGTCTCATGCTTTTGGAAAGGCTTGGAAGTAAAGTAGTAAGTATTTTGTTCATATTGAAAAATTAAAGTTTGACATCAAAAAAAATATCATGACATATATATTGATATGAAATTATGAATTGTGGGTTTTTTAAAAAGAAAAATATTATTTTTTCATATTAATCTATATATGTCATGTCCTTGTCCTGTAAAATTTTAAAATTTATGTGTCCCCGTGTTCGTGTCCGTGTCGGTGCATCCTAGGCTGTGTTAGACTCGATGTGGATCTTGACGACGACATCAAGAAATAAGTGGGAGATATTATAATACTCTAATTTAGTCCCACATCGGAAGTATATTGGATATAGTGTGGAATTATAAAGCTCGGTGAATGTATTATCATCAACTTCAGCTTAAGCATTTTATTTAGATCAATAGATTGACTTATAAAATTGGTGGGCCAATTATCCATCAAGAGGTACAATTTGATACCCAACAGTTCAGCATTTAGAACCTTTGTTATCTGCCTACCATTAAAATATTCATTAAAATTACCAAGTAGATTGCAAGGTAGGTAGTGTACACTGAAAACTCAGGGTTAATTCACATGGCAACAAGCTGCTTTATGTTGATAGGATACACATAGGGCACTGATCCATCAAAAGCAGTGATGGTTAGCTTCTCATAAGTGGCCTCTGTTGGATGATACATGTCCCAGAAGATGTGGTTCCTTCTATTGGAGCAATAGCTGGAGATCGGGATGCAAGCAACCCTGGCCTTCAGTTTACCCAGTCCACAGCATGCAGACTTCACTTCAACAAACCCTGCAACAAATTAAGCAGCAGATCGAAAGCATATTAATTATCATCGAATTATTACACCATAAGATCATATGAAGAGTTCATGTGAATGCTACACACCGTAAGTATCAGGATTGTTGATGAACTCGAGCAATGCATTGTAGGTATCAAAGAAGGAATAGCTCATATCACTTAATTCTATCGACATCTGCTGCAGCAGGGAAGAAGCCCTCTTGTTGTACTCAACCGAGAGGTGATTCGCCTCCACATTGCATTCCCTGGTTCTGTTGTCATGCCTCAGCGCAGGGCAGCAACCTATCGGCCCTCCGCCAATGAACACATACTTGCGCGCACCGAGGTTGTATATCCTCTGACGAACAACATGATCAATTTAATTGGAGAAGAAGAAGAAGAGTTTACGTAGAAAATCAAACACTGTTTGGTTTAGTTTACCCTGAGTTGTTGTTGCAGTGATGAAGCTAATGAATCGATGAATGTTTGGGGAGTGTGCTTGAGCTTGTTGGAGGAGCTGGATCTGACATAACCCAGTATGTCATTGCTTCCGATTGATAAGGCGAAGATGGAGTTGGATAAATGAGCTTGAGCTTTGTAGCTTCCTAGCTGCTGAACTATGGATCCGTAGACTGAAGCATAGTAGTCTATTTGCTTGTTCATTGAGAGGCATTTGTCCTGCATGTGACAGCGGCATGTCTTAATCAGCATGCAGATATTTCAATGGACGAATCGAATCATGTGTTTCTCACTCTGTGAGTCGAGTTGAGAACTCCTGCTCCTCCGGAGGCGAAGTTGACGCCGCTGAGGAAGGTGCCGACGCTGTTCGAAGCGTGGGACAGAGAAAGGTAAGGCGGGGACGGAGGAAGTCCGAGCTTCTCAGCTGCGAATTTTAATTAGGAGATGAAATTAGAATTAATTAGAAGCTAAACATAATTAGGCTTTGCAATTAGTGAGGCCAAACACGAACCGATGAAGTCAGCAGAGTTCTTGCCGTTGCTGAACCGGCCGGTGGCCTCGCGGCCGGCGTAGTCGACGCCGTTGTGCGGGAAGTCGGCCTTTATGAGAGAGAGATGCAAGTGGTTGTTGTTCCCGACGTCAGTGAGCGAGTCCCCCAAGACATAGAGCGCCGGCACCACCGTTGGAGCTCCATGGCAACGGCTACTCGAGCTGAACGAACATAACCAGATGCAAAGAACTACTGCAGCAGCACTACTGCTCGCAGAAGAAGAAGAAGAAGCCATGATCGTCTACCTACAACTAGAGAGTCGAGTGTGCGTGTGTGGGATGCTCGATCGGAGAATTAAGATTGAATGAGCTCTTCAGTCCTCAGCAGCGCGAGGTTGGTGCGGCTTTAAGACTTTAAGAAATGTAGAGCCGCCCGTACACAGTGCATGCACGGCTTTGCAGAGGGGGTTGGCGAAAGAGCATTAAACGCGTCAATGGCGAAAATTAAGCATGGGACTCTCTGCTTCCATGGTTTCATCTCATCTGCTTTTACATTTACAAGGCAAGAAAAGATTAAAAAGAGACGATTGACAAGGAGGCAGAATGATATGTGGGCTGATCGATGACTTAACTGGAGTGTGATCTTAGGCGACAATTCGATTGGTTAATTTGGGGAAGAAAGGAGAACGTGTTGATGAGGGTGGAAAGTGATGGTGAGGGATGGCGAGAAATAATTCCTTTACCTTTTTCTTTTAGGATGTAAAGATAGTGATCAGCAATCGGCAGCGAATTAGTTAATTAATACGCGTAGAGATTCTTTCACACTTGGTTGACTAGCGACTGACTATCTGTCAACCTGATCTGAAGACCGCCAAATGAAAATAAATTATTATTAAATATATACAAAGAATTTTTTAAATCTATCTTAATACTTTATTTATATAGAATATTTTTTTTAAGTTGACGTGAGATTGCTAACCGTGGATCATGTGTCTCATTGTCACATCAGTGTATTCCTAGATGAATAAAAAATTAAAATATAATATTATCAAGTTTTTTAATATAATTTAAAAGATTATTTATCTAATATATTAAGATTTTTTCAAATTTATCCGGATCGCACATTTTATTTATTTAAATTATATTTTATCGTCAAACTATCATCAATTTGATCATTATGATATTGAGCAGCACCATTGATATGGATCAGAAGTTCAGTTAATATCTTTAAATACATTTAAAAATAATAAAATATTATTTTATCAAATCTTTTTTAAAAATTATATCTTATTATTATTTTTATTTAATATGGGTTTAACCCTTACATCTCTCTGCATCGCTATCTTCCAAAGCCAAAATCTACGTCACTCTTGTCGACGACCTACTGCATCATTTTCAATTATATCATTCTTTAAATTTCGATTGCTTATCGACCCCAAAAATTTAATTAGTGTCATGATATTTTATTTAAATATATTTAGGGATGCCGATTTAAATTCCGACCCAGCATGGGCAATACCACTCAACCTCTAATTCCCAAATTGATAAAGAGATGATTATATTATATAATTGAAACCAATCTTAAAGCAAATGACCCTATATATTAATTGCAAATAAAAAGATGAGATAAATTTGAAAAAAATACTAAAAGTCAAAAATATATTAGATAAATAATTTTTTAAACTTGATTATAAAAATTTGATGATGCGGCACTTTTTGATTTTTTTTTATTTATGACAGGGCACTATTGATCCACGTGTGTCATTCTTATGATATGGCAAAGTTGACATTTCTTTGACAGTGAAATATAATTAAAATAAAATGAGAATTAATATATCTATTAGTATAAATAAAATATTGAGATATATTTGAAAAAAATTAAAAGTCGAAATATATTTAATAATTAATTAAAAATAATAAATTAATAAAATATGAATAAATAAAGTCTGAAAAAAGAAACCGGCAGCTCATGCACGCACCACCTTAATATATATTAAATAAATAAAGTCTGAAAAAAGAAACCGGCAGCTCATGCACGCACCAGTGCACCACCTTAATATGGAAATAACTGTCGTAGCAAATCTCGTGGAGCTGGGCTCCACAATTGAAACACAAATCTCAAAGCTTTGAGATTTGTGTTTCACTTGTGGAGCCCCCGGCTCCATAGAAAAATACAAGTTGTATTCCCTTAATATATATTGATAACTTATTTTACACAGAAGTTTTGATATGTGTCGTATAAATTAATGATCATATCAGATGTATCTTTCATTTATAACGAATAGAATATTGAATAACATGCAATTTTATGAACACATAAATCGGAATAATATTAATACACTACTGTTTATTATGACATCATAAACTCCGAGATTACAACTTGATCAGGAAATATATTTAAGGATCGAACAAAACAATTTGTAATAATTAAAGATACGTAAATGACATGCATAATGCATGCATTCTCGTATTTATTCGAGACCTACGTAGCAAGTACCTACGCTTAAGCTCGGCCACCTACACCTCCGCCGGCACCGAACCCTCCTCCATGCCCTGAGCCTCCACCGACTCCGCCGCCACCTCCTCCACCACCACCACCACCAAAGCCGCCACCTCCTCCCACACCACCGCCTACACCGCCACCAGCTCCAAAGCCCCCGCCATGGCCGCTTCCACCACCAACGCCGCCACCTCCACCTCCTCCAAATCCTCCGCCACCTCCAACACCTCCTCCAGCGCCACCGCCTACACCGCCACCAGCTCCAAAGCCTCCGCCATGGCCGCTCCCACCTCCAAGGCCGCCACCTCCACCTCCTCCAAATCCTCCGCCACCTCCAACACCTCCTCCGGCTCCACCACCCACGCCTCCGCCAGCTCCAAAACCTCCCCCCGATCCACTACCACCGCCCAAACCACCACCTCCCCCACCCCCGAATCCTCCCCCACCTCCTACACCACCGCCAGCACCGCCACCGACGCCACCCCCAGCTCCAAAGCCTCCACCATGACCGGCACCCCCACCAGCTCCTCCACCTCCGCCGAAGCCACCACCACCACCAAGGCCGCCGCCGCCGCCTAGTCCTCCACGACCTCCGAAGCCACCACCGCGACACCCGCGGAAGCGGCAGCGGCGTCCATATGCGCCTCCGCCGAACCTTCCCGGGACATCGAAGTCAGCAAGAACTCCGGAACTCAGTTGGGTGACAACGCCAAAAAGGAGAAGAAGCAAAACAAGAGAAGATCTATTGGCGAAAGCCATGGAGATATCAAAGCTCGATGGCCCAAATGGAAGGCACCAGCATTGCCCTTTTATAGGTAAGCAAAGCTCCATGGAACCTGCAGTTGCAGACTTGCAGTGAGCATAAGGAAGGTTGGGAGATGGAACGAGCATTAAATGGATCAAGATATACATACATTTGAGCAGTTGAGAAGGTGATGGAAAGCATTGATTGGTGAGAGAGCTCCCATGCATGCATGCCTCTGGGTCAAATTTGCAGACACCGACAGTGCAACTTGAACGCAACTTCTATGGACCCCGGCTCCATAGAAAATCTTTATGGAGCCGGGCTCCGATGATGAAGCATGAATAGTAAAACAATTTTTATTTTGCTTTGCGATTCGTGCTTCGTCATCGGAGCCCCGGCTCCATAAAGTTTTTCTATGGAGCCGGGCTCCATGATGGTTTTTTTCGTGCAACTTGATCTTGAAGACTGACATGATTATGTATATATTAAACGGCAAAACTCATGGAACCTCGTGGTCGCGGAGCATTTCACAGTGCAAAAAGAACTTATTTGATATTTCTAAGATTTCTTTTTGATAACTCTAAAAACAAGTAAAATATGTTCGGCAAAGATTAGGTGACTAATTATATATATGATATCAAATTTTAGAAAAACTAAAAAGCTTTCATTTCATAATAGAAATGATCAAATTTGTAAGTATAAGCGGAAAAAACTTACTTGAGCACTACTTATATAAATCTCTATGAATGAGTGAATATGAATTTTAAATGACTGAACATAGATGAAAAAGAAAATAAATGAATATGTTCATATACATTTTTTTTCTATTCATGTTTAACCGCTTAAAATTTATATTCGTTTATTCATAGATTTTTTGTGGGCGGCTTGCTCGCAGAAGTTGCAGCCAGTATAAGCTACCAAAATATTGAAAAAGAGGGAAAGAAAATCTCTTTATCTAGTATCATGATGAGAATTAAAGAAACCAGACGTCATTTGACTATATATTCACGTACAATACAAGCTAGCAAAGCAAACTCAAGAAATATAAACTTTGATATACATTCAATGATTTTTAAGAGAAAATGACAAACATGAAGTGCAAAAATAATAACATCCTAATTAAGG
Source organism: Canna indica (assembly GCA_034359265.1). NCBI lineage: Eukaryota > Viridiplantae > Streptophyta > Magnoliopsida > Zingiberales > Cannaceae > Canna > Canna indica. The sequence goes on from CP136897.1 coordinate 71,216,606, forward strand.
AAGTACATGGAATATGTTATTGCTTCTCCTTTAATTAATGCATATTGTTCACGAGAGATTAAATCAAACATGCATGCAAGCTGCAAATAGTTTGACAAGAATACTATAATTACATTAGACGATGCAACTGTTCTAAAATCTTTAATATTCTTAGGGTTTTTGTATTTCAAAATGAATGTTAAAATAATTTAATTTATTCCAATGATACGAGAGGCAGACAAAAGTATATATGAAAAGATCCAAAGCAATTTAAAAAACTATTAGAGATAATATGCTAGTAGTGCTTATAAAATTAGCAACAAAGCCATCATATTTCGGGCTTTCCTGTTATGCATGGACTTGGTAGTATATTCCAGACCGCATATCTAGAGAAAGGAGCAACGAGAGCATTGTGAACGCTTTCATACAGAGACGGGTAAGTAGACCAAGACGAAGCATCGATAGAGTTAGAACTAGATTCGACCATCCTTTATATGGCCCAAAAATTTTAATTAGATTCTAAACAATTTATTTCAAACCAATTTAGCAGGAGAGATTCACTACTACAAACTTGGTCTTCAGCAACGGCTATCAGCAACGGCCGCTCAAGCCGTTGCTATTTGCAACGGCGTTCTTACGGCCGCTCGAGCCGTTGCAGATATCTGTATCTGCAACGGCGTTCTAACGGACAACCGAGCCGTTGCAGATTATTTTAATTATCAGCAACGGCTTTCTGACGGAAAGGCGAGCCGTTGCTAATTATTTAATCTTCAGCAATGGCTTACTAACGGATAAGTGAGCCGTTGCTGATGATAACTTATCAGCAACGGCGTTCTAACGGACGAGTGAGCCGTTGCTGATAAGTTTATATAGGGCACGCTCTCGCGCCCGACCCTTCTTCCTCCCGCTTCTGCCGCCACCGCTCCTGCCGAGACCTTCGCCGCTGCTGCCGACACCGACGCCTCTCGCCGACGCCTCTCGCCGCCGCGCCGCTGCCGGTATGTTGATCGGCCGGCCTATACCGTTTCGGCCGGAGATGCTAAAATCCGACCGAAACCCTATTTCTAGGGTTTCGGCCGGCGGCGGTCGGCCTATGGCCGCCGCCGAACCTTCTACAGTGGCCGGACAGTGTGTCCGGCCACTGTACGCCGGCGCCAGAGGGTGGAATTGTTTAGATTAATATATATATATATATTTATTGTTTTGAAATTGTTAATTAATTATTTTATAAATGTTAATTAAATGTTTAGATTAATTGTTTAATTTGTTAGATTAATTATTAGGGTTTAGATTAATTTCAGACGCGCGCCGGAATCGTTCACTTCGGACGCGCGCCGGAATCGTCCAATTCGGACCCGCGCCGGAATCGTCCACTTCGGACGCGCGCCAGAATCGTCCAATTCGGACTCGCGCCGGAATCGTCCACTTCGGACGCGCGCCGAAATTGTCCAATATGGACTCGAACTGTCTCGAAACATTTAGAAAATAATCATCCATCCGACGAGTTGATATGTTTCACGTACGCATCGACGAATCGGATATGATTTAGCAAAACCTTAGATCCGTTCGGGGATTGTATGTTCGTGTAAAAGAAGTAGATGATCTTTTATACGACGTACAATTCTTGAATTGTCCCTGATTGGACAATTTGGGAATATAGTTATTTGTACTGCACTTACGTTTTTATTTTAACTGTTAACTAATTATTCTAAAATTCGGCAACATCTCTCTTGTTCTCCGATACGCGCCCAGATGATATGCGTATTCGGAGAACTGTAGGGAGATGCTGTCGAAATTTAGAATAATTAGTTAACAGTTAAAATAAAAACGTAAGTGCAGTACGAATAACATAAATCCCGAATGGAATAGGACAATCTCACCTAAAGACATTAACCAAAGAAATTGTCATTGATTGACAGAATCATGTCGGCTGATCGAAGTTGGATGTACCGACGTTTTGATCGTGGAGCTTTAACGAATGAGTTTCGATTAGGCGTAACGTACTTCCAAAATTTCGCCTATTCGAATCGGAATTTCGTTAGCATGGGTGATCAAATCCGATGTCTGTGCCGCATTTGTTCGAATGGACGATTTTTGGATTGGGAGACTGTCACTCTGCATCTATATACCAAAGGATTTACACCAAGATATTTTCTATGGACTTGTCACGGGGAGTCACGCGAAGTCGGGACGTCGAGCAATCCTGTCGTTCAGACATATGGTGAATCTTCCTCTGCTGGTGCTTCTTCATCCAGTCAATGTAATCCCTATAGAACTATGATACTTGATAGTCTTGGGGGTCAATTCCACCTGAATGATAATGTTGATCGACCAGTTCTTCAGACATCAGTCCCACCAGATACTACAGCGGTTGATATCACAGAAGTAGGGGTTGCGGTAGAGATTGAATTACCGAATAAAGAAGCTGCAGAATTTTACGAGATGTTGAAAGCTGCCGATGAACCTTTGTATGAGAATTGTCCTAAATACACTAGGTTTTCAGCAATGACACAGCTCTTAAACATCAAGGCCGATTGTAATATCAGCGGAGTTGCGTATGATCGGATTGCTGGATTGATTAATGGAATGCTGCCTACTGATAACAAGTTTGAGCCTACTTTTTATAAGACTAAAAAGCTAATGAGAAAATTGGGGCTTGGGTACGAAAAAATACACGCGTGCCAAAATAACTGCATTTTATATTATAAAGAAAATGTGCAGTTGGATAAATGCCCTGTATGTCAACACCCTCGTTACAAGGAGAAGAAATCGGTCCGACAGAAAAATATCCCGTTTAAGGTGCTTCGGTATTTTCCACTAACACCGAGGCTTCAAAGATTATTCATGTCGGAAAAGACAGCCCCCTACATGAGTTGGCATGCAAGAAGTCGTGATGATACAGTAATGACTCATCCATCTGACAGTGAAGCATGGAAACATTTGGATACATGTTATCCTTCATTTGCTATGGATACTAGAAATATCAGATTGGGATTGTGCACAGATGGTTTTAATCCGTTTGGACATTCTGCAACTCCTTATTCAGTTTGGCCAGTGCTGCTGACAGTTTATAATTTGCCACCGTCAATGTGCATGAAAGATGAATTTATTTATCTTTCGATGATTATTCCGGGTCCTAAGGGTCCGCGAAAAGAAATTGACATATTTCTCAGACCCTTGATAGATGAATTGAAAACATTGTGGACTGAGGGAGCTGTCACTTATGATTGTCATCGGAAGCAAAACTTCAATTTAAAGGCCGCGGTCTTGTGGACAATCAATGATTTCCCCGCGTACGGCATGTTGTCGGGTTGGAGCACTCACGGCCGACTCTCTTGCCCGTATTGTATGGAACACTCTAAATCAATCAGTCTTCAGAACGGACGAAAAATCTCATTCTTTGATTGTCATCGTCGATTCCTACCGGTTCATATATCACCAGTATCGAAGGAATCGTAATAAATTTACTAAGGGCAGAGTCGAAAGAGATGGGCCACCACCGATGTTGTCTGGTGAACAAATGTTAGCACGTGTTTCAGCACTTCTAGATATAGTATTTGGTCGCAATGAAAGAGTGTCAGGTTTTGGCCAAACACACAACTGGGTGAAAAAAAGTATCTTTTGGGAATTGCCCTATTGGAGTTCATTATTGATTCGACATAATTTAGATGTCATGCACATTGAAAAAAATGTGTTTGATAATATTTTCAACACTTTGATGGATATTTCTGGAAAAACTAAAGATAATGTCAAAGCCCGACATGATCTGAAAATACTTTGTAAAAGACCAGAGTTGGAGTTACAAGAGGTCAACGGACGATATCTGAAACCGAAGGCCCTATATGTGTTAAATAAACAACAGATCAAAGATGTTTGTCAATGGGTAAAAGAACTCAGATTACCCGATGGATATGCTTCAAACTTATCTCGATGTGTGAACGTCGATGATTGCAAAATATCAGGGATGAAGAGCCATGATTGTCATGTATTCATGCAGAGATTACTTCCGATCGCATTTCGAGATCTTCTACCTGATAATATTTGGGGTACGTTGACTGAATTAAGTATGTTTTTTAGAAGCATCTGTGCAAATGTCCTTCGAGTCGAAGATATGTCAACACTTGAAATTAATATTGTTGAAATCATATGCAAGCTGGAGCAGTTTTTCCCTCCTGCATTTTTTGACTCGATGGAGCATCTACCGATACACTTGGCATACGAGGCACGAGTTGGTGGCCCCGTTCAATATCGTTGGATGTACTTATTTGAAAGATACATGAATCGTCTGAAGAAAAAAGTAAAGAACACCGCAGCTGTTGAAGGATCAATATCTGAATCGTATATCATCCAAGAAATTTCAACATTCTGCTCATTTTACTTTGAATCGACAGTACAGACAAGATTTGATCGTCTTCCACGTAACGACGACGGGGGTGTTCGACATTCAGATGGACGTTTAAATATATTTTGTCACTCTGGTCGTGCTTTTGGTTCTCGTCCATCTCGACACTTAAGCGATGAAGAGTATCATTTGGCACACTTGTATGTATTACTCAATTGTCCAGAGATTGAACAATTCATTGAAATATTTGACATTGAGATGGTGCAAAAATACTCTATTCACAACGATCAAGAATTGGAGACATTACGGAATCGTGATTTCCCTTCTTGGATTCAGACTTACAGCAAAGATCACAGAGCTGAAATAGATGAAAAAATATTTGAGTTTGTTAGTGGACCGTCGCGACTTGTGTCGTGCTATAGCGGATATTTTGTTAACGGGTATAAATTTCACACGGTTGAATATTCATCTACAAAAAAGACGATGAATGCTGGGGTCTGCGTGAAAGGGACAACCTATGTTGAATGTGATATGGATTTCTATGGATTAGTGGAAGAAGTGATAGAGTTGCACTACTTCGGCTTGAAATCAGTGATCCTATTTAGATGTCATTGGTTCGATACAACAGAAAGGGGCATGAAAGTTCATCCAAAATACAAACTTGTTGAGGTTAATTACAAATCGAAATTGGCAGCAAATGAGCCTTTTATATTGGCATCACAAGCCGAACAAGTATATTACGCGAAGTATCCGGCTCGAAATAAAGATAGAGCAGATTGGCGTGTAGTCTGTAAGACAAAAGGTAGAGGAAAAATTGATCCGATAGTAGGAGAAAATGATCCTCCTGGTTTCTATCAAGAAGATGATCTTCCTGCTGTGGATCGTATTATTCCAATACTCGAGGATGCAGACACAACATCAATCCAATTAGAAGTTGAATATGCTGATGATGACCATCATGAAATTGAGGAAGCTGGAGATGAAGAAGATGAAGAAGAGGAAGAAGAGGAAGAAGAGGAAGAAGAAGAAGAATTCGAAGACTATTATTCAGATGATGAAGAATAATTGTAAAGTATATATTTTATTAAATATATCTCTACTATTTATACAGTAATCTGATTATATGTCTGTTCGACAGATATGTCTGGTCGTGGTTATCGACGCAGGAGAGCTTCGGAGTCTCCGATCGGTGAGACTCCAGCACTTACTCATGCTGCTGATCCTCCTGTTGCTGATCCTCATGAGGATGATACTGCCGAGGCTAGTACATCCAGACGTAGGCGGCCACGCAGGCCGAACAGGTGGCAGCCTCCACCAGCCACAGAGTCACGTAGATTGATTAGCGTGATTGGGGAGCGGTACGTAATATATCATGAATTATGAATCATTACAAATTCATTATATCATAATATAATATTAAAATTTATTTTTGTTGTGCAGGTTCGAGCAAGAAGAAGTGCCGAGGAGCATTTCTTCTACTATTCGACGATACATGCACGGGGCATGGCCTACGTGGTCTCACGTGCCTAGCGAGCACGTCGACATGTTATGGCGCGAGTTTGAGGCACGTATTATTATTTTTTTTACATGCATGATATATTAATATTGGTACTGATATTATTATTTTGCAGGCTCGCTATACATGGGCCGAGGACCAGAGGCCCTTCATTTACGCTGCCTGGGAGGCTATTTCCCGGGCAAGGTACAACGGGCAGCTGGGGCAGGCTCGGTCCCAGGCGATGGCCCGAGCTGGGACCACTAACATCGCGGAGACTCGGGGATACGGCCCCGATTGGATTACTCCGGATATATGGGACCAGCTCGTGGGGATATGGTCGACGGATCGATGGCAGGAGGTTTCTTGGAATGCGGCTAGAAATCGCATGTCGGGGGGAGCAGCGCGTCACACCGGCGGCTCTGTTGCATTTGCAGTGCACGCAAACCGTATGGTAAGTATATCTTTTAATTATATATTTTATTTCTTATTATGTGTACTAATTAATGTATTTGTTTTGTAAATGTAGACGACGGTGTCGGATGACGGGAGTGTCCAGCGACCCTCCCCGATGGCGGTGTTTGAGCGGACTCACCGTTAAGCACATGGGACTGGGGAGTACATCGACAACCGCGCTGCATACATTATGGTAATTATATATTTGTTTAAATTATTCATTATATATTTATAATTTAAGTTTTATGATAAATATTAAATAAAAAATCAAACTCGAGTAGGAGACCTACAGCCAGACGGTGGTGCAGCGTGGGGGTACCCCCGAGGACTTTGACGCAGCATCGTGGGTCGAGGCCGCAGGTGGCTGGGACCATGGCCGCGTATATGGCTTCGCAGATAGTGGTCATGCGCGAGCCGTACTAGGGCCACTTGGGGCACCGACCCCTCCGGTCGCTGGTGAGCGGCCGTCCACCTCCAAATCCAGTTATGATCATAGTAATAGGATAAGGACACTAGAGGAGACGGTCGCGCGTCAGACTGAGTTGATGGAGCGCCAGAGTCAGACGATGGCGAATATAGAAGCTATGCTACGCAACTTGTCAGGTCATCCCGAAGCAGGCATCTCTTCGGCATCATCTAATCCATCATCCTCGAGTCAGTCCACGCCGGTGTACACTCAAGCACTCCAGACCCCGCCATATGATCCAGGCCATCCTCCATCGTCATCGTGAGATTTTGTTTATATTGACTTTGTTATTCAGATATTGAACTTGTTTAATTTATATTGACTATGTTACTGAGATGTTGATACTTCAATTTTACATTTGAATTGTGTTTATACTATCGTGGATAATTATGAATATAAATATAATTGTTTTGATGTATATCTTGGTGTGTTTGTGATGTGTGAATGAATGTGTATGAGATGTTTGTGATGTGTGAATGAATGTGTGTATGAGGGTATGGGTGTGTGAGTTATGTATCAGATAAATGTATCAATGTATCAATGGAAATTTGAAATTTTCAAATTTTCTGGTTGCAAGTAAAGGTCATCAGCAACGGCTTTCCCACGGGCGTCCGTGGGAAAACCGTTGCTAAAAGTGTATCGAAAGCCGTTGCTGATGACCTACAGCAACGGCTTAGCGACGGAGTTTTACTAACGGTGTTGCTACGGACTCAGCGGCCGTTGCTATTAATGTTATCAGCAACGGCTCCGGGTCTGTGGCAAAACCGTTGCTGATAATATTTTTAGCGACGGCCCAGCGGCCGTTGCTGATAATGTTTTGAGCGACGGCCCGAGCGGCCGTTGCTGAGCCGTTGCTAAGTCATCAGCAACGCGACTTTCTCTCACGGCGCTATTGCAACAGCTCAGCCGTTGCTGATTCTCTTCAGCAACGGCTCAGCAACGGCATCAGCCGTTGCTGATGACCATTTTTCTAGTAGTGATTTCTATAACTAATGGATGATAAAAAACACTATAAGGCGGACCAAAGAAGCTCAAATTTTGGAATGACCTACGGTCAGGTTGCTTTATAGAAAAAGTGAGGATAGGATAAAGAATATATTGATATATTGATATTCATTATTTATTTAATATATGAATTTAAAAAAATAAAAATAAAAAAATATAAAATTAATATTATATTCGATGTACATCAAATTTAAAAAATTCATATCCAATTTTCCCTTGTTTATTATCCAACCAATTCAATCTTATCCTATAGCAAACATATAATAACTTCCAAAACCAGCCTCTTTTTATTAGTTTTATTTAAAATGTTGTTAAAATAGTTGAAAATACTAGTTAATTATGATAATAATTTACTGTTTTTTACTTGAATTGAATTTCCATGTAGTGTATACAACAATTACCTATTATTATTTATCATGAGCTTATTTATCATCAGTTGTGTGAATTTCCATGTAGTGTATACAATAATAATTAAAATTGTAAATTATACAGGGATAATCTAATTTAATTCTAAAGAAAATTATTATCACAATTAAACACAGATTAAATAATAAATTAATACTCAACTTTTCATTCAGGAATCATGGTACTCATGAGGACATAAATTTCCCTTAGTCAGTAACATGTGATGGAATACACACAACTGATGATTAAAATGGTTAGCAAAAATCAAGCCTTCATCATCATAATGGTCGATCATGTTTCGATACTGTTGTGGCATCAGCAAAGACACCTAAATCAGATAGAACAACTTGTTTCAATTAAAAACAGTTAAGCTGGCACTCCCTCCTGTCGGATCTCTTTGCTGGGGCGCATAGAAAGTGTACCCAATAGATCAGTGATTCAATTAATCTTCCAACTACTCGCCAAAAACTGTTGCCACCAATTCCAAGCATGCATCTACTTCATTTCACGGAATGAGACTACCAAAACAAAACCATGGCACCTGCACAGGACTCTTGTTAAGATGCATAGCATTTAGGCAAAATTAATTATAAAAGCTGAATATAGAATTATATTATTTCATTACTTTAAATCGACCTCATACTGTCATCAAGATGTATGTTGAACGAGATCCATAGTTTAGGATCATAATTCATCCAACCTGCCAATATCCGAGTGTGCTCAACAGATATCATAGATAAATATTTTCCTGCGCATACACTAGTTAGGTGATCAGTATTTATGTCCCCGAAGTCAAATTGAAAAGTTCTTAACTGAAAAATTATTTAGCTCAAAGAACAAATTTCGTTTGCCCAAAGAAAAGCATGTTTAGAAGGACAAAGACTTGTTTAAATCAAGATTACCTTAGTGATTAACTTTCTTGAATGATGATCTCAGCATCTTGTCAAAACCTCTGCACCAGTCCTGGTGATCAAAATTGTATGCTCAAACTGTGCTGCTCGGCCACCATCTGATGTAACCGTAGTCCATCCATCATCCCAAGTAATGCTCTCGATGCTTCCCATGGTTAGGATAGGCTCTACAAAGATAAATTGGACCAAACATATTTAACATATATATGTTTTTGAATCACACACAAAGCTACTGTGATACGAAAAAGAAATAGTGATATGCAATGCTATCTCACAAACCCAATGAGTAGAACTCATATGAGTGGCTGATATGAAAAAAAAACACTAAGATGAGAAAGAATATAAGTTTTTTTTTTGAAAAAAAAATTGAGACATACACCTAAACTTTAAGGTAGATAAATTACGAGTTCATCTGCAGAGGTTCAAACAAACCACATAGGAAGCAACTATAAGCTCAGTGAATAGATTGGAAATAGAACACAACTACAGTAGGTTACATGAACATAATAAAGAGTCAAAAAGGTTCGAATGTGCAAGCTGGCTGCAGCACATAACCATTTGAAAGCATGAGGCACTTATTTACTTGTGCAACTGAGATGATTCTATACTAGAAAATGTAAGGTATGGTGGATCTTGCATCTTATCTTAGTAGACCAATAGAACATACAAGTAGAGCTGGCAAAATATGGCCCGGCCCGATAGCCCGAAAAAATATCGGGTTCGGGCCGGTTCTTACCATGCTCGGGCCATTATCAGGCTGGCCCGATAAGGCCCGAAAAATTATCGGTCCGGGCCGGGCTAGGCGGTGTAGGCCCGGCCCGATAGCCCAATAAGGATTTGGGCATTATCGAAAATATCGGGCCCGATAACCCGATTATATTGGCACGATTTCGGCCCGATAGCACGACTTTTGGCCCGATAAACTATTTGGGCCCGATAACTCCATTTTCATTTTTGTGTTATCGGGCTAACGGGCCGTGCCGTGCCGGCCCATTAATTTTTCATGACCGACTGGGCCGAAGGTTCTAGGCCCGAATTTTTATCGGGCCGGGCCGCCCCGGCCCGATCCGGCCCGAATTGCCACCCTTACATACAAGGCATCTGAATTAGAAACGAAATTTGAGACATACAATCTCTCTCGAAAATATCCAGATTCTAAACTTTGCTGCAACTTGAATTGCTACACGTATAGCTAACCAACATTTCCCCTTCTTTATACTCTACTATATTAGTGGAAGAGAAACAAAATATAACATGAAGAGGAGAACAGAAAATCTAGTTATATGTGGAAGAAAAAATTAGAACACAACATGAAGATAAAATAGATTTTTACAAGATGGCATGGGTATGTTGTTTCAGTCAATGAATCTATGTCATTGTTATGATTGTAAGGACAAAAAAAAACTACCAATTTTGTTGAATCACAGTAATAGCAATTAGTGCCCTACTATTGTCTTTCTAAGTTTACATATATAAATGTAAAGGCCATTATGTATACGGAAATGTGCATCTCTTACTCACCATTAAACATGGAATTTAAATTGAAATATTGGAAAGGAATCCCTAATTAAGAGATCAAATGCACTTATGCACCAGAAAGTATCATACTAATAAATTTACATAAATAATAACATTCTTATTCTGAAGATCTCTGGGGTGGGAATGAACCTAATTAATGTGTGTTCCATTCACAGTTCTCACATGACATACTAAATTGATTGCAAAGTAGCTACGAGTGAGGAATGAGTTCATTTGTCTTAACATGAAACTTCATTTCAACCTACATTTTCAGCTTAGCACAATAAAAGAAGCAAACCAGTGCAGGAACTAGTTCTTCTAGTTGGTAGAAACATGTCTGTTAGTGGTAGATACTTCCATATTAAACAAATATAACAGAGATATTAGCATATACTGGCAATCTGGTATAGATATGAATCCATAGTATATTGTAGAATGGAGCAACAATGTACAATAGATGTTTTAGGTTTAAAACCAGACATGCAGAACAAATTGAAAATGATCTCCAAAAATTGCAATAGAAGAATAAAGGTAAATTGAAATGCTCAAACACCATGTCTAACAATCTAATATTGACTATTACAAGGGTATGTTTACATCAATCCCACTAGGCAAGATGAGATCTACTCACATGCCTAGGAAAGGATCTGGATCTACGGTAAATCCTCCATAATATACTTGGTTATATCATTTAAATCTACATAATGTATCCACTTACAGAAAAGCTATATCCATTTACCCCAAAGTAATGATAAAAGAAACTAGTTTACAGGATGATCTGCAAATTCCTTCGTTTATGCTGATTTGTCACTTCCTAATGCTAATTAGCCTGATATATATTCAATTTATCATGAAAAGATGGAAAACATGTCATAAGAATCTCATCTATAAATAAATAAACTCTCTGGAAAAGCTTTGATACACCTATGTTGATAAGTGTAATTCTTTCAAAAGGTAAAAGGGCAACCACTACTGATCATAGCAATAGCAAAAGTAAAGCAAACTTACCAATAGTAAATGTTTCACCTTCAACCATACACCCTGACTTGTCATTTCCTAAATAGCAAGACATTCCCATCAATATAGCAGCACATGCTAAGTTAGATGATTTGCATTAAAATATCAAATTGTCCACCATGGTAAATATCTTTATAAAGTATAATTCTACGAAATGTCCTCCATTTTTAAAAATCATTTTGCAAATACAACCATAAGTCAAAATTTTTAGTGTTTGCAAACTTAGAACATCTTATATGAGTTTAGTATTAGTAATTTAGTATATCTAAGTATAGAAGATCTAAAAAAGCAGCAATGAGAAAATATACTCACCATAATGTAAGATGAGTGGCTCAGAGTGGAATACTGTTCCTACTCCATGACCAACAAAACGCTCCACAACACCGTAGCCATATTTTTCAGCATGCTCACTAGAACATTTTGCAGAAAAATGAATATCATTAGAATGAGCACGTAGCAGCTTAAAATTGTGCAGTACAACATGAGCAGAAGACAGTGGCATTCACAACTCACAGAAATTTATCAAAGTGTATGATCATGTGAAAGAAAATTGTTTACAATTTTTTTACAATTACGTTTATGGTTATTGAAGCTAATTTTGTGTAGGCTAAAGTATCTTAACATCATATGTTCCAGTCCTATGATCTGCGTTTATAGACCCTCTATAGTCCTTGGATAGATCAATGTTGCACATTCAAGCAATTGGTGAATTCAAATTACATTGTGTATACAACTTTCTTCTAGCAACTAATTATAGATGATTTTGAGCAACTCATTTGAATGTAACCAGTCTCATAGATCCATGCGTCAATATGAGAAAAATGTCCATATATCCATATATACATCAATTCAGGTCAGCAATCACAGCTGTAATAAAGTAGATTATTCAAATTTTAGACCAACATGAGATACAATTATCAACAAATAGGTAGAGAAGGCTAAATCATCTTCGACAAATGTGTAATTAGTTAAAGAGAATCAATGAGTATATGCTTCGTTGATTAACCTTGTCGTTTATACTTCATAGATTGTAATTGCAAATTTTTTATTGGTTTGGTCGTGTTCAAATGACTGAAGCTTTGGAACCTTAAATTTGACCATAGTACACATATTGGTTCAGTTTTTAAGTCTCCTAGAAGTTTAATCTTTGATATGAAACAAGATACATTCATACACATAGGGATGAGCATAAAGTTTTCTCCTAGCTAAGTGAAAACTAAAACATAGTTTATTTCATGCTTAAAATACTTGGATAATTGGATTAAAATTAACAAATCAGTATTAAGTGGATAGTTTTTCTTGCTAAGTTTGGTTGTCCACTTATCCCAAAAGTTCTGAGCTATTGGGAAAAAACTCCATCTATACTTATATTCTTGATACTCCCATTCACGACTGGACAAGGAGACTAGACTAAATTGACTTAAGCCAACATATGGACCAACTTAGCTTACTGGAAAATGGGAACATATTTTTTTCTTTAATATGTGACTTCAATTCAAACATAAATCCTACTTCTGTGCTACCATGTTAAAGATTAGGTGACCACTTATCCCACAATCTTAAGCTATTAGGTAAAGGCCCAGTCTATACTTAATTCTTAACAACATAGTTTTTTAAGAAGCATATGCAGGTAATATGTAGTTGGTTGTGCTCCTGCATAGCACATATGCACCACGTGGGTGCGGTCTATATTTAAAAAATATATAAATTATTATAATAGAAAAAACAGATAGTGGTTAAGAAACTTATCAACACAATTCAAGAGACAAAAACTATTATATGATAATTATACTGTCATTTATCATGATTTAGTAATCAATTGTTATAGGACAATTTTAAATGTAGAAATAACAGTTGCTGAAAATTAATTATGAAACTGATCCCACCAAAAAAGATAATATGTGACAAATAACCTTTAATATCTAATTAGGGAATTGACATATAGCAAGCATTAGGAATACTTCACAGCAGAATTTACTGTTTGAGAGGGTAAATGCACCTTATTCTCTTGCCAATCTTCTTGAAACTAGCACCATGTTTGCAAACAGATATGGCCCTCTCTAAGCATTCCTCAGTCACCTACAAGAGCAAAGTTTATACTTAGTTCTGACTTAGATGCTTTCTTATTGCAGCTTCAAGTTACACTAACTAGAAAAATGTTGAATTTTCCAAGCAGTAATGATAACATTTGAAGAAGTCTTTTCTCTAGCATACTATATGATTCTCTCGGGTCCAACCAGTTCAAACTTTCAATCTGTCAAAATTGAGAAAACAAAGATGTTCTAATCTAAAGAAAGATTTACACCTGAATTGCGGCAAAAGGTCCCACACCTTAAATCTCCTCTAAATTCAAGTCCGTTAGAAAGCCTCAAAAGATTGCAACAAGAAAAAGAAATGTAAAAATAGAATAAGGGAAATTAAGAGAACCAATGGTTATAACAAGCAACAAGAAGAATGTAACTTGATACCTTGATGTTCCTTTAAATTTGATTGGATGACCAACTTCCCCAAAAGCAAGCTTAAGTTGTTAGGAAAGAGTATGCATTTATATTCTTAACGCTCCCCTTCACTTGTGGGCGGCTTGAGGAGACTCACCCAAGCGCAACAAGTGGATTGATTTAATTGAGGTGGGAGACAATTTTTTAAAAAAAATATTGATGCTAGGCGGATTCGAACTCAGGCGGACCATGTTAAATTTGATTAGATGACCAACTTTCCCAAAATCTTAAACTATTAGGAAAGAGACCAATCTATACATTTATATTCTTCAGTCCCTAGTGCAAACAATGACTATATCTCTTTATTGCCAATCTATGTGTCTAATTCTATTAGAAGTTTCTACTAGCAGCTACTCATTTCTCCCATATCAGTATTATTGGGCCAACATGCTGGGAAGTCCCAAATTCCATCATGGTGTGTTTCATACTATCATATAGTCACAATCTACCCAGTGACTTTCCATGCACATAGGTCACCTCTTTTTAATATATTCTTCCACGTAGGTAGCTTGCAAGGTCGGAATTTCAATTCTAGTTTGGTTGGTAAATTGAAAGATGGCAATCCATAGACCATTAAGATAGACTTCAATGGATGTGAATTTTAAGGTAAAATGTAACAAGCTGAATAATTAAAAGTCAGTCAACTGAAACTGAATGTGCCAATTCAGTTCCCTCATTAATCTTACACTTTCCAAAAAGTAGCCATGATCTTCACAAGTAAAGGGCAATATATTAAAACAAAATTAACCTACTACTTCCAGGAATTACCTTTACAAGGCGCTTTGTTGGTTCATTTACATTCCCACAGAGAAATGTTTTCGATGTGTCACCATGGTAACCCTGGAAAAGCAAGTGCAGCAAATCAGAATAAACATAAGACAAACAAATGTTTGCATATGGTACTAACCCTACTCCATTTTGTTTTATATCAAGCAAACTACTAGTAATAACCACAAGATATAGTCAATATTCTCATTCCCCTTGTACCCCCCATGGTTCTACTAGTAGCATGGTTGACCCTCTGGACAGCAGAAATTGGGTTCTGGCCTTTATTATGAGGTTTGTCTCACTGATCTCATGGCCATCCTCTTCATACTCCGAAATTACACCAGAACCGACGGGGCTGATACATGTCAATGGCTACAATCTCATCAGGAGAATAGTCAACCTAGTCTGCCTACTGTATCGCCAATTATGAAGGCCTCAAGAGCAATTGGGGCAAGGCACTTCGGAAGTTTGGAGCACCCTGATCCCTTCAAAGGTACAATTTTCTGGTTGACTGCTGCTTAAGCAAAAACTTGTAGTTTGTACCAAAGACTTCCTCCTCCAGGTGGGCATCCAAGTGGACTCCAATTGTTATCTTTGCAGCAGCAATGAAGAAACCTTAGATTATCTATTCCTAAAATGCCCATGACTACTACCTTGGTCACACCACATGACCTTTCAGTGGATTCTCAAAACCTCGACAAAAGCACAAATTGTAACATTACAGATATGCAACGTGCAGGGTCAGATGGCACTGGTATGTTTGGAAGGAAAGGGAATGTATCTTCTAACAAAAGTTTACCAATCTGCAGACTTGTTTTTCCTCCTCAGAGGCATCTTGCCTATGGGCCAACCTCTAGTCATATGTAATATGTAAATGCACCTTTACCTCAGTAAACTAGTGGGCATCCCTGTATTATCTTTGAAAATAATAGACTATAGATTGATCTCCATCCTTAACCAAAGATTCTCTTCAGCCTGTTGTGCAACACATTTTCCAAATGCTCTCTATCCCTTTATTAAAACTAATCTATTTGTTTTATAGTAAAACCAAAATCTGCAGAGACAACCTTATTTTTAGAAGCTAAATAAACCAAAATGCAGAGGAAAAGTAGTAGAGTTTAAAACTACTAAGCAACATATAACTTATTACTTTCTAGTTTCTACTAGGTTGTATTGAACAGTAAAAGGATAAAAAGAAGATGAATAACATACATTTAAATAAACAGTCACATCGATGTTTATTATGTCCCCATTCTGCAAAAGTCAAGAGTTTTAATCATGAAGAAATTGAATAGCAATCCTACAGAAAAATAGCATCAAATTTTTTTTTAAAAGAATGACATCACAAAAGAACCTGTAGTTGGCGGGAATCAGGTATCCCATGGCACATGCATTCATTAACTGATGTACACACACTTTTAGGATATCCACCATATCCAAGTGGTGAAGGATAAGCCCCTGCATCAATAATCATCTGGTGCACTGCTTTATCAATTTCATTTGTTGTTACAGATGGCTGGTTAAAAATAGGCATATCTCAAAATGTTAATTGTTATGTTGGATAACCGATAACGTAAAACTATTCAAAGATAAAAAGGAAATAACAATATACATCAAAGAATTGACAAGATGAACACCATAAACAAGAATAAAGGAAAGAAATCAAAACAAAGATTATGAAATGGAGCCTTATGTAGAATTGTCTATTTTCTCTTCCATAAGGTAGTTATAGAACTTGCAATATTCCTAAATCCTAACTCATTAGTAGCTACATAAGATTTAATATGTGAATGTACTGTTGAACTTGTAAATGGAAATCAACTATAAACTCTAAAAGAACATCATCAAAAACAAAAACAAAAAAATCTCAACATTTTTGGGCATAACAATGATTACTTTCTATCCTACTAATAGTGCAATAAGAGCATGTTTGCTTCATGGGATAAAGGAGGATAAGACAAGGGATAAATTTTAATATCTTGTTTGTTTGGTGCTTCGATTAGAAGCATATAAAATTGGTTTTATATCCGGTATATAAAAAATCATATAAATTTTTTCTCATTATCCTATCCTATCCACTATCCACCGAAGCAAACAGATCATAAGGGTTTGGATAAGCAATGCATGAAAAAGTTTTAAAGAAGCCTACTAATCTAAAATTAAATATTTTTCAACCAATATAAAAGCAGATTATTTAACTTCGTATAGAAGCAAAGTGCATATATTCTCTACCTTTACTTTCATGTAGAAAACACCAAACCCTTTGTGCCAAAATTGGTAGTTCGATTCATTCTTGAAGTTATACAAAGACTGATTGTCCAAGTCTTTGAAACAGCATTAATGATAATATACATCTATTGGCCACAGTATCAGCTTCCAGCTTCCTATGCACTAGTGATAGTCAATTTCCATGTCTTTAAATGAAGATCAAAATTCCAAAGACACTGAATAATTCCCTCCACATTTTCTATGTCATACTCAACCAATGCACCAAACTTTCTTTTGCATAGTATATCTGTCCATGTAATCAATTTCAATACTTCTAGCAAGCATGTTGAAGTTGCTCTCCAAAATCCTATTGGAGTTGCATCCAGCACTCTCCATAAAAATCTAGATTATGGAATCTTGACAAACTTGACATCTAATGATAAACTATTTGTAAAATATGTACAATATCAGACAGTTTGAAATCCTGAAGTTGCATATCTTTATTGTTTACTCAACCTGGATGAATAGGTTTACCATATATTAGCAAAATTATTTGTGTTATATAAACTAGAGTATATCAGCAGAAGTTAACATGACTATGTAAGTATAAATAACATGTGCATACGTATGGAGGAGTAACTTTAGCCTAATATCACATACATAAAAATGGGCCCACCTCCCTTGCATAACAAGAAGAATAAAACAAGCCCATTCATATTCATAATATCTGATATCAAAGTCTGGGTCAAACACGCTTAAGAAATAATAGGAGAAAATGAGTCTATAATATGACAGTCATTTTTTTTAAAAAAAAAAAGTAGTTTTGGTAATTTTTCCTCCACAGGTGGTAGCTAAATCTATAGGGAAAGAGAGAACAGAAGCCTCAACATAATCAAATAATATCATCTAAGCCATTAATTTTACAGTGCTTGAAAGATCCCATTTTCACAGTAGGTTCCTCTAGCATTGCAGATCTCAGAATACCTAAAAGGCCCAAGAGAAATCAAATTCATTTACAAAAAAAAATTGTGAAGTTTAGCATATCAAATAACACACGAGATCACATTTTGAAATTATAAAAGAATCAGCAAAAGCATAACTCTACAAGAGTTTCATGGAATCACTATGATGATTTTGTTGTATATACGAAATATTCATCGATTCACTATAGATGATTTTCACCGTACTTGATTTAAAGTTAGAAGGTCAGGTTCTTACTCTAACCAACGTTCCTGCATAGTCCAACACACGGGCAGCAAGTTCACAGGCAGCTCTCATGCGAGTAATACCTTCCTCATCATGTACTTGATGCTCACTAGATAGCTCTGGCAACACACCTGAATCTACAAATGGTGGTCTAGGAATGTGATCTGGCACAGGAAGTTTCCCAGAGACTTTTCCACGCCTTAATGGTGGCCTCTTTTTTAACTTTACTGAATTTTGAAGTTCCCTTGCTCTTCAATTAAATAAAAAATATCAGCAACATCTATATGATGTTTTCCTTATCAGTAATTTTTTTCCTAATTGTGAAAGTAAGCATTATAGTAGTAAATCATCAATGTCAATGATTTAGAAATAAATCAGATTATAGTAACACTCATACAACCACAAGGTCCACAACCACAAATTGCAAACAATGTGTCAACAACTAGTTGTTGTTCAATGTACATTAATCCCAAATGCATTGTTTATAAATTATTTTAGATTTCCATGTACTAATTAGTTCCATGACATACAATTCTTGATTGAACATGTTGGATCTTTACGTTCTATACAGCACCTCATAAGATTTTGGGATTGCCACATAATCTGAACAAAACAATTATGAGATTTCGGACATAGTTGAAAGGTTTAGGCATTGCTTGCCCACGCCAAGTATGGATTGAAGCACTAAGTACTTGCATGAGACAACTTATGCAGTAGAAAAAATGATTGGTTTAGTAACAAGGAGACTTTATGATATTTTCTCTTTTCAAAGTTATGAAAACTAGTAGCAAAGTCAGAAATAAACTTTTCTAAACATAAACAACTGCAAAAGCTTCCCAGTTGTATTGGATTTCAAATTTTTACAATATATATTTTTAGTTTGACATGCTAGGTTTGTAGTGGAACAAAGTAAATTTATGTTTGGTTTCCCTAATATGACCTGTAGCCAGGGGCGGAGCCACGTTGATGGGATGGGGGGTAATTGCCCCCCATCTCAATTTTGAAAAGTAATTGTTTATATGATGAAGTTTTAAAAAATTGCCCCCCACCTCAATTTTACTATCTATAGTTTGTAGGGAACAATTTTACCCTTCTCTTTTTATAAAATTACCCTCATATTCCTAATATTTATTTTTTTACCCTCGTAAATTTAAAAAATCCTCTCTATATTTTAAATTTTTATCCTATTTTGCCCTTCAAAATTTCAAAATTCCTCCTCTATCAGTAAATTATATCTTTTTTCCCTTATCTCTTGATCCCTTGTCACCAGTCTCATCTCTCGATCTCCCCGCACCAGTGTGCTGTCGCCGTGGTCGTGCCCACGTCACCGCGTGCTCTGCCCTGCGGCCAACAACAAATCGATCCGCCTCCTACCGGTAGTCCGTCGGCTTGCCCCCTCTCAATTTGATTTATGGTTCCGCCATTGCCTGTAGCTGGACCCCCACACTGATTTTGGCTTGTTATCTTTGAAATTTCAAGAGAGTTCAATAAGACATATATGGGGTGACTATCTTATCTCATGAACTATGTCTAACAGCCTTTCTTTTCTAGATAAGGCATAATTTCATCCAAATCCTTTAAAAAGAATGGTATGGATGAATAAATTAGGAAAGCAAGAAAAAGAGAGCATCTATCGGTATTTTTTTTCTCCTTTATTTGCTTCAGAAAGTAAATTTAGTGTCCTAAGTAGTCTTACACAAGAAAGGTCAGCCCAACCATTTTTAAGGGAGAGTATCAGTTCGAAAGAATTCTTTTGATTGTTGACCTTATCCTTCATGATGTGCTCTATCTGACTCAAGTGGCCACATGGGTGTAGCCTCCTGGTAGATGAATGCCACCATAATTGATTGTCAACTCAAGGAGTTTCTGTTGGCAGAAATTTTGGAGCTAGGAAAATAATTCTAACCGCAATTAAGAATGCTGTACTATGTTCAATGCAAGCAAAACTAGATGCTCCACAGCCAAAGAAAATATGTACATGATGTCATCCAATAAGGATGTAAGACATGTAATACATGTGTAAGAAAGAGAAAACAAAGAAAATGTTTCTTAGCAGCAAGATTTTGAAAGGCAAGTCATAGCAAATAATGTACATGGGGATATTGCTGCCTGCTACTTCCTAGCAAAGAGAAATAAACTGAGGTGACACTCCACAAGCTTATAGTTTACTTTTACAATGTATTCATTCATAAAAAAAGAAAAAAAATAGAACCATCATTTTTTCAAACCAGATTCAATTACTTCAAAACATATCCAAATATGCATACCTCCGAATTCGCACAGCCTCCTCCAACCCTGACAACTTTCTAGATACAATGACTGATAGCCTCTTGAAAGTTTCTTTTCCTAATGGGTGAAAAAAAAAAAGTTTATTTCAATATATCATATCTTTATTTAAAAATAAAAGTTAAGTTTTGATTTCTTTTCTTGGAAAGCTCTGCTTTTCTTCGAAAAAAAGCAAGGGTGATCCGAAGAACTGCGATAACATTTCAGAGATAATCATGACATGAAAGAAACCTATTAGGGTTTTAACATTTCAGGTTACGCAAATTATTGAGATGAATATTATGCCCTGATAGAAAATTTTGTCACTATCTGATCTTACGCCTTCTATGTCCTATAAAACACTATAAAAGTGAAGAAAATAAAGTTGCGAGGACAAGTGAAGATGCATACCTGAGGAAGCAACGGGGAACGAGATATTGAGGGGCTGACCAACGAGGAAAGCGCACCTCTCGGCAGGCTGTCTCAAGCGAGGGGGCGTCGGTTGCACCCAACTTAACCGGCAAATTGGAGACTTCAATGCCATCCTTCGAGCGGCAGCCACCGGCGACCGGAATGGTGGCGGATTGACTATTTAGAGACTATTAGAGCACTTTTTGGTTCCGGAAGCTGCTCCGCTGAGGAAGTGAAGTGACATCTGTTGAACAGATAACATTTGTTGTGCATAAACGGGTGAGATGCATCCAATCCGTCCATTACGGGCATCTTCGCATCTCAACCGACCAAAAATATTGAAGTAGAGTTGAAAGATTACAACGGGCTGATGATGGGCATGTAATGCTCACACCATAAGCTGCGTTGAGGCCGAACCAAGCCCATTAAAGTTCGACGCGTCCGCGTACATTTTTGTGCGTGTATTAATTGGCAATAAGCTTCATACTACTTGTGCTCTTGAAGTAACTCAATAGCTCATATAACTATAACCTTGCTCGGCTAAGGAGATGGTGATGAGTGTGGCCTCCGCCAAAAACCTTCTACGGACTTACGTATATTGTCCATTGCACTTACTTTCACCGTAAGGGGTGACGGGACCACACGTTGTGGTCTAGTATTTGAAGGGGAATCCACTCGCAAAGTTCCCTTTCTCAATGAGTATAAAGTCGATAGTGGCAAAGAGAACACCTAGGGGTGAAAATAGGTCAGGTGATCTGTCAATGACCTATGGCTTGGCCTGGCCTATTTAAAAATAAAATAAGGATCAAGTTTTGAAATAAGCATATTTTTCTTATCAGATCAAGTCCTGGCTCAATTTAAAGTCTATTGAGTCTAACAAGTTAGCTTGGGTCTGTTTAAGGTGATGTGCATAGTATATATATAAATATATAATGGAAGTGGACCTTATAAACAAGCCACGGGCCACAGGCCGACAAGCTCAATTTTTGTGATGGCACAAGGGACGGTTTGGGACGGCCAAGTCAATCCTATCACAAACCCATTAAGAAAACTCAATCTTAAATCCGTCCCAAATCCGTTAGTATTTTGAAGGGCAATTCGATCTCAAACTCATCCCACTAATTTAACGGGTGCCCACTGGATACCCGCTTTTCGTCCGTTAACAAATTTTATATTTAAAAAAATTGGTCTACAATCTACATATTTATCATATCATAATTAACATATCTAAGAATAGTTAATAGAATTTATATTAAAAAAATTATTCTACGTACTTATCATAACATCTAATATTATATAATTATACGAATAGTTTAAAATTATAAAAAATGATTGGAATTAATAGCTGACGAGCTACTTCTTCGAATCTCTCAACTCTTGATGGTGTATTATTATATTATATAATGTGTTAGAATATAGGGTATAGGTAATTAAATGTGTTGTTGTTGTATAATGTATACTTAGCTTTAATTTTAAAAAAATAAATTATATTGAACTATAATTAAAAAGATATAATTATCTTATATATATGGATAATATAAGGGGTATTTTAGTAATTTAATACTTAACAAATTTGGAACGGGTTTTAGACTAAAATCTTGAACCCGTCCCATGTTGGTTTAATGGTCTCTCTTAAGCCTCGATCTTATTTTGATTATAACAAACATGTATTTAATCAAAGTGTGAAGTTTTGAGTTCAGGTTGAGGTTGCGATATGCATGCCAAATCCGTTCAAACAGGACGAAGTAAAAGATCGTCAAAGAAACAGAAGAAGAAATCGTTGAAGAAATACTCGGGATTAAATTAAATAGAATTAATGTAATATGTCCCTATGATAGTTTATCCCAAGCCAAAATTGTAAAGTTATCCAAGTTGAAACTTAGTAACCAAACACATAGAAAAGGCATGTAAAAATCCAAGGAAGAAGCCATCCTTAGTCTGGGTTCGGTCGACCGATCGATCGACCGAACAAGGCAATAGTATGGTGAGCAACCTGTTCGATCGACCGACTAGTCGACCAGATGTCAGTAAAAATAGGCAGTAGCCTGTCGGTCGATCGAAATTGGCGAAGGTAAAATTACAGGGCTGCGTCGGTCGACCGGTTGGTCGATCGACAGATGCGAAAAAGAGGCAGAATGGTAGCGGTCGACCAATCGGTCGACCGAACTGGAGATAGCCTAATCGCGACCCTGGCTCCAGCCATTCGGTCGACCGACGGGTCGATCGAATGTTGGAAGAAATAGATTAGCGTCAGCCGATCGACCCGTCGGTCAACCGAGCTCTCACAGACAGCCAGCGGTCGCACTAGCGGTCGACCGACCGAACGGCTCCAACGATCGATTTTTCACCCGTTGAACCGGCCGTTCGGGTGAGGGGTTATAAATACCCCTCACCTAACTTCTTTACAACTCTTAGAAAGTTTATTGAGCATTAAAGAAGATCTCTAAAGCCTTCAACTATCGACATCTGCGCGCGCCCTTTGCTTCCATCTTCGACATCAAAAACCATGCAATGCTTCTGCTTCTTCAACTGTGCTGCGATCCTTTGAGTCATCCTTTTGCAAGTTGAAGACGAGAAGGCAGTGGAAAGAAGCTTGGTTCATCTTTCATTCTTTAAGCTCTTTCCTTGTATTTTAATTTTATTGTAACTTATTTTCAAAGTTGAGATAGCTTGCTAGGTATGCTAGGAAACACTTAGGTTGTGTTTGGTCATTGCCTTGCAGGATTACCAAGCAATTTAGATTACCTTTGAGATAGATTACCACTAAAAAGATTACTAGTAATGCATATTACCTTATTTGGTATGCACTAGTAATGTTATAAAAAGATTGCTGGAATCCACATAGACATGTTTGGTATAACAAAAAATTACTAAGTAATGTGATCTATTTTCCGAAAATACCCTTTAAACATATATACAGTTTAAAATCTACCAACTTAAAAATACAATTTATGAAAATACCCTTTAAAATAGACTTCACAAAAAAATACCTTTTAAACATTTATGCAGTTTTAAACCCACCAACTTTAAAATACCGAAAATACCCTTTAAATACACTTCATAAAAATACCTTTTAAATATCGAGACTATCAATGAAAATACATTATATAAACAAGTTGATCGGTCCAAATATAACCATCCAATAAGTTCACTAGACATCAAAATCATGGCATATATCCACAAGTTGATTAGTCCAAACATAAGTAACAAAATGATAAAGTACCATTATCCACAACCATCCATAATAAGTTCACTAACTAGCTAGACTACAAAATGAAACCCATCAAAGTCACCAAATCCAGAACCAACCATAAGTTCACTGGATTTCAAAATGAAAACCTTCATAATCACCAAAAAGTTGCTACTTCCATTCATTACTCCAATTATGGACACACGATACTCACATTGACACCGAGTTTCTTTAGCACATAAGTCTTCCTTGCTATCATAGGCAATGAGAAGAAATATTTTGTAATATAAGGATCATAGGCAATGATCTCTCCAACTTCAATCATCTGAGACTCATCTAGGCCCAAATCTTCAATTTCAAGCAATCCTTGATAAACATCTTGTTGGAACTCACTACAAGCTGGGAGAGTCTTGAAGTAACTTGCCACATCTTGAATGCCTTGACTTGTTCCTTCACACATAGTGCTAATTTTGTTCACAAACTCAACCAAAGAGCTTATCATAGCTGCCTCAGCATTAGCTTTTCGCTTCCTAGAGTTATGCTGGGTGTGACCTGAAGTGCTATGATTTTGTGTGTTGTTGGCTGATGGTTGAGCAGCTGGGCTATCAATTTCAACACCTTCTGGGCTTCCCAATGGAACCTCTTCATCAAGATTCACAACTTCTCTAAGAATGCTTGCAGATGAATCTGCAGGATCTTTAGCTCTCTCCCCTATTGCTCGATCTTTGCTAAATATGATTGACAGGCTATCCAGATGAGAGAATGGCTTATTTCGTAGGCCCGAAGCATTAGGATGACTCTATTATTATGAATTATACATTAGTGAGTCTAGCATAAAAGAACCAAAGAAATATATATATAAATGAAAAACTGAATGTGTTATAAGTTTACCTTGACCCATTGATCCAATACATCTTGATCACAAGTTACACAACACCTATTTGGATCCCATCCAAATCCTGATGACTGATGCATCATATCATAAATTGCATTGTATTGTGTCTTCAACAACTTATGCCTTGAATGGATTTGTGGATGAGCCTTGATACCACATCCAGGTAACTTGGCTTCTAGCATTTTCTCAAGCTGATTCAGAAATTCGGGTTTGAAGTTGTTACCTTCACCAGCACTCCAAAAAGGATCATTCTTCAAGTCGAGCATGCAATCAATCAGTGCAGCATCTTGCTCTGGTGTCCACTAATGCTTCTTTCCTCGAATCTTGTTCTGTGTCGTTCCTTGACTTCCAATACCATCAGTATCCATCTATGTAATCATAATAAATAATATGATTAATATATAAACTATTCAGGTAGAAATATGAACATGTAAATGGTGAAATATCAAGTGCTGAATACATTACTAAAAAACCAAATTAAAATTACAGTAGTACAAGTTTGAATACAGTAGTACTAGTTTCAATACAAGTGCTGAATACATTACTAAAAAATCAAACTAAAACTACAGTTGTTTCAATACAAGTGCTGAATTCATTACAAATTGTTGATACATTACATAGAACAAATTAAAACAACATTACTAAAAAACTTCAATTCCTAGATTGATTCCACATTTCTTGGGCAAGATTGTCTCTAAATTGATTCCAAGCATCTGAAGTCGCAACATGATCAATCCTCTCTCCCTCAATGACATTATCTTCATGTGAAACGATCTGGGGAACCTCATTCTCAAATGGATCAATAGGCATCTCTCTCCTTATATGATTATGAAGAAGAGCACAAGCTGAAACAATTCTTACATGAGTTTTGATCGAATAGAATGATCGCTCTCGCAAAATAGCCCATCTCATCTTAAGAAATCTAAAGCATCTCTTAATCACGTTTCTAGCAAATGAGTGCTTATAATTATAGAACTCTTGTGGTGTTCTAGGTTGTTGATTTTGTCTCCAATCGTTCAAATGATATCGTTGACCTCTATATGGAGTTAAAAATCCTTCTCCATTTGTATATCTAGCATCACATAAGTAATAATAATTAACCTAGCATAAATAAAACTATGTTAGAGGACAACCCAATACATGTGAAACCCCTAGATTAATTGTTTTCTTGATAAAATGACTAGAAATATTACCTTGGGGTACTTTTAAACCTCTCGACCTTGATATTGCATCTCTAAGGACTCTACCATCTGCAGCTGACCCTTCCCAACCCGGTAAGATATAGATGAACTGCATATCTTGACTGTAAACTCCTAAAACATTCATAGTTATTTCACCCTTCCTTGTTCTATACCTAGGCTTCTTAAAATCTTCGACAGTGCACCTAACATATGTCCCATCTAAGGCCCCTAGACAATTCTAAAATAGACAATTATATATATAGTTTATGTATTTTTACTGATATATAATATAAATATGTTACTGATATGCAAAGTATCTTAAACCATTTTCATTTGTAGTCGGTTGAATTTTGAGGTACAGGCTCTGGTTTCTTGAGCAACATCTCATAGCAAAGTATTATGGAGTTCAAGACAGCATTAAATTGCCTACTAATAGTCTCTTCACTCCTAACAAATTGTCTTTTAATCACCTTATTCTTTACATGATGAGCACAAATATGCAAAAACATAGCAACCATTTCCTCCACAGACATATTTTTTGTGCTAGATAATCTCCCAACAGTTTGTAACATGTCACACAATTTATGAAAACTTTTTCTATTCATACGTGTGTTCTCTACACATAGTAAATCAGAGTCAAAGATAATCCCTCTCAAACTAATTTCTCTGATCATACATCGATCATTTTCACCTAAAGAAATCCTTCTTCGCTTATTCATTCTTTCAGCAACCAAACAAGTACAAAATATTTCTAGCAGACCATTCAATGAAACAAGAGCATCATGAAAACTTATGAGCATTGTTATGAGAGATGCCAAGTGCACTTGCAAATCATTCGACAGTTCATCCATGGCACCACAGCTAATACCACAACAATGTTTCAAGCATTACAACCAATTCTAAACAATTTAGCAAATACAAATGCAAAGCACAACCTTCAAAAGCCAAAAAAAAAAAGAATGCATAATATAAAGTTAGAATAGAATGCAAAATATAATAAAGGGAAAGAAAACTATGTCCAATGCAGAATATAATCCTACTTTAGATTGATTAGAATGGGATGCAGAATATAATAAAGGGAAAAAAGATTAATGTCCAATATGATGAAGCAATAACACAAAGTCAATGGGATGTAGAATATTAATGGGAAAAAAAGATTAATGTCCAATGTTAATGGGAGGCAGAATATTGACCTTGGAGAAACAAGCTGACCAATGCCATCTAAAAAGTTATGATGAAGCAATAACACAAAGAACAAACAAAGAAGCTTTCTCTAAAAAGTTTTCATCTCTTCCACACGCCCAATGTCATCTCTTCGATCGCCCCATCTCATCTCCCAGCCCAATACCAGATCATAACCAATTAATCGCCCCAAACCAACACATATGCAGTAGCCCCATCTCTTCTACGCTCCCTCGAGAAAAAAAAATAAAAAGGAAAGAAAACAGAGCAGGCGTAGGGAATGACTACCTAGGGAAGTGGAGGTGATCTGAGAGGAAGTCGGACGTGGCCGCAATGGAAATCGCAGGTGGTCGGAGAAGTCGCAGGGAGAAGTCGCGGGTGCTAGTCCCACAGAGGCAGGCGACTTCTTCAAAAGGAAGAGAGCGAATAGGCTGTAAAAATACTAGGGTTGGCGTTGGAGGGTAATTTTGTCCTCCAAAATTAATTCAAATTGCCACTTTAGAGGTAATATGAAATACCTAGGTAATCCATATTACCTGCTCAGTTGAGATACCAAATAAGGTAATCTACGGGGCCCAGGTAATTTAACTTCAGATTACTGGTAATCTGGATGGATTACCCCATACCAAACGTCTCCTTAGGGATAACTTTATAGAATTGTGTTTTGCCTAGGTGAATAGGATTGAGGTGTTCTCCGAGTGGTGAGAAGGGTGTCCTCATTGTATTCAAAGGGAAATATAGATTCTATAAAGTATTGGTTAGAAATCCTTGGTGAGGAGCCAAGGTAGTGGTGTTACAACCCGCTTGATGGGATAATTAACTCACCAACTTCATAGGCCAACCTATTGGCCTAATTAAAATGCTTAAGCTGAAGTTGATAGTAGTACACCCATCAAGCCTTATAAACTAAGGCCACATCCAACATACGCCCGATGTGGGACTAAATCGAGGTATTACAATCTCCCCCACTTATGTCTTGATGTCATCGTCAAGACTCAACTCGAGTCTAACACATAACCCAGAATCACACCCAAGTCGGCGGCATGTGAGGCCTAGCCTAGTAGCAGCTCCACCCCATCACCCGGGCAGCCCTTTCTCACATAGGCCCCTCACCATGCCTAGGACTAGGTCTTGCTCTAGTAGGCGGTTGGCCGAACCACGTACTATAAGCATTCTTGTTTGCATTGACTCTTTACTTGCTCTTATCATTGCTATTGAATTGTGATCACATTAATCACTAAGTAACAATTGCATTAAGTGAAGATAAAATTAGAGTAAGAAGAAAATTAGAAAAATGGGACGGACATTATTCACCCCCCCTTCTAGTGTCGAATTTCACACAACATCCCAAACCCTACAGAGATTTTACCTCAAAATTCTATACCCGTCCCACGACCCAACGAGCAAAACCCACTAATGACCTATCAGGGTCTGGGACGGGTAAATACTCATTTACACAAATTAATCCACTGCCACCCCTAATTAAAAGTAGGTTTTATAAACATGCTTCAGACTTTATAATTGGAAGCAGACTTTATAAACAGGCCACAGGCCAAGCTAGGCTTAGGCCAAAAAAAACTTACAACAAGCCGCAGGTCAGGTTCAAGCCAATTTGTTACTATGCAGGTATGGCTTGTTAAAATGAAAGTCTGACATGGCTTGGCCTATTTCCACCCCTAGGGACAATACTCTCTTCTGGATAGATTGGTGGTTGTTGAATACGCGGCTCGCTAATGTGTTCCCCTTATTTTTTCGCATGAGCCAATGCGCGCAAGCATGCTAGGATCAAGGACATCTTTGACCAAGACTCCCGCCAATGGACCCTACGCCAGAGGGGCCCGGTCGACTGGCCACCGGGACCGAAAACACTTGCTAGCCCTTGTCGGCAACACAAGGCTTAGTGTGATGGATGATCAGACCATTTGGCATTGGCATCAATCGGACGAGTTCTTGACAGCTTCCATGTATAGACAGTTGGTGGATCGTGGTGTCTGCAGGGATGATCACAGTGGGCGGATCTAGAGAGGCAAAGGGTCGAACAAAATGAAGGTCGCCTTTGGCTCATCCTCAAAGGTAGACTACAAATAAAAGATCGTCTAATTAAACATGGCGCAATGCTGGAATACCCAAACTGTGTTTTTTGTCTAACTACATTTGAATCGTCTGAACGTCTCTTTGGGCAATGCACTGCGGCTTTGTTAAAAAAAAACTATTATGGAGCCGGGCTCCGATGATGAAACACGAATCTCAAAGCAGATTTTATTTTGCTTTAAGATTCGTGTTTCACCATCGGAGCCCGGCTCCATAAAAAATTTCTATGGAGCCGGGCTCCATAATACTTTTCTTCACCTTGTTCGGATGGCATTCGTTCATGCCTGAGGTGGGAACCTCTTACTTTATGGTAATCCCGACTATGGACCAGGACATTCTCGTTTGGAAATGTTAAGCCAGCGGTCAATCCTCTCTATGATTTGGTGTTGGAGTCTCTGACCCTGCGGAATAACACCATCTTTCACGATCGCCCTTCATACTTGTCGCCGATTGTATGGATGAGTGTTTCCTACTGGACGCGACTGGGTGTGCTTTGACGGTTCCCATCTGCATTCGATTCCGCGGGTTGTGATTGTACTCCTCCTGGTTTGTTTCGTTTTTATTCGTTTGTGACCTATGTCGGTCACTCTTGTCGGTCTTGATTGTTCCATTTCAACCCTTTCGAAATGATGGCGTGTGGCCCCGAACTCACTTTTATTAATAAAAAAAAAAAAACTCAATAGCTTCTATAGGTAATCTATATACTGCACTCACGCCGGATGAACCGCGTTTGCACCATTGAGAGGCCCGGAACATTTCAATGGTGCGCTTCATGTGACCTGATGTGGACTGCATCCATTTTATATCGTCGATCAGTGTCTCACGGTCTGCTATATTCCTATGATTGATGCAAATGGATGCACTAGAAAGGACGTGAGAATTCGGACTCAGATCTTTGTGATTGTGATGTTGCCGGAGAAGGAATATATTGGTCGGTTTATGGCTGTCCATTAGGTGGATTCTTCTGTCCCTTTCTCTTCTTAACCTTCCGCGGTCCACACCATTCTCCTTCGATCACGCGGCTTATATAGCCATTGATGTAATTATATCTATCTCGAGGGATATCCTTCTTCTACATTTTTCCGTCGAAGGGTTCTTCACCTGAATATGTGCTTCCAAGATGAATGAATGGTCAGGAAATGCTGATCGAGCAGCGGACAGTGCACAGTTGGTTCCATTTCTTCCATTAAATCACATGCATTTGCAGATGGGCCTCTATTTCCAATCCTGATTTCTAGCTATATGCGAGCCTATATATCACCATCCGTCAATATATATATATATATATATGCTTACTTTGTTGGGTAGCTCTTGTCAGGGAACCTCAATTTCTCCAGATTGTATTATACACATCTCCAGACCCCTCAAATCCTCAGAAACCTTTGTGCCATTGTCGACCGCGCGTCTTGTAGGCGCAGATGCTACGAGAGAGGCAATATATCACAAGTAGCAGGTAGCGCAGGTGATACCACCATGAAAAATAATACAGAGAGGCGATCATCAGCTGCACAGGATCGACATCATCAGAACGTCGAAGTTCCCAGATGCCCTCGATGTGACTCGCCGAACACCAAGTTCTGCTACTACAACAACTACAGCCGCCTGCAGCCGCGGCACTTCTGCAAGGCGTGCAAGCGCTACTGGACTCGCGGCGGCACGCTGAGGAATGTCCCCGTCGGCGGCGGATGCAGGAAGAACAACAAGCGCACTGCCAAGGCATGGGCGTCGACCGCTTTGGTAGCTCCCTCTCGTGCAATTCCTTCCTCGTCGATTCAAAGTTGCTCTTCCCACCTTCAACCCAGCATTTCGTACTCGTCTTCTCTCGAGAGCCTCGCGTTAATGCAAGGTTTACCGAATTCTAATTATAGATCATCCTGCGCTGGTATTTTTGACGATCTTCCACTAGCTCAGCTCGGATTTCCCCCGGCCCAATTCCACCTCGATCAAGGTATGTTTCCCTGTGAAGAATTCCGAGGACGTGAGATCGACGTGGACCTCAGCATGGTGAAACAAGAGGAAAGAGAGGAAAACGCAAACGACAACCACTGCAGCTACTTCAACAACTCCTCTATAGAAGACTGGCAAATCTTATGCCATGATTCTTTCAGAGAAGCTGGAACTGTCGCTGCACCCACGGTGGTTCAGAATGATCTTATCTGGTCGCAGCCAGAGGTGGCAGCAGAGTGCCAGATCCTGCCAATTGCAGATCGTACGCCACACCTTTATTCTACTTCACTCTAAAATACAAAGTTAAAGTTACCACTGTAGATCTCAGTTTTCTCTTCAGGGTTTGTTCATCAGGTTTCGTATCACCTTCTCCGGCCGTTTTACTGATTGAGGACGTTGACTGGTCTCTGTTAATTTTTCCAGGTCTGTGGCTTGTTTTTAACTTAGTAACTAAAGTACAATTTGGAAAAAGAAATGAGTAGCTTCTTCGCTAACAATGGGACAACTATGCATTGCGTTACAAGACATTTTGGATCGGGCTTCTACCCGACATAGTAATGAATACATAAATGGGCCGGGGTAGGAAATGAACGGTAGGGATCCGTTGGATCTACATTATGCGGTTCGGATCACGTGCAGTGCACCGCGCATCATCCAAATATCCAACAGCCTTTGCCACTTTTTCATGAGCCAACCAGAATGGAGGGGGACGGGAAGGAAAGCGACGGTTCGATGCGAAGGTGGTACGACGCGCGACGCATGCGGTTGGTGCAATTAAGGATTCAATCGTGTCAGAGGGGGGGGGGGGCCATTTGAAACATAGGCTTGTTTGTTTAGGTCGAGTACAACAGCCTTGCCAATGCCAGGTCCAGGTTATGTCATTGTGGTCCCTCCTAATTGCAACCTAACGTTCAAGTCCGTTAGATCAATTCAACCAACATTGTAACGCCCGGTTGGATTTGAATAACCGAATAAAAAATTAATTAATTATTAAATATATTCTAATTTTTAAAATTTTCTTAAATTTATCTTAATATTTTATTTATATCAATAGAGTACTTTATATAATTTTCAATTCATTTCAATTATAACGTATCAATTTCATTGTTAATGTGGATTAGTAATATTTTTTTACTTGAAATTTTTTATGTAGCAGCTATACAATAGGATAGTGATGGAATAATAGGATATATATTATATATATAAGTACTTAAAAATTTTATTTTAATAATAAATCATGAGTCATCAGATCTTCTTGGTTATTTTAATAATAAATGTATATTTTTTAATCATTTGGTTGCATTTTATTTGTTTAAGTTGTTTTTTAATCTTTTGTCATTAAAAATATTTGATAAAAAAATATAAAATAATTCTTATGATCTTGATATAATGTGATTATATTTTATTATTAAAATATTCAAAAAAAATTGAAAACTCACGGGAGAAAGTGATATTATTATTTTTAAAGTAGAATAAGAGCAAAACAGAATGGACGAGAATGTATCTTATTTTAAGAATGTATCATATTTTGTAGGGTGATCGAATTTGGATATCATTTATTTTACATGATTCTTGAACTCTATCATAT
Source organism: Canna indica (assembly GCA_034359265.1). Classification (NCBI taxonomy): domain Eukaryota; kingdom Viridiplantae; phylum Streptophyta; class Magnoliopsida; order Zingiberales; family Cannaceae; genus Canna; species Canna indica. The sequence continues at coordinate 71,249,630 of CP136897.1, forward strand.
ATAAATTTGATTATAATTTTTAAGTTTTAAAATCAAATTTTATCATATTAGAATCTAGAATCGAACTCTACCCGATATCACATGTTTCGATTTCAGGACCTCTATTGGAACCTATATATTGAAAATCTATTGAAATCTATTATAGAACATGTAAATAAATAGGTTTCAATAGGGTATTCAATTGGAGTCGTAAATGTATAGATTCCAACATGATATCCTGTTGAAATATGTTCCCTGCAATTTATAAATGAATAGGTTCTAAAAAATATATTCAGATACTGATTCCAATTCTAGGTATGATGTGTTGGATTCGAAATCGAAAATGATTTTAATTAATTTCTTAATTTTTATCTCGGAGCTTATCCGAATTTAGTTCGAATTTATTTGAAACTTATTCGGTCGAATAAATTTCAATCGATTCTAAATCTACTTGATATTCATGCATGCTTTTAATATTTTAATTCCACCGTTTCGGTGTGGATTGTTATTCCTTTTTTGGTCTCTAAATTAATTATATGGAGACACCAAACTATAACACTGACTCAGAATATAAGGATAAACACAAAGATCCAACTCTTGTACGTAGAACTAAATTATGGTCTTACACTAAAAAAATGTGTTCAATAAAAAATCCACAAAGAAAATAAAATTACTTTAAATAACAAAAACAATTTGATTCATTTCATCATGACTAGATGCATTTTTTTTTTTCAAAAGTTCCACTGCAACAAAATAGAGAAACAATATAATACAAGACACTAGAATTAAGAATTGAACACGACACCCATAGACAATAAGCTTAGATATCTAACTATCAAGCTACGAATGAATTGATATATTTTTACTCTTTTGATTTTATAAAATTACAATATCGTTTTCTTAACATGAGTTTTTAATTTTTTTTAATAATAATAATTTCCACATTGTGATCGTGTTGTCATAAGTTGGTCAAATGATTTTTTTTGTATTTTTAAGAAAATATTTTTAATGATAGAAATTAAAATAATTTTAATATTTTGTTGAACTTTTTATTTGTTATATTAATTTTGAATTAAAAAATTTTGATACAATAATAAAATAGTTAAGATGGTCAATTTATGATGATAGGATGATACTACGGTGAAATACATTAATTATCAAAAGAACAAAAAAACTAATAACTCACATTTTTTTTTTTTTAAAATCATATTTATATTAATCAAGATGATTGACACATACAAGCATAAAAGAAGGATACATTTAAAGAAGTAAAAATATACAAGAAGAAAATAAGACTACGAACAAAAGACAAAAAAAAATTGCGGACTCAAGGCTAAAGACTGCACTGTCATGCAAGTCATTAAATCAACGATTGTTACTTTCACTCCACACCTTCTATCTTAATCATCGAAGCTCTAAACATTTTGATTTTTTTCTTTCTTTCCCTAAATGACTCACGATGTGTAATAAAGGTAAATTATAGAAGATGGAGTGTAATCTTTTCTTTCAATATTCTAACAATAAAAGAAAGATTATTTTAAAGTAGTTAAATTTAAAAAAACACAGAAGACTATTATTCATAATTTTAATTGCAACTAAAAATGGATTACAAATTTGAATGTTTAAAAATAAACAGGGTGCAGTGACAACTTGTACATATTTAGTAGGTATGTGGTTTGAACTCAGTATAATCGTTTAATGCGTATTTTTCAATTTATATGGTATTGTATTCGTCTCGTGTGTTTGTAATGTTAGTTTCTTCGTTATTCTATATGTGAAAGTGATCTTAGATGTTTATCCAATTTATTATTTGGTTGTACCGTAACTCTGCTTCATTTTAAAAATGAATTTCGATGTCTTTCGGCAAAAAAAATTATTTTGTCATCAAAATTCCTTAAAAGCCCAATCAACACTAGGGATGATAATTTTATTTGTATCTGTCGAATAAAAATTGCACTCGATGTATTCAATTCATACCCGTAAATAAAAATAGATATGGATGCAGATAAGGATTTAATTTCTTCTCCGTGTGGATGCTCATTATCCACGTATGGACAATTACCATTTTTACCCATATATAAGTTACTTAATATATATATAAGTAGATTTTACGATAAATTACGTATAAAATCTTAGTAAGTTACTAATTGTTATGAATTTAAATAATATAAATTATTATTATTTTATTAAATATATCATTTATTAATTTTTAAAAATTTAAAATACGAATGCAAATGCGGTATAGATATCTACATCTCAATGCAGTACATATATTGCATCAAATTTGGATGTGTGGTGCGAATGCGAATAATACAGTATTCACACCATATTATCTAGCATCTCATATTACAATATCCTTTTCACCCTTGAATTTTTTTTATAGAGTTAATCTTGACATTGTGTTAAAGAAATATTTAGTATAGGTGACACATTATATAAGGGATCGTTTGATACTCTATATAAGCTCCATGTATAGTATTATCGTAGTACTATACAATATTTGAAAAATCTAAAATAGAGTACTAATTAATAAATAGATTAGAAATAATATCTCAAATGATGTATTAATTATAATACACCATGAGACCCGTCGTTAGACTGTACTAGAAAAATAATAATTTATTGAAATCAAATTTTGGGAAGTGAAAATTTTTAAATTCGAATTTTGGAGAAGAAAATTTTCAAATTCAAAACGTAATGTTCTGAATACCCATTTTATCCCGTCTAAAGTCTCTAACTAATTAGATACTTTGGCCGAAAATATTTTTTTAAAAAAATAATAATTTTAATATATGAATTATTTTTTAATGATAAAAAAGTTATAATCTATTTTTTTTTTCAAATTCTCTAATGCATCAGAGACTTTTGTATAAAGTCTATAAAATTAAATTTAAATTTAAAACTATAAAATATTTAAATGAGAAATATTTGTTTGAACCACAACATTTCTTTTGTATTATAAAAAAAATATTTCATTAATTAAAATACTAATGAGTTAAAATTTATTTTATTAATTAAAATACTAAGTAGTTATACATGTTCATTATATATGTCTACATCAAATACTGTATAATAGTAGTATAATATATACTAGTACTTACATATTAGCCAATACATGCTAGTACTATACAGTAAAATGAGTCCTAAATGTTCAATCATTAATTAATTATATTCTTTTATTTTTAAAAAAATATTTTAGAGATTCATGATAATTAATCTAAAATAAAGGAGGTCGGTGCTATTTATCCAATAATGATTATATAATATAATAATAATAATAATAATAAGAAGGGAGAAGGTACTAATTTGCCTCTAACGTTTAATAAGAGGAGCTTATTTGCCCCTAAACGTTTTATTTGGCTCAAAATTACTTATTTTTTTTTAAAATCGAACTATAATACCGCTTACATGAAACGCCGTTAGTGCTGTGCTAATTAACAATGCTGATGTGGTAATTTTTTTAATCTCATATTCATACATGATTGCCACGTCAATACCATGTCAGTAGTACACGTGAAAATAAAGGGAACACTTTTCACTAATTTTAGTACTAATTTGCCCTTAACGTTTGGTAAAATGAGCTTATTTGCCCTCCACATAGGGGTGTTCACGGGTCGGGTTAAAAAAATTTCACATCTCAAATCCGACCCGACCCAACCTGACTTAGTTCAGGTCGAGTAGTCGGATTTACCTGTTTAGATAAAAAATAAGTTTTTAATAATTTTTTTAAAAGAATTAAAAAATAAATAAAAATAAATATTTTTTTAATATAAATATTTTAAAAATGATTTTAAAATGTAAATAATCGGGTAATCGGATTTCAAATTCTAAAACCCAAGATCCGACCCGATTATGGTCGGATTTGGTCAAATTGTACCCGACACGATCCAATTATCCGACCCGACCCGACCCAATCCAAATTTATTTAGAATTTATTTTTATAAGAGCCCTAAGGACCTATTTGGGTCGGGTCGAGTCGTGTAATCAGGCCGGGTTGGGTCTTGAATTTTAGAATTTGAAACCCGAAGATTCGATTATTTATATTTTTTTAATCATTTTAAAATATTTATATTAAAAAATAATTATTTTAATTATTTTTTAATTCTTTAAAAAAATATGTTAAAAACTCATTTTTTACCTGAATGGGTAAACCCGACTACCCGACCCGACTCGACCTGAACTAGGTCGGGTTGGGTTGGGTCGAATTTGAGAGGTGAAAATTTTTCAACCCGACCCGACCCGTTTATAGTTGGTCGGGTCAAATTGATTTTTTTTCTAAATCCGACCCGACCCGTGAACACTCCTACGCGGAGGGTAAATAAACTTATCTTATTAAACGATTAGAGATAAATTAGTACTAAAATTAGTAAAAAAATAATTTAAAATCAAATAAAAAATTGAAAGTAAATAAGCTCCACTTATTAAATATTAGGGACAAATTAGTACCTCTCTCTCGACCAGAAATACACATGAGATTTGACGAAGAAAGGATCTCCATAAAAGTTGATGTGGTCCTCACAACCTCTCCTTCCGCCCTTCCTTTTTTACTCTCTTCTTTACCTTTTCCACTCCATCCTCTTCCCCAACAATTCCACTAACTCTCCCCCTTCCTTCCTTCCTTCCTTCCTTCCTCCTTCTCGCTTTCATGGATCACCTAAGGTCGCCGACCGAGTCCTCGTCCAGGAAGACCGCGCGCGAGAAGGCCAGGAAGGAGGCGGCGCCCGACGAGGAGGAGTTGGACGAGGACAAGAAACGCAGGCTGCACTCCTCTTCCTCCGCGGCCGCTGCTGCGCGGCGAGGATCAGGCAGCGGGGGAGCGCCGCAGCCATGCTGCCAAGCTGATAATTGCGCCGCCGACCTCACCGAGGCCAAGCGGTACCACCGCCGTCACAAGGTCTGCGAGGTCCACTCAAAGGCCGCCGCCGTCGTGGTCGCCGGCCTCCGCCAGCGTTTCTGCCAGCAATGCAGCAGGTAATTATAGAATTCGCCGGAACTGCGGCTTTGACTGCAATATTGCAAGCTTTCTATTTCATTTGGGAAGGGAGAGAGAGAAAAAAAGGTGGAACCTTTGAGATGATACCTCCAATTGCAAGCTACGAATTGAATCCTCTCCCTGTTCATTAATTATCTTCCCTAAGTAAGATGGATCTGCTAATTCTGGCACTTCCACCAAACTTAACTCATCCTGCTTAATTTTATCAGAAGCATAATATCCTGTTTAGCTTCTTTAAGGATAATATTGCAATCTATAGCAATGAAGTCAATGCATCAATTAGTACCTTGCAATCAACTGTTAGTTTCTTGTGAGAAAAAATCCGACACTCTAAGAATCCTTGCACAGAAAAAGACTTCAATTTTGTGTTATCTCCTTCTTGGCTCTTGTGATGTATGGTGTGTGCAGGTTCCATGAGCTAGCGGAGTTTGACGACTCCAAGAGGAGCTGTCGCCGGCGCCTGGCTGGTCACAACGAGCGGCGCCGGAAGAGCTCCTCGGAGACACAGGGAGACGGCTCGAACCTATGCAGGCAGGCAAACCAAGATGGGAGGCTGCAGATAAACCTCCCTGGAAATGCTTCCTACAAGCATTTCCAGATCAGTTAAGATACTGATCTTCTTCGCCATCAAAGCATGCTCTCTCTCTTCTGTCATGCTGTCCCTTATCTACCTAGTACGAGTTAATGTTCAACTTCTCCATGATTCAGCAGCCATGAGAATAAACAGCTTTTATATATATTCAAGTAGTGCTTGTGTTTGTCTACGGATATCTTGCTTATTGTATCTCAAATTTAATCTGCTATTTGATCACTTTGCAGTTCACTTAGTTACTTCCTATATACTGAGTTGATTTGAGAATAGTTGTGGGCTGTTGTAGAGGTTGTAATTACTTGGACATAAGAATTGATTTTGAATCATATTTACATCTTCCTTTTCAGTGAGATAACTCTTGTGAGTACATAAACTTTTTCTTGATAATGATAAAGTGCTTTGTCCTTCTATCTTAAATGATGCATACTGTTGCACAGTGGAGTGAGCAACAGGAGTTTTTGCAAGATACATAGGACCAAGGTTATCTTACTCGAAAGCTTCAGAAATAGGGGGGAAAAGAGAAGAAAAAAAAAAGGAGAGAGAGAAAAATAGGAAGGAAATTAAACTGAAGAGGGTATCCATGGAAAGCATAATAGAAAAATTATATCTTGAGCTTTTAGCTACTTAATTATACTATTCTTGTTGTATAATGTAAGGAACTAAGGGTAGGTGACAACCAGACTTTATTTAGGGAATGCCATTCTTGATTTCCTGCTAATGTATTATGAGATTCGGACTTTGTTGATGCATTCATTTGAGAAATTTTGTGTAACTTAATTAGGGTTTATTGCTAGGCTTGTATTCTAGTGTTATTTAGGGAACTAAGAAGAAATGGACTACTGGAAAACAACATCTGCAAGTGGGTGAGACTAGCAGTATGAAAAGAAAGACCTTGCTGACTAAACTATAAATGATGACAAATGATCATTCTCACAAAAAAAGATGATGACAAATGATCAATGAATGAGTATAAATATAAAAACAAGCTATCATCAGGGATACTGGAATTTGATGCTTCCACTTGGCAAACATTATTCAAGTATTCTAGAAGAGTTTGCTGAATGACAATCAGTCAATCACACGGTAAAGTAAGCTGTAAACAATGATTTCTGTGAGAAAAAAAGTAGTATGGAGTTACAGTGAGGATGAGTTTTCATATCACGCTTAAGATTGTTTTGATTGACTACTTTACTTATAATAATAGCTGTTTTTTGTGCTTGCAAGTGCCTTCCACATAACTAGTATTGCTGTATGCTCTATCTTAAAAGAGAAATTAATGATTAAAAAGCCCCAATTTAAGCTTAATTACATAAAAGACATGATCTTAAAGCATATAACAATATTAAAATAAAAATATCTTCTTTAATACCAATGTTAAAAATATATTGATTATTTTTTAGTTACACTTTAAAATTGTGTTTTTCTTCATATAGATTATGCATATGATTGAGTTTTTTTCTATAATTTGTCCTTTAAAAATTAACAAAATGCACTCCCATGAAGTAAAAGAATTTGATATTTGCATTACACAAATACTACATGAATAGATGATTGGAATTAATCAAAAATTGATAATCATATCAACACACCATAATTATGATTTATGAATAACTAATTTGATTAATTGAATACAGCAATTATAGCATTATAGGCAATGCTACTTCTTTCTTTCTCTTTGTCGTTGCCAGCTCCTCCCTACATTTTGCTTACCTACTCCTCTGTATTCTTTAACTACATCCAAATGAAACAGTCAATTATTTATCACATATTTTAAGTTTTTAATAAATAAAATCCTAAAAAAGCCTTGTATTATTCGATATGGTTCAAATTAAAAAATGAATGTACATGAATAAAAAGATTAGTATTAATATCAATAAATATTATTAATTATATTTTTTATCTTAATTTTTTTTAATAAATGTAACTCAAACTAGGATGAAATTAATTAATATAATTTAACTTTTAATTTGCATTAAATCTAACATGAAGTTTCAAATTGACACTAATTATATCCCATTGCAAGTTACTGTTAATGAAATCATTACTCACATCGTCTTAGTCAGCAATTAATATATTGATTTTTAATAATCATATACATAAGTCAACAACTGAAAATTTTAAAAAATACACAACATCCTAACTCGATATTTGTCTCCATCCGAAACTCTTATACTACTCGATTAATAATATGACTGACAATCCACTATATTGGTTGACTGAAATGTCATGTTATATCATCAAGTCACATTAGTAAGAAGTAATAGAGGAGTTCGGATGGAGACATATGTTGGGTTAGCATTGTGTAATTTTTAAAAATTTTAACTCATAACTTATGTACATGAGTATTAAAAAATCAAGACTTAATTATATTTTTGGTCCCCAAAATTATTATATTTTTTTGGTTTGATCATTTATTTTTAAAACCTTTACATTTAAGCCATCAAAAATTATTTTCGTTTTCGTTTGGTCCATTTGTTAATTTTTCGTTACTTTTGATGTTAAGTGCGAATATGGAATGCTGACATGGACCAAAGATGGATCAAACGAAAAAAAAATAATATTTTAAGAGAATAAATAGAAAAAAAAATATTTTTTAATAAATTAAAATATAATTATATATTATATGTTTTAGATTATAATTATTAAACCTCCGACAGACACTCTGCAACCGCCCGAAGAATCAAACACTTTCCTGGTAACCGCATTCCAAGGCCGGAATCCGCCATGATCACCCTCCATCGGCCCCAATCTGCTTACCTCCAACGGACGATCCGATCCTTCTGCCCTCGTCCATTTCTTGATCCCAGTCGTCGCCGTCGAGTCCCTCCACCCACTCTCTCCAAGCTACTTGTCGTCTATGATCGCTGTGAAGAAGCAAGCACGAGAAAAACCCTCACGTCGAAGGCGGCGAACCGGCCGTTACATCCCCTCTTTGCCGCCGCGAGCGATCCTCCCGCAGCCGGCGACAGCGGCAGCGAGGATGGAGTACGAAAGTGTGGCCTGCGAGGGACCATCGTGCAGGTCGGAGAAGCGCTGTCGATGGCGTTCCCGTTGTGGGTGGGGTTGGCGTTCGTCCTCGCCCTCTGGCGGCCGTCGTCGTTTCTCTGGGCGCACAGGAATTGGCAGATTTTCGGTCTCACCATCACCATGCTCGGTGCTCCCACCTCCGATTTGCAGAATTGTTCTTAGTAACTTAGTTGTATGGTAGTTTGGGGGGATTTGGGGACTTAACTTTTCCGTTACTGGTGGTCAGGTATGGGGATGACTCTGACACTCCAAGACCTCAGAGGCGCATTACTGATGCCCAGGGAGTTGGCTACGGGATTTGTCCTCCAGTACACGGTCTATCCTGCTAACCTTCTCTCTTCCTTTCTATCTTTCATATGAGACGGATTTAATTGGCTGGCAATGAAGAAATTTTATGCGCGACTCTTGAGATTTAGCCGATTGAATTTACTACATTGGATTTGGGGGTTATGGTTGAACTTGGAGAAGCTTTTTCTTCCAAATTCGAGGTTTAGGCGTGATTGAGAATGAGTTATTAGCTCCTCCTTTCTAGTGAAGTACTTCAGTACATTATATTTGTCTGTGCTTTGTTTACATTATTATTGTGCTGTTATTTGTGTCAAACTTCCAATTATCAAGCTGGCTGCAAAATTAATCATCACCTGCACCGATCAGATTCGCATATGATGATATTGCACTTAAGTTATGCATGTTTAAGTCATTGGCTCTTTTAGTGACCTTAAAACTCTAGTTAATGAACTATTTCCAATTGTTCCTATGGAATCTGTTTAATCTCTAGTGGTATTTTAGTCTGGACAAACAACATAGTCACAGGAAAAATTCTTAACTACTACATATATTTAATTCGGAAACATGTGAAAATTGAATCTCAAACTGAATTTTAGACATTTATGTCCTAGAGCTTTAATTTCTCAGATATTTCTTTCTGATGGAAGCTGGTCAGATTGATCCCTTGCTGAACTTCTGGATGTTTAAGGCACTCTCTACTTAAATTAAAAAGAAAGCATTGCTTCAAGTTAGAAATTGAAACATTTTGCATTGTCATTCCCAGCCTTTCTTCAACTACGCATCCTCAACCAGAAACCATATCCCATTGTCGTGTCAATAATTCCCATTTTGTAGCGATCAAAAGATTTAAGACAAACAACAAAATAAAAGGAATTTTGATGTTATAAATCTATGTGAAAAAATAGGTGTTCCATAGTTGAGCAACATAGTGGTGTCAATTGGCTAATAGTGCCATAAAAATGATTTGGACCCTGACCAAGATTATTATATCTAATATCTCATACAGCTTCACCTGAGGGAGGGTATGTGTGTTTACATATTAATTCACTAGGGTCCTGCCCACCCATATTTTATGGCTCATTAAGAACTTATGATGTACACTTGCATGCAGCATGGCCCTGTTATGCTTAATCACATTCTTGATGTATTCAGATTATCTAAAATTCCAACAAATCCTTCCTGATCATCGATACCATCAGTTTAATTATCATGACTCATGAAATCTAGTTCTTATGGATACATGATTTATTTTAGCCTATATCTTATCTAAATGTCTTGAGCAATGCTGTCTGAGTCACTAACTTTTAGCTGTGAGTGATAAGAGTGCTTCCTAGCTATCAGAACCTCCATGATGGCAACCATCATCCATGGTTTCAAGTCTCAACACTCACATCATATATTAAATGGAGGCAAACACAATAAGCCAATGATGATATATGTACTGCAAACAACTAAACCAACACACACAATTCAGTTACAGGCTTTCATTAACAGGGATATCTCTGATATGGTACTTGGATGGCTCTAAATCTAATGTCACCTTCTTTTATCCCAAGTTTTTTCCCCTTGTTATTGCAATAAAGCATTCTTCTTCTTTCTAATACATACTTTACTGACATAAAAACTAACTAAATCAAGTTACCAGTCACTCCTAAGTGCTAAATACCAACATTGTTGTCTATGTTGAGGATCTAATAAAGATTTCTCCATTGTGATACCCAACTAGGCCCAACTGCAAACATCACCTACCTTCTAGGTTTTTGTTAGTTCATGCACTATGCACATATTCTCTTTTCTAATGCACATGGCTTGTAAAATTGGTTGTTTCCAATATGGAGCAGGCTAGTTGGATCACAATCAAGTACTTGTCTGATTTTTGTTGAGATATCGGTATGTCATTAAAGTAGCATCATAAAGCACCCAGAAACTATAGGAATCAGCTGGAACTTGGCATGCTGATTAAACATTGCTGGAGCAATTAGATCAGTTGATGCCATATAAAAATTAGTTAGTTTGTTCATGGGATCAAAGCATTTGACAGTGGGTGAGCCTTGGTACAATGGCAAGCTTTCTCCATTATGACTTGGGAGATGAGGGTTGGAGCTGTGAAAACAACATCTTTGCTTCAAAAAGGTAAGAGTGTGTACATACATTGACTCTTGTGGAACCCGCATTATCGGGAACCTTGTGTACTGAGGATTGCCCCTTTTTTAATCAAATCATTTGACAAAAGGGTCAAAATGGAGAGAGGGTGAGAGCTGGTTGGTGAAAAATAGAGAAACCAAAGTTGAGAGGTGGAGGGAGAAAATTTTAGTCTCTGATGCTTTATTTGCTAGTCACAACTAAAGCCAGTCTCTGATGCTTTATTTGCTAGTCACAACTAAAGCCCAAAGGACAATCGTTGTCACTGTTGCCTGGTTTCAACACTTCAATCTTCTGATGGCGTCTTTGTTGCTCATCCAACGAGGGAAATGTGTCCCCTATTGTGGCTGCAAAGGCCACCAAATTTGCTTGGGACTTTAGAACAATGATAGTGGGGTGTGGGAGTTGCTAAGGTCTAGTATGTATTCTTCTCATCCTTTTTTCAATTATTTTATTTAGTAATTTTATATTGTTATGTAACAATATTTAGTATATAACATATGAACTTATAATGTTATACCATTCACTCATACTTGTGAAAATACTAGGTTGTTACTTATTTATATTACATAATGAAAATTAGTGAACAATTAAACATCATATGCAATGTTATTTAATATTCTATTTGCTAGTTATATGTTTAATATCTTAATGATTATATATAATCAATTACATTTTTCCTTTTCTAAAAAATTGCTTTTTTTCTTTAGTGATTCTGATTTGACCAGATCCTGCCAACATTTCATTTATTTCTCAATTTCCTGATCCAAATTTCAATTCTGATTTTACGACACATGCTAATACATCTGTCTTCTTGTCCTTGGTGAAGCCTTTTTGGATGAAACATTGATAGCCATTATAACTTCTATTGTAGACATAGAAAATTACACAATGATCAGTACATTTTATAATTGCCAACTCTGAGATAGTAATGCTCTTATCTTTCAGGTTCTTACAATCTTGAATTCCATAACTTAATATTCTGCTCTCATATAGGAAAAATGCTATTTTTTTAAACATTTAATGAATCTGCACTTAATTTTGTTTTTTTTAAAGCTTGTCATGATTCATGATTTGCTGTAGGTAATGCCTTTGTCAGGGTTATTTGTTAGCAAGCTGTTAAACTTGCCTCCTCATTATGCTTCTGGCTTGATTTTGGTTGCATGCTGTCCTGGAGGTTTGGCCAGTTACTTCCCTCCTACTTATCTGTTATTTCATTGCTGTGTTAATTGAACTAATTAAGTAAAGTTTCTGCAGGCACAGCAAGTAATGTAATTACCTATCTTGCAAGGTAGATGACTATGTGATTGTAACTTATTGCACATATTTGACTAGTATAAAAGAACTGAAATGATTCTGTTGTATTCCAGAGGAAATGTTTCCCTCTCAGTGTTAATGACAGCCGCGAGCACCTTTGCTGCCATGGTAATCCAATCTTTTTTTTCTCACTATTTTTAATATGTATGCTCAATGGCTTCAACATATAGTTAACCTCCCAAAATTTTCATTGCAGATAATGACACCTTTTCTAACAGCCAAACTTGCCGGACAATTTGTTGCAGTTGATCCGATTGGGCTCTTGAAATCTACTGTTCAAGTGCAGTTCCAAACTCAAGATCGGTTCTCTTACTTGCTATGTATGTTCCAGTTTATTCACAAAAGCTTACGCTGTGTCACTGCAGGTTGTGCTTGCTCCTGTAGTACTAGGAACTCTTCTGAACCAATATTGCAATAGCCTGGTTGAGTTCGTCTCTCCCCTTATGCCATTAATTGCTGTTGGAAGTGTAACAATGCTTTGTGGCAGTGCAATAGCTCCAAATGCGACGGCTATCCTTGGATCTGGGATGCAAGTTCTGCTTTCTGTTTGTTGTCTACATGCTTCAGGTTTTCTCTTTGGCTATGCATTATCAAGGATGCTCGGAATTGATGTTTCCTCTTCTCGCACTATCTCCATCGAGGTTGGCATGCAGGTAAATAGCTACTGCTTGTAATTAGCATTAATGTCCTATTGAAAGCAATGAGTTTGAAATAAGCTTTTAACGTGCAGAATTCAGTGCTCGGCATAGTGCTCGCTACCCAGCATTTTGGCGATCCTCTGACCGTGGTTCCTTGTGCAGTTTCGAGTTTCTGCCACTTAGTCTATGGTAGTATATTAGCTGGAGTCTGGCGTTGGATGGACGCTAAGACTGAAATGAAGGATTAAGTGTTCCATGCACGAAGGAAAGCATCAAAATTCAAAACCATTTAGATATTGTAAGGACGTGTGCTTTTCCCTAGAATAAATTGTCATATGTTGTTTAACGAGTTATGAAAGGGGTGGTTTATGCTGACAAGATAGCATTTTGTACATACTGCCTGCCTTGATGTTTCTTGCTACACTGCCTAAGAACAATGCTAATCTGCACTGTAATTTCTTCAAACTTACATGTAGATCTCCAAATTATTTCCGGGAGACTTGGTTAGCACCATGGCACTTTCTTTCTGTTCTTATTGTCGTCTGTTGTATTTTTTTTTTAATTTACCATCTGCTGTATAACTTTGGGGAAAAAGTGTCTCTGATAGACGGGGTCTTTAATGCTCGTTAATTAATATCGTACTGGGCCAAGATAGCATTGGTGGGCTTTTAAAAGAGCCAGAGTCCAGCTCAGATTTAGACTAATTTCAAGGGCATATGTGAAGATTGTGTAACTTTTCATTTTTTTCTTGGAGGGATATATGCTAAAATTCCCAACTTGGAGGGGTTGCATATGCAAATCTATCTAATCATATCGTGGAAGCAAGCTCTCTAATCCACAGCTCTCTCTGTCTCTCGCTCTCTCTCGATCGAGAGCTCCTCCATGGCATCCGTCTCCTTGCCCGCCATCTCCATCCCCCGCTACCGCACTCGAACCCGTGCCCTCGCCCGAAGCCAAACTACTCTGAGTTCTAGAATGCCGAGTCTAAAAAGTCTCGGCCACCGTGCTGTCTCTGGCCGCTGTCGTGACTGGAATCTCAACGTAATCCGGGCGGGATCCCCCGATGTCAAGAGGGAAGCGGAAGCAATGATCCCACCTTATAATGTGCTCATCACTGGTTCCACGAAAGGTCAATCTCCCTTCTTGGTGTTCTTAAAGATAGCAAAAACAATGTTTCCTTTTAGTTTGTTTTTATTTGATTTTTTTAATAGAGTCTAAATAGAGATTCTCTGACAATAATACTGTTCTCGAGTCTGCTTGGTTACTTGGCTGAGTGATTCAATGTTTCCCTTTAGTTTGTTTTTGCTATTGCCTCTTGATTAATGATTAGGGAAATGTTTTATTGTTTGGTTTTGTTTGAAGGCTATACTTTTCATTAATTAATGGCATTGGACAATATGAATTATGACTATGAACCAGAAGAAATAATGGAGTTCCTTACTACTATTGAGACATCGAAGCTTCCTTTTATGAATGATTAGCTGTGGATTATTAGTCTTGGCATCATAGCAAGATTGCTCCCCTTGATCTAGGCGACTAGGATTTGAGTCACAGAAACAACTTTGCTTCTTGCGAGTAACGTTGTGGACATTGTCTGTGCTGCACTAGTGAGAGGTTTGTTACTGCTTGCGATCCTTTGTAGCTGTAGATACATAATTCTGAAAGATGCCTTGGCTATTTGGTTTGGCAGTCCCTTTATGAATGTGCCTTCGCTATGGATGTTTGGCAGTCCCTGTTACTCTCTCTTAATGAAGTGCCCTTGCCTACTTCTTGGTTTTTTGATCACCTTCTGTCGGCTGCAGTAAATGTCACTACACTAAGAAGAAGTCGCATCATCCTCACCTGGAACTGGTTTATTTGGTCCGAAAGGAACAAAAGATGCTTTGAAGACTGCAACAGTAGTGTTCAGTCCATTGTAGCAGAAACTTGTTGTTTTGGCTCTGTCTATGGCTGCTTGCAACTACTTGTAATTGTGTTGTCCCACTGTCCCGGTTGCTTTCTCTATTCCTTGGAGATGGATCTGATTTCCCTTTTGTCTTTGTTTTCTACCTCTCTTCCCCCTCGCTTGTATTGTATTCATAACTTTTGAATTAATACAAGATGCTTTATTTCAAAAAAAATAATTCTGGAAGATGCACCGAAGAAACTGAAATTTTTTTAAGAAAAAGAAATATAATAAACTACCCTTGGTGGATTTTTTCTTGTTAAGATATAATAGGGTGATATCCTTTTAGAGTTATGACAATGCAAATATCTGTACTATCGAGTCTTGAAGTATATATACTCACCTCTATATACTTGTCTGAAAGGTATCTTCATTTAAACCTAAGTGCACTCTAGTCTATGCGTGTAATTGACCTTGTGTAGGGCATATTTGCCTATCTGATCGTCATTGTTGTGTTACTAGACATTATTTGAAAGCATAAACCTTGACAATCACCATGGAGGTAACAAAAGTTCGGGCATCTGTAACTTGCTGAAATTAATCATCTTAGTTAACATACATCATTGCATTTGCTTTTCTAAGAGCTGCATTCTCTCCTTCGAAACTGCATTTTTAAAACACTAAGGTATTGCCATTTCTGTATTGTATACAGGAATTGGATATGCACTCGCAAGAGAATTTCTAAAGGCAGGTGATAATGTCTTACTATGCTCAAGATCAGGTAGGCTCGCTGTTGAAAAATCAGAAACAGGGATCCTTTTTTTATCCTTTTTTGTACATTACATAATCAAATCAAAGTCATTTCTTTGATAAGCTGATCCTCTGCAGCTGAACGTGTAGAATCAACAACCCAAAACTTGAGAAAGGAATTTGGCGAGCAGCGTGTGTGGGTACCCACTAAACAGCTTGTTTAATTTTTCTATATATTTTTCTTTCTCCACCACAAGCTGACAGTACTCCATGCTTTCTTATTATAGAGATACCAACATGTCTGTCATTGCAGGGGACAGTATGTGATGTCCGAGAAGGGAAGGATGTCAAAGCGTTGGTTGCTTTTGCACGTAAAACTCTAGGATACATTGACATATGGGTATGCATATATTTAAATGTCACTTCATGGTAATAAAAATATATTGATTTTTCTGGTGCCACTTTCCCTACAGTTTTCTAGTGTGAAACCAAAAAATTTTGCGTGGCATTCGAGCTACAATTTTACAACTTCATGTACATTAAACATTGCCATGCTTTGGATAAGTCTAAATGTCTAATGAAAGAATTATGTAATGCTCTTTTTAATTGACAAGTATTCTCACTGTAAGTGATTGATGTCACTATTGACAAATAGATTGGTGATGCATACTAAACCTTGCTGAAATTTGACAGCAGCTAAGCTGAGTCAGATGTTTCAGCATAGTTTGTTGCAAATGGTTGAAATGTTGTCATACATTGTGGCAGTTCTACTGGTGTGCATCAATGTACATGCTGGATTTTGTTGTTGACATTTTGACTTCTTAAACTTTTCCTGGTGATAGGATGTTGATAACTTTTAGACACAAAAGCTTACTAATTTTGTCACTATTACCAACTCCAGAATTTCTTCACCCATGTATCCTTCTAAGATTGGAATTATTCAGATTAACAATGCTGGATCTAATGCATACAGTTTTAAACCATTGGCTGAAACTTCTGATGAAGATCTTATGTAAGTGTCCTTGTTAATGTAAAGCACATGACATTTTTCTTTTGCATATAATTGCTTTGGTAATTTGTGATTCTGATCGGTTGATTTTATGTTAAGGGAAGTTGTCACCACAAATACACTTGGTTTGATGATCTGTTGTCGTGAGGTACACTGTCATTGTTATGAGGATTTGACACATGCAAATTGGTTATCCTTGTGGCATTGATACATTTGTGATTATTATAGGCAATAAATATGATGCTGAACCAGCCTCGAGGTGGGCATATATTCAACATTGATGGAGCGGGTTCTGATGGAAGGCCAACACCACGGTATATTTTCTTCAGCTTCTTCTGTATAGTGAAAAAATAAGATCATTCAACTGAGAAGTTCATTCTTCTTTTGATTGTAATTTTGACTATGTTTCCACATTACATGTCCCCTTGTTTTAGTTTAGGATCTTTATTGGTTTTCAACTACTTTCGCTTTAGCTTCCACTTGAGATCCTATGATGTTTCCGTCATTGAAGTAGTTTTTCGTCACTACTGTCGATTCAAAAGGTGAACAGCTCCCCATAGTCGTATGGGTGGGGTCTTTGTGTGAACCTGCCTTGGATATGTGGAATACATTTCAATCTCAAAATTCCTCCTTATTCTTTTGTAAATCAAATTTAACATTGATATGCATTAGTTCTCAGTTCTTAGCTGTTAAAAAATATTCCTGGAATATATTTGATTTCAGTTCATCTTAGCTTGTTCTAGACTTGTGTCTCACACACAATTAACGTAACATGTGAACTAGCATAATTATTCATTTATTCTTTGGTATAATTAGTAACTTAGTTTGTATTTTGTTATACCTTGGGTGAAAAAAGTCCTTTATCAAAAATATTTATTTTTAATTTCCAATATATTTACCAATTTAGTTTCTTTGTTTTAGAATCTTTTGTTCCTTTGCTTTTTTGATGAACTTTTACCTATTCGATCCATATATTTGTTCACTAGGATAAGTATTTCTTTGCTGATATATAGATTCATTCATAGACTCTCCTTGTTATGTTCTTGAATGAGAAATATTGAAGTAACACTGCAAGTACTATAATTGTATATAATTATATGTTCTCTGTTTACAGATTTGCTGCATATGGTGCAACCAAGCGGAGTGTGGTGCACCTTACCAAGTCCTTGCAGGTAATCATCATTCAAAATGAATGAATCAATTGGATAACATTACCTGTAAACATGAACTTCAACGTATTTTATGTTTAAGAAACTTGTTTAATGTTCATAGTTTATATGTTTGTAAATTTAGCTGGGATAATATTGTTATTAAATACTCTTTTCTAGGATTCTCCATTAGCTTCTTTCCAAAAAAGAAAGAACAGTTATAGCATGAAATTTTGGGTGAATTATTGACATTAATGAAAAACCTAGAAATTTTGCAACGGTTTGAATCACAGCCCCAGTAATCATGTTCAGCTGTGAGAGAAATATATTGATGCCCTATGGTGGGCTATAGGATTCCTATAAGTTATGTATGTTGCTGCAAATGTCCACATGTAACGAGGTTTTGTCTCCTTGTGCTTTATGCTTTGTTGGATACAAAGGGGAGGAGGGGTGGGGAGCGGAAGGATAAAAAGGGGCGAGGAAGTGAGGGGAAGGATAAAGATGGGTGGAATAAAGATTTGAGGGGTTTGGTGAGGTTTGAAGGAGTTTCTAACACCTCTAAACCCATCCCGTCCTTCCAAAATTGAAAGCCAAACATGAAATAATTAACCTCTCCCTTCCCCATCCCTCCTTATCCCTCCGTATTCCACAATCCAAACAAGCCCTTAATGTTTTTGCATCCGATCACCTGTGCTATCAGCATCAACCTTGTTAGATTGATATTTTTGACATTCCAACAAGAAGCTAAATTCTGCAGACTTTACCTGGCAGTTCAACTTAGCACAACAACCTCTTGTCTTTATAAGATCTGCAGAATTCTTTTTGCTCAAGAAATTTAATGAGAACTAACCCTACAATGCTTCTATTATTTGTACCAAATATTTAAGCACCAATCGAATACTTATTTCTGTGCTACACAGCATACTGAGCAATAATTTCTTAAATCAATCAATATAAATACACATCAGCACAGAGATATATGGAAATATGGCAGCTCTCCTATTGGTACCAGTATGCACTCAAACTGAATTTGTTTGTTGCTAATGACTTAATAACTTGTGCTTCCATATGATTTTTGTTTACACAATGAAGCTAAGAGCATTTAATTCTTTTTGTAACTTCATTTCAGGCTGAGTTGCAGATGCAGGAAGTGAAGAATGTTGTGGTGCACAACCTATCGGTATCATGGGACTTATTGCTCTTAATCCACAGTTTGTACATTAAAATTTAAATTGTCTTACTATATGTTAAAATATTCCCTCCATTCTTTTTTTGTTAACTTTGAAGCTTAATTTGATGGCTTGCTTGGAAATTGATCGAACCATGTTTCCTTTTCCATCTCATTTATATGGAGCATTTTCTTCTGCAGCCTGGAATGGTCACTACGGATCTTCTCATGTCAGGAGCCACAACAAAGCAAGTAATGGTGTCTATTTGCAATTTTGCTTTGTAATGCACAGCATCTGCTAGAGCTCTAATACAAATGCAAATTACAGGCCAAATTTTTTATCAATATACTAGCTGAGCCGCCTGATGTGGTAAATATCTTTTACTATCACTTTTTTTTGTGGCAGCATTATACAGCTAAATTTTATGACTTCAAGCTTATTTCTGCATCTACTTTAAACTGTAGAATGCAGATGGTGATCGGGTCAATGCTTTTTTAAAATATTATAGAAGTCTAATCACACAAATTAACATCTCATCGATATGTAATTGATGACTGCATATAAGGTTGAATGACAAAAAGTAATCTGGAATGGCCTATTTTGACTTAAGTTCGATCACATCTCTAATCTCTTATGTCATGTTGTAGCGGCTAATAGCTATTATATGTCAATCTAGCACTCAAATTCTCCTGTTCATTTTGCTTTCTTAATTCTCTCTCTCTCTCTCATTTTTTTGCTGACGATGCTGACAATTATACACTAACAAATAACAATTGCTCCCATTTGCAGGTTGCTGCATCCCTCGTTCCATCCATCAGATCAATTCCAAGCAGTCAGTCTAAGAAACCCAAGTACATTAGATTTCTTACAGGCTTCAAAGCTTACTCCCAGATTTTTTCAGTTAAGAAAACCATTACTTATGTTGTGTTTCTATTTCTTTTCACATATGCTACTCCTAATTTGTTAACAGCACAAGTTTAAATGATCGATTAAATTATCCTTGCGCTTCTTCCACGCAGAGATTTGCTTTTGGTGCACGGAGAAACAGATACCTTGTTGAAGATTGATTTGCTTGCAGTTTGGACGTCGTAATTTTGTTAAAATAAGTCGCTTTTGTAATTGGAAATTTCAACATGCTAACAAATTACAGTACACACATGATCCATTTTTAATTTTGTAAGTGCTTGTATAGTTGTACATTTTATTCATGTCACATTGCATAGTGAGTTCCTCTCTTGCCTTCTTAATTTTGCCATTACTTTTCTGCTGTTGACACCCGAAAATCCGAAATGTAATTATTAGCTAATTTTTAAGTTTTACTAATATAATAAAAGGATAATAGTAGATTGCATATTAGAAAAGTTGATTTAATGAATTTAATTTACATTTACTTATTGGAACTAAGTATTACATTATAATAATGTACATTATAAATTGTTAAGAAAACCCTCCAGCTTACTCAATAAATTTAACATTTTTAATTAAAAATAAAAAATAGCACATGATAATAAATAATAATGCAACTCAATGTTTGTTTGTATTAACAAATAATATTAATAATTATAGAACAGATTAAAATAATAATATAATAACATTAATACCTCAAATAATAAAATATAAATTTGAAGATTATATTACATTAATAATAGTAAAAAATGATAGAGATTAGTATTTTGTATAACAAAATAAAATTATGAGAGTAGTTATAAATGGATTTATCTTTGATTAAATAGTAAAAATTTCAAGTTAATAATCATAGTTGTCAGAATCGCATGCGATTCGATTCCATTCAACAACACAACGGTTGGAACCGCAATGTGAACCGGTGGTGTCCTTGAATCGTGGCTGAGTAACCTTACAACTCTCATTGTTACGATTTGAATCGTGAATCTTACAATTCAAGATTAGGTTGATGTTTGCCTTTTGAATAGCCTTTTGCCTTTTTCCAAAGATAGAGTAAATCAAACAATCATTCTTAGTAACTAACTGCCTTTGCATTTTTGCACTATTGGTAATTGTCTTTTGCCTATTGCGTATCCTCCAGACCTCCACCATACGATTAGCTAGCATTTTGCACTATTAGTAAGTAGTAACAATCTCTTTTGCCTTTTGCGCAGCCTCCATATGCCTTTTCTGATTCTAAGAATAATATTGATAATCACCTTTTGCACTCATCAAAGATTGTTGTCTTCTTCCCATATGTTTTTCAATTGTATTAGGGTAAAATATCAATTTGACTCTTTTCCTCGTCAAATTGCTATTGTTCCCTTTGACATGGCTCCCACGAAGAAGCCAAAGATATTACTTTGGATTATTGTAAATTTGTTAGCAACAATAGATTTTAAGTTGGGTGTGATTTTTGTGATAAAACAATGTGAGGTGGCCCTTTTAAGATGAAACATCTTATCGTAGAAATATGTAAGAATTGATGAATCATTATTGGTATGTTTATTTCACAAACTATCTAATGCAGAACAAAATTAATTAGTATTATACATGATAATATAAGAAATAATATTATGTTTATTTCACACGGTACTGTACATCGAATTCTGTATTATCCTACGTTCGTTTCGTATTATCATAATACATGATAAGACAACATGATGAAAATATCTTCTGTACTATGAAAAAAATATTAAAATATATTGAAATACCGTTATATGTAAAAAAAATTATCTACGTAGGAAATACATGTAGAAAATATTAAAATAATTATTGGATGTATATAAAGGTACTATAATTTTACTAATGCATTTTGAAAAAGGCAAAGTTAAGCTATCCAAACTCATCAAAAAATATGATATTTGTTCTTCTTCATTCTTTCTCTTCGTCGTGGTTCTTTCTTCTCTATTTTTCTTATTTTCACCTTCTTTTCATGGTCCCCTCTTGTTTTTTCTTTTCCATTTATTTTCTTACCATCATCAACAAAAATAAATCGATCAAATCAGCAAAACTTGTTTAAAAGGTTAGTATCAAATTTATTATTATTCTTTTTTTTTTCGATCATTATATAATTAATTAATTTTTTTAATTACATCAAATTATTTTTTCTATCATATATATTTAATTTTTTTTAACAAAGATAGAAAGTCATAATAGGTGATCATACTATCGAATCCTAAATTTTTAGACAACATACAATATGTTGTCATCAATTGTACTATCAACAGTTGACTATCAATATATATTTGATTATATCAAATTAGAATTGATATTTGATTAAGTCATTTATATATACCTTAATATTTAATTATTTATATACATAAATCTTTGATTTAAATAAATCAGAATATAAATTTATTTAATTTTTGATTTGGAATTAATTCTGATTCCGTCCCAATGCAGTTGATTTCAAATTCAAAATGATGTTGTTTGAGTTCGTACTGACACACGACTCAACCGATTCGATTTTTAAAAAAAAAAATCAAATGTTTGCGTACCGGCTTTTGAGCTGGCGCCAGTATGCTGTATAATTCTTTTAATTTAAACTTTAAGTACCAACATCCGAGTTGTCTTAAGTTGGATGAATATACTATTATCAACTGAGTAATTTAATTAGACTAATAGATTAATCTATAAAATTGGTGGATAAAATTATTCTATCAAGTGGATCCTAGCAATATTCATCAGCTCCATCGTTTATAACAAAAGACTGTTGACTATTCCAAAGCCCTATTAATTTGATTGACTTATAAAGTAATATTTTTGCATTATATATAATATGTCTGGTACTTTTTGTATAATTAAAATGTAAGTTGAATCCTTCACGCCAATATACAAAATGTTCCGAATGCAACTTCTACAAAGTCAGGCGCACTACAATAAATTAATCACTAAAATTTCGAAGCCAAATCAATATAACATTTCAATGTTTATGTCAGTCAAAATATTCATACAGACGCCTCACATGCAACAAAAGGTAATGAGTAACTACGAGAGCTGAATTTGACATATTGACACCTAATCATGCATGCGCCAATATATGTCTGATATATCGACGCATCTAACATGTTTGAAATGTCTTAATTAAAAAAAATAATTCCTTTGTACCAGCGCCTTCAATGGGCGCCAGTATGCGGTAGGCGCCGCATGTGAAATTTGAATACCGTGTACGGGG
Organism: Canna indica; assembly: GCA_034359265.1. Lineage (NCBI taxonomy): Eukaryota > Viridiplantae > Streptophyta > Magnoliopsida > Zingiberales > Cannaceae > Canna > Canna indica. The sequence goes on from CP136897.1 coordinate 71,272,687, forward strand.
ACTTCAAATTTTGAATTTCGCATGTGGAATTCAATCAAATTAATATATATATATATATATAATTGATTAAATTAATTATCTAACCAAAAATAATTAAATTAGATTTAGGATTTGATTTAAGTTAATTATCTAATTAGGAAAAAATAATTTAAGATGACTTAAATAAATAAATAAACTAAACTTAAACATAACATAAATAAAATCATAATAATAATAATAATAATAACTATATACTAACCTTTTTTAAAAAAATTGATGATTCGAACGTCTCCCATAACCTGAAAAAGAAAATAGAAGAAAAAAATTAACTAAAAAAAGAGAGAAGAAGAAACAGAGGAGAGGAAGAAGAATGAGAGAAAGAAGAGTGAGAGAAAGGAGAGAACGGAAGAAATGAGAAAAAAAATGAATATATATATAGAAGTAAAAATATAAATAAATTTTCTTTTTACAAAAAAATATTGTAGAAGGTGAGAGATTTCATGCCTCTTGTACGTGGACCCAGGCAACTCGCCCAGTTGGCGTGAGTTAGCGTGCTCGCTTATTGTACCAATTGTCGTGGGGGCGCGTTGTGGGCATGGTATGCTTACCGTGCCATCTATCACGGGCGAGAGTTGGCGCACCCTCCAACCCGTGGATACCCTAGTATTTTTGTGTCGAAATTTTTCGACGCTTGTCAGACGCTGAAATGTATGTGTTAAAGTCTCACATTGATTAAAAATATGACCAGTGTAGTCTTTAAATAGTTTGGACAATTCTTTTCTCATGAGCTAGCTTTTGGGGTGAGTTAGGCATACTAATTTTTTAATATGGTATCAGAGCCAATTGTATGATTGATATTGTGTCACCCGTAGATGTCCAATCCTGCAAAACTCCACGCTCCAAATGTCCAATCCTGGGCGTGATGAGGGGTGTGTTAAATTAAGTCACACATTGATTAAAAATATTGCCAATGTAGCCTTTAAATAATTTGGGCAATCCTCTTCTCATGAGCTAGTTTTTGGGGCGACCTACTATTTTCTTAACAGTATGTATGTTATAAAATTTATTTATTTTTTACGTTTCAACATCTTTAGTTGGTGTCGAAATTTTTCGTCGATAAAATAGGTATTTGTTGTAGTGGCTCCATAAAAATTTCTACGGAGCCTCTCACTAGAATGAATTTAGCTTTATTAAAATTAAAGTTATTATTATTAAGATTGAATCGGGTGGGCCAGTACTTTCATTTTAGGTTAAATCTTAATGAGTTCCATGAGGGCGCGTTTGTTTTACGGGATATTACTAGTGGATAGGATTTGTCAAATCTTATTCGCCGTTTGTTACGAGCATCAGATATCATTTAAGTTGGATATGATCGGATTCAAATCCGGTTCGAATGAGATACAAATATTCTCCTGAGAGGGGTGGGAATTAAAATCCTAGGATTATTTCTTCTTATATTATTTAAATTGAATATTTATAATAAGTAAATTTTAATTCAATATTTAAGAATATTTTATAAATTATTATTATTATCATTATGTTAAAATAATTATCTAAAATTAATTTCATAATTTTAAAATAAAAATTTGTTAAAATCAAATTTTAAATATTAAATTATTAATATCCGACTTTTTTATTCAGAGTTAACACAAACATAAGATTTTAAAATCTTATATTTTTTATCTTCTTATCCGAGAATTTAACAAATTAACGCTGAATAGAATATAAATTTATTTAACGTATTTTTTATTCTAATTAATTTCAAGTAAATTATTATTCGTCTGAGGTTCTTTCACTTAAAATAAATGCGCAATGATAAAAAAAAATTTAATATTAAAATTTTATAAATTTAAAACGGGCTGTATAACATCACTAACGTTTGTTTCAATTGTTTCAAGCATATAACATCCCTGAATTAGAATGGACAAAATCATCCCTGCACCGAAGTTCATGCGGTTGAGATCCTCCCCAGTGCACGACGACCCGACCCTGGAGGGTCTCAGCCCATGCTGCCCCGTGATTGGGGAACACCAGCTGCACATAAGTTTTTTCAGTAGGTCAATGACAGATAGATCTGGTAAGATATCATTAAATGAGACCTGTAACTAATAATATAACTACGGTCTACTGTCCTTTCAATGAATACGTACACTGATGATACATCAAGTTGAGTGAATACGATCTATTACATTGTTTTTTTCTAAGAATATATACTAGACTCATGCAATCTAACTATTTCATTTAAAACTTAAAAGTCAGAATTGGTGGCAACATCGAGATAGTGTTCTGTTTTTGTGCTCTTCCTTTGTAAATCGTCTTAGTTTTTTGGAAAGGTAATTATTTATTAAAATAAATATGTAACTTTGATGTAATAATATTAATTTCAAAAATAAAAAGTACATTGTTATTTGAGAGTGAACTGACTTTTATTGGCATATAGGTCACTCTTTTCTCCTCGCAATTACCTCACTCATTTTCTTCTCCTCTCCTCTCACCTTGCCAAATTAACTTAGAATCGTATTGATGTTTTAGAAGCTTTGATGACTTGACACTGACTGATGGTATTTCGTGAATAATATTAATCTTAATAGACTTGAGTGCTTATCATTCAAAGAGGAGAAAGCAGAGGAATGAAAATTTTACTGAAGAAGAAGACGACGAACAATGATATTGTATTGATATGCTATAGGGTATATATATATATACAGAGGAGTTTGTTACAAGAGCATATCAAAAGGAATAAAATAATAACAACTGTTCCGGTAAATGATAGTTTAGTTCGAGGTGTTTCATGCGACTATGAAGGATGGGATTCTAATAGGAAGTTGGACAGTAGGGTTTATGGAGATAAATTGAGATCCCGAGATCAATGGATTGGTAATACCATGATCAAGAGATTCTGAGGTGTTGGAGGACGTCATAGTAAAAAGGAGTAAAAGCTAAGAAGAAGAACAAAGAGAAGAAATAAAGACTTGGCAGTAAAAAAACTCGCTAGAGCAAAAAAAGCTCTGAAACCATATTGATGTTTCAGAAACTTTGATGACTTGATACTTGCTGATGGTATTTCATGAATAATATCAATCTCAATAGACTTGAGTGCTTATCATTCAGAGAGGAGAAAGCATAGGAATGAAAACTTTACTGAGGAAGAAGACGACGAATAGTGATATTGTATTGATATGCTATAGCGTATATATATACAGAGGAGTTTGCTACGAGAGCATATCAAAAAGAATAAAATAATAATAATTGTCCCGTCGGAGCTGAGACAACACTATCTTGTATTGTGGACTGATGTGACAAAAGGTTCATTGCAATTAGAATTAAAAGAAATATTGTTGGTATTATTTTCATTAACACGCCCCCTCAAGATAGGCAGAGGATCTCCTATGCCTATCTTGCTCCGATGACCGAAGAAATATTAGTGCTGAGACAGTTTTGGTCAAGAAATCAGCTAGCTGAAGATAAGATGGAATATATTTTACACACAATTTCTTGTTCTGCACTTGCTCTCGGTCAAAATGATAGTTTAGTTCGGGGTGTTTCTGCCTGTCTTGTATTGTGGACTGATGTGACAAAAGGTTGTACTGTGGACTGATGTGACAAAAGGTTGATTGCAATTAGAATGAAAAGAAAGGTTGTTGGTATTATTTTGATTAACAGAAAGATGGTCGATACGGTACCCCTTCTTCCCCATCGTATCTCTTCCGAGATCCAAGTTGGAGTTGCAGAGAAGCCGCCGCCTCCGCCTCCGCCGACTCTGCCGGACCTGAGGAACTACGACGGCAGCAGCTTCATTTCGCAGCTCATCCAAGTGGTTTTCGTTTCCCTCGCCTGGGCCTTCGACGCGCAGCAAATCTTCATCAACATATTCACAGACGCAGCGCCTGCATGGCACTGCATCCGCGGCAAAGACTCTCCGCCGTGCCCGTCGTCGTCGTCTCCCACACCCTGCGGTCTCCCCCCTCAGTCGTGGGCCTGGGACCTCCCCGTGCACGTCTCCGTGATCTCCGAGTGGAGCCTGCAGTGCTCGAGCCCGCTCGTCGTCGCCCTACCCGCCACCGCCTTATTCGTCGGCTGCCTCGCCGGCGGATTCCTGCTCGCCACCCTCGCCGACTCCATGCTCGGCCGCAAGAATATGCTCGTCCTCTCCTGTCTCACCATGTCGCTCTCCGGCGTCCTCACGGCGGCCTCCCCCAACGTGTGGGTTTACTCCGCCTTCAGATTTCTCTGCGGATTCGGGCGGTCCACAGTCTGCACCACCGCACTCGTCCTCTTGTCCGAGATCACCGGGGAGAAATGGCGCGGCAGGATCGGCGTCGTCGGCTTCGTCTTCTTCACGTTAGGGTTCTTATCTTTACCTGCAATAGCCTACGCTAACAGAAGTTCATCTTGGAGAACGCTTTATTTGTGGATATCGATTCCTTCTGCTTGCTACTCCATTCTGATCCATTTCTTGATCCAAGAATCACCGAGATGGCTGTCAGTGCGAGATACAGACGCAACCACTGCCAACGGCTTCTCCTCGATCAAAATGCTGTGGGAGAGGAGGTGGACCTTCAACCGTCTGACGGCGGCGATGATCGCAGGATTCGGCATCGGCATGGTCTACACTGGAATGCCGTTGAACGTCGGAAACTTGGGGTCGAACATCTACCTGAGCACCGTGTTCAACGCGCTGGCGGAGCTTCCATCGTCGCTGGTCACCTTCTTCCTCGTCGGCAGGATGGACCGGCGGTGCTCTGTGATTGCGTTCACGACGCTGTGCGGGGTGTGCAACCTCCTATGCGTGGTCCTGGAGGCGGAGGTGTGGCGGATGGCTGCGGAGGTGGTCTCCTTCTTCAGCGTCTGCACCGCCTTCGACGTGTTTTTGATATATGGCATCGAGTTGTTTCCGACCTGCGTGAGGAACTCGGCCATGTCCGTCATCAGGCAGGCCATCGTCCTTGGCGGAGCTTTTGCTCCCTTGCTGGTGGCGTTGGGGAGGAAGCGGAGCTTCATGTCGTTTGCTACAATCAATTGTAATGTTTTGATTTAATAAAAGCGGGTTTGATCTTATGATCCATTATTGAGATGCCTATTAGCTCATGTGATCTTGATCCATGTGATTTGAGCTTGAAACACTTAACCATGATTGGTGTGATTAATCAAGTGTAGGCCCGATTAATGAAGCCCGTGATGGACGGGCCCATATAATCAGTTATAAATAAAGGCTAGGTCCCCTCAATACACCGTGTGGAAAAACCCTAGCTCATAGTTGCTTTCCCCATCGAAAGCAGAGCATTTGAGGCGGTGTTGTGGAGGAAGACCCGGCTTCTCTTGGAGATCCAGAAATTTATTCCGCTGCAAATTATGTCGTCATCAAGTAAGATCCTATCTTACTAATTTATTTCTGATATTCTTATATTCATGAAATTCTTGATTAAGATTTTTCTTACAATTGGTATCAGAGCCTTGTTTCATGAATTTAAGAATTCGTTTATATTATGAGATGATTTTAATATGATGAATAATCTGTTTAAATTTTAATTCATCATGTTTGAAAAATTAAAATTAATTTTTCTGTTCAAATTAATTTATTATTCGGATATGATATATTTTTATTGAATCATACTTTTATCCGTTGGTTTTTCATTATCGTCTGGATCTTATACGGTAAAATCTGATTTGATTTTTAAAGGTTGTGTTCAATGATATTCCTGTTCGGTGCTGGTTTTTAATTCACCGCTCATGATATAATCAAATCATCAATTGCCAAATAAAATTCGCCTCTGCATCCGCGCCGCCTGCAAGCCTTTTTCCGCCTCGGCGACCGTGGCGCTCAAGGCGAGCGAGCGAACGAGCGCGTCGCTCGCTCACCGCTGCATCAGCAGCCTGCAGATGACGCCCGCGTCAGCAACGCGCTTGACGAGGCGAGCGAGCGAGCGAGCGCATCTCTCGCGTCTCGGGCACGCTCGCCGTCTCGTCAGAGGCATGCTCGACGAGGCAGGCTGCGTCGCCCGCTTCTGTTGTGCCCTAACGGGCACGCGGGCGACGCCAGCCTGACCGAAGGCGGCGCCCGCATCTGTTGTGCCCTAACGGGCACGCGGGCGTCGCCCGTCTGTTTCTTGGTGACGCCCGCTTCCCTGCACCCGATCCGCAGGGCTCGCTGGGCTGGGCCGGCTGGGTCACTGGGCTGGGCTGCTGAGCCCAGCACTACTGATCCAATTCACAGTAAATAAATATAAATAAAATTATATATATATTTGAAAAATTTGCCCAATAAAATTTTAGACCAGAATATTTTCTTCTGCATATATTTGGATTTTTCATGCTATAATGATTCAAAATTTTGAATATTATAAATGCCAATATATAGATTTATTCATGTTTCAATTTGCTTGATTTATGAATTATTGTTGTAATTAAATTGCCGTGATTTGATTATAATTCATGTTATATTTTGCATAATGATTTATTTTTATTTATGCAAATTTTATACATGCCAATTTATTATTATTCATGCTTCAATTGGCTTGATTTATGAATTATTGTTATAATTCAATTGCTATGATTTGACTATAATTCATGTTATATTTTTGCATAATTACTTATTTTGTTTATGCAAATTACATACATGATAATTTATTATTGTAAATTATGTTATCTTTTATAAAATCTCAAACCTAATATTGTGACAATTAGGTGTAGAGATTGACATAATTTATAAATAAATATAAATAATTTGCAGGGCATAATATTGATTCCTGATGAGTTTTTTCACTAGTTATTATTTGTAATTACCACCAAAGTGAGATTACTTATAATGAGTAGTGTATTTTCTCATCATATGAGGAATACTGAAGATTAATTCATTCAATAGTTTTTTCCCAAAGGATGATTATTGAGTGTTTTAATTGGAGGTCTTATTAAATGGAGTTATTAGGGTGCATTGGTCTAGAAATCTGTTTACCCAAAGGTGATAGATTTTCGAAAATCATTGTATTCTTATTCTGTAACTCAGTGAGGCTATATTTTGTGATTGCATGTTCTGCCCAAAGGTGAATATGTAATATTTGGTTAGCCTCAATTTCAATTACATTTCATGCCCTATAATTTAATTAATCTAATATATTTTTCATTCTTGTCACAGTTACTTTTAGTATGAACAACTGCAATGCCTCTATTGATATGTTGACTGGTTCAAACTTTAAGAAGTGGAATCACGACATAGAATTCTCTCTAGGCATGGCTGATCTTGACATGGCTATTCATGAAGACAAGCCGGTCATTCCTGAAGGTCAAACCGCCACTCCTGATCAAAAAGATCTATTAGCTAAGTGGGAGAGATCCAACAGATTAAGCTTGCTTGCCATTAAAAGGACGGTTCCCGAACATTTAATGAGTGGATTGTCTGATACTTCAAATGCCAAAGAGTTTCTTATTTCTATTGGGAAAAGATTTCAAGTGGCTGATAATGCTGAGACTGCATATCTAATGAAAGAATTGACATCTATGGTTTATGATAACTCTGGGGGTGTAAGAGAGTTCATTCTGAAAATGGTTATGCTTCAAACCCAGCTTAAAGCCTTGAAAGTTGAACTGGATGACTCTCTCTTCCTTGTTCCTCATGCCCTAAATTCTCTTCCTGCTGAGTTCAGTCAAATTAAGACTGCCTATATTACCCAGAATGAAAAATGGACCCTGAATGATCTCATCACTAAATGTGTTGCTGAGGAAGAAAAACTTAAGAAAGAAAAGAGTGATCTAGCCCTTCTAACTGTTCATTCTAAACCCCATTTTGGCAAGCCTCATAAGAAATTTAAGCATTTCTCACCTGCTGCTCCAAAGAAATCTCATAAAGGACAAGGTAGTGGTCAGAATAACCCCTCTGAAGGTCCTAAGCCTGCCCCTACTAAGAAATCTGTCAGATGTCTTTTTTGCAAAAAGAAAGGACACAAAAGGTTTGAATGTACAAAGTTTAAAGCCTGGTTAGAAAAAAAGCAAAAAGCTGGAGGTAACCCCTTAGCCCTTGTTTGTTTTGAGTCTAATCTAGTTGATGTCCCTATTAATTCTTGGTGGTTTGATAGCGGGTCCACAACCCATGTTGCTATTTCTATGCAGATTTTTGCAAACCTGAGGAAACCAAGTCTGAGGCAAAGCAAACTGAGAGTAGGAAATGATCTCGAAGTGACTGTGGAGTCTGTAGGAGATGTTAGATTGTTTTTAGAGTCAGGATTTGAACTTGTTCTGAAGGACACCTTATATGTACCTTCATTTAGGAGAAATTTGATTTCTGTTTCTTGTTTAGATAAACTTGGATTTCATTTTAGTTTTGGAAATGGAAATATGAATATTATTTTGAATTCTCAAATTATTGGAAGTGGATCTTTGTTTAATGGATTATATATGTTGTCCTTAGCTCCTGATTGTCCATCTACATCTCTAAACATTGAAAGCAAAATTGCTAAAAGATCTAGGATTAAAGATAAATCTTTCCTTTTATGGCATAAGCGCTTAGGTCACATCTCTAAAGAAAGGATTGAAAGACTTATTAAAATTGATATTTTGCCTACCTTAGATTTTGAAGATATGGGGACTTGTGTTGATTGTATTAGGGGTAAATTGACCAAAAATAAGAACAAGAGTGCTTCTAGAAGTTCAAGTCTATTGGAAATCATTCATACAGACATTAGTGGACCTTACTCTCCTACCATTTGTGGTCATAAATACTTTATCACTTTTATTGATGACTTTTCTCGATATGGCTATATTTATTTGATTAAAGAAAAGTCTGAAGCGCTTGATAAATTTAAAGTGTTTAAGACCGAAGTTGAAAAACAATTGGGAACAGTCATCAAGATAGTGAGATCTGATCGTGGAGGAGAGTATTATGGTAGGCATGGTGTTGCTGGTCAACATGTAGGACCTTTTGCTTCATACTTGCAAGAATGTGGCATTGTTCCTCAATATACCATGCCAGGTAGTCCTGAACAAAATGGTGTAGCTGAAAGGCGTAACCGCACTCTTAAGGATATGATGAGGAGCATGATGAGCAGGTCGAATTTGCCAGAATTTCTGTGGGGTGAAGCCATTAAAACCTCTCTCTATATTCTTAATCGTGTCCCTAGTAAATCTGTTCCCAAAACCCCTTTTGAACTGTGGACATGTAGAAAACCTAGTTTAAATCATTTTCGGGTTTGGGGATGTCCTGCTGAAGTTAGAATCTATAATCCCTCTGAGAAAAAGCTTGATTCTAGAACCATTCGTTGTTTTTTCATTGGATATTCAGATCATTCAAAAGGCTACCGTTTCTATTGTCCAAGCAGATGCACTAAAATTGTGGAGTCCTTGACAGCAAAATTTTTAGAACTTGATATAGCTGAGCCTGATTCTCTTCATTCTGAACATGTCACTAATGTATCAGTACCTCTTCCTTTTATCAATGATCCTAGGTCACTTGTTCCAGGTGATTCTGTTGCTAGTCATGAGATTAATATTCCTCATTCCCCTGTTCCTTCGGACAGTCCTTTAGCTGTTAATCCGCCTAATCCTATTGTTGATCTGTTTCCTGCTGAACCTGCTTTACCTGTGCCAGTGAGAAGATCTACCAGAGAAAGACGATCTGCAATCCCTGATGATTATTTGGTATATCTTAATGAAAATGATTATGATGTTGGGGATGTCCTTGATCCTAGTGACTATAATCAAGCCATTTCTTGTGCACAGTCAGATAAATGGATATGTGCTATGAATGAGGAAATGTTTTCTATGGCTGATAATAATGTTTGGGATTTGGTTGAATTACCTGAAAATTATAGACCTATTGGCTGTAAGTGGATTTTTAAAACCAAGAAGGACTCCAAAGGTAATGTTGAGAGGTTCAAAGCCCGACTTGTTGCAAAGGGTTTTACCCAGAAAGAGGGCATTGACTTCAATGAAACTTTCTCACTTGTTTCCTCTAAAGATTCTTTCAGAATTATTATGGCCCTTGTAGCTCATTTTGATTTAGAGTTACATCAAATGGATGTCAAAACAGCATTTTTAAATGGTGATCTCTATGAAGAGGTTTATATGAAGCAACCTGAAGGTTATCAAAAGTCTGGCAGTGAGCATTTGGTATGCAAATTGAGAAAGTCCATTTATGGCTTGAAACAGGCTTCTAGACAGTGGTATTTAAAATTTGACATGATTGTGACTTCCATGGGTTTTGAAGAAAATAAAGTTGATCATTGCATATATATCAAGGTCAGTGGGAGCAAAATAATTTTTCTCATATTATATGTGGATGACATTCTGCTGGCTTCAAATGATCTTGCTCTCCTTCATGAAACTAAATCCATGTTGACTAAATCTTTCGATATGAAGGATCTTGGTGAAGCTTCTTTTGTACTGGGAATTGAAATCCATAGGGACAGATCTCGTTGTTTGCTTGGATTATCTCAAAAAGCTTATGTTAATCGAATTTTGGAAAGGTTCAACATGTCAGATTGCAAGCCTGGTGATGTACCTGTCATTAAAGGCGATAAATTTAGCAAAAATCAATGTCCTAAAAATGCATTAGAAAAGGGTCAAATGAATGGCAAGCCATTTGATAGTGCACTGGGGAGCCTGATGTATGCACAGGTTTGCACTAGACCGGACATTGCTTTTATTGTTGGAGTCTTGGGCAGATATCAGTCTAATCCTGGTTATGATCATTGGATAGCAGCTAAGAAAGTTATGAGATACCTGCAGAGGACTAAAGAACACATGCTTGTGTATAAAAGAGTAGAAAATTTAGAGGTTGTAGGCTATTCTGACTCAGATCTTGCTGGGTGCCTTGATGACAGAAAATCTACATCTGGATATATTTTTATGTTAGCTGGTGGAGCCATCTCTTGGAAAAGTAAGAAACAGACTCTAGTTGCTTCTTCCACTATGCAAGCAGAATTTGTTGCCTGTTATGCTGCGGCTTCTCAAGCCGTCTGGCTTAAGAATCTTATTTCTGGGCTTCGGCTTGTTGATTCTATTTCTAGGCCTCTTACTATTTATTGTGATAACAGTGCTGCTGTGTTCTTCACGAAGAACAATAAAACCTCTAGTGGCTCCAAACATTTAGAGTTGAAATATTTGACTGTTAGAGATCTTGTAAAGAAAGGAGATATTTTAGTTGAACACATAGAGACAGATCTGATGCTCGCTGATCCCTTAACCAAGGGACTCAGACCCATAGTCTTTAAAAGACATGTTGAAAATATGGGCATTCTGAGTTCTTTTGATGTGCTTGGTTAGTGGGAGTTATTTTTCTTTTTGTTTTGAGCACTTTGATACATGATTGTTAGGTTTATGTAACCGCATATTCAATAATAGACTCTTTTTTCCTTTGAGATAATCTTGTCATATTTAATATATGTGTTCAATAATTATTTAAGACTCGGTATCATTTGAATCAGAATGTCTCTTGATTGATACCATATTTAAGTCTAGAGACATCATGTTTTTTGTTTAAAGGCTCGGTGTCATGTGAATCATGTTGCCCATTGATTGATGCCAATTTTGAGTCTAGGGACTTGATGGTTTTTTAAAACCATACGCTTTCTCTTGCCGAAAGGTATATCTAGAAGAGAAAGTATGAGGACTGACAATGAAAATAACACTGTTCTTATAGGATCATTTTGAGTGTTATTTTCATGCTACATTTCACACCAATGACAATTGTCAGCAATGTCGGTGGTATTCGTGACCATGGAAAGTCTTATGTCCAGTATTGTCATAATGGCTGCCATGATTCGATATCATTGGTTGTTGATATGAGTTATAATAAGTGTTGCATCTTGGATCATAATTTTTATTTTATTTTTATTTTTGTGGCCACATTTTTATTTTGAAATATGTGATTAAACCCGAGTGTCGTTTTTTAAATTTTTTCAAAAAATAAAATTTTACAATTGATCTTGCCCAAGTGGGAGAATGTTAGAATATTTTTTAAATATTCTATATTTTCATTTTTCATATATGTGGGCTACAATCAATTGTAATGTTTTGATTTAATAAAAGCGGGTTTGATCTTATGATCCATTATTGAGATGCCTATTAGCTCATGTGATCTTGATCCATGTGATTTGAGCTTGAAACACTTAACCATGATTGGTGTGATTAATCAAGTGTAGGCCCGATTAATGAAGCCCGTGATGGACGGGCCCATATAATCAGTTATAAATAAAGGCTAGGTCCCCTCAATACACCGTGTGGAAAAACCCTAGCTCATAGTTGCTTTCCCCATCGAAAGCAGAGCATTTGAGGCGGTGTTGTGGAGGAAGACCCGGCTTCTCTTGGAGATCCAGAAATTTATTCCGCTGCAAATTATGTCGTCATCAAGTAAGATCCTATCTTACTAATTTATTTCTGATATTCTTATATTCATGAAATTCTTGATTAAGATTTTTCTTACACGGGATCGTAATCGGATGTTGTGGGCTGACCGTGGCCTGCTTGCCGGAGACGAAGGGAAGAAAAATTCGCGATACCATGGAGGAGGAAGAAGAGGAGTACAAGTAATAGTGTATCTATGGATATAATTAAAAAGCTGTTACAAGCCCATTGAAAGCCCAATAAAATGGTGTTACAAGTTCATAAAAGCCCGATAAAAACATGTCGTAGGCCCATATACAGCTCAATAAAACGATTGCACACATTTCATCTGTTGAGTTGAGGTGCAAATATATAAGGGAAAATAATCAAATTTACTCCTGAAATATTAAAAAAAATATAAATTTACATTTTAATTATATTTTTTACCAAAATTGTCATCGACGTTACACAATTTGGATCATTTTTGCCCTTTTCGTTAACGGAAGTCCACGTCAGCAAACGGAATCCCACGTGACAAGTGCGGCTCGGCCACATAAGATGTCACGATGAAAAATAACATGTGACAATTTATGTAGTGACAAGGGCAATTTTGATCCAAAACATATTTAAATGAGCAAATCTAAACTTTTTTCAATACTTTAGGGGCAAATTTGCACCCTTTTTAATACTTCATGGGCAAATTTGCACATTCGTCGATACTTTAGAGGCAAATCTTGCCCGTTTCCCTTGAATAAAATATATATGGTGCCTAAACAACGTGTTTTATGTTCATTGCACGATTTCTGTCTTTCTGCAAGTTTAGTTTCTATCTTAGAATTTGAACAAATACTTTAGTAAATATTTTGAGAAATATAAATTTTAAAGATGAAACAAAAATAATATTCAAAAAGATATTTCTTAATTACTAAAATAAAAACTTGATTAAATTTAATTATTAGTAACTGGTCCGGGCCGACCTGAAAGTTTAGGGATAATCCGATCCCAATTCAAAATCGGGACGAGATCGGGATAAAATTGCGATGCTTCATATTCGGGACTAAGACTGAGACACATATTTGTGTCCCGACTCAAAATTGGGACGGGATCGAGACATACCAAATTCCGACCCATTCGACCTTAACTAACCCCTACTATGTTGGTTGGTTTCTTATTACAATGATAAGTGACTAAAGTTGTTCATATCTTTGAGTAAACACTTCAGTTATAATATAAAGTATAATTGTCAAGCTTATATTTTCTTAATTTTGGTAAAGATGATATCAATATCATTCTTATAGTGTTAATTAGAATCGCATTAATGATAATAATATATAAAAGAAAAAATAATTAAATTTGCCAATGAAGTATTGAAAATGGTGCAAATTTGCCCCTAAAGTATTGAAAAAGATTCATATTTGCCCCTTTAAATATATTTTGGGCCAAAATTGCCATTGTCACTATATAATTGTCACATGTCATTTTCCATCGGCATCTTATGTGGCCGAGCTGCACTTGCCACGTGGGATTTCGTTTGCTGACGTGGACTTTCGTTAACGAGAATGGCAAAAATGATCCAATTATGTAACATCGAGGGCAATTTTGATAAAAAACATAGTTAATGGACAAATTTGTACATTTTTCAATACTTCAGGGGCAAATTTGACCATTTTCCCAATATATAAATGTGACCATTAAAGAAAAAAAGTTTTGGGTGAGCAGGTCTTGAGTAACTTGTATTTTTTATGATCATGGGATCATATTCTATATAGAACTGATTTCATGATTTTAGATCTGGACCCTACCCTGTAGGGATATGGAACCAGACTCTATCCCGAACTTGTGGTTAGGGGTGGAAATCGGCTAGACTTTCGTCTTAATAGGCTAGACCTGTATAATAACAAATTGGTCTGAGCCTGTCCTGTGACCTGTTATAGGTTTTTTTTTAGCCTAAGCCTGACATATTCATTAGTCAGACCTAACCTATGGCATGTTTATAAAATCTACTTCCAATATAAATCATGATTATAAAACTTGCTTCCAATACAAAAATTGAGCCTGTCGGCCTGTGGCCTGTTTATAAGACAAGCTTCCATTATATATTTAATTATATATGCACTGTGCACATCACTTTAATAGGCTCAGATCGGCTTGTCAGACTCAACATGCTTTAAATTGAGCCTGGGCATACTCGGATAAGGAAAACATGCATATTTCAAAGTCCGGGCATTATTTTATTTTTAAATAGGCCAAGCCAGGCCAGGCCATGACACATGCCCTTGGCAAGCCGTCTGGTCTATTTCCACCCTTATTTGTGATGTAGTATATGTTCTGGGTACCCTATTGAAATTTGTAAATGAACATGTTCTAATAGGATACCCGAAACCTGCAAATGAACAGACTCCAGGGGGTTTTAGGGTACAGATTCTGGATACTTATTCCGATTTCGGTTCTGAGTACTCGATGTGTTGAACCAAGAACCGTAACCAATTTTAACTGGTTTCTTAATTTTTATCTCGGACTTTATCCGAATTTAATTTGGGTCTACTCGAAACCTACACGATTTGGTAGATTCTAACTAGGCCTAGCAAATCGTACCGGGCCTAAGTTTTCGGGCTGAACTGAGTCGACCTGGAAAAATTCTTGCCCAACCCGAAAAAATATTGAGCTTGGAAACACAGGTCCGATCCGACACGAAAAATAATAGGCCGACACGACCCGGCCTGTTTAGCCCAATAACACTAAAAAATAAAAATAAAAAATAGGTTTAAACCCGATAATTAATGAATTTTAAACCCACTAATACCCGATCCAAAGTATTTTTCAAGCTATTGAGCCGGGTTAGCCCGATAACACTAGGCCCGACCCGGCACGATATGGGATCGAGCCTTATCAGATCGGACCAGATAACGGTCGAATCCGATAAGAGTTGGCGCAAATTCGATTTTTTCGTGTTGGCTTGAACCAGATCGGGCCAGAAACTACCACCCCTAATTGTAATGGGTAATTACCTGAATATATTCTGAACTATAGACTTTGTCTCAAATCAACTTTGACTTATCTAAATTGCATCATCAACTATCATATTTGTATCAATTGCATCCCTCAGTTAAAATTCCGTCAGCTACCCCGTTAACCCTGTGACGTGGCATGTACACATGTATTAAAAAACTATTTTTTATTCAAAATTAATTAAAAATTTATTTTTTTTCAAAATCTTTCTAATATCCACGTGTGCTGCACACGTGGATTAAAAAAATAAAAAATAAAAAATTATTTTTTAAAAGAAAATATTTTTTTTAAAAAAAAATTATTCTGACTTGTCCACGTGTGAAGCACATATGGATAATAAATATAAAAAAGTATATAATTTTAAGTATTTATATTTATTTATTGTTAAAAAAAAGTTTATTATTTATTTTATTAGTTTGTGTTTATTTATGTAAAAAGATCTTCCTAGACAAGAAGACTTGTCCACGTGTGCTTCACACGTGGACAAGTCATAATAGTTTTTGTTAAAAAATATTTTTTTTATTTTTTTTTAAATAATTTTTTTAATCCACGTGTGCAGCACACGTGGATATTAGAAAGATTTTGAAAAAAATAAATTTTTAATTAATTTTGAATAAAAAAATAGTTTTTTAATACACGTGTACATGCCACGTCACAGGGTTAACGAGACAGCTGATGGAATTTTAACGGAGCGATACAATTGATACACATGTGATAGTTGAGGATGCAATTTGGAGAAGTCAAAGTTCAGGATAGATTTGAGACAAAATCCATAGTTCAGGATATATTTAGGTAATTATCCAATTCTAATCGGTTCTGAATCTATCTGGTACCCTTGCACACTCCTACTTACATTTGACGCGTTTATTTTATAGTTTTGCTGCTTATCAGCAATCATTTTTAATTAATCATGTAAAATATTTTTAAGGGAAAAGGTTTAAAATGGTTCCTAAACTTTGTCGGTATTTTCACATTGGTCCTACAACTTTTTTTCGAGTCAATTGGGTCCCTAAAGATTTGTAAACGTCACTTTGGTCCCTGGTCATGACCCTGCCGTTAAAAAAAATCCTACGTGGCTAATGTTGCGACGACGTGGCATCTGATTTAATTTACTTTGCTTATGTATATTAACAGGTGACTACGTGGACTATTTATTATTTATAAATTAAAATAAGATTTATTTTTTCTCTCTCTCCCTCCCACCATTGTTATCTCCTCCTCCTCCGCCGCTCCTTCGCTGTCGTCTCCTCCTCCTCTTCCTCCTTCTTCTCCACCGTCGCCGTCTCCTCCTCCTCCTCCTCCTCCTCCTCCTTTTCCCCTAGCATTGGCGCTGTCAGCTCCGGGTACCACACTAGCAGCACCAGCACGCCGTGCGCAAGAATGGTCGTTGACGGGTTCCTCCACGCTCGCATGTCCTCCGCCCATCTCACCTCGTCTGCCACCCACGACAGCGCTGCCACGATCCGATACCAATTAGTGCGGACTCGACGCATGCTGTACCCCTGCGCCTCTGCTACCGCATCTAGCATCCACAACGCAACTTCCCGCCGGAGCGACGGCTCCGACCGCCCTAGGTGTGTCACGACGATCCGCACCGCCGCGAGACGTAGCAAATCCCGTTGCGCTACTGGGATAGGACGGAGGTGGTGCATCGCCGGCAGCATCGGCTGGCCATAAACATGGAGCAGGTCCAGTGTCGACCCAACGTGGGAGAGGGGGGGACCGACACGGCTTTCCGCGCTTCAGACCCGGTCATGGAGTTCCACCCGAGCCGGAGTTCCTATAGAGAAGAGAGCCATCCTATCTCTGGTGGCAATGAGCTTGCGAGAGCATTCCCGGAGATGTCCAAAACTATCAGCCCTGAGGCATTTGTGAGCCATGCAGGAAATGATCCGGCGAGCCCATTTTCCTTGAGGTTTAGTACTTCAAGGGTGGCGAAAAGGCGCTGGCCCCGCGGTGGTGAACCAAGTTCAGTGAACTGGTTCTGCTCGAGCTGCACAATCCAGAGAGAGGAGCCACCGTTGGCGGAGGCATTGTAGAAGATCGAGGCCGGGACCGCACCGGAGAGGTGATTGCAAGTGAGTGCGAGCACCTGTAGGTTAGGCATCTCAGCAATGGCGGCAGGGACAATGCTGAGGAGGCCATTGCCCTGTAGACTTGGGTGGACGAGGGAGGAGCAGTTGACGAGTACGGTAGGGAGGGTGCCTTCAAGGAGGTTGCCATCGAGCCAGAGGAATGTAAGCGCGGGGAGGCGGCCAAGGTCGCCAAGGATGGTTCTGCGGAAGCGGTTGAAGGAGAGGCCGAGGAGCTAAAGGCGGGGTGCGGAGGAGGAGAGGCTGACTGGGACGGTACCAGAGAATGCATTGGAGGAGAGGTCAAGGTAGCGAATGTACGGGGGTAGAGCGGTGGGAAGTGGGCTGGTGAGAAGGTTACCGACGAGGCTGAGCACTTGTAGCGAGGAGAGGTTGGAGAGGAGGTCGGGATGAAGTGGACCGGAGAGGGCATTAGACTGGAGAAAAAGTGAGCGGGGGCGGCTGAGGGAGGCGAGGGCCGGCTGAACAGGGCCAAAGAACAGGTGTGCTAGGAGGGGCTCCCTAGCTTTCTAGGGGACGTGATGTCATCCGCCTCATCAAAGACTGCCAAGCAACCAAAAAGGGAGGGGAAAAGAAGGAGGCGGCGGCGGAGGAGGGAAGAGGAAGAGGAAGAGGAAGAGGAAGAGGAGATAACAATGGTGGAAAGGAGAGAGAAAAAATAAATCTTATTTTAATTTATAAATAATAAAATAGTCCACGTAGTCATCTATTAATATACGTAAGTAAAGTCAACTAAATCAGATGTCACGTCGTCGCAACTTTAGCCACGTAGAATTTTTTTTAACTGAAGGATCACGATCAGGGACCAAAGTGACGTTTACAAATCTTTAGGGACCCAATTGACTCGAAAAAAAGTTATGGGATCAATGTAAAAATGCCGACAAAATTTAGGGACCATTTTAAATCTTTTCCTTATTTTTAATCGTTATTTCCTAAATTTTAAAAATACTGCCATCACATCACAAAGTCAAACATTTCTCTCCCGATTTAAAAACATTGTCATCAGGTCGATCACAAAGTCAAATATTTCCCTGCAGTTAGTTAAGTGTTGGATATTACTTCTTCCGTGCTGTTCTTGCCTTCCTCCTCAAGTCATTTGACCGAGCCATTCTTTCAAGCCGTTGGCTTTATATCTTGCCCCGCACTCATAAATAACTATAACTATGTGCATATATATGTGTTCACAGATGCAATTTAGTGGAGGGAGAGAGAGTTAACATGGCAGAAGACAAGCAAAAAGACGTGAAGCTCTACGGCTTCTGTCTCAGCCCTTATTGCACTCTCGTCCACCTCGCCCTCAAGCTCAAGGGGGTCTCCTACGACTACGTGGAAGAAGACCTGGCCAACAAGACCGCCGTGCTCCTGCAGCTTAACCCGGTCCACAAGATGGTGCCGGTTCTCGTGGTCGACGGCAAACCCATGGCAGAGTTTGTTATGAAGCAGGAAGAGTTCGTGGGAACTACCTCCAATGGGAGTCGACCACGTCATGAAAGACTGGCCGCATGCGACGTCCACCTCGTTATTTCGACGATTACGAAGTGTGACGACTCAGCACATGGAGCGTTGGCAGCGAAAGGTGGAGATGGCAAAGCAAAAGCATCAACGGTGAGGGAATTAAAGGGTAGTTACGAATAATAAGATGTACATGATGGAGTTGAGTATAAATACGGGAGAACTTGTAAATGAAGGGATATTGAAAATACAAATTGATTCTCTCAACATCTTCTTCCGGGATCTCTCTCTCTCTCTTCCTCTCTCTTATTTCTCTGTTCGCAACTTCACCATCGATACGATCCCGGCCATTGGCCGCTGAGAAGCTGGCTTGGGCCATCGACGTCTTCTCGAACCAACGATCACTAGCTGGGAACGGGATTGGATCTGAACGAGGCTATTAATCGAACCAGGTAACTCAGTACATACCAATTTGGTGTTTTCATTGATATATATATATATCGTTTTACACAGTCGATACATCAATGGACACTCGAGCCCATATTTTAGCTGAATCAGTGAAAGATTTGCAAGAAGCCGATTCCCGTCATGAGCAATTACTGGGAACATTGAAAGCCAACATGGAAGCTCAACATCAGGCAATGGAAACTCAACAGAAGTTATTGCAAGCAGTGTCCTCCCAAATCGCATTGCTCAATACCCAGATGGTCCAGATGGCCAAACCCAAATCAGAATATGAAGGATCGGGATCATCCGGAGGGAATCGAATAAACCGAGGCAGATCGGAGTCCTGGAAGGAAATGGGGGAAGAGGATGAGTTTCCTTTTCAACCTCGGCCACCGCTGGTAGAGCTACCTATCTTCAACGGCCAGGACGCAGAAGGTTGGATCGCCACCGCCGAAGATTTCTTCGATTTTTATGCCATCGGGGATCAGTACCGGGTCACCATGGCCACCTTCCGGATGGAAGGAATAGCTAAGAAATGGTATCGGTGGATGCACAGGAGGAAACAACTAGTCGGTTGGAAACACCTGGTGAAAGCAATTCGTCGGCGATTTGAGCCGACAGATCTGGAAGCTCCGGAAGGTCAGCTCGTGAAGCTCGTACAAACTAATCGAGTGGAGGAGTTTGAGGGACGATTCGAAGAACTCTCCCTGCGAACCACTGACCTATTAGAATCCTTCCTTGTCAATTATTTCATCTCAGGCCTCCGACCTGACATTAAGACTGAAGTGCTAGCACAACAACCAACTTCTATGCATGATGCAGTAACCATGGCTAAGAGACAGGAGGCTAAGATCCACTTAACTCGAAGATTCCAATGTGGGGATCAGGAGCACTGCATTGCTTCCGACGCCGCCAAGGAACTCTACCTCCTCTCCAGGGGCGGGGAGAAATCCCACCAATACTTCACATCAATACAAGAATCAACCTCGGAGAATTACACCTACTGAAGCACAAAAACGGAAGGAACTGGGTCTCTGCTACTATTGCGACGAGCACTTTTCGTGGGGCCACAAATGTAAGTTGCCCCAACTGTTCATGATGGATGACGAAGTGAGAGAAGCAGAGGTGGCAGAGGAAGCAGGCCCGACCATAGAAACGTCAGAGAATGGAGGGGGTTCAACTTTGATCTCTTTCAACACAATGTCGGGGTATTTTTTTCCCCATGACACTACGGTTCAAAGGAACTATTAATGACAGAGAGGTACATATACTCTTGGATGGAGGGAGTACACATAACTTCATCCAAACGCGTGTTGCTCGCCACCTGGGCCTGCATGTGGAATCAACCCCGGTCTTCGGAGTTGTGGTCGGGAATGGGGAAAGAATTCAGAGTGACAGTGTCATCAAGGAGCTTTCGGTAGGAGTACAAGGTACTCAGGTCGTGACTGATTTGTTTGTGCTTCCAATCAAGGGAGCAGACATAGTCCTTGGGGTCGCTTGGATGGCGACTTTAGGACCAGTGGTCATGGATTTTGCTCGACAGTGTTCGAGTTCCAGTGGCAGGGACGCAAACACCGTTGGGAAGGTCTCAAGGGAAGGTCGGCTGAACAAGTCCAGTGCCATGCGTTGCGATGACTGTGCAGCACCAGCGCTATCAGCGAGTTGTATCAATTGGAACTCTTACTGCCAGAAACACGAGTTGACGAGTGTCAACATGCAGCAATACACAACCTCCTGAGTCAATTCAAGGATGTGTTCGAATCGCCGCAGGGACTACCACCCATCCGAAATAATGACCATCACATCCATTTGCAGCCAAATAGCTTACCTGTGAATGTAAGGCCATATCGCTACCCACACTTCCAGAAGGAAGAAATTGAGAGGCAGGTTCAACAGATGCTTGAAGATGGAATCATTCAAGCAAGCAATAGCTCTTTTTCCTCGCCAGTATTACTCGTCAAGAAAAAAGACGGAACATGGCAGTTTTGTGTGGATTACCGCGCGCTTAATGCAGTGACCGTCAAAGATCGTTTCCCTATCCCGACGGCCGACGAGCTCTTTGAGGAATTGGGAGAAGCCATTGTTTTCTCGAAGTTGACTTGTTAGCGGGCTATCATCAAATCCGGGTACACGCTGATGATGTACAGAAGACCGCATTCCGAACGCATGAGGGCCATTACGAACTTATGGTAATGCCATTTGGTCTCTCGAATGCACCGTCAACATTTCAGGCCACCATGAACAGCATTTTCAAACCGTACCTTCGCAGATTTCTTCTGGTCTTCTTCGACGATATTCTAGTGTACAGTCGAAGCATGAAAGAACATGTAAACCATCTGCGGATAGTATTAAAAACGTTGCGGGAGAATAGCTTGGTAGCAAAAAGACGCAAGTGTTCCTTCGGATACTCAACCATTGACTATTTGGGTCATTTAATATCAGCAGAGGGACTCAAGGTAGATCCGGCGAAGATTACTGCAGTACAAGCTTGGCCTGTACCTCGCAATGTGAAGGAGCTCCGAGGATTCTTAGGCTTGGCGGGTTATTACCGACGCTTCATCCGAAACTTTGCGCAAATATCAGCACCTCTTACTGATTTGTTAAAAAAAAGAGGGCTTTCGATGGACAGAGAGCTCTCAAGCATCCTTTGAGCAACTCAAATACCATTTAAGCTGCACCCTAGTATTAGCACTACCCGACTTCAGTAAAGAATTCACTGTAGAAACAGATACATCAGGAATTGGAATCGGGGCAGTGCTGTCGCAAGGAAAGAGACCAATAGCTTTCTACAGCCAGAAACTATCAAAGCAAATGCAAGCCTCGTCTGTTTAGCAGAGGGAGATGTATGCCAGCACCCAAGCTGTGCGCAAGTGGCGCCAATACTTGTTGGGCCGACAGTTCTTGATTCTTACAGACCAATGTTCACTCAAAGAGCTCACTGGATAAGTCATTCAGACACCGGCTCAACAAAAGTGGCTTGTTAAATTACTGTGATATGATTTCAAGATCCAGTATAGAGCATAGAGCAGGTAAACAAAATGTTGCTGCAGATGCATTATCTCGGGAGCCATTGCCAACTATGATGGCCTTCAGCCAACCTATCTTTGGCCTCATGGAAGAAATACGAAGATGCAACAAGGAGTGTCCTGAACTCATAGCGTTGCATCAGGCCACTGGTCAACCAAAAATGTCGGACTACGAAATCATAGAGGGGATATTATTATACAAAGGGAAGATACTGATTCCAGATGATCGCACCCTTAAATCCATCATATTGAGAGAATTCCATAGTACACCAATAGGGGGCATGCTGGGATCTACCGCACCTTTCATCGTTTAGCAGCCAACTTCTATTGGCCCTCAATGAGAGCAGATGTGAAGAAATGTGTGGAGGAATGTCAAGTGTACCAACAAATGAAGGTGGAACAGAAATCACCAGCAGCTTACTGCAGCCTTTACCGATTCCGGAGGAAGTATTCGAAGACATTGCGATGGATTTTATAACCGGGCTTCCCTCCTCAGGCGGTAAGACAACTATCTTCGTGGTAGTCGACAGGCTCACTAAATATGGCCACTTCATAGCTTTACCTAAACATAATTCAACGGAAAAAGTAGCTGAGGCATTCCTGGAGGGAGTGGTTAAGCTTCATGGAATTCCGCGATCAATTGTCAGTGACCGCGACAGCCATTTCATCAGCGAGTTCTGGAGGGAACTGGCAAAACTACAGGGGACTGAACTTCGGCTCAGTTCAGCCTACCATCCCCAAATAGATGGCCAGACTGAATCATTGAACAAATGCCTATCGTTGCAGAAGAGCCAAAGCTAGGGGAAGGTATTTAGCATGGGCAGAGTACTGGTATAATACTTCATACCAGACATCAATGGGCATGACTCCATTTAAAGCCTTATACGGAAGAGAGCCGCTTGAGCTCAAGGGTTATCTTGGAAGTTCATCTAAACATTCAGTGATTGATCGAGAGTTATCAGCAAGAGATCAAATTCTTAAGCAACTTAAGTTGAACTTAGCCAAAGCACAGACTCGGATGAAGTTTCAAGCTGACCGCAAAAGAAGGGAACTTGAGTTCCAGGTGGGCAATTGGGTATTCGTCAAGTTACAGCCATATCGACAACTATCTCTTCGGCTACGACGACAACAAAAATTAATTCCGAGATACTTTGGGCCTTTCCGAATTATAAAGAAGGTCGGCAATGTCGCTTATAAACTAGAGTTACCCGATTCGGCAAAACTTTATCCAGTGTTCCACATTTTCGTCCTGAAATAATGCAGAGGAAACCCTCAACAACAAGTTGTTCCTCTGCCTCTATTGGAGATGTCCGCAGACGCCAAGAAAGACGCCCCAGCCCAAGCGATGTCCGAGGAAGACCAAGATGACACCAAGAAGATGAACCTCGAGGACGAGGTTCAATTTGGACGGCAGGGTAATGTTATGAAGTGGGAAGAGCTCGCGGGAACTACCTCCAATGGGAGCCGACCACGTCAGGAAAGACGGGACGTCCGCATGCGACGTCCACCTCGTTATTTCGACGATTACGAAGTGTGACGACTCAGCACATGGAGCGTTGGCAGAGAAGGGTGGAGATGGCAAAGCAAAAGCATCAACGGTGAGGGAATTAAAGGGTAGTTACGAATAATAAGATGTACATGATGGAGTTGAGTACAAATACGGGAGAACTTGTAAATGAAGGGGTATTGAAAATACAAATTGATTCTCTCAACATCTTCTTCCCAGATCTCTCTCTCTCCCTCTCTCTTATTTCTCTATTCTCAACTTCACCATCGATACGATCCGGCCACTGGCCGCTGAGAAGCTGGCTTGGGCCATCGATGTCTTCTCGAACCAGCTATCACTAGCTGGGAACGGGATTGGATCTGAACGAGGCTATTAATCGAGCCAGGTAACTCAGTACATACCAGAGTCACGTGTGATCCTGGAGTACATCGACGAGGTGTGGCAGCACTCTCCTTTCTTTCCCAGCGATCCCTATTTGAAGGCAAAGGCTCGCTTTTGGGTTGACTTCTTCTACCAAAAGGTAATTAATAAATTAATTAAGACCTAATTCTTTGGATTTAATAAGATCATTACAACAAGCGATCGAGTAACTTTCAATTCCTCCATTGCAGATGGTGCCTACTAGTTATGCAATTATAGGTGCTCAAGGAGAAGCATTGGACAAGGCAGTCAAGGAGTTCATTGAGCAATTGATCATACTGGAGAATGGGATTAAGGAGGATTTCCCAGAGGAGGGGCCATTTATTAATGGTGACTCACCCGGTCTTCTTGACATAATTTTGAGCTCTGGTAATTCAGGGACAAGGGCCTCAATGAAAAAACTTCTATGTGCTAGGCTCTATAAAAATTTTATGGAGCCCTACGTACGAATGAATTAAACATAGAATTATTAATATTGAACCTAAAGTGAAAATGCTAGGTTCATTAGTTTGTAATACATATTCATTCTTGCTTAAGTTCAGTCTGAATTATACTAGGTTCAATTTTAATAAGATTAGATTCATTTTTATAAAGAGCTCCATAGAAATTATTATGGAGCCTAGCTTCATAAAAGTTGCACTCGGCCATTGAGGAGATTGTCAAGGTTAAGGTACTTTGTGAGGAGCGCACGCCACTGTTGTGCTCCTATGTGGATGCGTTCTTGAGCCTTGAGCTGGTCAAGAATACTGTGGTGCCTTGTGATAAAATGATGGAAGTTGTCAAGGCCCATAAAAACATATGAAGTTATGGCTTTCTTTGATGACAATTAATTATGCAGTTCTTGCTATGTTGCATTAATAATGTGCTGAATTTAAGGAAAAAAATTATTTGGGCAGCCTGCTTATATAAATCTCTATGAATGAATATATATGAGTTTTAAACGACTGAACATGAATAGAAAAGGAATGAATATGAATATATCCATTCATTTTCTATCCATGTTCATATACATTCCTTTTCTATTCATGTTCAGTCGCTTAGAGCTCATATCCACTAATTCATAGGTTTTCTATGGGCAGCCTGCCCATAGAAGTTACACTCCTGAATTTAGCTCACTAAGCATTTCTGTAATAATAGTTTTGAAGCTTCTACTACTTCTGGTTGTAAAAACTTTTGATATGATTGCAGAACAAGTAAAGCAAAATAAACTACAGACGTCAATGTTTACACATCATTGTGCTCCTACTCTTGATTTTGGATTTGCAGCAGAATTAATTGTGATCCTATATACTACTCAATCCACGACAGAGTTCATCTGCCTACCATGGTGTTCTTAGTGATGGAAACGCCATCTCGTCTTCTCCGAAACACACACAAGAACAAAGGAGGTAGTAGAGAGGCTTATAAAGAACAGCTTTACTCAATCAAAATGCAAAGGTTTACACTCACATAATCAATTAATCTCCCCAAATTTGTTGCTATTTTGTCAATTTTCCAGATGGCAATCTCCCCAAATTTGTTGCTATTTTGTCAATTATTCCTTGCTCAATACAAAAATAGCTTTAGCATTTCGTAAACTCCTTCAATCGATTCAAAGTCGTTTCTTGTACTCCAAAATTCAAGAGAAATGAAATAATTCTTTATTTTTTGAGACCAAATATCATACTCGAATTCGTCAAAGATGGGTATTCCCGACATCCCGCTCTCAGAGGTGGTGTGAGGATGTGAGCCATGATTATGCAGCACCGCCGAGCCAAGTTCTGATATCAAACGATGAAAACACCCAAATCTCATCTTCTCCCAAACACACACAAAAATAGATAAAATTTCGGTGTAGTCGCGGTTGTACCGAATCTCGCGCATTCCCAATCATGGGGTGCCAACACTGCCCCCCTCCACGGTCCTGGCAAGGCGCCTTATGTGCTGGGGGTTGGTCCCAGCCTCGTTCACCCCGTGATTAGGGCAGCACGGGCTTCGGTGCAGCCGCAAAGTTTTGTCCCACAAGAACAGAGGAGGTAGTAAAGAGAAAAAAAATAGCTTTATTGAATCAAAATGAAAAGGTTTACACTTTACACTCACATAATCAGATATCGCTCAATAGAGCAATGTACTAACTGAACTAGATCTAGCAAAAACAAGTTCTCTACTGCAGCTAATTCTACGTATACAATCTGCTACAATGTAAATTTTATTTATTACATCTACAATATATTATAGATGCCACGTCACTTCTTCGTTACCCAACACTTTGTTAGCTTAAGGTTTTCAACATTGGTCTTAATCTCGGTTTTGATGATAACAAACATGGAACTAATGATTTCATGAAAAGTTTCTTTCAGGTTCCATATCGGTTAGCGCACGACGTCCTCGATCGGAAAATCAGAAGGACGTTGGTCGACGCGCTCGGATTCGTCAGGAAGATAGAGTCTAGGTTTAGGGTGTCTAGTTTATGTTGTAAACTTCATAATGATGCATAAGAACCCAAAAACCATACCCGAACTCCAAAACATGAAAATCCAAAAATCGCCCTGAAATTCACTAAGCTTAGGGAGCTCCTTGGAGGGCTATATATGACCTAGATATTTTCCTAACATAAAAAATGACGGTAATTGTTCCTTGGGTTAAAACTAGATAACGAGGTATTTTAAAGGATTTTTTAAAAGCCTTTAGTCTACCCATATTTGACCCGAGAAATTAGGAAATTTTCGTTTTCCGAAAATTTGTACTAGACCTCAAAAACTAGATTTTAATTCTTAAGGATTTTGATTTTTTAAATATTTTTATTGAATCCAAATGGGGGGTAATCCTTATATAACATTTATGTTTTAAAGTTATATAACATTGGTCGACCGAAGATGGTTAAAAATTGGCAGTGGCTATTTCGGTCGATCGGACGGTCGACCGAACGAGGCCAAAAACTGGCAGTGTCTATTTCGGTCGACCGGGTAGCAGAGGAGCTAAAACGTGACTCATTCGGTCGACCCTCCGATCGACCGAACAGAGCGGCAGAAGCGTAGAATGCCAGCGATTGCTAGGTGGTCAATCGGTCGGTCGATCGGTCAGTCGACCGACGATCGACCGAATGGCGGAAAACAACTAGATTTCTTGCTGTTGAGCGCTGCTTCACCCGAACTTTTTTTCTTGGCTCTATAAATACTTAAGCCTAAGCCTTCCTTTGATACTTTTGATCACTCCTAACCTCCTTGCGCCATCTCTTGATCAATTCTAAGCCTTCATTGATCAAATCTTGTGAAAACCCTAGCTTGAACCTTTCATTTCCTTGATTAAGCCTTTACTTCATTGCTTCATCATTAAAGGCATCAAGAGGAAGCTAGGAATCTTGTTGTGGAGCTAAGTAATTTATTATTTGATTTATTGCTCTATTTTGTGTTGTATTTTCTTGTTATTTCATTGTAATTGAGCTTGTAAGAAGACATAGTGCTAGGTCTTGTGATTGAGTGGTATCCTTGGTATAGAATGTGTAAAACCACTTGTGTAAACTTAGTTTACTAGGATTAGTTGAGTTATCCCCTTAGGTTGAGGTGGGAGGGTGCGCTCGGTAGGAAGGCGGGATACTTTCGGGTGTGGAAGTACATTCGGTTTGAGAGTGGAAACTTTCCGGTGTAAAGTCCTTGTTGTAAGGAAAACAAAATTAATCTAGTAAATCTTAGTTTGGAAATCCTAAATAGTGTGCTTAGGTAGTGGAGTAGGCATTGAGGCCGAACCACTATAAACAATTATGTTAGCATTGTTCTCTTTGTGTATTCATTATTTATCTTCATTACTTGCTTCCGCATTTAGTCGTTGAATTATAAATTGCCCAAGTAGCTTAAGAAAATGATTAAAATCGAATTTAGATTAATTGATTAGTTAACATACTATTCACCCCCCTCTAGTGTGGCCATTTCACCAACACACTTAGTTCCCAGCAGGCATGAACCAGACCGGTAGTGGCTATATGTACCGGAAGTCATACCCACCACAAGGCTTGAGGCTCTTCTCCTTCGAGTCGAACACTCCGACGTCAGGCATCACCTCATGGCACTTCTCGTACGACCACGAATCATCATGGGTGAAGTAGATGCAATTCCCTCTCAGCTCCGGGCATTCCCGAATCGAGATGCACGTCGAGTTGTTCTTCCCCAAGAACAACGCCCACTCCTGCAAATTTCCATCGTCGTCGTCGATCCAGATGCATCCCTTTGCATCATCTAACTTCGACTTGAACACCTTTACCCTGGTGGCCACGCGCTCGACGTAGAGCGGCCGTGGCTCCACTTGCACTTGGCCCCGTGCACTAGCTCCTTCCACCGAAGTACCTACAAGAACTGCCGGGGAGATTGCTCCACCAGGTACCTGGCACAGTCGTAGTAGCCCAAGCTCGGCGCCACAGTGGTGGATGTCGGGAGCGCGCCGTCGAGGTCCCAAGCGTCGACCCTGCTCATGGATTCGAGGGTGAGGAATTTCCTGGTGGAGGAGCAAATGGCATCGACCAGCAAGTACCGCGACGGCATGTCGACGAGCGTCCACGCCTCATCACTGCTCCTCGCAAATGCCAACCCGAACTGATTGATTATGGATTAGCATCACGGTGAAGCCTCCCCAGGAAGAAGATAAGGAAGAGCAGGTTGGGGCGGAGGAGAGGACAGCCTTCTCGTAGAACAAGTATCTGAGCCTATCCGGCTCAAGTGTCTCCGGCGGGATGTCATCGTCGAAGCAGAGGGAGTAGTCGGAGACACAGCCGTAGGCGTCGCAGACGGCTTGCACGAACGGGAAAGTGGCGATCAAAGGGAGGCGAATCTCATCGGGTTGAGGAGGTGAAGATCAAACTCTGCGTCGGTAGTATTGAAGCAAATCAATTTTGTCAACTTTAATGCTGAGTCAACATTTTTGCTGAACCATTAGTTTACTTTGAGACTTGTAATAGCTGTGTAAAAAGAATGTTTTGTCGTTTATCACTATAGTTTCATTGCAGCTCATTAATAAATTTGCGATGATTCCAGAAGTATTATTTTTTCAGTCACAGAGTATACTATAAATACTTAGTGATTGTTGAGGAGAGAGTTAGATTCCTTTTTGTAGTCTTTCACTTTTCTCTGTTGTCTCTGTACTGAGGTGTTCATCAATCAATTAACCATCAGTAAAGTGTTGTTTTCTTGATTTTGGATTCAATTGCTGATGTCATCATTGTAAAAGCAAGTTCAACAATTGGTATCAGAGCAAATTGCTTAGATGGTGTCTTCGAATCAAGTGAATCCATCGGTTCCTCATTTCAACAGGGTGGAATACGAAGACTGGTCACTGATGATGCAAACATTCTTCATCTCCCAAGATCTGTGGGAGATCGTCTCAAATGGCTTCAATGAGGATGATCTGAATGTCGGGGCGCTCCGTGAGATTAGGAAGAGGGATGCGAGAGCATTGAGCTTCATCCAGCAAGCGCTGGATCGGAAGATCTTCAAGTGAATCTCAGGAGCTCGATCGACGAAATCAGCTTGGGTGTTGTTGATGAATGCATATCAGGGTACGACAAAAGTAAAGAAAGTGAAGATGCAGACCATGCGTCGAAGATTTTAGGATTGTTTCATGAAGGATGAGGAGTATGTCACACAGTATGTGGCTCGAGTTCTAGATCTCGTGAATCAGATGATTCAATATGGTGAAGAGATACCAGAATGGAGGATTGTGGAGAAGATTCTACCGAGTCTGTCTGACAAATATGATCACATCTCTGCTGCAATTGAAGAGGGAAATGATACAGATGAAATGACTACTGATGAACTTCTAGGATCCTTGCTTTCTCATGAGGATCGCTTGAAGAGACATGAAGAGAGATGCGAAGAAAGAGCTTTAAAATCCAGGGCTGTTGATGTTCGAGCAAAGAGTCACTGGAATAGGAGAGAAGTTCATTCTTCCAGAAATCATGAGAAGAAACATGATGATGTGAGAGAAGGATCTGGTGAAGAATCAGATACGGGAAGTCAGGTATCTTCTTCCTCACATAAGTCTAAGCACAAGTCATTTAGAAAAGTTCAATGTTATTACAAACGATATGGACACATTGAAAGATTTTGTAACATCAAGGCTAAACACATGAGTAATTTAGCTAGAGAGCTTGATGAAGTGGAAGAAGAAACTGAAGTGGTCTTAATGGTCAGTATCAATAGCAAAGCTGGAGAATGGTACATTGATAGTGGTTGTAGCTACCACATGTCTGCAGAATTGAATTTGTTCACAGGGTTAGATAGAACACATCTGGTTGAGGTAAAATCTGGAGATGGTTCTATTAAGATGGTTAGAGGAAAAGGCCACTTGAAGTTAAATCAGAGTGATTAAAAATGTACTTTATGTACCTGAGTTGGACTCAAATCTTTTGAGTGTTGGTCAGTTCATGAAGGAGGGTTTTTCACTAGTGTTTGAAGGTGGAAACTGCATTATTTATACTAACAAATCAAGGAAGTGTGAGCTGATCAGAGTACCAGTCGCTTACAACAACTTATTCAGCTTCAATCCTCATTCTGTTCGCCATGCTCTCAAAGCCAAGGTTTCAAACATGGACATGTTATGGCATAGCAGATTGGGACATGTTAATATTGGTTATGTCAAGAGGATGAGCACAAAAAACATGGTGCATGGTTTACCTAAAGTCAGAGGTACTATTAGAAAAAATATGTGATGGGTGTGCTCTAAGCAAGATGCATAAGCTGTCTTTTCCTAATAAAACACTGACAAGAGCTAATAAACTTCTACAACTGATTCACTCAGATGTTTGTGGACCTATGCAAGAAGCTTCACTGAGTGGCTACAAATATTTCATCTTATTCATAGATGATTTCAGCAGATATGTCTAGGTCAGATTTCTCAAACAAAAATCAGATGTTTTCAATCAGTTCAGAGAATTTAAGCAAAAAATTGAATCTGAAATTGATTACAGAATCAGAACACTCAGAACTGACAGGGGACGAGAATATCTGAGTACAAAATTCAATGAGTTTTGTGAAGATTTAGGGGTTAAAAGGCAATTGACTGCAGCTTACTCTCCTCAACAAAATGGTGTTGCAGAGAGAAAGAATAAAGCACTCACTGAGATGATTATAAGTCTGCTAAAAGCCAAGAATATGCCAAAAAACTTATGGGCTGAAGCAGCACAAACAGGAGTGTATTTGATGAACATGACTTATTCATCAGCTTTGAAGGATGAAACTCCTTTTGAGGTTTTATATAAAAGAAAACCAAATGTTGAGCACTTGAAAGTATTTGGGAGTGTAGCTTTTGCACATATCCAGTGTAGCTTTTGCACATATCCCTCAGCAGCTGAGAAGGAAACTTGATGATAAGAGTGTGAAATGTGTACTGCTTGGTTATAGTTTTGAGTCCAAGGCCTACAGATTACTCAATCCTAAAACAATGTAGATAATCATTAGTAGAGATGTCATAGTGGATGAATTTCAAGCTTGGGATCGAGTGGAATGAGCAATCACAAACTGATAAACTTCATAATAGTGACAACCAACAAATAACTACCGGTGTGAGTGAGCAAGCTGCTGATGAATATGAAACCACTGTCAAACATGAAGCTGATAATGAGATTGAAGGTACTGATGATCATGATGAAAATTTCAAAGTCACCTGTGCTGAATTACACTGCTGATAGGAGTTTTCCCACCCAAAAAATTTCAAAGTCTTAGTGAGTTGTATGAATCAACTCAGCAGTGTAATTCAGCACAAGTGACTGAGCCTTTGAACTTTGATGAAGCAATTAAGAATAAGCACCGGATAGCAGCTATACATGAGGAAATGAACTCAATAGAGAAACATGATTCATGGGAATTGATTGACTTACAATATGGTAAGAAACCAGTTGGACTCAAGTGGATTTACAAAGTAAAGTTTCACTCTGATGGTACACTACAAAAATACAAAGCAAGATTAGTAGCAAGAGGTTTCATGCAGGTAGGAGTGGACTTTCAAGAGATCTTTGCACCAGTGGCAAGGATAGAAACCATAAGAGTGCTGTTTGCTTTAGTTGCATTTAGAAATTGGAAAGTTTTCCAATTAGATGTGAAATCTGCTTTCTTGAATGGGGAGATATCTGAGGAAGTTTATGTCAGTCAGCCCAAGGGTTTTGTTGTACAAGGAAATGAAAACAAAGTGTACAAGTTAAAGAAGACATTATATGGTTTGAGACAAGCTCCAAGAGCTTGGTATCAAAAGATTGATCAGTACTTCCTGGATCAAGGTTTCAAGAGGAGTTTGAATGATCATACTCTCTATTGCATAAGAAGTGAAGAAGACATGTTATTTGCTTGTCTATATGTAGATGATTTGTTGTTAACAGGAAGTAGTAGCAGCATTGTACAAAGTTTTAAGTTCAATATGTTTGAACAATTTGAGATGACAGACTTAGGTGAGGTTAAATACTTCCTAGGCTTCGAAATTGAGAAAAATGGACAAGGCTACTATATGTGTCAGAGAAAATACATAAAAGACATGCTGAAGAGATTTGATATGTCAAATTGCAATCCAATCAAAACTCCAATGTCCACTGATATGAAGTTGAGCAGTAGTTTGAGTGAAGAAAAAGCTTACATAGAAATTTATCAACAAATAGTAGGATGTTTGATGTATTTAACCAATTCCATACCTGATTTGATGTTTACTATTGGTGTGTTATCTAGATATATGAAGGAGCCAAAACTACACATATGATTGCTGCAAAGAGAGTTATAAGATACATTAAGGGTACTGCATAACTTGTTATGTTTTACAGAACTAGTGCTGACAGCATCCTGACTGTGTATGCTGATGCTGACTGGGCTGAGTGTTGTGAAAATAGAAGAAGTACGATTGGATATGTGCTTAAACTAGACTCAACAGTAGTTTGCTGGTGCTCAAGAAAGCAAGACACAATAGCATTGTCAACTGCAGAGGCTGAATACATGGCTGTTGCAGCAGCTGCCTGTCACACTTTGTGGTTAAGGAGAATACTTGGAGAGTTGGAAAAACCACAAATCACAGCCACTGTTCTTTAGTGTGATAATTCATCGGCCATAGCAATGACTAAGAATCCAGTTCAGCAGTCTAGATCGAGACACATTGATACCAAGCATCATTTTGTGTAGAGTTGGTTAATACTGGTTCTATAGAAATTAAACATTGTTCTTCATCAAGTCAACTTGCAGACATCTTTACCAAGACACTTCCAGCACAAAGTTTTGAACAACTGAGAGAAGATTTGGGACTGATGAAAATATGATTTGAGGAGGAGTATTGAAGCAAATCAATATTGTCAACTTTAATCCTGAGTCAACATTTCTGCTGAGTCAATAGTTTACTTTGAGACTTGTAATAGCTATGTAAAAAGAATGTTTTGTCGTTTACTGCTTTAGTTTCATTACAGCTCATTAATACATTTACGATGATTCCAGAAGTATTATTTTTTCAGTCATAGAGTATACTATAAATACTTAGTGACTTAGTTTGTTGAGGAGAGAGTTCGATTCCTTTTTGTAGTCTTTCACTTTTCTCTGTTGTCTTTGTACTGAGGTGTTCATCAATCAATTAACCATCAGTAAAGTGCTATTTTCTTGATTCTGGATTCAATTGTTGATGTCATCATTGTAAAAGCAAGTTCAACAGGCAGTGATGAGCCATTCGTGGGAGGAGCCGACAACGAGTTGATCAGTGAGGGGTAGGTCGGGAAGGGAAAGTTTGTAGGTCCAGCGGTCGGAGAGGCTGAAGGCGGCGGCAGAGCCGGTCGAGGTGAGGGTGGGATTGGAGGGGAGTATAAAGAATAATTAACGAGTTAATTATCCTCCATTAACTAAGCTAACGTCTACTAACGAGAAACCAGTAATATTAGTGCACAATACCATGCACGGTTTCTCCATGTAACAATCTCCACGATTCATTTCTTTTCATCCATACACATAGTGTTCATCCATGTATTGATATATGTATAAAAACTTGTCATCATTCATCAATAAGATTCATCTCTCCTTTCCGCCATATACTCGTCTTCTTCTTCCCTGCAGAGTTAACTCTGATAGCTTCTTTATGGTATCATAGCAACATTTTGCAAATACTGTCCATTGCATTTAGAAACATTCTGAGGCTTGCAGCATTGCGACACAATACGAAGCTCAGTCTCACAAATTCTTGGCTCTCCACCGGTTGATCGGTAAAAGCTAATCAAAAGTTCTCTTATCATCCCCCCATAGATTGTTCCCCTTTTTTCCATCTTGAGTAACTATGAACAAGTCTTGGATAATTAGCTCCTTGTGTGTCTGAGCAGAGAAAAGACCTCCATACTTGGCATTGTCAGACAAATCGGTTGAAGCTTCAACCGCAGCAATAGAAGAAGCCAAATTGTCTCCTGGGGGTGGATGTGTGACATCAGCTCCAAAGATAATTGTTGGCCGATCAGTCACAATGGGAATTCTCTTGTGAAAGGCGATGATGATGTCTGAATATTCAGGTGATGAAGGTGTCACTTTGGGCGATGGTAAGAAAGTTAAAATCACTCATGTTGGCAATACTTGCATCTCTGGTTCAGGAAACACATTTGTTTTGAATGATACTATTTGTGCTCCGGATATTCATCAAAACTTAATATCTATTGCTCAATTTTGCATTCAAAATGATGTATCTACTGAGTTCTTCTCTACTCATTTTCTTGTGAAAGATCTTCACTCAGGGCAGATCCTTGCTCAAGGTCGGAATAAAGCAAACACCTATGAATGGACTGGCACTGTTTCTCCCTCTGTCAAAATCACTTCCACAACTGTTAAAGCTCCAACCTTCCTCTGGCATCAGCGACTCGGCCACCCTAATCAAAGAACACTCAAGTACATCACTTCCACCTTCAGTCTTCCCCTCTCCGATGTTGTTAACCAGCAGTGTAATGCTTGCTCTTGTAACAATTGCCATAAGCTTCCTTTCTTTGAGTCGACCTTAACAAGCAATAAGCCTCTTGAACTATTATACTCAGATGTATGGGGACCCTCCCCTATTAAATCCGTTGATGGTTTCAAGTTTTACTTGTTAATAGTTGATCATTTCACAAAATACATGTGGTTGTTTTCAATGAAAACCAAATCTGAAGTTTCAAAAATATTTGTTTTGTTTAAACTTCTTGTCGAAAAATTCTTCAATACTTCTATTATGAATCTTTATACTGATGGAGGTGGTGAGTTCATTGGGTTAGCTGATATTTTAGCTACTCATGGTATTCAG
Organism: Canna indica; assembly: GCA_034359265.1. Lineage (NCBI taxonomy): Eukaryota > Viridiplantae > Streptophyta > Magnoliopsida > Zingiberales > Cannaceae > Canna > Canna indica. Next base: position 71,308,167 of record CP136897.1, read on the forward strand.
CATCTTATCTCACACCCCTACACTCCACAGAGAGTTAGCACCGCAGAGAGACGTCATAGACATATCCTAGAAACTGCTACTACTCTTCTTTCCAATGCTTCAGTTCCTCTAAAGTTTTGGACATATGCTTGTGCTGCTGATGTTTACTTAATAAACAAGCTACTGACACCTGTTCTACATGGTGACTCGCCTTTTCAAAAACTACTTCAGCAAATACTAAATTACTTGTCTTTGAAAAACTTCGGCTGCTTATGCTATCCCTGGCTTAAGCCACACTCCACCAACAAGCTTGAACCCAAGTCAAAACACTGTGTCTTCTTGGGTTATTCAATCAAGTATCATGCTTATCAATGATTGGACATTTCTACTTCAAGAATTTTTACTTCTAGACAAGTGGAATTTCATAAAAACATTTTTCCCTTCAGCAGAAATCAACCTCATTTACCTCAGTCATTAACAATACTGATGTCTGGTTTGATATTCTTCCTTCCTTGTCTTCACCTCCACCAAATTCTTCATCTGCCAAAGCCATACAAATCAGCTATGACATTACCTCACCTCCACCATCTCACAAAATCATTTCTGAACCAATTCATCACAGTCCAATTTCATCTCATCAAGGTTCAATTGATGTTTTGGACTCAAGCACTGCTTCACCTGAAAGAGGACTTCCAGTTACTCCTCAACAACCTACTAGGATGACCACGAGGTCTCAAAATAATATTTTTAAACCCCGGCGGCCGCTAGATTACAATGCCTTATCAATTTTTGTGAAAACACCAACAACAGTAAGACATACACTTAAAGATGACAACTAGAGGCAGGCCATGGCAGAGGAAATAGAAGTCTCAAACAAAACAACACATGGACATTGGTTCCCTCACATTCAACCCAGAATATAATCGGCTGCAAGTGGGTGTTTAAAGTAAAACAAAATGCTGATGGTAGTATTCAGAGATACAAAGGAAGGTTGGTGGCCAAAGGTTTTCACCAGAGGTCGGGCATTGATTTCAACCAAACTTTTAGTCCAGTAGTCAAGCCAACAATAATTCGAATATTGTTGACTATTGCAACATTATACAAATGGCAAATTCATCAACTTGATGTTAACAACGTCTTCTTACATGGTCAGCTTGAGGATAATATTTACATGAGTCAGCCTCCTAGTTTCATCAGCAGAGAACATCCTTCCTATGTTTGTAAACTGAACAAGGCCATCTATGGCCTCAAACAGGTGCCCAGAGCCCGGTTCAATGAGTTCAAAAAATATATTTGCTCCATTAGTTTCAAGGAGTCAAAATCTGTCAGTTCCCTTTTTATTTTACAAGATTCCATGTTTCAAATCTTTCTACTTATATATGTTGACGATATCATCTTAACAGGGAACTCCAAACTCAAAATATAGGAAGTATACTTGGCCTTGTCGAATAAATTTTCTCTCAAGGATATTCAACCAATCTCCTACTTTCTAGGAATTGAAGTTATCACAACACCTAATGGTCTGCTGCTATCTCAGAGAAAGTATATCTCTGATTTACTTCAAAGGTTCAACATGGCTAAAGCAAAAGGAGTGAAAACTCATTTGGCGTCCAAATAGAAACTCCAGCTCGATGATGGAACTTCTCTTGCTGATCCTCTTCAGTACAGAAGCGCAATCAGGGCACTTCAATATCTCAGCTTCACAAGGTCAGATTTGTGGTTTGTTGTAAATCGACTATCTCAATTTATGCACTCGCCAAAGCTAACTCATTGTCAAACCTGTAAGAGGGTATTAAGAGACCTCAAGTCTACTCAGACGTTGGGACTTTGCATTGAACCACATCTGCCACTCACACTCAAGGTCTTTTTTGATTCCGATTGGAGAGGTAATGTTGATGATCGATGCTCCACAGGTGGCTATATCACATTCCTTGGGAACACGCCTATCAGCTGGTCATCTCAGAAGCAGAGGACAATTGCTCGTTCTTCGACTGAGGCGGAATATCGAGTGTTAGCAAATGCTACTGCAGAGGCGAATTGGATTCAGATCCTTCTTCGGGAAATTAATGTTCGTATTCCTTCAGCTCCAAGCATTCACTGCGATAATTTAGGCGCAACTTTTTTTGTCAAACAATCCAGCCTTCAACGGTCGAATCAAGCATCTTGTCATTGATTACCATTTCGTCAGAGAACAGGTCCAGAATAAATCCATTTCTGTCGAACACATTCCTTATACTATGCAACTGGCGGATTCCTTGACTAAAGCAGTATCATCAGGATTATTCTTGGAGCACAGAAGCAAGATAGGTCTTTGAATCCAATACCCATCTTGAAGGGGGCATATAAAGGATAATTAACGAGTTAATTATCCTCCATTAACTAAACTAACGTCTACTAACGAGAAACCAATAATATTAGTGCACAGTACCATGCACGGTTTCTCCATGTAAGTATGTAATAATCTCCACGATTCATTTATTTCCATCCATACACGTGGCGTTCATCCATGTTTTGATATGTTTATAGAAACATGTCACCATTCATCAATAAGATTTGTCTCTCCTTTCCGCCATATACTCGTCTTCTTCTAGCTTCCTTGCAGAGTTAACTCTGATAGCTTCTTTAGGGAGCATCAGTCGGGGGAAGGCAGCGCATGACGGCAGCAAAAGTGAGCGAAGGCCGTGGAGCGCCAGGCGGAGCAGACGACGACGAAGTGGACGCGGTCAGCGATGGGGAGGCTCTCGAGGACGGAGCCCAGGAGATCCAGCGAGAGATCAGACCAAGAGTCCATGGATCAACTATAGTTTACTAGGGTTGATAGGGCGCAAGAATGAAACCAAAGGAAGAAGGAATAGTACAAGGCGTTGACTTGGGTGAGCAAATCTTGATTGCAGCTGGTGGTATATAAAGGAAATCAGATCTCATGATTATAAAGACAGTGAAATGATAGCGATGGAAGCCCCCATATGGACAGGGATTATAAAAACAGTTGTCTTCAGCTACATGGAAATTTCTATAAGCCCCTCACGTGAATGAATTTAATTTTATTAAAATTGAATTAAGATTTAACCTAAATAAGAATGAATCTATGTTAATTTCAAGCGAGTGAACCTAGTACTTTCACTTTAGGTTCAGTCTAGTTCACACATCGGGTATATTCTCGATTTCAATTCCATACCCACCACCTGAAATTTTTCCTTACTTGAGTTTCAGAGTGTCTTTTGTAAATCTTCCGCCGGAGTCGCACCGGGACTAGAGACGCGCAGGACTGCACAACCCTAGCTTCAAGCAAGAACCACTACAACAAAAGCAGTGGATAGAGGCGATTAATGATCGACGCCCTCACTAGCCCCGGTTATTAATTTAATTAAGCATGCTTAATTAAATTAATAACCGACGTCAGTGAAGGACATCGGTCATTAATATAAAAAAAATTCTGATTCCCCCGCTCTCCTTCTCTCGTTCCCGCTTTCTTTCTTCCTGTTCCCGCTTCCGCTCCAGCTCCCGATCGAGTACTCCCTCGCTCCCCTTTTCCCATTCCCGCTCATCTCCCACTCCCGTTCTCGTTTTCTTTCTTCCTTCCCCCGATTCCAGCTCTCATTCCCGTTTCCAGCTCCCGATCGAGTACTGCATTCCTTCTCCCCGATCGAGTATACTGCATTCCTTCTCTCCGATCGACTACAAGCATCCCCAATCCACGAGTATACTGCATTCCTTCTCTCCATTCTCTTCAACCCTTCTCCTTCAAAACCCTAAACCCTAATCCATTCCCCGATCCGCTTCAGCTCTGAGGTCGCTTCAGAGCGACCTCGTATTTGAGAGAGAGGTCGCTTCAGCTCTTCTGAGTTCTCGAGCGGTGGCGCAGGGGAATCAGCTCTTCAGAGAGAGGTCGCTTCTGATTAATTTAAGGTATTTTTATTTTGAATCTATAGCTATTTATTGCAAACCAATTTGTAAGTGATGCAGACAAAATGATGTTTAAGCTCAGAATATAGTATTAATCAGACTGTTATTATGCAATGATGTATCACAGTACGTAAAGAATCCTTGCTTTGACTAGGCATTTTTATTCTCAAAGAACAGTATGCATTTTCTCTTTTGAAAATTGTTTCTGTGATCTCTTGGTTCCTTTGGTTACCCTTATTTGTTTAGTCCCCTCAAATTACTTCTAGGGGATCAAAATTCACAAACATTGATAAGTTCTACGTATGTAAATGCATACAATTAGAACAACTTGGCTACATATAGGTTCAAGGCGAACATTGTTGTAATATAACAATCTGCAGGGCATTCAAGCAAAGCTTAATAACAAAGTTATCTAAAACTAAATCATGGTTTTAAATTTCCATTTATTTGTTGTTTTGTTTTTTCCAACATCCTTCGCAGGAAACACTTCAGAACTAAGATTTTTTTTTACATATTGGTATTTGCAATTTTTTTAACATTTGAAGGATGACTAAATAAAAAGACTGATTCTGATTATGTGACCAGAGTCAAGAGGCTGATATTAGCACTTGCCAAGGGGCATAATGTTATTTAGCATAATGTTACTCTTCCCTGCCTAATGCTTATGAACTTGCTTATTCTGTTACAGAATAAGTATGGAATGAGTCAGCATAACGTAAGGGGCATAATTTATTGGGTGAACTTTTCTACTATATGATTCTTGAAAAATCTAGTGGTACTTGGAAGTTGGAATGAGTCAGCATAACGTAATGTGGATAGAAAAACAAACAAGGTTATAGAAATTTATATATATAACTGATATAGACATTGGAGGAGGAAAAATACGCTTCTTTCTAAGTAGTTTATCGGTATTCTTTGATTTAAACTCCATTGTTGCTATTTGTAATTTATGCTTTCCACTAAGTATGAAATGTTATAACATGTTAGCATCTTAGATAAAAATCGTTTCAATTTTAATGAGTTCGTTCCTTAGAAGAGATTATCATCTATATTTTGGTTTAGATCATTTGTATGCCCCTTGTTACGGTGATTTGTCTTTTAGTTTTCACATATAAGTTATTGTTTTTAATTGTTGTCATAACTAACAGTTTCAATTTCTAATTTTATATGGTCCCTCACCCGAGTTGGTGTAGGTTAATTATTTGACTATCATGATTTTTGTTATAATGATCTCATAATTCTCTTATGTAAGCACATATCAAGTTGAGTACTTGCTTTGGTGCATTGAGTTATATAAGCACATAAAAATGGAGCATATATGTAGAATCAAGTAGCAGATTAATGTTTCAAGATGTTCCACCTCTTGCTTACTAGGAATACGTTTACTACCTGTGATTCTAAGGAAGTTAAATTTAAATCAATTATCAAGAAATAAGCTTGCATGTATACCTTCCAGCTCAGCGATCGGTCAATTTGGCCGACAACATATGAAGCTAAGCCAGAGTCATCAACCCGTTTGTCACCATTTAAAGACATTTTAAGCAAGAATCACATATCTCAAATTATTTGATGAATCGAGAAACTTAGACTTACCTTATCCATCTTTCCAAGGTCCAAACCCTCAAAGTTCTTGAGAGTCAAAAATGGTGGCAGAGTGAATCTACATAAGTAATAATGCATTAAGATTTTTTTTTTCTGAGAACAGTAAAATAATATTCAGTCAGGATATTTGGTGCTGAAACTAGAAAGTTGAATTAAATGAGTGTGAATCAGGGTATGGCTACTCCTATCTGGAAAAAAAAGACCACTAGTATTGGTTATTTGAAGTCATGCAATCAGAGTTCAAACCAACAAGTGAGGTTCTTCTACTTTTGTAATATGGTTGATCATTGGTTACTAGATTTACCCTTTTGCATGAAGCCTACAGTGAGTTGTGATACTGTGAATTCTTTTGAATATTTCTCTAGTAGATGTAGTTGGGATGGAGTTCACTACACTAAGTTGACTTAGATACCAATAATCAACCATATTAGTGGTATTTCTTTTGAATACTTCTCTAGTAGATGTAGTTGGGATGAAGTTCACTAAGTTGACTTAGATACCAATGATCAACCATCCCAACTAAGAGGAATTCCATCAAAAGTGGAATTCTTCTTTTTGCATTGATGTATTTGGCTTTGTTTTTAGCAAATAACAAAGGCAAGTGTCACTATAGGAATGACAAAGAAGCATTTGAAGTAGACAAATGTTATTTGCTGGACTGAGATCAATTCAATTCATCAAAGACTTTTTGATATTGTTATGGCCTATTTCTATTTGTGTACATTTTCTGCTTATCTTGCCTAGCTAAAAAAACAGAGGCTATTTATAATGTAGTAGGTGAATAAGATTAACACTTGATAAGTGTATGCTAATTTATGCGTTTATGCTAATTTACACGTGTATGCTAAGGTTATTTGTCTTTAATATATTTTTTAGGATTTTTAATTTTCTATGAAAATCTTAGACCCGTTTGGAAAATGTTATTTGACTTTATAAATTTTGTTGATAAATTTTAGTTAAAATATTAGACTGAACAAATTCATATTCTATTTAATATTTACTAAATTATATTAATCAAATTTATAAATATCAAATAACGATTCCTGAATTGTCCCTTATTGGACAGTTTAGGAGCACAATTATTTATATCACAAATTTAATCTCGTTTAAAAACACATGTCATTTGAAATTTCGGTAGTATCTCTTTCGTTCTCCGGTACGCTTTAGATGTTTTGCGTACTTGGAGAATTAAAGGGAGATGTTGTCGAAATTTTCAATGACTTGTTGTGATTAAATGAGATTATAGATGTGATATAAATGATGTGTTCCTGAATGGGATAGGATCACCCTACCTATATGACCATACCCTTAATAGTAACTTGAAATTAAATTTTGAATTCTAGGATGGATAAGAGTTGGATGTTAGCGCCTCGAGCATCTGAAGCTTATTTTAGAGGCATAAAAGATTTTGTTAATTTCGCAATTGAACATGGATTGAATGAGAATGACATGATGAAATATCCATGTAAGAAATGTTTCAATAGAAAACATCAAAAACCAGAAGACGTTAAGGCACACTTGTTGGAGAAATGGCGACACTAGAGGGGGGGTGAATAGTATCTTTACTAAATTGATTCGCCTAAATTCAATTTAACCGTTTACTTAACTCGATTAGGCAATTTGCAATTCAATGCGGAAGCAAGATATAGCAATTAAAAGCAAACAAGAAATCAACAATGCAAACACAAGATTTATAGTGGTTCAGCCCCAATGCCTACTCCACTACCTAAGCACCCCGCTTAGGATTTCCAAACTAAGTTTTACTAAATTATTTAGTTTCCCTTACAACAATGACTTTTCACCGGAAAGACTCGCTCTCCAACCGAAGGCACTTCCACACCTGGAAGTATCCCGCCTTCCTACCGAGAGCTCTTTCCCACCTTAACCTAAGGGACAACTAGAATTAATCCTAGTAACAATTAAATTTACACAAGTGGCTTTACTCCTTCTACACCAAGGATACCACTTCCAATCAACAAGACCTAACACCCTAGGTCTTTACATAGACACAAATCCAAAAGCAGTTTAAATAACCGTTAAAATTATAATTGAAAATAGCTAAAGAATAAACCAAGCATTAGTGCTCTTCTCAAGCCTTCAGTGCCTCCAACTCGTCAAGATGAACTACTCGATTTAATTCTCGAGTTGAGGAAGAACTTGTGCTTGAAGTGGAACTCGCTGGAGAAGCAGAGCGCGCGTGTTTGGTCGTTTGGAAGGATTTAAATCTCTTCTTAAATACTCAATAAATTCTGTAAGATGAAGGAAGAAGATTAAAAGAATCATATGAGGCTATATTTATACCCTAGTGAAGAAACGACACTCAACGGATAGAAAACTATCCGTTGTAGAGCGCCGGTCGAAGCGCTGGTCGAAGCATCAGTCGACCGGTCATTCGACCGCTGCAATTCTCCCTGTGGTCGGTCGATCGACTGGTCGACCGCCAGACGTGGATCACGCGATCTGCGATCTTCGGTCGACCGACGCGATCTCGCGTCGCGATATTCAGCAGGTCGGTCGATCGATTGGTCGACCGCCAGCTTCGGGCAGATTCTACCGTGATTCGGTCGACCGCCCGACGCAAGAATCTTGCATTTTCTTTCTTCAGTCGACCGCCAGGGCTACTGCCCCTTTTTACCTATAGTCGGTCGACCTCCCGATCGATTGAACCTTGGCTGAGATTGTTTCCTTCAGCCTTTTTCTTCCGCGCTTCGTTTCCGGGTTTCGGCTTTCAACGAGCATCATCTTGGAGAGCTTTTGACTTAATCTTTGGACTCATCCAAGCGACTTGGGTGCACTCGTCGATCTTCAAGAAACTTTCGTGATGAACCCGAGCGCGATGATCAATGTCCTTCCGATTTCGCGATTTCTCCGATTTATCCGATCGAGGACATCAAACGCTAGTCGATATGAAACCTGAAAGATATTCTCAATAAAATCATTAGTTCCATGTTTGTTATCATCAAAACCATCAAGATCGAGATTAAGGCTAAGGTTGAAAATCTAAAGCCAACAACACTTGTTATGGAATGAAATATTACCAAAATATACAATTTGGTACTATCATGGTGAACCTATAAGAGCACATATTGAAAATGATGCAGTAAATTTTGAACAAGAGCATCGAACACATAGAGTTGGTGCTAGTAATATACCAACCTTAGTTACAGAGGTATTGGGCACATCAAATTCAGATCTCATTGAACAAGAGCATCGAACACATAGAGTTGAATGCTAGTAATATACCAACCTTAGTTACAGAGGTATTGGGCACATCAAATTCGGATCTCATTGTTAATGTTGATTTCAATGATAGCGATGATGATAATGCTGATTTTGATGTCATTGCCAATGATTTTGATGTTAATTCAAATCAACCTCAAAATACACCCGAACAAGCAGAGTTCGTGCAAGAACCTTCGTAACATCATATGATGGATGATTTTGATGTTCCTCTATACCCAAATTGTGTAAAATACAATAAAGCATCATTTATCATTCAATTACATCATATAAAGGTTCTTAATGGTTGGTTCGGGAAATCATTTTCAATGCTGTTAGAATTGTTGAAAGAGGCTTTTCCAGAGGGTAATACCCTTCCGTCAACATGTTATCAAACCAAAAAATATGTCAAAGATTTAGGTTTGTTCTACCAAAAGATAGATGTTTGTCCAAATGATTGTATGTTGTATATGGACGAAAATTCAGAGGCATCAACATGTAATGTATGTGGAGCGTCTCGATGGCATCCATCTTCCACTGATAATCAAACGACGAGTCAATTGAAACGAAAAAAATGACCTGTTAAAATATTGCGCTATTTTTCATTAATTCCAAGGTTGACTCGTTTGTACATGTCATCGAAGACAGCAGATTCTATGAGATGGCATTTTGATAAACGTACCAAAGATGGCATCTTACGACATCCTGTAGATGCTCAAGCATGTCAAGGTTTTGATAAAAGACATCCCGATTTTGTTGATGATCCATGTAATGTAAGGTTGGGTCTTTCAAGTGACAGATTTAATCCATTTCGAGCAATGAACACAACTTACGGTACTTGGCCTGTTGTATTGTTACCTTATAATATGGAACCCTGGGCATGCATGAAGAGGTCTTCAATAATGTTGTGTATGTTGATACCGGGTGATAAAGGGCCAGGAAATGATATTGATGTCTACTTATAGTCTCTTATTTCAAAGTTGAAGCTGTTATGGAACGGAGTACCTGCGTATGATAGTATCTCCGGAGAGCAGTTTATCTTGCGTGCAACTTTGTTGTGGACAATTTGTGACTTTCCAGCTTATGCAATGTTATCCGGTTGGAGTACGAAAGGACGATGTGCATGTCCAATATGTGCTAGCAGAACACATTCTCGTTGGCTCAAATATGGTAAAAAAATTTGTTATATGGGTCATCGCAGATGGTTGCCGCAAGGACATCCGTTTCATCAAGATACAGAGCTATTTGACGGAACAATTGAAAATGATGATGCACCTTTCCCAATCGATTCATCAATTGTTTATGAACAAGTCAAAGATATTAATCATGTTTATGGAAAAAATCAAGATCACAGGAAGAAAACTCACACGAATTGATGACAATTTGGTCAGTTAGTCTAAAAGAAGTTTTGAGACGCAAAGTCGGCAGAGTTCTTATAAGCAAGATTGTGAAATGTGGAAGAAAAAAAAGCATATTTCTTGAGTTACCTTATTGGCAAAATAATGTATTACAACATAATTTGGTTGTAATGCATATCGAGAAGAATATATGCGATAATTTGATTGGTACTTTGCTAGATATGGATGGGAAAGGAAAATATAATCTCAATGCACGATTAGACTTGCAAGATATGAATATACGACACCATCTACATCCTACACTGTTACCGAATGACAAATATGATATTCCATCGGCTATCTATTCAATGTCTGCTGTAGAAAAAGATTTGATGCTAACATGCATACAAAATATGAAAGTGCCGGATGGATACTCATTAAATATTTCAAGATGTGTGAATTTAAAGGATCATAAATTACAAAATTTGAAGAGTCACGATTCACATGTCCTGATACAGGATGTCATTCCACATGTATATAAGTTAGTAAATTTGTATGAATTAAATGTATATTTATTTTATTTTATTTTTATGCAGAGATATTTTTTTATTCCTGAAGATAATAGGGATTGCATCAAGAACACAACGATGAAAGTTCTTGATAAAAAATTCAAAAATTTTAAGGTGGACTTGAAAAAAAAATATTTCAAGATTGAGGACTCTAAAGAAATTAATATTGATCGTCGACCAGAATATATAAGTCGTGAATCTTGGATTAGAATGGTCAACTATTGGCATTCATCGAGTGGTCGAGTAAGATTGTTTTTGTCTATTTATTCATTATATTGTGTCTATTTATTCATTATATATTAATAATAAATATTATAGGCTACATCCGATCGGGGTAAGAGGGCAAGAAATGCAACTTCTTCTTGTTTGCATACTAGTGGAGCGGTCCCTTTCGTGCAAAGAAGAGTTGATTTTGTAAGTAATTTTTTTAAACCAATTGTTTTTGTATTTGTTAGTACAATCAATATGATGAATATTATTAAATTCTTAATTAAATTGTGTGAAGCGGCGAGAGCATAATAGAGAGCCTAGCGGTATTGAAATGTACAGAATGACACATACCCACAGAGGTGGAGAGAGATATGTACATCAAGATGCTGCACAGTTTATGGTGATATACTTAACTATATGCATTTTAATAGAAATTAATTTTTTGTAACTTATTTGATAATTATCCTTTGAGAAAATACAGGCCACCGCAGAACAAACTGAGTGCAAGTTGAGAATGAGGTCTATCATGAAGTCGCAGGACCAGAACATCATTCTCGAGTTCGACTATATGGAATTATGGTCACACCACGGCAATTATATGGACAACAGCATCGACCAACATCATCTCAAGAAGCAAGAAATAAATTAGCTATTGATGAATTAACTCAAAAATTAGAGGAAGAAAGAAGAGAACTTGAGGTGGAAAGAAGAGTAAATCAAGCCCGAATGAGTGAGTACGAGGCACAAATAAAATCGTTGAATGAAAAATGGGCTATGTTCAACCAACTACTGCAACAACAACCAAGAACATTTGGTGCACCACCACAATTGGGTTTGACTTCGATAATGAATCAGATAATGAATCAAGCCAATTTATTTCATTCACATCTTGGTTTTGTAAGTATTTGTCAAAAAAAATATTCTAACGTTATTTTGTTCAACTTGATTACTAAAATATTTTTTTATTACAGTCTCAGTATGCTAATGTGCCTCAATATGCTAATATGTCTTAGTACTCTAATGTGCCTGAAATTGTCCCTCAAGGAGGCAATGCAAGAGATTCTTTTTCCACTTGTGAGTATTTAATTATTTTCTAAATTAAAATATTTATTTGTTTATTTTGTATACTAATGCTACTAATATTTGTGCAAACAGGGATCATGAAAAAGGAAAAGAAAAAGTAGTAGTAGTAGTAGTAGTAGTAGTAGTAGTAGTAGTAGTAGTAGTAGTCGAAGGAGGAGGAGGATGAGGATGAGGAGGAGGAGGAGGAGGAGGAGGAGTAGCCATGTTTTTTTCCTTGAAAATAATGCTACTCCTGGTTAATAATGCTACTAGAGCAGTAGCCATGTTAAAATATTTTGGCAGTTGTTTATTGGTGAATCACTTGGAGGTTAGTCAAGTATGAACACAATTTAAGCCCTTTAGTAGATCTTTAAAACTTTGGAGCTTATAGATAAAGAAGTTGTCAAGAAGGTTAGCTCTATATTCTATGTCAAATTAAAATTGCTTGTAGACAATTTTTAAGAGCTCTCTATTTATGCAGCTGTTGTTATTGAGTTTGCACGTTCTGTTCTGAAGCTAGAGGATGCAAACAGCACTGATTGACCCGAACACAAAAATTCCGTGTGTTATTTTAAAGCCAGAGGTAAATTATTTGGATATCATAGTTGCATCGTTTACACTGCTTAAATTATTTGGATATCTGAATAAAATAAACATTCATATTATATGTATATATCAGATCTCCACTCAAACAGAAACCTTCTTAAATGATATATACCAAGATTAAAACACCACCAGCAAATCACTGATAGATCAATAGTCATATCAATGTAGTAAGCAATAAGTAGAATGGAATGAGAACAAAATAAGATTTAGGGAAGAAATTGGGAGCAACAGAAAAGGACGCAGCTTCCAGTCCAAACTCTTGGTGTACGTGTAAGGTTATGAAAATACTCTGTGGCATATGAAATAGTTCAAAGATCAAAACATGGTTTTATATAAATCATGAACCATATGCAGACAATGTAATACTGACTCAAAAAAAGGATCTAGGACCAACCATACAGCCCATACCAGATGGTACATAATTTTTGTAGAATTATTGTATGTACTAAGCAAGATAGTGTATATATCCTTGGACTTGGTACACTTGTATCGCAGCCATCCAAGCTTGGATCAATACCCACTGTTGTTTTAGACCTTGTTTCAAACACATTATAAGTCTTATGCCGTCTATATTCATTGATATTAGCATACTTATGCATGTCAGATATTGTATACTAATATATGTGTAATCATATATTAGGATTTTTGAGCTTTGGCATATTCCTTAATATAATCATATACATATATTTTTTCCCGTTAGTATTTCAACAATTGATAACTCTGGTGTTATGAATGCAGGAATATAGCACAACTTGCAAATGTGAAGATCATGAAAAGGCCAGGCCATTGGGAAGATCTCCATGTTCCTCACAGGTAAGAAAATGGTTCAAGTTCATCCACATAATCCAAGTTGCATATGAATTTAATTATATTGCTATGTTATTCTCTGTACCTACTGTAAATATATTCAACACCAACCAAAAATCTACTAATGGTAGAATAACATGTCTATATGTAACCAGACTTCAGATCCTTGTGGATGTATTTCTCCATTTATTAGAATTTGAAAGGGTGAGAATAATGGTGACTGATTTATTGTAGGCGATATTTTGACTGTAAAAATGTACAATCATGTTAGAGAACTTTGGGTTGATTACTTGATTGATCCAATTGGTTATTGTTAGAGAAAATGTTACTGATTTATTGATGCTTGGATATCATCCATTTAGATATCCATGAAGAGCATAGTTCACTAATACTACCAATTTTAGAAGCTGATATAATGATAGTGTTGGCTGAACTGACAAGTAGAAAATTAGTAAGCCTTTATGTCTACTAATGTTTGTGTGTAAATTATGTAGAGTGTTGACAACGAAATTGTTTTGTGGGAACCAAAAACAAAGGAACAAAGTCCTGGAGAGCTAGGTAAGATTTTGTGCATGTGCAATTCTGTTGTACAGAGGTGTTCATCTTTTGGAATGACTATGCACCATATTCTCGTTTTCCTAATCTGAGTTCTATAGATGTTACTGGCTGGAAACAATAAGGTGCAGGCTGAAATTCGTGCAGAAAGACTTCAGTGAGCATGTGCTTAAATTATTACTATCATTATATATATCTTATGGTTTTGTTCTAAAATGCTGCTCAGGGTGCTGTTGACATCCTCCAGAAATATCCAGTTCCTGAATGTGATATCTGGTTTATCAAGTTTTCATGTGATTTTCACTACAATTCTGCAGCAATTGGTAAATTCTTTTCTCTTGCATCATACAAATATAGCATTACATTTGGGAAGACTACATTGCATGTGATGTCAATGATAAGACTGGTTATGAGCTTACCTTAGAAAATGGATTCTGGACTCTATACAAGGTTGAGCCATGGGCTGTGGTGTTATGCCTATAGGGAACAGGGAAGGAAAAAAATTTGTTTGGGAGCTTCAGTCTAGTCCACCTGGTCTCATTGCAAGGTAATTTTTGAATACCCAACTTTTCTATATATCATTTGTCTTTTTAGTGGTGTATGATTTTAACATAGATCACATGGTAACTTTCTCACTGGTTTCCTGGTTTAGGTTATCTCATGCTCAGTGCAAGTCTCCAATAAGGCAGACAGCCATGTCCTTTGATGGAAGGTGCCAATTTACATTATACTGTCACTTTGTTCGACATTCTCCAAACAATCTTTCAAGGAACCCATTAGGTCGATTCACCTCCTTTAACCATCATACTAATAAGACTATGTACTCTTCTTTTTCCTGTTGCAGCACCATTCTTAGCTGCTGCGAGGATGGTTCCATATGGCGCTGGGATACAGTGTCATGAAGATGCTACGTGGCAGTGTGACCCTTTTTTAACAGCACCTCAGGGTATGTGTTGTCCCTAGGGACTGTTGTACGTAGCTTCCGTAACAATTAATAGAGAAGTATGCAGTACCAAGTACCAACCACTGTCGGTGTCAATCTGTGGAAATTATCATCTTGAGGTGCAATCTTGGATGGACAGCCAAGCTTTGCTTCATGGAACTTAGCTCCCTCTACGATCCTTTGTACCCTTCATGTAGCAAAAAAGCAATTAGTTAAATACTTTTAGAATGTTAAATAATTAGTTAACAGTGTATGTCATTGCCTACTTCTTGTTCTTTAAAACATCTTCTTCCAATCACATTATGCAAAGATTATTACAAAATACTTATTTCTTCAATTATACAAAACAAAAATAATTTAGTTCATTTTTTGCTTTCCTGTAGGATTGCAAAGAAATGAAAAGAGCTGCAGATTGAGGTGGATCAATTACCGCAGACCAGGACTAAAGCGCAGTTATTTCACTCCGGGAGAGGAGGCAATTGTTTTTTTTTCCATATGTAGTTCATGTTCAGGTACTATCATTTTTATGAAAGAATGAGTGTTGGAATAGTACTTGAATTAATTTTATAACAATATTTAATGGTAAAGGATGACTTTAATCATTATTTTTATCCCAATTTTTATGTACACGATACGTGACATTTAGAGATTTAATTTCTTAAAGTGTTACTAAATAGATTTAATTATATATTTATACAATTATATAAATATACCATTTGTAATTTAATTCAATTAATAATTATTCGATATATAATTAATTAAAAAGCTGATTAATAATCGGCGTCCGGCGCCGGTTAATTAATACCCGGCGCCCCTCATTAAGAGGCGCCGGGTAATTAATATCCGGCGCATCTCAGGGACGTCGGGTAATTAATACCCGGGACCCCTTAATGAGGGACGCCGGGTATTAATTACCCGGCGCCTCCCGACGCCCCTTGGGTGAGCTGGATAATTTTTAACCGGCGCTTTTTTTGGTGTTAGATTTTATTTTTTATTCACTCCTTGTTTTTTACTAAGAAACCGGCGTAATCAAATGTGCCTAAAAAATTTATTTTGACTCTAAAAAACCGCCGGTTTTTAAAGTAATAGGCGCCGGTTTTTACAAAGTTTCCTGTAGTGAACAAACTTTATATTTGATATTTCTGATAAAGTTTTCATGCACATAATGAATACGACAGGGTATGATATGTAATACGTTGAAATTTCATAATAAAAAGCAGCAGTATCTAGATTCTGATATGTTGAGCTCATACACTCTGCTCTCATTTTACCAATCGGATGGATCAAAGACAATAAAAATGATAGTTCCAGGGGGCAACAATCGTTTACGATCTTGTAATCCAATTTCATTGCACACAAAAGACACATCAGTGATCAACCAAATTGCTCTATCCACTGTATACAACATCAGGTCAAAGAATTGCCTACACAAGCGAGGGGAAACAGGTCATCTTCAAGACTCCAATGACATATAAAGTTGTACACTTGTACACACATTGTTCATTAACTTGAATTAACTTACACATATATAAAATCTGATGTGCAGTTGCTGTATGTTAATTGGCTCTTCATTTTTGCTTCGAAAACCAACTTCCAGATTTCTGATCACCTGATACTTACTGTTATATTGCGTTTGGAACAAATAGAACAACAGTAAGTATTTGTTCAACAATACTTACTGCTCTCATTTATTCCCAAGAAATGAACACACAACATCGTGCCTGCAGGAAGGTCAGATCCTCAAACGTAGAGAAATATTTGTTCAAAGAATTCATTTAAGATCACGTACATAAACATATCGACAACAGATTAATCTTCACTCGATCCAACGTTACTTATTCGATATATCTGATCCCTAAAAGGGCAAAACATTGGCCTCCACGAAATCACCTGAGAAAATGATGAAGCGCATGCATGCACTCACGCACTAGATCAGCAGGTCATCGGCAGGAGGTCCCCCTTGGCGCCGTCCACATCGTCGACCGGCCGCAGCGGCGTCCTCCGGAACGCCGAGCTGGCGAAGAGAAGATAGCCGGTGGCGTGGCCGACGACGGCGACGAGCATCACGCCTCCGTTGAAGGACATGAGGGCGAGCATCACGAGGTAGGCGAGGGCGACCCGCACGGCGTGCAGCGCGGTCTGGGCGAGCCCGGCGGCGACGTGGTTGCCGCCGGGCCGGAGGAGGCGGCAGTGGCTGAGCCACTCGATGAGGAAGGCGAGCGCGAAGACGACCACGAGGGCGAGGGCGTACATGCCGTCCCGGTCGCCGGGCCAGCCCGAGAAGAGGATCTCGGCGTCCTTGCCCCAGAAGAAGGTCATGTGGGTGAAGTGGTGCTTGCCCATGTCCATGCCGCCCATATCGCCCATGCCGTCGTGATCCATGGCGAAAGGTTTTGCGGAAGGGAAGGGGGCCGGAGGAAATGGAGGCTAGCTGTGGACCCTGTTACCTGTATCTGACGTTGGAAATATATACGGAGAACTGGAGAAGGAGATAAACCAATTCGAGGAGGACGATGAAGGAAATATCACTTATTTGGAAGACAGATGGAGGAGTACGTGCCTGCGTGGCAATACGCGTACGTGTAGTACAAAAAGAAACGAGGGGAAAATTTGGTCGTACTACTCGTAAAGTCGTACGTCTCTCCGGATATTATGTATTTTTATGGTATTAGAATCCTACTTTGTATAGGATTAGTTCCTCAGTTTTGAAATCGGATTCTATCTGGTTAAAACTTGGAACTGAACCCTACCCAGAATTATAGGTTTCGATTCCGATTTCGAGTATCTTGTTGGAACCTGTTCTGAAACTTATAAATGAATAAGTTCCAACAGGGTACCTGTTTTGGACCTTGTAAATGTATAGGTTCCAACAGGGTATTCTGTTGGAACTGTACCATGGAACCTGTACAAGTTTCGGGTATCGATTCCGATTCCGATTCTGGATACCCGATGTGTTGGATCCAGAACCAAAATTGATTTTAATCGGTTCTTAAATTTTTATCTTGGATCCTACCTGAATTTAATTCGGATCTACCCAAAATCTATCCAATCGGATCAATTTTAATCGATTTC
This sequence comes from Canna indica, assembly GCA_034359265.1. NCBI lineage: Eukaryota > Viridiplantae > Streptophyta > Magnoliopsida > Zingiberales > Cannaceae > Canna > Canna indica. Next base: position 71,326,034 of record CP136897.1, read on the forward strand.
GGATCTACTCGATACCCATGCACACCTTTAATTATTTGTGGGCAAGTTGTCAACGCGATGCAGGTTATTCTATAATTAGTGATTAAAGGAATGGTTTTAGAGACGATGAACATATTCTTTTTACACACAATGTAGGTGGATGTTCGGCTGGCTTCGTTACCGCTCTAAATGCATATATTTTAGACAAAATAATTTGTGATATAATAAGGGTGAGCGGAGAGATCTTTTATTTTTCATGATACCTAGTTAAGTTTTGACCCGGATCTTACCATGTTGGGATTTGAAATTGAATCCTACTCAGAACCTCTAGTATAATACAAGTTTCGAATACCATATTGAAATATGTTCGATCATATATATATTTTAGGATACAAGTTTTGAGTACATTGTTGGAATTTATTTATTTAATAAATTAGTTCCGAGTATCATGTTAGAACATGTTCATTTACAGACTCTAGGGTACACGTTTCGAGTATCGATTCCCGATACTCGATGTGTTGGATTCGAAATTGAAACTGATTTTAATCGGTTTCTTAATTTTTATCCCAGATCCTACCCCCTCCAACCAACCTCATCTCAATTTGTCTTATTTATATAGAGGGAGAAGTCAACTTTGCCCCCTATATATATATGATATTTGGCCTTTTGATTTTGATTCTTGACTCCGTCACTGATTCAATCTTCCGAGTCTACTCGGTATGTACCCATGCATACCCATATGATACAACATATATAGCAATTGTTGAAGTATATATTTTTTTATTCAAAAATTATTTTTATTTCATAACCAAACTACCCATAATTTTTATTTATAACATGAATTATTTTTATTTATGGGTAATTTGGAAATGGAATAAAATACTCAGTATCTCATTATTCATGTTTGGTATTTTTTTGAAAACAACGGAATGAAATAATGAATTCAAATTAGGAATAAAAATTAAAAGCATGTCAAAAGTCTAAAAAAAATTCCTAGTTTAGAACAATAATAAGATTATATTATTATATTATTATATTATTATATTATATTAATTAGCATTAATATATAATATAATTAATATATGATTATATATAATAGCTGATAAGTAATAGTATTTATATTATTTAGTTTATTATATTATAGTATTGTATTCATATTTGTTATGATATTATAACATTATTTATAAGAGTAGATATTAAATTATAATAAATATTATTAATATAATAATACTATATTATTAATATAATAATACTACATCATTAATATTATTAAATACAAGAATAAATATTATACTATAATATATTATTTGATAAAAATATAATATTGAAAGAAAGCGATGGTAGTATTGTAAGAGATCTGTTCCTATCTTGGAACATTCAATGAAATTGGATGGAATGAAAATAAAAGAATTAAACTTTGCAAATTTTATCTCTTTAATTAATTTCACAAATTAGCTCTTAATGTTACTTTAATTTGGCTTTTAAAGCTAATGAAAGTTGGATATCATATTAATACAGATTCTTCGAACCAACACCACATCTTATGAAAAATGAATTTTTATCCAAGAGAAGAGAAAGAAACTTGATGTGTCATCAAAACTGATTCTTAATAACTTAAGAAGGAGATAAAATCTTATCAGTTATAAGGAAGGCAGCTTCCTTTCAAGTGGTCAAAAATTGGGTTGTTGTGGGATTACCACCGGAGCTACACTTTGGTGCTTCTGGTGCAAGTGAGCTTCTCAACAAGAAGTCGTGGAAATGTGACGATTTGCTTCTCCGAGGACAGCTAACAACCCTAGCCAAACAAACCTAATTAAAGATGATAGAAGAAACCTTCTGTCCATCTCCCTAGCAACTGAGGGACCAAGTTCCGCTGCCCCTGTCCCATCGATGCTATTGGCGGCACTAGTTGAGACTGTTGTTGTCTCAACTCTCGCTCTCTACGAAACTTCTCAATCAAGTCAATCACCTAGGCCTCTATTACAGCCATCCTAGGATCCTGTCTAACCTCCTCCTGAGCAAGCTATCCACGGCCACGGCCACGGCCCCTACCACGACCACGACCACAGTCAAGTCCATGTCCTTTTATATGTCTACTAGAATTTAAATAATAATTTATATTTTCATGTCAATTCAATTTACAATAACAGATGCTGACAAAAGGATATTTAGGAATAAAGTCTTGACAACCCGTTAGGCTGCCGAACAACCCCCACCCCTTTCCCTTCCTTCATCCAACATCAACACAACCAAAGAAAAAAAAATCTATTTAACAAGATAACTTCATGACCAGTAGGGGGCTACACAAATCCAAATTTCTCAATGCCTAGTAATTGTACACAATAGACCTGAAATTTCAAACAAGAATCGGCGTAAGAATCTACAATCAAACCCAATTGAAAAAAAAAAATTAAAATTCTCAAAGAAACTTCCAAATTTTTCTGTGACAAGGGGCAGCAAGGTGAGGGAAGAAATTATGAGTTTTGGCAAGAATTTAACCACTCACCGGGTAAGGAAAAGCAAGATGGAAGACACCCTTTAAGATCTTTGCGCTAATTATTTTACAACCCGCTTGATGAGATAACTCACTCACCAACGTCATAGGTCAACCTATTGGCCTAATTAAAATATTTAAGTTGAAGTTGATGGCAGCACACTCATCAAGCCTTATAAGCCAACACCACATCATACTCCCGAATCTCCCCCACTTATGTCTTGACGTCCTCGACAAGATCCAACTCGAGTCTAACACATAGCCCAGAATCACACCTAAGTCGGCGGCATGTGAGGCCTGGCCTAGTAGCGGCTCCACCTCATCACCTGGGCAGTCCTTTCTTACATAGGCTCCCTCACCATGCTTAGGACTAGGTCTTGCTCTAATATCATTTATTACAACCCGCTTGATGGGATAACTGATCCATCAACTTTATAGACCAACTTATTGGTCTAATTAAAATGCTTAAGCTGAAGTTGATTGTAGCACACCCATTAAGCCTTATAAGACAAGGCAACATCCAACATCTCGATGTGGGACTAAACCGGGGTATTACACTAATGATCACCAGCGTCGACAACAAATCTGACGGCAACCACCCCCTCCCTTCACTCGTCGCCTCCTTTGTCGCCCGGTCGAGTTCTTCGATGCGTGCGGCCCTAGCAACCGCATGGGTCCAATTACTCCCTTTTGTGTTGTTTTACACTTCTACCCCTAACTTAACCCAACCCCGATTTCTACATAATTCGACCAAAACTCGTCCAAATTGTATTCCGATCGAGCCGTCGGACTCGACTCGACCCAATCCACTAATACACAAAACATAAAATAAAATACTACACATGCACAAAGATCTCACCTTAAATCATATCATCTAGCATTTTCCCCAACCCGCTCCGATGCGCATCCACATCTTCCCGTTGAAAATATTTAAATTAAATTAGAAAAATTGCGGGTATAACACAGAATCAATTCAACCTAGAATAATATTATTTTATACTCTAAATCACTATTTAGTTTATCAAAATAAATTAGTAATTTTTAATTACAGTATAATACTAAAAATATATATTAAAAACTCTATCAATCGACATCAAATCTAAAATGTGACACTACCATCACGTTCAGTACGTGAAAATCTACAACTTTGATATTTATCTCATCTCCATCTAACGACTCTAAGTCATCTAAATTAATTATTTTTTAATATTTAAATTATTATATTTATGGTCTGCAATCTTGTATTGCGAGTTTTTTGGACTGCAATACTATTTGCAGCCTGCAAATATTATTAGAAACACAAATTGTAACCATTAAATGCTGCAAAAGATTTTTGCAATCAGCCAAATAATTTTTTTATCTAAATGCTGCAACTAGACTTGCAACGTTTGCACTTGCGGGTAACCAAAAGTTCCTTAAGTAAATTCTACTTCTTATGTTTTATAATAAGTAAAAGTACCAAATATCAATTATTTGATATGTTTACAGTTTTGTCAATTATCTAATATATAACTAACATGTAGCTAACGATATTTTTTTTTTTTAATATTGTAATTAAAATATTATATTATTACTTTCAAATATTAATATTACAATTGATAATGTTACTAAAGACACTACTAGAAAAATAGGCATCAGCAACGGCCGAGCCGTTGCAATGGAGCCGTGGCAGAAAATCGCGTTGCTGATAACTTAGCAACGGATCCGCAACGATCGCTCAGGTCGTTGCTAAAAATATTATCAGCAACGGTTTTGCCACGGACCCGGAGCCGTTGCTGATAACATTAATAGCAACGGCCGCTGAGTCCGTAGCAACGCCGTTAGTGAAATCTCGTCGCTAAGCCGTTGCTGTAGGTCATCAGCAACGGCTTTCGATACACTTTTAGAAACGGCTTTCCCACGGACGGCCGTGGGAAAGCCGTTGCTGATGATGTGAACCTGGTAACGAAAAAATTTAAAATTCCAAATTTCCATTGATACATTGATACATTATCTGATACATAACTCACACACCCATACACTCATACACACATTCATTCACACATCACAAACACACCAAGATATACATCAAAACAATTATATTTATATTGATAATTATCCACGATAGTATAAAAACAATTCAAATGCAAAATTGAAGTATCAATATCTCAGTAACAAAGTCAATATAAACAAAATCTCACGATGACGATGGAGGATGACCTGGATCATATGGCGGGGTCTGGAGTGCTTGAGTGTACACCGGCGTGGACTGACTCGAGGATGATGGATTAGATGATGCCGAAGAGATGCCTGCTTCGGGATGACCTGACATGTTGCGTAGCATAGCTTGTATATCCGCCATCATCTGACTCTGGCGCTCCATTATCTCAGTCTGACGCGCGACCGTGTCCTCTAGAGTTATTATTCTGCTACTATGATCATAACTGAATCTAGAGGTGGACGGCCGCTCACCAGCGACTGGAGGGGTCGGTGCCCCAAGTGGCCCTAGTACGGCTCGCGCATGACCACTATCTGCGATAGGAGGATCAGCAGCATGAGTAAGTGCTGGAGTCTCACCGATCGGAGACTCTGAAGCTCTCCTGCGTCGATAACCACGACTAGACATATCTGTCGAACAGACATATAATCAGATTATTGTATAAATAGTAGAGATATATTTAATAAAATATATACTTTATAATTATTCCTCATCATCTGAATAATAGTCTTCGAATTCTTCCTCTTTTTCCTCTTCTTCCTCTTCTTCATCTTCTTCATCTCCAGCTTCCTCAATTTCATGATCATCATCATCAGCATATTCAACTTCTAATTGAATTGACGTTGTGTCTGCATCCTCGAGTATTGGAATAATACGATCTACAACAGGAGGATCATCTTCTTGATAGAAACCATGTGTCATATCAGGTATCAGCTCATTTTCTCCTACTATCGGATCAATTTTTCCTCTACCTTTTGTCTTACAGACTACACGCCAATCTGCTCTATTTTTATTTCGACCCGGATACTTCGCGTAATATACTTGTTCGGCTTGTGATGCCAATATAAAAGGCTCATTTGCTGCCAATTTCGATTTGTAATTAACCTCAACAAGTTTGTATTTTGGATGAACTTTCATGCCCCTTTTTGTTGTATCGAACCAATGACATCTAAATAGGATCACTGATTTTAAGCCGAAGTAGTGCAACTCTATCACTTCTTCCACCAGCCCATAAAAATTCATATCACATTCAACATAGGTTGTCCCTTTCACGCAGACCCCAGCATTCATCGTCTTCTTTGTAAATGAATATTCAACCGTGTGAAATTTATACCCATTAACAAAATATCCGCTATAGCACAACACAAGTCGCGACGGTCCACTAACAAACTCAAATATTCTTTCATCTATTTCAGCTCTGTGATCTTTGTTGTAAGTCTGAATCCAAGTAGGAAAATCACGATTCCTTAATCTCTCCAATTCTTGATCGTTGTGAATAGAGTATTTTTGCATCATCTCAATGTCAAATATTTTAATGAATTGTTCAATCTCTGGACAATTGAGTAATACATACAAGTGTGCCAAATGATACTCTTCCTCGCTTAAGTGTCGAGATGGACGAGAACCAAAAGCACGACCAGAGTGACAAAATATATTTAAACGTCCATCTGAATGTCGAACACCCCCGTCGTCGTTACGTGGAAGACGATCAAATCTTGTCTGTACTGTCGATTCAAAGTAAAATGAGCAGAATACTAAAATTTTTTGGATGATATACGATTCAGATATTGATCCTTCAACAGCTGCGGTGTTCTTTACTTTTTTCTTCAGACGATTCATGTATCTTTCGAATAAGTATATCCACCGATATTGAAAGGGCCACCAACTCGTGCCTCGTATGCCAAGTGTATCGGTAGATGCTCCATCGAGTCAAAAAATACATGAGGGAAAAACTGCTCCAGCTTACATATGATTTCAACAATATTATTTTCAAGTGTTGACATATCTTCGACTCGAAGGACATTTGCACAGATGTTTCTAAAAAATATACTTAATTCAGTCAACGGACCCCAAATATTATCAGGTAGAAGATCTCGAAATGCGATCAGAAGTAATCTCTGCATGAATACATGACAATCATGGCTCTTCATCCCTGATATTTTGCAATCATCGACGTTCACACATCGAGATAAGTTTGAAGCATATCCATCGGGTAATCTGAGTTCTTTTACCCATTGACAAACATCTTTGATCTGTTGTTTATTTAACACATATGGGGCATTCGGTTTCAGATATCATTCGTTGACCTCTTGTAACTCCAACTCTGGTCTTTTACAAAGTATTTTCATATCATGTCGGGCTTTGACATTATCTTTAGTTTTTCCGGAAATATCCATCAAAGTGTTGAAAATATTATCAAACACATTTTTTTCAATGTGCATGACATCTAAATTATGTCGAATCAATAATGAACTCCAATTGGGCAATTCCTAAAAGATACTTTTTTTTCACCCAGTTGTGTGTTTGGCCAAAACCTAACACTCTTTCATTGCGACCAAATACTATATCTGGAAGTGCTGAAACACGTGCTAACATTTGTTCACCAGACAACATCGGTGGTGGCCCATCTCTTTCTACTCTGCCCTTAGTAAATTTATTACGATTCCTTCGATACTGATGATTAACCGGTAGGAATCGACGATGACAATCAAAGAATGAGATTTTTCGTCCGTTCTGAAGACTGATTGATTTAGAGTGTTCCATACAATACGGACAAGAGAGTCGGCTGTGAGTGCTCCAACCCGACAACATGCCGTACGCCGGGAAATCATTGATTGTCCACAAGACCGCGGCCTTTAAATTGAAGTTTTGCTTCCGATGACAATCATAAGTGACAGCTCCCTCAGTCCATAATGTTTTCAATTCATCTATCAAGGGTCTGAGAAATATGTCAATTTCTTTTCGCGGACCCTTAGGACCCGGAATAATCATCGAAAGATAAATAAATTCATCTTTCATGCACATTGACGGTGGCAAATTATAAACTGTCAGCAGCACTGGCCAAACTGAATAAGGAGTTGCAGAATGTCCAAACGGATTAAAACCATCTGTGCACAATCCCAATCTGATATTTCTAGTATCCCTAGCAAATGAAGTATAACATGTATCCAAATGTTTCCATGCTTCACTGTTAGATGGATGAGTCATTACTGTATCATCACGACTTCTTGCATGCCAACTCATGTAGGGGGCTATCTTTTCCGACATGAATAATCTTTGAAGTCTCGGTGTTAGTGGAAAATACCGAAGCACCTTAAACGGGATATTTTTCTGTCGAACCGATTTCTTCTCCTTGTAACGAGGATGTTGACATACAAGACATTTATCCAACTGCACATTTTCTTTATAATATAAAATGCAGTTATTTTGGCACGCGTGTATTTTTTCGTAACCAAGCCCCAATTTTCTCATTAGCTTTTTAGTCTTATAAAAAGTTGGCTCAAACTTGTTATCAGTAGGCAGCATTCCATTAATCAATCCAGCAATCCGATCATACGCAACTCCGCTGATATTACAATCGGCCTTGATGTTTAAGAGCTGTGTCATTGCTGAAAACCTAGTGTATTTAGGACAATTCTCATACAAAGGTTCATCGGCAGCTTTCAACATCTCGTAAAATTCTGCAGCTTCTTTATTCGGTAATTCAATCTCTACCGCAGTTTGTACTTCTGTGATATCAACTGCTGTAGTATCTGGTGGGACTGATGTCTGAAGAACTGGCCGATCAACATTATCATTCAGGTGGAATTGACCCCCAAGACTATCAAGTATCATAGTTCTATAGGGATTACATTGACTGGATGAAGAAGCACCAGCAGAGGAAGATTCACCATATGTCTGAACGACAGGATTGCTCGACGTCCCGACTTCGCGTGACTCCCCGTGACAAGTCCATAGAAAATATCTTGGTGCAAATCCTTTGGTATATAGATACAGAGTGACAGTCTCCCGATCCAAAAATCGTCCATTTGAACAAATGCGGCACAGACATCGGATTTGATCACCCATGCTAACGAAATTCTGATTCGAATAGGCAAAATTTAGGAAGTACGTTACGCCTAATCGAAACTCATTCGTTAAAGCTCCACGATCAAGACGTCGGTACATCCAACTTCGATCAGCCGACATGATTCTGTCAATCAATGACAATTTCTTTGGTTAATGTATTTAGGTGAGATTGTCCTATTCCATTCGGGATTTATGTTATTTATATTGCACTAAGTACTTATTTTAACCGTTAACTTCATTCTAAATTTCGGCAGCATCTCCCTACAGTTCTCCGAATACGCATATCATCTGGGCGCGTATCGGAGAACAAGAGAGATGTTGCCGAAATTTAGAATAATTAGTTAACAGTTAAAATAAAAACGTAAGTGCAGTACAAATAACTATATTCCCAAATTTTCCAATCAGGGATAATTCAAGAATTGTACGTCGTATAAAAGATCATCTACTTCTTTTACACGAACATACAATCCCCGAACGGATCTAAGGTTTTGCTAAATCATATCCGACTCGTCGATGCGTACGTGAAACATATGAACTCGTCGGATGCATGATTATTTTCTAAATATTTCGAGACAGTTCGAGTCCATATTGGACGATTTCGGCGCGCGTCCGAAGTGGACGATTCCGGAGCGCGTCCGAAGTGGACGATTCCGGCCCGCGTCCGAAGTGGACGATTCCGGCCCGCATCCGAAGTAGACAATTCCGAAATTAATCTAAACCCTACTAATTAATCTAACAAATTAAACAATTAATTAAATAATTAATTAACAATTAATTAACAATTAAAAAACAATAAAAATTATATACTAATCTACAAATTTCGGCGCCGGAGTCAGGTGGACTCCGGCGCCGGCGTACAGTGGCCGGACACCCTGTCCAGCCACTGTACAAGGTCCGGCGGCGGCCATCGGCCGACCGCCGTCGGCCGAAACCCTATGTTTAGGGTTTCGGTCGGATTTCCCGTCGCCGCAACGGGAAGAGACGGCCGACCGGCGAGGTATACCTGAAAATGTCGGCGTCGACATCGGCAGCGTCGGCGTCGTCGGCGTCGTCGGCGTCATCGGCGTCGGCAGCGACATGTAGGAGCAGAGGCGGCGGGGGCAGTAGCGGAAGGAAGAAGGGTCGGGCGCGACTGCGTGCCCTATATAAACTTATCAGCAACGGCTCACTCGCCCGTTAGAAAGCCGTTGCTAATAAGTTATCATCAGCAATAGCTCACTTGTCCGTTAGCAAGTCGTTGCTAATAAGTTATCATCTGCAACGGCTCACTTGTCCGTTCGAAAGCCGTTGCTGATAATTAACATCATCAGCAACGGCTCGCATGTCCGTTAGAAAGTCGTTGCAGATACAACATATTTGCAACGGCTCGAGCGGCCGTAAGAATGCCGTTGCAAATAGCAACGGCTTGAGCGGTCGTTGCTGATAACTATTGCTGAAGACTCAATTTCTAGTAGTGAGATATTATAATTATTTTATTATATTATCATATTATAATGAATCAAAATAGTATTATGCACTGACCATAATATTATTATAATTATAGGTGGAAGATATTTTAATCATTTGAAGTGTAATTCTTAGAAAGTAATAGTTGAACTAATTAAACAAGATTAAGAAGCTAATTACTGGAAAAGTTGCAAATTATTTATGAACGGCCAAAAAAAAGATTAAAAAATCATCTACTTAACAAGATAGAATTTCGAATAATATAATATAATGTATAACATTATATAAAATTTATATTGTACATAATATTGAAATATATATTTTTATAGTAATGTTGGGTTGAATGAATTGAGTATTACAAGTTATTTTATTGTAATTATACAATCAAAGGGTCAGTTGACACATTTTATATATATATATATATATATATATATATATATATATATATATATATATATATATATATATATATATATATATATATATATGATATATTTTGAAAAGTAACATTTTTTTTTTTTCGTTTAGTCCCTCATTTTTTTAAAATTTATATTTAGTCTATCAAAAATTATTTTCGTTTTTATTTAGTCCCTCCGTTAATTTTTTATTAACTTTTGTTATTAAGTGCCAACATGGCAATGCTGATATGGATTAAAGAGGCCACCAAACGAAAAAAAAATATTTTAAGGGACTAAATAAAAATATATATATTTTAATAACTTAAAACACAATAATATATATCTTAATAACCTAAAGCATAATAATATATAATTGTGATTTAGGTTATTAAATTATTATTTTTTTCATCTAGTCTCTTAAAATATTTTATTTTTCCCGTTTGATTCCTCTTTAGTCCATGTCAATATTTCATATTGACATTTAACATTAAAAGTTAACTTTATATTGACATTTAATATCAAAAGCTAACGAAAAGTTAATGGAGGGATCAAACGAAAACGAAAATAGTTTTTGATGAATTGAACGAAAACTTTTAAAAAATGAGAGACCAAACAAAAAAAAATGATATTTTGAATGACAAAAAATATAATTAAGTCTAAGATAAAGTATCAACCATATATCCAAAATTAAACTACCTGATTTTAGCAAATTAAAAATAAATTTCAGTTGTAAAAATTAATAATTAATGTAGGTTTCAATTCCAAATCTTAAAAATCAAATCTTATAGGGCAAAATTTCCTCTTCATTTATGGCTTGGAATATTTAATTTGTAAATGCTTATTCCTATATTTATTTAAGATGTAGATGAGGAATTAAATGGAATAAGAAATAAAAATAATAATAGTATTTTTTTAACACTATATATAATATCAATGTTAACCATTTGTAATCATATTCCTCTCTAGCTAATTTTGACTTTAAACAAAAAAAAAATTAAAATCCGTCACTTATTATATATATGTTATTATCCTATGAAATAAATGTACCTTGATTCATTGGTCACCTTTGGTAAAATGGTAAAATGGTAAAATTAAGTAAACAAATTACAAGAAAGCATTTTCTTTTTAATATCTGCCAAATGTTTTCTATTTAAAATTTATTTTGTGTTATGAACATCAGAAATCTAAAAAAGCAAAATAAGAAAAATGATAAGGACGATATTGATAGATTGACACCTCAAAAGCATATAATTTTGCTTTGAATATTTTTGCAAAATGCCAAAATGACAACCAAACATTTTGAATATTAAAAACCGCTACTATAAGTCCTATCTAAAGACTTTTTTTCCTCTAATTAAAAATATAAAAATTCGATTTAAAAAACTCAATATTAATCCGATTAAATTACCTTGGATTGAGGTGTGTTATATAACACGTTATCAATCGGATTCAGTTGTTGGTGGACTGCAGCTTTCACTCGGTTCAATTTAGTCATCTTCTTCGACTCGTACTAATTCCGCTTTACATTCATTTTATTTGTATTTGTATTATTATTATTTTAATTTCATTCCCAGCCTAACAACTCCACCGAACTTGCGACCTTTTCAATCCCAGACGGACCCGGTCGACCAGCGCATACCCGCGCCGCAGCTACCGGGATGCTCCGCCACGCACGGCGGCGCTCCGGCTACGGACCTCAGATCTGCGTCACCGTCTTCGCACTCCTCCTCATCGTCTCCCTCTCTGCGCTCCACTACCGCCTCTCCTCTTCCTCCTCCTCCACCACCTCCTCCTCCTCCTCCTCCTTCCCCCTTCGCCTCGGCTTCCCCACTGTCCTCCCTCGCCGGGTTCCCTCCGACAGCGACCCCACCACATCCATCTTTGACGACGTCGACGAAGAGGCCCTCAACGACACTGCTGCGGAGGACGACCGGATCGACGAGCTCGACGTCCTCGACGAGGAGGAGGACCGCGGCAGCGGCTCTCCCGAGGAGGAGGAGGAGGAGGATGCTGAGGATCAGGACTCCGATATGCAGACACTCCCCCAGACTCCAAGCTCCGGGCTGTTCTGGGACCATGCCCTCGGAGTCGCCCGGAGGCGGTTCGGACAGCCGGAGCAGGATCAGCGCGGCGAGCATTTTCCCCCGTCGTTAGGCAACCGCCCATTCAGGAACAAGATCGCGTTCGGATCGGACGATCAGCCGGTGGACGAGGACGTCCGGCTTAAGCTCTACTCGATCCACAGTGTGGAGGATGCTCTACTGCTTAAAGCGGGTTCGCCGCTGAGGGAGGGATGGGCGCGGTGGCTCGAGGGAAAAGGTAATTTTATCCGCCGGGATCGGATGCTCAGGTCGAACCTGGAGCTCTTGAACCCGAAGAACCATCCTTTACTTCAGGATCCAGACGGACCCGGGCTGACGACCCTCACCCAAGGCGATAGGGTGGTACACAGGTTGCTGTTGAAGGAGATGGAGATCACTCCATTTGGTAAGGCTAGAAGAACCGAGGGGAGAAGAACACTGAAAGTGGAGAATGAGAATAGGCATGAGGAATTAATTTCTGAAGGACTAACGAAGAGATCTAGTTCTAAGGAGAGCCGAGTACAGGCTGATGGTCGGCGGTGGGGATACTTCCCTGGCTTAGACTCCCACCTGAAGTTTTCAGATTTCATGGAGCAGTTTCTCGACAGTGGGCGATGTAGAATAAGAGTTTTTATGGTGTGGAATAGTCCGCCATGGACGTATGGCGTCCGACACAGGCGGGCATTGGAGAGTCTTCTGCACCATCATTGGGATGCTTGTGTTGTTATGTTCTCGGAGACAATGGAACTCAACTTCTTCGAGGACTTAGTGAAGGAAGGGTATTGTGTTCCTCCTTTATAAAGTCATTCTTTAAAATAATTTTTTCTTGCATATTAGCTAGGTAATTTTCCTAAGCATTTAGGATTTCTTTTTCCTGGTTATTTTTCTTCCTCCATCACTTTCTTCCCCTGTCATAATCCTTTCTGATGTTTTTGAGGTTTATTTCAAAATCCTATTGATCACTAACAATAAGTTGCATTCTGAGATTAGAGTTTGAGGACCACATACTACCGAACTAAGCTTGCTTAATGCAGGCAATCTAACTACTAAAATATCTATTGATTTGGTAAGTCATGATTATTTCTAATTTTGTTTGATCTCCATTAGTACCTCATTCGTGAATAGGAGAAGAGGGATAACAGGACATACCTAAGTTACTCGTTAGAATACATTTCTTCTGTGTGAGGATATCCAATAATGATCAGGATGCAGGGATTTAAAAGAATAAAAAGTTCACTATATAGGTGTATGATTGGTCTCACAATTTCTTGTATTTCTGTATGGTCAAGACTGTGATGAAAAAGGAGACTTAAATTTTATCAGGATGTGCTTTTATGAACTAAGTCTTTTCCTTGCTTGTAGGTACCGAGTTGCAGTTGTCGTGCCAAATCTTGACGAACTATTGAAGGATACTCCAATAGATGTCTATTCATCTGTATGGTTTAACGGGAGGAAAACAAAACAAAATTCCATTCATTATAGTGAGCTAATACGTCTTGTTGCTCTCTTCAAGTAAGTTGTCAATTTTATTTTCAACATTGACTGTCACTATTTTTGCTTGTTCTAAGGGTACGGTTGTCAACACAATCTTCTTCTTCATTGTTCTTCAGTCACATAAAAAAACATGCAGCATTTGCAGCAACTTAGAAAGTTGAAATAGTCATCATGCCAACTGAATTTGAAATCAAAAGTTTCCGAACTTTTTGATTCTTTGTTTGATTGTCAAAATTTTATTATTTGCTAAGTCGTTTGGTCTACTTCTTTGTGATCACAATCATCTTATGTTCGAACTGATAAAACAATCACTTAGATGCACATCCACATTAGTTTCTAGTGTCTCTATACATACACCATTGCTGAAGCAATGTATGTTCTCCAAAGTGCAAGGTGAGGAATGCAGACCATGCAGTAAGATCACCTCTACGGTGACTATAGTATTTATGTTGGATTTTGACCTAAAGCTGTGGCCTTTTAACTATAAGATGATAAAATTATTAAAATCACATTATTGTAAGTATGTTTTTTAGAGCAAATGTTTTGGCACTAACAAACACAGTTTAAAAGTTTTGTATCTCAACCAAAAGGGTGTATAGGATGAAATGGTAAATCAATTTGTTTAAATTCGGCTCATTAATGGTAAGTCATAGTTCATCATGTACTATCATCTCTTTTCTTTTTGTGTATGTTTGTTAATGCTAGTTCCATCTTATCTATGGATTATTGGAGACCATTAAATACCTCATTCCCCAATTTGGTAGTTTACTAAGATCTAGGATTTTGCAATAACCTACAAAGGATTATTAATTCATACATATTTTTAATGCTGGCATGAGTTATTACACCATATGGCACATGGACAACATAGTACAAAAAGTATTATGACCATTGTAGCTGTTATATTTCTTTTTTGTAATATGAACACGCATTTTGTTCTTTGCAAATCTAGGTATGGTGGTGTTTACCTTGATTCAGATATCATAGTTCTAAACCCACTACATTCAGTGAAGAATCTCGTATCAGTTGAGGATAACATATCTGGCAGTTCAGTCTTCAATGGTGCAGTGATGGCATTTGAAAAGAACAGGTAATCACATCTGAGCATACATTTGCTTGACATGTTATAATGTTGTATTATCAATGTTGCTTTATAACTTTTTGTTTGATATGACTTTTCAACCAATAATGCTTAAGATCCCTAACCCCTGTAAGATTCTTATAATCTTAATGTTTGTTTTCAGATTTCTACTATGTTTACTCTGGCTTAGATATTCATTTGTGCCAAATCTCTTCATTTTTTACTTAATTTCTCTACTGCACAGTTTGATAAGTTTATAGCACATGCCACATCACTTTTAATGTTAGGTTAATAAAAGTTTTTTAATACAGAATCCCCAAAATTACTTGATTTGGTGTTGCAAGCAGCAATAGATCATTTATACTCCATGTTTTTAATCAATGCATATTTTATTTTTTTACATTAAGTCTCACGGAAACTTTCGTATGTCCTGCAGTTCTTTGATACTGGAGTGCCTAAGTGAATTCTATTCAACATATGATGATACCCTCTTAAGGTGGAATGGAGCTGATCTCGTGACAAGAGTAATAAAAAGGACTTTTGACATGGTTGATAAATCTTCTTTAAAACTTGTCATCAAGATGGAACCTCAATTTACATTTCATCCTATCAGTTCGACAAACATTGCAAGGTATGTTTTCTTTGATGATAAAATTCTTTTGTTTTCACTCAATAGCATTTACTTTTAAATTCAGTGTTTTAACAAACCGTTCACCTAGTAGTTTCAGCTAAATGAATTATTTAGAAATTAGAATCACATGGCTAGTAATTTGTCAGCTCGCTCCAGCTACTGTAAAGATAATATACTGTGATGTCACAATTATAAATCCAACATGGTATTTTCTGTATTTAAAAACTTAAAAGATTTCTATTCCAGAACTCTGGAATTGTGTGTTCCTATTTAACCCTCAATCATTTATAGTGCTTTGCCCATAGTGTGAGATTCTGGCTTTACACACCACAGACAACATTTCACTAGTGTACTAGTTTAAATTTCTGATGCCCGTCCTGAAAGGACACTTATTATGTTATATTGCTAAATATAGCCAACAAGCTAACTATCACAAGTCACGACTGCTGCCGTCTTATATCAATCATACATCATTAATGTTCAATAACTATGTGAGCATCACTTCAACCTATGCAGGTACTTTGCAAAGCCTGCTGATGAATTTGAAAGAGCTGAAGAATATGCTCTTTTCAAAAGAATGCTGAATGAATCAATCACATTTCATTTCTGGAATGGCTTAACATCTGCCCTGGTTCCTGAACCTAACAGCCTTGTCGACCGGCTTCTTAATCAATATTGTCTCCATTGTCTTGATGTGTTGTGATTTCGCATGGATGATCCAACATTCAACGAACCATTTTTGCCATCAGAGTTGTCTATTTGTTTGCTGAAGCAGTAGTACATGGCTCCTGAAAACAAAATTCAGGGACTATAGCAGAAGCCAAAAAACAGCTGCTTTCAGCTATGTTGGTTAATTTCTGAATGGCATAATCTTTGGTGAAATCAATCAGAGAAATGACTCCTGATGCAAGAAATAAGAGCGATGCATATAGAATTTTAGATACGTGAGGGTTATTTTTTTTGTCTTTGTTAATAAGAAACACCTGGATCATAATCCAGAGGGAAGGAAAGATATGCTATTTAAGTTGTGCAATTGTAGCTTATCATGATGGTTTTTTGTTGGTATACCATCATAATGCTGTAAATCCATACCTATTTCGAAAGTATAGATACTTTTTTTACTACCAGAATTCATCTTTAAAAGTTTTGCAGAGGGGCTTGTATGTAGACATCATTTACTCAAACTATTGTCACTACGTTGCTCTTTAATAGAATAATAAGCCTTGACAAGATATTACTACTGAATAAAACATGTGTTAAATGTTGATAAATTGCCTAATTCTGCTAAATTCATATGAGACTTGGCTTAATGCCAATGGTTCATCTTTTCACAAGTAGGGCATAGTGTTCCTATTATATCCATCATTTTAGAGGTTTTGCATCACGAATATCTCCTCAAGTAAATCAAATGCTGTGAATTCCCTGGATAATTAAAGCAGAAAGATGGATCTAATATGTCTCATTCTTTGTGATTGATTTTAGATTCTACTCCAACACAGATCTTTAACTCTGATGAGTGATGACTATCAGTGACATGATCTAACTGGCAGTAGTGCAATCTACTTCTGCGTTCTACTTCTCCAATAGATATGTCAGTTTTTCTTATTTGATCTATCTCCATCATAAACTGAATTCATCTAACACGTTCGTTCTTGGCTAACTTTACAAGTCCAAGTAAAACATTCAAAAAGGAATGGCAAATTTAGCTTGTTTTCTGTGCAGGATTCACTCTCCGATGCCTTCGATCTTTGGCCACCCTCTATCAGCTTGCGATTTCACGAACTCCGCCAAGAGCTTAATCTCATCCTCCTGCAACCGTGGTCCAAATGTGCATTGGCCTCTCGGCGTGCACATCTCTCCAAATCCCTGTACACTTCAATCTACATCTAATGAGTTACAGTATTCTATTCTACCAGTAGCTTCACACTACAAACAACAGCTTCGGCTGCAAATGATTCAAAGTTATTGGCTACTTGCCGGCATTCTTCCCTTTCCGTAGTATGTAATGCTGTATATTCCATCCTCTGTGTCAACGCCATTCCTGCACAAAACTAGAACACATACTGAGTTGTCTTCCAAGTTTAAACCCAACTGCTTTCAGTTTCAGTACAAAATGTGGCTGGCTTGCTCATTGCTGACCTTTGTAGATCTTTCAAGAAGAGAGTGGCACCCTGAAGAAGATGGAAGTAAACGGGATGATGAAGCACATGCAGATGGTGAAATCACAAAAACTTGGACGATTGAAGTGATGGTACAAAGGAATAAATAGACTCACAGGCTGCAGAATGTTCCCTCCCATATCATGGCAGCCGATGCAGGCTTTCTGAAACAAAGCTGCCCCGTTTGATATAGTCTGGCTGAAGGCTACTGCAGCAAGTAAATTGAGCATAACTTGCAAGAATCTATGATACCCAGTAGACATTTTTCTTCTTTTCTTCCCTTGTCGATAGCGTGTCAATAATTTTGGATGGAGACAATAATTTCATGGAGAGTTCTACATATCATATATACTCTTTTTTTTAATAAAAAAAAAAAGGAAGAAAAGGAATATTGTCTAAATGCTGATCTTGAGACTTGGAATAATTGCAAGCTTGGATGGCAGTAAGGGCAACAAACAAAGAGAAATCAGGGCTTTCTCACTCACCGGGAGCAGAAACTAGAGAGGAGGTGGAGAAGGTGAGGACTGCAGCCGCGGCGACCAAAGAAGTCGCGAGCCCCTCTTGCCTGTGGCAGAGTGGAATCTTTTGCCTCTGCGAAGAAAAGAATCATGGACCTCCTCCTGCTTAAGCATCAAGAGTTTGGTCGAGGGAAGTTTTCTTACCTCTGAACGAAAGCAGCTGGAGATGTTAGCAGCGGAAACCAAGCAGATAGTCTGCATTTTCTCGCAGGTGGATTGCTAGATTTGTCTGGGGAAAGCCAGAGGCAGAAATGGATGCCACGGAAGGAAATAGATCGCTGCTTGGTCTATTTAGCGAACCAATTTATCACCCGGTCAGGTCTCTGATTAGGGGCGTGAACCGGCCGGCCTAGACTGGCATTTGCGAAAAAAAATCGACTCGCATTAAAAGCTCCATCCCATCTTTTAATCTCCTCAACCCCCTTGTTCAAGTTGGGCTATGATTTTAATTTTTTTTAAAAATCATATTTTTAATTCTCATAATTTACTTTGAATTTTGTTTTTAATCCTTATAATTTAAAATTTTTAATTTTAGCCCTCATACTATATTTTCGTTTAGGAATTGATCTTTGTCGTCAGCTTCGCATAACGTTGTTTATGCCTCAAGTGACGGCAATTCGGCAAAGATCAACTCTTACACGAAAATATAGTTTGAAGACTAAAATCAAAATTTTTAAACTATAAAAATTAAAATTAAAATTCGAGTAAACTATGAGGATTAAAAATATAATTTTCTCTTAAATTTAAGATGAACATTGAATTGATTGAACTTCTCGTTTGTTTGGTTGACTTAACCTACTCAATCCGCCAAAAAGAACAAAAATTATGAAATTTGATTTTGTTGAACCGAAATTGTGATCAGATTGATCGATCCTTATCTGATTAGGTTGGTTCTTGATTGAGTCTTCGTTGATCTAATTTTTATACAAAAATTGGACCAAATTCGAGATGGGTTGCCGACGAATTAGTCAAACGAATTGATCTTAAAAATAATGGAACTAAGGTTTATCCGTTTTTCAAACTGTCTAGATCATTACAATTGTATAAGACGGATCAATATATTATAAAATTGTATAAGATAGTACAAAGAACAATCGTTTTGCATAGCCTTGAACAACAAATTTAGTGTTGTTATTGATTTATCGCCGCCTTGTTACCACAGTCGGAATACAAAATGAGAGATTTCAAGTGGAACGGGTCATTTAAGTTTTGGAATAAATCGATGACATTACGGTAATTTTTCAAATTTGTATTGTTGCACTAATGCCTTGGAGTAACAAGGAAATAAAGGACCCCATCTATTGTAATTAAGACATGATTTTTCTCTTGTCCATGATATTTTTTTTTCGCAAATAAATACTTTATTGTCCTGTATCTTGAAAATATACTGAATGAATGAACCCTAAGTTAAATCTCATTCATGAATTTCATGGCAGCTAAATTTATTTTTAGAAGAGTGAGATTTTTACTGGAAATGAAATTTACATAAGAAAATTAGAAAGGTGACTTATTTTAACCCAGTGAGATAGAAAATTTACAGTAGAAAATTCAAAAGGAAAATTGTTTTTATATACTATTCATTCTATAATTAGGTCTATGTTCAGTATGCAATTTTCATATTTCAAATGATATATACTAATTACTATGTCAATGAAAATGCATGGGATTTAATTGATTGAGCCATATCTGTCCATGGTCTATTACCTAAATAAATGATAAATGATAATCTACTCATCTAGCAATTTTACTTAAATTAAAAAAGAAAAAGCAGTCCATGAATCTTTTCGTACAAACAAGGAAGAGTGACACAATGCACGAAACAATCCCACTTTTATGAGCTCAATCCCACTTTTATGAGCTCTATAGAAAGTTGATATAAACAGCCTTCCAAAAGCAGAGATTGTTTTCATGGCTCCAACCCATGACCTCTGATTCTGAAATTGTAGTCCAATTGTTTTTATTGATATCAAACTTGTTTTAGAAAGCAGATAATGTTTCCATCATATTCTACCACTTCAGCACTAGTTTTCAGATTTTAATATTAATAGCTCTTGGGATTCCATTTAGTTATCTGGTGTTCAATTCTTGTGCAATACAAGCAAATGTGATTCCTCGTTATGACAAAGTGGATAACTCATTCTCCTATACAAGAATAACAAAGAAATTTGGTGAATATGGACTGCGAAATATGATTCAAAGACCACAACACCAAGTCAACAAATTAAATGGGGATACGACCCTATACTATGGTTATTTTAGTAACAAACAATAGGTCAGTATCTTCTTCAAGTATCCGGATCAGTGAAGTAAACAGGGCTGTCAGTCTCACCCATATTTGCTGAAGCAAAAGAATCTACAGACTCAATGATGGACGGGCTAGAAAGGCTTTCATCAGAGTCAGAGATCTCATCCAAAATAGCTATGTGTTCATCAGCTTCAGACATCTCAGATTCTGAGGTTCCCATGAGCTTGTTTATTGCTGTCTTAGCAGTATCAACAAACCACTCATCCTCAGGAAGTGCACTAAAAAAAATATTTGGAAACAATGGCAACATCAGATGAAGAAGATTTTGAGTGATAGTAGAGAAAAAATGCATGCAACATAAAGCCATACCTTTGAGGGTCGATACCTCTAGTAGAGAAAGTTCCGATTGCGCGTGTTATAACAGCTGAGACAAGCTGATTAACATTTCTGGAGGAGTATCCCCCACATACAGCAATTTCGACTATGAAGTGCATATCAAGTATTAACTGAGATAGAGAGTGAAATGGTATTCAGAATTTGAAACTCAAGGGATTCTATATATTGCGTAATATATCATAAAGAAAGACATGCCTGCTGCAGGCCAAGCGGTTGGAGTTGAACAGACTCATCTTCAAATACATCCCAGAATTCATGCTCCTCAGAGAGCCACATAACTACAGTTTCTGTTAACCGTGAAAGTAAAACTTTTTGTATCTTTTCTTTTCCCAGTAAGACATCCCCTGCCACACTTGTTAATTGTTGCAACCTTCCGAACAATCCCTGAAACAAAAGTGTAATAATGTAACTCATGGAATTAATATGAAGGAGAATATATAAATAAAGAGAAAATTTGGCCTCAGAGTAGAGTTCCCATCTTTGGGCCTTTTGTGAAAAACATATTACTGGCTAGAATCAGTCTCATGGAAGTGCATAACCATTCAACTCTCTCAATTAAGGTTAAGGTAGCATAAAGAAGTATATCTTAAGGTCCATCCTTTGACAATTCTGTTAATAGCTAGAAAGTGAAGTGTATCTAAATGTTGACATGTGCAACAATGGCCCAAGTAAACAAGCAGTCTGCTAATCAATGAGAAAGACTTCATATGTTAACCATCGCAGGACTATCATCGGCAGGAGCCTCATATGCTGTATTCTGGCTGCCTTTTAGCTAATAACAAAGATACTATTAACTTTTATCCAAAAGAACAAATATTTCAAGGCCATAGAATCACCCGAAATGGCAATGAAGGTAGTGGCTCAGAGTCCCAGAAAAGGTCATCTCCTTTACCGTCCAGATATATCCGAGCATCTAACCTTGCTTTTCCTTCCCGTGAGTAAATGAAGGTCAAGACATACTGTCTACAGAAATGATCTCTGAGCTTATCCAATGAATGTTGGAGGTTTCGCCTCCAATCCTTGTATCCAAGGGTGCTTACAGCAACAGCAGATCTGCTTTCAGAAGTTCCACCACCTACTTCTTTGTTCTCATTATGTAGAGTAACTATTTTTGACACGGACATTGGTAGCAGTTCAAGAGCAACTGTATATGCAGTGCCTAAGAGACCAAGCTGTTCGGCGTCAGTTTCAGCCCTAAAACCTTCAGATTCCTTTGGTTCAATGAGGTTATCGTCTTCAGAAGGACCAGGTAGGGCCTTAATTAATATTTCTACAAACTTATCAAATAGGTGGAGAAGCTTGTTTAAAATGGATCCTCCAAAATGTGATATTACCATTGGTGTCAGTTGATCCAATATATCCTGCAAAAGATGGCAAAAAGGAGAAATATTATGCCAACTATTTTGCTGGTAAATCAAGTACTACTCATCTATCTAGTAAAGAATCATGCTCAGCATCAGGGGAAATCACATTTAATTTAGAAAATGCATCATTGTAAATCAGAAAGACTATAATCATATGTTTGCTTGTGTATTCAGATACGATTTGCTGGAATAAAGATCAGATTACATTTTGTCAATGTAACTAACAAAGCCACAAAATGACAAAAAGAAAACCTACCAAGTATCACACATTCATCTCAACATGATGAGTGTGGGCTTAGATTTACTAATACAATCACTCAACTCCAAGGCTTCTAAAAGTGACTAATAAATTATCCAAGTATAGAATAAAGTAGTTTAAGATGGTGACATGTGCTACGAAGACCCCCAGGTTCGAGGATGTGATAGTTTAGTAATAGAAGGTAGAAAGAATGGTAGAGGTAGGCCTAAAATTACGTGGAGAGAGATAGTGTCTAAGGATCTACAAGTACTAGATATTGGGGCAGATCTTGCCTTAAACAGGGGGATGTGGAGGCAGAGAATCCATATAGCCGACTCCATCTAGTATGGGATTGAAGCTTAGTTGTTGTTGTTGTTGTATAGAATAAAGTGAATGGAGATTCCACGGAATTGATTCTAGAAGAATTTTTATGAATGCTTTTCGTTTTCTTCTCTTCTATATGATGTGTTAAAAGTAAACCATTTTATGAAATACTTCTTCAACCATATGAAAATCATAATAGCATCAAAAAATTACTGTTTTCTGAGCCTCTTTATATTTCTTTCAGCTACCACTGTGTGAGAATTTACAGTATCATTTGTTCATTTTTTATATTACGCCATAGCAAAACAATCAAGCAACAACCCAACTGTCACTTATTTCAAATTATCAAAATGATATTAAAAATCACTTTACATCCATTTCATTTTATAGATCCATCTAAAAGAAAGCGCTAAAGAACAAAGGTGCATCAAAGTTCTATGCAATATGAAGAAAATATTGTCAACATGAAATAATAGGAGCTGCAGATACAAAGGGCCATGGGACAAAACCTCTTTGCCCCAGAACTTCTAACAGATTGCATACGGGTCATTTTTTTTCTCTAAAACCAATATCTAGAGATGAAAAAGAAGTTCCCTCTTAGAACAGGAAATAGAAAAATATATTAGAAAAATCTATCCAGCTCAAGATAACCTTTTGTGTCATTTTATTCTTTTGAAAATCTGTACTAGTCGATTTGTATTTGTTTGATTCCTAAGCATACTTGGTTTTCCTAATCAATTACCATATTTGATGGATAAGTAATAGTTTAGATTCATTTCAAAGAAAAAAGTATAATGATATTCGTAAAAAAAAATATAATTGAACCTGAATTTATAGTAAAATAACCTACTACTAAGATCATGATCATGGTGCCCCTTCTGTGCAAAAATCCTGGCTTGAAGGCTTCACTCCTTCAGATAATGAACTAAAATGTATGCATTTCACAGTATAAGAATATGAGACTTACTTCTACAATGGACATGAACGCCTTCCCGATGCCTGAAAATAAGATAGTTGGTGGTGTAGCAACAGAAAGTGGCAAATCTAATTGAGAAGCCAAAAGTGCCACATTATCATGCTTTGTCAAGTCAGTAACCTTTCTTTTGGCTCGCCTAAAATTCAGATCAAGAACCTCTTCGATATAAGGAAACAAAAGTACCATAATTAACTTTGAGAATTTCAGCCCTTGTGACTCCAAAAGCGAGCAGTGACTAAGACTAGCCTGAACACAAACACAGGTGGAGCGAAGGGCTATAGCAGTCTCAGCTGAGGGGGAATTTTCTTTCACCAAACGAACAAAAGATTCTATTTCATCCTCAGCCCACTGCACAATTCGGTTCATGTAGTTGGCCATGTCTCCAACTATCAAGGTGGACTCTTTTGCTGCCACAGAAATAGTTGAAAAAACAAGCTGAGAAAGGATTGCAGTGTATGTTTCTGTGTAAACAGAGCAAGAAGGAATAAAAGCCTCAATGTTTTTCTGAAGACGAGAATCGTATGCATTCAGAATTAGCTTAAGTGCCAAAGAACCTTTCCCCAGTTTAACTAAATTGGATGTAGCTTTCCTCAGTTCAGCAATGCATATATATGGTTGCTCCGCAATCTCTACAACCTTATCAACAAGCAGTTCCTTCTTTTTAAGAAAAGCTAATCTATAAGAAGAACCTTCAACAGATGAATTTCCTGAGTCACACAGCTCTGGTGAATTTTTTTCCTCTGTTGTAATAGTTAATAGTGCTTCTTCTAATTTATGCTCTGCCAACAAGACATCTATGGTTTCCAAAAAAGTGATCTTTGGGTCCTCCATATCATTATGCAACAATTGATTGATTTCAGAAAGCTCCTCCTCGGGATCAGGTTCTTCACTACTATATTTGTTCCATACTTCTAATTCTCTGCAAACACCACTCATAAGGTCTTGCACAAGGATTCCTTGAGCAGAAACATGCTTTTGGAGGTCAATTAACTCTTGTTCCATCTCAATAACCTCTTCTGATAATCTGCAAATGTTGGATGAACACATTGATGAAACTATAATCAAAGTGCAACTTTTCTGAACAAGTTATTATACGATTGTATCTTTTAGTAGCATTTTTACTAATTACTAAATTTTCTCTAGTGCTAGTCACTAATTAGCATTCTTCTAATCTCATACATGTTACAGTAAATTGGCTACTGCACAACACCATGCTGAATCAGCGGGAATTATCCAAGACCAACAAGCTCCAACGGCAAAATACAGTGAGATGTTGGTATACCATGCTTCTTTTTCATTTGCTAAATTGGGAGACTCTTAGTTGAACAGTAGAAAAAAACCACAAGATAGTGCTTAAAATATGAACTATAATTTGGCTTGCGTTGCTTGGTCCAAAAGCAATAATACTGGCCACCGAGCATTAGCATTCTGTTGATTACCAACACTTGATTTTTACAGAATTATGAGTAAACATTTTCATCTATTATTACCTGAGAAAGGCTAGATACTTTGATTGCATATTCCCAGATAGGTTTTCAACAGCATCCTTCAGTTCCAAAAGTTCGGAACAAACTTTCCTGATACCCTGCATTTACATCCATTTCAGTAAAGGGAATGAAATTACATTAATCAAACACAAGCAAATTTGAGTCATAAGCATCATCCACATATGGAAGTGCACATAAGCAAATGCATTCAGTCAATAACTATTATTGTTTTTGTTGACAAATGAGTTTTAGGCATACTCATTTAGTGTTATAACCAACAAGTGAGTGGTAAATTTTTTGGATATAGTGCTAAACATAGCGTTCATACTTCTAGGACTAATCCCGTGGGATGTGCTGCTGGCTAGTATACCGCTGACTAAGCTTCCCAGCTTAGATAGCGAGAAATTAATTCTTCGATTCAATGTATCATTTCTATCAAGTGAATTGCCTGGTTATTTTATCAGTCAAGTCGGCCTACATATATTATGTAACATGCCTACTGAATGATCTGGGTTAACCACCAAGTACTCAATCAACAACGAATGACCCAAATCTTTCACCTTTTCTTAGTTGGATAAGAAATGTAATCGTGAAATCACAAACCAAAGTTATACGAGAAGATTGAACAAATGATGGACTCTTATCACTAAACAGAAAAGATCGCCACTGCTGGTGTTTGAGCTTAAAGGTTCATTTAATCGCAAAATAAAAATGAGAAAGGATTCGAGAAAAGGAAGTGCCTTTTCCGTGTGAGATTGGTAGATAGAGTTGATGCTGGACTGCGGAGTGATCCATTCGTGCGTGGGGAAATCGTCCTCCTCCTCGCTGCTCTCCATCTGATCTATCCTACTTAGCCTCCTCCCTTCTCCTTCCTTTCTCCCCCCTCTTGAGATCCTTCCCTCGAGAGTCGACACCCACGAGGGAGAGGATAGATCGAAAGGTTGCTTTTTGGTAGCACCAAATAGACTCAAAGGTTAGGGCTGTTCTTGGACAATCCAACTGTTGACGATGGTGTCAATTTCGGAGATAGTTCTTGTGGGCACGATTTCCTGTCTCGCACCGCACAGCATTTACGATTTTCCACGAACAGTAGTGGGAGAAGCCTAAGGCACAGAAATCGAAGTAATGGGGTTTGAAGGTTGTAATTGGACTAATCCAACATTGGACGGTTGATATTTTGTTTGAAATTTTTAATCCATACAAGTTACCGTCACAAACAGAATAATAAAAAATAAAAATTTCATTGACGGCATAAACAATATCGAGTTTAGTCAAGCGTTTTGCTATTTTTTAAAATTTTAAACAGAAAATGCTCTTATCACGATAACCCTCATTTTTTGTTATTTTTAAATTTAAAACTAAAACCCTTAAAAAATATAGAATTTGTCCTTTGTAAGTACATCAGAGTTCATTTTTCATCCAAAATCATAATCAAGAATCGCTCAAATCTTGTAACAAATAACAAATCCAAATCTGACATTGGGGCATTGAGCAACAAATTTAAGCACTGGCATGCAGCAACAACTCTATAAATATAAATTTTTAAACAAATAAGTAAACATTGCGATGACACTAAGTACTCTTTAGAAAAGCCTACATTTAGCTCCACATAAAAGACTGAAAATGGCTTGGATGAGAGTGATAAGAGTTCCAAAGATGAACCATCCTTTGGCTTTATTTGGCGTTATTTATCAGTCTCTTATTTACACTTTTGAAAACCTTCGTCCTAGCTTAAATGCTGAAAATTGGTGGGCGGCTTCTGTTTCCGTTGTATTTTCGCTACTTTTCATCCTAGTATCCATTTGCTTATCGAAGCACGCAGATGACTGCCGCAGGATTTGAAACAATGAGGAACCTGAATTTGCTTGAGCATCAGTTTTTGTTGTAGCACTAGATTTCATTTGTGAGCCACTGTACTTTGCTGAAGGTTTCTTATGCCGATTTTCTATCTGATCCTGAAAAGTACAAATATAGGGCAAGAAATTAATCGGCATATAGCATATGAAATATGTAATCCATAACAATGTACCAACCAGCAAATTTATCATGCAAACGGTTGCAAATAAATGAACTTCCAAAAATATGACGAGCATTATGGTTGGTTTCAGTTTTTTCTCGAAGTACTCGGGAAAAAAATTCCATAAGAAAACAAAAAAAAAGTTGAAACTTTACCAAGTCCTGAAGGTTCTCAGGGGCTGAAATACTACTCCTGCTATTGCTGTCATCACGGCCAAAAATGTAAGCCCGGACAACTGTTGATCCTTGCTTATGTGAAGAGTGTATTGAAGAAGTTGCTCGACCGAGAAAAGACTGTATGATAACAACAGATGAAGATAAAACATACTAATGAAGGTAAAAACAGATCATAATCTGAATATCAACTAAAATTAAGATGCATAAAGAGTAATGAAGTTAAATCTCTTCTGCATAATAAATCCTATAGGTCATTCATAGCTTTAGGGGTAAAACTCCAATTACACAGGCTGCTGACCCGTGACCGTATTGCCAAATGGGTGTTATATCGGACGAAGACTGCCCTCTTTGCTCCAGGAACAAAGAATCACACATCCATCTCTTCTCTGAATGCTCTTACTCTTCAACCGAACGGGCTTCTTTCCTTTCGAGTCTGCACATTTCATTCCTCCAGATCTTCTCATCCGCTCGTTGCACATCCTCCTTCTTGGATTCAGCTCTCTTTCGAGATAGAACGAGGATGACTATAATATGGTGTTGGTTCATTTGGTATGAACGTAATTCTCGAATATTCAATGGAAAAAGCTCCCCTCCCCAAGCGTTGGCTGCTGCGGCCGTGAGTTATCTTGATTGTTGTAATAAATGTTTATCTTCATGATGTTCTATATAGGCCTATGGTCATATTATATCTTTCGATTTTAGATTTATATTTTCTCTCTCCCTCCCTCTCACTTGTAATCTTTTCAATTCTCTTGAATAAGATTCCAGGTATTCATAGTTCAAAAAAAACTCCAATTACACTAGTATGATCTATAAAGGAATTTGAACTAATGAGGAGCTAGAAGTAAACTGCATTCATATTAGCAGTTGTTTCTCTTGTGCTTATGGTATCAAAGTAAACCATTATATCATCATACTTTTAGGAGTAGGCATTAGTAAATGATTATTCAGTCATCCAACAAAAGAAGTTAGCCTTTTTTAATAAAGCACCAAAGAATTAGTTGATAGGTCTTTAAATTTAGCAGACCTTACAGTGAAATGTCATAATGAATTATAAAGTAATCTCACCTTTGAAGAGCTATTGCTGTTTCCCCTCGTTATCGTCATGTCGAAGCTAGCTGGAAGCATTTAAATTATAATGTTTAGGATGAAATGTTGCCATGAAGATACGAAATGAGTTTAAGAATGTAGCTAGGGAAAACTACAAATGTAAAAAAAGGAAGGCAAAAGATAAAGTTATTTTTTACCCATTGATTTTACTTGTTTTTTGGACTCAGGAGCAACGTTCATCTTCTTGATAAGACCAAAAACCTCTTTGGAATGTGCATCATCTGTGACAGAAGCAAATGTCGATTCATCCTGTACATGTGTAAGTTTAGTATTAGTTAATGATTTTTCAGAACACAATATTCTAATAGAAACCTTGCTATATTCCAGCAACTTTATCCAATGATTTATCAATCAATAAAAATGCATGTGATGAAAAAGAAAATTATATATAGTTATAAGCTATATGTGACATGTACAGTCAAAAAAAGAGTGGCATAATCAAGGATATGTCAGACTTGAAGCTTTCATATGCATGGCATGTATAGTTAAGAAACAATGGCTGATGTACTCATAAGCACAAGAATCAGCAAGTATAGACAAGATGTATGCATGCATATACATGAAAACTAGTGAATCTACAATATTTTAAGGCAATGTTTAAAAAACTTGAAACTAAGATATCAGATTTTACATTCTGCTTCTGTAAACGCTGACGAATTAAAGCTTGTTCTGTCTCTTCATCGTCTGATGGTAAATACGTGTCATGATCATCAGTATACATTTTTGCACTCATCTGTTTTGCCATTTTTCTGTTCTGACGGGCAATATTAGTTGGAAGTATGTCAACTGATTCTTCTTCTCCCGAGTCTTCACTAAATTCTTCATTTTCCTCTTCTTCATGAGAAAAAGATGGTTCTTTCAATTTTTGATGGCATCTTAATCTCTGCAAAAAGTTGTCTGTTGCAGTTGCATCCTGCTGCTCAAGCCACTTCTGATGAAGCTGATTGCGCCTTTCATAGTCTATGGGTGCTTCTTCAAAACCAGATGCAATCAAATCATTAATCTCTTCATGGTCATCACTATCATCTTCTTCATTTTCTTGGAACCTCATCATATCATGGTCACTATCATCTTCTTCTTCAGCCTCGTCATCAAAAAAAGCTTTGAGATGTCCACCTTCAGAATACGAGTTCATGTTAACAACCTTGGGAGGACGAAGATCAACTTTTTCAGTATCATCTTCCTGTGATGATGAACTGGAAGGACCACCACTGTCAAGTAAATTTTGTAGGTTACTAGCAGATGAAGCTTGCCAAAAAATTATAATTGCAAAATATTAGAAAACACAGAAACTCTAAAAGAGAACAAAAATGCCAAAGTTTTTAGAATAGTATCTGAAGCCCCGGCTCATACAATACCTTAAATCAGGTTCTATGAGATCATGTATCAAAATATAACTTTAAAAGTGGAAGACCTCCTCCATTCATGGAAGAAACAAACTAGAGATACTTGTAATAATTATAAGTATAAAAACAAACCAATAAAACAAGTGTAACATGAATCCAGATGGTTTCAAGCATGATTAGTATTAAGCATAACTGTTCATATCATTTTCACTAAGTTTCCATAAGAAAACAAGAAAAATGATTGCTTACACGTCCATCGAAACAAGTTTTGAGCGTGAGTTTGACAACATTAAAGAGGAATTGTGCGATGTGTCATTTATGTTGAACATTAACTGGCTACTCCCTCCAGTTTCTTGAGAATCATTAGAAATGTCCTGCAGTAGATCTTCAGTTAGGAAAATAATTCAGAGTTCCAGACAAGCTCGTAAACATATTCAAATTAGATGGGCAATTATAAACATATTAATCAGATAATGTCAGACCTCATTCTCAATGCACTGAGTTTGAACTGCATCTTCAGAATTTGGATTAGAAGCCTGTAGTTTCATGGAAAATACATGCTTACTTCTTATTCCATCAAAGCAATTTAGATTATCTCACAAAAGCTAATATGCAAAGATACAGGAAACTACAACATTTGCGAATATCTGATATAAGATAAACCCTTAATCCATTTTATGATGAGCCTCTGCTATATGAAGCAATTCAACCAAAATGTATGACTTCAATCTTTAAATATTTTGTCATTTTGAAATATGTTCTAAACAGTAAATTTGATTGCTTTAGCTGCTAACTCCAAATTAGAAGAGGAATTATTTTGCACTTTAAAACAATATTTTGGGAAAGCCCATCAGTAGCCCCCACCTGAAATGCCTCATTCTCTAAGTATCTTGTTTGACAATTTGAATCATTATATAGCCTAAAAATTTGCAATATGAAGCACTGCATCTGTGCATCTGTGCATCAGCAATGTACTTGGCATATTCAATGCTTACTGGCAAGTGATTCTTACATGGGCACATGATTGCCATGATCCTTAGTAGACACTCTCAAGTTCACCAAAGGAACCTATTTCTTTTTATTCCTTGCTAACAACTTAATGTAAAACTAAAGTCAAAAAAGCACAACTAAATTGCAATCACTTTTCAGTTCTCTCAAATACTGTTCTATGATATATGGAGTCATATACTTTGTACACAAAGTTTATCCTTCAAAGTTAAAAATACAATTTAGGTATTTGATCAGCAAATAACGACAACTAACATACCTCCTCCTTGATAGTCTGGTTTGTGAATAACAATTATTAAGATTCATGGAACAAGTGGCACTGTGAATCATAATCATAGGGTTTCTAAAAAGAAAGCAGCCTTACATTTATTTTATGAAATAGACTGGAAGTAATATTGTAAATTTAATTAATAGATATGCACATAGAAAAGGTAAATCACAATGGTACATATAAATATTGATAAACTTTAGAACAATAACGGACAACTAATTGAACCACCAGACATCCTACAGGAGTTACCTATATTAATATCAGAAAAATCCATAAGTTGAACCTAGTGGGAGTAGCCTAACCATATGCAACCTCAAATCATACACGAATGTGGCATATTGTTAACAAACTACTGCTAGAGTATTATACCAGCTAGCATCATTCAGTGCTTTGGGGAGAAAAACTAACTTCATTATGTAGTTGATTTTTGCACAGATTTGGGATGCTTTCAACTTCTCCTGCATCCAGCGACTCCTCACTGTGTAGAAGATTATTCTAAAAAAACAAAAAAAATTGCATGTTAATTTTCAACAAACTCAGCAGCAAAAGTTGTAGTTTTTTGGAATTAACAATGAACTTGTTAAGAATGGAACTATAACTACCTCTTTTGAATTCACATCTTCCTTTCCATTTTCAGGCACAATAAGATTAACATCATGGGAATTATCAGCCTCGCAATTTACAGTTTCATTAATGGATTCGGAATGGTTGAAATTATTGCATCTGTAAACAACATTTCAAACAGTGATTACTTGTAAAAAAAATTATGAATTAAATAGAAACTTTCTCCAAAAAAAAAAAAATTAAATAGCAAGTAGTCATTGTTTATATTGTGCAGTCATTAACTTGAAAACCGTTCCTTACCTCTTCAACATTTCTAACTTTCTAAGCCTGATCTTCTCCAAAACAGATGAAATGGGCTTCTGAACAAGAGAGACAGGCTTAAAAGCAGCATCTCTAGTTTCTGCCATAATTTTTTTCATATCAGATAAGAACATCTAACTCTGTAATAACTCGTCAATAGGCAAAATTTTGGAGTAAAATGAGAATAAAACAAAATTAATAAAATTTGGCATTAACGTGATGCACACCTCGCAACAATCGTTGTGTTTCGGAATGAATTTGAACCAGTTGAGCCTTTCTTTCCTACCCATCAAATTGAACAAAAAAGATCAGCCTACATACCATACATCTTCGAAAAGAACCTTACAGGAAGAAGCGTACCTTTTCAAGCCTTTTCTTATCTCGAACAGACTCCTTGGTCTTCTCACCGGACTTGTTTTTCTTACTTTTCTTCGTAGTCTCACCTTCTTGCTCCAAATTGAGTCTTTTCTTCGCCGACTTCACATTCACAAATTCATCATTCGTCTCCTCCACTCCAGCGCTCCCACTCTCCCCTCCCCAGTCAAAACCTTCCTCTTCTCTACCAATATCCGCGTCTTTCAGGTCCTGTCGAGCCAGATCGGGAAACAAGGGATCAAGCTCCTCCAGATCTTGGCCCTTCTCCGTTCCGATTTCATCCGATCCAATCACCGAATTAACCGATTGTGGGAGCGATTCTTCCAGAGCCTGTGGCGCCGTCGGCTTAAGAACCTCAAATTCCAATACCTCGTCTGCGGAAGGAGAGGGATTGGGGTCAGCGGTGGGAATATCACGAGGATCAGATTGGGAACCCTTCTTGAGACGCCTCAGCTTAAGCTTGGGGACCGGAGAGGAGGCCTGGTCAGGGAGTAGGAGATCATCCTCCAAGCTTTCCGACATCACCAAAGCCTCGGAATCAACGAGAGACCGAGAGCACGCGAACGGAAAGAGGCGGAAGAAGTAGAAGGGACGGAAATACGGAAGGGAGATCGAAATAGAGGGGCAAAAGAAGGGTTTGGTTATTTAGCGCGCTTATTAGAATTCTTTCAGTTTGCCGCCAAATAGAAGGAACTTTTCATATACACCCCTGCAAATTTAGAAATCCTTATAAATTCAAATTGGTTAGGTTTAGTTTCATGAATTGCCCCTTAAATTACCTTCTTTTTGTTGAACCACCTAGTAAACTAATTCAATTAAATTAATTGCTTTTATATATTTTGAATTTGTTGTTTAATATTATTAATTGATTTTTAAACATTTTTATTTAATATTATTCAACTAAATATAAATAAAATAGAGGTTTATTTATTATTGTATTTGTATTTGTATTTGTTTTATTATATTATTATGATAAAGTTCCTCAATAATCATGCTTAAATTGTGCATATGAATGACAATCACGAAATACAATTCATTTTAGATTTTATTCAAAATGCTTTTGGATATGTATTTATTCGGTTTCAACACCCATGTATCAATTAGACCCGACGCATGATTCGTGCCCTCCACTATAATGATATTTTATTTTACTTAAATTAGGTATGGTGACACTATTGTATAAACATGAGCACTTGTTGGAGAGCAATTTCATTATTGGTGGCGAGGCAATTATTCTGGACAAGGAGGAGAATAATATTATTGGTAAGGATGACAATATTATCTGTTTAGATTAGTACCTACGGATATTTACTTATTTATGATGGGTATGAGAAATAATTTTTTATTCGTGGAGATATCGCGAATAATTTTTCTTACTCGTTTATTATATAGGACGGGTATGGATATTATTATAGTACTCGTACCTGCGGGTACTCGTTACCCGCGAAAATTACTAAATTATAATATTATTCTCAGTACATATACTAAAAAAATCATAACCTAATTCAATACTCATATATTTTATGTTTTAAAATTTTATGATGGCATTGTTATTAAAATATTGTGTGCTTATCAAAATGAAGTTGTTATCAAAATACTTGAAGAGTTAAAGTATTATTAAAATATTATAATTTATATTTTTTTAAAATGTCATAGGTACCCAACAATACCCATGGGTATTCCTCCCCCCGCGGATAATTAAATGGGTATTCATTTTTGATACTCACGGGAAATAAATGGATAGCGGGTACTCATTTATTTCGCGGGGTGAGTAGCGGGTAGGCACCTCCCGTACCAACCCCGCCCCACCCCATTGACATCCCTAATTATTGGATACAGCACATGCAAATGCTCGAGAGGGAGAACAAGTCGCAATATTGTGTTGGATGACAAGCAAGTAAAATTACATGTTTGTGTCATGCCCTACATCAATTTCTTTCCAATCTAACGAGTTGTTTTACATAAATGGGCATCGAAAAATAGATCTTGTCTAGTCCAATCCTATGTTTTTTCATGAAACGAATAAATTCTTAATTTGTTTTATTCTAATCCATGCACCAAACATATAAGTGTGTGTTTGTTTCATTGTATATGATATGATTAAATTGGATAATAAATGAGGATAGATTGAATATAATTTTTTTAAATTCAATATACATAAGATATAATATTAATTTTATATTATTCTATCTTTATTTTTTTAAAATTTATACACTAAATAAATAATTAATATCAAGTCATCTCTTGTACCACGCAGAAAACATAACCTAAATTATTAAAATTCATTTGTTATGTCATCATATTTTATTAATTCATAAAACCACCTCTCGTTGTTTGAAAATAAAGACATGCTCGAGTAATATTATTGGGTGAAATAATTACTTTTTATATGTTTTGAATACTTTTCCATTTAATATTATTAATTAAAAATAATAATAGACATTTGTTTATTATTTTATTTGTATTTGTTTTATTACTATGATAAAACCCTTGATAATTACAATTAAGTTGTGCATATGAATAACAATCACAAAATAAGTTTCATATTAGATTAGATTCAAAATATTATTAATCATTTCTATTTTTTATAAAGATGTTTTCGTGACTCAAATCCGACCTCTAAGTCACAAGTGTGATAACTTTAATGTTATACTAAGCCACCATCTTCAGTAGACAGGCAAACTGGAATCCCTAAATAGGCAATTTATCAAATAAATAGTTAATTTATCATGTTGGGGGTGTGTGAGTTAACCCTCTAATACGAGGAATTGTGATTATATTGTGATGTTTAGATTAATATTTAAAAAAAAATTAGGTTAAATATTTAATGCGTGTTAATGTTTATAATGTTTAAATTAATTATTTAGATTAATATTTAATGTTTTTTTAATATTAATAAGATTTAGTTTTAGTTTTAATTTTAGATTATATCTATTAATTAAGTTTAGTATTAGATTAATTTTATTATTAATCTATATATTTAGATTAATTAGAATCGTTCATTTTGGACTCGGGCCGGAATCGTCCACTTTGAACTCGTGCCAGAATTGTACACTGTTGACTCGAACCAGCATCCACAAATTTAGAAAATAATCATCCATCCGACGAGTTGATACGTTTCACATACGCATCGATGAGTCGAATATGATTTACCAAACCTTAGAATTGTTCGAGGGTTGTATGTTCGTGTAAACGAAGTAGATAATCTTTTATACGGCATACAACCATTGAATTATCCCTAATTGGACAATTTGAGAATATAGTTATTTGTATTGCGCTTAATTTTCTCTTTTAACCGTTAACTCATTCATAAATTTTGGCTATTGTATCTCTCTTGTTCTCCTATACACGCCCAGATGATATGCGTATTCGGTGAACTGCAGCGAGATGCTGCCAAAATTTAGAATGAAGTTAACGTTTAAAATAAATACTTAGTGTAATATAAATAACATGAATCTCGAATAGAATAAGATCATCTCACCTAAAGACATTAACTGAATATATTATCATTGATTGACAGAATCATGTCGAACGATCAAAATTGGATGTACTGACGTTTTGATCGTGGAGCTTTAACGAATGAGTTTCAATTAGGCGTAACTTACTTCCAAAATTTTGCATATTCGAATCAGAAATTTGTTAGCAGCGGTGATAAAATCTGATGTATGTGATGCATTTGCTTGAATGCACGATTTTTGGATCGAGAAACTATCACTCTGCATCTGTATAGCAAAGGATTTGCACCAAGATATTTTATATGGACTTGTCACGTGAATTCGGGATATCAAGCAATCATGCCGTTCAAACACATGATGAATCTTCCTCTGCTGGTGTTTCTTCATCTAGTCTATCTAATACATATAGAATTATCATACTTGATAGTCTTGGGGGTCAATTCCAGCTGAATGATAATGTCGATCGGCCAGTTACTGAAACTGATGTGCTTTGGTATTTTCCACTAACACCGAGGCTTCAAAGATTATTCATGTCGGAAAAGACGGCCCTACATGAGATGACATGCAAGAAGTCGAGATGATACAGTAATGACTCATCAATCCGGCAGTGAAGCATGAAAGCATTTGGATTCATGTCATCATTTATTCGCTAGGGATACTAGAAATATTAGATTGAGATTGTGCACGGATGATTTTAATCTGTTTGGTTATTCTGCAACTCCTTATTTAGTTTGGTCAGTGGTGCTAATAGTTTATAATTTATCGTTATCAATGTGTATGAAAGATGAATTTATTTATCTTTCGATGATTGTTTCGGGTCCTAAGGGTATGCGAAAAAAAATTGACGTATTTCTCAGACCCCTAATAGATTAATTGAAAACATTATAGACTGAGGGAGTTGTCACTTATGATTGCCACTGGAAGCAAAACTTTAATTTAAAGATTGCGGTCTTGTGGACAATCAATGATTTCTCGACCTACACATGTTGTCTGGTTGGAGCACTCACGGCCGACTCTCTTGTCCGTATTGTATCAAACACTCTAAATCATTCAGTCTTCAGAAAAGACGAAAAATCTCATTCATTGATTGTCATCGTTGATTCCTGCTGACTAACCATCAGTATCGAAGGAATCGTAATTAATTTACTAAAGGCATAGTCGAAAGACATGACCCACCACTGATGTTGTTTGGTGAACAAATGTTAGCACATGTTCAGCACTTCCAGAGATAGTGTTTGGTCGAAATGAAAGAGCGTCGGGCTTTGGTCAAACACATAACTAGGTGGAAAAAATATCTTTTGGGAATTGTCGTATTGGAGTTCATTACTGATTCGGCATAATTTGGACGTCATGCACATTAAGAAAAATGTGTTTGATAATATTTTTAACATTTTGATGGATATTTCCAGAAAAACTAAAGATAATGTCAAGGTCCGACATGATCTAAAAATACTTTGTAAGAGGCCAGAGTTGGAGTTACAAAAGGCCATCAGACAATATCTGAAGCCGAAGGCCCCGTATGTGTTAAATAAACAACATATGAAAAATATTTGTCAATAGATAAAAAAAACTCAGATTACCCGATGGATATGCCTCACACTTATCTCAATGTGTGAATGTCACTGATTGCAAAATATCAAAAATTACGGAATCATGATTTCCCTACTTGGATCCAGGCTTACAACAAAGATCACATAGCAGAAATAGATGAAAAAATATTTGAGTTTGTTAGTGGACTGTCGCGACTAGTGTCGTGTTATAGCATTTTTTTTAATCGGTATAAATTTCACACAGTTGAGTATGCATTTACAAAGAAGACGATGAATACTGGGGTGTGCGTGAAAGGGACAACATTTGTTGAATGTGATATGAATTTTTATGGACTGTTGGAAGAAATGATAGAATTGCACTACTTTGGCTTGAAATTAGTTATCTTATTTAAATGTTATTAATTAGCTTGATACAACAGATAGGTGCATGAAAGTTCATCCGAAATACAAAGTTTATGAGGTTAATTATAAATCGAAATTGGCAGCAAATGAGCCTTTTATATTGGCATCACAAGCCGAACAAGTATATTACGCAAAGTATCCAGCTCAAAATTAATAAAGATAGAGCATATTGGCATGTAGTCTGTAAGACTAAAGCTAGAGGAAGAATTGATCCGATGGTGAGAGAAAATAAGGCAATGCCTGATGTGATAGATGATTTCTATCAAGAAGATGATCCTCCCGCAGTAGACTGTATTATTCCAATACTCGAGGATGCGGACACAGCGTTAGTTAAATTAGAAGTTGAATATGTTGATGATGACGATCATGAAGTTGAGGAAGGTGGAGATGAAGAAGTAGAATTCGAAGACTATTACTCATATGACGAGAAATAATTGTAAAGTGTATCTTATATTAATTAAATTTTTCTTATATATATATATATGCTTATTCGACAGCTATGGTGAGTTGAGGTTATCGTCGGACGAGAGCTTCAGATTCTCCGATCGGTCAGACTCCAACATTTGTTACTGATGTTGATCCTCCTACCGCCGATCCTCATGCCACCGAGGCTAATTCATCGAGACGCATGTAGCCACACGGGCCGAACATGATTCAACCTCCACCAGCCGTGGAACAACTTAAACGTATTAGTGTGAACGGATAACAGTAATGTACTATAAATTATGAAATATATAAAATTCACTATGTCATAATATAAAATTGTACTTTATTTTTATTGTGTAGCACTACTAGAAAAATGGGCATCAGCAACGGCTGGCGCCGTTGCAATGGAGCCGTGACAGAAAATCGCGTTGCTGATAACTTAGCAACGGATCAGCAACGGTCGTTCGGGCCGTTGATAAAAATATTATCAGCAACGATTTTGCCACGGACGCAGAGCCGTTGCTGATAACATTAATAGCAACGGCCGGTGAGCTCGTAGCAACGCCGTTAGTAAAAGCCCGTTGCTAAGCCGTTGCTGTAGGTCATCAGCAACGGCTTTCGATAAACTTTTAGCAATGGCTTTCCCACGGATAGCCGTGGAAAAGCCGTTGCTGATGATGTGAACCTGGTAACGAAAAAATTTAAAATTTAAAATTTCCATTGATACATTGATACATTATCTGATACATAACTCACACACTCATACACATATTCATTCACACATCACAAATACACCAAGATATACATCAAAACAATTATATTTATATTGATAATTATCCACAATAGTATAAAAACTATTCAAATGCAAAATTGAAGTATCAATATCCAAACAAAATAAATTAAACAAGTCCAATATCTCAGTAACAAAGTCAATATAAAAAATCTCACGATGACGATGGAGGATGACCTAGATCATATGACGGGGTCTGGAGTGCTTGAGTGTACACTACAACACATCGTTGGAATTCTGACGGCCAATTATAAAGAAATTTTGACGTCGGAGGAAGTAAATATTTGTATTCTGACGGTAGTGAATTCGTCGAAAACGCGTGTCAAATAACCTCCGCTTAAATTTAAATATTGACGTCTATGCAGGCGTCAATATTTACATTTCGACGACGCGTACGGTCGAAACGAGACGTCAGTATTCAAAACGAGTCGTTATGCTTAGCATATTGACGTCTATACAGGCGTCAATATGCTTAGAATATTGACGCCTCCGCAGGCGTCAATATAGCGTTTTCTTGTTTTTTTAAAATAAATTTTACTCGTAATAAATAATTAATATATTAATTAGCTAATTAATTTAAAATTAATCAAATTAGCATCAAAATTCATAATTTTATTTAATTGGAACAGTAATACAAAATTGGATTAAAACAATACTGTGTAATTTTATTTACAAATAAAATTAAATAATTTAATATTCATCGTCCATTTCCTCCTGCTCCTCCTCGTCTTCTTGTTCTTCCTCGTCGTCTTCTCTATACGGATCAACATCTCTATCTATACATTTATATCAATTATAAGCATATAAATTTAAATATTATTAATTAAAATATTCAGTATGACAATATATAAATTACTTACAGTTTAAAAATGGATCTTTACTTGTACCTTCTCCGAGATTAGCCGGCGGTATTTCATGAGGAAGACTTTCAGGAACATATAATCGATCCTGTTAAAAAATATATTTAATTAATTACAATGCTAAAAATATCAACTACAAATAAATTAAATAAATACATACATAATCAATTGGCGAGGAAAACATATTAGCTTGATTAATAATTGGATTTAGTCCCTGTGACGATGAATTATTAAATTGTTGTTGAAACCACATCTGCTCCATTCTGTTCAGTCTTTGCTGAACCTCCCTCATCTCAGCATCATGTTTTTGCTGCACTTCTTTCATTACAGCCTCTTGTTGCCGTCGAAGCTCGTCATATGTTGCATCGTGGGATAATGCAACAAAAGATTGTCGATGATGTTCATAAAATTGACAAGATATAGTCATAAAAGATATAGTCATATAGGTGGGTTGGTCCTATCCCATTCAGCAACACATTATTAATATCACACTTATAATCTCATTTAATCACAACAAGTCACTGAAAATTTCGGCAGCATCTCTTTTTAGTTCTCCAAGTACGCAAAACTTCTGAAGCGTAGCGGAGAACAAAAGAGATGCAACCGATATTCCATTGACATGTGTGATCAAATGAAATTAAATTTGCGATATTAATAATTGTGTTACTAAACTGTCCAATAAGGGATAATTCGAGATTTATTATTTGAAAAATATAAATTTTATTGATATTATTTAGTAAAATATTAAGTAGAATACGCAATCCTCCATATCGAAATATGTATTCAACTTAATATTACAACTAAATTTTATCAATAAAATTTATAAAATCAATAAATATTTCTCGAACGGGTCTAAGCTCTGAGTACAAAATTATAAAAATATCAAATTGAGAAGTTTAAATAAAAAGTTCATTATTGGTAGCAAGAAATTTAGTCCATCAAGACAAGATTAATAAATTCTAAATTTAATTATTCTAATTAATTATACTCTAATATAAGTTTAAATAATAATAATATTAATATTAATTAGTAATATATTTAATAATAATAATATAGATATTTATAATAATAATAATAATAATAATAATATTAATTAGTAATAATAATTAAATAATATTAATAATAATAATATAGTATTTATAATAATAATATTAATAATATAGTATTAATGTCAATAATATTAATTCAGTTATAATAATAATAATAATAATAAATAATATAGTAATAATAATAATAATATAATATTTATAATAATAAGAGTAATAATAATAATAATTAAATAATAATAATATTTATAATAATAATAATATAGAAATAATAATAATAATAATAATTCAGTTATAATAATAATAATAATAACAGTAATAA
This sequence comes from Canna indica, assembly GCA_034359265.1. Taxonomy (NCBI): domain Eukaryota; kingdom Viridiplantae; phylum Streptophyta; class Magnoliopsida; order Zingiberales; family Cannaceae; genus Canna; species Canna indica. The sequence continues at coordinate 71,367,409 of CP136897.1, forward strand.
TAATTCAGTTATAATAATAATAATAATAATATAGTATTTATAATAATAACAGTAATAATAATAATAATAATTAAATAATAATAATATTTATAATAATAATAATATAGTAATAATAACAATAATAATAATAATAATTCAGTTATAATAATAATAATAACAGTAATAATAATAAAAATAAAAATTTGTAATAATAACAGTAATTATAATTATAATAATTAAATAATAATAATAATAATATAGTACTTATAATAATAATATTTAATTAGTGATAATAATAACAGTAATAATAATAATATAGTAATAATAATAATAATAATAATAATAATAATAATAATAATAATAATAATAATAATAATAATAATAATAATAATAATTCAGTTATAATAATAATAATAATAATAATAACAGTAATAATAATTCAGTTATAATAATAAAAATAATATAGTATTTATAATAAGAACAGTAATAATAATAATAATAATAATTTATAATAATAACAGTAATTATAATAATAATAATTAAATAATAATAATATAGTATTTATAATAATAATATTAATTAGTGATAATAATAACAGTAATAATAATAATATAGTAATAATAATAATTCAGTTACAATAATAATAATAAAAATAACAGTAATAATAATATTATTATTAATTAATGATAATAATTAAATAATAATAATAATAATATAGTATTAATAATATTATTATTAATTCAGTTATAATAATAATAATATAGTATTTATTAATTCGTAATAATAATTAAATAATAATAATTATTATTAAAAATAAATAAATAATAATAATAATAATAATAATAATAATAATAATAATAATAATAATTAATTCGATTATAAGAATAAATTTGTATTTATAATAATAATAAATAATAATATAATATAATATTTATTATAATTTAACAGTTAAAGCATAATTTAAATACTATATTTAAAGCATAAATTAAATCATAATTTAAAATATATTGTTAAAGCATAAATTTAACAGTTAAAGCATAATTGTTAAAGCATAATCGTAATTAGCAGTATTAAATCATAATTTAAAATATAAAGCATAATTTATACTAAAGATAGGAAATCATAGTTAAAAAAATTTTGATATTAAATCTAAACATTTATACTGGATGTTAAATCATAGATAAAGAAGAAAAAACATGCAGTTAAAAAAAATCTAAACATTTGATATTAAATCTAAAGATATATATGCAGGTAAAATTTATACTAACTTGCATATACTGGATGTCGGGCTAATTCGACGGAATAAGAGCCGGATCTCGGGCTGGTTCGACGAGAAAAAACTAAAGCAGGCGGTTGCTTCGTCGAGATGAAGAGGAAAGAAAAAAATTAACTACGGATTCGTCGAGATGAAGAAGAAGAAAAAAAAAAAAAAGAAGAAGAAAGAAAGAAATCACCTGCTAGCAGCGGCTGCTGATTCGACGACGGAAGAAATCGGACAAAGAAGGAGCGGCAGCGACGAGACGAAGAAGGAGCAGCGGCGACGAGACGAAGAAGGAGCGGCAGCGACGAGACGAACAAGGAGGAAGAAGATGAAATTGGCGGGAGGAAGAAATTTACGGGATAAATATGAAATTTATAGGCGGAATTTATTATTAAAAAATTATAAAAAATTGTAGCAGCAGATAAAAAAATTATATATATATATATATATATATATATATATATATAATTTCGTACGATTCTGCAGCTGAAAAGAAATTTCAGCTGCTTACTGTACGATTCGTACGCTCACAGGTTGAAATTTTCAACCCGTGATGCAGGCTTCGACGACCGCGCGGGAAATTTCACATTTCGACGCCTGATGCGTCGAAAGATTGGCGTCGAAATGCTGAATATTTCGACGCCTTTCCATCGAAAATCTGGCGTCGAAATATTTCGACGCTACCTTTTCGGCGGAAAAAATGCCATTTTATCGGCGGCAAAAATGTTTCCTTTTTACGTATCAACGTCTAATATAGACGTCGATATTTTTAGACTTTTTCTCATCCGTTCTTAAATATTTCGACGCTTCTTCGGACGTCAAAAATTAAACGTCGTTATTTCGAAATTTTCTTGTTGTGGTACACCGGCGTGGACTGACTCGAGGACGATGGATGAGATGATGCCGAAGAGATGCCTGCTTCGGGATGACCTCACATGTTGCGTAGCATAGCATGCATCTCCACCATCATCTGACTCTGACGTGCGACCGTCTCCTCTAGAGTCCTTATTCTGCTACTATGATCATAACTGGATCTGGAGGTGGATGGCCGCTCACCAGCGACCGGAGGGGTCGGTGCCCCAAGTGGCCCTAGTACGGCTCGCGCATGACCACTATCTGCAAAGCTATATACGCGGCCATGGTCCCAACCACCTGCGGTCTCGACCCACGTTGCTGCGTCAAAGTCCTCAGGGGTGCCCCCGCGCTGCACCACCGTCTGACTGTAGGTCTCCTACTCGAGTTTGATTTTTTGTTTAATATTTATCATAAAACTTAAATTATATATATATAATGAATAATTTAAACAAATATATAGTTACCATAATGTATGCAGCGCGGTTGTCGATGTACTCCCCCGTCTCATGTGCTCGACGATGAATCCGCTCAAACACCGCCATCGGGGAGGGTCGCTGGACAGTCCCGTCATCCGACACCGTCATCTACATTTACAAAACAAATACATTAATTAGTACACATAGTAACAAATAAAATATATAATTAAAAGGTATACTTACCATACGGTTCGCGTGCACTGCAAATGCAACAGAGCCGCCGGTGTGATGCGCTGCTCCCCCCGACATGCGATTTTTAGCCGCATTTCGAGAAACCTTCTGCCATCGATCCGTCGACCACATTCCCACGAGCTGGTCCCATATATCCGGAGTAATCCAATCGGGGTCGTATCCCCGAGTCTCCGCGATGTTAGTAGTCCCAGCTCGTGCCATCGCCCGGGATCGGGCCTGACCCAGCTGCCCGTTGTATCTTGCCCGGGAAATAGTCTCCCAGGCAGCGTAAATGAAGGGTCTTTGGTGTTCAACCCATGTATAGCGAGCCTGCAGAATAATAATATCAGTACCAATATTAATCATCATGCATGTAAAAAAAAATACGTGCCTCAAACTCGCGCTATAACATGTCGACGTGCTCGCTAGGCACGTGAGACCACGTAGGCCATGCCCCGTGCATGTATCGTCGAATAGTAGAAGAAATGCTCCTCGGCACTTTTTCTTGCTCGAACCTGCACAACAAAAATAAATTTTAATATTATATTATGATATAATAAATTTGTAATGATTTATAATTCATGATATATTATCACTCCTCAGTCACGCTAATAAATCTACGTGACTCTGTGGCTGGTGGAGGCTGCCACCTGTTCGGCTCGCGTGGCCGCCTGCGTCTGTGTTACGCCCCGCCTAGGTTTATCCCTATATAAGGGACCTCACCTAGGAGAAACGCAACTAGCAACAGAACAACCAACAATTTAAAGACTGAATTTAAATTTACAACCAGATTCAAATCGAATATCCAACCAGACAACAATAAAAGTCCAACAGTCCATAAGAGAACAATACATTCTAGAGTCTAGCTAAAAATGCAAAATTCAACTAGTAAACTAGGAACTAAATGCCGTGCGGAAGACGTCTCCTCCTCCTCCAAAACTCTAGCTACCCCAGGAGATAAAACCGTCATACCTGAGGATCTGAGGCAAAAACAACAAACATCAGCAGAAGGCTGAGTAGGATTTCAACAAGATGCTATGATGCCATGTGTAAAACGGAAGATATGATTCAACCATCTACTCGATGCACCTAAACCAATCGACTATGTCAGCTATGTCAACTATCAACTATATGAGTATGCGTTATAAACTCAATCAAGAGCGTAGTGGACATTGGATTTCCCCCGCACTCTCGCACCTCGAGAGTGGCACCTCAAGCCCGCTCCAGCTAGAGATGCGACTATCCAACCTGATAGTCCGCCGACGTCTAACACCTCGACGCCGATCACACAACCCGTGTGATAAATAGGTGATCACCGGTGTCACTTGCCCTACACCCCGGGCAATATATCAACGTGTCCAGGGCTATCGCCCAATAGTAGATCAACTATGCATATGTCAACAACTCATCTACTACAACTCAACTAATATAATGCTAGTAGTCATGTCATCATGTATGCATTAAGTAAATAAACAACAGCATAAGACATGCAATGTCTAAACTAGCATCCTCAACTAATATGCATATAACAACATCATGCTGGCAACATGTATCAACAAATTATGCATAAGAGATTCAACAACAGTAGATATCAACTTTCAATGGAATAGAACAACAAGATATATTTCGACATAGGGTAACAACCGATCTAGGATGAGATTCACCTTGACAACAATTACAACAACAGAACAACTCGGGTAGAAACCGGGAAAACCGATAAAATAATATTATCCGACCCGACCCGCAAAACGAGGCAATAAAAGCATACTGTTTTCAACATCCGAAAGCCAAACGACAAAACTGACTCCACCAATGGATTCGGGGCAACGAGTAGGTCCAATTTCATATGTGATATGATTATTTTGACCCACTATAAAGCCTCAAATTAATTATTTAAGAATAAAGAAATATCTTAAATGACTACTCAATATATCGCTGTTACAGACTTTTATAACAGTGCTATAACTCCTCAATGCTGCTACAACACCACAAGTCAACTTATAACCGTGTTATACACTTATAATAAAAACCCCATTGATATATAATATATCACACTGCTATCTGAATATAACACCCGATATATATATAAAAGTAACACTGCTACAAACCTAATGAATAAAACAATGATACCACCGTTATAACAGACAACCCATTCATCTCCTTCGCCCGACTGCCTTCCTTCGCCCGCTACCACCGCCGCCGACTTGATCCGATCGGCCGCCAAGATGGGGACGTCCTCGCCGCCGATCGCTCGCCACCGATCGGCGGTGGTGATCCGACGACCGATCGCCTCGCCGCCCCTACAACCAGAGGCGACAAGAGCAGGGGAGTGGCGGTCCCGGATCTGGGCGATCGCGCCCCCCATTCACTACCCTGCTGTCGACGCGACCTGCTGGAGACGACGCCGACGCCATCGCTGGCCGGCGGTGGTGATCCTCCGACCAGCCGTCTTCATCCGCCATCTCCGACCAACGACGAGAAGACTGCGCCATCGCCACCCGCTGACAGGAACCTCGCCGATCGACACCACCCGGACGCCGCCACCTCCATTTCAATTAAGTGACGACGTCGGGGATTAGGGGCGGCGAATCTCGAATGCGGGCGATTTCGCCCTTCGCGCTACCACCAGGCAACACCACGCCCGACGGTGGCGTCTCTCCAGGCGGCGACATCGCTCGACGACGATGCCCCATTTGGTGGTGTCAATGCGCGTGGCTACGGCAGCGCCACCGACGCCGGGCGGCCAAACCCACACTCAAACAATACCGCTGACAGGGTCTCGATTCCGCACTGTCCCGATTGGCAGCGCGGATCCGATCCACCACTCGACGGGGACGACGACGAAAAGATCCGATCCAAGAATCAAATTGAACGACGACGAAAACCACAATGTTTGGCGACAGCATTTCAAATTCAGAAATCACAATCGGAAGAAGACATCGAAGAACCGAACAACAAAAGACTTCAGATCAAAGAATCGACAGTCTATCTACCAATCTCATCCAAAGATAACTGTTACCCTACACGAAAAGACAAGGGAGAAAGGTTAGAATCCTACCAGTAAACTCCTCCAACTCCGATTCACCGGAGATCTTTTCGTCGCCGGCGCCTCCAACTCCTCCGACGATCGCTGCTGCTGCTACAGGAACCGAGAGAGAGAAAAGAAGAATTAGAGAGGTTTAGGGCTCGGTTATATAGGGTTTGCATTTTTGCAACCCACCCCCTCTAAGAAAAATATTCACAAAGAGATCCAAAAATATTAAGGCATAACAGTCTGGATGTACTAGCCTCGGCAGTATCATCGGCATGAGGATCAGCAACAGGAGGATCAGCAGCATGAGTAAGTGTAGGAGTCTCACTGATCGAAAACTCCGAAGCTCTCCTGCGACGATAACCACGACCAGATATATCTGTCGAATAGACATATAATCAGATTATTGTATAAATAGTAGAGATATATTTAATAAAATATATACTTTACAATTATTCCTCATCATCTGAATAATAGTCTTTAAATTCTTCCTCTTCTTCCTCTTCTTCATCTTCTTCATCTTCAGCTTCCTCAATTTCATGATCGTCATCATCAGCATATTCAACTTCTAATTGAATTGATGTTGTGTCTGCATCCTCGATTATTGGAATAATACGATCTACAACAGGAGGATCATCTTCTTGATAGAAACCATGTATCATATCAGGTATCAGCTCATTTTCTCCTACTATCAGATCAATTTTTTCTCTACCTTTTGTCTTACAGACTACACGCCAATCTGCTCTATCTTTATTTCGAGCCGGATACTTCGCGTAATATACTTGTTCGGCTTGTGATGCCAATATAAAAGGCTCATTTGCTGCCAATTTAGATTTACAATTAATCTCAACAAGTTTGTATTTTGGATGAACTTTCATGCCCCTTTCTGTTGTATCGAACCAATGACATCTAAATAGAATAACTGATTTCAAGCCGAAGTAGTGCAACTCTATCACTTATTACACCAGTCCATAAAAATCGATATCACATTCAACATAGGTTGTCCCTTTCACACAGACCCCAGCATTCATCGTCTTCTTTGTAAATGCATATTCAACCGTGTGAAATTTATACCCATTAACAAAATATCCGCTATAGCACAACACAAGTCGCGACGGTCCACTAACAAACTCAAATATTCTTTTATCTATTTCAGCTATGTGATCTTTGCACTAAGTACTTATTTTAACCTCTAACTTCATTCTAAATTTCAGCAGCATCTCTCTACAGTTCTCCGAATACGCATATCATCTGGGCGCGTATCGGAGAACAAGAGAGATGTTGCCGAAATTTAGAATAATTAGTTAACAGTTAAAATAAAAATGTAAGTGCAGTACAAATAACTATATTCCTAAATTGTCCAATCAGAGACAATTCAAGAATTGTACCTCGTATAAAAGATCGTCTACTTCTTTTATACGAACATACAATCCCCAAACGGATCTAAGGTTTTGCTAAATCATATCTGACTCGTCGATGCGTACGTGAAATATATCAACTCGTCGGATGGATGATTATTTTTTAAATGTTTCGAGGCAGTTCGAGTCCATATTGGATAATTCCGACACGAGTCCAAATTAGACGATTCTGGCAGGAGTCCGAAGTGGACGATTCCGGCGCGCGTCCGAAGTGGACGATTTCGGCGCGCGTCCGAAGTGGACGATTCCGGCACAATACCGAAGAGGACAATTCCGAAATTAATCTAAACCCTAAAAATTAATCTAACAAATTAAATAATTAATCTAATTAATTAACAAACAAATAAATAATAATTAATCTACTATTTCCGGCGCCGACGTACAGTGTCCGGACAGTGTGTTCGGACACTATACAAGATCCGGCGGCGGTCATCGGCTGACCGCCGCTGATTGAAACCCTAAAAATAGGGTTTCGGTCGGATTTCCCGCCGGCCGCAACGGGAAGAGACGGCCGGGCGGCGATGAATACCTGAAATCGGCGATCGAGGACGAACGGCGGCGTCGGCATCGGCAGCTCGGCGTCCTCGGCGTCGGCAGCGGCGGCGAGAGGAAGAAGGGTCGGGCGCGATCTGCGACCTATATAAATTTATCATGTAATACCCCGGTTTAGTCCCACATCGGGAGTATGTTGGATGTGGTGTTGACTTATAAGGCTTGATGGGTGTGCTACTATCAACTTAAGCTTAAGCATTTTAATGAGGCCAATAGGTTGGCCCATGAAGTTGAGTTAGTTATCCCATCAAGCGGATTGTAACAAATGGTATCAGAGCTGGACCTAGTCTTAGGCATGGTGAGGGAGCCTATGTGAGAAAGGGCTGCCCGGGTGATGGGGTAGAGCCGCTACTAGGCTAGGCCTCACATGCTGCCGACTTGGGTGTGATTCTGGGCTATGTGTTAGACTCGAGTTGAGTCTTGACGATGACGTCAAGACATAAGTGGGGGAGATTGTAATACCCCGGTTTAGTCCCACATCGGGAGTATGTTGGATGTGGTGTTGGCTTATAAGGCTTGATGGGTGTGCTACTATCAACTTAAGCTTAAGCATTTTAATGAGGCCAATAGGTTGGCCCATGAAGTTGAGTTAGTTATCCCATCAAGCGGGTTGTAACATATCAGCAATGGCTCACTCGCCCGTTAGAAAGCCGTTGCTAATAAGTTATCATCAGCAACGGCTCACTTGTCCGTTAGAAAGCCGTTGCTAATAAGTTATCATCAGCAATGGCTCACTTGTCCGTTAGAAAGCCGTTGCTGATAATTAAAATCATCAACAACGGCTCACATGTCCGTTAGAAAGCCGTTGCTAATACAACATATCTGCAACGGCTTGAGCGGCCGTAAGAATGTCGTTGCAAATAGCAACGGCTTGAGCGACCGTTGCTGATAGCCGTTGCTGAAGACTCAATTTCTATTAGTGTAGGTTCGAGCAGGAGAATGTCCCCAGCGACGATGGTGATGGATGACGGGACTGTCCAGCGACCCTCCCCGATGGAGGTGTTTGAGCGGACTCACCGCCGAGGACACGAGGGTGGGGGAGTACATCGACACCCACGCTGCAGTCATCATGGTAAGTATATTTGTTTCAATTATGCATTATTTATTTATAATTTAAGTTTTAGGAAAAATATGAAATAAAAACCAAACTTGTGTAGGAGAACTACACTCGGTGGCGCAGCGCGAGGGCACCCCCGAGGACTTTGACGCGAAAGCGTGGGTCGAGGCTGCAAGTGGCTAGGACCACGACCACGTCTATGACTTTGTAGACAGTGGCCATGCGGGAGCCGTGCTCGGGCCACTTTGGGCACCGAGATATATATATATATATATATATATATATATATATACATACACATACATATGTGTATATATAATATAATTATATGCTTATTTGACAACTATGGCGAGTCGAGGTTATCGCCGGACGAGAGCTTTAGAGTCTTCGATCGGTTAGACTCCAGCATTTGCTACTGCTATTGATCCTCCTACCTTCGATCCTCATGCCGCCGAGGCTAATTCATCGAGACGCATGCAGCCACACGGGCCGAACATGATTCAGCCTCCACTAGTCGCGGAACAACGTAAACTTATTAGTGTGAACGGATAGCGGTAATGTACTATGAATTATGAATTATATATAATTCACTATGTCATAATATAAAATTGTACCATATTTTTATTGTGCAGATTCGAGCAGGAGGATGTCCCCAGGACTATATCGGGGACAATCCGTTGAAACATGCATGGGGCATGGCCCACCTGGTATCATGTTCCCCGTGAGCACATGGACATGCTTCGCTGTGAGTTTGAGGTACATATTTTATATATATATATATGATAATTAATATTGGTACTAACATTATTGTTTTGTAGGTTCGCTATACATGGCTAGAGGACCAGAGACCATTCATTTATAATGCGTGGGAGGCCATTTTTAGACAGATGTACAACTGTGAGCTGGGGCCACAAACATAGTGGAGACTCGGGAAGACGGCCCCGATTGAATTACTCCTGATATATGAGATCAACTCGTGACTATATAGTCCACAGAGCGGTGGCAGGAGGTATCTAGGACTGCGGCTAGAAACCACATGTCCAGGGGAGGAGCACGTCACACTGGCGGCTCCATTTCATTTATAGTGCACGCGAGACGCATGGTAAGTATTATACCTTATTTTGAATTATATGTTTTATTTGTTACTATGCGTACTAATTAATGTATTTATTTTGTAAATATAGACGATAGTGATGGATGACGGGACTGTCCATCGACCCTTCCCGATGGAGGTGTTTGAGCGAACTCATCGTTGAGGACATGAGGGCGGGGGAGTACATCGACACCCACGCTGCAGTCATCATGGTAAGTATATTTGTTTCAATTATGCATTATTTATTTATAATTTAAGTTTTAGGAAAAATATGAAACAAAAAACCAAACTTGTGTAGGAGAACTACACTCGGTGACGCAGCGCGGGGGCACCCCCGAGGACTTTGATGCGAGAGGGTGGGTCGAGGCTGCAGGTGGCTAGGACCACGACTGCATCTATGGCTTTGCAGACAGTGGCCATGCGGGAATTATGCTCGGGTCACTTTGGGCACCGACCCCTTCGGCAGCCGATGAGCAGCCCTCCACCTTTACGACTAATGATCAGAGCAGAAGGACAATATCACTAGAGGAGATGGTCGCAAAGATACATGCTATGCTACGCCACATCTCAGCTCATACCAAAGTAGACATCCCTTCGACATCAGATCCATCGTCATCGACTCAGTCCATGCCGGTGTACACTCAAACACTCCAGACGCTGTTGTATAATCCCACCCTTCCTCCACCGTCATAGTGAGATTGTATTATTTTATGACTTGATTGACTTGGATATTGACTTGTTACTTGGATACTTGGTGATACTTGTTACTTGATTGACTTGTTTGGATATTGATTTGTATAGTGTTGATACGATAGTTTTGATTTTGTATTTTTTTTATACGATTGTGGATAATTATAATTATAAATATAATTATTTTAATGTATATCTGGGTGTATCTGTGGTGCGTATGTGAATGTATATGTGTATGTGAATGGATGTGTGTATGAGTGTGTAAGTTATGTATCATGTTATAAATGTATTAATAGAAATTTCTAATTTTAAAATTTTTCAGTTACAGATTGACATCATCAGCAACGGCTTTCCCACGACCATCTGTGTGAAAGTCGTTGCTGAAAGTGTATCGTATTTACTGAGCCGCAACCTCAAAGCTGTTGCTGATGAACTACAACAACAGCGTAGCAATAGCCTTCCAGCAACGATGTTACCACGGCTTGTCGACCGTTGCTGATGTCAATATCTGCAACAATCTAGTGGTCGTTGCGGAACCGTTGCTGATAAAAATATTAGCAACAGGAGCGCAACGTTGCCGATAAGGATATCAACAACGGATGTGTCGCGTTACGTAACCGTTGATGATAATATTATTAGCAACGATCATTCCGACCTTTGCTGATTCGTTGTTAAGTTATCAACGACACGATCTTCTGTCACGACAACGTTGCAACGGGCGGGGCCGTTGCTGATGGTCTTCAGCAACCGCTTAACAACGGATCTGGTCATTGCTGATGCTCTTATGACCTAGAAAATTATAGGGACCTTATTGTAAATATATTTATTGGAGAGATCTTTTTGCAAAGTGCCTAATGGAATTTATTAAGCCCTAATCTAATATTTAATTTCTCTCTCTCTCGATTGTTGTAGCAGCGGTGGAGGAGAGAGACGTGTGGCGGCGGCAGTGAGAAGACTCTGGTGAAGATCGGAGTTTGGAGGAGTATTGAGGTAGGAGTCTTTATCTTCTCTTCGTTGTTTTTCGTGTTCCTATTCCTTTGTTCATCGGCGGCAACTAGAGGTTCGAGGATGCATTGACCGGCGGAACGGTTGGGGTGGAGATTATTGGAGGCGGGTCGAAGGCGTCTGCACCGATGCATGCGACGCTGGGCCCGGAGTGGCGGCCACGCTGTTGTCACGCCGTGGCAGCAGACAACAACCGCTGTTGTAGGGGAGGCCGTCGCGGCCTCTCAATCGTGAGCCGGTGCCCACCAATGTTGGGGGAGAGGCCGATGAGACCGGTGAGGATGGTCGTCGGCGGCCGGGAGGGCCGCCCGGCGTGGATCGGAGAGAGGAGCGGGGGCTGAGCAGTGGGGGATGAGTGAGGGAGACGAGTGAGAGGGAGAGATTTAGATGTTTAATAAATAGATTAATTAAAGAAGAGAGTTGTATCACGTGAAATGAGATTGATTTGTAGATTATTATGATATTTTTGTAGTTGATCATAGAGTCGTCAGATCGAGTCAAGGTGAATTCTAAAGTTATAGATTTTCGCATTCTGAACGCGATGATGGTGTCGGATTTTTGATCAAAGGTCGTCTGGTATGTCTTTTCTATTTTTCAATATTATTTAGTAGTTTAATATGATTAATTCAGTTTTATATAGTAATTAAATAATGTAGAATAGTTGAATTCTTTATCGATTAGTGATATAGAGTATAAATAGTGGTGTTGGGTGTGAGTTGACTCATGTTGTAGCCGATGAATGTTGAATGAGTAAAACGATAATTTTACCCTTATCTCTAATTGTTTGTTTTGCTTCTGAAATCCGTTGATATCATGTTGCATTATTTTGTTGAACATGTCGTGTTGATAATTGCATGAGTCTGATTTAGTTGTTATTCATTGATGGTTATTTGAGCATGATATTATGGTAGACATGGTGCACGTTGTAGTATCAGCGTTGTCATAAGTTATATTTGCTAGCATGAATTATTTTGGTTGCATCTTTAGTTAATAGTTTGTTATAACATTTATTATTGTTAACATCATAGATCAGTCGTGATTGTCATGTGGTGAGATCTAGTTGTCATGTTGCATTGTTGATCTTTTATTAGGTGGAGGCTCTGGACACTGTTGATTTATTGCCCGAGGTGTAGGGCAAGTGACACCACTGATCACCTATTTACCACACAGGTGTGTGTACAGCATCAAGGTGTTAGACATCGACAGACTACCTTTTTTTGGATAGTCACATCTCTAACTAGAGCGGGCTCGAGGTGCCACTCTCGGGTGCGAGAGTGCGGGGGAAACCTAATGTCCACTACGCTCTTAATTGCTATGAGTTGCATTAGTTAATAGGTGAAAATGTGCCTTGTTGTTGACATATTGCATTCTATTGCAGAGTTGTATATTATTGCATTTGGCAATATCATCGCATCATGATTGTTGTCCTTATTGTTGATGTATTGATACTCATACTCAGCTTTTCGCTGATGTTGTTTGTTGTTGCTTCAGATTTGCAGGTATGTCGATAGTTAAAGTTGGATAGCTAGAGTCCTAGAGGAGGAGACGTCATTCGCTGCTTAGTAGTTATATTCTAGTTGTTTTATTGTACTTGTTGAACCTTATTGCTGAGAATACTTCCTTTGTTTGGTTGTCCATGTCGTTTCTTATCCGTTGGAATTATAGTAACTTTTATACTATAAGTTGTTTATGAATGTTTGATTGTGTTGGATTGATTGTCGATTGCATGCGCTTCTCCTTGGCGGTATTTTTTATTTAGAGACGAACCTAGACGGGATGTAACATGTGCTTATTATTTTAGTAGTATTCTCCAATTTTCTGATTACAGTATTCATATATCTTGCATGCTAGTCATTGAATATATATAGCTTCATTTTTTGAAAAAAAAAATTGGAGTTTTTTCTAATATTTTATTTTCTAAATAATAATATATATAAAAGCTTACCAAAGTCATGGCACCATTAATTATATATAGAGCTTTAAGACATGTCCAATGAAGCATTCCCATGATAACAAATGAGTCCTCCAAAAGCACAGCACAATTAGTTGATGCAGCATCCTAGTCTCATTCGGGGAGACACTCATCACTTTTTCCTGCGTGCATTCCATCCCACTTTCACAAGTGCATCTTCTTTCTTCAACAATGTGCTTATATAATTAATTCCCCCACCAAAAATGAAGTTAAGAAACTTTATGCGAGTACACACGGGTCATTCCTTTTTACATGTGCTCATTAATTAATTAAACTATATACAGGGGAGTTGGCAAGTTTTAGTGGATAACTATCCTGACTGGTCTCGCTTGAGATCAAAGACGTTGCAAACTTTTGATTGGGTGCGGCTCGGGCGCGATGTATGCAAAGAGACTCTGACGCTCATATATTTGTTTAAAAATTTGATTAATAAGGCAGATGTTTAATGAAAGATATTCAATGATGATTTTTTTAAAATCATTATGGGAATATACCTTGAATGAATAAATTATCTAATTTTTCCTCTTTAATTGTGTTATCGTTATGATTGGATCTTCGAATATAGGTGAAAGACGAAAGTGCCCTTGGGATGATCGGGTGGAGCCCTCGAGCCATGCTTTGGCTGGCCCAATTAATTAAGCACGGCTTGAACAACGAAGTCGAGCTACGCCTCATGAACAACAAATAGTCTGGTCCACAGCCCTCGAGCTTGGTCGTAGTCCGAGGATTCTGTCCCGAGCTCTAGTCATGCTCCGACCTCGATCCACTCACTTGTCGAGCTTCTACTTGTGTGTCGAACTGCAATCATGTGCCGAGCTCTAGCCTTGAGCCGAACTTCTAGAGTGGGCGAGCTCACTGTATTGTGGTTCTGACGCTTCGTGGCGTTTAGGTTTTCACGCAACCACATAGTGGTTGCATGAATAAGCGTGTTTTCCACGCATATGCTTCCGTTCTTGCTTGCTTTTTTGTACATTAATTCTGGCATGGGGCAATCATGATGGGGAGATCCGGCTGTTGATTTTGAAGCGATTGAACTTCCACTATTAATGGAGCGTTCGACCAAGATTTATTATGTCGATTGGCCAGAAAATGGAGAGGCCATCGCCTAATGGGCCGGTACATTCGGGCCTAGGGAATCAGTGCAGTCCACAAAGCAACATTTAGTGGATAATTATCCCGATATATCTATACATCTAGTATATATAATTATGATCGACGTGCAGTAGGGAGAGCAGATGAGAGTAACAAAGCAAGTGCTTTTAATGGCATGCGCCCCCCCCCTCCCCCCTGAGATGAGGACACATGTATGCATGCAGCAGATGAATCCAAAGCTATCGCCATCGTTGACAGTGGAATAGAAAAGGAGTGCAGCGAGAATGCGAGATGCTCGCTTGGTTGTATTTATAATAGATTATAAGGTGAGTGCAAGTCGTCCTCTCATATCGTGGAGGATGAAAGGCACCTATCATTGCTTACTCGCTCTCGCCTCAGAATGATGGACTTAATTGCTCGCATTAAGACGAAAGCTCATGGCATTGTGCTGATTCGATGCTCGCGGTTGTTGGTGGAGGTCACATGTGGATGATGAGAGGATTCCTTTCCGGTGGTCCCTGGATTAATTAATTAGCTCGATCGATGGCTTGGAGACACATTAATTCTTCGCTTAATTATATTTTTGTCAGAGGCGATTAATTACCAGTGTACTCTATAAGCAGGAGGTGATGATCGATGATCATGCCATTGCCACTTGATTACTGTTCTCGCTTGAAGGTCGATCAGAGTTACAATTAAGTTTTCGCGTCTCATCGTTCAGCGCGGCTCCGGTAGCTAGTGATCTACAAAAATATTCTAACGCTCAAGTTAGAAAGGATTCCCGATGGTGTGTAAGAATTTGGAATGTGTCGTACGTGCTCTGTTTTATGAGACACATGTCTGGGTATGTACTCAACGAGGATGTCTCCTGGGGATATACCTTGAATATGTCAATTGTTATCCCCAAGATTGCGAATTTATTACGGTCGAATCCTTGATAATATATAAATGTAGGACCGAGTGAAGCCCCTAGGTTGGTCGAGTTATAGCTGATTCGATTTGGGTCTGATTCATGAGTTGAAATGCTTTCGATCGGGACCGATCCGAATGAGCTCAGAAAGCTATATAGTCCAGTCCAATTACCAACCGATGTGCAAACGATAACGTATGGAAATTGAGGATTCATATTTCAGTACAATTTAATTAATTACTTCATAGATAATACCAGGTTTTAATTCTTTAATCGCTCACGAGATAAACATATATATATAATATATTGTATTTAAATATTTAAATCTTGAATACGGAAAGTTGAATAATGATAAATTTGTAAATCTTGTGTTTATTTTGGCTTATAATAAAAAAGTCAGATATTTATGGTTTAATATTTAAATTTAAATTTATCAACTTGTTATTTTAAAAATTATAGAATAAAGTTTAAATAACTAATTTTAACATAATGTATAATGCGAAAGATTTGACAAAACATCCTCTATAAATTGAATTAAAAATTTCTATCATAAATAAATGTGAATTCATAAAATATATAAATACTACGTTGTCAATGTAATGATATATAGGCCACCTCTTGAATTAAAGATTCTTTAATTTGATAATGAGATAAATCATTTTAAATTTATTTTATTATATGCCTCTTTTATTTTGAAACAGTGTTAAATTTTAATTATTTTTCTTGAAAAAATATACTTTTTTATTCTTAGTGATTTTCTAAATTACAATTGAATATGGGTCAAATTAACTAGAGGCATGCATCTTATTTGTCAGAATAGTCGATTTATTTGAATATATAAAGAATAATTTTGCGAGTTGAAGTAGTCATCAATAGAGTATGGGTTTAATATATTCCTCCGGTTTAACTAATAGATTGAGTATGAGTTGGAGTTGGCCTAAGTTAACTGCATGTGGCAATTGATGCATAGATTAGTAAGTTTCAAATAGTTTTATATATAATTATAAATATTTTTTTTAAATGATTTTTTGATATAATCATTACAAAAAATACACAAACTTAGAAATTTACGCACAAAATACACTATAAGACATACATATAAACACATAAATAGGCACATATATAAAATACTATAACTAGGGATCAAATCATGATTCATTGATAATATACTGGAGTATTCAACATAAATATTTTTATTTGACTCATGTTGTTTTGATATCTCTGTTGCATAATTAAACCAACTTTATGCTGATGTTTCTGCCTTGGATGTGGATCACTTGACATGAGGATAATGTTATTAAGAACAAATTTATGATATGTTCTGAAAATTAAATATATGTGGGATCCGATGCTTGAAATTAATATGACTTTTAGGATGAAAATTATTAATCTAGAACAATTTGTCCACTACAGCATTTAGGTATTAGATCTCCAAGAGTGATTACAATATGTGTGGCCTTCCATCCAATGATATCAGTCATTTGTCTTTTAATTATTGTTATTATATGTGAGAGGCATTTAGGAGCTATGTGAGCAGAAAATTAATTATGAGTTGCAGTTTAAAGATTAATCTTGGTAAGGATGGAAACTTGAGAATGATTGCAAACTTTTATAGGAACTTATTCATTGTTTATGTTGGTGGGTCCGAAAAACAAGAAATGAAGTTATTTTTGCATTTCAAAGATGTTCTCCGAGTACTACCTTAATTTATATACAAATAGTGATCTATATATATTATGGTGAACTCATTTGTGCTCAAGTGCTAGTAGCATCCGAATATGTTGCCTAGATTTTGGGTTCATTTTCTAGTTATAGCATTTTGTGCGTCTTTTCCACGTCTTTATACGTCTTGTAATACGCTTTGTGCGTCTATATCGCGTTAATGCTTTGTAATGACTATGTTATAAAGTTATTTAAAAAAAGAAAAAAAAGAAAAAAGAAAATAAGTGATCTATACTATGAGAGGATATTAATGGACAATCTATCTATAATACCTAGGATTTGCCTTTCTTTCAATATAAATTAAAATTTTAAAATAATACATATTATTTTGTTATTAATTAAGCCAACCATTGGTGTATTTTTATTCCCATGTTAAACTAGATATATCTGTTCTGCCAACATCAATCTCCAAGAAGTTAGCTAGTGTCTTTACTTCTATTAAAATATTAATTACTTTAGTTGCAAAAAACTAAAAAGAGTACGCATGCTCAGGGAGGCCTATTGGTGCTCTTCTTTTCTAATCCAGCAATTGACTCCCAGTAGACATAAATTAATATATAGAGCTCATATTAACAAAGCTATATGCATGCACTCATAATAATTACAAAGTTAATTTCTTTTTAAAAAATCAATGCTGCAGTTAAATTAATTATATGTCCCTCCAAGACTTCAAATCCAAGTATATATATATATATATCCCCAATCTACCAAGTAAGAAAAGCCCCCATTTTGTATTTGTTTAGAGGGGGGAAGAAAAAGAAATCAAGAGAGGACATGCAGGCAGTATGATTTGCCAATGAGTGGATCAATAATGATTAGGTTATGTCCCTCTTTTGCTGTTTGTACTATAATTAATGCTCATTAATAAACCATTACCATCATAGATTACTCAGATTAACAAATTATATATCATTCGATAATAATAGGCACATTTCATCTCCTGTTCTTGTTGCTGCTGCTGTGCTGCATACTGCAATCAAGGAAAGAGAAAGAGGAGAAGAGAGATGAACTTGCAAGACATAGATTTCATGGTTGTCATATCTGATGAAAGAGATCACATCATTTCATCATCAACATCCACTGCTGCCTTCTCCAGGCCTTTCCTTTCGCAAATGACAAAAAATATCAACCATTTCTTTGTCAACATCAATCGCATTCACATTTCAATTTCCTCCGTCCTCTCGTATCAGCCTTGAGCCACTCTCCCGTGCATGCGCATCTCCCTGGCCACACACCTAGGGCTCCTTCGGTGACTACATAGCCCATACCACCAAACTGTTTGTGTACTTCGATCCTGACTCTCTCCAATCTCCGTGTCCTCCATCTCCATCCTTTAAATGACTGTCATCATCTGTACCTGAGACTGAGAGAGAACCCTCTCCTCCCTCTTCCGTGCATGTGAGAAGGCGAAGGTCTCTCTCAGGCGCAGTGGAGTTGACTCTGATGACGAGAACGGGGAGATGGAGCGCACGGCCGCCTTGGCTAGCGTGCGCTGCGGCCGTCCAATCCGCGCGCCCCCCGCGCTGACACCACCACCCCCATCCGCTGCTGCAGGCCCGTCGCGGTCGAGAACGATCGCCCGTTCGTTCGAGCACACCGCACACTCTTGCGGACGAACCGGAGCGACGAGATAGAGTCTGAACCGCGGGCCCCGACGCTGGGACCGTCGTTCTTTTGCTGTTCGCTGGCATGTTACGGACGCGGGATGAACCCGCCACTGAGCTGTCGGACGGCTGTGATCGAGACGTCACGTCAGTCGTGGGCGCGGCAGCGGAGGGGCCCTCTCGGCCCCGGTCTGACGCCGTGGACTCCGAGTTCGATCTCCAGCGGACGGCCGAGATCCTCTCTCGCGCGTCGCGGCCCCTCCCGGTGGGGCCCGGCGGGCAGATGGGCCCCCTCGAGATTCGCGCCCCCTTCCCTCTCCCGCGACAACCTCTGACCTCGCTGGAAATTTTCAACACGAAGAGCGAGCGAGATCCACATGCAACCCCCACTGGATTCTCCAACCCCTTCGCCTGCCGTTCCGTCTCCACGCACTCGTCCGCCACGTACCCGATCCCTTCCTGCCCAACGTAGTACGACGCAGCGTGTGGGTCCCGCACAATCCCACCCCGTAACAGGGAAGGTACAGCAGAGCGTATGCTGAGCGGGGGATGGAAAGGTCTGTCCTGAATTGTTGTCAAGTATGGGACGGATTCCATAACGTGGGAGCCACGCTGTCGCTCGAAAGTCCAAATCGAGGTGGTAATCACAAGAGCCTCGGATCCGGTGGACCACATCGAACGAGGACCAGTTAACTGAACCAATCAGCAGCTGGATCTCCTTCATCTCTAGGTTGTGATTGGTCAAGTTAAGCGGACCCGAGTGGGTGTCCTCGACCGAATCTTGTGCCCATTGCAATCATACGGATAACTATGGAGCTCAGCTTTTGTTCAGCAATGCCATCTATATTTACACGACCTTGACCAAGAGGTTCTCAGAGAAAGGATCGAATAAGAGAAATGAAGAAAGAAGAGCAATAACACATGCATTTAGAGAGGAAGAAGAATAAGGAGAGGTGTCGAAGAAGGGAATAAGAAGAGGAAGAGAAATTAGAAAGAAAGAGAAAATTAATATAACAGGAAGAGGGGTGGGGCCCGTCCACCGCCTACACGCATCCGCTATCTAACCATAGAGAGATCAAACCACAGAATCATCCTCCATCTCGTTCTCTCTCTTCCATCTCCCTTTGACTTGCCCTAACCCTAACCCACCCCCATCCTAAATGATTCCCACACCCACTTCTCTCCTTCCTCCTCCCTAAATCCACCACCTCCCCCTCTCCTGCACCACCAGGGTACTAAACAAATACCGCCCAGGAAAAATGATTCAGATGGAGCTCCTTTGCACTTTCATTTCAGCAGCTTTTGATTCCTAGAAAGTTATATTATTGGAGAAGCCAAGAAAGGAGAGACAACCCGCCGCCTTCCTTTTCCCTTTCTCTAGCTCATCTTTTTTGCGCACTCTTGCTTATTTTGTCAACCTCCCCCTCAATAATCTTTGCCGTTCCAAGTCTATATCTCCTGTTTTCTCTTCATCTGCACTGTTCCATTTCCTGTGGCTGCACACTGCTAGTTTTGTTTTTTCTTTAAGCAAGGGAGTAAAAAAAGGTGGGGAATTAGATTTAAGCAAGTCATGGATCCAATAACAGCCTCCAGTCATGGCCACCATCTCCCTCCTCCATTCCACAGCCGAGACTTCCACCCTCTCCACCACTTCCAACATCTTCAGCAGCAGCAGCAGCCTAAAATCGAGGAAGTACTCAACGGCGCTGGCGGCCTCCACCGCGGCAAGAAGCGCGACCACGACGATGGATACGATGACGCGAACGACAATTCAAACGGCGGCGACTCGAAGGAGCTCGTCCCCACCACATCCGCCGGCGGAGGGGAGGGGGAGATCATGCGCCGGCCGCGAGGCCGTCCCGCCGGCTCCAAGAACAAGCCCAAGCCGCCGATCATCATCACCCGGGACAGCGCCAACGCACTGAGGTCCCACGTGATGGAGATCGCCGGCGGGTGCGACATCGTTGAGAGCGTGACCACCTTCGCTCGCCGCCGCCAGCGCGGCGTCTGCATCCTCAGCGGCAGCGGCACCGTCGTCAACGTCACCCTGCGCCAGCCGGCCTCCGCCAGCTCAGTGGTCAACCTCCACGGCCGGTTCGAGATCCTCTCCCTCTCAGGGTCCTTCCTGCCGCCACCAGCCCCGCCAGCAGCTAGCGGGCTGTCCATCTACCTGGCTGGGGGACAGGGACAGGTCGTGGGCGGGAGCGTCGTCGGGGCGCTCATCGCGTCTGGTCCAGTGATCATAATGGCGGCGTCCTTCGGAAACGCTGCCTATGAGAGGCTCCCGCTTGAGGAGGAGGAGCCTCTCCAAGCACAGCAAGAGGGAATGGTAGGGCAGTCGCCGCCACCACCGCAGCAGCAGCAGCTGCTCGACCCCAACAATCCACTTCTCCATGGCTTGCCGCCGAACCTGCTCAACAATGTCCAATTACCAACCGACGCTTACGGCTGGGCCACCGGCACCGCGGGACGCACGCCCTACTGATCCTAATAATAACTCCACTTGCTAGTTTCTTCTTTCAGCACGCTGTGAGAGAAAGCCCGAAGGATATGATCACTGCAACAATTATCCTGCCTTCTTCTTTCTCCGGTTAATCTTCACTTGTTGTTTTCTTTGTTTTGTTATTTGGGGAAGCCTTGTACAAATCTATGAATTCTTAGAGGTTCGACTTAATTTGATGGTATATTAAACGATATAAACTGCAGCAATGGAGGAGGAATAGAATGGAAGAACCACATGCACGCTTCGCTCATCCACCATCCATTCTCATTCTTCCTCTTTTGATCTGATATAGGATGGCTGTTAATTGGATTGAACAATGTACTTGCGCTATTTCTGTCGCATTGAATTGCCTTCGGAGCATTATTGTGTTGCTGCAAAGATTTCTTGTGTACTAGTACTCAATTAATTGCGTCAGTACTTGATATCCGTTTAAGCTTGCGGCCATCAGCTCTTGCAGACTGCATGGCTTTCCTTCCGGAGAGAAGAATTAATTAGTATATGCTTTATATTCTGCCTCATTAATTTTAATCAGTAATATTTCAACTTCATCAATTTGTTCATTTTTATGCTTGATGTTATAAGTAGAATTAATTGGAACTGGAGTTGAAGTGAAGGCATTAAGTGAGGTCTGTCAAACACGTGCATCGCCCTGAAGTGTTGCTCTTTCCGAGGCAGACAGCTTTATGGGAGGCTACAACAACGACAAAGCGCAGGCGTCAAACTGCTTGTGCTTCTCATTACTTGATCAGCAAGTGCAGCGAGAAGGCGAAGAGAAAGAAGGAGATGATTTGTGGTTTCTTTTCCTTTGAGTAAACTATATATATCTAATTTTATTCACTTTTCTTTTATATGCAAATTTTGTTTTCGTAGGGTTCAGTGGAAACCTAGCTCGTTCCGGCTTCGTTTTGTTCTTGTATTTATTGTTGCATAATATTCAATATATGATATATTATATCAAAACACTCGTGTCAGGAAAAAAATGACTTACATTGAACAAGCATTATCCACCTATAGATCATTTATTTATTAATTAAAAGTAGCATTGTCTGTTAAGTACCCTAATACATTCTGGGATTCTTACTGCAATGATTGACGACAAATTATGAGAAGCTGGAATAGCAAGTACAATGTAGGGGTGTATTTTAAGAAAAAAGAATTTTTTTTTTTTGCCACCTAATCTATTTAAATTTTTTTTGCCACCGTAAGATTAGGACTTCTATTTGCCACTTAAGCAAGAGCAACATATATAAAATTATCATTTTTGATTTCGCATTTCCACCCCAAATTTAAGACAACTAGGCAATAATATCATTTTGCCGGTCCTAGATTAATATATATAGAAGGTTGACGATGGGCAAAATGATAATTCGACTTGAAAATCTCACTCGGCCAATGAGTGAGATGCCAACTAGGACATTTGTTTGGCACATCGTCGTTAACATGACATGTCAATATTTTTTTGTTAAAATTAACGAGTCATGCCAAACGTGATAATATATAAAAAGTTTGTGAATTTTCATGCTAACAAAAATACTTCGGGTAAAAGAGAGAGAGTCAAAGTTCGTATTTTTTGACTATTTACTCTAATGTATATCATGGTGATTTCATCAAAGACTTTTCTTTGCAAGATGTAGCTTTGTCTATTAAGTCCTCGGGCTCTAGTAAGAGTCTTAAGATTTATTAGAACATATTGTACTCTTTTTTCTCATAAACTTTGTACTTTATAGTATTTCTTACATACACTACAAATATATGCCTCTATAAGTCAATTATATGACTTTAAAAGTTTTAAAGTCTGATCAATTAATTGGCCATATTGTTGTTATTTCTATAGATCTTTATATGCTAATTCGAAATAAAATTTGTGTTTATTAGGTTTTTATATGCGACAATTTATAAATAAAAATCTCATTTGTGTTGTAGTGATAATTCTTAAGGTCTATCATATATGACAAATTAAATCTTATTTAAATGACATTGTTTCTAAATTAAAAACCAATTGACTTTTATTTTTGGTAGATCCATTCATGATAATATTTTTATTGCTTATATAAGAAAGGGATAATATACTAAAAAATCACAAAGATTTGCAGAAATTTTACGTTCTACATGCGTTTTCAAATTTCGTCTGTAAACGCACAATCTTTACTTCCATTTATGCCATCTACCAAATCATCACGCGTCATCTCAACTTAGCTGACGTGGAGGTAAACGACGCTTGAGAGGCTTGACAGCGTCATACGTGGCAGGCGGCCCCACTTCTCTCTCTCTCTCTCTCTCTCTCTCTCTCTCTCTCTCTCTCTCTCTCTCCAACAGCTACCATTTTTTTTCATTTCTTCTTCTCCTCCTCCTCCTCCCGCCACTCATCTGTCCTTTGCTAGGTGACGAGTGGGTGGCGCGACACTACGCGGCGAGCTACGAGCGACGAGTGGGTACCGCACATAGGCTCCCTGGGCGACGCCCACTGGAGCTCCACCCCGGCGCGCTGCCCCCACTCCGCCACCGACGTCCCCTCGGGGTTGAGGTTGACGAAGCTCTAGTAGGCGCTACAATCACTCTGTTTGAGCCGGATGGAGTAGGAGGTGTTGGAAACTTTGGCGACGAAGGTGCAGCATATGGGGAGCGGGCGACATGATGTGATACCAAGGATGCGCTTCTTTATAAGGGTTGCATGATGCGATACTGAGGATGTCGACGTTGTTGCAGGCTGCGTTGGTGGGGTTCGATCACGCGGGGGTCGGACTGGTGCTCGTAGCTGATGACGATGGTGACCGTGACGTACAAGAAGAGCATGGTGGCGATGAACTCGACTATGACGGCGCGGTATAGCGACCACTGGCCTGGCTCATCCCCGTCGATGAAGGGTGCCGTCGGCGGGTCTGTGTAGTCCTTCACCGAGTACTCGCCGCCTACCTCCACGTCCTTCCCCATGAATACGTACGGTCGATTAGTCTTGAGAGAAGACTATAGAGATTAGTGTAGTGCTTTGAAGTGGGGAGAGAAGACTAAAGAATGGAGTTTGGTTGCACTAGGATGAGATGAGTCGTCATTTGCCGCCCCACACCGACTATTGCCTCATCAATAGCATCTTGCTCGATTAAGAGGCCTCAAGCTGGTCACCAAGAAGCCCGCCTCGTGGGTGAACAGAGGCCACAAGTTGTTTGTTTGGTGGGTGAACAGAGGCCAGCGCACCACAAGCACACCAAACAAGGTGGGTGAAGGACTACACGGACTCGCCGTCGGTGCCCCTCATCGACGGGGATGAGCTGGGCCAGTGGTCGCTGTACCGTGCCGTCATCGCCGAGTTCATCGCCACCATGCTCTTCTTGTATGTCACGGTCGCCACCGCCATCGACTACAAGCACTAGTCCGACCCCGGTGTGAACCCCACTGACGCAACCTGCAGCGGCGTCGACATCATCAATATCACGTCATGCAGCCCTTATAAAGAAGCGCATCCTCGGTATCGCATCATGCCGCTCGCTCCTCATCTGCTACACCTTCGTCGCCGGAATTTCCTCCACCTCCTACTCCATCCGGCTCAAACAGAGCGGCTGCAGCGCCTATTGGAGCTTCGTCAACCTCAACCCCGAGGGGACGTCGATGGCGGAGTGGGGGCAGCACGCCGGGGTGGAGCTCCAGTGGGCGTCGCCCAGGGAGCCTGTGTGCGGTACCCACTCGCTGCTCGTAGCTCGCCGCGTAGTGCCGCGCTACCCACTCGTCCCCTAGTAAAGGACAGACGAGTGGCTGGAGGTAGAGGAGGAGGAGAAGAAGAAGAAATGAAAAAAGATGGTAGCTGTTGGAAGGAAGAAGAGAAAAGAGAGTGAGGAAAAAAAGTGGGGCCGCGCTGCCACGTATGACGCCGTCAGGCCACTCAAGCGCCGTTTACCTCCACGTCAGCTAAGTTGAGACGACGCGTGACGATTTGGTAGATGACATAAACGGAAGTAAAGGTTGTACATTTACGGGCGAAATTTGAAAATGCGGGTAGAACGTAAAATTTCTGCAAATCTTGTGATTTTTTAGTCTATTATCCCTATAAGAAATTATTCATTCCATTTACAATTAATTCGAAAAGTAATTACCATCCTTATGGTAGATCCATTTATAATTCTAGATTAAAATCAATATAGAAAAAGCTTATGCTTGTATTTTTTAGAGTTTCATTTTAATATGGTTGACATGTTGCATTATTATAGCAAGTTGTTTTGGCCTTAATAAATATTAATTAATCATGTTCAATGTAGATCTTTTTGGGCGTCCTATAGTATTAGACATAGGATATTTTATCCCTTTATTTCGACGTCATTGTTAGTCATTTGCTTTCTATTATGCATATATAATAAAGCCGATAATATTTTTGTCCCATTAATATTAATAATTCTATTACAATTAATTGTGTCATGTATGTTATATATATTCTCCTTTTTTCGGGTTGATGGTATATATATAAAAATCTATTAATATGTTTTTAAATTCTTCGATTGTTATAGTAAAATTATAAATTAGAAAATCAACTTTCATAATTCCTATATTTTTTCCTAAAAATATTAATATCATTATTAAGATATAATTTTAGGAATTTCAATATGAAATGTGAGTATTTTCCTACCTGCTACTTTGGCATGTACAATCATTGCACTCAAGTAGATTACTGCTAGTAACTATAATGAAAAAATAAAATCTTTCTCGAATGGTAAAATTGTATTAATTAGTTCGATATTAAATTTTATTTATATACATTTGTTATGGGTTGCTTAGATTCCTTATTGTATCTCAAAGGAATTAATTCTATAGCTAGGAGTTTTCTTTGGAGTAATTAGGATAAAAATAGGAAAGGTTTGCATCTAGTTGCTAATTAGTATCATGTGATTAAGCCTAAGCAACAAGAAATTTAAGCATTATAACTCTAATAATATGCGATCGTTGACATATTATGTTGAGAATCTGGTGGACTTTCAATCCATCAGTTTAAAAAATAACATCATCAAAAAAATTTCTAAGCTTTTGGCGAATCGCTTGAGCCCTCTCATGTCTAACCGCGTGGTTAAATCTTAAGGCTTTCCTATCAGGTAGAAGCAGTCTTGAATGTTTCATGATAGCCAACAAGATTATTTGGGCTTGTAAGCAAAAAAAGGAAACATATATATGCATGATTAAGGTGGATTTTGAAAAAGCATTCGATTATATGAATTGAGCTTACTTCACAGATATGTTGGTGGCTAGAGGCTTGTCTCCTAAATGGATTTCATGAGTTTCACATCTTCTGAGCTCTTATGCTTCTTCAATTATCGTAAATAAATATGCTAGGACCCCCTTTTCGCATAGGAGAGGCCTAAAATAAGGTAATATGTTGTCTCCTCTACTTTTTAACTTGGTCGTTGTTGACATCCTCTCCAAACTTCTTCATATATAGAGCCGCCAAGCTCGGTTATATTCAGGGGGCACTTTCGACCTATCTTTTTGGGGTATTACACATGTCCTTTTTGCGAATGATCTCGTATTGTTCAGTCAGACTATTTTTAAATTCATCAAGTCTCTCAGGCTACTACTCAAGTGTTTTGAGTTGAGCTCGGGTCTTAAATTGAATGCTAATAAGACTAAGGCAATGCATGTGTTGTGGGATGACACCCTCGCTAATTTGGCTGTGAACATCTTCAATTGCATCGTTGGTTGCTTTCCTATTAATTTTGGGCTCTCTTTGACTATGGAAAAACCTAGCAAGGATGATCGGTGTAGGCTTATTGCTAAACATGACTTAGCTCTCGCATCTTGGCAATGGGCTCTCCTTTCTAGGGCAGGTCGTCATACGCTTATTAATAGTGTGCTTACAAGTCAAGCCTCCTATATGTTGTCTATCTTTGAGGGACCAGGGTGGGTTATCAAACAGATCGATAAATGTCGCAGAATGCTCTTTTGGACAGGAAACATTGGCAATGACACACAAGGTAAATGCTTAATGAATTGGGACACCCTAACTGCAAGGAAGGCTGATGGTGGTCTAGGGCCGCTCAACCTCTCCACACATAATTTGATACGACTGGTTACTTGGTTTTGGAGATTGTTGCGTGGTAATGGTTCGGACTGAGTTAACATTGCGGCTACCCTTTACCCAAGAATCATTCTTTGGAACAACTCTTCTCGTCATAATCTTTCTTGTATTTGGAAAGACTTTCTAAAAAAACAATGATATTTTTCGACTCTCGCTTATCTACAAGGTGGGCTCTGAAAATATCTTCTGCATATCTTTGGCTTGATCCTTGGTTGAATGGTGTTAGTCTTAAGGAGAAATACCATGAGCTCTTTGCTCTTGCCACTCTCCGTACAGCTTATGTTTTTGACTTTAAGGAGCTCTCGGCTGATGAAAATATCTTAGGATGGAACATCTACTTCGTGGACTTGGTACCTATTTCTCTCCTTGCTAATAGCTTGGCTGCGGATCTTGCCCCTTTTTTGTTGTGCTCAGGGGAGGATCATATCTCTTGAAAATGGACGACTGATGGAAATTTCATCATTTCTTCCTCGAATAACTTGTTAAATTTTCGTGGCATCTTTTATCCTTCTTTTCATTCTGTTCGGGGACTTGCCTATGCATTCACCTGCCTATCCTGAATGCATCTCTATCATGAACTAGCTTGCTAATCGATGGAGGCTTCTCACGAAAGATTGCCCGATAGCTTGGCATCTACTACTTGACCCTCTTTGTCCACTTTGTTAACTTGGGGATGAGTCACATGGACATATTTTTCAACATTGCACTTATACTTCTAGTGGTTGACAAACTATGTTACAACTTTGTTGCCTTCCAGCACTGCATCTCGATTATCGCCCGTGGTTGAACTCTTCTCGAGCTACTATCTCTGCCCAAGAACTTCACTATAGAGAAATTGTGTTCTGGAATTGAAAAGTTTGGCAGGAACGAAGCAATTAGTGTTTCAATCATATCTCCAAGCTCTACAACACAATCGACCTATAGAGATACAAAATTAGAGACAAATTATATTTTTATCTCTAAATCTTCACATTTAGAGACTAATAGACACAAAATTTATTCCTAATTAGCATCTAAAGGTCTATAGAAACAACAACAACAAAGTCACTTAATTGATTTGACTCTAAGCTATAGAGACACCAGCAACATAGTCACTTAATTGATTTGACTCTAAAACTATTTTTAGATGCTAATTATGAATAAATTTTGTATCTATTAGTCTCTAAATATAAAGATTTAGAAATAAAAATCTAATTTATCTCTAATTATGTATTTTTATAGGCCGATTGTGTTGTAGTGAAGTCCTTTCTTGAGGTGACGATTAATGGAGCTATCCTCCTTAAGTAGTCATTGTTTGTTGATAACAGTTCACCTATGATTGTATTGTTTTTATCTTCCCCCTCTCTACCTCTCTTGTGTCTATATGGTTAATTTGTGTTTTGTTACCTACCCCTTCTCCTTATCTCTCACTTGTATGTCAAATTTCTTATGAATATACAAGATTATATTTTTCAAAAAAAATATATGCGATGAAATGAGATATGCTTTATCCTTTCTATTGTTAATGTTAAGTTTGGTAAGGTTGAACTATGGTTTGATAATAATTTTGCATAATTGGGCTTTTATGTAAATATGTTATTACTAACCTAAAATATGGTTTAAAAAGCTTATTGGTCTGGGAAAGAACACTAAACTGTTCTTGGATACTCGGATTTTTGATAGTATTTTATGGTTTAAACATACTTTTATGAATGTTAACTTCCTTATGGATAATGGTTATTGGAATTTGAGTAAATTCTAGATTTATTTGGAAATGTTTTGGTTGCTGTTTTGTCTAGAGTTAACTTCAACAAGGATAAATGGATCTAATGGTCGAATAATAAAGGTATTGCAAGCTCTAAGTCACTTTATAATTTTATTTGTCAGAATATATAATAATGTTGAACTAGTTGACATCCCATAGAAAGTTGCCTAAAGTTGATAGATTGTATGAGTTCGATACGTAATAAGTGTGAAGTATATATAGATAGGTTGAGAAGGATGAGCTCGAGGCGAAGCTTGCTGATGAGCTCTCAGCTGCGAGGTGATCGCTCGAGCATCAAACTTTGAAGAACTAGTAGTGAATAAAATGAATGAGTAAAATATAAATGGTGAGAATAGAAAAGCCTTGTTTGATTCATCAATGGCATGTATATTTATACAGGTAAGGTAAGGTATAAGGGGTCATGTTTTTGTTTACAAAATAATGAATGAATCGAATAAAATAATAACACATGTACTTTCTTTGATTCCTACGTAACAGATGCGAGTGGTGCACAAAAGCTGACGTGGCCATTTTATCCGGTATATTGTAAATTTGATTTAACTTTAATTTCTTCACTGTTATGCCCGTCAAAATAGGGGAGTGTCAACTACGCTTATCTTGCCGCGATGTTGAATAAATTTTGACGCTAGAACTACTTTTGTGAGCAAATCACCAAGTTGATGAGAGGACGAAAATAACTAAACACTGAGCTTCTTTTCTTGAACCCTAGAGATTCAAGGCTAAATGCTCCATTCGGCTGTGTAGAACATGATTATGAAAAAAATTGTCGTACTTAAGTTGTCACAATAAATCGTGGGAAATGTTGTTACAAGAGTAAGGCGTAAGTCTTGTAAAAGATTTGTGACCTAGTTTTATTCAGCAGTGGCATTGGCAAGCACTTTGTATTTCGCCTCAGTGGAAGAGCGAGCTACCGATTGTTGCTTTTTGGTCGACGAGCTAATTATATTAGAATTGCCGAGGAAGACAAAAAATGCTCCTGTAGAACATCTATTATTACAGTCACTACCCCAATATGAGTCCGAAAAAGCGAAGAGATTAAGAGTAGTGGATGGTGATAATAACCGTCCAAAGATAGTTGTTGATTTGAGATAGTAAAGAACCCATTTGCAAGCTTTCCAATGTTGAATTGTAGTTTATTTGTGATAAAGGAGATGTCTGGTCTTGAGAATAAAAAGTATTGGAGAGCTCCCACTAATTGTCTAAATTTGGTTACATCAGTTGGCACAGATCCATCTTGAAATACCAGTTTAACTAAAGTAGCGGCAAAAGTTTTGATCCCTTTTGACTCATGCATATTAGATCTGAACAACAGGTCATCAATACACTTCTTTTGAGATAGAAATAAACTTGAGGAAGTACGTAGGACTTCATTCCAAGGAAATAATACAATGTCTCTAAGTCTTTTAGAGAGAATTTTACGGATAATATTTTGTTTATTTCTAGAATCTTTGATACTGATGATCCAGTTAAAATTATGTCGTTGACGTACAATAGAAGGAATATACAAATATCTTTGTCATGTATAAGAATAGAGATAAGTCTGACATGGAATTAATGAAGCTGGTTGAACATAGAAAGGATTTGAACTCACCCTACAATGCTTTTGGAGCTTGCCTCAAGCCATAGATTGGTTTAGAGCTGGCAATATATGGCCTAGCCCGATAACCCGGCCAGATAACTCGAAAAAATATCAGATTTGGGCTGGTTCTTATCGTGCTCGGGCCGTTACTCGGCCAGCTCGATAAAGATCGAAAAAATATCGAGTTGGGTCTGTTGGCTTTAGGTTTTCAACCTTAGTCTTAATATCGATCTTGATGGTTTTGATGATAACAAACATGAAACTAATGATTTCATTAAGAATATCTTTCAAGTTCCATATCGACTAGCATTCGATGTCCTCGATCGGATAACTTGGAGAAATCGCGAAATAGGAAGGACATTGATCGTCGCGCTCGGGTTCGTCGCGGAAGTTTCTCGAAGATCGACGAGTGCACCCAAGTCGCTTGGATGTGTCCAAAGATCAAGTCAAAAGCTCTCCAAGATGATGCTCGTTGAAAGCCGGAATCCGAAAACGAAGCGCAGAAGAAAATCGACTGAGAAAACAAACTCAGCCTAAGTTCGGTTGACCGAGCGGTCGACCAAATAGGGTAAGGCCACAGGCAGTAGCCTTGTCAGTCAACCAGTCGATCGACCGCTGGCTACTTCGGTCGACCGATTGGTCGATCGACCGCTGGCTACTTCGGTCGACCGATTGGTCGATCGACAGAGGCCTGAAATGGGTAGAGAGCAGCGGTCGGCCCGTCGATCGACCGACCTGCTGATACCCGCAACGCAAGATCGTGTCGGTCGACTGACCTGCATATGAGACGCGACGCAATACCGTGTCGATCGACCGACGGGTCGACCGAAGATCGCGGATCGTGCGATCTGCGTTTGTCGGTCGATCCGCTGGTCGATCGACCACAGGGAAAGTTTCAGCGATCAAATGACCGATTGATCGATGCTTTGATCTGCGCTTCGACCGACGGTCTGTAATAGATAGTTTTCTATCCGTTGAACATCAGTTTCTTCACGAGGGTATAAATATACCCACATATGATTCTTTTAAACTTATCTCCTACTCTAACAGAATTTATTGAGCATTTAAAAGGAGATTAAAGCCTTCCAAAAGATCGATTAAGCGACGCTATGTTCTTCATCAAGTTCTTCTTCAAGCGCAATCTGCTTCCCTCAACTCGGGCTTCAACTCAAGCTCTACTACTGGTGAGTTGGAGGTTTTGAAGGGCTGAAAAGAGTAGCTAATCTTGTATTTATCCTTTAGCTCTTTTCAATTGTAATTTTACTGTTATTTGAAATGTTTTTTATTTGTGTTTGTAGAAGACCTGGTGTTAGATCTTGATTGTGTGTGAAGTGGTATCCTTGGTGATAAGGAGTAAAGCCACTTGTTTAAACTTAGTGCTTACTAGGATTAGTCTACTTGTCCCTTAGATAGAGGTGGAAAAGAGCTTTCGGTAGGAAGACGGGATACTTCCGGATGTGGAAGTGCCTTCGGTTGGAGAGCGAGTCTTTCTGGGGAAAAGTCCTAGTGTGTAAGGAAAACTAATTAATTTAGTAAAACTTAGTTTGAAAATCCTAAGCGGGGTGTTTAGGTAGTGGAGTAGGCATTGGGGCCGAACCACTATAAATCTTGTGTTTGCATTGATTTCTTATTTCCTTTAATTGTCTAATCATTTATTGCTTATGCATATAAAATCATCGAATTGCAAATTGCCTAACTAATCAAGTAAACAATTAAAATTTGTATTTAGGTGAATAATTT
The DNA here is from genome assembly GCA_034359265.1 of Canna indica. Taxonomy (NCBI): domain Eukaryota; kingdom Viridiplantae; phylum Streptophyta; class Magnoliopsida; order Zingiberales; family Cannaceae; genus Canna; species Canna indica. Next base: position 71,399,936 of record CP136897.1, read on the forward strand.
AGTAAACACACTATTCATCCCCCATCTAGTGTCGCCATTTCGCCCACATTTGGTATCAGAGCGGGTCGTAGTTTCAGATTTCACCATCTCTTCTACACTTTTGCTTCAATCTATAAAATGGCTCTAGAGAGTATAGCATATGCACCACCTAGGTTTGATGAGAAAAAATTTGGTGTTTGAAAAAGTAGGATGTATATTTTTCTTAAAACACAAAGTTTAGATCTTTTGTGCATGCTAAAAAATGAATATGTTGAGCCCACCATTGACATTAATGAGTGGACTCAACATCAAATTAGATTATTTGAATTGAATGTTAAGACAACACATTTTCTTTATTGCTCATTCCGTAATGATATACTTGAAAAAGTTATGCATTGTTCTTCCGCATTCGATATTTGAGCTTGCTTGAATATGTTATATGACTATGCGAAAACCGAAGAGATTAACACTTTTGTTGGGGGTGGTGATGACAATGGTCATCCCCCTAGTACTAACATCGGTTTTGATGCCCAAAGCAATTCTAGCCAAAGAACCACAAGCAAGAATCGGAAGAGAAAACTTAGGTGCTTCATTTGTCAAGAGACGAGACACAAGAAGAGGAATTGTCCCTTATCAAAGAAGAATGCCAAAAAGAGGACAACTGCTCCAACATGCATCTCCAAATCACAAGAAGCATTCTCCTATCATGATTATGAAGGCGCATCCAAGGTTTGCCTCATGGGTATCTATGGTGAGGTACATTTTTCAACTTTTAGTCATTATAAAGATATGACATATGATAGTGATGCTAGTTCTTCACATTCAATCAAAATGCCATATGCAGAATTAGTACAAGAATGTCAAAGTATGTGTGTCATGCTTTTAAAAAAGAGTAAATAAATGAAGAAAATTAAAAAGGATAACTCTAGGCTTACTAAGGATTTGCAAGCTCTAAAATTAAAAAATGAAAATTTAAAGTCAAATCTAAGTTCCTCAATTGTTGATTGCCATGGTAGTATTTATGTTTTGAAAACTAGTAATTCTTGCCATGACAATCTTAAAATTGAAATTGAAGACTTAAAAAGTGAGAATATGTATTTGAAAAATAAAAATGATGAGTTGAAAATTGAATTAAAAAATATCTTAAAAGTTGAGATTGAAAATTCGAAGGTAGAAAACACAAAGATTAAAAATAAAAATTATTTGTTGAAATCTCAAATACAAGCTTTACACAAATCCATAAATAACTTAAAAAATACAGTTATTTTCTTGAGTAAAAAAACTAATAACTTATCACATGCTTCATTTTTAAAAAATCCTAAGGATAAGGATGCTTATGTAAAAATTGCTTATGCTCATCCTAGTTCAAATGACAATAACACTCAAAAAATATATCTCATGTCCATACTAAAAATAAAAAGAAAAAATTTCATGGACATTGATTTTGTTGTAGTATCTATGGCCATGCAATTATTGATTGTGCATTTAAAAGAAATCCAAGTGTTGTTAAAACACTTTGGATTCCTAGGCCAATTCACCCTCAATGACCCAAAGTCATTTGGGAACCAAAAATCTCTTCTTCTTTTGTAGGGGGAGCTACCACACAAGGATGAATGAAAAATGGTATATTCAAGTCGACCTTGGATTCAAATGAAACATCTACAAGAGGTTACAACTTCAAGCCATTTTGATGCCTTAGGTAAAGTTGGCATCAAAACCATTCCGGTATCATCTCATATATCCCTTTGCTTATCTAAGTTGGAGTTATGATACATGCTTCAAATTGATTGATTTTCTCCGCTCTTAACATCTTTCAAAAACATTTTTGATTTTGATTTCCTAATCTCTTCGGAGACCCTGGTGGCCTGTAATGGGCCTAAGCGACCTTGCGATTCTAAATCGTAGGCTACTTGTGGCTTTCGGTTTTCAACCAATAGGAAGGATTGGAGATCTTATTTTTCAAAATTTTATATTTTAAGATCTCTTGATTCATTTTGTTATCATGAAAATTTATATGAAAATGAATCCATGCTATTTAGTGAAGTGGAATTTGATAAATGATACTTGATCTTTCTCTTCACTATTTAGTTTGATAGCTTGCATGTAGATTTAATTTTATTGTCTACTTAAGATGTATACTTGCAAGTTATAAGATTTTAGAAAGGCTAATTAGGAAGAAAAAAATTAGTTTGACTAAATTTTCATGAATTGGGTATAACTATGATTAATTCAAAATCCTAGTGTTATACCTCATTGCCTAGCTTAAACTATGTCTCTATACTCATGATTGGACTTGTATGTAAAATCCTATGTCTCTCTCACAATCTAAGTTCATTTACAATCATTCTCAACAATATTTTAAGCTCATCAAGAAGATAAAGATTCAAGATTGCTGTTAATTTTTTTTAATCTCTTCAATTTGTTTCATTGATTAGTATAATATTTATACTTTTTATATTTTTAATTTTTACTAATGGCGGATGGAGATTTTTCAAGTTATACTTCACAAGCTGGATCAAATATGTTAGAAGAAATGCCTCCTACTACTCCTACCACTCAACAAAATCAAAACATAGAGATAAGTTCATCTATTAATTTATGTCCATCAGGTAGAAAAAAAAGTATAATATGGGAAAATTTTGAGAAAATTATTGAACCTGATGGCAACATAACAACAGCCCGGTGAAAAAAATGTCAAAAAATTCTTTCGGCTTCAACAACCGGAGGAAGTAGTCATTTATTACGTCATGCAAAGGGTCATGAGAATAAGATTGCACAAGCTCAACAAATTCTTAATTTATCTTCTTCTGGTTTAACAACTTTTTCGTATGATCATGATTTTCAACGTCGAGAACATGCTAAATTAATTGTTCAAAGTGAATCTCCTTTTAGTTTTGTTGATCAACCAAGATTTTCTATTTGGATTCAAAATACTTTACAACCAAAATATAAAAAAATTACTCGAAATACAATGAAAAGTGATGCTTTAAAATTATTTTTTATATATAGAGAAAATATAATGACTAGTTTTCAAAATAATAAATCAAATATTTCTTTAACATCTGATGTTTGGTCTAGTCAACGTACTACTAATTCTTACATTTTTGTTATTGCACATTGAATTGATGAAAATTTTATTTTGCAAAAAGGAATAATTAATTTTAAAATTTTTGAAGATCCACACACTTCTGTTGTTATTTTTTATGCTATTAGATTTGTAATATTTTTCTATAATATAAATGATAAAAAAAATTCGATTAGTTTTGATAATGCTAGTAATAATAATACTGTTATTCCTCCCCTTATATAGTTATTTAAGCCAGTATTAGATTGTGAATTATTTCATGTTCGTTGTGTTTGTCATGTTCTTAATTTATGTGTACAAGATGATTTAAAACAAGTAAATATACATGTAGAAAAAATAAGAGATGCTATTAGATATATGCGTTCGTCAAAAGCAAGAACATAAGAATTTAAAAAATTATGTCAATCTTTTAATAAACCATTTAAAAAATTTAATGGTGATGTTATTACTAGATGGAATTCAACATATCATATGTTTTTATCTACTATAAGATATCAAGATACCCTTACAGTATTTTACAATCAAAATATGTCGGGTGATCCAATTAATGATAATGATTGGTTAGTTGCTGAGCATATTACTGAAATTTTAAAACTTTTTAATAAAGCTACCAAAACACCTTTTCGATGTTTATTATCCTACATGTAATTTAACTCTTTCACATATAGTTCATATTAGTGAAGTATTTTTCTTCGTACAGACATCATCCTTTATTCGCACAAAATTATTTCTTTAATGGTATCTAAATTTAAAAAGTATTGGTCAGATATACCAATTTTATTTTGTTTAGCAATATGTTTAGATCATAGAATGAAAATTGATGGTTTAAATATGTTGTTAGATGATTATTATAAGAACATATAATTAGATAATGTTGAACAAAAAAAAATTAAAATTTTGAATTTATTAAATTCTATATTTGTATTTTACGCTTCAAAATTTGGTGATACAATTACAAATAAGACAACATCTTCTTCTTCTAGATTAAGAGATGGTGGTGGAAATAGTATTAATTCTCAACTTGGTCGTAAAATAAAAAAAACTAAATCTACTAATTTTAATGATTTTTTTTCTAGATCATAATCATTCTGAAGAAATAGATGATAATGAAATTTTAGCATGCGAGAAAAAATAAGAAAATACGTATCCTATTATTTCCATCATGATACGTGATATACTAACTGTTCCTGTGTCTGCAGTAGCTTCTGAGTCTTATTTTAGTGCAGAAAATAGAATTCTCGACGAAAAAAAAAGCCGAATGAGTGCAAAAACGGTTGAAATGTGCATTTGCTTAAAAGACTGGTTGGATGCTGAAGATAGATTACAAGATAACGGAGGATACAACACTTCATCATCGGGAGAGGAGGAAGCTCAAACAAACGAAGCTGGTGCTGCTGGTCCATGTACAAGTTAAATCAGCGAGACTACGGGTGATTAAAAATGTAAAAAGAATTACGTAGACTTGATCATTTTATAGTTAATTGTTGGGGAGTACAAGTTTAGTTATAGAAGGTACGTAGGCAATCTTTTAAGGTGCGGTCTATTATAATATTAAAAAAAATATTTTATCATTAGATGAATATTTTTGTATTAAAGATAAATAAAAATTTAATTATAATTTAATTTTTTAAATATCTTTTTATTAATTTATATTGCGTTACAATGTTACATATAAAAAATATTTTAAAAAATATATAATAAAGTTTAGTACAATGATTAAGCTATCTCAAATAAAATTAGAGGTCCAAGTTCAAAACTCACTCGTAACCATTAATTTTTAAAATTAAATTTTAAACCTTTAAAAATTTAAATTTAAAAATTTAAATTTAAAAATTTAAATTAAATAATTAATTTTTGGGTTGGCCCGAGCACGATCCGTTGCCACCTCTAGTCACAATCGACTAATACCCTCTTTATGTGAACTTGACCCGAAATTTACTAAGCAGAGAAGTCATAGAAAAATATGCTCAAATATCGGTAACAAAATAAACAAGGAGAACATCAAGATTTAACGTGGAAACCTCCTCGACGTGATGAGTAAAACCATAGCCTGATGGCACACACAAATATCCACTATTAACATATAAAGTGAATACAATGAGTTCTTCTCTAACAATCAACAACTAGAGGCATACATCAATCAACTCAACTCAACTGTCATCAAACAAGTTCTTGGCCGCAATCACAATTCACAACTAATCCAAAAAGATTAGAAACTTGAGTTGAAGAAATTTCACCAAAACAGGGAGCACAATGACGAGACTAAAAACACATGTTGTAGGTCTCTTTTTTCGATCTCCATTGTTCAGAATGAAGAATTATGAGTTTAGAACCTTCCATCAAATTTTCAGCTCAATCCAACGGTGAACGACTTCAGGTCGAACTCTTCTCTAAAACTTCATAGAGCATCTCTGAAACCATTCTATTCTCCATTTTATGGTGCAGCCGCTGCCAATCACCCACCACAACCACGTTCGGTGTCCTAACTCCTCAATTAATATGTCCTTGGATTTGACAAGTTTCTATCGCTCCTAAGGTGTCGATTTTTGGGTGGATATGGGTTCGAAAAAAACTGCTGACCGTGACAAACTGCTTAGATGGGGGATGTTCATGGATACCTCATGTGCTCTTTGCCACTTGCAGATGGAAATTCACAATCATCTTTTCAACCTTTGTCAATATTCTCAAGACTCTTGGGCTTCCTTACTCAATTTGCTGTAGATTCCTTATATTAATTTGTCTTAGCAGCTGGACATTCATCATCAAAGGATATTCACTAACAGAGCTACTTTTCGAAGGTTGAGGATATTTTTGGTGTGGAGTTAGTTCATCTGGAGCGAGAGGAACCGTAGATGTTTTCAGGATTCTCGTATGGGGGTTCAAGAGCTCACCTGCTGAATGCTCTGTTTCTTGGACTCCTATAAGATTTTCTAGTGGCCCTGTACTTGTCCCTGTTCTCTTTTGTATATCTTTGGTTTTTAGTTTCCTTTGATGTTTTATTTTCCTCCTTCCCCATTGTATTCAATTCTACCTCATGAATTAATATAAATGTTTCTTCTAAAAAAACTCCTCAATTAATATGTGGTGATTTCAAAAAAAAAGTTTCATGAATTTAAACTCTATAACCATTCATGTAAAAGTTGGATCCACGTGAGTTTTAGGCCATTCTCCACATAGGAGAGAAACAGGCCCAAAATGTATTTTTCCCCATTTACTGATGGACAGTACACTTGGGGTTATGTTTTTTGAGCAAACTTTAATGTATTCTAGGTATAGTTCTATACCTTGTAAAGATAGTTTTTAGTAATCATGAACTCTGATAAGATTTGCTCTTATCACTTATTCCGTGCAAAGGAAGGTGCAATTTCAAGCCTGCAAGATGCTGTGACAGGCAGTGCAGCTATCTTTTTATAGATTGATTGCATGAGCAACAAGGCACTTAATGTTTCTGAGTTTTGGGTTGCAAAGTAATTTTTAAAACTACAACAAGCAAATGGAAAAAATGGTAAAAGTTTGATCGGGCAATGCTTACCTCTGTGGGACAATCTCCGGTCCAAGATCAGAGAATGGAGTGCTAAATTCAACGCCGTGGACGGTGGTGTACGTAGTCGACAGTTTGATCCAGCATGGTCGGCGGCATTCGTGTTGGATCCTCTCTTCTTGGTTAAGGATACTAGCGGCAAGTACCTCCCTCCCTTCAAGAGCTTGACGTCGGAGCAGGACATGGATGTTGAGAGGCTAATCATGCGCTTGGTATCGCCGGAGGAAGCCCACATTGTCCTGATGGAGATGATGAAGTGGAGGTCAGAGGGATTGGATGCACATTACGCTGAGGCTGTGCAGGAGAAGCTGCTTCACCGATCGACGGGGAAGATGAGGATCGCCAACCCGGAGAGGCGCCGGTTGGTGTTGGAGACCTGCTTGAGCCGCGAATTCAAATGCCTGCAGAAAGTGGCAGTGAGGGCCACTCGACATTGGCGCGGCGGATGTGCCGTGCGCGCGCAATCGGATGAGGATATTGTGGTCCTTTTACTTTCTTGAAGAAATAATGTAATAATGTGGTCCTTAACCAATAACAAACGACATCTAAGCATAGTCATTGGAATTAAGATCATGTAATAAGTTGAGGATATTGTGGTCCTTTTACTTTCTTGAAGAAATAATGTGCGCTCGATATAAATATCGGCGAACACTGTGGCATTTGTTTTTTTTTAAACTCAATTCTAATTCTCTTTGATAGTTTTGGAATAAAGTTCTTTTGCTGTGATCCGAAAAATTGGGACCTTGTTATAAATATCTTTTTTAGAGGAGTATTTTTGCAAAAATGTCTAATCTTATATATTTAGCCCTAATCCCCTCTTTAATCCTTTCTCTCCCTCTCGATTACTGTAGCAGCAGCGGACGTGCGGCGGCAGCAGTGAGGCGGCGGCTATGAGAAGACTCCGGTGAAGATCGGAGTTTTGAGGAGTTCTTAGGTAGGAGTCTTGCATTCTTCTTTCATGTTGTTTTCCGGTTGTTATTTTTCGCTTCTTCATCATCGGCGACAACGGGAGAGGATTTGGAGGGAGTAGGACTGGCGAAGTCGGAGGTGGAGGTGATCACGGCGATCGCGTCGTTGCCCGCGCACCGTCTGTGTGATCGCTGGTTCGCGATCACGGCTGCCAAGCCACGGCAGCAAACGCTACCCATGGCAAGGCAGCGGCTCCGCTGCAGGCGGAGCCGCGACTCTTTCTGGCCCATCGCTGGCGTTGGGGTCCACGAGAAAGGGCGGCGAGGTGATTGCCGGCGGCGTAGAGGGCCACCCGGCGTGGGTTCGATCGGACGAGCGGGAGACGAGTGGGAGAGTTTTATTTTATTAATAATAAATATATTAATTAAGAAGAGAGCGGTATTGTATGAAATGAGATTAATTTGTGAAATATTAGGATATTTTTAGATTTGATCGTAGGATCATCGAATCGAGTCGAGATGAATACCAAAGTTGTAGGATTTTGTATTTTGAACGCGATTGTGGTGTCAGATTTTTGATCAAAGGTCGTCTGGTAGGTCGTTTCTATGTTTCGGTGCTATTTGGTAGATGCGAGTTATTAATTCAGTTGATAAATAATTAAATAATATAGAATAGTGGTATTTTATGTTAGGTGGTGATTTAGAGTATAGATAGTTGTGGTGGGTGCGAGTTGACTTTTGTTATAGCCGATGAATGTTAAATGGGTAAATTGATATTTTTACCCCTTGCTTCTATCTGCTTGATTTGCTTCTGAAATCTGTTGACCTCCTGTTGCATTATGTTGTTGAACATGTCATGTTGATAATTGCATAAGTCTGATTAGCTGTTATTTGAGCATGATATTATACTAGGCATTGTGCACATCGTTAGTGTTGTTATAAGTTGTATTTGTTAACATGAATTATTTTAGTTGCATTTTCAGTTGATAGTTGCTGTAGCATTTATTGTTGTTAGATCAGTTGTGATTTCTCATATTGTGAGACCTAGTTGTCATGTTGCATTGTTGATCTTTTATTGGGCGGATGCCCTGGACACTGTTGATTGTTTGTCCGAGCTGTATAGGCGGTGACACCGGTGATCATGAAACTTTCACTCGAGTTGCTTGTGCGGCGTCGCGCTGTTAGACGTCGACGGGCTCGTGTGTGGCGTCGTGCTGTTAGACGTCGGCGGACTATCCTTGGATGGTCGCATATCTAGCTAGAGCGAGCTTGAGGTGCCACTCTCGAGGTGCGAGAGTGCGGGGAAAACCCAATTGTCCACTACGCTCTTGATTAATATGAGTTGCAATAGTTGATATGTGAACATGTGTTTTGTTGCATTTTATTACAGAGTCGTGTATTGTTGCATTTGCAGTATCATCGCATCATGATTGTTGTCCTTATTGTTGGCATATTGATTCTCCTACTCAGCTTTTCGCTGATGTTGTTTATTATTGTCCCAGATTTGCAGGTATATCGGTAGTTGAAGTTGGGTAGCTAGAGTCCTAGAGGAGGAGGCGTCATCCGCTGCTTAGATATTTTCTTAATTATTTTTAGATTGATGTTGAACATTTGTGTAGAGAATTCTTTGTTGAAATGATGATTTCAGTTGTTCTTGTTGAGATTTTCTGGTGTTTCTCATTGTTAAGTTATAGATTGCGTTCCTCCTAGGTGAGGTCCCTTATCTAGGGATAAATTTAGGCGGGACTAACATCTTTTTTTCCTCTCCACTGTTATGCAGATCGATTGAAGACATCAAAGAAGATCAATCAACAAATCTACAATTAATCTGAAGTCTGATTTGTGAATCGATCTCAGTTCAAAGGTGACATGTGAGAGATTAACTCAAATTGACCGTTCGGACCCAAATATAGATCTCTAATCCCCATAAGAACTCTCGTGACTACTTCTCATGTAATTTGATGAGAGAAATTGCACAAATTTATGTTTGGTACAATTTAAAGAACATATTTGAAACATAACATTAATACAATTCATACCAACCCACCTTAATTTGCTGCTGACAATGATCAAACAGGTTTTGTGGGATTTTACATTAGGATCTGACTTCCTCAGAAGAGAGATTAGTTGTTGAATTATTCTAAGAAATGAAGAGAACACACAGCCACTGCAACAAATTCTCCCTATATTGACGGAAATATTGCGACGCAAATCAGGGTGTTGGAATGTAAAGATAAGAAAAAAAAATTTGGCACCGTTGGTGTGGCTCCAGAAATTGTTGGTGCCATCATACAAGCGTCGGTAAATTCCGGCGCTCATACGTTTGCCCGCGTAGGTTCGTAGGCGCGCCCGCCTGCGCTCGCCTTTGCCGAAGAGAAAGAGTCTTCTTTTTGTTGTGTAATCAGCAAATGTACTCAAATTTAAAATGATAAAAATAAATTACATTAATTTTAATAGTTAATATTTAAATGATTTTGTATATTATAATATTGAATAGCTAATTTTTATACAGTAAAAATACTTTTTTATCTTTTATTATTTATTATTTTATTTTTCAAATAATATTTATAACATTTCCTATTAAATTAATGCACCAGAATTTCGAAAAAATATATTTTTTGTTCATAAAATAATGTAGTATATTCTAAAGATATATAATTTCACTTTTCTTTATTTTTAAATCACAGACATAATAAAATTAATTGTGTTATTCAATAAACCTATTTTTTAAATACATATTCCGCTAAAAATAATTGTATTTTCTGTGAAAGATTTTTAGTAAAACAAAGGTAACCTTATTAAACCAAGATGGACTCTTTTATCAAGAAATTTTGAAAATAGGCAAAGTTTCACAATTTTGTCTTATGAAACATAATAAAAATATCAGATTGCCAATTAGTTAAAGGATCATCACTGGCACAATTGGACTCTGCAGTAATTTGAGTTCATAATTCAACCATGGCCAGACCTTAAGTTTATTCCTCACTCCACAATCAATGATCATATACCAATTATTTCAAAAGATATAGGAAACAAAGAAAACCACCCTCCTCACTAAAGTTCAAGCTAATAGATTTGGTGGGGGCAAAGAGATTTCATCTTCTTAGTGTGGAGTTGAAGTTACCTTCAAATGGCAGAGCAAAAGCTATAAAAGCTCTTTTTAATGCCAGAATTAATCCACCAAGAAGATGCCTAGCTGTCTAAATCTGTACCTTCAATGAGTGATCTGCTCACTAGCCCAGCAAGAACAGCTATAATTATTTATTTAGTTTTTGCTGTATTACTTGGAGATGCTTATAACTAGTTCAGAGTCAATTAATTAATCTTCATCATTGAAATAGCAGTGACTTTATATCCAGTTAATGTCTCATGTTGATTGTTGAACATGTTCTGTAGTTAGTCGAGGATTAAATTCATAATGCTGCTGGAAAATTCTCCAGACTGAAGGAGATCTTGCAGAGATTGCTGAAGATGATATTGATTGCTTGAAATGATAAAGAGAGGCAAGCTTGCAAGTCAAGTGTTTTGATCTAAAGACTCCATGGATGTCTTTTCGTCTGCAGGTCTTTTTGATGTCTAATTAAGTGGCCCTCAATGAGCAGGTTGTCTTCAAGCACAAGGAAACAAGAGGTTATCTCCCTTTGAGGATCCTGTAAATAGTTTGATCAAATTGGATTTTGGTGAAAAATAATAATAATGAGTAAAGATCTTCTAACTGAGATTTTGCAGAAATTTGAAAGTGGCTTTAATCAAATATTTTGAACACCTCTAATCAGAATGGATAAGAGTTAATATATTATTATGACATACATCCAGAAACACTGTGCCCTGTTCCAACTAGCTAGTGTGCCCCCTCCTTCACATTCATAACCCAGCAGCATTTATGACCTCCCATTCCATCATCACCATCATCTTAATTTTGGTGGGTGAGAGTCCACCAAAATCCTGTGACCCAAAACCAAGAAACTGCATGTGATTTGCGGATGACTTTTAGCTAGCAGCACTGTCATGCATCTCCAGCTTCATCACCAGATCATTCAGCTGGGAACAATAATGGCTAAAACTACTCTAGTTTGTTCAGAGTGATGTGAATGAGCTTCTTCTGCATGCTTGCTTTTGCACATTAATTCCCCAGCATTAATGCCATCATTGAGTTACCAGTCTTACTGCATGACACTAGATATCATATTTATACAGGTCCCCAACTCTAATATATATTGAGAAAAAAAAGTACAGTTTGACATATGTGTGTAGTTCCTCTTCATGTGATCACATTAACTGATGCATGCATGATGCGAATTGCATCAGGAAGCTTGTATTTTGACGTTGAAATCTGACTTTGGAGCTGATAATAACTCATTAGGATTTGAAACAGGAACAAATTGGGTAATTCATTAATCTATATATGTATATATGTGTAAAATTGATTCAGCTAATTTAATTAAGAACTGATCAAACTTTGCAAGAGCTAAATTGATTAATTGATCTTCTTTTTTTTAAATTTACTTTGATGAGATGGCTAATATAATTAATATATATATATGTTCAGACTGTGTACAGTAGTACTATAATGGAATGGATTTACTTTCTGTAACTTGTAAAGATTCACTGCCTTGTATTAATAGTTTCTGAAATGAAAAACATCTGTTGAAGACATTAAATAGATCAGATCGTTATTATTTATTTTTATGCCCCACATACTCATGCGACAGCTTTTACATATACAACTTGAAAATGGATCTAATTATTATAACTCTTATTCTCCTAAAATTATTTCTCAATAACTTTATTTATTTGTTTTTATGAAGGAGCTGCAGAGGCCCATTATGAATAAAGGAGATTAAAAGTTATATAAACAAAAGTAATATTTTCCAAGTCAGACAAAGATCAAATGGGAAATTGAATTGAGACTCCAGCTGAGTTTTAATTGCTCCGAGAATATATAATCAGATCGCTGAAGAATAGTAAAACATGAATACATGATATAATTGTTTGGAATCTGAGGGAATTCAGTTAGATTAAACTTTTTGGGGAGGAGGGCTCAATCAAGGCAAGATATTATTAGAATTTAAAAATATTATCTCGAAAGTGATTTATTTTTGAAAGCATAATTTAAAATTATTATTATGTTCCTCCACACAGCTAGCTATCATTTACGAGATTGGCGGGAAATGTTCCTCCACACCTTCTCGCCAACTCCCCCCATTTTTAGTTGATGTGTTTGGGATCCACTTTAGATCTCCGTGACGGTATTTAAAATGCTTTCGCTCTAAGCGATTAATTACCGACAGCTTCTACTTCCATCGTTTTCCCTCTAAAGTTTACGTCCTCTGGTGGTCCTAAAAAAATTATATGCAAGCAGGAGTATAAGATGATGAACCCACGTCCACTTGTTTAATTATTCTAGCTAGGTTTCAGTTTCGATTAATTAGGTGTGTACGTAATTGATTAAAACAAAACTGGGAGAATTAACTAAGTGGTGGCTTGAGATCTAGGTGATTCTGCAGGAAGTAGGTGTGGTAAATGAGTTCTTCTTCTTCCCTCCATGCATGTAGTAAATATAAGGAGGTCATGCAGCGATCCAACTTCATATTAGGGTTTTGTATCGAAGCTGTTCTTTTCAGGATGCCTGCGCGCATTGCCTTCTTCAACTGCAAAGGCGATCGATTAATTTGAATGATCTCAATATATATCTCATGGTCATGGAGAGTGGAGTGGGGATTTCCCCTCTCGCATGCAGAAGAGCTCATGATTGCTTCTAATGACGAAATCAACTTTGATCCAAATGCTTTCAAATGCAGGAAAATCTTTCGATTCGTAAAAGAAAATTCTTCAAGCACACACGTACGTACTCGCAGAAACGAAAAAGAAAGAGAGGGTTTTCGAGTATGGCGGGACCCACCTTCTACGCGGGGGGGCCCCTCGACCACGTGGCACCACGTTGTCGGGCCGTACACCTCCTTCGAGGCTCGGGCATCGGCACGCGAGCGCGCGCCCCCGAGACAGCCTTCGACCAAAAGCAAAGCGAAGATCGTTTGACTCGGGTCGGGGCGAGCGGGGAAGGCGATGGATTAGGTGGCGGTCATCTGGTCTGCGTCGTGGGCCCGACCGCCATGTGACCACCGACCGCCGCGCGGGTCTCCGGTCCGCTTTAAATATGACGCACCGCGGCGGCCGTCCTTCCCTCCACGGCGTCGCGTGTCTCCACTCTCCACACACACACACGCACGCACACAGCGTCGTTTCTTTCTCGGAGAGAACGAGAGGAGCGGGCGGTTGATTCGAAGCAGGCGCGAGCTCGAGACAAAACGCATCGTTGAGCGAGAGCGAGACGGCGGATCTTTTGCTGCTGCCGCCGCTGTGGTTGCTCTTGTTCGTGGCGTGATTGCGACGGGGCTTTCGAAGTTGCCGTGCTTTGTCGCTCTTGTTCCCAGGTGGTCTGTCGTATTAAAGTGACGAAGGCCGTGGCTGGGAGGGAGAGGCGAGCTTGAACTACAGGAAGGAGAAAAGGAGCTTGTGTTCTGCTTCCCGTGAGCTCAGGAGGTTGGTGGGCAGGTGTTGTGAAGAGGGAAAGAATAAAGAGAAACCGAAATGGCGTGGCCGGCGTATTTGAATGAGTACGAGAAGCTTGTTATCCGGATGGACACGCCCAGGTAATTGACGATCTCTGTTTTCCTTTTTCTTCCTCTTCAGATCTGTTGGTTTTCCTCTGCAAAATGTGTTGGCCTGTCATTTGATGCTTGTTGGTATTAACGCATCTTTCTCTGGGTCTCTCTTGCAGGGTTGTCATCGACAATGCCGTCTGTCCCACAGCGACTCTCGTGAAGGTGAGGCAAAAGATTGAATCTTTGTTAGCTTCTCTTTTCCTAGTTCTAAAGATCAGAAAGACTAACGGCATTCTCTCGTTATTATGGCGAACAAGAACAGGTCGACAGCGCAAGGAAGCACGGTATCCTTCTCGAGGCCGTGCAGGTCCTCGCCGACCTCAATCTCTCCGTCAAGAAGGCCTACATCTCTTCCGACGGCCGCTGGTTCATGGACGTTTTCCACGTCACTGATCAGTTTGGCCGCAAGCTGGCAGACGACAGTGTCATCTCCTACCTCGAACAGGTTCCTTTCCGCTTTGCTGCTTTCGTTTTCGGCCATAATAATCGTCATTTGCTTACCCACTGATAAAATTGCAGTCTTTGGACACGGAGGATGACGGTCTCCGCCGAGCCTGCTGCGCGGAGACCTTTACCGCTTTGGAGCTCACCGGCGCCGACCGCCCGGGGCTCCTCTCCGAGGTCTTTGCTGTTCTCGCCGACCTCGGGTGCGGTGTGGTGGAGGCCAAGATTTGGACCCACAATGGCCGTATCGCGTGCCTCGTTTCCGTCAAGGACGAGCTCACCGGCTCGGCCATCGACGACGACGCCCAGCGGATCCACCACATAGAGTCCCGCCTCCTCCACGTTCTCAAGGGAGACCGCGGCGGCTGCAGCGCCAGAATCGTCGTCTCCTCTGTGGCCGTCGCTCAAGCCGACCGCCGCCTCCACCAGATGATGTTCGCAGACCGCGACTATGAGCGAGCGTCACCGTCAGCCGCATCGTCCTCATCCCCGGCCGTCTCAGTTCAAAATTGGGCCGAGAAGGGGTACTCCGTCGTTACCGTGCAGTGTCGCGACCGTTCGAAGCTGCTGTTCGACATGGTCTGCACGCTCACGGACATGGAATACGTCGTCTTCCACGGCAAAATCGACACTGACGGCGATTTAGCTCATCAGGTTCGAACTTTTTCGTATTTTGGTTCACAAAATGAAACAAAAATTCGATCTTTTTAATAACTTAAGCTAATTATAGTGGTTAAATCTGTTTAGGAGTTCTACATCAGGCACAAAGACGGCAGCCCCATTAATTCAGAAGCAGAGAGGCAAAGAATGATCCAATGTCTGCAAGCAGCCATTGAGAGAAGAGCATCAGAGGTAACAGCTGAAACCAAATACTTTGTTTGATTGCTCGAAAAGGAGCATTTGTTCAAAGTTAACCTCACAAGGATGATAACAGGGGTTAAGGCTTGAGCTGTGCATGGAGGATCGGCCTGGTCTTCTTTCGGACTTAACTCGGACATTTCGAGAAAACGGCCTGCTCGTGAGAAGTTCAGAGATTTCAACCAAGGGGGACATGGCCTTGTGTGTGTTCTACGTGACCAACGTCGCGGGGCGACCGGCGGATACCAAGGTGATCGACGCCGTCCGACAGCGGATCGGGCCTGATTGCCTTATAGTGATGGAGGAGCAACAACCGCAGCTTCGCCGTCGGGCGGCCGACGACGGCCGCGAGGAGGCTCAGGGTTCAGGCGGTGTTGGCAATGGGCTGTTCTATCTGGGAAATCTATTTTGGAGAAACCTGTACAACCTGGGGTTGATCAAATCTTGTTCTTAGCTTCATTAGCTTAAGCCTTGTTTATCCAGTTGCACTGAACAGTAATTAATCCTTGCATCCAAATTGTTCTGTAAATAACAGATGGGTCAAAGTGGAGTATAACTGGAAATTTTGGTGGGAAGGAAAAAGTTCAAAGAAGTAAGGTGAAGTTGGTGGGTGGGTGGGGTGTGATTGCCAGCTTGTAAAGCTGGTCTTGGCGTGCTATTTTGGTTTCATTGTTCTAGAATTTAAATACACTTTGTACATTGGGAATTAATGTTTAGTACTGACTTTTGACAACAGAACTTATTTATTTAAATGGACTTCCCAGCTTTGGAGAGAGCACTTTGCTATTTGCTGTTTGAAAATTGAAATTTGAATCCCTTGTGATTTGAGTCCAGCAGGCATTGGAATATAATTAAACCTCTTGCTGCATTAGATCTTGTGGATGACAGACATGTCAACTACTCTTGTTAACTTCTTGAGACCTAAAATTCGATTACTTCTGGATCTTGGACTTCAAAAGATTCCTGTCAATGCCAGCAAGTTCGGTATACAAATTACAAGCTTCTGCTTTAGTGTAGATTTTGGTTGTTGTAGATTGGGCTTAGCTTGTTATTAACTGGAAAGATTGAGATACTACAGAATTGAAACTGGAGAGCAGATAGAACAAAAAGTTATGGCTAGTGTATGCTAGTAGAGAATAAGGGGTCTGCGTCAAAGAGTTCCGGATATCTATGCAGTCTCTGAAGAGCAGGATGAGTGGTCGAGACCAAATGCTGCAGGTTTGTTTCCAGTATAAGATCTTGTCCCGAGGACAAGTATTGTCCATCGTATTGTGCAGTTGCGTAATCTTGTTCTGGATTTGACGGCTGTCATACTCCATCCTGCAAAAGATTATCTTGCTAGTCCTAACAGAGATCTTTATACATGTTTGTATATTCTCCACTCCATTTTATTAATTTCTATAACATTTACGGACATAGGTGGTCTAATTTTGTTCATCAAATGCAATTTTCTTGGACGTCGAGATACAGTTTGTCTGCCTCTTAATAATATTCCGGTAGAATTCTGCTAGCTAGCAAAAGGATCCAACCATGCATGCAGAGAATTAAATGCCGGTCACTAACTACCCCCATTAATTTAACCAGTCAGTCAGTCACCGGTCACACACGAAATCTTCACCAACTTATTTCTGCATCGAATTAAAAGCTCCGAGAAATTAAAGTCTCTGCTTCATTGAAAACATTCCATTAGCCTTCTCATTTATTTCCAGCCAAGGCGAATAACGCATTCAGAAACGGTAAAAGAAAACCTAGCCATAATTCTTTACTGCGTACATACACTATCTATCCGCCATTAATCACCGCAGACAACCTCATCTTTCTTCCTGTTCAGTGTTCACTTCCCTTTGTCACCACGTTCCCGTCCTGTTCCCAATTAACACAAATTAGCGGTAGAATTCCCGTCAGGTTTCTACGCGATTTAACAAGTGCTTTTCCGGGTACGAAGCTCTGGTTGGGGAGCTCTCCGTTTGACCAAAAAGATGCGTTGAACACGCCGCGACGCGCGCCGGCGCTGAGCTGTCCTCCGTCCTCACTCGTCCAACGTCACCTGCCTTCCCTCGCACCATCTATTCTTATTATATTTCGCCTTCGATGCCCGCTCTCGGCTGCTTCTGCGCGCACGGCACCTCACATGCCGCTTCCTCTTTTTCTATTCCTTCTGGGTCTCGTCTCGTTGACACTTGACAATCTCTATAAACAAACACTTGGATATACGAAACAAGAGGAAATAACTACTAAGATCCCGGCTCCATGGAAAAAGTTACGGAGCTTTGTGATTCATGCTGAGATGGTAAAGTACGAATCACAAAGCAACAAAAAAATTGCTTTGCGATTCGTGCTGACTCATCTGAAGCCCGGCTCCATAGAAATTGCGTCCCAAACAAGACTAGCTGTACTTGGATATACCAAACAAGACTAGCTGTTCAAAATTCAGGGAGAATTGTTGTGTTTTCCGTGGCCATTAATGCGTACACATGGTGGCCGAGACTAAATCCCCAGCTGATACTGGTCAAGAAACAATGAAACATGCCATCTTGTACGTGCCTCTGGAACGACAAGTACGCTAACTTTTTCCCTCGCAATGTCTTGTGCTCTTCTTAATTTGGGAGGCGAAGATTCCCGTTCTGGAGATGCCTTCACATGGTTCTCGGTAGCAGCCAAAGTGTAGTGTAGGTGAGTAGGCGACTACTCGTAGGTATTAAAAATGGGGGACGACGACTGATTCGGTGATACAGCGTGATGCACCAGCCAATCAAAGTGCAAGCGCTGCGATTGACGCCAGAATGCGCTGTCACCGGGCGCAAGTGGGAGTCCGGAGTGCTGCGTTTTTTTAATCCATGGCTGGCCGGCCTTTTGGTTCTGTGTGCTCTTCTCCAGTAGCTTTCGCTGCTACAATGAGTAGGGATCGGAGAGGAAGGAAAGAAATGGACTTGACTTGCGTTTGCGCATCATAATTTCGCCGCCATGCCCGCCGCCGCCGTACGTCATCTCCAAAGGCGGTGGATTGACGTGACGTCTCTGCTGCCATCGCTTATCCCGTTCCACAGGAGCTCTCATAATACATGAGAAGAGAAGTTGCGGACGACGGCCTACTGCGCTAAAAGGCCCACGCGAAGCCATCCAATTGTAAGATCTCGTTTGCTGTTCGAGCCCAATACGGGATCATGGTTTGGGTCGGAGTCAAAAGTCCGGTCAACGCGAGGCTTTCTCATTGGGTCGTGGGACCGACCAACCGGGCACTGACGTGGCCCAATCACTTTGCAAAGTTTCGGCACAAATTCCATATGCAATGGTTCACATTAATAAGATGAATTTTTTTAAAAAATTTTAAAAAAAATACGATGAATTTTTTTTTCTAATAGTATATTGAGTACGATGATTAATGCTGTTTGGATGTATTTTGTAGCATCTTTTGAATGTTTATTTTTTTTAGTAATTATTTAAATATATCATGAACGAGGTATTTTATCTCTTTATGGTTAATTTTAAAATATTACTAAATTGTATTTCGAACTTTGATATTTGTTCAATTACATCATTCTATCAATTCTCTGTCAGCAGTACCGTTAAGATGATGATGTGACACTCTAACGTAGCTTAAAATAATATTTTATTTAATAAATATTAAAAATCACTTTAATTTATATTAAATAATATTAAATAATATTATTTATTTTATTTTAAAGAATCATTTCGAGTCATGTCGGGGATGAACATGAAGTGATTTTTTAATATAAAATATAAAATAATATTTTATATTATTTAGGAAAAATGTCTAAAATGATCTCTAAACTATTTCAGAATTTTCACATTAGTCCCACAATTTTTTTTCGACTCAATTGGGTCCCTAAAGATTTTGTAATTATCACTTTGGTATCTAGTCGTGACCCTGTCGTTAAAAAAAAATCTATGTGACTAATGTTCCGACAACGTGACATCGATTTAGTTGACTTTGCTTACGTGTATTAATAGGTACCTACGTGGTTTATTTTATCATTTATAAATTAAAATGGATCCCATTTTTCTCTATGTTTCTTCCATCGTTGTCATCTTCTTCTTTCATCCTCCTCCCTGCCTCCGCCCCTCAAGCAGCCCGAGCTTGGTCGGCACCGCCTGTAGCTCCGCCGCCGAGATGAACCCATCCCCGTGCTCGTCGAACTTCATAGCCGCCGAGATGAACCCATAGCCGGCCGGGGATCTCGGGTGGCACCGCCATCAGGGTAGTGGCTCGCAGCCTTTAAGAATCAACCTCTGGGCAAAAATGTCTTCGCTGGGGCAGTCCTCACCCACTTCATAGGACATATACTCCATCAGCTCATCCTAGAACTTGAAGCAAGCGGCGTCGAGCACCGGGTAGAGCTCGTCGGTGTCGAGGTTGGAGGTGAAGCCGAGAGGGAGCTTGTGCGGCCGCCACATCGTCCTCGCGAGCGCGGTTGACCTCGACGAGGAGAGTTTGGAGAAGGGAGTTGGTCACGGCAAGCCGCCGCTGAAGGTCAACGACGAGAGTTCTACTATCGAAAAGGTCGCTTCAGGTGGCGTTAAGCTCATGGAGGAGGGCGATGGAGTCCCATGCATGAATCCTGGGACCGTAGGTCGACCATTTGGGATCGAAAGTGCAGGAGAAGAGGAAAAGGGAGAGCAAATTGGTGGAGACGACGAGGAGCGGAATCTTCAGGTTCGAGCAGACCTCGCCACACCTCACCCGCGCGTGCCTCATCAGCGTCGTGCTCACCCCGTGGTTGACCGCCTAGAAGAAGCCCCACAAGCGACATGCATCCGCTATGGCCTTCACATGTCGCCCCGTCGTCGTTGAGCATGGCGAGGTCGACCACGGGGATGCCGACGTCTTCTCCGGCGGCGGGGGTTCCGCTGGAGGGCCGCTCCGACGACGGCTTGATGTAGCGATCGGGGATGGTTTGCACGTCGTTGTCGGAGAGGGACTACATGTGGAAATCACCCACACTCGTGATCAAATTTGCTCGTGATCCCCCACGCTTGCGCCCCCACGTGGTCCGGACCCAGAGCCTCAACACTCTCCACCTCCGTCGCGTCTTCGACCTCCTGCGCCCCCACGCGGTCCACCATCGCCGCCTACATCCCCTCGGGCGTGTCGGCCTCGCCTTCGAAGACTGCGAGGTTCTCCACTCCTCCTTGGGTGACACCCTCTTCGACGGATCCGACGATATGGATGAGGATGCGAATGCGGGGGACGAGGTGGAGGAGGGCATGAGAGAGGCGTTCCAGGTGTTCGACGAGCACGGGGATGGGTTCATCTCGGCGGCGGAGCTGACCAAGCTCGGCTGCCGGAGGGGCGGAGGCAGGGAGGAGGAAGAGAAGGAGGAGGATGAAAGAAGAAGATGACAATGATGAGAGGAACAGAGAGAAAAATGGGACCATTTTAATTTATAAATGATAAAATAAGCCGCGTAGGTACCTATTAATACATGTAAGCAAAGTCAACTAAACCAGATGTCACGTTGTCGGAATGTTAGTCACGGAGGTTTTTTAACGACAGGGTCACGACTATGGACCAAAGTGCCAATTACAAATATTTAGGGACCCAATTGAGCCAAAAAAATTGTGAGACTAATGTGACAATTCTGAAATAGTTTAAGGACCATTTTAGATATGTTCCCTATTATTTAATATAAATTATAGTAATTTTTTATATTTTTTAAATAAAAAATATTATTTTAATCTACGTCAGAGCGCCACGACAATGCATTAACAGTGCTGCTGACGGAGAGTTGACGGGAGGATGCAATTGAGAGTTGAGACAAATGTTAAAATTCGAGATACAATTTGATAATACTTTGAAATTAACTACAAATGAGATAAAATGTATAGTTCAGAATATATTTAGGTAATTATCTTTTTTTATGAATAATGTAGGACAAAATGAAAGGAACATATTATATATAATGTAATTAACTTCTTTGTGGTTAAAAACCTTGTGTATAATAAAATTTTGGCATCAAATTTTATGTGAAAAAGATATATGAATAAGCACAAGGTTGGCTAGAAAGAAAAAAAAATTATCCTAATTTGAGATATCAGAGAAAATCAATTTTTGATTATGAGAGATGACTCTAAAATTTTTATTTTAAAATATTTGTAAAAGAGAGAACTACGAGCGGCCGATGAAGTTATGGCACCGCAAGGTGACGATGGGGAAGGGTTTGTGGTTGTGGGACAACCTCGAACATATCTTGGTGACAGCAGTCGGGTCGCCGCACCAGATAAATCTGCATTGGATGCGTGGTGCTGCTCCTTCCTCTTTACCATCTCCAATTTCTATCACACCGCCACCGACCACCTAGTGTGTGGCCCATGCCCCAAGGCTCCCAACCTCTCGATACCTCCGATCGGCCCCAGCATCCTCCTAGCCCGAAGCACGCTGGGCCATCCCAGCCCAATTCGCTAGAGGACATCCCGAAAAAGCTGAAGAGTCCCATTATCTCCCCCGTCATCGCCCTTCCCAAGCCCGAAGAAGATGTTGCCTTGGGATTGATCGCTGATTGGGTCTTCGAATCCGACGGCATCATCTCTCTCTCTCCGTCATATATCGACTATTCATAGTTTCAATCATTTCTTAATCAGGTGGGGCTTAATTTCTCACATTCCCTCTAGCTAACTAGCTCAATACCTATACGAGAAATATAAGTTGAGGGTACTATAGCCGAGGGTATAAGAAATAAGTTGAGGGTCAAAAAATTTCCATTCTATTTTAGCTCCAATCTTTCATCATGGCTTTAATTTTTTTTTAAAAAAGAAAAATACTCAAGTCAGGTCAACCCTTGCACAGATGTTGGGTAGAGGAAGCATTGGGCCACTGGCCGTGCATCCCTCGCCAACAGCTTGGGCAAGGTTATTTTCCTGCTGAGTATCTTGAATTTTATTAAACTCATCAACCAACAAACAATTACACAAATTACAGTCCTCATCTTGGTGAGTCACATTACAGCATATGCTATTGCAATTCTTAGCAAAGTTGACATTATTAGCAACAGAGACAATATTAGAAACAGAACTATAAACTAAACTATCAGCATTATTTCTTCTTTCCTCAAATAACCCATCAATGTATCCTTTTTTTTGCAAGAAGATGAGCTTCTATGTTTGAGTCCCTGCTGATATGCGTCCAAACACCTTCAGTTTGCTTGCTGATATTCTATATATCAAGAACCATGTTATGCAGATACCATGGAGCTTTACTTTTCCTATTCAGTATGTTCACAACTTGAAGGCAATCAATGAGGATTTCTATTTTATGGAGACCAAGTTCTTTGACTTTCAAAGTACCCTTCCAGACTGCTAGCATTTCAGCAGCAAATGGAGATTTAGCCTTTGCATGACTACTGTTATCGATTAAATCCCTTCCATTTTTGTCTATTATTTTGAACCCAATTCCAGCACTTCCAATTTCATTTTTTCATGCAGCATCACATCTGATATAGAAATTTTGCTCCTGCTTTTGTAAGCTAGTTTCACCGAGTCTTTTACCCTTTGCTTCCCCAGGACTATTCCAATTAATATCTGCCATAATATTACAGACCAAGGAGTTCAGTCTAATTATTTTCCCTTTGAATAAGCTAGTGTTCTTGTTTTTCCATAATTGCCATAGGCAGGAAGCAATTATCTCCCTTTTCCATTGATTGATGCCAACTCCTTTCACTTCCTTAAGCCAATTGCCTAGAAACCAGTCTTGTTTGAGTTCAAAATGAAGATCATATTCTGACTGCAGCATATTCCAGATGTTCTTGGCAAAGCTGCATTAAAAAAAAAAATGTTTTATGTTATCATCTTCTTCTCCACAAACATGGCATTTACTTGGATCAATCTTGCTGATGTTGGATAGATATCTAGCAGTAGGTAATTTCCCTCACAGAAGTTTCCAAATGAAGTTCTTCATTCTAGGAATAACTTTCAACTTCCACATATCAGCCCAAATGATGTCCTTTTTTTCATCTAAAAATTGCTTCTCAACTATATAATTATATGCAGACTTACAAGTTAGCTCATCAATTACACTCCAGACCCATTTGTCTTTACATTTTTTATAGGTAAATGCAATTGAGTGAAGTTGTAAAGATGATGTTCTCCAAAATTTTTTAATATTAGTTCACAGTCTCAAGAGCTGCCTTTTATCAATTGACTCACCTTGTTAAACTTGGATAGTTCTTCCATATTAAGATATGTTAGCCAAAGATTAATAGGCATGTTGGAAAGCCATGGGTCTTTCCACATGTCAGTGTTTGAGCCATCTCCAATCCTGATTCTCAAGCCATTCTTTAGTATCTGAATTGCTCTATGAATACATTTGAATAACCAAGAATATCTGTTACTGTTATTAGGAAACCAGGGATGGTAATCAGCATATTTGCTTAAAAGCATGTTGGTCCAAAGATTTTTATCTTTGTTAAGGAAGGAAAGTATTCTCTTGGCATGTATTGAATGCTTCATAACCCCCAAATCCGTAACCCCTAGTCCTCTAGCATTTTTTCTTAATAGGACTTTATTCCAATTAATTAAATGAAACCCGTTTTATCCTTTTTTAGGACTCCAAAGGTACCCTCGGGCTAGACTTTAAAATTTTTCAATTGTTCCTTCATTAATCCAGGAGGAGGACAATGTATGTATTGACAGTGAACACATTATTGAGTTTAGCAAAGTCATCCTTCCTGCCTGAGAAATTTTATTTTCAGCCCAGCCATCTATTCTAGCCATAGCTTTATGAATCATTTCATCTTGACATCTTTTTTCAATCTTCTTTGGGCTAATGGAAGCTCCAAGGTACTTCATGGGAAAAGACCCCTCCTTAAACTCAGTCAAATTGCAAATTACATTTTTAGTATTGGCAAGGCAATGAACTAGGTAGAGGATTTCTGATTTCTGCTTATTAATTCTCTGGTTGGTCATTTTGCAATAAAGATCAAGAGCCTTCATCACATTACTACAGTTCCTCAAGTTTCCTTTGACTACTAACAGCAAGTCATCAGCAAAAGCCAAATGGGTTAAGTGAATTCTTTTATGCTTAAAACCTTTAATGGAACATTCTACTGTAAACTTGTCTAATATTCTTGATAACAGCTCTTGCATTAAGATGAACACATATGGAGATAATGGATCCCCTGTCTCTCTCCCTTTGCACTTGAGAAACTATCTGACATTGTATCATTCACACAACAACTAAATTTTGTAAATTTTAAGCAAGCATGAATCCACTTTTTAAGAGTATCAGGAAAGTTCATAAAGCACATTATTTTCTCAATCGCATGCCATGACACCCTATCAAATGTCTTTTCAAGATCAATTTTCTGTATAATGAAAGGCCACTTCCTTTTTGAGTTATGGATCACATTCACAATCTCATTAGCCACCAGAATGTTATCATGCATCTTTCTTCCTTCTATGAAAGCACATTGTTCTTTTGAAATCAAATTCCTTATTGTTGGCTTGATGCGATTGACAATGGCTTTAGAAAGGATTTTATAAATAAGGAGGGATTATCCACTTTTGGAATAAAAATCAGTGTAATATTGCCCCAGGATGCAAGTATACTTGCCTTAATGAAGAATTCATTAAAAGCATCTCTAATTGAGCCAGAAATAATATTTCAGTATTTGATATAAAATTCTAGATTATATCCATCAGGGCCCGGGACTTTTCCCCTTCCCAAACTGTTAGTAGCTGTCCATATCTCTTCCTTAGTGAAACCTCTGCAGAGGTTATCTTTTTTCTTGTTAGCATTTTTTTTTTTTCTATTTGATGTTCTTTGCATAATCCCAAAGTTGTGCCATGCAATCATTGTCTTCCTCAATCCACAACTTCTTATACCATTCAGCAAACACATTTGCAATGTTACTTGGGTCTGAAATTATGGTGTCCCCCGACGTGATTTCAGTGATGGTATTCTTGTATTTTTTAAATTTTGCCAGGTTTTGAAAGAATTTAGTGTTCTTGTCATTTTTCTCCACCCACTTAGACCTTGCCTTAGACCATCATTTCAAATGAAGTTGTCTATTCAAGGCAACCACTTTGTTAGATAGACATCTCATCTTTAAGATGTCAACATCTCTGCACAATCCAACTTTATCAAGCTTATCAATGGCCTCGAGATCAGCTTTAGTATTTTTTAGGTCCTTTTCAAGTGGATTGATATTGTCTTTTGCCCAATTTGTAAGCTTAGCACTGAGAGCAGAAAGGTTCTGTCCAAAGCCTTCAATTTTTCCTAAATTGACCCCATTTTGAACCCAATTGTTTTTTATCACATCTTCAACTTCATTATGCTCCATCCAGAAATGTTCGAATACAAATTTTCTTTCATTGTTTTTGAATTTTTTTTTGTGTTCGGCCACTAATAGAATGGGCCTATGGTCTGAGCCAATTCTACTAAGATGAGTTACAAAGTTGTAGCCATATGTATTTAACCAATTCTGGTTAATCAGGGCCTTATCAAGCCTTGCCAGTATTCTCTCTTTCCCAATCCTATTTTTGTTCAAGGTGAATCTATTGCCTTTGAATTTAATCTCCAATAACCCAGCTGTGGTGCACAATTCTTGGTAACCACTAATTGAATCCCCTCATTTGAATGGTTTGCCTCCTAGTTTATCATCCTGACAATTAACACAATTGAAGTCTCCAATGATTATCCAAGGCAACTCATCTAATTCCAATTTGCTAAGAAATTTCCAAAGGACCAATCTTTTTTCAGCTATATTACTTGCATATATGCCACTTAGCATCCAGGGTTTGCATTTTTTAGGATGCATTATGACATTCATCACTTGATTGCAACCAAACACAAGCTGTGCATCCACTAAACATGTTTTCCAAACTAGTACCATCACATTGGATCTATCATTTCCTTCAATGAATAATCCAGACCATAAGGAGCCAAATTAAATTTTTGATACAAATTTTCGAATTTTTCTCATTTAAATGTGTTTCACTAAGGAAAATGATATCTGACTTTTGGTCTCTAATCATGGTAAGGAGGTAACCTCAAGCTGTTGTCTTGAGACCCCCCTTATGTTCCAAGCTAACAACTTCATGATGAAGTTCTCTCAATACTGATCTCCTCATGTCCCTGTTGAGGGTCACCATCATTTCGAATCATTTTAGGATCCATGGAATATCTTTTTTTCTTTCCTTTGGGATTTTTTGGATTGAAAGGGAATGCTGAAGTATGCACATACTGAGATGTTGATCTCCTTCTTTGATTAGAATTTAGAGAGGAATTTTGCTTTGAGATTTTTATGTCTTCATGGTTCGACCCCTCTTTTTCTTTTGTCTCACTAACTACAATCTCAAACATTTCAGTCATTTTCTTGTGAAATACTTCCATACCTTTTTCTACGTCAATGGGCACCTGGACAGTGAGCTTCCTATTAGCTTTAGAAGAATTTGTTTTAGTAGGCGATCTATTTTTTCTGTTGCTTGATTGACCAAAAGGGTTACTGATGTTGTTTGCTTTCATGTCCACATTTATCATGTTCTTGCTTAGACAATTCTGGAATTCCTGCTCAATGTTATTAGCCTCCTTTTTTTGCTTACTTGCATCAGAATCAGCATTATTGTCAATATCCTTAATTCCATTATCTTTTGCTCTCGAACTCAAACATTGCTCTTTTGTTTTATCTATAGGTTTCTTTTGGCTGCTATTCCTTTTCTTCCTTTTCTTTTGTCCACCTTCTGAGCATTACTATCTTGAGAGGTATACAACTTCGCATCACGGTTGCACATCTTATTTACCTCAGGTTCATCATTTGCCCTCCTCTTCTCATTACATCCAAAACATAATTTTGGAGTGTTCTCGAATGCAATGGCTTGCCAAAATATGGTATTCATACAATTGATCCATATCCCATTAGGAAGACTTTTGTTCAAATTCCATAGAACACAGACTCTAGTATATTTTCCCCTAGTGCCTTTCACAGTGACTTCATCATATTTAATTGGTTGACCAACTGCTTCTGCCAACTTAAAAAGTATATCTCTGAGCAAATATTCTACTGGCAAACCAGGAAATTGAATCCAAATAGGTATGGATTCTACTTTTCCTAATAAGGGCTGAAAATTTGATTTCCTTGGGATTGTAAGCAATACTTGTCCATTTAGAAACCATGGGTCATTAGTTAGCACATGATTTAAATCCTCATTACTTGTAAATTTGAAACAAAAAAAGCCAGACGCCAGATCAATTACTTGCAAACTGAACTTAGTTCTCCAGATTTTAGGCATGATGTTTTGCACTAAACTTAATGAAGGAGTTCGGTCGAAGAACTTACCATAAAGACAATTACTCCAATTTTATCTTACTATTTCAATCAGTTCATCTTCGATCAAGACTTCAACATCAGATGATTCCTGAATAGGTTTTATATGCGATTCTGCTATTCTGTTGGTCTTCCCTCTCGATATTGAAGTAGCTTTTTTGAAGAGGACAACCCACGATCCAAGCTTGCCACCATTCAAATTAACGCCAGCCCCCTTCGCGGAACCAGTCATCTCCTCCCCCCCTTTCCGATTGGAGATCGATGTAGACTCTTGAATATTCTTTGCAGCCACATTGTCTTCCCCACTGGCCATGAGACAATCCTCTTTGCTGAGAACACCATCCATAGCAGAGGAGGAGCAAGGATCCGACGGTTTTTTAGGCTTTGGCAACCAGATCTGAGCTCCATTGCCCAGACTCTCGCCATCTTGCTTCCAAAATCGCCCGATATAACTTTTCTCTCGCTTTCACTCATCTCGATTCCATCATGGCTTTAATTAGCTAGATGCAATGAACTCGTGTTCAATCAAAGTACTTCTAATTGCAACTCTCATTTTATGTCTACAAATTGATTTATCAACAATTAATTTCTGCCCTGTGATTTGCAATGAACTAATCTCTTAAGTAGTTAACATGCCATTTGACTTGCTACTAACCTAATTAGTTGTGATCTATTTATTTGTTCAATCAACCAAAAAGTCAAATGGAAAGTATTGCTACTAAATTTTAAGAAATAATTATTTGATATTACGGTAATGATTAATATATAAAAGCTTATCTTTGTAAGTAATAGAAAATATTATTTTTTAAACAAATAGCAATATTTTTTATAAATAAAATAAAATTTCAAGAGACATGCATGCCTTTTTATTAAATAATAACCCTAAAATTCAACAAACAATAATGATGAAGTGAAAAAATTAATTCCAACTAATTGGATATGGAAATTAACAAGTCAATTTGTGGAGTAGGTGATATATACATAGTCATGCTTTTCCAATGAAAGCTTTGTAGTCTATCTGCTTTCAAGCTTAATTAATTTAGCCATTTATATAGGAATAGAATAGTAATTTTTCATGTTCCTAATTGTGAGTGATCAAATATTTATTTATATTGATATCACTTTTAATAATCATTTTATTATTAATTATGCTAACTTATTTTTTGAAATATAACGGTGATTCAGGATCGATGTGCTAGTTTGAATAGAGGGAATATAAAGTTAGATTAAAAAATAAAAAATGTTGTGTTCTTAGCACGGAGAAAAAAGAGTTGACCAGTCCGGGTTTAGCTCCAATTTCATTGGTTCACCGCAAATTGAATTACTTCTCTTGCCAATCAATATCCAAATTCAAATTGATTGGCAATCAACATCAAATCAATTACATTGCATGCTAGCACAAAATAGAACAGTAAACAAATAATTAATGGTTATCATTATTATTTTTTCCAGAAACATGAGTAAATTTATTTAACGGACCGAAGGGGGTCCATGAAGGTCCTGATACAGAATAGAAGAGAGTTCCGGCGGTCTAACAGACGATCAGATATTAGTTGTCTTAGATCGACGTGTATAATTTGCATCTCAATTAGCCGCTTTATTACATTCACAAAAAGTAAAAAAAAAGTTGCAGGTAGAAAATGAAGAGATTTGTTGTAACTCTTGATCCAACATAGGGGAGGTAGTTCTGCAATCGACTAAATCTAGAAGGACTGCGCAGTCTGATTCAACTTCGATGTTAGGGTGGTTGAATGCCGCAAATTGTAATGCTTTTATAATTGCTACAGCTTCAGTCTGCATGGGAAAAGAACTGTAAAGTAGCCAGCTTCGGAATGAAAATAGGTACCAGATGTACCTCGAGCAATAAAAGAATATGCAGCATTAGAATTAAGAACAAAATCATCACAATTGAGTTTAATGAAATTGAGCTTTGGAGGAATCTGATCATTTAACATAGATGTGTGTATTAAAAGTGCCCTCGGGTAATTTGGGACTCATATAATCTCTTAGATGTGATAATATTCGGGGCACGAGGCTTAAAGGGGGAAGCTGCCTAGCGGAATGGACCTTCTCATTCCTAGCGTACCAGGTGAACCAAATGGTGTAAGCTATAATGCGACGAAGGGAAATGCTGTCTGAAAGTAAGTCAGGAGTAGTTAACCAAAACCCGAGAGCCCAATTATTCCGATTAGTGAAGTCAAAAGGAAGTTGAATTTGAAGATTGTCCCAAATAGCAGACGCATAGGGGCAGTGAAGAAATAAGTGGGTGAGGGTTTCAGGAGATGAGCTGCATAGGGGGCAAGAGTCGTTGGTAAGGATACCAAGATGGTGGAGATTAAATTTAAGTGGGAGTCTGTCTGTTATGAGCACCCACAGGTTCACAATTTTTAAGGAAGGAGTAAGCCGATTTCACGATAACATTCCCCGAAGCCTCAACTTCCCAAGCCCAAAAATCATCACAGGGGTTTAAAGGCAACCAACATATGGATTCCCACAGAGTCTGGTTAAAGTGCTGTAAACCCAACTGAGAGTTCCAATCATAATTGGAAATAAGCATATTAACCTTATCATAGACCCGCAAAGGCACACTAGCAAACAAAGCATACTTAAAAGCCAGAGGCACATCCGAACACCATATGTCATGCAAGATGGAAGTAGTAGAGCCATCTCCAATGATTTTAATAAAGCCATCTTTAAGTAGATGAAACGCTTGGGTGAAAAGCCTCCAAGACCATGAGGAATTAGTAGGAGGGGTAGAGCTGGAGTAGGTAAGAGGTGGGTATTAAGTTTTGACAAGTTTGACCCACAGAGTGTTGGAGTTGTTGAGGTAAATCTGCAATCTTTTGGCTTGTAAGGCATGAGATTGAAGGGAAAGATCATGAATATTTAGTCCCCCATGAGATTTAGGAAGAGTAAGAGTATCTCATTTAATTAAATGCATGCCCTTATTGTCTTTAGAGCCAGACCAGACGAAATGTCTAATGATACTAGCAATTTTGTCAATTGTTGAGGAGTTGATCCAGGAGATGGAAAGGGAATGAAGGGGGATGGAGTTGAGGACAAAATTAATTAAAATTAATCTGCCAACTTGAAAGAGGAATTGGGTTTGTCAATAGGCAAGTCTGTTATCAATTTGAGTTGATATAAAATCATGTGTATTAGAGGGAGCCCTCCTAGGAGCAATCATAGCTCCTAAATATTTAAAGGGATAGTTACCACACTTCATGTTAAGCTAGGAACATATCCTTATTTTGATGGAAGGGGGAGTGCTATAAGAAAAGTATATTTTAGACTTAGAATGATTAACAGATTGGCCAGTGAGTTTGCTGTAAGTAAGCAAGATTTTATTAATGATATTGATGCTTTTCTTGTTTGCTTTGAAACCTACGAGAATGTCATCAGCAAACATCATGTGGGTGAAGGTAAATGCATTTTTAACCTTTAAGGGAGAGAGAAGATTTTGGTTTACAACATAATTAATTTGGTTGGTGAGAGTTTGGGCCACTAGAATATAAAGGTATGGGGAGATAGGGTCTCCTTGCCTTACTCCTTGGTGAGAAGGAAAGAACTGAGAAGAATTACCATTAGGGGTGGCAATTGGAACCGGTTAACCAGTTAATCGAACTGCAAAATCCGATTTTGGATAATAATTTTGCGGTTCAGTTTCGGTTTCGGTTAGTGAAACTCAAAAACCATTTTAAAATGGTTCGGTTTCGATTATCGGGCCGTGGATAATCGATAATCAAAACCGGTTATAAGTTTCAATTTCGATTACGGGTTATTCATGGTTAACCGGTACCCGAAACCGTTAAAATATAAGTTATTAAAATGTTTAAACCCTTAGTAAAAAAAATGTTTGAATCCAAAACCCGTTACTACCCACTAACCCATCTACCCAATTACCCATTAACCTTATGTATAAAACCAAAAGTCCAAAACCTAACCCTAAATTTCCCTCAGCCGACTCCCAGTCTCCCACCCGACTCCCTCCTTCGACTCACTGCGGCACTACCTCAGCCGACTGCCGACACTCCCACCCAACTCCCTCCTTCGACTCGCTACCTCAGCTCGCAGTCGCCGACTCGCCGCCTCCCGGACTCCCCCCTCGACCCTCGGCGTCGATGACCCTCACCGCCTCCTGGACTCCCCCTTCGGCCCTCGGCGTCGGCGACCCTTGCCGCCTCCCGGACTCCCCCCTCGGCCCTCGACGTCCCTCGCCACCTCCCGAACTCCCGCAGTCACCGATCGCTCGCAGAGACAACGACTATGCCGACTCGTCGCGATGCCACCTCCATCGACTCTCGCAGTCGCCGATCGCTTGCAGAGACGCAGTCGCCACGAAGCCGATACGTCGCCCCTCGATAGCTTCGACAGCTTCAATGTACTTTTTATTTTTCTGGATGATAAAATGTTTGCCTAGGTATTTGGATGAACTATTTAATTAGTGTCTTTTAATCACTTTTTGGTTATTAACCTTTGAAGTGGTTATCCGTTTACTAACCAATTAACCGGTAGTAAACGGATAACCAGTTCTATCCGAATTGAAGAATGTGGCTGAGAAAATACAAGAGTTTATCCAATTGATGAATTTGAGAGGGACGCCAAAAGAATGCAGGACATGAGAAATGGCTGACCAAGAAAGCTTATCAAAAGCTTTATCAAGATCAATTTTGATCAGAATGTTAGGGGCAATACCTTTAGAGCTATGAATAGAGTGAGCCAATTCCTGAGCAATGATGATATTATCATGGATGGATCTGCCTTTAAGAAAAGCATATTGCTCACTAGAAATAATTGAATTAAGAAGGGGTTGGAGTATATTGACAATAGCTTTTGAGAGAATTTTGTATGAAAGGTTGCAAAGAGCAATATGTCTAAAGTCCTTTACTTGAGAAGGGTTCTTAGATTTGGGAATAAAAGTTAGGAGGATTTTGTTCCAGTCATAAGAAATGATGGAAGTATTGTAAAAGGTAGAGATGCATTTCATATTGTTAGGAAATTTGGAGTAATTTCCTGCAGGATCTACAAAACTCAAACCCGGCGAGGAAAACAGAAAACCAAATCCGATAATAATAATGCAGGAAAAACAAAAGACACAAGGGGGTTAACGTGGTTCGGACTCGGCGGGGTGCCGATCCTACGTCCACAGGGAGAAGAGGAGACTGCTTTATTAAATCCAGAAAAGAACTTTTACAATAAGAGTGCAATAATCTAAATCCCCTTCGGAATACAGCAAACTATCTTAAATTAATTGAACCTGAAATTGGTACGGAGTAGAGGCACTGTCTCTGCAAGATCTGCCTGGAAACTGAACTCCTGCTGCTGTATGTTAGAAACTGAGAAGGGGCACTCCTTAGGAAAAGGGTCGTAGCGGCACTCTTAATTTTTTGGATCTCTGAAACTCTCATATGAGGGTTTTTCTCTTGGTGTGAGATTCTTTTTTTTTTTTAAAAAAGAACTGTACGTTAGGCCCCTATTTATAATAGAGGGAGAGAGCCGATTCATGCCTACTTTAGTGGAGAAAAAATCTCCAAGGAATTTGCTGCTCCGTCTGATTTAATCGGATGGCTGAAATGCTTCTTTTGACCAAAGAAACTTTCAAAATGCTTGGTGGCTTCACGTGATGCCTCCACATTTTTCTCCTTTTGACTAGTCAAAAACAATATTTGATTTTCACATCATCAATTTGAAAACTTCTGAAGTTATCATCAATTTAAAAACTTTTACGTGCGCCGCTGCAACATTGACATGGGTATCTTGAGAAGATGGTGGGCTGGGCTCTCAGGCCCATGATTATAAAATCATAGTTTATTTTGATCGAGTCTGGTTCAACATGGTTCAATCAAATTGGCAAATTGGTTCAAGCATATCTTGATCAAATCAACTCCGATTTGGATCTGGTCGAACTCGTTGGATTCGGTTCAGACCCAATTTGAGTCAATCTCTAACACATGTAGGTATCAGAAATAGATGGCCAGTAAGCCTTAAAGAACTCAGCTGTGAAGCCATCAATGCTAGGGCTTTTGTTATTAGGAATGGCCCTAACAGTATTTCAGATCTCCTCAATGGAGAAGGGAATAGTTAGGTTAGTGAAAAGATTGGGGTCAAGTCTTTGGAAAGAGGGCCAAGTGAAGTGTG
This sequence comes from Canna indica, assembly GCA_034359265.1. NCBI lineage: Eukaryota > Viridiplantae > Streptophyta > Magnoliopsida > Zingiberales > Cannaceae > Canna > Canna indica. The sequence goes on from CP136897.1 coordinate 71,433,832, forward strand.
AAGGGGTATCATGGAGTTGGAGGAAGACCAAAGTTGGGAATAGTGATTGGAGAAAACAAGTAAGATGTCCTTATCAGATGTCACGATAATAGTAGGGTTAATATTAATGAAATGAATATAATTAGTTCTACGTTTACTAGTGACAACTATGTGGTAGTAGGCAGTGTTAAAATCTTCATCTTTAATCCATGCCATTTTTTATTTAGCCCACAATTTGAGGCTGATCTGATGTTGAATGCCAATAGATTTGTTGTAGAGAGCTTATAAAAGGTTGTTCTGAGGTTGAGAAAGGCCTATGGAGGAGTTAATTTTCTCAAGATTGAATATTTCATCTTGAGTGTTAGTAAGATTGTTTTCAAGTCTACCAAGAGAGTTCTTGTTCCAATCAGAGAGGGCTCTCCAAGTGTGAGAGAGACCCAACTGGAACTTTGAGAAAGGTTGATTTAGTTTATTGATGAAAGGGTCATGCCAGACATTATTAACAATTTTATGAAACTCATCATATTAGATCCAAAAGTTTTGGAATTTAAAGTTTATGAGTTTAGGCTGGGCTTGAAGCTTAATGAGGAGGGGGGCATGATCAGAGCCAGTTCTAGGGAGATGAGAGACCGAAATCCTTCCATAGAAGTGGAGCCAAGCAGCGTTGGCAAAGGCTCTATCCAATCTAGCTAAAATGTGGGCAGCATTACTACGATTATTACACCAAGTAAATTTCGGCACAGAGAAGCCGAGATCAAGCAAACCAGAATGACTGATGAAAGCACGAAAATATTTAATCGACTTATTAACAATGAAATCATTACCGCCAAATTATCAGATGCATCAACAATGTCATTAAAATTGTTGGGTGAAATGACTATACTAGAGAGGGGGTAAATAGTGTGTTTACTAATCAATTAGCCTAAATCCGATTTTAATCGTTTCTTTGATTACTTAGGCAAATTACAAGTTGAGAGACTAAATGTGGAAGCAATAATAAAACAATTAAGCACAACCAAAGATAACAATGCAAACACAAGAATTTATAGTGGTTCGGCCCCAATGCCTACTCCACTACCTAAGCACCCCGCTTAGAATTTCCAAACTAGCTTTACTAGATTATCTTATTTCCTTTACAACGAGGACGTTTTCATTGGAGAGTCTCCGCTCTCACACCGAAGGCACTTCCACACCCAGAAGTCTCCGCCTTCCTACCGAGAGCACTCTCCCACCTCAATCCTAAGGACAACGAGAACTAATCTTAGCAAACTATGTTTACACTGGTGGGTTTAAGCCTTAACATCAAGGCAACCATCAACTCAATCAAACCTAGCAACCTAGGTTTACACAAGTTCAGTTACAATAAAATAATCAACAAAATACATCAATAGATAGAGCAATAAATCAACCAATGAAATACTTAGCTCCACACAAAGTTTCCTAGATTCATCTTGATGCCTTTGGTGGTGAATTAATGAAGGCAAGACTCAATCAAAGAGATAAGATATCAACGCTAGTGTTTTCGAGGGATTAACTCAATGAAAGCTTAGATTTGATCAAGAGATGGCTCAAGGAGGTTGGGAGTGATCAAGATGATTAAGGAAGACTCTCATGGCTTCCTATTTATAAGCAACGAAGAAAAGAGAAAGATTTCTCTTCTCAACAGATGATTTTTTGCCCGTTACAGATCGTCGATCGCTTGTCCAATCGATCGTCGGTCGACCGACCAATCGATCATCTGCAACCGCTGGCCTTTCTGTGCTTTAATCATACTGATCGGTCGACCAGAGGGTCGATCGCCAGAATCGCGAGATAGGTGATCCGCAGTTCGGTCGACCGATCAATCAACCAACGCACATATTGCCAATTTTTGGCAGCTTTCGATCGACCGATCGGTCGACCAAAATTGGGCAGACTGCACTGGTTTTCTTGTTTTGGCTGAGTTTTTTGCTTGTTTTGGTTGTCTTCGCTAAGTCTACTTATATAACATTTACTAACTTTAAGTTAATAACTTTAAAACATAAATATTATATAAGGATTACCCCCCATTTGGATTCAATAAAAATATCTAAAAAATCAAAGTCCTTAAGAATCAAAATATAGTTTTTGGGGTCTAGTACAAATTTTCAAAAAACAAAAATTTTCTAACTTCCCGGGTCAAGTATGGGTAGGCTAAAGGCTTCCAAAAAATCCTTAAAAATATATCGTTATCTAGTTTCTAACCAAGGAACAATTATCGCTATTTTTTATGTCAAGATAATGTCTAGGTCATATAGCCGTCCAAGGAGCTCCCTAAGGTATTTCAGGACGGTTTCCGAGTTTTCATGATTTGGGATTCAGGAATAGTTTTTGGATTCTTATGCATCATAAAGAGGATTTACAATATAAACTAGACACCCTAAACCTAAACTCTACTTTCCGAAGAATCCCGAGCGTCGACGAGCGTCCTTGCTGATTTCTTCAATTTTTCTGATCGGGGACGTCATGCACTAATCGATATGGAACCTGAAAGTATTTCTCAATGAAACATTAGTTCCATATTTGTTATCATCAAAATCGAGATTAAGACCAAGGTTGAAAACCTTAAGCCAATAAAAATCACCGACTATAAATCATGAAAAAGAAGACAAATCCAAGGATTTCAAAGAGTTCCAAGTGATAGCACGTACATTAGGGTTGGTACTCGCGTAAATAGTAGAAAGTAAGAAAATGGTAAATGAATGACCACCAATAATTGCATGGATCACATGAAATTCTATTGATAACACATGAGCAATGATTGACGTAGTGTCGCAAGCGAGAATTATTCCACCCAAGGCGCCATTGGATGAAGTAGCAACTCCATTCCAGTGTCGGCCAAAAGAACGAATGGATTTCGTAGCTTGAGAGAGGGAGAGGTGTGTCTCTTGGAGGCAGATGACCTGCACACAAGAAGAACAAATGAAAGCATTCAATCGATCTTTGATCGGGCGCTTGAAAGCCCCTCTGCAGTTCCAATTTAGTATAATCATGATGGGGAGTTAGAGGTACTTGCCGGGTTTTTATGAGCCTCGGGAGGGGCCGACAGAGTGATGGTATCAGACATAGTGTGACACCTACGAGGGAGTTTTGTCCATCCGTCAAAAGGAGAACAACTGGTTTCTTTTTGGAGGGACGAGGGGGCTTGCGAGCACCACACCTAGGAGGCTTGGCAGATGTAGAAGGAAGAAGTGTGTTAGAGGCGGAGGAGGGGAGGATATGTGTAAGCTCCAGGACCAGTTGATCGAACGATCTTATGGGGGGGAAGAAATGTGCTGAGCACCAGTGAAGAGAAAAGGGGACTGAGAAGGGGGAGACGGTGAAGGGAGAGGGTGGGAAGAGGAGGAAGTGGGAGCATGTGTGCGGTCAACAGGGGTTAAAAGGGGGGCGAAGGAAACCCTAACTCGTGGGGGATCGTAGCCGTCCGATAGCGAGTTTGAGATCGGATGAAGATTGGGCGCTAGTGGATCGGATCGAGCCGGTGAAGGAGGAGTGTAAGCGGGTTTGCAGATCTCAATAGGGCCATGAGTGGTTTTAGAAGCAATAGAAGAGTTTGGTGGGGGCCCAAATATGGGTCGAGGCTCAGACTTGGTTGGGGGTCCAGAACGAGGTAGGTATTTGACCTTCAGGGCCCAATCATGACGGGTGCGGTCGGGAGGATCCGCGTTCACAATTAGCGGGTTCGAACTGTCCATGACATCCTCACTAGGGTCGCGAGAGGGTGAACGGGTTCATGCGCTGATTGGGCGCTCATCACGGTCGAAACTCGTGTGATCGCGAGATGGGCGGCGAGGCCGCCAGCGACGAACCTGGACCCAGGGAGCACAAGTTGGTTCCGTAGATGTTTCGGAGGCCGGAGAGGGGGCAGTGACATGGGCGGCTGAAGGTGCCGGAGTTTGGGGAGCTGCAAAGCAGTGTTAGGGAGGGGATTGAAGATAGGGGACTGTTTGGAGGTGCAGGAGGATTCGAGATGGCCGACTCTACCACAGAGATAGCAGAGCAAGGAGAGGTTTTCATACGAGATCGGATAAAAGCTTTCACCACCAAAGGGACCAACCCAAATTCTTTGTTGTATACAAACAGAGAGATCGATCTCAATACATACACGAATATAGCGGTCTCTTTCAAAAATAAAAGAACGTTCGTCAATTTTAATTACTGAACCAAGACTAGAAGCAATAAGATTAATGTAATATTCATTCCAGAATTCTAAAAGAAGACTGTGCAAATGAACCCAGATCGACGCCACTGAAAAATTTTCAGTCCATGGATTAAACATTGGTTTCCATGGTATTAGACGAATCACATTACCTCTGAAGGACCAGGGGCTCACGGTGAGGACGGCGGTGGCCTGGTCGGGGTTTCTAAAATGAAACACAAAAAAGCCTTGATCAAGATCAAGCATACTAACAAAATCGAAAGACGCCCAAATTCGGACAGCCCAAGAACGAACAAAATCAACTAAGGGGGGCTTCCCCAAAAACTTGCCAATAAAACTAGAATGCCAAGGCGTACTCCATTGCTAGAGTTGCTTCGGAGAAAAAGAAACTTTACTAGTTGGTTGTGACGAAATCCGACGAAGTAATGAAACATCAACCGGAGAGGGGGAGGCGGGAGAAATGCCTTTGAGGATTTGGGCCCAAGAGGTGGGAGCCGCGGAAGAAGAAGGATGGTTACCATGGATGGTTGCGGAATTTGTCGCCGATGAGGATGATTTCCCGATCAAATCTGGCGAGGAATAAGTAGGACTAGGATTTGCCGATGAAACCCTAGAGGAGGAACATAAGACAGAGGGAGAAGACGCAGTGGGAACACCAGATGACGAAGTGGGGTCGGGGGGAGCCAGCGGGGGGCGCGATGTCAACGCGGGGGAGGAGGTCGCAGGGGAGAGGGGTGGTGAAAGAATTGCCATCAACAACCACAACCAAACAAGACCTTAGTATCACCTCAAATCGCCCACAACTTGACCAACTCTTTCATATTGTTGTCGAATCGGTTATCATCATATTAATGTGAGCCAATATTGTGGTACATAGCATGTTAGCACAAAATAGGATAGAAGACATGATGAGTCTACTATAATTAAGTTCAATTTAATGATTTTTTGTGTTTAGTATGACTTAGGTTTTCAAAGAGAAGATTATAACAGTACATTCATTTAGTCTCGCGATAAAAAAATTATTAGATGTTGTATAAGAGTCTACTATCATTAACTTTGGTCTCTAACTTAAGCATTTTTTTTTATTTTGGTTATCTCTTTCATTCAGTCTGGAGAGGCGGAACCAGTAGATGGTGAACCTTTCCTGTCAAGTGTCAAGTCCAATCATTGAATAACTTGATTAAAGATTTTGCCCGACGGCTCCACTCTTCGTTAGAGTGTTGGACAAATTGTCTAAAGTTGGCAAATTTCTTCAACATCCTGTCTAAAGTCAGAAAAATCAAGATGAAAAATCAAATTTCTTCATTGCTCGTGTCACTACTAGAAACTTGGTCTTCAGCAACGGCTATCAGCAACGGCCGCTCAAGCCGTTGCTATTTGCAACGACATTCTTACGGCCGCCCGAGCCGTTGCAGATATATGTATCTGCAACGGCGTTCTAACGGAAACCAGAGCCGTTGCGGATTATTTTAATTATCAGCAACGGCTTTCGGACGGAAAGGCGAGCCGTTGCTGATAATTAAAATATCAGCAACGGCTTTCTAACGGACAAGTGAGCCGTTGCTGATGATAACTTATCAGCAACGGCTTTCTAACGGGCGACTGAGCCGTTGCTGATAAGTTTATATAGGGCACGCTCTCGCGCCCGACCCTTCTTCCTCCCGCTGCTGCCGCTGCCGCTCCTGCCGACGCCACTCGCCGCCGCTGCCGCTGCTGCCGACGACGCCTCCCGCTGCTGCCGACTTGTTCAGGTATGTCTCGCCGGCCGGCCGTCTCTTCCCTGCGGCCGACGAGAATCACCCGACCGAAACCCTATTTCTAGGGTTTCGGCCGGCGGCGGTCGGCCGATGGCCGCCGCCGGACCTTCTGCAGTGGTCGGACAGTGTGTCCGGCCACTGTACGCCGGCGCCGGAGGGTGGACTCCGGCGCCGGAATTTATAATATATATATATATTTTATATTATTTTATAATTATTAATTAATTATTTTATAATTGTTAATTAATTGTTTAGATTGATTATTTAATTTGTTAGATTAATTATTAGGGTTTAGATTAATTTCGGACGCGTGCCGGAATCGTCCACTTCGGACGCGTGCCGGAATCGTCCACTTCGGACGCGCGCCGGTATCGTCCAATTCGGACTCGCGCCGGAATCGTCCACTTCGGACGCGCGCCGGTATTGTCCAATTCGGACTCGCGCCGGAATCGTCCACTTCGGACGCGCGCCGAAATCGTCCAATATGGACTCGAACTATCTCGAAACATTTAGAAAATAATCATCCTCCGACGAGTTGATATGTTTCACGTACGCATCGACGAATCGGATATGATTTAGCAAAACCTTAGATCCGTTCGGGAATTGTATGTTCGTGTAAAAGAAGTAGATGATCTTTTATACGACGTACAATTCTTGAATTGTCCCTGATTGGACAATTTGGGAATATAGTTATTTGTACTGCACTTACGTTTTTATTTTAACTGTTAACTAATTATTCTAAAATTCGGCAACATCTCTCTTGTTCTCCGATACGCGCCCAGATGATATGCGTATTCGGAGAACTGTAGGGAGATGCTGTCGAAATTTAGAATAATTAGTTAACAGTTAAAATAAAAACGTAAGTGCAGTACGAATAACATAAATCCCGAATGGAATAGGACAATCTCACCTAAAGACATTAACCAAAAAAATTGTCATTGATTGACAGAATCATGTCGGCTGATCGAAGTTGGATGTACCGGCGTCTTGATCGTGGAGCTTTAACGAATGAGTTTCGATTAGGCGTAACGTACTTCCTAAATTTCGCCTATTCGAATCGGAATTTCGTTAGCATGGGTGATCAAATCCGATGTCCGTGCCGCATTTGTTCAAATGGACGATTTTTGGATCGGGAGACTGTCACTCTGCATCTATATAGCAAAGGATTTGCACCAAGATATTTTCTATGGACTTGTCACGGGGGAGTCACGCGAAGTCGGTACGTCGAGCAATCCTGTCGTTCAGACATATGGTGAATCTTCCTCTGCTGGTGCTTCTTCATCCGGTCAATGTAATCCCTATAGAACTATGATACTTGATAGTCTTGGGGGTCAATTCCGCCTGAATGATAATGCTGATCGGCCAGTTCTTCAGACATCAGTCCCACCAGATACTACAGCGGTTGATATCACAGAAGTAGGGGCTACGGTAGAGATTGAATTACCGAATAAAGAAGCTGCAGAATTTTACGAGATGTTGAAAGCTGCCGATGAACCTTTGTATGAGAATTGTCCTAAATACACTAGGTTTTCAGCAATGACACAGCTCTTAAACATCAAGGCCGATTGTAATATCAACGGAGTTGCGTATGATCGGATTGCTGGATTGATTAATGGAATGCTGCCTACTGATAACAAGTTTGAGCCTACTTTTTATAAGACTAAAAAGCTAATGAGAAAATTGGGGCTTGGGTACGAAAAAATACACGCGTGCCAAAATAACTGCATTTTATATTATAAAGAAAATGTGCAGTTGGATAAATGCCCTGTATGTCAACACCCTCGTTACAAGGAGAAAAATCGGTCCGACAAAAAATATCCCGTTTAAGGTGCTTCGGTATTTTCCACTAACACCGAGGCTTCAAAGGTTATTCATGTCGGAAAAGACAGCCCCCTACATGAGTTGGCATGCAAGAAGTCGTGATGATACAGTAATGACTCATCCATCTGACAGTGAAGCATGGAAACATTTGGATACATGTTATCCTTCATTTGCTAGGGATACTAGAAATATCAGATTGGGATTGTGCACAGATGGTTTTAATCCGTTTGGACATTCTGCAACTCCTTATTCAGTTTGGCCAGTGCTGCTGACAGTTTATAATTTGCCACCGTCAATGTGCATGAAAGATGAATTTATTTATCTTTCGATGATTATTCCGGGTCCTAAGGGTCCGCGAAAAGAAATTGACATATTTCTCAGACCCTTGATAGATGAATTGAAAATATTGTGGACTGAGGGAGCTGTCACTTATGATTGTCATCGGAAGCAAAACTTCAATTTAAAGGCCGCGGTCTTGTGGACAATCAATGATTTCCCGGCGTACGGCATGTTGTCGGGTTGGAGCACTCACGGCCGACTCTCTTGTCCGTATTGTATGGAACACTCTAAATCAATTAGTCTTCAGAACGGACGAAAAATCTCATTCTTTGATTGTCATCGTCGATTCCTACCGGTTAATCACCAGTATCGAAGAAATCGTAATAAATTTACTAAGGGCAGAGTCGAAAGAGATGGGCCACCACCGATGTTGTCTGGTGAACAAATGTTAGCACGTGTTTCAGCACTTCCAGATATAGTATTTGGTCGCAATGAAAGAGTGTCAGGTTTTGGCCAAACACACAACTGGGTGAAAAAAAGTATCTTTTGGGAATTGCCCTATTGGAGTTCATTATTGATTCGACATAATTTAGATGTCATGCACATTGAAAAAAATGTGTTTGATAATATTTTCAACACTTTGATGGATATTTCTGGAAAAACTAAAGATAATGTCAAAGCCCGACATGATCTGAAAATACTTTGTAAAAGACCAGAGTTGGAGTTACAAGAGGTCAACGGACGATATCTGAAACCGAAGGCCCTATATGCTTCAAACTTATCTCGATGTGTTAAATAAACAACAGATCAGAGATGTTTGTCAATGGGTAAAAGAACTCAGATTACCCGATGGATATGCTTCAAACTTATCTCGATGTGTGAACGTCGATGATTGCAAAATATCAGGGATGAAGAGTCATGATTCTCATGTATTCATGCAGAGATTACTTCCGATCGCATTTCGAGATCTTCTACCTGATAATATTTGGGGTTCGTTGACTGAATTAAGTATGTTTTTTAGAAGCATCTGTGCAAATGTCCTTCGAGTCGAAGATATGTCAACACTTGAAAATAATATTGTTGAAATCATATGCAAGCTGGAGCAATTTTTCCCTCCTGCATTTTTTGACTCGATGAAGCATCTACCGATACACTTGGCATACGAGGCACGAGTTGGTGACCCCGTTCAATACCGTTGGATGTACTTATTTGAAAGATACATGAATCGTCTGAAGAAAAAAGTAAATAACACCGCAGCTGTTGAAGGATCAATATCTGAATCGTATATCATCCAAGAAATTTCAACATTCTGCTCATTTTACTTTGAATTGACAGTACAGACAAGATTTGATCGTCTTCCACGTAACGACGACGGGGGTGTTCGACATTCAGATGGACGTTTAAATATATTTTGTCACTCTGGTCGTGCTTTTGGTTCTTGTCCATCTCGACACTTAAGCGATGAAGAGTATCATTTGACACACTTGTATGTATTACTCAATTGTCCAGAGATTGAACAATTCATTGAAATATTTGACATTGAGATGGTGCAAAAATACTCTATTCACAACGATCAAGAATTGGAGAGATTACGGAATCGTGATTTCCCTACTTGGATTCAGACTTACAGCAAAGATCACAGAGCTGAAATAGATGAAAGAATATTTGAGTTTGTTAGTGGACCGTCGCGACTTGTGTCGTGCTATAGCGGATATTTTGTTAACGGGTATAAATTTCACACGGTTGAATATTCATTTGCAAAGAAGACGATGAATGCTGGGGTCTGCGTGAAAGGGACAACCTATGTTGAATGTGATATGGATTTTTATGGACTGGTGGAAGAAGTGATAGAGTTGCACTACTTCGGCTTGAAATCAGTGATCCTATTTAGATGTCATTGGTTAGATACAACAGAAAGGGGCATGAAAGTTCATCCAAAATACAAACTTGTTGAGGTTAATTACAAATCGAAATTGGCAGCAAATGAGCCTTTTATATTGGCATCACAAGCCGAACAAGTATATTACGCGAAGTATCCGGCTCGAAATAAAGATAGAGCGGATTGGCGTGTAGTCTGTAGGACAAAAGGTAGAGAAAAAATTGATCCGATAGTAGGAGAAAATGATCCTCCTGGTTTCTATCAAGAAGATGATCTTCCTGCTGTGGATCGTATTATTCCAATACTCGAGGATGCAGACACAACGTCAATTCAATTAGAAGTTGAATATGCTGATGATGACGATCATGAAATTGAGGAAGCTGGAGATGAAGAAGATGAAGAAGAGGAAGAAGAGGAAGAAGAAGAAGAATTCGAAGACTATTATTCAGATGATGAAGAATAATTGTAAAGTATATATTTTATTAAATATATCTCTACTATTTATACAATAATCTGATTATATGTATCTTCGACAGATATGTCTGGTCGTGGTTATCGACGCAGGAGAGCTTCGGAGTCTCCGATCGGTGAGACTCCAGCACTTACTCATGCTGCTGATCCTCCTGTTGCTGATCCTCATGAGGATGATACTGCGAGGCTAGTACATCCAGACGCAGGCGGCCACGCGGGCCGAACAGGTGGCAGCCTCCACCAGCCACAGAGTCACGTAGATTGATTAGCGTGATTGGGGAGCGGTAATATATCATGAATTATGAATCATTACAAATTCATTATATCATAATATAATATTAAAATTTATTTTTGTTGTGCAGGTTCGAGCAAGAAGAAGTGCCGAGGAGCATTTCTTCTACTATTCGACGATACATGCACGGGGCATGGCCTACGTGGTCTCACGTGCCTAGCGAGCACGTCGACATATTATGGCGCGAGTTTGAGGCACGTATTTTTTTTTTTTTTACATGCATGATGATATATTAAGAATTGGTACTGATATTATTATTTTGCAGGCTCGCTATACATGGGCCGAGGATCAGAGGCCCTTCATTTACGCTGCCTGGGAGTCTATTTCCCGGGCAAGGTACAACGGGCAGCTGGGGCAGGCTCGGTCCCAAGCGATGGCCCGAGCTGGGACCACTAACATCGCGGAGACTCGGGGATACGGCCCCGGTTGGATTACTCCGGATATATGGGACCAGCTCGTGGGGATATGATCGACGGATCGATGGCAGGAGGTTTCTCGGAATGCGGCTAGAAATCGCATGTCGGGGGGAGCAGCGCGTCACACCGGCGGCTCTGTTGCATTTGCAGTGCACGCAAACCGTATGGTAAGTATATCGTTTAATTATATATTTTATTTGTTATTATGTGTACTAATTAATGTATTTGTTTTGTAAATGTAGACGACGGTGTCGGATGACGGGAGTGTCCAGCGACCCTCCCCGATGGCGGTGTTTGAGCGGACTCACCGTCGAGCACATGGGACGGGGGAGTACATCCACAACCGCGCTGCATACATTATGGTAATTATATATTTGTTTAAGTTATTCATTATATATTTATAATTTAAGTTTTATGATAAATATTAAATAAAAAATCAAACTCGAGTAGGAGACCTACAGCCAGACGGTGGTGCAGCGCGGGGGTACCCCCGAGGACTTTGACGCAGCATCGTGGGTCGAGGCCGCAGGTGGCTGGGACCATGGCCGCGTATATGGCTTCGCAGATAGTGGTCATGCGCGAGCCGTGCTAGGGCCACTTGGGGCACCGACCCCTCCGGTCGCTGGTGAGCGGCCGTCCACCTCTAGATCCAGTTATGATCATAGTAGCAGAATAAGGACTCTAGAGGAGACGGTCGCACGTCAGAGTCAGATGATGGAGGAGATGCATGCTATGCTACGCAACATGTCAGGTCATCCTGCAGCAGGCATCTCTTCGGCATCATCTAATCCATCGTCCTCGAGTCAGTCCACGCCGGTGTACACTCAAGCACTCCAGACCCCGCCATATGATCCAGACCATCCTCCATCGTGATCGTGAGATTTTTTGTTTTGATATTGAACTTGTTACTGAGATATTGAACTTGCTTAACTTATTTTGTTTGGATATTGATACTTCAATTTTGCATTTGAATTGTTTTTATACTCGTGGATAATTATCAATATAAATATAATTGTTTTGATGTATATCTTGGTGTGTTTGTGATGTGTGAATGAATGTGTGTATGAGGGTATGGGTGTGTGAGTTATGTATCAGATAAATGTATCAATGTATCAATGGAAATTTGAAATTTGAAATTATTCTGTTTCCAGGTATAGGTCATCAGCAACGGCTTTCCCACGGCCGTCCGTGGGAAAGCCGTTGCTAAAAGTGTATCGAAAGTCGTTGCTGATGACCTACAGCAACGGCTTAGCGACGGGGTTTTACTAACGGCGTTGCTACGGACTCGTGGCCATTGCTATTAATGTTATCAGCAACGGCTCCGGGTCTGTGGCAAAACCGTCGTTGATAATTTTTTGAGCGACGGCCCGAGCGGCCGTTGCTGATCCGTTGCTAAGTCATCAGCCACGTGACTTTCTGTCACGGCTCTATTGCAACGGCTCAGCAACGTCATTAGCCGTTGTTGATGATCATTTTTCTAGTAGTGTGTTACTCAAGGACAAGGCCCGTAAAATCAAGATGGAGATCGAGGCCATTGATCGAGGAATGCTTAGCTCTCTGGGACGAACACTGGGCCATGACCAGAGAATGGAGTAGTGCTAATTTCGTTGACTGTGAATTGGTCGATTGTTTGATCGATGAAAGATTCAAGAAACACTACCACCCTGCATGGTCGGCGACATACATGTTGGATCCTCGATCTCTAGCTTCTTAGTTGAGAACACTAGCGGCAATTTCCTCCCTCCCTTCTTGACGTTGGAGCATAACCAGGATGTTGAGAGCATAATCAAGCGCTTGGTAGAGCAGGATGTAGCCCACATGGCGATGACTGAGATGATGTTATGGAGGTTAGAGGGATTGGAACCACAATGCGCTAATTCTATACAATAGCTTGATCCAAGGACTACTCCTATGAATGTTGGTCTCAAATTATCCACCTTTGAAGGTAATCATATCTCCGACCCCCTCTCTTTATAGGTCTATTGTTGGTGCACTGTATGCCACCATCACTAGACCTAAGATTACCTTCAGTGTTAATAAGGTGTGTCAATATATGCATGATCCTCGTGAGCCGCATTGAAAGGCTGTCAAACGCATCCTTAAGTACTTGAATAAAACTTTGGGTGTAATGACCTAGTATTTAAGTGGTCTCCCCATCTATCCATATATTATTGCTTATTGTGACTCAGACCGGGGGCCGACTTAGATGATAGGAGATCTAAAGTGGATTTTGTATATTTTTAGAATCTAATATGATAACTTGATCAACTAAGAAACATGTTGTTTCAAGATCAAGCGCAAAAGTAGAATTTCGCAGTATGACAACGGCTCTAGCTGATATATTGTAGATGCAGTCTCTCCTTTTTTGAACTCAGAATGCATGTTTCTATATCCCATATTATTCTTTGTGATAACCTCTTAACGATATTATTGAGTGCAAATAATCTAATTCTCCATAATTGTACCAAACATTTTGAATTGGATCTATACTTTGTGAGGGACAAAGTTGCGCATAAACATATATACGTGCAACTTGTTCCGGCTCGAGCTCAAATTACAGATGTTTTGACTAAAATTATATATGATAAGTTTTTCTTCCTTTTAGGGACAAACTCATGGTCATTGATACATCCACGATGAGTTTGAAGGGGTGTATTATTTACTTTGACTTTGTATTATTTTCTTTTTTTTTCCTTGTTACAACCATTCCAATTAATCAAGGAATTCTATCAAATATCAATAGCCAATTCTTCTTCCACCAAACAAGTCAAAGAAATCGGCAGATCAGATCACTTCCATGAAACCTTCACTATCCAAGAGGGCTCTCTCCACAAGTGGCCCATACAAGAAGAGAGACCAGCAGCCTCATCCAACCCATAACCCTCACATGGAGCCCAACTCACCACTCCAACATATATTAATTACTAATCACAAGCAAATCAAGTGCATTAACTCTCCTCCATCAAACATCACACATGCTTTTGGATTTCACATCACTAGTGTTCCCAAAAAAGTGAAATGCAAATCATAGTATACTAATCAATGAAGACAATGGAGAGTCAGCATCACACTGATCTGTCAACTGATCTTACATTCATGTGTGTGCAGAACTTATGCCCTAGAATAAGTGCATGGAACAATTCCGCATGATTAATTAATTGATATATATATATATATATATATATATATATATATATATATATATCATAGAGGGATTCCTATGCACCAAATCATAGTCAACAAGGAGCATGACAACCACTCTACAAGTACAAAGTAAATGGGTAATTAATCAATGTCAATTAGGGTGGGTATGGCATGGTAATAAATTGTCATCCCTTTCTTAGTTGGTCATAATTTATGGTCTCCCTCCCTTTTTGCCTGCTCAATTACTACCTACTATATTTGTGAATAAAGCAAATTAGAAATTAATTAGGTCTACTAGCCAGCAAAGACTTTGAGGTACTCCAAGGAAGACAGATTTGTGATGTGTTATTTCCCCAAAAAGTATGTCAAACTTGTTCCACTATACATCAAAGAGGGGGGGGGGGGGGGCTGAAGCCATATTTATTCATGCTTGGTACTTGTAATTAATAATATAGATAGAGATTTGAGATATACCAAACTAGGGTTTTCTTGGGGGTGCAATGCATGAGATATGGAGCAGTCTGCATCCGCATGCATGAATTTATTGGACGACATGTCTCAGACAAATATAGACATAAGTCGTACTAAATGGGTTATAACCATGTTGGTGTACATTTAATTTTCCTTTTTTTTTACCCTACACACGGCTCCTTGCAATTGCCTTTTAAATCAGATCGGATCGGATTGGATCGGCGACTTCCACATGAGTGAACCCGTATTGAATTCAATTTGGCTTGTTATTGTTGTTCTGACGTGAGTGTTTTACCTAGTTTTTTTTTTGTTTTGGTTAAATTAATTTGGTCGAATTTGAACCGTTGGTTTAAGCTTGATCGAGTTAGATTATATATGAAGTGTTGGGATTAATGATTAGTGTGTGAATTGCTTTGATTGTTTTGATGATGCATTCTATGAGGGATGTATAGTTTCGTTTCATCCGTCTGATCTGTATTTTTTAATATTTTTTTGACACTTGTTGCCATCTCCAGGATATTATGTAATCGCAATTGAAAGTTGAAAGCTTACGAGCTAGGGTTATTATGAACCTTTCTGCCTTGCATCGTCTTAATCAATCAAATTAGTTATATTAGGACATGTTTATTGTTGTTGGAATTAGGAATGAGTAAAATTTATCGATTATCGAAGAAATCGATTAATTGATCGAATCGAAATTGAATTAATCGAATTAATTTTTTGATTAATTTTCGGTTCAATTAACGATTAAAAGTTTTTGGTTTTTGATTTTCAGTTTAAAAAATTATTCGATTAATTTACCGAATTAACTGAATTTTAATTTGAGTTAAAAAAATAAAATATTATATTAAATAGTATCATTTGCCTAAGTTGTTAAAATGATATATTTTTATCTCAATTATCCAAGTTCGAATCTTGGTGATGTATAATTTTATATATATATATAATTATAGATATAATATACGTTAGTAAAATTTACATCAAATTGTATGTTTTGTTAGAATGGTTAAGAAATATGCCATGAATAGGTCGATTGTTATCCTGAGATTGCGAATTTATTAATGTCGAGTCTTTAGTGATAAATATATAATGTTGATATATTTGTTTGGCTAGATGCCCCCATACTAAGTTATATATAGCGGGTTGGACCTAAGTATGATGCATGAGTTAGGGTGCTTCCGAGACCGGTTTGATCAAGCTTGTTTAGTCCACTTTTTACAATGAATGTTATTTTTTTAATCTTTTAGTAATAAAAATGAATTCCCACGCTAATTTAAACACATAAATTATCAACATTTATTTTGATTATAGAAAAGCTGAGAATATAAATCCATTCGGGGCAAATAAAAAATAAATTAAATAATATAAAATACATAATTATTACTTTTTTTATAAAAAAAAACAATAATATATATATTTGGCAATAGCACACCTAGAAATTAAATGATTGACACACACCTAACCATAGATAGATGGAAGCCAGAGTTTTGTTGCTATATATTATTAATTTTATGCGTGGGCGTCATCAATTTACTCCTCTTTATTTGTATTTAGGTAAACTAATTAAGCTAATTATGCACATAATGCAATTCTTCCGAGTTCCATTATAAACAATTCTTAATCCTAATTATGTGAAGATAAAAATTAATTATAATTAAAAGGAAGAGAAGAATAACAAGAGGAGAGCAATTTTGATTTGACATTGAGGTCAAATATAAATCATAATTAAGAAGCCTTTTCGATAAGCTATATGCAACCCAAACAAAAAGATATGTAGTGACTGTTCATTGCCATTTTAGCTCCAATATTTCATCATGGCTTTTTAATTAGATGCAATGAATCAAAGCTTTTTATTTGCAGCTCTCCTTTCATGTCTACAAAATACAAATTGATTTGTCAGTTATTTCTACTAAGTGATGTGCATTCATTGACTTGTTACTTCATGATGTATGTTGTTGTGCAATGAACTAATCTCTTAAGTAGTTAACATGCCATTTGTGACTAGCTACTTTTAATCTAATTATATGTAATCTATTAATTTGTTTAATCAACCAAAAAGTCAAATGGAATTGATGGGTGACAGGAATCAAAATGAAGGAGCAGACTTAAATTGAATCTACAAATAATTAACAAATTTATAATTGACAAAATAAACATATATGCTACTAATTAATGATCAGTGGTTGCCTTTTCTTTTAATTTACTATTAATATTATAAAAAATAAGTATTATTTTAAAAAACTTACAAATGAGATTTAAATGTAAATTAAAATTTAATATTTTCAAATAAAATATAAAAAATATATTTTCATAATTTGTCTTTTACATTTTTTATATCTTAAAAATATTATAAAATTAATTTATTATCATGTTTTCAAATGATCCTTGAATCAAAATTAACTTAATCTAACCTATATAACAATTAAAATAGTATAAATTATATCATATACAAATAATCAAAATTAAATTATCATGGCTACATCAAAATTAAATTTATCAATCATTTTTTTATTATCCAAAAAACAAAAGGACAATTTTCTAAATTGTGGGGTCTGGGAGGGAGGAGAGGGGGGGTGTTTGGCAAAAATATATGCTAACAATGATATAATAATGATTAATATATAAAATATTATATTTACCGTTTCTAAAAAATTTACTATTTTCAAATATAAAAAATATAAAAATAATTTTTAAAAACAATAAATTTAATTAATATTTTATTCAAAAATGGGAATAATTAATTTGGAAAAAATGAATAATTAGAAAAACAATATTGTAGTCCAACTCTAGCTTGTGTTTTTATTAAATAACACTAAAATTTCAATGAACAGTAATGGTGATTAAATTATGTTTTTGTCTCTCAAAATATCTTATTTTTTTAATTTAATTCCTCATTTTAAAAAACTTTCCGTTTAGTTCATCAAAAATTATTTTTATTTTCATTTGATTTCTTTGTTAATTTTTCGTTAATTTTTGATGTTAAGTGCCAACATAAAATGCTGACATGAACTAAAGAGGGACCAAACATAAAAAGTAAAATATTTTAAAGGACTAGATGAAAAAAAAAATTAATAATATAAAATATAACAATATACATTTTAATAAGCGTAATAGTATATAATTATGTTTTAAATTATTAAAAAATATATTTTTTTTATTTAATTTCTTAAAATATTTTATTTTTTTCGTTTTGTCCCTCTATGTTATTACTTAACATCAAAAGTTAACAAATGAATCAAGCAAAAATAAAAATATTTTTTAAAAAACTAAACGAAAATTTTTTAAGAATGAAAGATCAAACGAGAAAAAAAATATTTTGAATGATCAAAGCCAATAATAATTGAATGAATTGATGATGTTGATTAATTCCAACTAATTGAATTTGAGAACTAACAAGTCAATTTGTGGAGTAGGTGATATATATTTAAACACGAGGTAGCCATAATTTTCCAACAAGTAGCTGTGAAAGCTTTGTAGTCCCCTTCACATGGCTAGAAACGTAGACACATGCAACATAATACGTAGCGTGGTCTTTTTGGGGGCTGTCAAATATTTTCCCCCTGCAAAAAGTAGCCACGCTTTTTCCATTTTAATAATTTATTTATTTCATATATATATATATGAAATTTGATAGTATGATCATCATTTGGTTTGGAATTGCTTTTTGTTAGCACATGTATAAATCATTGTTTAGCTTATCACCTCCTCATCATGTTTTTATTATGTAGAGCATATTACTCAAAGAGGGAAGTGGACTAGCTAGGCATAAAGCTTGCAATCTTTCATATATTTATATGTAATACCCATCATTTGTTTTGCAAATAAAATAGTATAAACATAGAAAATAGCATATAAATACCTTTATTGTGTTTTGTATGCAACATTATATTAATTACAACATATTATATATATATAATGTGAATTTGAAATATATAGTGCACGCCATCTTTTGATTTTGCTAGCAAAATTATATTAATATACATTTTAGTATTCTAAATATAAAAAAATATTAGATAGAAATCAGTTTTTCTTTTAATATTTACTAAGGTACAATATTAATACTAGAGGAATAAAAAATTTATTGATTGATTGATACTATATAATATATATTGTTATAATTTGTATGATGAGATACTATACATTTCGTCGATATTATATATTGTTGCAATTTGTATGATCAGATCAATTAACTTCATTGGTTTAAGCGGCTAGCCTAATTAAAATTCACTAATATAATTAACTTTTTATGTATTTTTTTTAATGTGAGACTAAATCAAAGTATTACTTACTTTTCCTCTCATTTGAGTCTTGTTGTCCTTTAAATCTTTTTGTCCTTGTTAAGACTAAATTCAAGTCAACATATAACCTAAAATCATACCTTAATTGATGAGATGTGAGACCCATCACATCCTCAAGTAGTCATTTCTTATATTAGAATTTGAGTCATTTCTTATATAAGCTCTCTCGTTATTTTTAGGACTATATTTTTTTCAAATAATAATTGTTATAACCTACCTCAGATTTAAACCATCGGTCTAATTTAAAATGATAAAGTTACAATTAAATGGTAGTATACTCATTAAATTTTATTAATTAACCAGCACAATTTCCATGAAATTTTCATGCGGGATTAAATCTTGATATTATAAATCACAATTGATTATATATTATTCAAAATAAGTTGAAAAATTAAATTAAAGCAAGTACATCTAGTGGTTGTTAATTTGTTAATTATAAAAAGTTCACTGATTTCATGTTGAAATTGTAATTTCATTTTTTTTACTTTATTTCTTCAATTGAAAAGTGTATACTGGTCCAAAGTTTATATTTAAATTATTTTCACATGCTATTTTATATTAAATATAATTTAAAATAACTATTGTGATTGCTTGATTGAATTTAATTAGGTTTAATTTAATTCGCTATGGTCATTAATTGGATTTGAAGTTAGAAAAAATATAAAAAGGATGAGCAATTTAATCTCACCCACCTTAGGGCAATTAATTTTTTTTTATAACAAAGATAGAATAATTATAATAGGTGATCTATTAGGATTCGAATCCTAAATTTCTAGACAATGTTCAACATGTTGGCATCAACTGTGCTACCCACAGTTGGCATTAGAGATGAAATTACTTATTGGATATATATATATTCATTTAGATTCCGAGTCAACGCATGAAATACTATAGATTTTGGCCGAATCATACTAGTTATGCTTACTCCAATGTTGGATTGGGACACTTCACTATTAAGATGGTGTTTAAGATCAAAATGTTTTTTCTACTTATTATTAATTTATTTCTTAAGGAAGTTCGCCCACCACCATAGTTTTATTAATTATAATGAAAAAATATTTTATAATACCCAGTTTTCTCCTACATCGAGAGTTTAAGACGAGTTATATAATGGTTTTATAAGATTTTGATGAGCACAACATTGTTAATTTTAGTTTAAGTATTTTGGGTTGATGATTAATTAGACCCATGTAGTTAATTGATCAATTTTTCCATCAAGTTAGGTTATAAATGCTTGTATTATAGTAGGTCAAGTAATAGTAGGGCTGACAATTTTTGACACGACATGATAACTCGACACAGCACGACACGAAGTTACACGGGTACGAATTTGGCTAAACGTGTGTTTTGATTAAACATGTTCAACCCGGATTAACACGATTAAATAATCGTGTTAATCCGGGTTGAACCCGTGTAACCCGTATAAACACGATTAAAATCATTTAACTAAATGTGTTTAATCGTGTTACTGAACATATTTAATCCATTTGCCTGTTTATAAGGATATATATATAATAATAAGTAAAAAGTTACGGATGTTGGGTATGTCTTGTTATTAATAGTCTTTCTACTGTGTTTAATTTTTAATTTTAATAGTTTTCATTTTTTTCACTATTGAAATTGTGTTTATCGTGTTGTATCGTGTAGGTGTACACGTTTAGACACGTTTACTTAAACATGTTAAGTGTGTCGTGTCGTGTCAACCTGTGAATAAAAGGGTCAGGTTTGGGTTTAGCCTTTTAATTACAACACGAGACACATTTAGACACGACACGGATTGTCATCCCTAAGTAATAGGCTTAGCAAAGAAACCTATGTAGACAAGAATTGTCCGATGATGAGGTGGAGATGCTACTATGTTAGGCCTTCTTAAATGTCAACCATTAGAGCATGATTTTGAGCTATGCCTTTGATTTGATTAAAATTTTGATAAGGATGTTAAGACTTAGTTCGTTTGATTCAAATAAGAGAAAGAGGACTTAATGTATGGAAAGTTTATATATATACATTTTTGTGTATTGTTATGTTTGGTTCAATAATGGAAATGGAGATGACAATAGGAATAATTTATTGTGTTTTTTTACAACGTTGTACTCTTTAATATTTATTTTCTTTAGTTGGAGAGTGAGGAGGAATTTCATAGCTTTAATGAGTTTAAAGTTACCCTTAAAGATTGAAATACTAAAGTTACCTCTCTTCCCCTTTAGATTCTTTAACTTTGGGTGAAACTCAATTTTCATACGTTTGTGTCTCGTTTGATTCTCTCCATCTTCTTCTTCCTCACAATTTTATTCTTCATTTTTTTTCTTTTCGCTATCGTGCTAACGGACCGTGCCGTATCAACCCATTTATTATTCATGTTGTGCCCAAGTCCGAACTTTTATCAGGTCGAGCTAGTCACGATTTTTATTTGGGTCGGACCGGCCCGGCACAAATTGTTGAGTCTAGTAGACATGATGAGTCTACTATAATTAAGGTCAATTTAATGATTTTTTTTTGTTTATCCTGACTTAAGTTTACAACGAGAAAGATTGTAGCACATCCATTTGATCTCGCGACAAAAATTTATTAGATGTTGTATCAGTTGATAAGTGAAGTTTCACGAGTCTAGTATCATTAACTTTGGTCATTAACTTAAGCATTTTTTATTATTGGTTATATATCTCTCTGTGAGATTGATTGATCAATTATAAATGCAATGAGATTATGGCACATTTATACTATGAAGTTTTTTCTCAATGTTTGGAAGTTACCAACTAGGTTATGATGGTTCGAATAGAATAATGAGAGCTACTAAAGGTCAGGTCAACTTCACTTAACAGGAATGTGGATTCAACGTACTATGCATATTTTGATTAGGAATTTGCTCATAATTTAAGTAACTTTCCATGTATTATATATAGTTCCTCAATTTGCTGCTCACAATGCAAACCCAACCCTCTTCTACCTTACATGATACATCTCCTTTTCCAATGAAAATTCGAGCAATTTTGAATGGTTAGCATAACACAAGTATTCCAGGGTCTATGGTTAGCATAAAGAAGGATGTTGAGAGAAAATTTTACCCTAACAAGGGCATTGGCCCAGCCACTTCACCTGCCCTTCAGTTACTCTCTTATGGAATGGTTGAGCTACCCAGGAAGAAGAAGGGGAGAGAACATTAATTATATGCCATCTTAGTTGCTAAAATCCATCAGACCTTGAGAAACATACCCTGCCAAATACTGTGCGCAGTATAGTGACTTCAAACATGAACCAGTTCAATGTGTATATAAGCATGTATGTACCAGAGGACTGAGCTGAAGTAGTGAGCTGAGCTGGGATGAGATGAAGTGGAATTAATAAAACCTGGGCCTGGTGCATGCAGAAGCTTTTTCCATACAATACAACACAACATACAAGTGCCAAAAGTGCAAAGATGTATGAAATCTAAGGAGGGGGGATGGAGATGGAGATGGAGATGGAGATTTAGCAGCAGCTGCTGCTGCCTGCAACTTACAAGAAACTTTGTACGTCTTGCTTTAGTGCATCTGATGCATGTAGTACTCCAAGCTAGGCTGGTCACTTACCTACTACCACTAGTTAACACTCTTCAATACACCACCTATGTTTGCAGAGGCATTCCTTTTACGAGACTAGTCAAAGCTTCCTCACTACTACAGTCGAAAATGACCGGCACATGGCCTTAAATTCCTAGCTTCCTTCACCTTTTTATTTTTCCTCCTCTTCCTCCTCCTCCTCTCTTCTTCTCGCTTTCGTCTTCTGCACTTTTTATTCTCTCTCTCTACTCTGACACAGCACAAAGTGTTCATTGGGTCTCTTCTTCAAAGTCTTGCTGCATTATTTGGGTTGGACTCGGCATGTTTTGGTGATTAGAATGCATACCCCCTTTTGTGCAGAGAGAAAAAAAAATGGAAGTTTTGATTTGATATGATGCGAGAAACCCAAAGGCCTCATCATGGCATCCTTAAAGCGGGAAAGTAGTGATATGGGGCAGCTGCGCGCACCCGGTCGCAGGTTCAACGCATGGGCGGCCGTGATCTCAGCTTCTGCTGCTGCCGCTTGAGGAGGCTCGTCTTCGTCGACGGGAGCACTTGCTTGCTATAAGCTTTGGTGTGGAAAGGAGGAATTTTTCTTCTTCTTTGGCTTTTGGTGACGGAGCGAGAGTGAGCTGGATGGAGGCGGGGGCGAAGGAGTCAGCTGGCGGCGAAGGGGGTGCGGAGGATGCGACGGCGAGAGCGGCGAAGAAGCGGTACGAGCGGCTGATGGCGGTGCGATCCAAGGCGACGAAGGGGAAGGGCGCGTGGTACTGGGCCCACCTGGAACCTATCCTGGTGACGGCCGCCGGGTCGCCGCACCCTTCGGCGGCAAAGCTGCGGTGCGCTCTCTGCAGCTCGCTCTTCTCCGCCTCCAATCCCTCCCGCACCGCCTCCGAGCACCTGAAGCGTGGCGCATGCCCCAACTTCTCGTCCCCCTCAGCCGCCGACCCCTCCCCTTCCCTCGCCGCCGCCGTTGATCCCGTACCGATCTCTTCTCTGCCCCCGGCCTCCCCCCGCATCCGCCCCCAGCATCCCCCCAGCCGGAAGCGCGCCATCACTGGACCATCGCAGCCTAAGCCGCCTCTCGTGCTTTCCGGCGGGAAGGAAGACCTCGTCGCTCTGGCGAGGCTGGAGGACAGCGTGAAGAAGCTGAAGAGCCCCATGGCCTCCCCCGCAGTCGCCCTTCCCAAGCCCCAGGCAGACGCCGCCCTCGCACTGCTCGCCGACTGGCTCTTCGAATCCGGCGGCGCCGTCTCTCCTTCCGCGCTCGACCACCCAAAGTTCCAATCTTTCCTCAACCAGGTGGGGCTTTCTCCCATTCCCTCTCGCCAACTAGCCTTATCTCACCTCCAAGCTCGATACCTTGATGTCTTGTCGGAGTCCGAGGCCAGAATCCGCGATGCAGCCTTCTTCCAGCTCGCTACCGATGGCTGGAAGTCGTCAGCGACGCCATCGGAGCACACAGTGGTGAGCCTCGTCCTGAACCTTCCCAATGGAACCACATTGTTCCACCGCTCGTTGCTCACCACTGGCGGAGCCCCGTCTGACTACGCTGAGGAGGTTCTATGGGACGCAGTTACTAAACTGTGCGGTGGTCTCATAGACCGGTGCGCCGGCGTCGTCGCCGACCGCTTCAAGAAGAAGGCCTTGCAGAACCTCGAGAGCCGGAACCAGCGGATGGTGAACCTCTCCTGCCAACTCCAAGCATTCAACAGCTTGATCAAGGACTTCTCCCGGCGGCTCCCACTCTTCGGTAGAGTGTCGGCCAATTGTCTGAAGCTGGCCAACTTCGTCAACAGCCAGTCTCAAGTTCGAAACATTTTTCTCAAGTACCAGCTCGAAGAGCACGGTCACACTCGCCTTCTCCGTAGCCGCCCTTCCGGTGATAAAGCTACCGACTTGGCTGCCGACTTTCTTGTGTTGGAGGATGTCATGGACTTCGCTCGGCCGATTCAAATGGCTGTCCTTGACGAGGACTACAAAGTAGTCTGCGTTGAGGAGCCAATGGCCAAAGACATGGCAGAGCTGATTCAAGATGGCAGATTTTGGACAGAGCTCGAGGCAGTTCATTCATTGCTCATGTTACTCAAGGCCATGGCTCGAGAAATCGAGATGGAGAGGCCATTGATTGGGCAATGCTTACCTCTGTGGGACGAACTCCGGTCCAAGATCAGAGAATGGAGTACTAAATTCAACGCCGTGGACGGTGGTCTGGTCGACAGTTTGATCGAGAAAAGTTTCAGGAAGAACTACCACCCAGCATGGTCGGCGGCATTCGTGTTGGATCCTCTCTTCTTGGTTAAGGACACTAGCGGCAAGTACCTCCCTCCCTTCAAGTGCTTGACGTCGGAGCAGGACAAGGATGTCGACAGGCTAATCACGCGCTTGGTGTCGACGGAGGAAGCCCACATTGTCTTGATGGAGATGATGAAGTGGAGGTCAGAGGGATTGGATCCACTTTACGCTCGGGCTGTGCAGGAGAAGCAGCATGACCCATCAACGGGGAAGATGAGGATCGCCAACCCGCAGAGCCGCCGGCTGGTGTGGGAGACATGCTTGAGCGAATTCAAATGCCTGCAGAAGGTGGCGGTGAGGCTCATTTTCCTCCACGCCACATCCATCGGCCTCAAGGGCCACTCGACATTGGTGCGGTGGATGTGCGCGCACGCGCAATCGGCGGCCGCGCAAAAGATTGGTTTTCTTACTGCTTATTCCAAGATTGGAAGGAGGGATTTCTTGAATGATGAGGAGAAGGATGCAGAGGTCTTGAACATGGGCGACGACGATGTTCTCAGTGAGTTTGTGGAGGCCTCATCATCAGTGTAACAACATCTCTTCTGCATTAATTTTTTCGCATTTTGATTCTGCTGCTGCAGCTGCTGCTGAGTGTAGATTAGGATTGTAGGAATGTTGATTCTTTGTATGGATTCTCTAGCCCTTACTTGTTCTTCTAACACCTGCTCAATATTTTGTTTGGGGTGGGAGTAGAGGCACAAATTAAGATCTATTTAAAAATATTTATTTAGGGGAATATTATCCTTAATTCCAAGCTGATGGGTTTGCAGGAAGAGAAAAAAGAAATCTCTATGTTTGTTAGATAGAGATGTTTATAATAGAGAGGGAGAATGATGTAAAGTTTTCTGATTCCTAGAGAATAGTATTGATATATCTTTTGGATGATCATTCTTTTCTTTCTGCCACTCTTTCTCATTCTCTTTCTTTAATCTTGCTATTTCAAGCTGAAACTGATTATTCAAGTGTTGCAACTGATGATAGTATCATGGCTTGTATACTGCAACATCATGTCATCTGAAAGTGCTTTGACTGCATTGATGATCAAATTATAACTCCAAGTACTAAGCTCTGTTTGTTTTGCCAATGACAGATTAATTAACTTCTTCTTTTTTTCTACATTTGTTTAAAAATTGCAAGTATCTTGGTTCCACTGATATGATGATGCAAGTGAAGATAATTGTCCTGTTACAACAAGATATTGGCAGTAATCATAGTTAGCTCTGATGAGTATTTATTACTTGGCAATATGTGTCAGATTCATTCCCCAATTAACTAGTGGCTTATTTTATGTTATTTTGGAATCCCACCTTCTACCACCACATGACTACTTTCTATGCCACACAAAGAATCAAATATTTAATCCCCAAATATGATTTATTTGCTGTTTCACATGTCCAATGTGAGAACATTACAAGGTGA
This sequence comes from Canna indica, assembly GCA_034359265.1. Lineage (NCBI taxonomy): Eukaryota > Viridiplantae > Streptophyta > Magnoliopsida > Zingiberales > Cannaceae > Canna > Canna indica. The sequence goes on from CP136897.1 coordinate 71,460,069, forward strand.
ATTGAAGCACATGATGAGGATTAGCTTATCTGTAGTGCTGAACTCTTTGCATAACATTCACTCTTGAGTGGCTTTATTCTTGTCTTTGATGTTGAAGTGTGTTTTGGTATCAGCTCTTGTTTTTTTTCCTCTCTTTTTCAGAGCACAGTGTTTGTAAGCTATCAAATTTGGGTTTGCATTTTGATCCCTATCCATATGATGTACCAAATTGAAATCTATGCCTGGACCAAATTATCCCCCTGCATTTATGTCTTCCAAGTACTTGGTTTGTAGAAGGACCCTGTGGAATTAGGGGGGTAAGCAAGCAATTTGAAATGGGTCAAACCATGTAATTTGTGCAATAATTGTTGAGTTGTTTTGGATTGATTTGTTTGGATTGTATGAAGGTGATTAAATGAAAAGTCACTTCTAGAAATAATTGATGAAAGAAAAAACTTTTTCAAGACCCCTTTTGGGTAACAAGCCAAATTTTTCATTTTTTTTCTTTTTCACATTTAAGTTAACTTTGATTTGATATTATTCTCTCTCTCTTCTTTTTATCTCCTTTGTTAAAGGTGGTCCTTCTTTGACTTTGGATGACCATTTTGTTTTTGGAATAATTTTTCCTCTCTCTCTCTCTCTCTCAACAAAAAAAAACATTCATTTGGATATCACAACAGATTAGGGTAGGACATGAATTCTTCTTCTTTTTAATTATATTATTACCAATTATAATTGATGTGTACAAATACATTAACTTCATATAGGTGAGAAGTATTAATTTAATCAAAATACTTAAATTAAATCTATTTTTGAGTCCAGTTGAATTAATACATAACATAAAATTACACATCAATTATATAGGCTTTCATATCCTATTCCATTGTCAACTTCACATGTCAATGATTAAAATGTGAGTAATATGGTGCATTTAAGCACATTTCTAGATTGGACAATTGATCTTGTAGCGAGAAAAAGATCAATACAATGAATCTTGGACGCAGTACATCGATGCAAAATGATCATCTTACCCTTCAAACAAAATAAAATATACTAACATTATAACTTTTTATAATATTTATCAATATAATAAAAAAAACACTTTGTATAATGCCTAATATTTTTTTATAACCATCTAAATATGCAACAACATAAATAATATTTTGGCTAATATATCTTATCTTGTATTGTGTTAATTCTAAATAAATTCATGAGAGCACTAATTTCCTTATCCAATACCATACGAAACAAATATGGAACACACCTGTAATATTCCAGTTTAGTCATACATTGGAAGTATATTGGATGTGGTGTTGGTTTATAAGGCTTGATGAGTGTGCTATCATCAACTTCAGTTTAAGCATTTTAATTAGGTCAATAGGTTGGCCTATGAAGTTGATGAGTCGATTATCCCATCAAATAGGTTACAATAAATGGTATTATAGCAGAATCTAGTCCTTGGTATGGTGAGGAAGCTAATTTCAGCTTGAGTATTTTAATTACTAAGCTAATATGTTAGCCTATGAAGTTGGTGGATCAATTATCCCATCAAGCGGGGGTCGCAACAACACCACTATATTGTGCAGCCAATGTCTTGTATAATACTGTCTACATTGTTTAATACCTTGCAGTTTGTGAAATAAGCACATCCTATATGTTGGATTTGATTTGGATTTTAACGAGAATCTCAAATTTTGTAATATTCCAATTTAGTCTCACGATAGAGTACGTTGGAAGTGGTGTTAGCTTATAAAACTTGATTAATTGAGAAAAATTATAAAAATTCTAGTTTAGCCTCACATTAGAGTAGTAAAAAATTATGTTGGTTGATAAGATTTGATGACTATGTTATTATTAATTTTAATTTAAGTATTTTATTTAGATGATATGAATATAATATAATATAGTTGGACAAGTCAATTGTATTGTGTGGCAGATCAGAACATCAAATTAAGTATATTTATTATAGCATGTCATTTGTCATTCCTACTATTAGCTAGCAAATAGGTATAATTTCCAAAACCAATATTCCAATACTGCAAGTAAATAAATTAATGAAGATCTAAAATAAGTGTATATATAATTAGATGGAATGAACAATGAGCATACTTTGCTTAAATAACACCTTATAAAGGTATAAAATAACCACTGCACCCCTATATATAAATCATTTTTGAGGCAGATTCTTTCTCTGTCACCTGAGTCAATGATTGATATCCAAGAAAAAGAGCCCTCAGTCAATGACTGATTGCTACATGACAATTCTTTTATCATCATAAAACATTTAATATCATGCATTTAAAACCCCATTTCATATCTTGGAATAAAATAAATATTAAAAGGGGAATTTTGAGGTGAAATAAATTTATGACACCTGTGAATTAATATTTATTATTTATTTAGTGTATGAATTTTTTTAAAAAAATATAAGAATATATTTATTTTTAGTCCTTACTCATTTATTATTATATCATATTCAATGAGATAAATATACCATAAGTAATAAATTGAAGGCATTAATTTGAAATTCTTCTAATTCTCTCATATTATTATTATTATTATTTCAATGTACTTATTTTTTATTCTTAATATATTTATCATTTTTAAAATTTAAAATTAATAATATAACTTTTTATTGAACCAATTCAATTATAATTAATTCATTTTTGTTACTTTTCTATTTTCCCTTTCTAAATTAAATTAAAACAAATCCCTTTTAAACCAAATTAAATATATTTTTTGGAGTTAACTACTTTCTATTTAAAATTATATCTTTATCATTAGTAACTAATGAATTATATTTCTTTCATTTTATGTAGTCTATTTTACATTTTTTTAATTGCTAAAAATTACTTTCACATGTTCATTTTTGTTAATGTTAATGCTAAAAAATATTGTTCAAAAATAACACTTTTATTATATTGCAAATGTATAGTTTTATTGTATTTTAATATTTCTAATTTACCATATGTTTTAGCAAAATGGTATATATATATATATATATATATATATATATAACTCATTAGTACTCATATTATCTATAATTACTTTATAAAATGCATTCTTTTCTTTCCGAAATCAAAACTTCATATTTGCATCATAAACCAAACATAAGAATAAGTTTTTTAAAATGTTTTTCTGCTAGAACGTTCAAATGTGATTTTTTAACATATCTTTTTTTCGAAATAAATAGACTTAAAAATCATACGCTTGAAAATCGTATACTTAAAATACAAATCCTCAAGGGAGAATAACTAAATCAAATATAAGTAAAAAATCATAAAAGATATGATGCTGAGTTTTGATAATTAAAAGGAATGCTTTACCAATCACTATATATGACTTTTATCACACCTTCAATTGTTTTATAACTAAAAGTTAATATCTTAGCATTCTATTTTAATCTCATATAAAAAATTAACAAGATATAATAAATATACTTTCATTAATTTTAGCATAATTTTTTTTAATTTAATAACCTATGTATATCAACTAATTATCCTACTAGATTGAATGCTACACATGGCATTCAGCTTTTTAGAAGTACCTTAAAATCATACAATAATAAGAAAATTAATAAAAATATTTTGATCATTGACGTTTTTAACAAATATGTTCTATTCTTTTGTTTGAAATAATTATGTATTCGAATTTTTGAATTTATAATAATTATGACTTTCCGTTAGATAGTTATTTATTTACCCATTATGTGCTAACGTTGAACGTCATGCCAATAAATAAAAATTATTTTTTAATTCAATATGTCATGTCAGCTTAAGTCATATATACATGGCATATATATATATATATAAAAAATTTAACGTCAGCCGACAATAACTTATATATTTAAAGAGAGGCTTACAAATAATGACACCATATTTCATTAAAATAAATATTTAATTTGATAAATTGAACTTTACAATAGTAATTAAAATATATGAAAAAGGACGATCATATATGATCAGTTTAATATAAATAAAAATATTATAATAAATACGTGGATGGGTGGATTCTACGTTGAGTGCGAATCCTACTTGTGTCTTTTTTTCTAACTTCCTTTCTCTTCGTTTAACAAAGAGATATAAAAAGAAAGATACAGATACATATATAATGAGGTGTTAGTTTATTTGATTCGCACCCAACGTAGAATAAATCAACTAAAAGGGAACCGTGAACGAACGGAGCACAGAATCCATTGTCGGCCGATGGTCGTCGTCGTCTACCTCCTTCCTATCTCTCGGGCGGCCCCCACGGCGCTGCATGCAAGCTGCAGGAACTCAGTGCATGCACTGAGAGACCGAGACAGAGACTGAGAGTCTGAGAAGGGGAAGGGAAAAGGCATCATGTGTATGATAAAGGCGAGAGCGAGAGCGAGAGCGAGAGAGAGAGCTTTCTTTCTCATCATCCATCCTTGAGGACTGCGGTACGTAGCTTTTTTTGTCCAAATTAAAACTGTAGCCTTTCTGTCTCGTAGCGCCTTCACTTTTTTTAATACACGTATCACTTGGCAAACGGAGAGCAAAATTTCTTTGTCTTCCATCTGATCACCAGCCCACGAGGCCGGAATTGCACCTGTCTCTTCCTCCCTCCTCCATGAATCTTCATCATCATTATCATCATTATCATCATCATCATCATCATCATCTGATCGATCAGATTCCCAATATATTGAGGGATATCAACGTACATTTTGTATCCATCCATTCAGTCAACATCCAATTTATTGGAGTTATATGGTAAAATCAAAAGTACTAACTGCATGAGTCTGATATATCATTGAGATGTTCATTTTGTTTTTAATTTCTTCTTCAAAGTAACCATGCATGCATGGGCGCAATTGGTTTGAGTTTAGCATCGTTGGACTGGAATGTGTGTTTATGTTTAGTTCTTGAAAAAATTAACCACAATATATTGGTTTGAGTTAAGATGAATATATAGATGAGAAGGACAAGGCTCGGTTTTTTGAAAAAAAAATATATATAGAAAAAATTAAAGAGAGATGAATTAATCATATTACTAATTATTTTCACCCGAAGTCGAAGGTATTGCAGGCCATGCAGTCGATCTCCGCGTCTCTTGGTTCAGTACAGCTCCAGTGATGACATGCAAAGACACTCGACGCCTCAAGTAAAAGAGGATTCCTGATGATGTGTATGAAATTAGATCAAAAAATATACCTTATTAATTTGCTAAATAGCTTAGTACTTTATCGAAAGTCGTTGTCATCTCATACTTCATCATCAAAGAACTTGTTTGAATCAACAATGACTTTGATGTCATATGACATCAAATAAAAAAATCTAAAAATATAGATGTCATTATTAGGGAAATAATGAATATTATAAGTACATTATTTAGCAAACTTAGGAGAGATATTTATACCCAAATAACACATAGGAAAGACTCGACTCTTCATCTTAAACACTTTCAACCCATCCTCATTAAGTAGGACCGAAAGAACATTACTTATAGTTACGATTAAGGTGAAGGATTAGATTTATATGCTTTCGTATATAAATAGATAATACACATATTGACTCATGTAAGACATGACAACCACTACTAGAAAATTAGGTACATCAAAGATGACCTATCTAAGACCACTAAAATATAAATTTTGCCTAGTCATAAAAGCTAGTATTCACATCATATTATGACACGAAATACAAACACAAAAACTTTGTGTCATTTAATTGTGTCATGTGATATTTTGTTATTCGTACGTTTGGTTCATAGTAGAAGTAAGTTCTTCCAAAAATAAAATATTTTTTATGAATTAAATTCTTTTATATATGATCTTTTTAGAATATGATAAAGATATATTTGATTAACTAAGTAAATTATAACTTCTTATAAGTTAACTTCTTCTGTATATTTTGTCATTTCAATAATTTACTTCGCATGAAATACAATTAAAATAACTAAATATCATCCGCTTATAATTATATAAATTATAATAATATCATAATTATATAATATTATATTATATTATATTATCAAATTAATATTCCATATATATATATATATATATATCCAATTAATCCGTCAAAGATGAGACGTATGTTGCTTAATTTGGCAGGCAGCAAATGCGTGTCATCCTTTGTATTATGACATCCTTGTTTTACTCTTTAATCAAGGAAGCAGCGCACATGGGTTTAATTAATTATCCCTTGTTTCCTGTCCCATTATTTATAATTTTTTCTCTTATTTAATTTGTCATATTAGGAGTGAATCTAAAGTAGAAAATAATAAACATGTTTTGTGAAGGAGTGAAACTACTTGTTATCTTTATTAATTGGTGAATTAAAATTCTATTATATGTCAAACAGAAGCTTTACCTGGTGGGCCTAGATATATTGAACCTCGTTAATATATATATATATATATATTAGAACTATTATTGATTTCTGGACTTGACTAGCATCTTAGGCCGACTGAATCAAGACTCACAAAGTGCTCATATTCATGAATCAGGCTCAAGTGAAGTCAACTACAACTTAGCTCGAGGGCTCCATCCGACCATACAATTATCCTTCATTAATTATGAGGGGTTCAACAGTAATAAATCTGACATCTTTGAGATAAACCTCAACTCATTTCGGGCATATCCTCGTGAGATTCATGGAGACATCATATATCATCCGAGATATTTCTAACCTACATGGCTGCACTATAAATAAACACTACGCACATAAGATATACTTTCAATTACAATTTCATACCCACTATTTAGAATTTCTTCTTACTTGAGCATCAGAGTGTCTTTGCAGGTGCCCCCACAGAGCAGCACCAGATCAGGAGACGCGCAAACCTGCATCACCTCGACTTCAGGCAAAAACATTTGTCGTCCACCGTGAGACCAAGTAAATCCTACATGCCCCATCATGGTAAGTACCCAAGCGAAACGCTACTACACATAGGCAATGTACAACCTAGCAGCAACGCCCCGCTACCTAGAGATGCTAACACGTTAAGGAGTGACGCTTCGATGTCCACCAACCCGACACCATAAGGGCTACGGTGCTAGCTTGACGACGATATCTCCATGTGCAAAACTATAGGTTAGCAGCCTAGGTTGAGGCGCTGATGTAGTCAAGGGAACAACATCTGACCGAGCATGAGCATCGTCGCTCAAAGCATGATGAAGATAGTCACCTCGAAAGAACTAGGAGGCTGACCTCTATCTTTTGAGACGAGGTCTCCCACATGCACTACCAGAGAGAAGAAGAGGCCGAAACCAAGGCCACGTAGGTTGTTCCTACCCCTGTTGTCGACTCGAGATCTTTTGCCGAGCACATCATGACAATTCGCCTCCCCGAAAACTTCAAAGTGTTGATCACTCTTCAACCTTACGACAACATAAGCAAGGGCGGAGCTATGTACGTAGAGGAGAGGGGGGACACTTATCCCCTCGATCCCTCCCCCCCTCCCTCCTCCTCATATTTTAATTTTATCTTATTAATTAATAGGGAAAAAAGTTAAATTTGTACCCTCTCAATTCATATTTTGTCCTTCTTGTCTATCTATTGTTCCCTATCTTATAAAAATTAAGATTTTGTCCATTCTCGTCTTGATTTCTGGCTCTGTCCACCGTATAGATGATCCGATCATCCACTTGACGATGTTCAAGTTGATGATGCTTCTCAACCCACCTATCAAGGTGAATTCTTTTGTCTATAATTGTGAATCAAAAATCTAATATCATTTTTTAAGATTGATCTAAACGACCTATGTCAAACATTCAACTCAAACTTTATAATATTTCTCATGGAGTTGAACACCATATAAGTTTTCTCCAACTATCTAAACTAATTATACACGTATTAATTCTCACTTTCTTATATCTTAAATGCCACTCTTAAAAATCATCTCATTCACGTCGATCACCTATTTCGAGTTGGCGTCCCTGAAATCTTTTTACTTCGATCTTGAAAAGATAATTATTTATAATTAAGATAAATATGATAAATTGATATTTATGATATCTTTTAAAGAAATTATAAAATAATATTTTGAAAATCAAACCAACACATCAGTGATCGATCTGCATATATCCCTCGACAATCGACACTAAAAGTGCACGTAGACGATCAAATTAACAGGAATCGATGATGTGGCCGGTGAGATTAATTGAGAGTATATATAAGCTAAACAACAAAAACTCGTCCATGCTGGCATGCTGCTTCATTTGCGCGTGCATACGTGGCTGTATGCCTTACTTTTTTAGCTGATAACTAGATCCAATATATATATAGCAGCACCTCCCCCCTTTATCCTTAATCCATGCAATATATATGCACCTGTTGTGAATCTATACTATATATATGCTTCCTTTTCATCTTCTTCCATAATGTCGTCGTCAGGAAGAAGAGGTGCCCACGCATGCAGCCCCCCTTCAACAATTTCGAAACAACAGCGAACATTGTACCATTACTACTTTAAATCAAAAACTCAATTTTCTCTCGTGTTTCCCCAGCCCTCCATCCTTTGCTTCGCTCCAAACCACACTTTCCCTTGTCACCGTTCTCTAACGTCACAGAATGCTCTCTCTCTCTCTCTCTCTCTCTGCATCATTTATTTTTATCAACTGGTGTGTCTTTAATAAACGAGAGAGAGAGAGAGAGAGAGAGAGAGAGAGAGAGAGAGAGAGAGACTGCCGCGCTTTAAATAAAGAGCCTGTTTAGGATTCCACCAAATCGGTGCACCAAAAGTAATAATATCTCTACGTACGGAAAAGCCATGCAAGCATCGGCCTTTTGCGAACGGGGGACCAGCGTCCGTACTGGGCCCCTCCCCCACCTCCCACCACACACAATACATATACATATTAAACCCCGAGCTGACTCGACCAATCGCCGACCCCCGACACTTCCCCTTCCCCCCGCCCGCGCGTACGTACCTCCTGCAGTTTTACCCCCAGCATATCGCGGGCCCCGCCTGCCCCTCCCCGGCCGGACGGGTAAATAAGCGGGTAAACTGACGCGAGAGGGGAGGGGGGGGGGGGGGGAAGTAAACGCGAAGCGAGAGCGATATCGAACGGGTGGGGCGTGACGGGGTCGGGACGGCGACTGGTCACACGGCGACACTCGCCGTACGTGGCGGTGAGAAAGCGTACGCCCCGGGGTCCCCTCCCCGTGCGGACCGGATCTGTTCTCCGGGTCGCCCCCCTAGGAATATCCAACGACGGCGCGGGTAGTTCGGTGGGTCGCGCGGGGCGGGGAGGGGATAGCTGGCTCGGTCCGGACGGAGCCGGGGATGGTGACGCGCCACGCGACCCTCGCCGTTCGACCCGTGGGTCCCCCGGAACCGCGAGGTGGGAATCCTGATGAGTTAATTATTGTGTGGGCGACGCGCAAGGACAAAAATAAAGTAGGAAGAAAAGAGGAGGAGCGAATTGTAGACACAGAGAGAGTAAACTGTAAAAGGCGGCATCAACGAGTGCGCTGGTAGTACCAGACGACGACTATTTCTATTTCTATTTCTATTATTTCTATTAATTACTATTATTAATATTGTATTTTAAAAATAAAATAAATAGTAAAAAATGCTAAATTTCTCCCGTAACAAGGTGTTAACAGGGCAGCGTCGGACACGGGAGCAGTTGGGATCTCGTGAGACAGCACTCATGACCCGAGGTGGTTGGTGATGATGCGAGGAGAGGATCACAAGACAGCGATGGGACCGACCGCATATAACTGTTGCGCGCGTATACTTGTACTTTCTTCCCACTACTAGATTGTCTGTCCCAGTTCTACCCGCCTCCTCATTGGACATGACATCCGGCCCCGCAATGCCTGAGCTGCAGGTGCTTTAGCTCTCGGTACCTCTCGCTATATCAGTTGACCGCAATCTATTTTGTTAGATTCGGCTTGCTGCAGCCAAGCCCGGCCCATGAGGAGAATGAACAGCAGATATGTTTTCAATGAGACCTTAGATTTCATTCAACTAGTAGTAAATAATATATATTATTCTTGTATGAAATCATAGCGATGCGGTCAGATTCGGTGAGTCTCTTGATCAGGTGCAACTCCAACAGGGGAACCTACAAAAGATATTTTAACACTCAAGTAAAAATGAATTCCAAGTGAAAGTAATAGGATGAGGGTCATATGCGTATATAATGTAGGATGATGGATGTTTAGCGATGATGTCGTCCGATAATTTCGTATGGATGTTGCTCAGAATAAGTCGAAACTGATACTGAAGATGTCATGCTCGTAATGACGAATCCCTCATAATTAATGAGGACGTTGATGTTCTTGTATGGTCGAGTGGAGCCCTCGAGTTTAATTGTCTGACTTATCTCGAGTCTTATTCATGAATGCGAGCGCTTCTAAGTCTAATCAGGCGGAGCCCAAATATACTAATCAGAGTCCATATATATTATAGTTCCTCGATCACTTCACTTTAACTACTCCAAATATTCTGCAAACATCTAATACTAATCCCAACGTGTTATTTTAATGATAACTAATGTCAGCTTTTTCCCCCTCTTCGTCTCATATTTATCATAATTAAAGAAAACAGTAGCCATGGAATTGTGAGATTCCTTGCTTTGCTGCATGTATGTCTCTAACTCCAGGAAATAATTAATCATCTTTTGCACAGCCATGACCAGGGAGCTCATCATTCACCTGTTGCAATCCTTGCCCATGAGCTGTTCTTCCCCTTCATAATTTCTCGAACATAGGATTCCAAAATTGACAGCCTAGAGAAGTTTTTACAGTTACCAAGCTGAACAATCAAATGCTGAGTGATACTAAAATAATTAGCTGGCGATTAATAATACCACTGCGCTCTTCATTATACATGTCTTCTTCTCTATTTATGTGCTGAATTGATGTAATATTAAGCAAGCAAAATGATTAAAACACAAGTAATGATGAGTGCAGCTGGTTCTGGGAATTGGGATTGCAAGCATAAGCTAATCATGCATTTTTCTTCTCTTTTTCTCTGCATCCCTGCTTTGAATGGAATGATTTGGTTGCTACATTGCAACATGTGTATGATGAATACAAATGAATCTTATAATGACTTCTCCCAAATTTTGCCTTGTAGTATGTATATATATAGTCTTTGGTTTATTTCCTTTTAGTTCTGATCATGAATAGAGCATGATGCAATGTTGATCATATCAGTTGACCAGGAGATTAATTTGTAAATGTTTTGGCTAATAGAGATACTTTTTTGATGTTAATGTAGCAAATGATGGATGGATTGATATGTTAGGTAAATTAACCAACTGAAAGATTTTGTTTTGTTGGTTGTTTGCTTGATCCTTTCCATAATGCTGTTTGCTTTTATCTTTCTTACTTTTTTTGGGTCCCAGATGTTTGAAACTTTGTGGTGGTTTATCATGTATGGCCTAATTGGGAGGCTAAAAAGTTAAAAAGTTAAAAAGTTTCTGGCCTGTGATGTTCCCTTTTGTTTCACCAAATTATAGCTTGGATTAATGGGCCAGGTGAATATGGGCCATTGTTTATGAGCTTTTGTCATTTTGGAGAAATTGAAATCTTAATATATATAGCCATTTTAATTAAGATTTTTTAAAATGATTTTTAGGTTAATATTTACACACGTTATCTATCACTAACACATCATAAAGTAAAAAAATAATAATGATTGTTTCTTTCCCCTAACCCTAACCCTACAGCTATTTGTACGGTCACATTTGAATGTAGGTACAATGACAACTCAGTTACTGACCGATGGATGAGGAGAGTTGCTAATATGTCAATTTTATATTTTTATTATAATTTAAATTATTGATTGGATTGTCGATCCGCATCAACAGCGTCGCTTTAGCGATTAAATGATAAAAAAAGCATTTTATTGACGATGGTATATTATTGAAATAAAATCAAACTTTGAATATATTGTGAATACAAATAAAAACTTAGAAGATAATTGAGAAAATTTTTAAAGTTTCGGATATATAATATAATTAATCCTATTAAGGATTAAATTTAAATATTTACTCTTGGATTCGAATGGACGGCTTCAAGCCTTCAATTGAAGGATGGGAGGAGGAATAGACGGAGGAGATGGACATCAACAAGTACATAGGGAGTCGGATCCGCATTAACAGGCCAAAGTCCGAAGTACAACCCAGCCCATTAAGCATGTGCGACAGTGCGGGTATATGTGGTGTGTCATATATGTGTATGTTTATGGATTTTGATAAACTGAGACAATTAAGGTTTGTCTTATTCACAGTGAAAATTGAGCAGAAACTGCTCTTCTTCGGTATGTTTGAGTCGCACATAGTACCCTGTAATGTATGCTTATTCTATCATCAGATGATGCAATGCCAATGCGAAACAGTCATCCAAGAAACTCATGAAGTTATATTTTCCCTAAAAATATCCACAAATATTGCTGCTGGCACAACTATACACATTATTATGAAATAAAAAGTCATTTGAGCTCTTAATCAGAATCCAAACACTTCTAGGTTTCTGAAATGTTAACAAAGTGTAAAGCTGCTCACTGATATTGACATCTAGAAACCACCTTCCAGGTTTAAGGTAAATGTGTGGCCTGTGGGTATCAATGTCTCAATAATGAAAAGTTATACTTCACAAGTCATAATGGATACTTCAATGTTGATGTACAGGTAATGTTGATATACATGTTAAATGTGGGTAGCCATTAGTGAGCTAGCCAGAACTCTCAGAGAAGATCAAAGATTTGACACGATGATGAACCAAATGCTTCTACGAGGAATGTACTGTTAGATTAATTTTAATAATCTGACATGAATCAATACATATCAATAGGCGTGCATCCATCACTGTAAAATAAACGGCTCGGATCTTAAGTGATCTAATTATATTTTATTTATGGGCCCGCGACATCTTAATATTATATGAGATTTAATTGTACAGATACTATTTGAGATAATTATTAATTTTATGGCGGGCAAAATAGTAATTACCACTATCTCAAATTTTTATTATAAATAGAAGGATTATTGTCTTTAGATCATGGACTTTATTTCAATTTTTGAAGCCCCATTATTCAGAGACGACTAGTGAATGGTGCATAGATCTGAAAGACCACCCTCATCTCCTAATCTAAGCAATGGATTCAGGTACACTTCTGCATTTTATTATTCTTAATTATTTAGCATGTTTGATCTTGGTTTTTAAGGTATAATTTTCTATTTAAAAAATTCTTTCAATTGGTATCAGAGCCATACATGCTTGAATCATTGAGATTTTCTGATTCGTACTTATGTTTCCTGTAAGAATCATTGTTAATTGCACGTTGTTCTTGAAAATTACATGCTGTTGTAATGAATATATATCTATTGTTCATAAGTTTTCACTGTTCAAGAACAATAGATACATGAGATTACATGCTTAAGAATTAAAAAAAAAAAAAAAAAATATGCGACAGCCATGAAGGCCGAAGGTTCCATCTCCTCTTCTTCTCCTTTTCTCCTTCGTGCCGCATATTGGTCGTCTTCCTTCTTGTCGGTGTGGCCGACGCAAGCAAGGTGTTGCTTTGCTCCAACCAGATGGGAGGATCAAGAGGCGACTGAGATGTCGATGAAGCACAACCGGCCTTCTCTTTCCCCTCGTAAGGAACACGGCTCCGGCCACGGAGGGGAGAGTTCGTAATAGGTCGTCGTCGGTGCATTAGGACAGTCGTCGTTGGCAGGTGGTCAATACGGAGACGTGGAAGCCATGCGGCACTTTGAGCTGCTCGAGGGTGGTCGGCGACGTTGATTCGAGCATGCAGAAGGCTCCGATCGTTGGCGATCGCCAACCCGCTCGAGTCCAGTACCGTCTGTTGCGTCCCGTCCTCGTCTTCTCTGCCTTGAGGCAGTGGTGGACATCGGCGTCGAAGGAGGGAGATGGGATGTCGGCTGGTTGAAGAACCGCTGCAGCAGTCGGCGGCTGTTAAGGGAGTTAAGGTTCGGTTAGAACCACTGCATCGTGGCCTCGTGGGGAGAAGAAGTGGGTAATTTATTGGGTCGGATCCGGATTAAAGTTAATGAACTCGGATCCATTTCAATTTAAACCTAAACCGCTTCATTTTAAAAATGGTTTGGATTTGGATCCTAATCTAAAGTCCGGATCCATTAAGGTTTAACCCGACCCGAAACTTAAATTGAACCGATTTATTTATTCGGTTCTCTTCAAATAAACTGCTTTATCTCAATTGATCAGTTCATTTCTCAATTGAACCGGTTCAGTTGGTTTGGTTAATTGGATCTGGTTCATTGTCAATTGAGCCCGGTTTAGCACTGGTTTAAGTCAAACTTATTCGGTTTGGCACCGGTTCAGGCCAATTTAGGCAGGTTTAGTGCATTTTTTAAGCGGTTCAGTAGGGTTCTTTACCAGTTCACTAAAATTAGCATTTGGTTTAGCATAATTTCAATCGGTTCAATGCAATTAGCATTAGGTTCAACCTAATTTAGCCTTGGTTCAGCTCAATTAACATTGGTTCAACTCAATTTTGATCGATTTATTATAGTTTGACCAATTTAACAAGAAATAAAATAATAGCCCATCATGTCTAATGTTTTGAAATATGTTGGTTTGAAACAACATCTCGTCAAAGCGAGCTCTCTTGTGTAGAATTAGCATATTTTAGAACATAAAAGATGTTAGCATGTTAGAAATTCATACGGGTAATGATCGGCCCAAAGGAATATTATTACTTGGTCGGATTCCTTACGTGCCTGTGGTAATAAGTATGTGATGGTCATAAGATTTTCCATGTGGACAAGAGTCGGTCCAAAGAAAGACTTCTTATTTGACAGGACTGATTGTCAATATTTGATTACTGCATTGAGAGTACCGCTTACAAGTTGACATTTTTGTCCAAAGATGAAGTGTCAATTTTGTGCTTGATATCTTGTAATGGGACCTGCTAATTATTTATTTCTTATGTTTTAATTAATTTATTGAGCTGAATATATTAATATTTTGTTTTGTTCTCTGTTCAGTTAACATTTTTGCTTTATCAACTAAACTGTCAAATTAAACTTTATCCCTGTGCTGACTGGCACGAATTTCAAAGTTTGGAAAGAAAATATTATGATTGTTCTTGGTTGCATGGATCTAGACTTGACACTTAGGATAACCGATCATGCTCTTACAGATGATAGTTCTCTTGATAACAAGAGAAAATATGAGCAGTGGGAAAAATCCAACCGCCTAAGTCTCATGATTATGAGAAGGGCAATATCATATTATTTTAGAGGCGTTATATTTGAAGAGACTAATGCCAAATTGTTCTTAGATGCCATTGAAAAGCATTTTGAGAAAAATGAGAAGGTTGAGACAAGCATGTTATTAACAAATTTAGTCTTAATGGGATATAAAAGCAAAGAGAACATTAGAGAGTACATTATGAAGATGTCAAATCTTGTCTCTAGATTAAAGACACTGAAATTAGACCTCCCTGAGGACTTATTAGTGCATTTGATTCTGATCTCTCTTCTAGCATAATTCAATCCTTTTAAAATTAGTTATAACTATCAAAAGGAGAAGTGGACTCTTAATGAGCTCATCTCTTATTGTGTGCAAGAGGAAGAAAGATTAAAGTAAGATAAGATTGAAAGTGCTCATTTGGCTGTGGTCTCTAAAGATAAGGGCAAGAAAAGATCTAAGACTACAGAAGCTGCAGATGTTCATCAAAAGAAAAAATAAAAGGAACAGACTAAGGTTTCTACATGTTTCTTCTGCAAGAAAAATGGGCATGTAAAGAAAGATTGTACCAAGTACCACGCTTGGCGTGTTAAGAAGGATACATTTCTCACTTTGGTTTGTTCTAAAGATGATTTAAATTTTGTACATATAAACATTTAGTGGATATATTTCGGTGTTTCTATTCACATAAGTGTGTTTATGTAGGATTACCTGAGCTGCCAACTATCGAATGATGCTGAAAGATTCATCTTTGTGGGTGATGGCAAATTAGCTAAAGTTGAAGCTATAGACTTCTTAAGGTTATTATTTAGAAATTGAGAGAGACTTTTGTAGTTCTATCTTTTAGATGGATTTTAATTTTTATCTCTGTTCTGGACAAATAAAGTTGTTCTTGTTCATTTGGAAATAGAAAATTTAGTCTTTATCTTAATTCTATTTTTACTGGTACCATTTATGTCCTATTTCAATAACCTTTATATGCTTGATGTAATTACTTCATCTAATGAAATTCTGCATACCAACTCACAAGGTACAAAATAAAAATTAGCTGATAAGAATTCCATCATGATATGACATAAGCACTTAGGTAATATATCTAAGTATATGATACATAGGCTTGTGTCTAATAGGATTCTAGTTATTCCTGATGCTACGATCTTTGATGTCCATACTGAATGCATTAAGGAAAAACAAACAAACATTAGGGTTAAGGTACTAATATGAGTTCAAACGTCTTAGAACATAATTATACGGGTGTTTATTGACCTTTCTCTATGGCTTATTGGAATGGTCAAATAATATTTCTATATTAATAGACAATTACTCCGTATACGAGCACCTATATCTAAATAGTGAAAAGTCTAATTCATTTTAAGATTGCGGCTTATATTCTGATTAAAGTACCATCTATAGTAGTACTTAGAAACCCTTATATATTATGGACGGGCAAAAAGCTCATACTAAATATTTGAGGTTGTCCAGCTGAGACTAGACCATATTGGTCAAAGGAAAAATCAGTGGAACTGTCCGCTGCTACTTTATTGGGTACTTTGATAGGTCTATGGGATATTATAGAATAATTTTGATATAATACCCAGTTCATTGAAGTTATTGAGTTTAGAGGAGATAATGATATTCTTTATTAATTTACCCATGAAGTACAAACTCAATGACCTCTAGAACTAATGCTTCCTGTTAGAGGTATTATAAATTTATCGAATTATTATCTCATTTTGTTTTGAGATAAATATGGTTGATGAATGCATATACCATGAGTTCAGTAGGAGCAAGATTATTTTCCTATGTTCCTCTATTGCTAAAAGAGGTAATTTTAGTCTCAAATCATGCCCTAAGGATAAAATTGAGCAGGAGGAAATGCAGAAGATTCCATATGCGTCTACTACAAGGAATCTGATGTATGTTCAAGAAAGTACGCGTTCGGATATTACGTACACTAAAGGGATATTAAGCAGATATCTAAGTAATCCCGGAATATATCATTGGAAAGCAGCCAAACGGGTTATATGGTATCTACAGAAAATAAAGCATTACATATAGAAAATCGGATCAGTATGAGATCATTGGGTATTCTTGATTCTGATTTTGCTGGATGCCTAAAAATAGTGATGATGAGCTCATAAAGTTAGTATGATCGATGGACCAGATTGTTGAAGATAATTGATAAAATAGTGATGATGAGCTCATAAAGTTAGTATGCACAACTATACGGTGATTCATGTGTTGGCCCAAGTGAAAGACTGTTAGATTAATTTTAATAATTTAATATAGACCAACCCATATCAATAGGCGTGCATCCATCACTGTAAAATAAACGGCTCAGATCTTAAGTAATCTAATTATATTTTATTTATAGGCCCGCGACATCTCAATATTATATGAGATTTAATTATACAAATATCATTTAAGATAATTATTAATTTTATGATGGGCAAAATAATAATTACCACTACCTCAAATTTTTGTTATAAATAAAGAGGTTATGATCTTGGGTCATGAACTTGATTCCAATTTCTGAAATCCCATTATTCAGAGACGATTAGTGAACGGTGCATAGATCTAGAAAGCCGCCCTCATCTCCTAATCTAAGCAATGGATTCAGATACTCTTCCGCATTTTATTATTCTTAATGATTTAGCATATTTGATCTTTGACTTTTAAAAAATAATTTTTTATTTAAAAAATTCTTTCATATACAGCTTCCCAATCTCAACAACACACGAATGATATAATTCCATATAAGAGCAGCACAAGAGGGGTGAAGCTTAGGGCGCTTGCATCAACATTTGACGAGTTTGGGAGATTATCAGAACAAGCAAGGCCTTCCTTGCCTTCGCGACATTCACTGGCGAAAAGGCCTGGAGGGTACTTCCCATAGAGGTTTATGTAACTGAACATGGTTGTAGCACAGTCATTTGTGGCATCATTCAACTGATCAGCATATGGACAAGCAAATTCCTTGAAGGCTGTACAGCAAAGATTAGCAGCATATTGTGGACCCTTGCACTTGCTAGTGATAATTGTGTAGTTCATGTTTTCAAAGTCAATGGGGCAACCTACCAGTGACATCAAAAGAGAGAATTAGTTCTAAGTTAAATCATCTACTGTAAGTTGAAATAGTATCTCATAACGATATTATCTTTGCATATTATTCTTAAATGTGTTTGCCAATGATAGTATTTGTGGAAAGTAGGTAAAAGGTTACAATTTGTTGATATAGATTATGTAATGGCATCATGGATATCTATGCTATTCTTTGGGCCTGAAGTAGCGATCCCTGTTCAGCTTGCTACTTGTATCTCCAGTTTATGTTTTGGTCAGTAGAAGTGCGTAGTGACTAATGCATTAATTCCAATGATGATGTAGGAGCTCAAACTAAGGTCAAGGGGTGCTATATTAACCTTTTCCTATTTCTATGGATAATTACAGGAATTTAGAAGTGCCTACTCCGTAGGTCTTAATGATCTGTCAGGAGTTCAAACTAAGGTCAAGTGGTGCTACATTAACCTTTTCCTATTTTCAATGATACTTGCAGGAATTTTGAGGCTGTTATTCTAGTATATGCATCCTCAACATAACTAAAATTTTAGTTTGGAAAGAGTTTTTACAATGTAGATTATAAATTATACACGTTCTAAGTTCTAGATTATCATAAATATTTTGGTAGTTTAGATTATAATACTGTTTATTCAGAAATATTTAGTAGATTAGACAATATCAATAACATTTGTGAGTCTTTCAATAGTCAGCTGACCTTGTAAATCTCATATGTTTTTATCACTCTTCTTCCTTTCTACCTTCCTTTGGTATCTTATTCGTTGTTCTATTATCCACCACCTTTTTATCAACAATTCTTGTACATAACACTCAGTTTTTTACAGAGTTTTTACTTTGTCCTAAGCTCTATATT
This sequence comes from Canna indica, assembly GCA_034359265.1. NCBI lineage: Eukaryota > Viridiplantae > Streptophyta > Magnoliopsida > Zingiberales > Cannaceae > Canna > Canna indica. The sequence continues at coordinate 71,479,140 of CP136897.1, forward strand.
CATACAAAGATGAGTATATTCCTGCTTGCTAAGCATATTGCAGCCTTGCATCACAAGACTCACAAAACTCAACATTGACACAATAAACTATCAAAATATAACCAGGTGCTCCAAATTGCAATTAGTAAAATGTTGACATGTTAGGCCTTGGGAAAGATTTTATATATTTGAGTGAAATAGGAAAAGATAATCAATCAAGAACTTGTATACAGATGGAAACACCTCGATGGTTATCTTAAACCTTCACTCAACATACCATTTTGTTTCCTTTCTTAGAAGACGAAACATATGGGAGGAAGAATATTTACCTAAGATGGCTCTGAACTCATGGCGAAAAGAGAAAAACTAATGTTTACTTGTTTTATATTTTGGTTTTCTACCAGATTCTTACTAAAACATTTACCTTATACACCGTTAATACTTGTCCAGTAGACTATATTGGCCTACCAAAGAAAAGAAACTAGAGTTCCTTCAAATCCTCGAAATTGCAATCAAGAAGCCTTATATCTTAATAAAGTAAAGTAAAAACTAATTAATAGAGATTTGAGGAAAAAAAGAAAAGATGTACACTTGTACTTAATTACATAGGTCCCATTATAAGATTATGAAATATTATTGGTACTAAAGTCGATAAAGGCCAAAAATTATGGGAAGGCACACGTTTTTATTCTTAAAGATTGATTTAAAGATTAGGTTGCGATGAAACAATGATATCCTCAAAATACCCAAAAGAATATATGAATTGTGGATTGAATACAAATAAATTATTGATGAACTAATATGGAAACACATGAATTACAGTAACTAAAATTGCATGCCAAAAAAATTGACGGTTTATAATACCTCACTTTAGTCCCACATAGGGAGAATATTGAATGTTGTGTTGGCTTATAAGGCTTGATGGGTGTGCTACCATCAAATCCAGCTTAAGCATTTTAATTAGACCAATAGGTTGACCTATGAAGTTGGTGGATCAACTATTCCATCAAACGGGTTGTAACAAATGGTATCAGAGTAGGACCATGGTGAGGGAGCTTATGTGAGAAAGGGTTGCTCACATAAAATGTTAGAACAAGGCATTGAACCCATGTGTATTGGCAACAAGCCGGATGTCTAACCACTACTAGTGGGTCGACAAAACTATAGAATTAACCAACTATATTATTGGAAGAAATAAAAATAACAGACAACCTTCAAGGAAAACTATGCCGTTATACAAATTCAAAGTATGGAGTATCAAAAAGATAAATGGAGAAATTATTTATAACGTCAATAGTTGGGAAGATGAACTCCCAAATATAAAAAAGGAAACCAATATCCAAACGAATTAGTGTAAAGAATCTTTACTCGTCTGTGCTTGCAGCAAACTCCTCCCGGAAGATCCACGAGACTCGAATACATTATCTAGCCAAGCACGGAAACAAATACGAAAATATCATTTGGTAAGCTTGGAAATCAAATAAATAAAAAAAACATATAGAAAAGCCTTTCAAGATCGAAACTTTAAGGGATCTCACCTGAGATGAAGGTAGAACCGGCCACCGATCCCGCTAGAATCAAAAGAAGCACGGAGGGCAAGGAAGCATTTAGACCTAATTCCATCTCTTCCTATCTCCTCCGGTGCCTCCACGGAGCAAACCGAAACGGGAGATGCCAAGAGAGGAAAGTGGGAGGACGAAGAGGGAGAAGAGGGCGCAGCTTCTCCGGCCGAAGATGTTGGAAATAGAGGTGGCCATGATCGAACAAGACAGTTCGCGGCGGGGAGAGCGCGCTGTGCGCCAGCTAAAGAAAACAAGATATTTTGGGGGAAAATGTCTGAAATTAGAAAATTGGGGAAATTTGTAGATAACCTCCTGACATGTGAGAATTTGCAAATCTAGAACTACAAAGACCCCTAGAATTTGAGCTGGTTAGGTTAGATTAAGTACCCGAGACCGGTTGCAGATTAGTATGTGGTGACCAAATCCTAACCGGGTTTGCTGACCGCCACGTCTCATATTCTCGCCGCCTTCCGCCCTTCCGACACACGTCTCCTTCCGCCACCTCTTGCGCCTCTTCCATACCCTCGCTCAACAACAGAGGAAGATCAGAAGAGAGGTAACAGTAGCAGATAGAGAAGGATGTCTCCTCTCCGCATCCACGCGCGTCTTCGAGCAGCTCTCTCCGCCTCTTTCCTCCGTCGTTGCCACTCCCAACCCCCTCCGGGAGGCAGGCTGGACGAGGCGGGGCCCCTGGCCTGCCGACTCGACTCCCGGTCGGTGGTCCGGTTCCGGGGTCCCGACACCGTCAAGTTCCTCCAGGGCCTGCTCACCAATGACGTCCGCCGCCTTGCTGCTCAAGACATTCCCGCCGGAGGAGGAAGCGATTCGCAGACCTCCTACGTCCCGACGCCGAATCTGAACCACCGCAACCCGCCGCCTCTCTACGCCGCGCTACTCACCCCGCAAGGCCGGTTCTTGTACGACCTCTTCCTCTATCGCCCCCCTGGGGCGAACGAGAAGCTAAACCGTAGTGGCTCCGGGCCTGGGTCGGACGATTCCGAGGAGCCTTTCACTTTGTTTGCCGATGTGGATGCTGCTGTCGTGGATGAGCTTCTCCATTGCTTCAAGAAGTAAGAGTTTGATACTTGTACCTTCCGTTTTCTTCATCAACAACTTGGTACTGTTTTGATGGCTCAATGTGAAGCACGATTTTGTATGTGATGCAATTCTAGCTAAAAATGATGAAGGTTTACTATTCTCTGTCTTGTTGTATATCTTGAACCATGGATTTGTCCAAAAGCAGCGTGTTGCAGATTGGCGCTTGATATGTTAGCTCTAGAGTTATTGTCCTGAACTTGAACGGATTGGGGCTAAATGGTAGTCTTGTCTTTATCAGATTGAAATAGATAATTCGAAGTACCATGAACAATGAACGAATTTCTCAATTTTCAACAGAACTGTCTCTGATAAACTTCTACTTGACAATTGTCAATCACTATTTGAAGATCCTTGCATGTAACTAGAGCATCAATTAGAACTTTTAATACCAAAAGCCTCAGTTGTTTTTTAAAAAGACCGAATTGTGATGTCTGAAAAACTCACTAAAAAGTTGTTAAATTTTCCAAACTGTTGAGTATCATGTATCTTAGATGGCTATTCAAAATGAGACTATAGTAGAATAATCTTGTGCATCTTTACTGTTTACGTAGTAAAAACTATTACTATTTGGCTTAGAAGTAGGATTCTTTGCTAATGTAAATCATCAGATAATTGCTTACTATACAGTGCTGTTATGGCATTTTTAGTAAACTTATAAGGGAAATGGCATCAGTAACCTGACATGATGATGGTAGTGTTTCTAAAGGGTCATGAGAATTCTAAATAAAGAAGACTAAGTCACAAAGCAAAGAAAAAAAAAGAACCAAAAGATGTGTCAATAGAGAACTTTACTGCATCATGATAATAACTAGGTATTGAAGCAAATTCCACGACGGTTTGTGATGTGATGATAATAACTCAGGATCCAAATAAGATAGTGCTTTGCTTCATTTAAAGAACGTCAAGCCTAACTTCTGTTGCCTGTTTCATGTTAACATAGTTCTAGTTGTCCATAATTGTAGATTGAAGTAGTTGCCAAGGCTATCTAATCCGTAATTTCTTCTCTTGCGTCATAGTAGCATACTCAAAAACATTATAGTTGCACGAGTTCCATGTTTTCAACCATTTGTATAAAATTTCAGTCTTTCTGGGCAACCAAAGAGGAGATGACTCTAATGGTTCTTTTGCCCATGTGTCGTAGGTACCGTTTGAGATCAAAAGTTGAAATAGATAATGTGGCCAAGGAATTTTCTTGCTGGCAACGATTTGGCAACAACCTCTGCAGTGAAATACCATCAGCCGATGAACCTGAGGCTGCATCAGTTGGCTGGGGTCAAGGGATTGATAATGCTGGTGTATCTGCTGCACAAGGAAATGATGTTGGCTGGCGATGGTTCAGGGATCCAAGACTGGATTGCCTTGGATTTAGAGGAATTTTTCCAACTAATTCAACCCGTATGGATGCTTGATAATGCATTGTTTCTCATTCTGTCAGTTACATGATATATGAGTGCAATTATAAAAGACTTATAGATGGTTGCTTAATTTTTTCCATTTGATTTCATAATGCAGCGCCTTTGGTTGAGGCAGATAAGGAAGTCAATGAACAGCATTACCTTCTTTGGAGGTTTCAGAAAGGAATTCCAGAAGGTTCAACTGAGATTCCAAAAGGTTTGATTGATTATATATTCAGTGAATTACCATACATGTGTTTTATTGTTAACATTCATTACACATCCTTGTCATTGTTACTTCTGTGTCATGGTGTTTTAATGCACTAGCATCATATTCACTTGTCAAATTCTAACATTCGGTAGCTGTGGAGCCAGATTTTTCTGGTGGATTGAGGCCATTACTAAGTTAAATTTGATGCAATAATGCCCATGTTAAGAATGGTGAATGCTGTATGCACATAACACTAACACTAATCATGAGTCATGCAGTCATGCATACAGAGAATTTTGATACATACCTAGATAACATCAGTTGTCAAGTTGAGGTATGATGCATGTGTATGTCCGTATGATATAGGTCTAAGATTTTTATCACTTTTTTAGTTGTCATATATGATTGGGGCATGATGTATGCACAAGGAAGATCAAATCTCTTTCAATGATAATGTGATCTATATCTTAAAAGGACTCAGTGATACCCATTATATAGTACTTGCAATAGATAACTTGAGTCTTGAGACAACTATAGGAGAGGTAATCAAGATAATTAAAAGAATTTAGGAAATCTTGGGTCTCAAAGTATCCGTCATAACAATCTGGTAGCCTGAGCATTTATGTTTGAGCTCACAAGCTGTCAGATTAGTTTCTTAGCAGTGATGGTAGGAGGGTTCCGATATGGAAGTGCAGCTTTTACTCAGAGAGTTGGCAATTAATATCTCTACTTGTGAATAATGGGAAGCCTGCAGGCATTTCTCTACTTTCCAAATAAGAAATTTTGTTTGAATTTTTTATCACAAGCAACAGCTAAGTGTTGGATCTACATTTGATGGTGTTGGGAGAACACACTTTCTGCCATTGTTTTCACCCTGTCTATGAAATGAAATGTCCTTTTTAGACATTTATAGTCATAAGGTAATGCTGTTCATTGATGTTTATAGGCGTTTGGATCTACCTTTGATGGGTAAGGCTGATAAGGAAGTGAATAATCCAACCTTGTCACATGAATACGCTTTCTGCTTTTTTCTACCTATTTGAAGTATCCTCCTAGGTAAAATTGTTGATGCCTTGTCTATATGACTAACTATATGTCAGGACCCCTGCCCAATCCAAATGGACTATGCTCAAAAGTAAGAAAACTTGCAACTTATATGATATTCAAAGTCTAGCCCCAATCAAACTGATCTTGAACCTTAAGAATCTTTCACGGAAACCCTCTCATGCACAGTTTCCCCTTGGTGATGTCAGGTCAAGGGGGCAAAGGCAAACCACGTTGTCATCGCCGTATCCAACAAATGACTCTGATGGACTGATTCACTGGGATGTATCATCAGCTATTATTACTTAAAACATTTGGCACAGTCCAAGCCCAAAACTTTAAGATGTATTTGTTAAATTTGATTGGATGACCAACTTTCTCAAAAGCTTAAGCTATTAGGAAAGAGATCAATCTATGCATTTATATATATTCTTACCCAAGCCCAACAAGTGGATCGACTTAATTGAGATGAAAGATATTCGAATTCAGCACCTCAAAGATGACAAATTTTCCCAAAATCTTAAGCTATTAGGAAAGAGATCAATCTATGCATTTTATATATATTCTTAACAATATTAATTGTGATTGAATCCTAAGTCATTTACTATTTAAACTTGGCATCGCTGTCAATGTAGAACTAATCAAACTAACTTGGGCCACTACTGTGTATCTCTCTGCTCTTATGCTTAGTGGTAAGATGGTTTTGTCCTTTTTGAAGAATAAATAGGTTGGAAACTGCCTATGCACGAGAGTAAGCAAACATGTTTTGTGATTTCACTTCATGATTGCTACTGGGTATTGACATCATTTCTGGTTTCGTTATAGTGCACTCAATATGTTTGCAATATTGCATATTCTTCATAATTTCTCTTTGTGCTGGCCACATGGATGGTCACACCTAATGCAGATGACCATGCTTTGTACTTTTCATTTAACCTCAGGCGAGGCAGTTCCTCTTGAATACAATCTGGTGGGATTGAATGCCATCTCCTTTGATAAAGGATGCTATGTGGGGCAGGAACTTGTTGCTCGAACTCATCATCGAGGTGTTATCCGTAAGCGATTGTTTCCACTGAAGTTTGTCAATGACAATGGAGAAGGTTTATATTTCTATCTGGCTGAGTCTGACTCATCTTTCTTGATTGTGTTTTGCATATGATCATGGTTCCTTATATATTCTTGTATTTCTTCAGAACTACAGCAGTCAGTATCACCAAATTCCGAGATAGTAGATTGCACATCTAATAAGAAAGTTGGCAACGTAACGGCTGCCCTTGGATGTCATGGTATGGGCTCGGTGAGATTGGAAGAAGCCCTTAAAAAGTCACCCAATCTAAGCATCAAAGATAAGGAGGAAGTGAGAGTAAGGGCCATAAAACCAGACTGGTGGCCAGTTGAATGGACGCAATTGGAAGAACAACAAATCATGGCTGCTTAGAGCTAAAATATTGAAATGCTTGATCCTGGTTTAGATTATAATTTTTTTTTCCTGTGGAAAACAATGAGAAGATGTTCAGTCTCAGAACCTACACAGGTAAACTGGAGCAGTCTTTTTGTATCATGATTAATAAACCAAGTTCACGTGCCTTGTTGTACAATAAATAAATACAACGAGATGCAAGGGCTAAATACAAGTTAGCCCTTTAACAGTTCACAGTTCACCTAAATGTAACCCTTACAGATTATATCTTAATTTGGCCTTTCCAGTATGCAAATAAGTTTTGGCGTAAACTAGTCTGAGGTGTACATCTCTATCCTTTCAATGCTGAGTGCTTTCTATAGCAGATTTAATTATGTGCCTTTAGCAAATTGTTGTGTGATGTCTGTGTAATATTCACATGGTGAAAGCTCTTAGCATAACAAGTATTCACATGTAAAGGAAAATTTTAACCAAGCCAGGTATGCAGATGGGGGCATTCGAAATTAAACAAAAGACTTCTTTTACTAAGAAGAAACAATAGATAAAGTTAGTACATCAGCAAAGCTAAATTAAGCATTAAGGTTTGTTGTACTGCTGAAGAGACAAGAGACTACAATCCACCTAATTAAAGACAGCAATGAGCATATATTACATGACAACTTTCCCTACAGGCACAGGTCCTTAATAGAGGACATCTCAATTTCTCCATATCAGTAGTTAGCAAAGGTGACAGGTTCTCCTGCCACAGCCTTTCCAAATTCCCCAAGATAGGGAATACATTCGCCGAAATCAGCAACTGATGCCCAACTGTTGCAGCACAGCCTCCATCGTCGGCCTCTGGTTCGGCATCTCAGTTGTACAAATCAATGCAATTCCAGCCAGTTTTGCTGCCTCTTGTTTGGAGAAATTACTCTGGAGGCTCTCATCAAGGATGTCTTCAAGCTTACCGAAATCTTGGCATAGTCGCAAGTGGTTTACGTTCGTCTTTCCCGAAAGTATCTGGAAGATGATAACTCCGAAGGAATAGACATCACTCTTATCTGTGAAGCGTCCAACGGTCATGTATTCTGGAGCCAAGTAACCCATCGCAGCACTGGCTTTGAGGGTCGAGAAGACGACGTCATCCGCGAGGAGTCTGTGCAGACCAGAACCCGACAGCCGAGGGGTGAAATGCTGATCTATGAGTATCTTCTCAGCAGAAATGCTCTGGTGTACAATTGAGGGCTTGTTTGGCTTATTGCTGTGCAAATAATGAATGCCTGCACATACAAGAATACAAAGTTATAATCCCAAGTTGCATGGCAGAGAAAGATATCCAGTACCTTAAGAGCAAGACCATTGTAAAGATCAAGCAAAGATCAATCCTATTACTAGCTATGCAAATTTCAGGATTCATGTCAAGAACATTAAAAATAACACAAATGTGACATCACAAAGAGTTCAGTTTTATTACTTTTTGCAATGCCTTTAATGATAGAAACTCTTGTAGGCCAGTCGAGAACTCTTCTAGCATTGTCCTTCACATCAAGATACTGCGACAAGTTTCCATTTGTAACAAAATCGTAGACAAGGAAGCACTCTCCTCTTCCCCTTGAACAGCAAAACCCTCTTAGTGCCACAAGATTTTCATGCCGCAGTAGAGTGAGTAATTTCAGACCCTTCAAGAATTCAGCTTCCTCAGTTTTGCAGCTTGTCTTGTTAATGCTCTTAACAGCAACGATACTACCATCTCGTAGAATGCCCTTATAAGTTGAAGCAAAATTGCTTTTTCCAAGCAAGTTGACCTCAGAAAAGTACTGGGTTGCACATTCGACCTCCTCCAGATTGAACCTAAAGCTCTGAGAGACCTCCTCAGAGAACCCAACACCACTCCTGCCATCTGCCAAAGGATCCCAACCATTTGAGTATTCAAGGCTGATGAGTGGGGAGACGCTCTTCCGGTAAACTTCCTTCGGCTGGTCAGTGCTCAGACGGCTATCTGAAACCTCAAGTGCACTGCCAATCTTTTGCTTCCTGCGACGATACCACACAAATACAAATAGTCCAGAGATTATCATGCCAACTGCAACTGTGACTATCCCTACAATAACAATTCCCTTGGAGGACTTTTGTGAGTTTGAGCAGCGAAAGCCATTGCAATTTGCACTCAAGTTAACAGACTCTGGAATTTGTTGTGGTTCGAAAGTACGAGAATCAGGCCCAAAAGGTTCAGGTTTGTTAGGCATGAAAGGATTATCTGAATCACAAACTTTGAGTGTAGCAAATCCAACTCCACAGAGACCTTTGTTGTTTCCATACTGGAATCTTTCATTCAGCCGAGTTAAACCTTCATGAACACCACAGAGCAATGTTTAACATTAAGTTCAGAAAACAGTTTAACATGCAACATGAGAAACAGGTAGAAAACAAATGAATCAAACTACAGATTACCAGAAGGGACATTGCCAGAAAGAGAGTTGTTTCGAACATCAAGAACTGTCAGCTGAGGAATCTGAGCAATCTTGACAGGGATAGAACCAAAGAGCTTATTAAAGCTCAAATCCAACCGTGTCAACTGGGTCAACTCTCCCAAGCTCGCAGGGATTGCTCCACTTAAGTGATTAGATTGCAGAGCAAGAACAGTAAGTTTCTTCAAGCGCCCTAACTGGGTAGGTATACTACCAGCGAGCTGATTATAGCATAATTGTAAAACTGCAAGCATAATGTGAAGTTAAATAATTAAAAACTAGCATGAGAAGAAAGATTAATCTAAGCTAGAGTAGAACATATATGTAATGAAAACCTTAAGAAAGAACAGAAACTTGCAACCTAAAGAAATTGTTTCAACAATTTATAACATTAAAGTTAAAATGAGGCAGCCAATACCCATCTTTCTACTTGATTTGACAGTTACATTGAGCACATTAATTCTAGATAAATAATCCAGATGATATGATTGTAAAATATGGAAATATAAATTTTTAGTAATGAATATCTATAAAAGATGCCAGTAACGTGTAACATAATTCAGAATCTATGAATAAGATTACTTTTGTCTACTAAGACAAAGTTGAAAACTGTGTTGCATGGGAGTATGAAGGAATGTAAACTGTTGGGAGAGCAAAATCCAACATCAGTCATGTCTAGGACAATCCCAGCCGTGACTCAACTGGTCGATACTTCTTATCTTTTCTCTTTTTGGCAAAGAAACAAGTAAAGATGACAAGAAAACCACCTTGGAGGTTCGTCATGTTCGCCATCTGCACAGGAATACTCCCTGAAAGATTGTTCACGTTGAGGTAGAGGTCGGATAGCTCGGTGAGGTTAGCGATTTCTCTCGGTATCTCTCCAGTGATGGCATTGTAGTGCAGGTAGAGGCCGGAGAGGCACTTGAGCCCCGCCACCGCCGGCGAGATGGAGCCGGAGAGGCCCTTTCCCTGCAGCGAGATGTTCGCTACCTTCCCGTGTTGATTGCACACCACTCCGTCGAAGTCCCCCCGGCAGGGGTCGCCCTCGCTGGTCCACGACGAGAGGACTCGCTCCTCCGGGTCCAGAGCCGCCTTCAGCTCCATGAGCGCCCTCACCTCCGGGTTCCCCCAAGAGAGCTCGACCTCCACAGCAAGAAGCAAGAAAACAAGGAACCGGAAGACAGGAATCGACGACATTGCCTAACAAAACAAAATAAGAGATGAAACTCGGCTGCTTTGCTATGTTCCTCCCAATATCCGGTTTTGTTTGCCTGCTCGAGTCAGAATCTGTAGACGAGGGAAGAAAGGAGGGTCATTTATGTAGTGTAGCTCTCCAAACTCCGATTTTTTTTTCGTTATGGTGGCTAAATCCAGGATAGATGAGAGGAAAGGCAGAATCTTTCACGCATTCTTCTCTCCAAAACCCGATTTTTTTCACAGATTTCAGAGTGGAGAAAACTGGAAAAAGGAGAGAAAGGAGTCAAAGCTCGCTGCTTTGGGTGTGGAGAGGGAAGTAGAGCGTATGGAAAAGGACAAGTCTGTCGAGAGAAAAGGAAGGTTGCTTTCTTTAATAAAAAAGAAAGGATTGGTTAGAGGGTACTTAAATTTTCAGAAAAAGAGACACAAAATAAAAGAGAATATTATATTGTTTGTGCTATCTTGCCAAACTCCAGAAAGAACAAAGAAGTCTCCAAGCTATGGAAATCAACAAATTATTGTAGTTGTTTGATGGCAAATGAAATGAAAGTAGATCAAGATGAACCTAATCTAGAAACACTAACCCGTCCTTTTATCTAAAAGTTTTGGGAGATGATGCATTTTATTACAGTTTCAAGCTTTCTTTAACCAAAATGTTTTTTTCAGCAGATAAACATAATTACTTCAAGATTTGAAAGACCTTTGGTAAAAATCGTTTTTTCCAGTGTTCATCTTTCACTCATCCTAAATACTTGTCGTCCTGACAACTTCTGACTCCATTCAGCTGCTCTTTTGTCACCTTTTTCAAAGAAAGAAGGAAAAAAAAGTTCATAAATGTTAATCTTTGCCCTTTTGTGGGACAAGTACTACAAGGATACCCTTGGAAAGGTATCCCTTCTACCTTGTGAGCTGTACCACACCATAAAATCCTCCTCATTTCAAAATTTGAATCCCTCATCCATCCACTCCAATAGAGTATTCGAAAAAGGTACCAACGAACATGTGCAGAAATGGTAGATAAGGTGTATTTTATCCATTTAAATGTGTAGCTTGAGAAGTGTAGACTGTATCACTGTAGAGCAAGAACAAACCACTAAACAAGTGCAGGGACATGTCCTCTCTCATTTCCGTGAGAGTAATGTGGAAGGTGAGCTGATGTGATGCATTGCATTGGCATTTGTCACAGTAGTTGGGGACTTGTCCCATCTCCATGCAAAGAGAACATGAAGGAATCAGAACCATTGGTTATGGGATTGATGGACGAGAAGAAGAACAGAGTTGGACTAATTTGGAGGTTGGAGGAACTTTAAACATGGTGTTGAGTGTTGACTGTGCTTGATGTTATCATTAGCTGGAAGAAAGTTGAGAAGAACAGTAAAGAGAAGAAAGAAAGGGCATGATGGCTTGCTGTCTTGTAAATGGAATCAAGAGATCTTTATACATTTAATAAAGTAGGTGGGACATTAGGAAATATAATAAGTTGATGAAAATATTTGCAGTGATTGAAACTTGAGAGGCATTTTATTAGAACATTCCCCATTTGTAATCAAATACTCGAAACTGCTATTATCAAAAGTAGAATCTCACTGGCAACTCTCAGTCTTGATGAGTGAGGTATGTGGATATGGAATCATATGGTGTCTGCATGATGTAAAAAGTAAATAAAATAAAATAATTTGCCTATGGTTTTTTTTCCCATTTGAAAAATATTTTAAATTTAATTTCGATTATATTTTTCCAATATATATGATTTGCATGCCACTAGTTCAAAGAATCAAAATGGTAGCCCACCATTATCTTTCAAGGTAAACATTGCAGCCATTAATTATGTTCTTAAATTGGTTTTTATTTTTTTCAAAACATCCCACATGTTTTGTGGAACACATTGTCCCTAATAATATCCATAAAAGAAGCTCCAGCTCAACTGTACTGATCTTAATTCTGAAAACACAAGAAAAATGAGAAAGGACATACTTTAGTAGATTAAATAAATCAGATATTCTTTTGATTTGGTTCAAACCTTAATCAAGTTTTTCTAAATTAATGATCATACAATAAGAAAACATGTTCATTATTATGTTATCAGAGAGGATGAACTTTTGGACAATTACAAATTAGATTTCATCCAATATGCTTGCACGTGAAGAGATAGAATCATCATCAATCATCATCATATACTTTACTGACTGATGATTAAAGTGCAGGAAATTAATTTCAACCACTAAAATACTCAAAATCATTAACAATTCCCAATGGCCCCTTGGTCCAAAATGCATCCTTTTTAGCTAGCTAATGAGTGTGTACTTTTTCTAGTTTGGCACTTTACAGCCGAGCCAAAGGAGAAGAAATGTGCACCTTGACAAAATACAAGACTAGGGTTTGAATTATCGCTTGCATAATTAATTTAAAAACAGAAATAGTCAGAGCAAATATAATAATAAATGAATAAATAAATAGTCTCTTATGCGGGACCCCTCAGATAGAGTATTCAATTGGGTACACGTTTGTCAAAACCGGTGAGTGGAGAAATTAAATGAGAGGGGGTAGTAATTAATTGGCATTAAAGAAGGACAATTTAGGTAAGGGTTGATGTGGAAGAGAGAGGGACATGGCATTCGAAAAGGAGGTACAAATCACACATGTCAATCTTGTGACATCAAATTTCTTGTCTGATTTCAAATTTGAGTCGTATGGTCCCTCTTCCCAGTGATTGATGCCCATTTTTTAGTGCCCCCCCCCCTTCTCTAATTGAATAAATACATGTATATTGATATTTGGAGTGATTTTTACCTTCAAATTATTAAAAATACGGTGAAAATTCTCTCGAACTCTTCCATTGATTTTTATCCTTAAATAATTAAAAATAATTAAAAAATATCTTTAAACTATTAGAAATTAATAAAAATATTTTAAAACTTTTTTTTGATAAATTTTTAACTTTAGACAAACAAAAATAATTAAAAAAATATCAATATTTTTACTTATATCTAAAGATAGAAAAAGTTTTTTTTCTTAGAAATAAGTAAAAATAATAGTATTTTTTAAATTATTTTCGTTTGTCTAAAAATAAAAATTCTATCAAAAAATCAGTTTAGATGTATTTTTACTCGTTTTTATTAGTTCGGGAGTATTTTTCAATCGTTTTCGTTTGTTTAAAGGTAAAAATCAATCAAAGAAGAATTTCGATGTATTTTTTACCTTATTTTCAATAGTTCGAGGGTAAAAATCATCATTCTTTGATTTTTTTACTTATTTGGAAATATTATATTTTTAGTCATGGAATATTTTGTTTTTTAGGATAGGGAAAAGGTCTAAAATAGTTTCTAAATTTTTTCAAAATTTTCATATTGGTCCCATAATTTTTTTTCGAATTAATTGGGTCCCTAAAAATTTATAAACGTCACTTTAATCCTTGGTCATGACTATATCGTTAAAAAAACCACATCACTTTGGTCCATGTGCCTTGGTCATGATCAGGGACCAAAGTGATGTTTATAAATCTTTAGGGATTCAATTGACTCGAAAAAAAATTATGGGATCAATGTGAAAATTTTGAAAAAATTGATGATAAAAAATATATGAAAAATATGATAGTATACCACTCTTTATTGGTCGATAGGATGTGTGTTTGATTTGGTGGAATCTTAGAGAATAAAAATGGATAAAGAATATTAATAGATAACGAAATAATTATAATATCATAATATAATATTATTGATTCTCGATCGTAGACTTATGTTTAATAGCATACATAACGATCAATTCTATTAGTGAACCCGCCATGTTTCAGAAGACTATTACCAAAAGATTTATTGGCTGAACCAAAAATATTAAATGGATGTGAATTGATCGAGGTTCACCGACAGATGAAAGATTTTTGTATATTTTTAATTGATCAAAAATCACTTTCCTCTCGAGATGCACCGCGAAAAAATTATAACTAGTAAGGATGAAAAATCAATACCTAAGGGATTAAAAAAGCATATGTGATACAATATTATACATATACACTTTGCATTCCTATACTATGTCCCACTCCTCCACGTCAGTTTTGGCAAATGTATCGAACAAAATATTGTCGCAAATATGGCGACTGTGCGACCCCCGATGCTTGTGGTCGTAAAATCGTCGCATATGCGACTGTTATCTTACTGTCACAAATTGTCTGATTTCTAGCGATTTGCTTAGCATAAGGGATATATAAAAATATTAAAGAGGAAATAGATTAAAATAAAATCCTAAAAAAATAACAAATTGTATTATAATAAAGAAACAACATAATAAAAACCTGCATGGATGTAAAAATATATATATTATTTTTTATAAAACAATAAAAACTATTATTTTTTATTTTCATAAAAATTAATTAAATTAATATAAAATAATAATTAAATACTATTAAATAATAAAATAATGATTCTCTAATATATGTAATTATTAAATTTAATTTAATTTTTATATTTAATATAATATTATAAATATTGAAGCACATTGTTGAAAATATTTATGAAGATTAGTATTCTTTGAATTGAGGCTCACGAGAAATATTATTACTTATCTATTTCTTATGATCGACATATTTATTGCCAAAGTTTCAATCAAACAAGGGAGTGAATAGATCATAAGAAATAATATTTTATTTATCATATTTCATCCAACCAAATATTACTTTAACAATTTGATAATATGATATTATTTCTTTAATCCTATCTTTTTAATCAATATATATACATCAAATAAATGAAGAATTACAATTTGTCATTTATCATATCCTTCTTAAATCATGCCAAACAAACATATTTTTATTGCTAGAGAATTTAATTTTGTGTTGGGGAGACTAGTGTTATGTTTGGATTATCTGCTTTTTTTATTATTTAATTGATAAGTTGTTTCCTTTGACTTCTATCAAAGAAGTTATGTTGATTGGTTTTAGAATTTATTGTTTGCATGATATATACTATTATAGTAATATGGTTGGTGTTGCAAGATTTTAGATATTATTGATGGTGTAATGGTATTACAATTCCATTACTATTAACAAAACGACAAAAAGCACCAATTGCCAATTGTCCTTCTCAATTTTTCGTTATAAAATGGAAAATATTATTCTTATCTCACTATATTTTGCACAATATCAAAGTTATTGTATATATTACATCAAATTTATATTGAAAAAAAGGAAGATGATATATATTAAGACGTTTGTTCCTGGATGAGAATCAAAACAGTCTGATCTGATTCAGTACCTCTTATGGTCATATGCAACTTCGATGGGGACCTGCAAAAAATATTTTGGTGCTCAAGTAAGTAGGTAGGGCTGAAAACGAGCCGAACACATGCGAGTACTGGTCTGCTCATATCCGGCTCGGTTCTAAATCGTGCAGATTCGAATTCGATTCAAATTCGAAGTATTACCTAGACATGCTGATTATATTCGACTCGATTCGAATATTCGAGCACTCGAGTTCGAATCTGCTCGACTCGGTTCGCAATCGAACTGTTCGATTGAAACGAGTCCGAGTACGAATTCGAGTATAATGATCTTGTTTGATGAACTGCAACTGCAAGTGCTAAGATCAAGTTCAGACTTGCAGTTAACTTAATTACAATAATTTAAGATCAACACTTGCAATTAACACTTAATAGAACTTAGAAAACCAAGATACATTACAACATATTAAATATATTAAACTGATCAATTGATTAACAAATAATAAGTAACATAACTTGTAAAATACTTTAAACTTCAGATATTGAGATACACAAGTACACAACATCATATTAAAATAATTAACTAAATTAGAAGTCTATAAGTGAACTAAATACATCACTGTCACTAATCAAGTAATCAACACCATATTAAAATACAAATACATCACTGAAAATACTAAAATTATGCCAAAACTACAGATCAATGTTGCTATAAGCAGCTTGCTGCCACTGCATCAGTTCTTGGACTAGTATCCAACAGTTGACCAAGCTTGCCTTTGGACTTGGCACTGTTCACATGAGCACATCCACTAGCTTTACTGTTCACATTTTCAACCTTCATTTCATTGGGAGACAATTCTTTTGATGGGTCACTTACTCACTTGGGCATTTAGTTTTGCCTGTACATCAAAGTTACAGCAAACAAATAAAACACATGATAGGATAAATTAAGAAGCATAAAAATACTGAATAGATGGAATTTAATCAAAAAGCACTTGAAGGGATCAAGTAGAATAAGGAGATAGTACATTACTAATTTACTACTGATGGCCTTGCTTATGTAAAACAAATAAGAACTTGCACATACACAAAATGGTACACACTTGAAAGAAGAATGTGGGAAGCCTAACATCTGAGAATTGAATTTTAGATGCCAGCACAATAATAGCATAAAAAACAACTTATACATTAGATGCCAGCACAACTATAGGCAATGAAGGAGGATCTAACATATCCATGGCAAAACAACTTATACAGTAGAGCCATGTTTAACAACTTATATTAACTAATTTCTAATATGAAACTAGTTAAGAAGCAGATAACTTATATAACACTTAGATAACTAAAACCATCAGAGGAACTAGTTAATATAACACTTATATTAACTAATTACTAATATGAAACTAGTTAAGAAGAGTTTTAAGTTTACCTTTAGTCTTAAGACTCTTGACAGCTGTACTTGCAAGTTGCAACAAGACTTGCAATTTACAAACCAAGTATTAAGCAATTTACTCATGCAATTCATCACTGCAGCAGAAAATAAGTTCATCATACAGGCATACAGCAAGTTCATCACTGCAGTAAAAAACAAGTTCATAAACCAAGTATCAATACCTTCAGAGTTCAGTCCATCAATAGCAGAAAATAAGTTCATAAACCAAAATAGGAAGTTCATTAATGCAGCAACCAACATTGATCTTGACAGCAGTACTTGCAAGTTGCAACAAGACTTACAATTTACAAACCAAGTATTAAGCAATTTACTCATGCAATTCATCACTGCAGCAGAAAATAAGTTCATCATACAGGCATACAGCAAGTTCATCACTGCAGTAAAAAACAAGTTCATAAACCAAGTATCAATACCTTCAGAGTTCAGTCCATCAGTAGCAGAAAACAAGTTCATAAACCAAAACAGGAAGTTCATTAATGCAGCAACCAGCATTGATCAAATTGAAGATGTGTTGATGAATGATGAATGATGAACTCAAACAAAATAGGCAGTAGCATTAGTCATAATAATTAAGAGATAAAAATAGAAACATCACTTGGGAAAAGCCAAACCACAACACAAGCCATTTAGTTAATAAACTTGTTCATAAAGATCAAATCATTTACTCATCAATACCTGAAAGGCTGAAACAAGTTCATAAACCAACTAACCAAGTAATCAAGTATCATTTACTTATACAACAGTAGTCTGAGCAGCAACAAACATCAATTCATCAGTTTAGCAGTAAAAATTAAACATATTGAACTCAGTAAAAATTAAACAAGTTACCTGAACAGTGAACATTCATATAAGTCTTGTTGATGAATGATGAACTCAAACAGAAACAACATGTTCATCAATGCAGCAGCTAGTAGAAAACTAAAGATGTGTTTATGAATGAATGAATGATGAACTCAAACAAAACAGGCAGTTCATCAATTCAACAAAACAACATGTTACTCATGCAGTTCATCAGTAATAAAAATAGCAGTATCCATAACAAAAGATATTTTATAAGTAGCATAAAAGAAGTCTTCAAAACATCACTCAAGTAGTCAAGTCTCCAGATTTTCTTCTTCACCCTGTCAATATCAGAAGGCAGTAGCATTAGTCATAATAAATAAGAGATAAAAATAGAAACAACATAAAATATTATTAACTAAATAGTCTAAATTTACCGTATAGTTGATAATTTTGTAATCATTTTTCAGCCAATCTGCGGTGAATATCAAAGCTTGGACAGTTTCTGGCTTTAGAGAACTTCTATACTGATCCAAAACTCGACCCCCAGCACTGAATGTGGACTCTGAAGCCACTGTGGTCACAGGGATTGAGAGTACATCTTTTGCCATTTTTGACAAAATTTTAAACTTCAAAGTGTTTGTTTTCCACCATTGCAAAGCATCAAAACTTTCTCCATTAGTACAAATGTATCTACCTTCCTCAAGATAGGCATCAAGATCAGATTTAGAAAGTGTAATAGATTCTACACTTTGAGCCCACATATCAAATTCACTCATGCTCTTTGTTTTATTTTTTTTCAAGCAATGAAGTGTTATTTGAAGAGCCACTGGGTCCACTGTCCATGTTGGTTTGAGAAGGTTGTTGTGACTTATGCATCTCAACATAATAGTTGTAAAGATCATAAATTGCATCTTTCACAACATCAATTTTCATTTTTGCTTCAAACTCATTCAAATATATTTTCGAAAAGCAGAAAATGACTAATTGCATCTTGTATCGAGGATCTAATATTGATGCAATTATCATTAATAAGTTACACTCACCCCAGTACTTATCAAATTTATCTTTCATTTTGAAAGCCATGGCCTTCATGTACTCACAATCATCAACTACAGTTAACTCCAACAGTTGCTTTATTTTCCAAACTTCAGGTAAAAAAAGATTTGCAGTCGGGTATTCATAGCCAGAGAATACATTAGTGGCTTCATTAAAAACCTCCAAAAATTCCATAATTTTGGAAGCTTTTTCCCAATCCTCGTATGAAGGAACTGACTTGTAGTTAGGATCTCTTTCATGGTATCTCGGAAACACATCTTTAAACTCTAAAGCTGACTCAAGCATGGCATAAGTCGAGTTCCATCGAGTAGAAACATCTAATACAAGTCTTTTGGTAGAGGACAATTGTAATTGCCTCGCAATTTCATTAAACTTGTGAAGCCTAGCAGGTGATCCCTTTATATATTTAACACTTTCACGAACTTTAGAAATAATGTCATGAATTACAATCAATCCATCTTGAACCATGATGTTGAGGATGTGAGCATAACACCTTACATGAAATATTTTTCCACCAAAAAATAGATTTTTCTTCAAAGTGAAACTATCTTTTAAGTGTTTAACAGCTGAATCATTTGAAGAAGCATTGTCAAGAGTGATTGTTGAAATTTTATTTTCAATGCCCCAATCATTTAGACAAGAAAAAATACTATCACTGATCATGAGACCAGTATGAGGGGGTGGCATGCTTATAAAATTCAAAACTCTTTTTTGAAGGTTTCAATCATTGTCTAAAAAATGTGCAGTCAAGCACATATAACCAATAGTTTGGTTAGAAGTCCACAAGTCAGAAGTAAGACTTATCCTATCAACACTACCAAGCAAAGCTTTGATTTTTTTCTTCTCTAAAGCATATATCTTCATGCAATCTGCCCTAACAGTCACTCTTGACATGCTTTCAAATTTAGGATTCAAAGTTTTCATGAGAAGTTGAAAAAAAGCATGCTCAACCATCCTAAAAGGATACTCATGGACAATAATCATTTTTGCAAGTATATCTCTAATTTTTTTCTTATTGTATCTAAATGACGTCAAGTTACCTATTTTACCATCAGGTTCCATAGTAGGGAGTGCCAATATCTGCTGAGTTTTTCCGGAAATAGAAGCCAACCTAACTGCACATGTGAGCATATGCCTATTTAGATGTGTTGTTGAGCCCGTGTTTTGATAAGCTAGACGAGCACGACAATAGTTGCATTGGTTTTTTTTGATACCATCCTTCAATGATACCACTGTAAATTCATTCCAAATCTTAGAAGTCTTTCTTTTTTTTCTTTTCAGGGGGATCAGTATCACCATTCATAGTAGTTTCTGTTGTATCCGTACTATTACGTTGTCCTTCGTCAGAAGCCTCTTGGCTTGAATTGATAATGGCAAAATTTTCCCCTGCTTCAGATTGTGGTCCTGGGGTTGTGTTTGTATCATCCCCAAGCAACACAACTGATTAATCACAGACTTAAAACATTACATTATAGTTACAATATATAATAAATTGAATAAAACAAATCAAATATATAAAAGAACATATTAAACTGTTTACCATTTTCAATTGAAGAGGTAGACATGAAGTACTGAAGAGTCTGAAGTAGAGCCGCAGAGGTTGACACTTCACAGACTCACAGTAAGGGAGAAATTTTAAAATGACAGATTGCTATGGCAGATTGGCAGTAGTGCAGTACCGAATCAAATGCTCAATGTTAATTGCTAAGACTCACACTCGTACAGAGACTACAGAGTCAAAGTAAGGGAGAAGACAGTCGACGGACTCACAAATGCTCAATGGCTCAAATTAAGGGAGAAGACAGCCGCTCAATGCTAAGAAGTAAGAACTAGAGCCCAAATGACCTCTATTTATAGAGAATTAAAGTCACATACATGATACATCAGATAAATCCGGATGTGCGATGCAAATCAATGAATCATGCAAATAGTAAATTTAGGGTTTTGAAACTTACAAAATCGGAGATAATAATGCGAATAAATCTTCTTGGAACCGAGAAAAAAACATCAAATTGATTCGGAAATCGCCGATCCGGCGTCTATCGCTTCAACTTCTACTCGATTAGGGCAAAAAATTTAAAGACTTACCGCTTACGAGAAAGGGCAGTCGGCGTCTCGATCTCGGAGTCAGGCTGACTCAGTCGGCACTCGACATTCGGCAAGTCGGCAGTCGGCAGAACTGCATCAGATCTCCGCTCGAACTGCTCGAGCGATTTCGAGTGGCGACGCCTTCGCGAACAGCTCGGGAGGAGTCGAGTAGTTTGAGGAGAAAACGAGTCGAGTACCTTTGAAATCATATTCGGCTCGTTAACTTGATCGAACCCTAACCCGAGATCGGATTCGGCTCAGATCTATTTTGAATCCGAGTCCCGCTCGTTCGATTCCGAGCCGAATCCGAATCGAGCCCAAGCGGTTCGGTTCGATTTTCAGCCCTATAAGTAGGTATTTGAGATGGAGACAATAAAAATTAAAACTTAAGTTATCTGAGACTTATTGTGTCTATATTTATTGCGGGTGGAAGTAATGAAGTCGTCCGATAATCTCGCATGTATATTGCTCGGAATAGGTTGAGACTTATTTTGAAGATGTTGAGCTTCTAATGACGTATTGCTCGTAATTAAGGGGGTCGTGAATGCCCTTATATGGTCGGGTATAATCCTCGAGCGGAGCCATTTGATTTGACTTGAATTGGGTTCATAAGTGCGGGCACTGTTGGATCGATTTTGATCGGACCAATAGTACCAGTCCAGTCCAACACTATTATCATAAATCGAATTTGAAAATTTGTAAGTCCCATGCTTAAATATCTAACCACCGAACTATCGGTTGATTGACTAATCAAACACGAAGTTGACGGAGGAGATTGAAACATGAACTTGATAACGGATGGAAAAATTAGCTACTTGGGCTTATGGCATTAGTACTTTTTGGGCTTTGCTTCGATTTCGCAGTAACCAAACTACATCCTATCGGGTCCAGGAATCCCAAATTCAAACCCGCACCAATTTCACCGGATCCATGATCCGAACCCGACCCGCAACTTACGATGCTATAGTCATCAGTTGTTCGGAGTCGACGTTACCAGATTCGCGCTTCGTCTCTCTTCTGCTGGTACGTTAGGGTTTGGCGATCGAGCCGATGCCCATGGAGGCGCCCGCGAAGAGATCTCGCGAAGAAGAGGACGACGAGAAGGCAGAGGCAATCAAGAGACAGCGTCTGGCGGATGGGGAGGAAGACGAAGATGGTGGAGGCGAAAGTGCTCTACCCGGCCTCGCCGTCTACAAGGACGACGATGAGGAGGAGGATGCGGCGGCGGCGGATCGAAGAGAGCAGTGGGAATTCCGTGATAACAGCGAAGGTGAGGTTGGGAATGGTCGTGGCGAGGAAACGGAGAATGGCGTTGGTGAACTAGTAGGAGGCGAAGGGGATGAGGAAGCGGAGGAGGAAATGTATCAGAAGGCTGCAGCTCCGGTAAGGCATCAGCGTCACGTGGAGCGAAGGAGGGACTGCCCCTATCTTGATACGGTCAATCGTCAGGTTTTTTTCTTGGCTAAGCTCTTTCCTCAGTTGTCGAATAAAAAAGCTAAGCAAATTATCAGGTTATCTGGGAATGTTTTGAGCCTTGCCTATAGGAATCAGTGAAGGTTAATTTTACACTATATCTTTATTCTTTGTAGAAATTGCAATACCTGTAATCGACTAGTATAGGCCAAAACAAACCATCAATATGTTAGCTCGGTTTGGACGTAGATTTTGCCTTTCGGATTCAATTGATTCTGAATTTGGAGTTTCAGCTGGAACAGAATGGACATGTTTTTTTCTAGGTACTGAACGGGGAGTTTCTGTCATGTATTTACCTAAGCTTTTGATGAAAGATTTCAAAACTCAGCAAAGATTTCAATTTTTCTTTGTCCTTTGGCTCCTGAAGGCTGTACATATGCAACTCAGTCAATTTTGTCCTATTTGGATATCATTGGCTCATTGTCATCCTTAATGTGTTATCTGCCCTTTGAATATACTGTGGATATATCTGGATTACCTTGTTGAATTACTTCTGAGAAGTTCCAGTCATTTATTTCGTTTGTTGATGTTCACTCAAATAAATTGTATTGTAAATTTCAAGGTTTACATTTAATTTTCAAGTTGATGCTTATTTGATTTATCAAAATTTTATATTTTATTAACATCTATATTCTATGTCATTAGATCATTATATTAACTCCACTTTTAATCTTTATTATATATTAATGCAGGTTTTGGACTTTGACTTTGAGAGGTTCTGTTCCATATCTCTGTCAAACTTAAATGTCTATGCATGCTTGGTTTGTGGAAAATATTACCAAGGAAGAGGCCTGAGTTCTCATGCATATACACATAGTCTTGAAGCAGGTCACCATGTATACATCAATCTTCAAACTGAGAAAGTTTATTGCCTTCCTGATGGATATGAAATAGATGATCCATCACTGGATGATATCCGCCACGTTCTAAACCCAAGGTACGTGTGGTATTAAATGCAGATCCTTATTTTGTTGTTGTTGTAGTTACAGTATCAAAATAAACACACTTCATATCTCTCTATTTTGTTTGACTGGAACTAAAATGCGTGGAAATATATAGATGATCCTTATTCTAAACATGATGAACTACACCAACATTTTATCTTTATTTTTACTAAATTTCTTTCTTTTTTCTCCATGTTGTTTGCTTTATTATTTTGTTCGGAGGCTTGACACGTGTGAGCTTTGGAGGAAGTTTTGCACAATATTTATTATTTGCTTTTCTATTTCTATGGAGGCTTGGCATGTGTGGGTTTTGGAAGAATCTATGCACAGTATTTACAGTATGGTTGATTGCGGGATTAGATTTTGTGCACTGAAGGAATTGCTTATCTCTTATTTTTAACAAAGTCGTCTATCTGCATGTTTTATTTAAGGTTTCATGCTCATATATTAGTTTGTGCCACCATGGTAGCAATTAGTATTTGAAAACAAACTTGCATGTATACATCGACAATTAAGGCTATTATGATACTTGTGGTAGATATTAAATTAGTAATGTATTAGGATTTTGATGAAAAATCTCAACATTAAGACAATTTGATAATTTGGTGATTGTGGCAAGTTATATCTTCCTGTAGCTAGCATGAGAAATATTAATAGACATAACATGACTTTTTCCATGAGAGAGGATGATCAAATTATTATTAATCCATCTGATGTGGACAATTCCCATTAATCTAGGTAATTCATATAAAGGCTGACTCATCCAACTTGGTGTAGTCTTTGAAGCATAAGTTAGAGATTTTAGAACAATTAGCAAGCTTTATATTTTCAAGTAAAAGTATCAATTAACTACTATTTCAGAGTAGTCTAATTCGAGGACAATATGCTAGTCATTAGCCAACAATGGTAATCTACCTGGCTTCTCAGTCTTATGATATTGGTATTGGGAAGGATGATTGATATTACACGTTCAACATTTAATTTCCTTTATTATCATGATATATTTTTTATTCTTCTAAACTAATATTTCAGGTTTTATGGAAGTTTTATCGTACTTAGGCCAACTTTGTACAGTGTTTTCATTCAGGTTTTCAAGAGATCAGGTTCGGCACCTCGATGAAAATAGGCAATGGTCAAGAGCACTTGATGGTTCAAACTATCTACCTGGAATGGTAAGTTATACTTGCATCATTGCATGTATGCGGCATTTCCAAGTTATGATGTGATAATATTTTTTGCTATTAAAAAGACAATTGCTTCTTGTGCTTGATACCTTCCAGTTCCAGTCGAATGAAATAAATGGTTGCACGAGAGTTTATAGATGGAAATATTTGTACTATGTATGTCTTTATGTGAGTGGTGGAGTTTTTGGGATTTTTGAATTTTGATTGATCATTGTTACGTGGTCATTATTAAATTTTATTTATTTGTTTGCCTGTGTTAAGAGTATAAAAGAATAGATTATGTCATCCTCTAAGGCTCTAACAACTTGCTTTTAGGAAGTTGCCACAATCAAACCTAACATCATATTGGAGCAATGACTCTTACCGATGTCATTAACTAAAAAACACATGTACTCTCCGATTAAGATAAGTCAATGTTTGGCTTTGGCTAGTCCAGTCTGCTTGTTTACATGTGAGGGACTGTTAGAATTTAAAAGGTATTAGTGGGCCCTTTCTTAACTGCTAAGTTTTTAGAAATGGCCACCCAATCAAATTTAATAGCCCGCATGTCTTGTAAATACCCATAAGCTGTTTGTGCTTTAGCTAAAGCTTATCAAAGGCATATACTGAAGTTACTTGATTGAGTTTTTATGCTGTTATTTACTTTTTGCTTACATATTGTGTATTTGGTACAAAGCTTATGCACGTTAGCTATTGCTTATATCATGAGATATGTTGTTATGCCGTCACTTGGGTATTGACACATCTTCAGTATTAGTAAATTCCAAGTTCATATGCTTATCATATTTTGCCATGTTTTAGGTTGGTCTCAACAATATCAAAGAGACTGATTTTGTGAATGTTACAATTCAGTCCTTAATGAGAGTGACTCCTTTGAGGAACTTTTTCCTAATCCCTGAAAATTACCAGCACAGCAAATCTCCACTTGTTCATCGGTTTGGTGAACTTACACGTAAAATTTGGCATGCAAGGAACTTTAAGGGACAGGTTAGCTGCTAGGTGGCTTATCCTCTTCTCTATCCTGTTACTTGATTGGAGGTAGTGTTCTTTATGGATCATTCCTTTTCAGGTTAGTCCCCATGAATTTCTACAAGCAGTAATGAAGGTTAGTAACAAGAGATTTCAAATAGGTGTTCAATCTGACCCTGTTGAATTCATGTCCTGGCTGTTGAACACGTTGCACACACAACTTAGGCCTTCAAAGAAAAAGGATCGAAGCATTATTTATGACTGTTTTCAGGTTTGCCCACTCAGTTCCCACATTAATCAGTTACATTGTATTTTATTTTTGTAATATTGGTTTGTCCCAATTGCAGGGTGAGTTAGAGGTCGTTAAAGAGATTCAGAAGAAATTTCTCCTTGAGAAGCAAGATAATGATGATGAGCAGAACAAGGTAACCATTTCAGAGGGCAGATCTGCAAATAACAACGTCCTAAAGGAAACATCTAAAGTTCCTTTTCTAATGCTTGGTCTTGATTTGCCACCACCTCCTTTGTTCAAGGATGCAATGGAGAAGAATATTATTCCTCAGGTATATACTTAAATACCTCTGCATATATATTATCAGGATCTTATATGAAAACATTCATGTCATGGATATCTAATCAATAGTTCATGTAAATCTTACAAAATCTTTTTCATTGTTGCCAATGCTAAAGTGCATAATATTGTTTAATCTTCTATAGTTCTCTCATTTCTCTCAGCAAGGAAGGACTTCTTTTGGTTCTATCTGAAGCAATATAATTTATTAATTGAAAGTCACAGGCCTTTGATTTTCCACTGAATTTCACAATTAGTATTTGTCTCTTATTTGCATTTTACAAATGGTGCAAGTAGCCTTTACAGCTGTTTGTGTGCCTGATGCACATTCATATCTCGCAGGTATAAAAGTAGCTTCAGTAAATTAACTCATCCTTTTTATTTCATAGTTAATTCCATTATAAAATTGACTCTCATAAAATATTGTGAGGGAATGGAGGGAGAGTACATGACTAAGAAGAAATTTCAAATGCTTTTCTTTTTTTTGGAATAATCAATAATAGGAGCAGAGGATATGATACACCTTCAATAAGCCTATGCTGTGGTGATTTTCCATGCTTGTGGTCTGGATTAGCAGTACGCCCTCAAATTTGACTATAGAACCTCACACTAGAGAGGAACCCTCTGATTTGTGCATAAACATTGTTATGTTTCAACAATCTAATTCATTGTGGTGAATCATATATGTGCGATGAGATAGAACCCAAGAATAAAAATTCAACAGTATGTTGACTGATAACTTTACAGTTTACACCATATAGGGTCCACGTAGTTGTAGATTACATATACATCTACATTTTTCACCACTCTTATACTGAAATTAATGTATGAAATATCAATTTAATGGTAATTTTAAGCTTTTGGTGGCCAAGACTATTGATATACCTATGTTGGTGAATGAATGAAACCTAATACAGTATTACTCATTTGTAGGTTCCTCTCTTCAACATATTGAAGAAGTTTGACGGTGAGACTATCACAGAGGTTGTTCGACCTTGCATTGCAAGGATGAGATATCGGGTGACCAGATTGCCGAAGTATATGATTCTTCATATGCGTCGATTTACAAAAAATAACTTCTTTGTAGAAAAGAACCCTACTCTTGGTATGCTATGTCCATTAAATGTCCTAGATTTCATCTTTTTGTAAGCAGTACTTGATTGTTGATAATTTCCTCTTTCAGTAAACTTTCCTGTGAAGAATCTTGAATTGAAGGATTACATTCCATTACCTCCACCGAAGAATAACAAGAAGTTGCGTTCAAAATACGATCTCATAGCAAATATAGTTCATGATGGCAAACCAGGAGAAGGATATTATAGAGTTTTTGTGCAGCGCAAATCAGAAGAGCTCTGGTACGCATGTCATGGAAGTGTGTTTAATGTGTTTATACAATAACATAATGGCTTGCTGGGTTTTTTCCTACAGGTATGAGATGCAGGATCTTCATGTCACAGAAACTCTTCCTCAAATGGTTGCTCTCTCTGAGGCGTACATGCAAATATATGAGCAGCAAGAGTGATGGCTGCATGGGTTCACGCTTGCATTGAGCTAGGTGAATGGCTACGGTGTAAGATCTAAAATTTTTGGCTTATTCCTTTTCTTGACAGAATTAGGCTGAAGTCATTTCTAGTCTTTTGTTGTTGATCCTTGCCGTCTAGAAGATATGCGGACCATGGAAACTATTCCATCTTTTATTCTACCCCAGTACAAGAAACATGGATCCTTTATTGAAACGCTGCTGATCTCTCTATTTTCTGGCATGATGCTGGTTGAAGGCACAACTTCTTGTACATGTTATAATGTGGGATAAGAGTACGCTAATGATAAAAATTAATCCACCGTGACTTGTATTTATTCTCCAAGTATTTTGCCATTTATGGCCTTTTTGCTCACTGCAGTTGGATGAAGTCATAATCTGTTGATATTTTTTAACATTCTTACTTATTGTTTCATGATATAGATAGAGTTCTGGTTCTCCTTTGTGGTTTTGTAAGTAATTAGAAATGTTATACTTTTCCCACTTTATTTAGTCAAACATACTAGTTCAGTAACATAATCTTAAATCTCGACTGTGGTCACTATTTCCTAATAAATATATTAATAAATGCAATTAAGAGAACTCCGATGTGGGTTAAATATTACTGTTCATTAAAATTTTGAGGCAATATTACTGTTCATGAGAGAAATATTCCCTCTATTATGTTGAGTAGATATTAATGGTTTGCATATATCCTAAGATATGATATTAAATGGAGGAATGCTGGATACTTTTTAAAATCCCATATATATTAGACATAATATCATTTTTACGTTCCTCTAATTTTATTTTCTTATATGTCATGGATAATAATTTATCTTATATCGTTTTTTTTATCCTTTGAAACAAATGTCCCAAATTGTTGGAGCAAAAATAAATATAAATTACACACCGAGTTAAGGTTAAATATTCCAATGCCCCACATTACCATCCTCTAAATTTCTAAATTTTGATAGAAATCCACAATGGGTAACGAATCGGCATGTCCTAGATGTTTCATATGTTTAATTGAATATTTATAAATAACATGACAGATACTGACATTTCCTCTACCGAAAAAAAAACTCATTCAAATAATACATAAAGGTGCTTGAAACATCCTTCGTTGGCAACAGAATTAGCTTTCTTTAACAGCACAACAAGAATTCTGTCCATGGATTATTGATTGGTACTTTCACTCTATTCGTTCTGAGAGGTTCCACTCAGTGCTTTGTAAACCTTTGCAAGACATCGAAATAGTCGGGGAAAGTCTTGCGTGTGCAACCTGGGTCGTTAATAGTGACAGGAACATCCGCACAGGCAGCTATAGAGAATGCCATGGCCATCCTGTGATCATCGTATGTATCAATTGCCGTCACATTTAACTTTTCCGGAGGTGTAATGATACAGTAGTCAGGGCCTTCTTCCACTGTTGCTCCCAGCTGATTTAGCATAAATTAAAGAAGAGCAATTAGGAAAAAAAACAGCTCATTGGAGTATGGAGAAAAATAAATTTTTTACTGACCTTTCGAAGTTCAGTGCAAATTGCTATCATCCTTTCAGTCTCCTTAACTCTCCATGAAGCCACTGCAAACAGATAATTAAGAAGAATTATATTTAATCATCGAAGAAGGAACTGCTTTCTGCATTATACGTCCTCGTCATACAATAGATCAAGTTCTTCAAGACAAAAATGAAATACAACAGACTTACCATCTCTTATGGCTGTAGGGCCATCAGCAAATAGTGCAACCACAGCAAGGGTCATGGCAACATCTGGCATCTTATTCATATTGACATCAATTCCTCGCAAATGTTTCTTCTTGGAAGGATCCCGTGGTGGACCAGTAACAGTCACACTGTTCTCAGTCCACGAAACTTTTGCTCCCATTTTCTCAAGAACTTCCGCAAATTTCACATCACCCTACAATGGAGGGGAAAACAACATTTGAGGAAAAAGATGACATAATATATGGTATATGCGCTTCATTATCAGAAAATTATCAAGCAAAAAATTACCTGTAGACTGCTTAAACCACAACCTTCTACAGTGATGGTGCCACCAGTGACTGCAGCACCTGCTAAGAAATAACTAGCACTTGATGCATCACCCTCAACATATGCATTTCCGGGAGACCTGTAATATGTAGAGCAATACACCAAATAATGTATCTTAACTGTATTAGGTGGCGCCACTTCCATCAGTCTAGTAATTTTAAACTTACTTGTACTTTTGGCCACCTTTAATAAAGAATCTGTCCCAATTATCAGAATGTTCTACTTTCACTCCAAAGCGTTCCATCAACTTCAAAGTCATTTCTACATAGGGAATTGAAATGAGCTTATCAATGATCTCAATCTCCACATCTCCTAGAGCTAAGGGAGATGCCATGAGCAAAGCAGTCAAATACTGGCTACTGATCGATCCAGAGAGTTTAACCTGAAGAAAGTGATGCAGAAACAGAAATCTTTATCACTTCGTGTTTAAAACTTTATAGATTCAACAACAAATATCTTGCCTATTTTACAAAAGAAGTCATATTAGTATGCAAAAAGGCAACTATGGATACAAAGGGGTATAGCAATAGATAATACACAACCTTAGACTAGCAAGTAAATAGACCATTTTCATAACTAATTAAAAACTGGTCACCAAGTCGCTAAGGAACAATCTTACTACTGCGCCAAGCAAAAAATATTCAACTAAATAGGATACTGGTAAACATAATATAACTAATGGGTTAAGCATATGAAACCATGAAAAACTATCTGCCTTGCCTCAGCAAGGAGTAAAAGAGATATGAAGGGTGAAACTGAAATATTATTGACTGATTGGAAGAAAGAATACCAAGTACCAATCCTTATATCTCTGATGTTGCATCACAGAGAATTAGGAAGCAAATAAATGATGACTGAGTACGAGGAACATTGAATAAGCTTTCATGTAGGGAAACATTCCTGTATGGTCCATAAGTTAGTATCTATAATTTCTTTTTTGGGTTAGATTATCTACGAGTCCATTATTGTATGTTTAAGTTCCTCAGGTACCATACCATGTGAGTTTCAAAATATGCTATCAGTGCTAAACTGACTACAAAGTAGATGAACATCTGGAACAATATCTAAACTAATACATTCAAGAAACAAACCATATGTATAGAAATACACAAGGATCTTAACTCATTGATATGGTAGAAAAAGACTGACCTTCCCCCCCGGAAGACCTCCCATTGCATTGACACGAACAGGAGGACAACTGGTGCCCATGAAACAGTCAACATCTGCACCAAGCTGCTTCAGACCAGCAACCAAGTCTCCTATAGGTCTCTCCCTCATTCTTGGAACCCCATCAAGTACATAGCTAAATATGAAAGGAAAAAACTTTTCAAAATCATGTATAGTTAATAATACCGATATAATTCTAGTAGTAATATAACCTTGCATTTCCACCAGCAGCTGTGACAGCTGCTGTCAATGGCCGCATTGCAGTTCCTGCATTTCCCAAGAAGAGTTGAACTTCTTCGTTGGAATTTTTACCCGCTGGAAAACGTCCTCCACACCCTCCAATAACGGCTCTCTTAGTTTCAACATCATCTTCCACGGAGAGGCCAAGGGTTCTCAGGGCAGCAAGCATATAGCGGACGTCATCACTGTTTAACAAGTTGTCCACCACAGTGGTTCCCTGATTGAAGTTGATAGCGGATCAGAAGTAAGATTAAAAAGCAGATATAAATTCAAACTTACACGACCGCTAAATTTCGTCATCCTCAAAAATTAAGAAAATTATATACCGTAGGAATCAAGAGATAATTCCAATTACAAGGACAGAATGATCCCTTTTTGTAAAATTTGGGGAATTGACATATCCAGAGCCAAAATCACAAAATCTTCAAGTTCTGGACAAATCAGCTCACCTCGGAAAGGGCGGCAAGGAGGAGGATCCGATTCGACAAGGACTTAGATCCGGGGAGCTTAACCGTCCCGGAGATCTCCTTAATGGGTTGAAGAACTATCTCCGGCACAGCCGACGGCTTGTCAGTGGCCACTGCGACCGAGGCCAAGACCTTAAGAGGAGTCCTGCGCCTTCCGTAGCTCCCCGCCTTCAAGCCACCAAACAACGTGGGCTTCGCCACGGATCCCAGACGGAGGGAGGAAGGTAGAGGTGTCGGCCTTTGACCTCCGCCTAATCGAGAAGCCAATACCGCAGGGTTCGCCTCCAAGCCCTTCGCCATCGTCGCCTGCGCCATTCCTTACTCCTTTGTTGGTCTCAACGATCGGGGACTGGGAAGAACGGAAGGGATGCGACTGGGTAGAAGTAATCAAATAAACCCCCACGAGACACGAGTCGTGGACTCGTGACGCAGGATTAACATTGGATAACCGGTACTCGTATCTTGAACCGTGACTTAATTAGTACAACTGAGCCTTTCTCTTCAGTCTTCATCAACCTCACCAAGAAACCAACCCCGTCCGGCCCTCTCGCTCTGAGCTCACTAGTGCGCCTGCTACCAACCCCGCCGGAAGCGGTGCGCTGTTCCGCCGGAACTGTTTTGGCTCTCCACGAATCTGACGTGGCACGATTTCATCTCGCGGACATTGATTTGCCCTGATGGCAACCGGCAAATGGAGGTTGGTGAATCGTGTGATGCGGAGATACTAGCGGTCGCAGGTGATAGGGAACTCCAAACACCTAACCCCTGAGTTAGGCGGAACGCATTTACTATTTAAATGATTTATTCAATATAAATATATAATAAATACCTTTTAGATTCAGGATATTAATAAGAATAATTTTTCTAAATCATAACATAACATGAAAAATTAGTCATTTCCACTTTATGTCAATCTTTTGGTTGGATAGGAAAGGAAAGTGAGCAAGTAAGAGAATAAAAAAAAAGAAAACAGTTAAAAATAAATACTTTATAAGTTAAGGATAAGTTTTTATTTTCAAACTATTGAAAATAAGGTATAAATACTTCTAAACTATTTTTTGATTAATTTTTATTCTTAAATAAATAAAAACGGTTAAAAAATACTCTCGAATTATTAGAAATGAGTAAAAATACTCTTCTTCTTTTTTGATAAATTTTTTACTCTTAGACACGAAAATAATTGAAAAATATTAATATTTTTATTCATGTCTAAAGGTAGAAAGATTTTTTTCATCTTAAAAATGGATAAAAAATATTAATATTTTTTAACTATTTTCGTTTGTCTAAAGGTAAAAAATCTATCAAAAAATAAGTTTAGGAACATTTTTACTTATTTCTAATAGTTCGAGGATATTTTTTAATTATTTTTATTTGTTTAAAAATAAAAAATTATTTTTATCATATTTTCAATAATTCGAGGATAAAAATCATCCTTAACCCATACTTTATATTTGTTTAACTAAATTTTTTCACCCTTTATTTTGTTAAATGAATTTTCTTTCCTTATTTCTATGTTTCTTTGTATACAAATAAGGAAAATATTGATTTTCTCAAACAAACAAGGAAAGAAATTATTATTAATTTCCTATTTTCTCCCTCGATCTTTTATATCAAATTTATTAATTGTATCATGGAGACAAACTTAACCATTCTCCATTGATGAGATTTATCAATTAAATATTTAAGTTTTTTAATATAAAAGATCGATTTTGGTTGTACACGTTTTAGTTATTTTTAATTTTGAAAGTTAAATAATTTTTTTCTTGCGGCTGAAAAAAATTCATCAGAGTGAGATATTTTCTTAATATAATAGTTTGGATGAGTGATATATTGATATACTAATGAAACACACTAAAATTCCATTTAAATTAGGGTTAATAGACGAATCTAGCTCAAACTATAGCACATTTCATAAATTCAGTCCAAACTTTTATTTGTATCAATTATATCACAAACTATCAAATTGATATCAATTTTAGCCCGACGTCACATGCCCGTCAATTTCATCATTAGGTGCTGATGTGGCATCTGACTCGACATATTAAAAATTATTTTTTTAATCGTATGACCACGTTAGCAGATCATAAAAAAAGATTAATTGACGAATCTAGCCTAAATTACGACCCTTTTCACAAATCTAGCACAAACTTTTATTTGTATCAATTACATCACAAATAATCAAATTGATATCAATTCTAGCCCGATGTCAAATGCTTGTCAATTTCACCGTTAGGTGCTGACGTGGCATCTGACTCAGCATATTAAAAAATATTTTTTTAATAATCGCGTTGCCACGTCAGCATTTAATTAAAAATATTTATTTATTTATTAAAAAAATCCTAATCAAATCCGGCCCTAATCCCTAATACTCGACTAAAATTTGTCCCCGCTCGATTCTTGACTTTCATATGTCTTCATAATCAATGTCATTTCACTCTTCATCCAACTAACGTATATTCTCCAAGGGTAACCAACCTCGCACCTTGCTTCCATTTTCTTTGTGTATGTTCTACACCATTTGATATTATAACCATTCGCAATAGCATAGTTTTGAACAACCTCTTTAAAGTGGGCAGCCGACTCAAATTTCATTCCAAGTTCAAGTTTAACATCACTCATACGACAATATAGATTATGGACTTTGTGGCGAACCTTTTTCCTCACATATACAAAATTAGTGTCAAAAAATATATTTTAATAGCTGATGTGGCATATGCTGGAAGTTAAAAATATTTTTAATTAAATGCTGATGTGGCAACGCGATTATTAAAAAAATAATTTTTAATATGCTGAGTCAGATGCCACATCAGCACCTAACGGTGAAATTGATGGGCATCTGACGTCGGGCTAGAATTGATATCAATTTAATAGTTTGGGATGTAATTAATACAAATAAAAGTTTGGGCTAGATTTGTGAAAATGGTCATGGTTTGGGCTAGATTCGTCAATTAACTCTTTTTTTATGATCTACTGACGTGGCAATGCGATTAAAAAATAATTTTTAATATGTTGAGTCAGATGCCACGTCAGCACCTAACGGTGAAATTGACGGGCATTTGACGTCGGGCTAGAGTTGATATCAATTTGATAGTTTGAGATATAATTGATACAAATAAAAATTTGGGCTAGATTTGTGAAATGTGCTATAGTTTGGGCTAGATTCGTCTATTAACCCTTTAAATTATGCAGTTATAAGAAATGTAGCTACAATGTAGGAGTGCAAGTGAGCCAATAGGGGTGGAAATAGGTCAAGTGGCTTGTTAGGGTAGGGGCCTGTGGCCTGGCCTGATCTGGTTTATTTTTAAAAAAACCCAAGCCCAAACTTATTTCTAGACCTATTTTCCTTATTAGGTCAGCGCAAGCTCATTGTAAGATCTATTGAGCCTGATAGGCCGGCCAAGCATGTTAAGGTAGTATATATAATATATAATATTATTAATTTATTATATATTTACATTATATATAATAAAATATATTTTTTAATTTAATAAACAATAATTATTATTGTTATGTTTAAGTTTGTTGTTATCATTTTTGTATTAAAATTTGAAAGTAGATTTTATAAACATGTTTGAGGTTTTATAAATAGGTCACAAGCCAAAAAAATAACCTATAACAGGCCAGGCTCAGGCCAATTTTTTACTATATAGGCTTGGCCTGGCCTATTTCCACCCCTATGAGCCAAGCAGCTCGTGAGCTACTTGGAATTGTCTCGATGGAAACTCGAACTATACTCGATTTCATCGAGCTTGAGCCGAGCTTTACATATGAGCGAGCTCGAGCTCGAGCTAACCAATACTCGGCTCGAGTGGCTTGTGAGCCTAATTGAGCCTAATCGAGCTTATATATAATTATTAATATTTTAAATTCGTCGGGCATAAACCCAAGTCAAGTCGAGCTTAATCGAGCTTGGTCAAGCTCGAGAAAAACAAACAAGCCTAAACGAGTTGCTCGAGTATAACTCGAGCCGAGCTCAAGCACAGGCAAGCTCGACTCGATTACGCCCCTAGCTACAATGTCTCACTGTTTTCAATTAGTTGGTTGAACTCAATCACAAGACATACTTATTTTTTATTTAATATATAAAGAAATTAAGAAACAATCTAATGATGCACGATCCATCTTGATGTACTTAACTTTAATTAACTTTGATTAATTTTTGTTTGAAATTACAATACAAAATTCAAAACACACTAGGATAGATTAACATGTATTAGACAGTTAGACTTCTATTTCTGAGAAATGTACAAGCAAATAATTCTCTAGTGGCTACCAATATATAAAACTTTCTTAGGCATTTTCACAAATGCACGTGAACCCTTTTTTTTCATGTATAAATGCACGTTAAACTCTAAACATCAAAATAATATAGAAAAAATCAGATGCACATTAACTTCATTATAGTAGATTAAATCCAAGAATAATCTGACGAAGTATTTCAAGATTTCTTTTTAACAGTACTTAGTTTAATTTAAGAATTAATTCTGACAACTCCACCAAATCAACTAAATCTGACAAAGGCTAATCATAAAACAAAAGGAAGAAAAAGTTGAAAGCCGATTTATTATGGACCAAATGCCAGTGTCTCCAATCCCTTTCAGAAGTTGCTTCTTCAAGCATATTCTCAAACAACAAAGGCTCTAAGATTTCAGTTTTTCCAGTAGCCAGGAGTTGAGAAGAGAATCACTCCACTCTTCCGACATCACAGAGATTTGGCTGTTGCAATGATGTTCTCTGCTGTTATACCAAATTCCTTGTATATCTTCCCAGCTGGGGCACTTGCTCCAAACCGGTCAATTCCAATTGCTTTGCCCTTGCTTCCTACAATCTTCTCCCACCCAAGAGTGGATCCTGCTTCGATACTAATTCTAGCAGTTACAGCAGCAGGAAGGACACTCTCCTTGTATTCATCTGATTGCTCATCAAACAATTCCCATGAAACAAAAGATACTACACGAACTGTCTTCCCCTCCTTCCTAAGTTCATCAGCAGCCTTGGCAGCTATTTCCAGTTCGGAACCAGTGCCTATCAAGATGAAATCAGGTTTGTTGCCGGTCGAATTGTCTGAAATAATGTATCCTCCTTTCTCAACTCCTTCAACTGATGTTCCCGGAAGCTGAGCAAGCTTCTGTCGAGAGAGAGCAAGCACTGATGGCCTCTTCTTATTGAGGACCGCAACCTTGTATGCTCCAGCGGTCTCATTTCCATCAGCTGGCCGAAGCATTAGAATGTTTGGCATGGCCCGGAAGCTTACTAAATGCTCGATAGGCTGATGGGTAGGTCCATCTTCTCCGAGCCCAATAGAATCATGCGTCATCACATAGATAACTCCAGCCTCAGACAAGGCTGAGATCCTCATGGCAGCTCTCATGTAGTCTGTGAAGACAAAGAAAGTGGCACAATATGGAATAAGACCAGGGCTGTGAAGGGCAATGCCATTGCAGATGGCACCCATTCCATGTTCTCTAACACCAAAACGAATATTCCGTTCCTCAGGAGTGTCCTTTTGGAAGTTGCCAAACATCTTCAATAAAGTCATATTGGAGGATGCAAGATCAGCACTGCCACCAAGAAGACCTGGGAGTACTTTAGCAAGTGCATTCAAGCACTGCTGTGATAGATTTCTAGTAGCATCAGCAGGACTTTCAGGAGTGTA
Source organism: Canna indica (assembly GCA_034359265.1). Classification (NCBI taxonomy): domain Eukaryota; kingdom Viridiplantae; phylum Streptophyta; class Magnoliopsida; order Zingiberales; family Cannaceae; genus Canna; species Canna indica. Next base: position 71,516,331 of record CP136897.1, read on the forward strand.
AGTCTAGAAAAGAGGAAAAAGTAGCAATAGTTAATTCCTAATGCAACTTCTACTTCAATATGGTGTTAATGTAATAATAAAGCATCTAAAGTGAAAGATAAGAAGAGATGTTCACCGGAAGAGCTTTCTCCCAGCCAGCAGGCAATTCTCCTGATATGATACCTTTCAGCTCTGCAGCATCTTCTTTATACTTCTTCTCATACTCTGCAAACTTGGCATTCCACTCAGCTTCAAGAGCAGCACCTTCTGGAACATGGCGGCTCCAGTGACTGAAGATAAACCCGCAACAATCTTGTCATAATTTAAAATTTCATCTTTACTTAACAAAAGTGGAAGAGTTTCCTAACCTCTTCACATCCTCTGGTACATGGAATGGCTCATGTGCCCATGCAAGATTTTGTCTAGTTGCATCGACCTCCTTAGCACCCAATGCACTTCCATGCACACTGTATGAGTTTGCCTTATTTGGTGATCCATAACCAATTGTGGTAGTGACCTGCACAAATATGACACCTTATCAGGACTTTGATGAAATCCAGAACTTCAGTGCTCATAATTTAATAGCAATTGAAGCGCAAACCTTTATCAGTGTGGGTTTATCTTTGACGGACTTTGCTTCCTTAATGGCAGCACGGATATCATCATAGCCAGTGTTGCCACTCTTCACCCAAATGGTATGCCAACCCAAAGCCTCGAAACGAGCAATCACATCTTCTGTAAAAGCAATATCCGTGTTTCCATCAATGGAAATGTGGTTGTCATCATAAAATGCAATAAGTTTCCCTAGGCCCCAATGTCCAGCAAGAGAACAAGCTTCATTCGAAATTCCCTCCATTTGACAGCCATCCCCAAGTACAACATAACTACACATCAGCATATGAAATCAGTCATCTGCATAAATTTAGAGTTCCATTCTATGCTACTCAGAAACAGACAGAAATCGATCAATTACGTGTAATGGTCAATAATCTCATTGTCAGGCTTATTGAAACGGGCAGCTAGATGCTTCTCAGCAAGTGCCAGACCGACAGCATTTGCAATACCCTGACCTAGAGGACCTGCATCATTTCATGACAACCAACACAAGGTGGAAAAGGATTGATTAGCAAGAAGTGTTATTCAGCAACTTTTTATAATAGAAAAACAAAGTGATTATGAAGAACCAGACCAGTAGTGACTTCAATTCCAGGTGTTTCAAAATTCTCAGGGTGACCAGGAGTTCTGCTTCCCCACTGCCGAAATTCCTTTAGGTCTTCAATCTACAGATCAAAAATAGAAAAAAAATCAAATGCTGATCTGAAATGAAAGCAAACGAGAAGATAAAATAGTGGAACTCATGTTTTCCTTCTAGAGACAGCATCAAGATGTTGCAGCAAAAGAATGGAGTAAGATAATGCAACTGTGGATATGTTAAGCTTCTGAGAGAAGTTAGGCTAAACAAGTTGTAAATGACCAAACAGAGTGATGCAAAGAATAGCTAGCAAGTCCATGCCCATGTACTTAAATCAAATGTCAAGCTGACTAAGAAAAAAAATACAATTACATTGCGGAACTAATTGTTCTTTTCCACTTATCTCTTACATAATTCAGTATTACTAATTTCAAACGAATACGAGAATGATCACCATTGATAATAACCTACCCATGTAAGCTAAGAGATGTACACATAGAGGAACCTGATAAATCTACAACTAGATCTATAAATTAGCGCATCAAAATGAAAACTTTCACCAAACTCACAGGAGATGCCGCTGATCTCATCATGAAGGCAAATATGAAGCATAGGTAAAAGCCAAGAAAGAGGGAAACGAGTAATCAAACTCTAATCGTCGATCCAGGTTAGATCCAACGTGACAGGACACGACAACATTAAATCCACCGACAGGTTGCCACCTTTCCGGCTCATCCAATCAGCAAAAACCAAGAGTAGCCTTAAATCCTCACCTTGACGCTATCGTAGCCCGCTAGGTGGAGAAGCGCGTAGTGAAGCATGCATCCATGGCCGGCGGAGAGCACGAACCGATCACGGTTGAACCAAAAGGGGTTCTTGGGGTTGTACTTCATGATCTCATCGTACAAGATGTGGCCCATGGGAGCGCAACCCATGGGGAGCCCCGGGTGGCCAGAGTTCGCCTTCTCAACGGCGTCGACGGAGAGAAACCGGATCGCGTTGACCGACTTGTCGACGAGGGACTCGGTGGCGGCCGCCTGGAGGGCCTCCACCGCGGAGGCCCTGGCTGGAGCCGCCTTAGCGGACGAAGGAGCCGGTTGACTCCGGCGAAGGAAGCGCAGGGAGGCGGGGGAGGATCTGAGGGAGCGGCCGGCGAGGGAGCCGAGGCGGCCGGGGAGAGCGAGGCTGCCGGGGTGGGAGGAGGAGGGGGAGCCATGGGAGGAGATGGCAAGAGCGGCAAGGGCTTGGGAGGCAGCGGCGGCTGAGGATGAGGTGGCCATTGGTATCCGGCTTCGAATTCTTCGCAGGCTTTCGATCGAGAGGAGGTAGCGATGGGGACACCAATGAGGGGGTATATATAAAGAGAAAGAGTGAAGCTGATGAGATCATAAGACTAGGAATATGACTTATTCATATTTTATTTTTGACATTTAATTGTTATCGATTTTTCTTATTAAAGTAACATTATTTATAATAATATCAAATATAGAAATATGTATAATTAAAAGAAGAAGAAACAAGTGTCTTAAGAAAACCAAACAATTAAATAATCAGTAATTATTCATTGTATCAAAAAAAGAAATCCTTTCCATAAAAGAGGCAGTCCAAAATAATTTAGAAAATCCTGAGAGCTTTTTTAAGTGAACAAATTTAGGCTTACTGCTAAATCAATAATTAATTTTTATCCATATCTTAAAATTCAAGTAACATTATTTGTTGCAGACATTTTTTTTCCAATAATTTCAGATGGGGCAGCAATTGGGGGTAGGTTGTGATTTGTTGCACATTTTAGAGCCAGTGACAGTGAGAGCATGGGGTAATGAATATAATAATAATATGTACTATAAATCTGCGACTTCTCTCTACCTACCACATTTTGGTTGTTGAAGTTGAAGGTGAATGAATCATTTTGCTGGGTGGGTTGGCAAGTGAATTGTTGTGGGCCATGGTTACGGTCAAAATTTAACCATGGTTAATAAAGTGGAACAGGCATTAAGCCTGTGATTCCACTTTGCGCTGCTTCTGTGTACTTGTGACCTCTTTTGGGTTTCTGGTGATTGGAGTCTTTGATTCACATTCATCCTCGAGTTTTTAATGTTTTGAGGTGTCCTTGGGACCCATTCAGCTGCGCCAATCATCTGCCCAAATAACTTTTTGTAATTGCAATGTTGGGTTTGAGTTCCCTCTTATGGGTAAAATCTAAGTTTGTTGAAGCCCACTTCTTTGAGCCCATTAGGGTTATTTTTTTTTGTCTTACTATTATATTTAAATTTCTAGCAACCACCAAAAAAAAAAGAGAAAAAAGAGATTTTTAAGCTCTGTTCCAACTTGACCTATTTTACATTTTTTTTCCGTGATCAGAAGGCCGATTCACACTCCGATTGAGCTGATTTTTGGTGGACACTTAAAAGATACTTAGTTCTTTATTTTGAACGGTGAAGATCATTTTTGAATATATGAAAGTTTGATATTTTACCACAAAAGTCGGCCTGTTCTTTTAAATATTCTTTGCAATGATTAGTTTTATCATTTTCGATGGTCCGATCAGAATAATTTTTGATGAGCTTATTCAATGCTCCTTATTCTTTGATATGAACGGTGGAGATTATATTTAAATAATAATATACAAATAATGAATATAGTAATCTAATAATATATTTTAATTAAATATTAAATAATAAATATAACACCTCTACATACGCTTATAACATTACTATATACAAAATACTGCTACAAGATTTGTAGCACTATTACATTCAATTACAAATAATAATCTAATAACTTCACAAAGGAAAAAACACCATTATGATGCATAAATCATTGCTACATTACAAATCACCTTCATAAATCATAAATAACAGTTGTAAATAATAAATCACTATTTATCTTCAAATATTACACTATCTTTATCTCTTGTTACGATTCAGATCTGACATTATTTGTGGAACTACGAGCCGCCCTTCTCCCCAACCTCATCGAATTTGACCGGCAAGGGGCCACGTAGCGGCGGCCGCGGAGCATCGAGACCCACCACTGTGCTGTTTCTCACTTTAATTGTAATCCAAAAAAGATGATGCTAATCTCTTTCTTAGTTGTTTGATTCAACATTAATCAATTGGAATAGATTGCCGATTGTCGACTAAGGACTAATTGAATTCTCACAACGCGCATATGGATCCAGTCTGTCTCTTGTGTGCTTCCGTAGATGAATCTTATGATCACCTCTTTACTCTTTGCCTTTATACTTTAGATAGCTGGAGGACATTTTTGGCTTTCGTCAACGTCTGCACTTTCCCGCTTAGTTTCTGCCTTTGGTTTCACTATACACGACAATCATGATTTGGAATTGAAAAATTTGGCACAAAGGTAACCTTCGTTGCTTCGGTGATTTTGCTAAAGTCTCCTCCATCCTTGCTTCCTAGGGAGCTGTTTACCTTAAGCTACTACTCGGTTTTGGGCCTTGATCTTGTATATTTTTGTCTAGTTTTTTTTTAAAGGTGTTTTGGCACCACATGTAAATTGTTTTTCCTCTCCCTTTTACTTGTATCTCTCAATTAATGACAAATACAAGTGTTCTTACTACAAAAACATTCATGTCATATATCTTGGTGTCTGAAACTTCCAGGATCACAACCATTCAAATGTTTTGCTGTTGGCCTACTCAAATTATAAATTGCTTCAAAGTCAAGGTTGATGATTAGTATCCTGTTTCTTTCTGTAAAGAATATTTTAAGATACTGCTGATTTTGCTAATAAACAACTACAACAACAGCAAGAGATATATAGTCATCCTTCAAAATCAATAGCACAATTCATTGACATCAACAAGGTAGCTCGATACTACTTCATTGGAAGCTTTTATTCATCAATGGGAGAACAAAAACATACAGTAGAAAACAAACTCAGACTACATATATCAGCATATAATATATAGAGGCAGAAGCAGTGCGAGGGAGTGAGTAATTAATCTCAAGGGTTGGCTACATTTTCCTTTGCAAGAGGAGCTATTTCCTCCCCATCAACTCCAGGCTCACTTCCACGAGCTCCCAAGCTCAGTAGGAACTCCTCCCACTTCTTAGCAGGTCCCTATATCAATCAAAACCCCAAAATTGCATCAGTATTCTATACTAGTGTCTGAAGAAAGTTAAGAATCGATCAAGTTCAGTTGAATTCATTAGATTTATTGGGTGGAATGAACTGTCGACTAGTTGTTCAAACACATTTGATTGAGAAAGATATATGTTTCATGCTGACCTTCCAGGAGAGATCTTGGTTCATGCAGTTCTGAATCATCTGAGCAAAAGCAGGCGTGCGGTAGACTCTAAGTGCCCTTTTCACAGTTCTGACAACATTTTGCACCTCCTTCTCGTCGACACAGTTACACTAGAATTGAAGAATAAGTAAATTGAATGATATATGAATGCATGAATTAAAAAGGAGATATATAATATATATACTCCAAGATGAAATATATATATATCTTTACGTACGTTGACACTGAAGGGGCCCATGTGAAACCCGGTTAAACCTTCTCTGACAGTGTCAACAAGTCCACCAGTGCTCGAGCAGATACATGGCTGCAGTAGATTTTAACTCTCATCATATATTATCTACATAGTTTTTAAAAGGGTAGGAAGAAGCATACATTTCCATATCGCATTCCCTGAAGCTGGATGAGGCCACAGGGCTCAAATCTGCTGGTAACAATCATAAGATCTGCTCCTGCCATGACTGCGTGAGCCAAAGGCACATTGAACTTGAAATGTGCTCTTACTTTGTTCGGATACCTGACTTCAAGATCTGCAAGCTGACGCTCCATATCCTTCTTGCCGGTTCCCTACAGGTGATCATCGGATCCATTTAGCTTAGTTCATCAGATAGACAAAAGAGCAATAAGATGGAGTCAAAATTGTGGAGCTTCATCATCATGCATGCATGCATGCTTACAAGCACAATCACTTGGCAGTTCTCATCCATGAATCCTGGAATTGCAGCAGCAAGGATATCTGAGCCTTTCTGCTCTTCTAATCTCCCAAGGAAGGCTATAAGAGGGATGTTTCGGTCGACCGGGAGACCAAGTTGAGCTTGCAAAGCTTCCTTGTTCATACGCTTTGCTTCCATTACCTGAAACCAATTTGTTTGATGATCAAGTTTTGTAATCTTTGAGTTACTGAAACTAAAAATAGAAGATTTCAGAAAACACTCACAGTTCTTGCATCGTAATTGCAATTAATATATTTGTCCGTCATCGGATCCCAGTCAGTAGTGTCCATCCCATTTACAATTCCATAGATCTGCTTCCTTCGCAGAACTTCGTGCAACTCGACCCCTCTTTCTTCCCCTGAAACAAGCTCCTTTGCATAATATGGACTCACTGTGAGAACCCTGTCTGCTTCCGCGATTCCAGCCTTCATCCAGTTTATTTTCCTTCCTTTCACCGGCTTGTCATACCTGCCACGTCAAAATGCATTCAGCATCCATCTATGGATGTAATGTGAAGATGCGAGCATAGCATATATACCCATCAGTGAAATCAAAAGAAGATATAAATCTCTCGGGGAGATTAAGCAGCTCAAAGTCTGATAAGGCAAATCGGCCCTGGTACACAATATTATGAATGCAGAACACCACCTAATAAACGAATCAAATCCAGTATCAGTCATCACCTTCCTACAAAAAATAATGAGGGCCAAGTTAATGACATTATAAGATTAATTCTTACCTTGGCATTGTTGTAGATGCCACGTGATTGGTACAGGCTCTTCAAGTAGCATGGAAGAGGACCAGTGTGCCAATCGTTTGCAATAAACATGACATTTTCTCCTGTTTCCAAGAATTAAGATTGCAGAGGTAATCAAATAAGAAAGACCTAATTGGGAAAACAATATATATGTGAATTATATATACCATATGGTCCAGAGTAGAATTTGCTGTTGTCGAGCTTAAGCGCCAATGGAGCTATCAGAGCTGCCTGGAGAATTCATTCATGAAGACTTTGTTAAATGAAGTGATCCATTATGAACAGGGTTTTGACATTAAAGAAAGATCACTCGCCTGGCACAGAAGGCTGTATCTTAACTGGTTGTCATCGTAATCTGTTCCTGGTGTAGGGCCATATAGCATGCCATCGGTTTTCCCCCACACCTTAACCATGCAGATTAGTAGTAAGATTTATGCCAGCAGAGCCAGCATCAGAAATGAGCAAGAGATTAAAATATTAACCTTTTCAAGAAACAATGGGTGATCGACGAACACCCTGTCGACTCCTCTCTTATAGCAGTGGAAGAAGCGAACCTTCTCCATTCTTTGCCCAACCTTTATCTGTAGGCACAGTTGCACACCAAACACATCAAATACATCAAAAATAATTTGCATAATTAATCTAGTTAATTAATTAATTAGCATACATCAACCACAACACTTGTATCCCATCCATCATAGTATTGATCGTAGCGAGGAGAAATTGCCATCACTCTGTGCCCAATTGCCTTGAGGAGGATCGGAACCAGATATTTCAATTAGTACTCAAATTAAAGTATGTGTATATATATATGTACAGCGATAGAGGGATTGCAAAATACCGCCATGAAAGGAGGCAGGCCGCCAAGAACATCGCCCAGACCTCCGGTTTTGCTCCAGGGAGCCATCTCGGCGCCGACGAAGACCAAGTTCATCCCCTTCCCACATATTACGATGGGGTAAGTTCTGGTGCTTGCAGCTGGAGTTGCCTTCTTGGTTTGCCTTGAAACTGCCTTGGCATTAGACCTCATTTGAAGCGAGTCGACGACGTTCCGCGGTCGCAGTCCTTCGAAGACAGCGGTTTGGCTCCTCAGATTCGGAAGCTTGCTGCTGTGGAAGGCCCTTGTTTCGGAACTAAGAACACCTCCATAGGAGCCTTTTGAGATGCAATGCAATGCTGTCACAGAAGCCATCGATCGGAGATGCACTCTGCAGCAGATCAGATTTAGATCAATCTAATTAATTAACACAAAAATGACAGGAAAAATCAGATAGAAAAAAGAAAAGCAATAGCTCTCAAATCTAAACAAACGAAACTGATTACGTATGTCTCTGTTTCTTGGAGGGACTGAGAGCTCTCGAGAGCTGACACAGTCGAAGGTCGCGCAGTAGAGAGTGAGCGATGGATTCGGCGAGGAGACACGCGCGCTTATTTGTACCCACGGGTTCCAGCGCCAACCCGACACGTGGCTTCGGCTCAGCGGCCGGCGGCAGCCGGGTCCACCGACGGCAGCACGTCGTGATCGGAGGTGCAACGTGCGACCAGAAAATGGTGGCTTTACTCGGTTTTAATTCTGGTGATGTGACGTGCGCCATGAAGGAAGAAGATAGATGTAATTTGCAAACAAGTGAACTCTTCTAAATGAGGGTTGTGAGTTAGTTCAGAACTTGCATTAAACAGACGAGAGAATCAAAAGTTGTGTGTCTGATCCTTGTGTGCTTTGGATTCTACAAAGGTTTTGGAATAATCTATGTCAATCATCAGATTGAATGTTAAAGCTTAGTTTCCTTTTGAGCATGATATTAATAGGACAAAAATTAAAGATGCATGGAGTGATTTAATGACTTGGTAATTTACTTGTGATCTCAATATATGTAGTTTTTGCAATATCATTTTAGTTACAGGAATAGTACTAAAATTTGCTTGACGCCATAGCAATTAAGACTGCAAACTAAAGCAACTTGGTGCTTACAGTAAAGAAAAGCTCTCACAATACCTACTCTTCACAGTATTATTCATGAAAAGTATGAGAGGAAAGTACACAAGGGGACCAGATTCACAACAATGGTTAACTGCTAAACTTGTTCTCATGCTTTTTAGGACCACCTTCCATAAATTAATTAAGATGGATATTTTCATTAATTAAGCTGCTAATTGATCTTCTTCTTTTTTTTCTCAAGGAAAGCCACTTGATGTTTCTTTTTATTGATCATTTCTTTCAAGATCAATCTAGAGAACTCTCGTTAATGAATTATTGAGCACACAATTAGATAGTAAATGTCCCACAAGTATTATTTAATAATACATACAACTGATGCATAACTCACATAATTCCAATAGAAAAGAGGGGGATTATTTATAGAGGATGTGCTTTTCAGCCACTAGAAAAATCTGATCATATCTAGTCAGCGTATATATAAAATGAGATTAAAAAATGGTAATTAATAATTATCTTATTTAATTGAATATATGAAATTATAAAAACATACTTAAATATATTATTGTATTATATAATTTGATCCGTTGGATGTGTTTTGAATTTGTAATATCGGACCGACGCGGAGGGTTATTATGTTGTAACCCGATCTGTTTAGAGTTATTATGTATTTATAGGATTGGAGAGCGGTTCGCAGTAGCCATCGTGAGATCTGTATTTTGGGGCTAGAGTTTTTTCCTCTCTCTCTCTACTTGTGTTCTTGGTGAATAGTAAAGATCTGCTCCTCGATCCTTTGCTGGTAAATGTACGAACGGTACATCGTTGTTTCGAACCATGTAAATCTTGTGTTTGTTCTCCTTCCTATTTCTTTTTGTTTTCAGTTGTTTTATTAGTCGATCCATCCCTACAAGATTTTTTTTGTTTCTAGCCAAATTCTATTTTTCTTATCTAATTCTATCTAATAGCATCCAATAAAAACATCTATAAATATTAAAGTAATTGATGAAAAGTTATAATATTTTTAATAACTTTGTTAACATACTAATCCATAAATTAAATCATACATTATTTCTTTTAGGAGCTTAGCTAATGAATATTCGCTGATGCAAAGTAGGGATGAGCAAAACCCAAATCGACCCAAAAATTCAATTCAGATCAGGTTATTTGGATAGTTTGGGTCATGTTGGGTTTAATTTTTAGGGAGTTTATACCCCCTAATTCAAGTTGGGTTTGATAAAAATCTTGATATACTCGACCCGACCCCGAAAATTAAAAGAAAATCTCAAATAGTGAATATTTGATATGTTTATAGTAGTAAACATTAAAAGAACCGTTGATATACCATCCCTAAAAGTGAATATTTTAGATGATAATATTTAAAATCGATATGTTTATAATGAATAACGAATATTTTAGATAATAATATATATTTAAAACTATTTGACAAAATAATGAATGTTAGTTTGTTTTTAACGTACATAATCGGGTTGTTCGGGTTAATTTGGTTGGGCCCCTAATTCTTATATGGATAGGATCGGATGGTCTTGGAGTGATGGAGTCTCCTTTATTTGGTTTCGCATTATTCGGGTCGGTCGGGTTTTTGATCCGACTCGACCGATGCTCATCCCTAAATTATAAACTATGATTGAAATTTCAATATTTGAATCCTAACCATTGACTAAAGGAGATTAACATCAATTAATCTATGCAAAATTTACATATTTTATATGATAAAAAAAAGTTTTTTTAAAAGGAAAAACATATATTTCAGTTTTAAAATTTAATTAGAAACTGATGGATTTTTATATGATAGGTTTCCAATTTTCATACACAAATACTATCAACTTATAAGAAAGTTTTATGTTGTTACATTAATTAATCTTATGAGTTTTTTCACACACATTTATGCTTGATTCAAGTTCAGAAACATTCGAATGATATATATATTATAATAATACACCCTACTTTGCATTTTTATTATTAGTTTTTTAAAAGATAACCATCGACTTCATCGCAGTGTTCCCACTCGACCGTCCGATTCCGATCGGACGTCTCGCTTCTGCGTACGCCCTCGGGTCCCACCCGGGGAGCGCGAAAGAACACCAGGGCGGTAAGGGAACGCGTAAGCTGGCTTCCATTTCTTTCTCTTCTCCTCGACCCTCACTCGATTCGCATTCTCACTCATGGATTCTCCGTTCCTGCCAGTATTCTCTCAACTCGTTTCTCGTGTCGTTCGCCCCCTTGAGGCGGGCTCGCCCCTCGCTCTCTCGGGATTGCTAGGACTTTGGAGTTGCTCGCGGAGTAGGCGGTAAGTTGTGACTTTGATTCTTGCTCTAGTTTTGGTTTTTCTCGTTCTTTTGTTTGAGCTATTTGATGGGCTCCTTACTGGATTTGGTTGAAATTTTTGGTGCCGATGTGTGAAATGTGGAAACTTGGGTGGACTGCAGATCGGCGAGACGGCATGGAGGACCGCCTGCAGCCGGAGGAGCAGATCGACTATGATGGGGTTAAAGATTTATTGGAGTATTTTTTGAATGACGAAGAACCCGTCGTGAAGGAAAATGGGCACGTGAAGTGCCGAGAGGAGTTCGGTAAGGAAGACGAGGAACGCAGCTATGGCGGCGGCGATGATCGCGAAGAGGAGGTCGACAGTGATGGGAGGCGTGGGGATGTCTCGATCGTGGAAGGGTTTAATGATGATGGTTCTGAAGGCGAGGATGAAGGAGGAGAAGAAGTAAAGGAGCCCTTTGATGTAAAGGATGATGATGATGATGAGATTAGGAAGCGCGCAGAATTGCTTGCTCTGCCCCCTCATGGGTCGGAGATCTTCATTGGTGGACTGCCTCGCGATGCCTCCGAGGAGGACCTTAGAGAACTTGCTAATCATTTTGGCGATATCTTTGAGGTAAAAATGGATAAATGATGCATCATTTTTGTTTGGCTTAGCATAGCTTGTGGTTGTTTGTAATGGATATCAGGTGACGGTGATAAAGGACAAGGATACAAAAGAAAGCAAGGGTTGTGCTTTCGTAATGTTCACAAGCAGTGATGCAGCTCAGAAGGCCATAGAGGGTATCCATGAAAAAATATTCGAGGTAAATATCTCTTATTGTCATCTGGAAGGTATTTATTGCCATTATCTATGCTTAGTTCACCTCGAAAAGAATATAATGTCATGCTTAAAACTGAAGTATATCCTTTTGCTTCTTTTAGGGGAGAACATTAAGATGTAATTTCTCACAAGCTAAGCATAGACTATTTGTTGGCAATGTGCCTAGGAGTTTGATGGAGGAAGAGGTTTGGAGAATCCTTCAGGAGACTGGCCCAGGTGTTCAACATATTGAAATGTTCAAGGTAAGGTTTTACCAACTAAAAGTAGATGAATGAAAATATATCTGAACTGCTGGTTTATCACCATTTCTTGCTTTTGCAGGATCCACATAACCAAACACGTAATCGTGGTTTCCTGTTTGTTGAGTTTTACAACCATGCCTGTGCTGAATACACAAGGCAGAAAATGATAGATCCGAACTTTAAGATTGACGAAACAAATCCAGTTGTCAACTGGGCCAATTCATCAACTGCTGATCAGGTGAAGTGACTCTATAGAGAGAGAGAGCACACTTAAACTTTTTTAATCCAATTCAATGGTTTCTTTCATATACAGGCTCTACAATTGTACTTTTTGCAACTTTTTCATTGCCTTGTAGATGTTAATTTCAGAGCCTGATCTTGGTTATTTATCAATACCAAATGAAAGTAGTATATAGTGATGCTAAAATGGTCAAATTAGCATTTCTTCTATTTTAGCATTTAGTAATACTGATACAAATTACTATATAGTTATTCTACTAACTATAGGTAAATGGAGTTGTTGAGCTTTCATGTATATCCGGAACTTGAAACATTATAGGTTAGTGAGGTTTGTGTAGTATCAATACCTCACTATATATATAAGACCTATGGAATGGCTTACTCTGAATTTTGATCAGTTTATTAACTTTGTTGAAATTAACAGAGGTTTGTATTTCAGTTTATTCTGTGAATTTTATCTGATAATTTATGCATTCTTTTGCTAGTCCTCCATGTCAATGATTATAATATTTTTCTTTTATTGTTCCAAACATGTGAGGTTTCAGTTGCATTTATGGTTATGCTTTGGACCTCTACAGGTAAAGGCTATCTATGTTAAAAATTTACCAGACAATGTCTCTTCAGGAAGGCTAAAGAAACTTTTTGAACAAAATGGAGAAGTCACAATGGTTGTTTTTCCACCAGCTAAATTTGGTCAGGGAAAGCAGGACTTGGTTTCGTTCATTTCGCAGAGAGGCACAGTGCACTAAAAGCAGTTAAATACACTGAAAAATATGAAATTGATGGTAAGTGTCTTTTATTGATTCCTACTGCATATTCCATGTTGTTATTTGTTAATGTTTCTAACATTACTTTTTATACAACATAAAATAACTGCGAATACTACTTGAATCGATTATCGACTACTTTGGTATGATTTGGCAAGCAGCTAGAGAATTTAGGAATCAATGTGTTGCTCGAGAATATATGTCTATCTTCCATGCAAAACATCAATTTCTGTAACTTCATTTTCTTGTACTTGTCAAATCAAAGGGCACATTTTGGAGGTCTCGCTTGCCAAGCCTCAGGTATACAAGAGGAATTATCACTCCACGAAACCTGGGTGCACCCCACGATTTCCTCCATATCCTCATAGTTTCCCTAGAGATCCATATGGAGCTTATGGAGAATGGTGTGCTTCAGCAGGATTTGGCCAGGTTGATTTTTCTTTGCTATAATTGGATGAGTTCTTAACTTGTAACGCAGTTCTTGTTTACTTACTAATTTGTAATAGCTAGATAGGTTTGCTTTTACCTGCTTATAGATTTTGATTCTTTCTGTAGCAAACGATATATGGTAGGGGTCCAAAGCCAGCAGGGATGATAATGGCTTCTATGGTGCTACCCGATGGCCGCCTTGGTTATGTTCTGTGAGATTCACCTGGCTGTTACACTATCAAATTTGATTGCATTTAATTTATTCATTTATGCTTGTTAATGAATTGTTCAGACAAAAGCCTGATTCCATTTAATTTATTCATTTATGCTTGTTAATGAATTGTTCAGACAAAAGCCCGATGCGCCTCCCACCGGACCATCTTATCAGGCGGCTGTTCGCAATGGTGCCTCTAACAAGGGAATAAGTAGGGGCAATGATGGATACTGTCATCGCCGGTGTCGCCGCAGCCCTTACTAACATGATGTTGTACTGCAATTATGTCTGCTATGAATCTGTTTAGGGAGTTTGCTTCTTGGTGTCATATACATCAAGGTTAGAAGATGGTTGTACATCTAACATCTAGCCAAGTTCTTGACATTGGAGTTTGATCTGGTCGTGGACACATCAAAACAATTTCCACTTGATGTGGTTCTTAACTGTTAGCCTTGCCCGTTCCTGTGCTCTAGAAGCAATTGCTCTAAAGCATGTGCCAAATAGCTGATAGTCGTGGTATGAACTCAAATATTAATTGTTTGTCGTATCTTAGACTTAGGTTTTGTTTATTTCACGAAAGAGTATGATTTAATTTTATATTTGAAAAGATTTCTAATAAATGGTCAATCTCATGATTTAAAAATTATAAATTTTGATCAAATTTTTAAATCATGAATTTAATATTTTCTCATGATTTTATAAAATTTTATTTTTAAAATATCATCAATCAAAATTTTTAATTTCTCATGTCTTTTATATATTCATATCAGATTAAAAATCATAAACTATTATTATTTAATCATATCATTTTTCCAAACAAGATAATAATTTTTATAATACAATATTATACATTACTAAATCTCTTGATCCCGTAGAGACCGCACATGCAACACCATGCCACTGCTTGTATACTGTTCTTAAAATCTTGAGGTTAGATATAAGTGATTTTAAATATAAGTGATTTGACAAATGAGCTAGCCTGGCCCCACTTTATAATGAGTTGCAAATTAAATAAAATGGATGGCACTACAACATTCTCAATTGTTTACACATCCAACTCAAATAATGTTGCACCTCTAAACATGCAGAGATTACAACAAACATCAGGGGTTATGTAGTTAAACTGGCCCCAGTTATAGGATAGAAATGCAATTGCGGCAGAGAACAAAATGGAAGGGGGGTTACAACCTTATTAAAAAGTGCATTATGAGTAACATTCTCAATTTTTTTTTGAACGTCCCAAGTCAAATTGCATGCCTATTTCTAAACTTGCAGTGATCTGAACAAACATCAGGCAGACAGAAGTGATTGTATGGAAGCAACAAGGGCGTCTCTATCTAATCAGATACCACTGCTGTTTTGGGTGTTTCTGCTGCCTTGTGATTTTCCAAAGCTGTGATACGCCTGTTTAGCGCCTCGTGGCGTTCGTCCAGAGTTTGATAAATGTTATTGACCTGGGAAAGCAAGCATCTATTATTTATAACTAAAAGCAAACATAAAACCATCCAAATAAACAGACAATTGAGATGCACTATAAATAGACTTCCAGTCACTGAAAGTTCTTTAATGATATTTTACTATTGGAATCCAAAGGAGAAATCTTAACATATTAAAACTATCCCCTAAGAATTGTAATCTTCTCATCAAACTAAAATACATCAACATAATCCTCGGGGTCACAAAGGCAAATTCAGCATATTATCATATGGATGGAAAAAAATAGTGTATAATATATCACTTGAAACTATAGAATTTTCCGTATCACTCTTTCCACTAATATTCGCAATATGGTGAAAAGAAGTAGCAAATTATGCAAGCAAAGGTGGAGATAAACATGTGTCACCCAAGAGAAATCCAAAAGACTGGGTTAGAGGAGATATTTACTATGATGGCAATTGGTTATGTTGTAAGAATGCACAGGGTATAGCGTGCGGCTAGATTTATCGTTCAGTTAAAAGAACTGAAAATGAGAATTCAATCAAGAAAATTATATTGCCATTTTCTTTTCTCAATTTCTCCTTCTATTTACTGAGGCATCATTCAATGAGAAATTTTTTGCAGGCCCCATGGAAATCAAATACTTGAAGAACAAATGCAGATGAAAGGCAACATGGAAATCACATTAAAAGCAACATTGTCTTGTATGACATACACCAACAACCAGTACTATTACTACTAAGCCTTAATTTCATACTAGATGTGAATCAATGGCTCTACCACTGAGCTATAGACCCTTTGTTCATGCATGGCATTACACCACATAGCAAAAATTGCAAATTTAAGTAGCACATATATTTTATACAATGTGGTATGAATCAAAGCCACATCTCATATGTCAAGCCAATTCAGGTCTCTAAGGCAAAGGGAGAAAAAGAAAAAAGTTAAAATAGAACCATTCTTACATCAAGAATTTCCCAAAACCGGATTTTGGGAGAGGAAAATTCCAATATCCGGATTTTGGGGGTGGGTCAAAATTCCCAAAACCGAAATTTAGTGGATTTGATACTCATTTTACCTTCGGCTAAAGTCTCTAACTAGTTAGAGACTTTAGTTAAAAATTTTAAAAAATATAAAAATAATAATTTTAATTTATTAAAAAAAATATAATAAAAATGAGATGTTAGAGTTTAAAAAATATATTTTAAAACTCGCTAATTCATTAGAGAGTTTTGCACAAAGTCTATAAATTTAAGTTTAAATTAAAAATTGTGAAATATTTTGATGAAAAATATTTTTTTGAACCACAACATATTTTTTATATTTTGAAAAAATATTTTATTAATTTTTTTTTTGAATTATAAAGCTATTATAGACTTTGGGCAAAAGTCTCTAATGCATTAAAGACTTTTGCCCAAAGACCATAAAACTAATTTTTAATTAAAAATAGTGAAATATTTTTTGTCCAAAACATTTTGATAGACTCTAGCACATTTTTAATATCACATATATATTTTTTGTGAATTAAATTTTATTTATTATAATTATAAAATTATTATAAACAAAAGTCTCTAACTCATTAGAGACTTTTGTGCAAAGTCTATAATGACTTCATAATTTTTTTTTAAAAAATATTTGTATTCATCAAATAATTTTTTAATGATACAAACAAGGTACTATGATCCAAAAAAATATTTTGCATCAAAATATTTCATAAATTTAAATTTAAATTTAAATTTATAGACTTTGTGCAAAAGTCTTTAATACATTAGAGAGTTTGAAAAATATATTTTTTATTCCCTAAGATCTTATTTTTATCATAAAAATATTTTATAAATTAAAATTATATATATATATATATTTACTAAAGTCTCTAACCAGTTAGAGACTTTGGCAAGGGGTAATATAGGTATCCGATCCACTAAATTCTGATTTGGGGAATTTTGGATCTTAAAATCCGGTTTTGAGAATTTCTCATTCCCAAAATCGGGATTTGGTAAATTGTTGTTTTATTATTTATGGGACAGATGGTGAATATTATCATCCTTTAATATTTTTGTAGATATCGTAACAATTAGAGAGTTTGAAAATTATATTTTTATTCTCTAATATCTCATTTTTATCATAAAACTATTTTATAAATTAAAATTATATTTATATATATATATATATATATATATATAAATTTTTGACCAAAGTCTCTAACCAGTTAAAGACTTTGGCCTAGGGGTAAAATGGGTATCCGATCCACTAAGTTCCAATTTTGGGAATTTTCCCTTCCCAAAATCCGAATTTGGAAAATAGCTGTTCTTACATTATATGTACTTGACTGATGTTTTTCTCATAACATGTGTCTTACTCCAAGGGTCATTAAAATCATCACAATGACACTATTAGTGTCAGAACCAAGCATAAAGTTATCAATGTCACCTCGACGAATGTTAGCCACACAAAATATCCCAACATTTCGTTCATCATAAATAAATGT
The DNA here is from genome assembly GCA_034359265.1 of Canna indica. Lineage (NCBI taxonomy): Eukaryota > Viridiplantae > Streptophyta > Magnoliopsida > Zingiberales > Cannaceae > Canna > Canna indica. Next base: position 71,534,107 of record CP136897.1, read on the forward strand.
CACCTCAATAAGGTTAGTCACACACAAAAATCCCAACATTTCATTCATCATAGCAAAATAATTGTCAAAATCAATCCGAAACCTCAGCATAGTGGCCAATTTGGTATAGGAGGTTCCTTATGTTAAGATTAAGCTACTTTTTTAAAAGCATGATAATCATTAAGTTGAGGTAATGTGTTGATCCTTCTTAGTTGTTCATCTGCCCTACTTCTGGGTAACCGAGGGCTGCAGTACTACAAATAATGTACAAGCTAGTTATAATTTTTTTCTTCTAAATAAATCATTTAATAGGTCCAGAATGGCAATACCAATATAGATTCATGCTGCACAATATTAGTATCAAACAATTGGAGAGATAAAAAAGTAAAACCGCCTTCTTATATCAGATGAAATGGAAGCAAATTGGCATGCTCCATGAAGTATTGAAGTTCATTTGACCATCCTGCAGCCAAGTACAAACTACATTCATAACAGAGTTCCTAAACAAATTCTGACATCCTATAGCCAAGTACAAACTACACACGTAACATGGAGTTTCTAAACAAATACTGAACTCACAAGAACAATCATGAGCACATCTCAAGCAGGTGAAATTTGCCGATTTAAATAAACTAAAGCATCACAATTGACATAGGTAATATACAGAAAAATAATATCCAACTAAACATAAACTGTCACTTCGATAGAAAACCTTTTTTTCATATGTTGCAGCGTAAAACAACTAGGATGATCAAAATTCAAAACAAGGGAACTTGCAAATAATACAGTCTGTAATAGTTCTGGTCCTTTTTTCACTGTCAATGTGTTATTAATTAGGCCTCACATTAAGGGTGTTTAAGCGACTGAATAAAACTTTGTTTTCTTTTTGTTCTGTTTAAAGATACAATCATACAATTATAACTCGAGAAGGGCTTTGGCATAAGTAAAGACCTAGTCTATCGCCAACCTATACTAGTTCAATTGAAAGGATCTGCACAGCAAGGTAGGGGTTGTTAATCAATGAATATCACTGCAGTACAAATTATCAACAGATAAGCAAGATTTCAGCAAAAATAAACTACACGGAACCTCAGCAAGATATTGCCCTTCACTTAAGAATGAGCACAAGTAGTTAACATGCTCTTAAACCGACCCCAATTTACCATCCATTTTCCTATTCAATCAATCCATAAACCGCAAAAGACCTAGATTCTCCTTATCAATTACAATTAAGTCATAGACAACCTGCACAGCCCCACATATATAGCGAAAACCAACCTAGAAGTCAGCCAACTGATTCCCCACGTCGCGTTAAGCTTTTCGAATATTTCGAAAATGATCCCGTGACCAAGACAACCTTACTTTGAGGTATGCCGAGAATGAGTCATAAGATCTGGAAATGGCTATATAGCATCATCAGAGATGGATAGAGTAATCCATCCATCAACACGCCCGGCGTACCAACACCAAAGGCGTATATACGAGTGCGGCAAAAAATGAAGAAGAGGAGACAGAGAAAGAGGAGAACCTGTTGGCCAATGGCGTCGTGCGCGAGCATGTAGTCCTTGTAGAGGATGTAGAAGCCGGCGATCGAGGCGGTAGCGGCGCCGGCGAAGAAGGAAGCCATCCTCACTCGGAAGAGGAACCCCATCTCTCTTTCTCTCACCCGTCTCTCAGAGACGTTCCTTCTCTTCTCTCCTCGTGGATCCCTTTCTTGCAGGCTTTGCGCTCCGCAAAAAATTACGCCGGCCAGGTGTCTGCGTCTTGGCTAGGTTTTTGGTCTCTTCTTTCTTAGCTCTCTTTTACCTTCTTATTTCTCGAGTCAATAAGTAATTAAGTAAAAAAAAAAAGTAATTAAGTATCACCGAGAAACCTTTCCGGGGTGATGCGATTCCCCCTTCTTGGTTCAGTCGGACCCGTTCAAAGAACATTATGCTCAACCAGAAATAGGTATAGAGTGGAAACAAAATTCCAAGTAGATAGGGATGATAATTGAAACTAATTAATCACGATTAACCGATTAACCGAAACTTAAAATCCGGTTCGGATAATAAATTTACAATTCAATTTCGGTTTCGGTTAGTAAAATAAAAAAAACCAATTAAAATTGGTTCGATCTCGATTATCGAATCGCGAATAACTAGTGACCAAAACTAATTGTATATTTCGATTTCGATTACTAGTTATATGTCAATTAATCAATAATCGGAACTGATAATATTAATTAGGCTTAATTATATTTTTGGTCCCCCAAAATATCGTGTTTTTTTCGTTTGGTCCCTCATGTTTAAAAACTTTTCATTTAGTCCTTCAAAAATTATTTTTATTTCTGTTTAGTCTCTCATTTTTAAAAACTTTCTGTTTAGTCTCTCAAAAATTATTTTTGTTTCCGTTTGGTCCCTCATTTTTAAAAACAAAAAATTAACGGAGGGACCAAACGGAAACAAAAATAATTTTTGAGAGACTAAATGAAATTTTTTTAAAGATGAGGGACCAAATGGAAACAAAAATAATTTTTGAGGGACTAAACGAATTTTTTTTTAAAATGAGGAATCAAACGGGAAAAAACATGAGATTTTGGGGGACCAAAAATATAATTAAACATATTAATTATTTTGATAATTTTATATATTTCAAAAATTATTTTATTAATCGATTACTCGTTAATCGGTTCTATTCGAACCCAACTAATTAATTTCGATTTCGAATACTAATTTTTGAAATTGATCGATTTCAATTTCGGTTATTTATTTTTTAATCGATTTTAATTTTAATTAATTATAAAAAATATGATTAGTCGAACCGTTGTCATCCCTGCGTGTAGACACAAAATATATAATATTGTAAAATAACATAAGAAATTTTTGATGGTGTCAAAATTTAACTAAAATATCCTCCATATCAGCCCTCCACATTGGCATGGGACCCATCTCACTAACTCATATAAGATGATTGTTTATTTAGATACAAATTGATTGTTTATTTGAATGTGAATTAGTGAAATTTTGAATGTGAATATGGAGGTTATTTTAATCAAAATTTGATGCATTAGATGCCACATCAGTATTGTTAACGGGAATGGGACAAGGACAATTATGCACCTTTTTCATCACTGTAGAAGCATTTTTTGCTTTTAAAAAAAACCCTGAGGGGGTAAAATAGAGCTCCCAAACAATCATAGAGGGCAAAATAGTACCCTTTTCCCATTTAAATAATTTCTGAAAATGGCATAATCACCAGGCTGTTCAATTATACATATCCAGACTCCAGTAGATGAGTAGCATGAATTAAATATTGCACATTTGCAAATAATTCTTTCATTTCTTTGCTTCCAATTTGAAGCATAAATCCAAGTAAAAATTGCTCAAAAAAATGACAGGTCGAAAAGCACAATAGTACTATTCAATTTTAAATTCTTCAAAAAGATAATCACTGAGCTTCAGCCTGAATAGAATGTCGAAGCTTTTGGTGAAAGCTGTTTTAACTTTCAATTGGCAACTCCTGTCATTCAATAAACAATGCATCAATTAGACATCAAGAAAAGAGTCATGCATTATATAGCAAAACAATGAAATATGAAACAAATTTTTATTGGGTCATGCATGTTAATTTTCATAATAATGCAACCGCCAAACAAAAGAGATTACCAAAGTCAGTCCCAGATTAGTAGAAATTAATCATCTTTTATCAATCAAACCACTAGGTAATACACCTTTGCTATTGCAGCTCCCTTGTACATCAAAATGTTACATCAGAGATAGGACTTTTTTGAACGACTCCCAGTACACAAGACTATGTTTTTTCCCTCTTCGATGAGTTTACTTAGCAATTCAATTCAGAAATGTCGTCTTGCACTAACTAAACTACCATATTAGACAAATAAAAAGAATATACAAAATGGTCGTGTTTAAGCTATATACCAATTTTGCATGTTATATTAGCTGGTTCACCAATGTGATAGAATCAGTAAGTTCCAATGGCACAATGTTTCTTACAAGCTGAAATACTATTGTAGTTGCATGATCAAACAAGATGGAGCAAGTACTATGTGGCCTAAGGTGCACATGATGAGAGGACCAGCAAGTACTAATGTAGTTGCATGATCAAACAAGATGCAGCATGTACTTTCATGGCGTAAGGTCCACACACGAGAGAAGCGGCCATTGTAGATTTCAAACTGTCAAACTTGTCGATAATCCTTTATATTCTATTGGGAATTTCTTTCTTACCTAAATAAATTTGGTATTGCATCTTCTGGACAGACAAGTTACACCCCTTCCAATGGGTAAGGAAAGCACCACAAGTCAGTATGACAAATTATTAGGAGAACAGAAAAAGACTAGCATCACAAAACAATAAGACAAATTAATAGAAGTGTTCAATGAAGATAAAGATATCCAATTCCTGACGCTACACTTACGAGACCCAAGAAAAATAACACAGTAATTTTGACTTACTATCTCCTTGAAGTCAAACCAGATGCAGAATACCTGCAAAGTATAAATAACCACAAGGCGCAAGCATTTAAATTTATCTAAATGTAACCAGAGATGCATTTTGATACTCTTGAGCACAAACATTTTATACACAATAACATATATTTATGTATATGAAAAAGTACCTTGCTTGCTGCTTACCTCCAAAATTATGTCTTCCATTAACCAGTCCTTTGTTCTGCAAAGGATTTAAACCACCTCTAGCAAGGTTTGCAGCATTTCCAACCAAGCCCACAGATGAGTGGCCAGATTTTATCTCAGAAGGTGAACCATTAGCTTTTTGGAAATTCTTTAACTTACTTGAAATTGTTACATCTGCTGGCCCCTGAATAGTGTTCAATCTCACACCATTCAACTGTTGATCCTGTCGTGTCAAAATCTGGGTACAGTTGCCATTTGAATCTCCTGAATCAGTGACAGCAGAACTATCTGTGATGTGAATATTGTTAGAAGGTTTCAGTCCCATTAATTGTGCCTTTTTTTGGCGGCTAATTTGAGCGACTGGAGTGACAGCAACAGATGGCAACAATGATGTGTAAGGAGACGATGCAGCAGCAGTAGCAGCAGCAACTTTGGCGACAGCAGCAGTTGCAGAAATAATTTGCTGAGCTCCTTCGCGAAGATGGATAAGGTCCCCTTCAATAACAAATAACTGAAATTGCAAATGAAGAAGATTCACTTAAAATAATTAGTTAAAGTTACCACAATTACAAAGGCAAGTGACCGAAACCTACTTCAGGATGACGGGCAACAAAGTCATCAAGCTTTCCATACATCTTCTTGTAGTGGTGCCAGTGAAGGGGTGCAAGCATTTTCCCAAGCCTATTCGGCAGCTAAAACACATATTCCATAGAAACTTAGTGAAAAATAAGATATTCCAATTATAAGTAAATTCACTAAAAATAATAATATTAATAGCCGTACTCACTGTTGTACTGATTCTGATTCTACCATCAGACCCAGCAGGAATTGCACGGACAATACAAGCCAAAAGTGATCTTTCATCCAAAAGATTGGGCTCCACTAATTGTTTACCAGAGGCAGAGACTGGAATACTTGAAGCAACTGCGGAGGACATAGAAGATTCTGTAGTACTATTGAAGTTGATAGAGGAGCAGCTCTGACTAGTGGATAATGTGGTGCTAGAACATGGCCATTCTTGTGCAGATTCCAGCTCCTGCTCTTGTAATTGATTCTCTGCCTGGATAAGCAAGGAGCCATTAATCTTACAAGAAATTACCAAATTATTGTACACAATTTTATAAGTGATTAGAACCACTGAACCAGTATTATCATTGTTAACTAATTAACAATGTTTTAGGTTCTTTGATCTTGAGCATATTAAAATGGTCTAAAAGGAGTACAGAAGTACAAACTGTTGGCTCTTGCTTCTTATCAGGGAGATCAAATTGCGATGTAGAATCCTCATGTCGAGATGCACCTTCATACCCCTGTGGTTGTGCAACTGGGTACTGACTATCATTTAATTCAAGCACCTAGCATCAAATTTTAGCCGTAAGCATAATAGTTGCATAAAAGACATCATACTATCAACTGGATGAAGACAATTCACTTATTAACCTGAACTTCTCCACTTGATTGATTGCCTGAAGAGTCAGACATCTGCTGCTGGTCTATCTGATTGTCAAGATGGGATGAATGTATTGTTTTTGTTTCACCAGATAGATTAGAGATATGATTCTCATCTGATCTTAAAAGATCCTGCTCTGTCAGGGATGATGTATAGTTGCTCTGACTAGGCATCTTTGATATATCCAGTAAAGACTAAAGGAAAGAATAAGTAAAATAAATATTGAAAGTAATATACACCATCAACCACAAGCCTTTAAATGTGCTCGAGTTACCTGCTGATTTTGCCAATGTTGCTGAGGTGGAACTACAGGCATTGGTTGAAAAATGCCCATGTGAGATTGCAAAATAGGTGAATTGGTGGATGCCACAGATTGTGGAACTCCTTGTTGATTCATTACATAAGGAAGCATTGAAGTCATTTGTCCAGGAGGGATAAAAGCATTAATTCCAACTATAGATGATGGCATGATTGGTACATTGGAAATATGTTCAGTCTGGCAAAAGGAAGTAACTTAACATCATGAGTAATGTATAGAATGCAATTAAAACAGAATATAAAATGCAGCCTAGCATTATATATTTAATACTAGTTTTACTACTCTACTAATGTTGCCCATATTTTCTCGTGGGGAATTAGGAATTGGGATTTTAATACTTGAACCCTATAATTACTATGGGCAATGGATCCATGAGTACAGTGGCAAAGTGAAGTCATCAGGCATTATATGATAATTTTTCTCAGTATATATTGTACATCAGAGCATGATTTGATGAAGCATGTACTATCACATGATAATCAATGAGCTAAAAAGACACCAGTCAATTTTTTGAACATATCACCTGTGACACTTACATCTGTCACTTATGTACTTAAATGGTTATTTAAAATATATTCCAAAGACAAAATCCACTGAAGTATTTAGGTTTCAAACATTCAAATAAGTCAATACAGAGAAGAAAAAAACATTTAACAATAGCAATAACACTAGTGCATCTTCAAGCAATTTAAGATAATGAATCAAGGTTATCTACTTATCTGGAGAAAACATGAAAACTCTAATGCATAATAAAATAAAAATTGTAACTCTTTGACTCATTATTTTCCCCTCAACATGGCTGAGGAAGAGGAAGGTTTTGACATCAATTTAAAATTTTGAAGAACCTTATGGTGTTGTTGAATCCGCATTGGAAATAGTCCAACAGTTTACTCACACATAAGATTAGGAACACTGTTTGATTGCTTGAACAATAGACCACTAGGTATTTTGAATTCCACATCTAGGTGTCTAGTAAACTACTTTGACCAAGTGACAGCCCTTAAAGGATTTTCATTCTTCAAATCTTCATAGACAAAAGAAATAAAGGTCAATTCATCTTGCATAACGGAAAGAGAAACTCTTGCCTAGTATGAAAGAAAATACTAAGGAGTAAGGAGCTTTAATTATCTCATCTTACCATAGTAGAAGGATTGGAAGTTGAAACATAAGATGAAGTATTATCTACACCTCCATCAGATGTAAATCCTAAGTGAATATTTGAGTTGTCTCCATTCTTGGCATTGATATGGTTACCATTATATGAAGATGAATCCACTGAGTTTGAACCATCTTTATATGTACCAGTCCTTCCCCTTGCCTCAGTCAGCTCTAGCTGAAGTTGCTGTATGGCTTGCAAGTGATGGCGCTCCATTTCAACAAACTGGGACATGGAACCAAACAACAAATAACACCAAGAAAATAGACCAAAACACATCAATACATCATTGTAGGAAATAAAATTAAAAATGCAACGAACAACCAATTCATGGAAGCTCTAATGCAAAAGGATAGAAGCATTTTCACTCGACCTGTCGCTGCAAACCTATCCAATATTGGTTAAAGTGCTCAGTGCGTTCCCGTAATTCAGCTTGTAATGACTGGTTCGTGGATGACTGCAAAGCATCCATTTCTTGAACACGTGCAACCCATGCTTGAGCTTCTCTTAGTTGCTCATCCTTGAAAACAATAGTATCTTGTGTGACCCTATGCTGAAAGGAAATTCTTGTTCAAGAAGATAATATGCATATGTTTATAAATTAATAACACTAATATAATATAATTATTTTGGAAGATAAATGAACAGATAAACCTTATAGAAACATGTAAACATAAAACAGCATGACAAAATAGAATGCAAAACCACTAGAAAATAAAATCAGAACTACTGAAATCCAGCACAAAATCAGGAAATGAATAGAATATGTAGAAAAACAGACCATAAGATCAGTAGTATTTCTATGTATTCCACACTTTAATTTTTACTAACCGCCAACTTTAGCTGTTTTCAAATTATCACTTCATGCCTAAGCCTATATAAGCATGTTTACACTCTGCATGCCTTTGTTACAACTATCTTCTGTCATGTGATCCATGAATTTCACTATTGCATAATATTCTTATTAAGGTTGACACAAAGTACTTTTAGCCTTTTGCCCAAAGCAATAATTCTATCATACTTATTTATTTAATTATACATACCTTGTTATGATATTCTACGAATCAACCACTATAACCAGCTTAAAGCAAAGTATTCAGACCAGCATGGACATATTCTACACTGACCTTACATGTTTGGGCACATATCTCAAGAAGGATGTTCATCAACTTGAGAACATCTAAGCAATAGACAAATTTATATGAATAGTAGGTGTGAACTTTAATGTGGTTCCTCTCAGGTGCTAACAAATAGTAGTGGTTAACCCTAAACAGTTTCAGTTTCAGTTTCTCCAGTGTTGCGGTAAAAGATCATAGTTAATCATCATAGAAATGAATAAAAACTTTGAATTACAAGATAGGTCCTTTCAAAAGCAAAAAGAGGGGAGAATGGATAAACTGATGATTGAACAGTTTCATCAAAAGATAACATCCCAAATATTGCAAGGTCTCAATAAGGTAGGAAAAACTAAGACATAAACCTGAGGCTACAATGCAAGTTAATCTTTACAAAGGGACACTTTAACATATACACCCAAAATGTCACCTCAATCCATCAAAATTAGGTTCCACTGATGACTGAACAGAGGGTAGATTCAATGTCATGGACATGGATTAAATAAGATAGGATTGAGGCATCAACCTGCTCTTGCAATGCAAGAAACTGATTCTCTTTTTCTTGAACATGTTCTTGGAGATCATGAATTTGGTTCATAAGTTGTGCACGTTCTGCTTCAGAGTTATCACGTTCCCTTCTGCACAAGAATCGTAAATTTTGAGTTTTTCTCAAACTGGCTTGTAGAGGTTAAATTCAGATATGGAAAGATCACCAATTCAAGAAAATATATAGAACTTGATAGCCACTAAACTATGCTTTTCACAACTCCACTAGCATAACTTCTTAGGATAAAGCATATAAGATTCAAGAGGATTCCAAAATTTTATTCCTATCATTTACCTACCAAGGAGTAAATTAGTTACACTCATAAGTCAACCCTTAGCACAATTATATTATCTTTACTGAACAATATTGGTGATAAATATTGTTTGCAAACATTGTATTTCACCGCTGACCAAAGCCTAGTCATTGCAAAAGAACATTAAATAAGTTATGTGCTCTTCAATCTACATTTTACAACTGAAACGGGGGGGGGCGCTCAAGGTTCTAGGGCGTATGTGTATTATTAACTCATAACCATGAGAAACAGATAATATTGATGTTAGAAAATCCCATTCGCTCTTCTGGAACCAGGCCAAGTAGGGGTTGGGGTCGGTAGATATCAACAACACAAGTTCTGCTACAATTCCAGTTAAGAGTTAAGTTATTTTGTAAAAAAACTATAAATACAATAAAGAATATCACACATTCAACAAACGCTCCAACATTACTGACTTAAAGAGAAGACTCAGAATCTCAGATACCTGAATGTGGATAGTTCTTTGTTTTGTTCTCTAAGAATATCCTCTTTAGCCCATGCCTAAATGAAAGCAAAGGCATTAACAAATCCTTAAAGTAATTCAAGCTTCTAAGTCGAAAGAATGAAGAGGGAGAGGGAAGGAGATAAGTGGTAAACAAACTGCTTCAGTGTTGATTTTCAAGGCTCGCAACTCCCTATCCTTCTCCCCTAGCTTCATCTCCAGCTCAAATACATAACGCTCACGTTCAAGAAGTTGATCCTGCTCAAAAAATACAATTTTGGGGATTGGGGAACATGAATCACTTCCTGAATTCAGTTAAGTGGAGTTAAGACAAGCAGAAAACATAGAAGAAAAAAATGAATAACACTAAAGACATCATAGCAAAGATTGATGGCTGTAGTAGTTAGCACAAAATATGTATGCAATCATATATTCATATTTCGACTATTTGAATGTTAGATCACAGACAAATAATCTCAGTGAAATTCACCAAAACACTTACACTTACCAATCCTATTACAACACACTATTCACTGTAAGATCAAGTGTGAAAGTAAAAGGTGGCATCAGGTTTCATATAAGTAAAAGCTTGGTGTTGAAAAGAAGCTAGGAAAGATTTTATATAGCACATTATCATCTGAAAAACAAAGCTTCAGCCTTTGAAGAATTCAAGTACATGTGATATATGAAGATGATCATGTGAGCAAATTGACTACAGAGAAAATTCTGTAGAAAAAAATTAATACAGATCATTTTTATAAGGGAAACCACTGCAATAATTGGAAATGATTGTTAGAAGTGATCATCACAGCAAATGTATAGTTGTTATAACAATGACTTAAAACTAGCTATATGTTTGACACATAGCTCATTGCACCACTAATTTGCACAGTCAATAGATAAGGCAACATATAATATAAGGCATTTGCAACGTCATGCCAATATGAAAGAGAAGCAACAAGAACCCAAAACAATGGAGAACAGATTCTGAGAAACAACTGAGGATGTTAGAAACCTTTAGATTTTTATTGATATCTCTGTGCTCTTTGAGCTGCACCTCAAAACTATTTTGCACCTCTAAGATCCCTGATCTTGTAAGCACCCTAGCTCGGAGCTCAATCTCCATTTGCTGAAGCTCTTCTCTCTGCCTCGTGATTTCTTGCAGCTTCTGCTGCAATATATCATCACTCAACTCATGACCGTCTTCAATTGTAATTGAACAGAAGTCCACATCCAGCGGCCCTGTACCTTCTTGCACCTTTCATAATACGTGTTACCCTTATAAGATTAGTCTTTTTTCCAGAAAGCATATTCTTACTAACTTTTTTTTTCCTTTTTTTCTTACATGTTTCACTTCTTATACAACAAGTAGCGACATATATATACCTCGTATATTGTTCTCTCAGCTGATTGCCCCAATTTAACACGGTCGTCCTCCTGCAGAGTATAATTATGTTAGTGTAAATCAAAAGTGAAGTTGCAGGCAAAACGTGAAGTGCCTTTAACCTCACCTCGGCTCCATTGTTCCGGAAGGAGTGGTCAGCGACGGCACGCCACTCCTTTCTCGAAGCTTGAGAGGATGTCACGGGAATAGCTCCGCCAAGGCTCACGGCGGCCGCCATGGCCGATCAAGCTCAGCGCCTACTCTAAGCCAGAAGCCCAGGCCGAGAAAACAAAATAGGGTGCCTTTTGACCACTAAAAGCGGAGTCAAGCCTCAAACGACGGATCGGAGGCTCGGAGCACAAAAAGCGGTCCTAAGGGTTCAATACGGCGGCGAAAGGAATAGCCCGAGAAACCCTAATTACTGGAGCGGGTCAAGACAATGAAGGGAGCGAGATTGAAGGGCGATGGCTACGGGGGATTAGAGAGAGCTCGATCTCGATCAGAAGCAGTTGGGAAATTGAGGAGCCGCGATTGGAGAAGAGAACGAGGGTAACGGAGGAGAAAGAGGATGGGATTCGGCAGCACCCGCGATTATTTATAGGAGGAAGATTGGGCGAGAGTGGAATACCGGTTGGGACTTGGGAGAAGGGGGAAGCGGGTCGGATCACCGGCGGTGGGTTTGGGTGGGCGATGCTGCTACAGGTAGTGCCGTAGTGGTGGTAGTAATGCAGCAACTCGTGCACAAGGTTGTTGACGGGTCGTGATCCGAGTCTAACCTTGAAGAGGTATTTGGACTATGGAGACTAAATGTGGGCTCAATTCAATTTAATCAACTCGATACAGCCAATTGGACCCGGTTTGGGTTCATTTTTTTAACCGAACCCAGTTATGGCCCAAATGGACTAAAACTATTTTATAGATGTAAGAATTGATTTTCTTTTCTAACAACTTGATTTTTTTGAAAAAATTGATTATCTAATTAAATTTAACATGATATAAAGCAGAATATCTTGAATTCGAATCCTCTCAATAATGGAATTTCCTTCAATGATGAAATATTTTGTCGACCGTAATAGTAAGGAATTATTTGCTAAGATCTATGTGAAATTTGGTTAAATTATCTCTAAACTAAACAACCTCATATAGAGCACGTTAAACCAAGCTTGTTTTCGTAGTTACAGTTTTACCTAAATTAGAACTGCTTACGGATATGTATTTGGTTTGACGTTTTTATATAATCAAATGAAAATGGAATTTACGTGAAATCAATTCTTCTTACGAAAAAATAAATATTTTTATAATAAAAATGAAAGTGTCAACTAAAACTTGTTTTATGTAATTTCAAGACCGTCAAATTTGATATCAAAATGCAATAATAAATATATAGTTAAAAAAAATATAAAATCAATCAATTTACAAATCAATCGAACTATATCTACTTTGAAAAATTTAAAATACAAAATCATCTTATTAAATTCAAACTATTTTATCTAATTGATAAATTCATTAAACCAATTTATAAAATAATTCAATTTTCTTAAAATATAATTATTTATAATTTAATCAAAACTAAATTTAGACCATTAAACTCGTTTTTTAAATATGTAATTATAGTTAATTGATTTAATATCTAATGGAACAAAATAGGATCTCGAATTACTAATAATCTAATTAACTACTACACAATCATATAAGCAGAAATTAATTTTATAAATTAACTACAAATACATAATTAATATTTTATTAACCTATGAATTAATTTACTATCCATCCAATATCAAAAAGTACTGTGCAATGAAAATTAATTTTGTTGTCGGTAATGGGTTTTTGTAATGAAGAAAAAAATATTTTTGTTGCTCGCATAATTGCAAAAGAGGACATGCACTGCATGAGTTATCCACCATACAATAAACTCTGTTAGTTCATATTGTTTGATTAATAACATAACACAATGTTTGTTTCATTTACAAAGTGTGTACAAATATGAGAATAGGCTCACAAAACACTACACCTAGAAATCAAACCAATTTCCTCAAGCAACATGTTTATATATCTAACCCGATTAGCAAATCCAATTTCCTCAAACAATATGTTTATATTTCTAACCACTAAGCTAATATGGTGTGTTTGATTAGATGAAATGAAATATATAAGAAATTGTAATATCTTGTTTGGTTGACATTATGAATAATATTATCACATGAAATGGAAAGAAAAATGACTAAAATATAAACTTAACCATATAATAAGTTGTACTATAATTTATTTTAATTAATAGCATAATAATAAGTATATGGATTAATGTAGATTTAATTTATTAAATTTAAAATAAAAAATTATTTATTCAATATTTGTAACTAGTAAAATGTATTTGATTTTGAATTTTTTATATTTCAAAATACATGAGCTTTAAAAATGGTACATTTTCCTTTAGACCTTTAATTGATGTCACCTTATGGTTCCTCTTACAAGCAAGAAATGCACACCTTATGGTTCTCCTGACAAGCAAGAAATGCACGGATACACCTTATCAAACAACTTTCTCCATATGCCATGATGATCAAAATTCTTGCTTTTATTCCGCTGATAAATAACCCTAAAATACTCGAGGGAACTAATTCTATTAATTCCAAGGATCATTTTAATTTCGGTTGGATCTTTCGGATATGGATTTTATTAAGATAAATTATGATGGCTTTTGGTATGATTTTCAAGCAAGTATTGGGGCCGTGGCTCATAATCAAATGGGTCATTGCATATTCTCCTTTAGCATTCACACGGTTGATTTTTATTCTTTTGCGATTGATTTTTATTCTTTTGCGATTGATTTTTATTCTTTTGCGATTGATTTTTATTCTTTTGCGATGGCTGAAGCTAAAGTAATTTTGCATTCTCTTAATGCTACTTTGCTGAGATCAATTCCTAAAATAATTGTGGAAACGAATTCTAAATATATAATTGAAGCCATTTCTGGGCTTTGCCAAATTCTTTCGAAGTTGAAGACAATGGTGAGGTAGAACAAGCTTCCAGAGGAAAGCTTTGCAAATTATAAATTAAATTTTTGTGTTCGTGTTTGTAATAAAACAATCCATTGGGCTACAGATCGAGCAAGACAATTAAGGGAATCCAATATATAAACCTCCATCAGGCCGCCTGAATTTGATTTTATTTTACTTCAAGATCTTCCTGTTCCTATTCCTATGCAACTGACTTTAGTTTTATTTTTTGGCAAAAAAATGCAATAACATATTTGTAAAACGTATAATGATTATGTACTTGAGATGCCTATGAGCCAATGATGAAAATAAATAATAAGAAATACCTCCATGAATTCATGAGAGCTATTGATTTAGAATAAAATAACTATATGAATGCAACACCATGCAAAATGGTCAACTTGATCTTTTGGGATCGTTGTATCTAGAAAAGGATAAAGCAAAAACAACAATTGATAGAGCACACACCAATGCTGAAACAAAAGTGAAATTGGATACAACATCTTTGTGTGCATTATTCCCAGCAGGTATATACCACAAGACAGTCTTTGCGGGCCTAGCATCCAGCTCAATGAGTGTCCATGAACATGGTTCTGAATGCAGAATTTTCGGCCGGCACCGTAGAAACAAATCCGGCAGCTCAAATCTGACTTCTGCATAGCCACTTTCATTAAGGGGCTGCAAGAATAAAAGAAATGATGACACAAAATGTTTAAGGACTTGCATTGATTTTGATAATTAGAAGCAAGTGCAGAAAGCAAACTAACACATCGTATTTATAAAAGGAAAATGAAGCTTATACATGATTCATAGTTTGACTTTAATGCCAGGACATATGATTCTATTAGAAAATTTATCACCATGGTGCAATCTGTTGTCATTTCTGGAAAGAAAGAAAAATAAAGGAAAAAGTGAAAAAATATAAGGGCGAAAAAGAAAGAAGAATAAGAAAAAAAAGAACATAGAAGAGAAGTGATAGTGAGAAAAGAAAAAGAAAGGAAAACAGAAGAATCATAGAAACAGAAGAGCAAAGTTCCTCTATGTGGATAAAGACAATGCTTTGGCACATGAAATTGGCCCTTTTGGCAACTTCGCAATATTATCCTCAAATGCAACAAGTTACTTATGTTCAATACAAATAGAAATATTTCTAGCTAAGGCTTGAACTACTTGCCAAGTTTTATAGGGGTTGTACGGGCTCAGACTTTGGAATGATAACCATCCTCAGAAAGAAGATGATTATCATCTGATCTTCATAGTTACATAAACAGATTCAATGAAGAAGATCGCATAAATTTCATTACAAAAACTAAGAAGTTATTTTATTAAATCCGAATATGCACTACAGTACTTCACTTTATAAATATTAGATCAGATGCAAATTATTTTTTAATTTCAATAATGTGCTTCCATTTACTCACTGGGCATCTAGCGTGCAACGGCAGTTCAATTATAGTTTCAGAGCCCTTCATTGGACTCTCATGGCCAATCCTCAAGTGAATCTCTGCAATTGATTTGTTAGAGAGTGCTGAGGGCAACTCTAAATTGGTATCTCCAAAAACAGCAGCATCTATAAAGGCTGCAAGAGAAGATAAAAAATATTAAAGGACCGCACAAGATAAGAAAACAACTTGAAATTTAGCAAAACTTCATTTGTTTGTTGCTTTTAACCTTTGCGATGGACAAGATGTTGTAGCTCAAACGGATCGGCAAATACACCAATTGGAAGTCTCTCGATTACAACTGCTTCACAATATTGATCAAGTAAAGATCCACTCTCTGATAGGTTCATGAAACTCAAGGTTGAAATTAGGCGTCGATGAGACCCTTCACCACTGAGCTGTCGTTGGAGAGTTGAAAGTCCAAGTTTGACAACTTTACTAGTTGATTCTTTACAAAAGTCACTTGTACCAAATTCTTGAGCTAAGTAATCTTGAAAATCCAACAAGACATGATGTTGTAGAAAGTATGAGCTAGCAAGATATGTTTGAAAACATGATGAACAACCAATGACTCTCTGACTACTATTTAAGACATGGTAAACGCTCTGATCGTAACTATTCACCTGGCATAAACAATAAAATATAGGGCTCAAGATAATTAGCAAACAGAAGGAATAAATCAAAATATTAATAGAGCAAAAGATTTTGCTACTGAAATTTGAAAAGTGAAATAAACAAAAATTTCAAAACTCCAAATCATGCAAAATGGTAGCAAATTAAATTAGATGAGGCCATGTAGACATGGCCAGAACTTGTAGATCTAAACAAGGTAAACTCCACATCTGGGCCAAAGGATATTTTGTCAATTCTATGCTAATTCACAAGAAGGTTTCTGGAAATATATAGCATATGCTTACAGCTGTATGTCTCATAACATTAGTAGATTCTATAGGTTGTTGCTAAATTCCACATAATTGTGCAAAGAAGATATTTTTATATTCAATCTATTTATAGTTCCGAAGATACTAAATAGTAGTCAAATGTTAAACCAAATCATGCTATACTAGTAGATTCTCTAGTGTTTATCATGATGGTGAAGTATTTGGCCAGGTGAAGATCAGTATTGAAATTGAAATGACATACTCATACTATGGAACACGTGAGGATCCCAATTCTGAGTAATTGATCATATTATTTGCCCTAGGAATGAAAAAGGAAAAAATTGAATGATCAATAGCGTCATCTCTAAGACATCAATGAAGTGCCAAATGCTGACCTTAACAAGTGCTGAAGCGAAGAAGGCAAGGCAGAATACCACAAATTTCTGGGCGCTAAGACCTGCAACAAATGATATCATCTTTTTGTTTAAAGCAAGGAACATTAGCAGAGATATCAATTGCACAACCACACATCTCCAATAACAAACTCTGGGGAGGAGATTGAAAGGTAGAACGATATTACCTGCTGTCGTCCTCGATGGAGCTTGGAAGAACCTTAGGCAATCTAGCCTATGCCTTTCGTAGTCCATCCCCTGCCCGACCTCAAACTCTTCGATCCACAGCAAGCTTCTCCGTCGAATTGGTGCTCCTGATAAAAGATAGAGAGTGGGGATTGGTCGGAGGAAACAGGGGACGACAAGGAGGAAAAAACACCGATCTGGGCTTTTTCCTTCACCGCCATGTAGGCTTATTGAGCCCACTAAAAGCCCATAGGATTAACTCTTTATACATATTTAAATATATAAAAGAAAATATATTAATTTTACCCCTTTACAGAGTAATATAATTAACTCGGGTCATTATCGGATCGGGCGGATTTAAAAAGCTTGGTGGTGCCTGTTTTGCTTCAACCTAAACTAGTTGTGTTCCAATTATACAAAATTGATTGATAAACAGGTCGGGTGGAGTTTGGAGGAAAAATTGACCCAACCATATCAAAATTAATTGGGTCAGGTTCATCATTTTTTACCTCTCAAACCCGAACCGACCCAAACTAGGTCGGGTTGTCAGGTCTAGTCATTGATTATTCTTTTGTAAAATTTTAAAAAGGGTGACTGTTTTGAGAAGATATTGGAAGATGCTGAAAATGAGCAGAAGATCATACAAATTGACCATGTTCTCCTGAATATTGCAAATATTTCTGAACTTAAGCACTTCAAAAACTTAGCAGTATGCAGTTCTTGAAAAGAACATAAGAAATTTACCATTATCCCAGCAAACAATTACAAAAAAACTCAAATAATCACTTTTCGCAGTAGTCATAGTGTCATACACTACTGATCTAGTAAGTAAACTTAGTAGCAACTTCAAAACAGATTCAGCATTATGTTTAAGTTCATCAGATGGTGGTGAAAGAGTTGGTCATCCCCAAACATTTGCACTAATTGCTTTTCTAGTTCTAGATTAGGCTACAGATTGCAATGCTCCTAAGATCAATTGCATGTCACAACTTGGATTGGCATCTTTAAGTTCCTTTCAACTTTATCAACTATGCAATAAGTTACACCTCATATGTCAAGAAATGCATGCCAACACAAAATGTTCACACCAATTAAGGGTCTGGAAAGCAGATAGGCCACAATTTGTGGCTCATAATCAACAACCTGGATAGCAAAGGAGCAAGCTTACTATGATCCAGCTATAAGAAAACACAGTCATTGCTGAAATATGAGCATAGTTTGGTATGATCTTCTGCTCATTTTCTGCATCTCCCAATATCTTCTCAAAACAGTCATCACACAATATAGAGTTGAAAAAGAATCCAACCGCAGACATAGCAAGCAAATGGAAAAACATTCTCCATGCAGCAATTTATAAAATAAATGGCAGCTCATCAACCGTTCACTAAAAAACAAAAATTAACAAAAAAATCAGATACATCAGTAAAAAAAGATTTATTTAATGGTCAACAATCATGAAAACACAGAAAATTCACATCTCAAGTAAATGAAGCATAAAGTTTGATTGTTAACTTGTGTTTCTGCCATTTCCTAAATTTCCTGCCATTTGTATCACGTCCTCTACCATGTAAGAAACAACACGTCTAAGACAGCCCATATGCAGTACAAGGAACTACAAAGAAAGATTGACCAATTTAATTCTTCCAAACCAGAAGTCTATAGGTAGTCTTAACCATTCAATTCTTTTTGCTCTTATCAATCATCTCCTAGTCTGTTCCTTCCTATTCCTATTGTTCATTGATTTTATCTCAAGGCCAACTGGGCAAAAACATTGTCTTGCTATATGCTCGGCACATTGATGCATCCTACCTGCAATTTTCAAAATTAAGTTTCAGAATGCAAGGGAATGCCCTCAACTCTATAACTCTAGATATTTTTCATATTTTTTGTTTTTGTTAACCATAAGAAAACCTATTTTAAGATCTAATGTTTTACTTAAAAATATCTTTCTTTAGCAGGCAGGGAATACATCAAAAAGCTTCATAAACATAAATATATAATGAGTTTGTCAACCCAATATGGAAATCTGTTCTAGAGGTTCCTTTTACAACTATTAGTAGTTAGTTTTAAAAGGGCCCTCAAAAGGATGTTACTGTAGAAGTCACCGTCTAGAGACACACTAAGATTGTTATACAGCATTGGTCTGCTGGTAAATGATTGGTTCAGTGAAGGAGCAAGAGATATGCACACTGAGAAGCACCATAGTATATATACAACCTGGTAAGGCAATAAGGATGATATCATGATAGTTTCTCTATCCAAGAAAATGTTTAATCTCACTTATCCAAGTATCCTCCAAGCAAGGAGATGGATGCAAAATTGAGGGATGAGGAAGCAAGAAGGTATTTCCCAACATTAGGTGCATGTAGAAAAATTCAATGAAGATATTTCCCATTTGTTTGTTCTTTTCCTATGCATGGTTTCCAGAAACAAGTGTAGGATGGTTGTATGAACAAATGAACAAATGAACAAATGAACAAATGAACAAATGAACAATCATCTGATGTTGTATGAGGAAAGTTGTAAGATGAGAAACCCAAACACATCCATGCTTGTAAACCATATTGGGGCCACCTGAGCCCTTAATAACCACAAGTAAGGAGGCACATATCTCATATTATACATAGCATGTGAGTAAAGACAATTCAAGGGATAATCAAATAAATTCTATGTGCACAAATAAATCAAGTCATGTCATTCATCTATAATTATAAAGAAATACCATTCGTATTTTCAAACATGTCATGACCAGAAAACACCAATTAATACCTAATTCCAAGCAAGAGAACCATTAATTATTACTAGAAATTCATCCATGAGCCAGCGGTTTGGGTTAGGAATACCCTCGCCTCGATATCTTAATCCTATGTGTTTATACCATAATTTGATTTTGATTGTGTGCCAAGGGGAACCTATCCTTCACTTGTCTTTAACCTCTTTCTACTCGTGCATGCCTCCTAAATTAAATGTATGAGCATATATGAACAGTATAATTCCTACCACTAAGTTTAAGGTCCCTAAGTTGATGTGTACTACCCTAATGTTTGACCAATCTAAAAATCATGTAGCCTTCAACAAGGAAGGGGCGGCTGCCCTGTTTCATGGCCGAGTGACCTTCAACATGTAAGGGGGCGGCTGCCCCTGTTCTTGGCCGAGAGGGAAGGGCGCTGCCCCTAATCTGGGCGGCTGCCCAGTTTTGGCCGAGAGGGAAGGGCGCTGCCCCTAATCTGGGCGGCTGCCCAGTTTTGGCCGAGAGGCCTTGAACAAGGGGCGGCTGCCCTGTTTTGCCCATGGCCGAGCGGCCTTCAAAACAGGGAAGGGCAACACAGCCCTAGATTGGAAGCTATCCTATGCAACAAAGCTCAAGAACGTAAAGAATCGACACCTCAAACATGCACTAGCTATGGGATTCTTTGATAGAATGAGAACCCAACGAAATCAACATCAAATTCACGGCAAGAATTCAAGAATAAGAGAGGGCAGCGGCTAGATTCTAAAAGCATGGAAGAAGGAAGTTAAATCACTCACAGGTTGAGGGGGAAAGAGATTCAGGAGAAGGGAGAAATGCAATAGGATTTTCCCGACGATCGCCGCCGACGAGCTCGTCAAAATCCGGTCGTGGCCTCCTCGTCCGCTCCAAACGCCGCTGCACCTTCTCGGGTGTAGTCGGCGCCCAGGCGCACAGCTCTTCCCAATTTAAAGCATAGGGTTTAACTATATCCCAAATTATCCATTTGCCTTCACTAATAAACCTACCTAGAAAAAATTCGTTTTAAGTCCATTTTAGGTCCGATTTGATTCCGAACCGCTGAACTCGACTCAAGGTCTACTCTCATGGTGACATGTTAATTTGCAGAAATAATATTTATAATTTTTTCTAGATTTTTTTTTCTAATTTAAAATTACCAAATTCCGCCCCGAGAATCCGCTAATCCGTTCAATTTAAGTTCTCACTTTCTTGCTAAGCAACCGATAATAATCTAATTTTCTTGGTTATAACAATTTGAGAGAGTATTTTTATGTTAAATTAAATTAATTAATTATTACTATTTAAGTAAAATTATATTTATTTATATTTATTTATTTTCTAATTAGTTACTTAATTAACTATATATTCTATATATATAAGCAAGATCAAAAATTGTCATTTGGCGTATTCAAAAGAAAGTTTTGCATGCTGATGTGACAAATGTAGAATTTTTTAGGGATGAGCGGGTCTGGGTACCCTACAATTTTCAAGATACCCGGACCCTATCTTGTAGGGGATCGGTTCCCAGATTTCAGACCCGGATCCTACCCTGTGGAACTTGGAATCGGACCCTATCCGGAACCTGTGGTTCTGATTCCAGTTCCGATTCCAAGTACCCTGTTAGGATAAATTTTTTTTACTTAAATCGAAATAGAAGACCTCAGTCGGTGCAAACTGAAAGTTAGGATAAACTTATAAACAATATTAAAAGTTAGAATTTATTGAGTAATTAAATCTAGTCATCATTTCTAGAGACTGCTGAACTTAAAGAAATATACCTCTGTAATTTGATCATGAGTTCCTACTTTGTACTTTATTCATACAAATATTTTGTGTCGTAGGTATGTGGTCCAACAAATCTTTTAAATGCAAATTTTTTGTTCTTCTTGTTCTTTCAGATAAAATTGAATATGAGATGGAAGAATGACATTTGCTTTCGGATGGTAGAGAAAAATTATGAGTTTGTCCCTCCAAACTCTAAATCGTCATGCTTTAACAAAGAACATCCAATCAATTATTCATTGGTGTTAAACATGTATTATTCTAATGACAGTTAAATATTTCTCAGGAATATTAAAAGCTAAATGATAACAATTGTTTGTTAAAAAGAATAATGTCGAACCACAGTTAACTATTGAAGCTTGAACCAATTCCTTTTATAAGGATATATTATCCTTTAAAGAAAATTGAACATCGGTGATTTTGCTGCACTATGATGTCTAATCTTTTTAGAACATGCTTTACACAATGGAAAAGAAGATTAAAGGGATAGCAAAAAAAAATAATGGAAAATAAGAATCCAAAGCAACTCAGACGATGCGTGATTCCAAGATCCTAAAGATCATTACAGATTTACTCATACTTCCATTTCGGTCCATTCACAAGTGCAGCAAAGTGGTGATTCCAAGATCCTAAAGATGATATGCTCATCCACTGCAGGGAGATCTGGATCGGGAGAAATAAGACCAAAATGGATCAGGAGACGTACCAATTTACAAATTTACAGGGAGATGTGGATCTTCGATTCTTCACTGCCCGCCGGGATGTAGATCTGTGCTGTACCAATAAGACCAACATGCAAAGCAGCGTTACCTCTCTCTCTCTCTCTCTCTCATTTAATTACAGTGTTTGGGAAGGGTATTAACTAATACCTGCACTAAAAATAGTACATCATAAGCTGCCATAACGTGTATTAGTAATACACTATCTGTAATACCCGCTAAATTATTTTATGTATATTTATTTCAGCGGGTTGCGTGTGACGCGAGATGGTGCGCGCGGGCTTGAGCATTGACGCTTAGCTTGAGGTGAGACCCGGATACTCTAGAAACTTTCTTATTAAAAAATTTAAATGGTAAAATATTTTATGCATCACGTATTTAAAGAGGACTCCGAGTGGAATCCAACGGTTCAATCGGATCCGAATTCGGACTTGGATTGAGTGAGATAGAGAATGTTTAGTGATCCACTTAAGTTAGGGACAGACTAGTAATTTCAGCCAAAATAAAATTAATATATATATATATACCTGAGCGCCTGGGGAGTACAACCACAGTAGAAGCACGCAACCCGAGGAACTTGGGAAGAGAAGGGCGGCGACCAAGAATTGGAGCGGGGGTGTCCGATCCGGCCGAAACTTGCGAGTCGTCGGCGTCGAGAACCGATAGGCCTTCCCTACTCCTTGTCCTCTCTGATTCCTTTCCGGTGAGTGGATTTCTCCTTCTCCCTTTCCCCCTTTATGTGCCGCCCCTTTCCATGAAGTCTTCTTGAGGTTTTGTGAAAGATTGTACAGTATTGTTTCCTTTGGTTCATCGTACTTGATGTTTTAGCAAGGAAGGAAGGGTTAGGACTTACCTTGTAGTGTGCGGCAGCGCTAGGTGTGCCCTAGGGCTGGTCGGCCATGGAAGTGGAGGCATTCCTAAGGATAGATTCTCACATGATGCATTTTGTGGATTATTTCAAGAAATGGATGTATGATTATAATGGTTCTATACCTTGATATTGGGTAGTATATATATATATATATATATATATATATATATATATATATATTCTGATTTTTATGATTGAAGTTGCATATGAATGTTGCTGAAATTTCTAAGTTGTTATGCTGACTTTTATGCGTGTATGTGATGGAAATTTCATGCTGAAATTAATGTATTGATGTTGAAAATTTATGCTGAAATTTACCTAGTATATAAATGCAGGAATTTTCCTTAGTAATTGATGCAGATTTTCCCTTAATAATTGATGCTGAAAAGTTTATGTTATTGATGCGGCTGGAATTACACATGGTATTCTGAAAATTTTTATGTATGCTGAAATGGTCTAGTATGTGTTGTAATGAATATACATGCTGATTGTTGAAATGTGTTGTGCTGAAATTTAGTCAAATCTATTCTGATTTGATTTAGTAGTTTGGACAGTCAATTTAAGGCGAAAGGTACTGATGTAACTTATCGATTTGCATGTAAGGTATATTTTGGGAACATAGAAAGTACTTAAGTGACTTAAACTGTAATGTAGGGGTAGGAAATGGACGATTTCAGTAAGCTGAAATTTTCCTAGTGCATGTTAATCGGGCCAGGATGCGGGCTCGGTGTGACGTTCCTAATTCGTCATAAATAATTGGGGTTTTAGTTGATACTAGGGATAAGTGAACCTTGGGTGTGTTGACATGAGTGTGTGACCCTCGGGTAGTGGTCCAAGCCACATTGGGTCAAGTGGTGTGCACAACACACGAGGTGTTTATGGGCCTTAATAGGCAGAGTGGTGCGCTCCGCGCACGAGATACATAGGGCCGGTGGGCCGAGTAGTGCGCGTAGCGTACGTGATGACTATGGTCCATATGTTGGGCTGAGTGGTACGCATAGCGTACGAGTGACCATGGGTCAAAGGGTCTTCCTGACCGAGTTGGGTACTGGTTCTAGAGGGCCTTCCTAGACCAGTGAACCCAAGAAGAGATTCAATTGGGTACTGGTTCTAGAGGGTCTTCCTAGACTAGTGAACCCAAGAAGAGATTTAGTGGATACTGAGTTTAGAGAGCCTTCCTAGACCAGTGGACCCGAGCATAAAAATAGTGGGTACTGGATCTAGAGTGCCTTCCTAGACCAGTGTACCCGAGGGGGAGAGGCAATTGGACACTGAGTCTAGAGGGCCTTCCTAGGTCAGTGTGTAATACTCGCAAAAAAAAATAATTAATTTTATTTTGGCTTTAGCGAGAAAGTCGGGATCTGCGTCGGAGCGGGCCGATTAAATAGTGGGAGGGCGTGACTAAAATGATGGCCCTTATGCGTGAGAAAAATTATTTTATTTAAGTCGAGTTTGAAGGTTGGGTTCGAGTAGAGATCGAGTCGAAATCGTAAGTTCAAATAGAACTTGATCCGGATGAGTATAGGTCGGGTTTGGCTCACTTAAGTCAAGAGGGGCAAAAAGGTAATGTGAAAAATAAAATAAAATAGATATTAAACTAGGGACTGTACGGGTCCAACCAGGAACCACACAATCCCTAGGCTATGGGTGGGAAAAAGAGTTGATGCTTGGTGGTGGCCGGTGATCGACGCCTTCGGGGATCATCGCCGCAAGGCCACGGAGCGTCATCTTCCTCCTCGTCTTCTTCCTAAAGTGAGTGACTTGAAACATTTCCTATAGGATTTTCCCAAATCTTAGCCCCTCCTCCTTGTTGGGGTTAAATTCTGAATTGTTTCTTTCCAGCATGAAATTGTTGTTGAAATCTTCTTGCTTGGTGTAGTGGTGATGAGATTTGGTGTGTCTCTATGCGCATTAGTATAATTTTTGTACCGCTTCTACATGTTTGCTCTTTCCAAAAAAGATTGCATTTTCAACTTTACATTGTTTATTTACCGTTGATCATTTTATTTCCTTGTGAGTTTTCTCATTGTTTCCAAACCCAAGTGATGTGTTCATATTTCCTAGAGTTTAGGGAGGATCGTTGAGAGAAATAGGATGGTTGGAATTGACTAATTGATTAATGCAAAATTTTATTAATCTCCTAGACTTATGGTTTGTCCATAATGATTATATGGTCAATATTTAGTCTATGTACTCTCCTAAATGATATGACCATATGTTATGAGCACAGATTGTGCACAACCTTAGACACTATAGTAGATAGAATGATACTGAGGAAAAAAAGGTACATAGACTTAGATAGAGATAGAGAGATTGAGAAAAATGGAGAAACAAATAGGAAGATAAAGAAGATGTAACTGGAAATAAATTGGGTTATGCTATTTGATGTATTCCCTCTTACATTTATATCCTTTTAGGTTATTTCTTTTAAACTCTAAACATATATGACTTTCTTCCCTATTCCTACTCTTGCTTACTAAATAGGTAACTAGATAAGAGTAATTAAAGGAGTAATTCCTTATGTTGTGTCCATATCAGCATATTCCTATTTCAACTGTATATTATATGTGAGATGTTGTTTAAATCTCTATATGCATATGTAGTTGGATGTACCTTTTGAAACTGTCCTTAAGAGATCCTCTTTATGGTAATCTCTTCATCATCATAATTTTCTTGCTTGAGGTGAGAAATAATTTACACATCGACTGAAGTAAATGCTCCCTCCATGCTTGACGAGCTCTTTTTGGTTGTTGCTGTACGGATCGTGTTCACATGGAACAAAGATCTTCCAATATCCTGACATTTTCTCCTATATAAAGATATTTCTCTCATGCAAAGATATTTTGCTTTAACATCCTTAGTGACTTTGGCACCGTGTTAAGTTATAATACTTAGAAGACTTTTCAATAAATTTGATGTTGCAGAATACATTGAGGATCGTATTTGTCCCATTAATTATAAGGATTCTTCTATATAAGGGAACTGTTCTCCATTTCATTCAAATTCCCATTTTCTTTTTGTAATCTAAGTTAACCTTGCTCTTCAATTAAATTTCATGACAATATAATGGATATTCATCCAGCAACAGAAAGAATGAACAACCTTGTTCTCTCATTTTGTCTATATTTTTCTATCATCTATGTCATAGAAAGTGGGGCCACATAAATTATATATCAACTACTTGACTTGCTAGGCTGCCTCTATCCCACTAACTTCCAACATGTTAGAAACCTTAAGGATGATTTTTAGGCATACTTCTTGGACCTTAATGTAGTATGGGAAAAGTAGAATAATAGTTATATTGCATGCTAAAATTGTAGCCTACTAGAGCTACTTTTATATTTTGAAATTTTATCCTAGTATGCTGAAACTACAAGAAATGTCACTTTTAGTGACCATTATTAATGGGGGTCGCGCTTTGACCCCCAACAAAACATAGTTTTCCCGAGAGTAAGTCTTTGGCCCCCAGTAAAATTATGATTTCCCGAGGGCCAATATCTGGCCCCCAATAAAATATAATTTTTCCAAGGGCCTATATTTGACCCCCAACAAAGCATTGTTTTCCCGATGGTGCTATTTCCTGGAGAGCGGAAATAGTCCTTACGAAATTATTATTTCCTTGGGGGACTATTTCTTGGGGGCCGAAATTGGCCCTCGCGAAATATTTTTATTTTCAAAATTAAAAAATAATCGTCGAAAGAAATATTTGCCTATTTCTTGGGGAATGGAAATAGTCCTCACGAAATTATTATTTCCTTGGGGGACTATTTCTTGGGGGCCGAAATTGGCCCTCGCGAAATATTTTTATTTTCAAAATTAAAAAATAATCGTCGAAAGAAATATTTCTCTCATGCAAAGATATTTTGCTTTAACATCCTTAGTGACTTTGGCACCGTGTTAAGTTATAATACTTAGAAGACTTTTCAATAAATTTGATGTTGCAGAATACATTGAGGATCATATTTGTCCCATTAATTATAAGGATTCTTCTATATAAGAGAACTGTTCTCCATTTAATTCAAATTTCCATTTTCTTTTTCTAATCTAAGTTAACCTTGCTCTTCAATTAAATTTCATGACAATATAATGGATATTCATCCAGCAACAAAAAGAATGAACAACCTTGTTCTCCCATTTTGTCTATATTTTTCTATCATCTATGTCATAGAAAGTGGGGCCACATAAATTATATATCAACTACTTGACTTGCTAGGCTGCCTCTATCCCACTAACTTCTGCAACATGTTAGAAACCTTAAGGATGATTTTTTGGCATACTTCTTGGACCTTAATGTAGTATGGGAAAAGTAGAATAATAGTTATATTGCATGCTAAAATTGTAGCCTACTAGAGCTACTTTTATATTTTGAAATTTTATCCTAGTATGCTGACACTACAAGAAATGTCACTTTTAGTGACCATTATTAATGGGGGTCGCGTTTTGACCCCCAACAAAACATAATTTTCCCAAGAGTAAGTGTTTGCCCCCTAGTAAAATTATGATTTCCTGAGGGCCAATATCTGGCCCCCAATAAAATATAATTTTTTCAAGGGCCTATATTTGACCCCCAACAAAGCATTGTTTTCCCGATGGTGTTATTTCCTGGAGAGCGAAAATAGTCCTCACGAAATTATTATTTCCTTGGGGGACTATTTCTTGGGGGCCGAAATTGGCCCTCGCGAAATATTTTTATTTTCAAAATTAAAAAATAATCGTCGAAAGAAATATTTGTCTATTTCTTGGGGAATGGAAACCCCAAGAAAACTGAGTTTTCCTGGGGGCTATTTCTGACCCCCAAGAAATGCTAGTTTCCCAATGGCTATTTCCGACCCCTAGGAAATGTTAGTTTTCCCGGGGGCTTTTCCCGACCCCCAGGAAATGTTAGTTTGTTCGAGGGCTTTTCCCGGCCCCCAAGAAAGATATTTTAAGGTAATTAATTAATACATTTATATTAATTGATATGATATTAATACATTTATATTAATTAGTTTTTCTGGGGGCTTTTCGTGACCCCCAAGAAATGTTTAGTTTTCCTGGGGGCTTTTTTTGACCCCCAGGAAATAGGATGCAACTTCTATGGAGCCCGGCTCCATAGTAGTTATTTCCCAGGAAATGGTATGGCACCACATGGCACCAGATCGCGCCATTTTTTATTTCGCACTAGATCGCGCTCGTCTTCCACATTTCTTCATTTCTTCATTTCGCACCAGATCGCGTGCCATCTCCACCATCTTCACTCGCGTCGTCTCCACCATCTCCACCCTAGGGAAATCTGAGTTGTTCCACCATCTCCACCCTAGGGCAAACTAAGATAAGCTCGCGTGCCACCATCTAGCACTCGCAGAATAGCAACTCTGCGCCGCCGTCTAGCACTCACAGAAATAGCAGCTCGCGCGCCGTCGTCTAGGGCATTATACTCCATTAACTCCAGGTATTATACTCCATTGACTGCAATCTTCATCTTCGTATATATGTAATCTCCATTGCAGGCTTGTTATTGATTTATTGTCTTCAAAATCGTGTATTGATTTACTGTATTGGCAGGGAATACATCAAAAAGCTTCATAAACATAAATATATAATGAGTTTGTCAACCCAATATTGAAATCTGTTCTAGAGGTTCCTTTTACAACTATTTGTAGTTAGTTTAAAAAGGGCCCTCAAAAGGATGTTACTGTAGAAGTCACCGTCTAGAGACACACTAAGATTGTTATACAGCATTGATATGCTGGTAAATGATTGGTTCAGTGAAGGAGCAAGAGATATGCACACTGAGAAGCACCATAGTATATATACAACCTGGTAAGGCAATAAGGATGATATCATGATAGTTTCTCTATCCAAGAAAATGTTTAATCTCACTTATCCAAGTATCCTC
This sequence comes from Canna indica, assembly GCA_034359265.1. NCBI lineage: Eukaryota > Viridiplantae > Streptophyta > Magnoliopsida > Zingiberales > Cannaceae > Canna > Canna indica. Next base: position 71,563,345 of record CP136897.1, read on the forward strand.
CAAGCAAGGAGATGGATGCAAAATTGAGGGATGAGGAAGCAAGAAGGTATTTCCCAACATTAGGTGCGTGTAGAAAAATTCAATGAAGATATTTCCCATTTGTTTGTTCTTTTCCTATGCATGGTTTCCAGAAACAAGTGAAGGATGGTTGTATGAACAAATGAACAAATGAACAATCATCTGATGTTGTATGAGGAAAGTTGTAAGATGAGAAACCCAAACACATCCAACAGCCTTGTTTCCAGAGATGGTACCTTTGCTTTGCCACATCACTATCATGGCAAATTACATCCAACAGCCTTGTTTCCAGAGATGGTACCTTTGTTATCTTATGTCTGCTGGCCATGTGGATCAGATCAACTAGCAAACACAATAAAATCTGATCATGATTACCTAGATTGGTTCCCAGAGATGGTTTGTGCTTGGTTATCTATAGATTGGTTTGCTAAAATTCAAGCAATAGTTATTGAACTCATATTCAAACACAATAAATCTGAAATGAGATCCTACATTCATTCATGTAATACTGTTGAGGCAAATGTTTCTGTATTTAACATATATGCCTTCTGAGTTTTACCATGCATACTATACCAAAACAGCAAAACATCATGGTTATTGAACTCATAATCAAACATAGATACCTAGATTGGTTTCCAGAGATGGTTTATGCTTGGTCATCTCTAGATTCGTTTGCTAAAGTTCGAGCAATAGTTATTAATTGAACTCATATTCAAACACAATAATGAATTGGAAAAGGATCAAACGGCAAGCATGCAGGTGCTCCAAGTCAAAGTTCACCTACACCCAAAGGCCATACTAATAACCTCCATTGATCCATCATCACTACTCAAAAATTTGCAAGAAAACTCACAGGCAATAAAAATATAACATGAAAAAAGGGGCGAGAGAGACTTCCTTCTCCAGAGAGAGAGAGAGAGAGAGAGAGAGAGAGAGAGAGAGAGAGAGGACCATCTCTTACCTGGATGGGACGACGAGAAGCCGGCACAGAGAGCACCGAGAGGAGACGCAGCCGCACTTCACAAAATTTTTCGTAGCAGGTAGACGCGAGAGACCAGAACGAATGCTAAAAATACTGCAACTCTGAAAGCTCAGATTGAAAAGCTGCAGCAGGAATGAGATGAATTCCAAAAGATGGTCACTGGATATTAGTGTGTATACAACAAATACATGAAATGAAGAAGGAATGGAAGATAATGACTTCTATAAGATGATAGTTGATGCTTATGAGGTGATGAGGTGAAGGCGGGAGCTGAGGCCTGAGGGTTTTGTTATGGTCTAGTCTGAACATGAGAGCAATAGAAGGAGAATTAATGTATCCACTTATCACATAACTAACAAGAACTCAAGAAAATGACAGACTTCTATAGGATTTACTATTAATATTGTATTTCTAAAAGTAACCGGTCCTGTTTTCTTAAGTATCAGTTTTATGGAGATCCTATTTCAGAGTCAATATAAGAAATGACATCAATGCTTTGTTCTGAGTTCTATTAACACTAAATGAGAAAAATGAAATAAGGAAAGTAACAATTGTCTCAAAGAAGGGAAGCAATCAAAAAACATTCTAGGAAGCAAAAAGATGGAAACTTAGATTAATCCACCTTTTATCAGCTCGGAAGAAAATTGATCTGCCTAGTGTCAATAAAAGCATAGAACAATCCTTGCGATATAAATGTGATTATCCAACATATGGACAACAACCTTAGCTGCTAAATTTGAAGATTTGCAAACAAAGATATATTGACAGCTTCAAATCTACACCGTGAACAATAAATTAACTACAGCAGAGATCGAAAGAAACAAATAAGGATCCGAAGAGATCCAACACATATAGAGAAAGAAGCACCTTCGTAAGACAGAAGGAAAAAAGTAACAAAAAGAATCACCTTGTATCGACTTTTGCTCTCCTTGCGATCAGAACCCCCAATCGGAAGATGCAACACGCTACGGACGAAACATGGATAAAATTTATAGGAAGAGAAGAAAGAGAGAGTGCTTGGAAATGGTGACAAATAGGAAGACGAGGAGAATTGTTGTTGAGTCGTCAAAGCGCGGGGGAGATTGACGACGAGAAGAGTGAGGGAGGCAGGAGGGAATAAGCTTTGAAGCCTGTAAGAAATCGAATGTACGTGGGTTTCTTAGACTGACTGCTAGGAATTGATCGGATGGATGGAACAAGGGATGCAGCAACCTGTGCGAGAGAGACAGAGAGAGAGACCCTCGGATTAGGTTTTCTTCGGGGGCAAAGGCGTCATTTCGTAGACATGTCCTCCGCTCGCTCGCAGCAGAACGGTGTTCTCATCTCTTCGCTTTCCCTTTTCGCTCTCTCTCGACTCCGAGATCTGCCCATCTCTCCCTCTCGATAAAAAGGAGTCGCCGCTAATCCGCCGATCTGAGTCGCCGTTGAATCCGAGTTGCATCTCGAGTTCATCTGCCGATCTGAGCTTTTCTGCCTCTAATTCCCGTCCGCGCTTCGCTCTCGCTGCTTCCTCAATTTCGCGACCAGGTATATCAGATCTTAGTTCTCATTCAGTCGATGCCTTCGGATAATCTCCATAATCTGATTCTTTTACTCCTGATTTGGATATTATATTTGTACAAGTTTGAAGTTTCCTTTTCTTGTTTGAATGCTAGCGGGTTCAAATTGGAAGCACTAGTTTAGGATTTCTTTGTTCCGATACGGTAGCTTGAATTCGAATTGGATATTATATATGTACAAGATTCTCACAGCTTTTCGAAGACGAGACATCTTGATCTTTTCCAGTACAAAAATCTTTTAGCTAGGAGAGTAAACTTTAGATGGATACGCCACTTCTTTATATTTTGTCTGAAGTATATTTTTTTAAGAGAGTAAACTTTTAATTTTACTCGTTTTCAAAAAAGCATAATTCAGAAAAAAAAAATTGTATTGTTCTTTAGGAGAGTAAACTTCATGTATTGTTTTTAATTTGACATCTATTAGACAAAATAGAATGATTATAATTATAAATATAATTATATTTTGTTCAATTTTTTTGTTGATAAATTTATGTAAAATTAAATGAGCATTTATCTATTTTAATTAACAGTGCACAATATTTGTATACTAATTATTATATATCTTTTTAAAAAATATAATAATTCATGATTTCACTTGTAGAGAGAAAAAGCAAATGAACTTTTAAATAATGTTTGCAAAAATAACATTTGTATAGTTTTTATGACGAATGATTGAAATATAAAAATTATAATATTGAAAATATAAATAAAAAATAAAAAATATTATCTAGTAATTTTTCTTTATTCAAATTTTCAAATAACTTAATTTTTTTAAAAATAAACTAAATGCAAAGTTTATTATATTTCACTTTCCATATGATTAGAGTCGGATATAGGAATCCGGAGAGGGGTTGGTAGTAGAAATCAATTACCTAGGATTTCGAAGTCGCGTTCTCTCCCGACTAGGGATGACAATGATACCCATTTCAACGGGTACCCGCGAATATTTACTAGTTTATGAAGGACATGAGAGTTAGGGGATGTCATGAGTATTTCTTTTTACCTATTTAATATATGAGGCTCTTGCAGTTAATAGTACATGTATCCATGGTATCTGCTACATGCAAATATATGTAATTATAAATATAACTTGTATATACATATATTCCTTTTATATACAACATTAATAGCTTTTTATTGTTAATAAGAGCATTTCTTATGGTAAAGTACTTTATTATATACTTGTGCATGATGAAAATACTTGTGCGAGTTGATAAATCTTGACATGAAGAACTCATTGGATTTTGAATATGTATAATGTATTTATGCCGCTCGCTCTTCAAATATGTTTCGTCTTCTTCTTCTTCTTCTCCTATGTGAACAAATGTCGCCAGTCTCATTTTTTCCTCTTCTCTCCTTCCTTTTCTTCTCCTTCTTCTCCTTCTTCTCCTTTCATCTATAGTTGTCTAAATCAAGTTTCGTTCGAACCTACAAACTCGACTCGAACCCAACCTTCCATCCCAAGTTAAATAAAATAAGTTTTTCCTCGCGCATAAGGGCCATATCTTAATCGCGCCCTCCGGCGACTTACTCGACCTGCTCTGATATATCTTGGTTATTAAAAAAAGGGTCTAATTGTAATTATCGAGGTGTGGGGGGTTATTTGAAAAATCACCCTCCCCATCGCCTCATAGTCATCGACTTATAGCCAGCTCTTATACGAGCTGGCTTAGTCGCGTGAGAAAGGCAGGACGGAGCGGTGAGATCGTCGGAGAGTGAGGAATCAGATCGTCGTCGACATCATCGCCGGAGCCCAAAATTTGAGGTAGGAGTCTTCTCTTCTTCTTCGTTGCTTTCGTCTGTTCGTTCATCGGCTGCGGGCCAGAAGGGGGTGGGGCAGTCGCAGCAATCGTGCCGCTGCCCGCGGTGCCGGACCCAGCGGCTGCTGCTTCAGGGGAGTTTTTTTATAGATATTTACCACTATATATTTTTCTGACATGCTTATTTAGATTGCATTTGATGGAGTTTTTTAATGGAAATTAGTAATTTTATATTAAACTTATTTACTTATTCATTGTTATTTAAGTAAAATTATATTTATTATATTTTAATTAGTATTACATTTTTTATTCTTTTTTTATTTACTCTATAAATAATAATTAAATATTCAGATATTTATTTGTTATATTTATTCTTTTTAAAATTAGTATTAGTTATTTCTCTCTCTTTTCTAATTAAATATTCGGCTAAGAGAGAATTTTTCGTTATTTATATATTTTCTCCTTTGTAAAGTTTCAGATAATTTAATTAGTATTATTACTAAAAGAGAGAAAATTTCGTAAATTTCTCCCTCCCAATTTAATAGTTATATATATAATTATTCACATTCTTCCATTCTCTATTTTATTTAAATGTAATTTAATTTTCCAATTCACATTCTCTCTCATTTAATTTTATTTTATATATATGGTCGGTTAGTCGGTTACTTGCACATTCTCTCATTCTCTCTTTTGTTTAAATGTAATTTAATTTTTCATCAATATCTTCTCTCATTTAATTTTTTATTTACCTTTCGGTTACTTGAGATTTTTTTTCACAACTTAAATTTTAATTAACATTAATTCACTCATTCTCTCTCTTATTTAACAATAATTTAATTTTCCATTAACATTCTCTCTCATTTAATTTTTTAATTACTTGATTTTTTTTCATAATTTAATTTTTAATTAACATTGTCTCGTTCTCTCTCTTATTTAAATGCAATTTAATTTTTCACTAACATCATCTCTCATTTATTTTTTTATATGTGGCAAATTTAGATTGTTTCCATAAATTATTTTTTAATTATCATTCTCTCATTCTCTCTCTCTCCCCCTCTCTTATTTAAATGTATTTTAAATTTCCATTAAGATTCTCTCTTATTTGAACTTTTATTTAATTTGTATTTACCTCAAATACGTACAAGTATATAGAAGCATTATTTATGTATTAAAGTCTTTTTTTCCCTTAAAATATTCATATAACTTTTTTTTTGTGATTATAAATTTTACCCCATTTTTCACAAGCATCTATTGGGAGGCCGTCAATCGGGAATTTTCCTCTAATCTCTTCCCCTATTCATGAGAGTGAATCTTTCCTCCCCTTTTCGTGATTATTATTTGTATAAATTTTTATTTTATGTAATCAATGCTAATTATCTTATTTCTGCGCAACAACTCAATCGTTGTGCATTTATGCAAGCATTGTGCATAAAATTATTTCTTACTTACGTAGGCAGCATTTAAGCAAACGAAAATTTAATCGATTAAGTGTATCTTTTATTAAAATAGTAATTGTCACTCCTCTATTATTGGAGTGTGGCATGTGGAAAATTAATTGATCAAATGTGCACAGTTCATTTGATGGCCAGAGATTTTTTTTTTTGTTTGTTGTCTCCGTTATTTTGAAATTTTTAGATTGCACAATCAGATTCTCCAAAATCAGATCATGCGAGTTACTGATTTATTGTGTTCAGTAAATAATGACATTTAAATATAATAATAAATTACATTGAGTTTTAATTTATATAATTTTTAACTTTTATGAATATATTATTATGTTTGGTGAATTTTAAGCAATAAAAAATCATATTTAACAAGAGATATGTATATTTTTTCTTTTACAATTATATATATTAAATTAAATTAATAGTTTACTATTTTGTTTACCCTTATATATATATATATATAACTCTTTAATTATTTAGCTACGAATATTATTATTTTAAATTATAATTTAATTTAAACTAATTTTAATAATTTTGTTTATCATAATTTTTAAAATTTATTTAAATTATGTATATACGTATATAACTGCGCAACGCGCAACGCTCAGGGTTTTCGACTAGTTTATTTGATTAAGATTCAAAATTGCCATATGACAAATCTAGAATCAAGCTTTGCTTAATTAATTCTAATTTATATTTTATTTCAAAATTAATTTCGATCAATTATATTGCATATTGTTGCAAATTAATTGTAATTTATATTTTATTCTCATTATATAGACATTATTGTTAATTGCACATATTAGAGTCATGAATCTAATTGGAGGGAGCCATTGAAATTAATTGTGTATTAATTAGATGTAGGAGTTGTATACAATAATCAATTATATTAATTAAGTTTGGCTGATGTGCCAAATCTAAACCTTTTAAATTTTTAAATTTTAATAACCTTTCGATCTCTTCTGCATTGTTATTTTTTTGTTATTTTTTAATTTAAAACTAATGCCCTTAACAAATATAGAATTTGCCCAAAACTAATGCCCTTAACAAATAATAATATTACTGGCTAGAATCAGTCTCATGGAATAATAATTACTTAATTGCAGCACGCTAGGTTAGTATGTATCTCCTACAATGAAGTGCGTAACCATTCAACTCTCTCACTTAAGGTTAAGGCAGCATAAAGAGTTACAGAAGAAACTAGAGATACATGGTACAGTATAGTCGAATCAATGTCCCGTTTTTTCTGAAGAAGTATATCTTAAGGTCCATCCTTTGACAATTCTTTAAATAGCTAGAAAGTGAAGTGTATCTAATTGTTGGCATGTCACATGTGCAACAATGGTCCTAGTAAACAAGCGGTCTGCTAGTCAAGGAGAAAGACTGCATATATATGTTGACCATCCCAGGACTATCATCGGTAGGAGCCTCATATGCTGTATTCTGACTGCCTTTTAACTAATAACAAAGACACCATTAACATTTATCTTAAAGAACAAATATTTCAAGGCCATAAAATCACCCGAAATGGCAGTGAAGGTAGTGGCTCAGAGTCCCAGAAAACGTCATCTCCTTTTCCTTCCCGTGAGTAAATAAAGGTCAAGACATTCAAATAGGTGTTTCAGCCCTTAAACCTTCAGAAGGACCAGGTAGGGCCTTAATTAATATTTCTACAAACTTATCAATTAGGTGGAGAAACTTGTTTAATTAATACTTGGTTTTCCTAATCAATTACCACATTCAAATAGGTGGATAAGTAATAGTTTAGATTCATTTTTTCTAAAAAAAAAAGTATAATGATATTACCTGAATTTATAGTAAAATAACCTACTACTGGGATCATGATCATGGTGCCCCTTCTGTGCAAAAATCCTGGCTTGAAGGCTTCACTCCTTCAGATAATGCACTAGAATGTATGCATTTAACAATATAAGAATATGAGACTTACTTTGAGTTTTCTTTCACCAAACGAACAAAAGATTCTATTTTATCCTCAGCCCACTGCACAATTCGGTTCATGTAGGTGGGCCATGTCTCCAACTATCAAGGTGGATTCTTTTGCTGCCATAGAAATAGTTGAAAAAACAAGCTGAGAAAGGATTGCAGTGCAGTGCATGTTTCTGTGTAAACAGAGCAAGAAGGAAGAAAAGCCTCGATGTTTTTCTGAAGACGAGAATCATATGCATTCAGAATTAGTTTAAGTGCCAAAGAACCTTTCCCCAGTTTAACTAAATTGGATGCAGCTTTCCTCAGTTCAGCAATGCATATACATGGTTGCTCCGCAATCTCTACAATCTTATCAACAAGCAGTTTCTTCTTTTTAAGAAAAGCTAATCTATAAGAAGAACCTTCAACAGATGAATTTCCTGAGTCACTCAGCTCTGGTGAATTCTTTTCCTCTGTTGTAATAGCTAATAGTGCTTCTTCTAATTTATGCTCTGCCAACAAGACATCGATGGTTTCCAAAAAAGTGATATTTGGGTCCTCCATATCATTATGCAACAATTGATTGATTTCAGAAAGCTCCTCCTCCTCAGGATGAGGTTCTTCACTACTATACTTGTTCCATACTTGTAATTCTCTGCAAACACCACTCATAAGGAAGTCTTGCACAAGGATTCCTGGAGCAAAAACATGCTTTTGGAGGTCAATTAACTCTTGTTCCATCTCAATAACCTCTTCTGATAATCTGCAAATGCTGGATGAACACATTGATGAAATTATAATCAAAGTGTAATTCTTCTGAACAAGTTCATATACGATTGTATCTTTTAGTAGCATTTGTATGTACTAATTACTAAATTTTCTCTAGTGCTAGTAACTAATTAGCATTCTTCCATTCTCTCGTATATGTTACAGTAAATAGGCTATTGCACAACACCATGCTGAATCTGCGGGAATTATCCAAGACCAGCAAGCTCCAACGGCAAACTACAGAGACATTGGTATACCAATATGTTTCTTTTTCCTTTGCTAAATTGGGAGTCTTAAAATATGAACTATAATTTGGCTTGCGTTGCATAGTTCTAGGACTAACCCCGTGGGATGTGCTGCTGGCTAGTATACCGCTGACTAAGCTTCCCAGCTTAGATGAATTGCTTGGTTATTTTATCAGTCAAGTTACTTACATATATTATGTAACATGCCTACTGAATGATCTGGGTTAACTACCAAGTTCGCAATCAACAACACAAATGACCCAACTCTTTCACCTTTTCTTTATTTGGATAAGAAATGTCATCGTGGAAACACAAACCAAAGTTATACTAGAAGATTGAACATAATGGAAAAACAAAATTTCATGATGAAAGATAGCGAAAATATTAATAGAAACTATGACTCTCAAGTTGATGGTCTATGGCGGAGACAGAACCGCAGGACTCGAAGACCCCGTCGTGAGCGACATCTTCAATTTTTTAGGCTTGTCAGGATGGTCCTGCGGGGTCGGTGGAGATCGGGGGCTTGAAGTTCGGATTCATCGGGCAATTGCCAAGCACCAAGTGACTCTTGGCGGTGGTGGCGGGATCCCTCGAGGTGAAACAGAAAGAGCAGAAAACACATTTGAGAATTATCTGATCCGGCGAACGGGGAGATATCATCAAACCAGGCTCGACAACTTCCCACGTCCACGAGCCAACCCCGGTCTCCCGCTTGCGGGTCCAACTTGTCACCATATTCTGGTAGATCTCTCTAGTCATTTGATTGTCACGCTCCCTCGCCTCTGCGTCTACCTTCACGAACGCCTCTGCCATCGACGCCTCCGCCTTCGCCTCTATCTATAAGATAAATGAAGAGGAATGAACATCCATTATATAAGGAAGTAGAAAGTTCTGGAGAAATCAATACCCTAAAAAAAATTGAAACGAGTAGCCGAGGAGGCAGCGTTTGTTTGCACGATTTCGGTTTATATATTGTTTGCAAAAGAAGAATAATAATAATAAAATAAATAAATAACTCATTGACCACAAACAATATCGAGTTTAGCTCATTTTTTATCCAAAAGTATAATTAAAAATCGCTTAAATCTTGTAACAGATAACAAATCTGAATCTGACAATGGGGCATTGGGTAACAAATTTAAGCACCGACATTTAGCAACAACTCTATAAATATAAATTTATATATTATATTTATATAAAATAAGATAAAATAAATGCATAACACCTTCATGCTTGTAAACCATCTTGGGGCCACCTGAGCCCTTAATAACCACAAGTAAAGACTAAAGAGGCACATATCTCATATTATACATAGCATGTGAGTAAAGACAATTCATGGGATAATCAAATAAATTCTATGTGCACAAATAAATCAAGTCATGTCATTCATCTATAATTATAAAAAAATACCATTCGTATTTTCAAACATGTCATGACCAGAAAACACCAATTAATACCTAATTCCAAGCAAGAGAACCATTAATTATTACTAGAAATTCATCCATGAGCCAGCGGTTTGGGTTAGGAATACCCTCGCCTCGATATCTTAATCCTATGTGTTTATACCAGAATTTGATTTTGATTGTGTGCCAAGGGGAACCTATCCTTCACTTGTCTTTAACCTCTTTCTACTCGTGCATGCCTCCTAAATTAAATGTATGAGCATATATGAACAGTATAATTCCTACCACTAAGTTTAACTCTAAGTTGATGTGTACTACCCTAATGTTTGACCAATCTAAAAATCATGTAGCCTTCAACAAGGAAGGGGCGGCTGCCCTGTTTCATGGCCGAGTGGCCTTCAACATGTAAGGGGGCGGCTGCCCCTGTTCTTGGCCGAGAGGGAAGGGCGCTGCCCCTAATCTGGGCGGCTGCCCAGTTTTGGCCGAGAGGCCTTGAACAAGGGGCGGCTGCCCTGTTCTGGCCGAGAAGCCTCGACCAAGCGGGAGGGGCGGCTGCCTGTTTTGCCCATGGCCGAGCGGCCTTCAAAACAGGGAAGGGCAACACAGCCCTAGATTGGAAGCTATCCTATGCAACAAAGCTCAAGAACGTAAAGAATCGACACCTCAAACATGCACTAGCTATGGGATTCTTTGATAGAATGAGAACCCAACGAAATCAACATCAAATTCACGGCAAGAATTCAAGAATAAGAGAGGGCAGCGGCTAGATTCTAAAAGCATGGAAGAAGGAAGTTAAACCACTCACAGGTTGAGGGGGAAAGAGATTCAGGAGAAGGGAGAAATGCAATAGGATTTTCCCGACGATCGCCCCCGACGAGCTCGTCAAAATCCGGTCGTGGCCTCCTCGTCCGCTCCAAACGCCGCTGCACCTTCTCGGGTGTAGTCGGCGCCCAGGCGCACAGCTCTTCCCAATTTAAAGCATAGGGTTTAACTATACCCCAAATTATCCATTTGTCCTTCACTAATAAACCTAACTAGAAAAATTAGTTTTAAGTCCATTTTAGGTCCGATTTGATTCCGATTGAACCGCTGAACTCGACTCAAGGTCTACTCTCATCATGACATGTCAATTTGCAGAAATAATATTTATAATTTTTTCTAGATTTTTTTTCCTAATTTAAAACTTACCAAATTCCGCCCCGAGACTCCGCTAACCCGTTCAATTTAAGTCCTCACTTTCTTGCTAAGCAACCGATAATAATCTAATTTTCTTGGTTATAACAATTTGAGAGAGTATTTTTATGTTAAATTAAATTAATTATTTATTACTATTTAAGTAAAATTATATTTATTTATATTTATTTATTTTCTAATTAGTTACTTAATTAACTATATATTCTATATATATAAGCAAGATCAAAAATGGTCATTTGGCGTATTCAAAAGAAAGTTTTGCATGCTGATGTGACAAATGTAGAATTTTTTAGGGATGAGCGGGTCTGGGTACCATGCAATTTCAAGATACCCGGACCCTATCCTGTAGGGGATTGGTTCCTAGATTTCAGACCCGGATCCTACCCTGTGGAACTTGGAATCAGACCCTATCCGGAACCTGTGGTTCCGATTCCGGTTCCGATTCCAGGTACCCTATTAGGATAAATTTTTTTCACTTAAATCGAAATAGAAGACCTCAGTCGGTGCAAACTGAAGGTTAGGATAAACTTATAAAAAATATTAAAAGTTAGAATCTATTGAGTAATTAACTCTAGTCATCATTTCTACAAACTACTGAGCTTAAAGAAATATACCTCTGTAATTTGATCATGAGTTCCTACTTTGTACTTTATTCATACAAATATTGTGTCGTAGGTATGTGGTCCAACAAATCTTTTAAATGCAGATTTTTTGTTCTTCTTGTTCTTTCAGATAAAATTGAATGAGATGGAAGAATGACATTTGCTTTCGGATGGTAGAGAAAAATTATGAGTTTGCCCCTCCAAACTCTAAATCGTCATGCTTTAACAAAGAACATCCAAGCAATTATTCATTGGTGTTAAACATGTATTATTCTAATGACAGTTAAATATTTCTCAGGAATATTAAAAGCTAAATGATAACAATTGTTTGTTAAAAAGAATAATGTCGAACCACAGTTAACTATTGAAGCTTGAACCAGTTCCTTTTATAAGGATATATTATCCTTTAAAGAAAATTGAACATCGGTGATTTTGCTGCACTATGATGTCTAATCTTTTTAGAACATGCTTTACACAATGGAAAAGAAGATTAAAGGGATAGCAAAAAAAACAATGGAAAATAAGAATCCAAAGCAACTCAGGCGATGCGTGATTCCAAGATCCTAAAGATCATTACAGATTTACTCATACTTCCATTTCGGTCCATTCACAAGTGCAACAAAGTGGTGATTCCAAGATCCTAAAGATGATATGGTCATCCGCTGCAGGGAGATCGAGATCGGGAGAAATAAGACCAAAATGGATCCTAAGAATATACATGTTGATTGTTGAAATGTGCTGTGCTGAAATTTAGTCAAATCTATTCTGATTTGATTTAGTAGTTTGGACAGTCAATTTAAGGCGAAAGGTACTGATGTAACTTATCGATCTGCATGTAAGGTATATTTTGGGAACATAGAAAGTACTTAAGTGACTTTAACTGTAATGTAGGGGTAGGAAATGGACGATTTCAGTAAGCTGAAATTTTCCTAGTGCATGTTAATCGGGCTAGGATGCGGGCTCGGTGTGACGTTCCTAATTCGTCATAAACAATTGGTGTTTTAGTTGATACCAGGGATAAGTGAACCTTGGGTGTGTTGAAATATACATGCTGATTGTTGATTTACAGGGAGATGTGGATCTTCGATTCTTCACTGCCCGCCGGGATGTAGATCTGTGCTGTACCAATAAGACCAACATGCAAAGCAGTGTTACCTCTCTCTCTCTCTCTCTCTCTCTCTCTCTCATTTAATTGCAGTGTTTGGGAAGGGTATTAACTAATACCCGCACTAAAAATAGTACATCATAAGCTGCCATAACGTGTATTAGTAATACACTCTCTGTAATACCCGCTAAATTATTTTATGTATATTTATTTCAGCGGGTTGCGTGCGACGCGAGATGGTGCGCGCGGGCTTGAGCATTGACGCTTAGCTTGAGGTGAGACCCGGATACTCTAAAAACTTTCTTATTCAAAAATTTAAATGGTAAAATATTTTATGCATCACGTATTTAAAGAGGACTCCGAGTGGAATCCAATGGTTCAATCGGATCCGAATTCCGACTTGGATTGGGTGAGATAGAGAATGTTTAATGAACCACTTAAGTTAGGGGCAGACTAGTAATTTCAGCCAAAATAAAATTAATAAATAAATAAATATACCTGAGCGCCTGGGGCGTACAGCCACAGTAGCCGCACGCAACCCGAGGAACTTGGGAAGAGAATGGCGGCGACCAAGAATTGGAGCGGGGGTGTCCTCTCCGATTCCTTTCCGGTGAGTGGATTTCTCCTTCTCCCTTTCCCCCTTTATGTGCCGCCCCTTTCCATGAAGTCTTCTTGAGGTTTTGTGAAAGATTGTACGGTATTGTTTCCTTTGGTTCATCGTACTTGATGTTTTAGCAAGGAAGGAAGGGTTAGGACTTACCTTGTAGTGTGCGGCAGCCCTAGGTGTGCCCTAGAGCTGGTCGGCCATGGAAGTGGAGGCATTCCTAAGGATAGATTCTCACATGATGTATTTTGTGGATTATTTCAAGAAATGGATGCATGATTATAATGGTTCTATACCTTGATATTGGGTAGTATATATATATATTCTGATTTTTATGATTGAAGTTGCATATGAATGTTGCTGAAATTTCTAAGTTGTTATGCTGACTTTTATGCGTGTATGTGATGGAAATTTCATGCTGAAATTAATGTATTGATGCTGAAAATTCATGCTGAAATTTACCTAGTATATAAATGCAGGAATTTTCCTTAGTAATTGATGCAGATTTTCCCTTAGTAATTGATGCTGAAAAGTTTATGTTATTGATGCGGCTGGAATTACACATGGTATTCTGAAATTTTTATGTATGCTGAAATGGTCTAGTATGTGCTGTAATGAATACACATGCTGATTGTTGAAATGTGTTGTGCTGAAATTTAGTCAAATCTATTCTGATTTGATTTAGTAGTTTGGACAGTCAATTTAAGGCGAAAGGTACTGATGTAACTTATCGATCTGTATGTAAGGTATATTTTGGGAACATAGAAAGTACTTAAGTGACTTAAACTGTAATGTAGGGGTAGGAAATGGACGATTTCAGTAAGCTGAAATTTTCCTAGTGCATGTTAATCGGGCCAGGATGCGGGCTCGGTGTGACGTTCCTAATTCGTCATAAATAATTGGGGTTTTAGTTGATACCAGGGATAAGTGAACCTTGGGTGTGTTGACATGAGTGTGTGACCCTCGGGTAGTGGTCCAAGCCACATTGGGCCAAGTGGTGTGCACAACACACGAGGTGTTTATGGGCCTTAATAGGCAGAGTGGTGCGCTCCGCGCACGAGATACATAGGGCCGGTGGGCCGAGTAGTGCGCGTAGCGTACGTGATGACTATGGTCCATATGTTGGGCTGAGTGGTACGCATAGCGTACGAGTGACCATGGCTCAAAGGGTCTTCCTGACCGAGTTGGGTACTGGTTCTAGAGGGCCTTCCTAGACCAGTGAACCCAAGAAGAGATTCAATTGGGTACTGGTTCTAGAGGGTCTTCCTAGACTAGTGAACCCAAGAAGAGATTTAGTGGATACTGAGTTTAGAGGGCCTTCCTAGACCAGTGGACCCGAGCATAAAAATAGTGGGTACTGGATCTAGAGGGACTTCCTATACCAGTGTACCCGAGGGGGAGAGGCAATTGGACACTGAGTCTAGAGGGCCTTCCTAGGTCAGTGTGTAATACTCGCAAAAAAACAATTAATTAATTAATTTTATTTTGGCTTCAGCGAGAAAGTCGGGATCTGCGTCGGAGCGGGCCGAGTAAATAGTGGGAGGGAGTGACTAAAAGGATGGCCCTTATGCGTGAGAAAAATTATTTTATTTAAGTCGAGTTTGAAGGTTGGGTTCGAGTCGAAATCGTAAGTTCAAACAGAACTTGATCTGGATGAGTATAGGTCGGGTTTGGCTCACTTAAGTCAAGAGGGGCAAAAAGGTAATGTGAAAAATAAAATAAAATAGATATTAAACTAGGGACTGTACGGATCCAACCAGGAACCGCACAATCCCTAGGCGATGGGTGGGAAAAAGAGTTGATGCTTGGTGGTGGCCAGTGATCGATGCCTTCGGGGATCATCGCCGCAAGGCCACGGAGCATCATCTTCCTCCTCGTCTTCTTCCTAAAGTGAGTGACTTGAAACATTTCCTATAGGATTTTCCCAAATCTCAGCCCCTCCTCCTTGTTGGGGTTAAATTCTGAATTGTTTCTTTCCAGCATGAAATTGTTGTTGAAATCTTCTTGCTTGGTGTAGTGGTGATGAGATTTGGTGTGTCTCTATGCGCATTAGTGTAATTTTTGTACCGCTTCTACATGTTTGCTCTTCTAAAAAAAGATTGTGTTTTCAACTTTGCATTGTTTATTTACCGTTGATCATTTTATTTCCTTGTGAGTTTTCTCATTGTTTCCAAACCCAAGTGATATGTGTTCATATTTCCTAGAGTTTGGGGAGGGACGTTGAGAGAAATAGGATGGTTGGAATTGACTAATTGATTAATGCAAAATTTTATTAATCTCCTAGACTTATGGTTTGTCCATAATGATTATATGGTCAATATTTAGTCTATGTACTCTCCTAAATGATATGAGCATATGTTATGAGCACAGATTGTGCACAACCTTAGACACTATAGTAGATAGAATGATACTGAGGAAGAAAAGGTACATAGACTTAGATAGAGATAGAGAGATTGAGAAAAATGGAGAAACAAATAGGAAGATAAAGAAGATGTAACTGGAAATAAATTGGGTTATGCTATTTGATGTATTCCCTCTTACATTTATATCCTTTTAGGTTATTTCTTTTAAACTCTAAACATATATGACTTTCTTCCCTATTCCTACGCTTGCTTACTAAATAGGTAACTAGATAAGAGTAATTAAAGGAGTAATTCCTTATGTTGTGTCCATATCAACATATTCCTATTTCAACAGTATATTATATGTGAGATGTTGCTTAAATCTCTATATGCATATGTAGTTGGATGTACCTTTTGAAACTGTCCTTAAGAGATCCTTTTTATGGTAATCTCTTCATCATCATAATTTTCTTGCTTGAGAGGTGAGAAATAATTTACACATCGACTGAAGTAGATGCTCCCTCCATGCTTGACGAGCTCTTTTTGGTTGTTGCTGTACTGATCGTGTTCACATGGAACAAAGATCTTCCAATATCCTGACATTTTCTTCTATATAAAGATATTTCTCTCATGCAAAGATATTTTGCTTTAACATCCTTAGTGACTTTGGCACCGTGTTAAGTTATAATACTTAGAAGACTTTTCAATAAATTTGATGTTGCAGAATACATTGAGGATCATATTTGTCCCATTAATTATAAAGATTCTTCTATATAAGGGAACTATTCTCCATTTAATTCAAATTCCCATTTTCTTTTTGTAATCTATGTTAACCTTGCTCTTCAATTAAATTTCATGACAATATAATGGATATTCATCCAGCAACAGAAAGAATGAACAACCTTGTTCTCTCATTTTGTCTATATTTTTCTATCATCTATTTCATAGATTCATAGAAAGTGGGGCCACATAAATTATATATCAACTACTTGACTTGCTAGGCTGCCTCTATCCCACTAACTTCCAACATGTTAGAAACCTTAAGGATGATTTTTAGGCATACTTCTTAGACCTTAATGTAGTATGGGAAAAGTAGAATAATAGTTATATTGCATGCTAAAATTGTAGCCTACTAGAGCTACTTTTATATTTTGAAATTTTATCCTAGTATGCTGACACTACAAGAAATGTCACTTTTAGTGACCATTATTAATGGGGGTCGCGCTTTGACCCCCAACAAAACATAGTTTTCCCAAGAGTAAGTCTTTGGCCCCCAGTAAAATTATGATTTCCTGAGGGCCAATATCTGGCCCCCAATAAAATATAATTTTTCCAAGGGCCTATATTTGACCCCCAACAAAGCATTGTTTTCCCGATGGTGCTATTTCCTGGAGAGCGGAAATAGTCCTCATGAAATTATTATTTCCTTGGGGGACTATTTCTTGGGGGCCGAAATTGGCCCTCGCGAAATATTTTTATTTTCAAAATTAAAAAATAATCGTCGAAAGAAATATTTGCCTATTTCTTGGGGGCTATTTCTGACCCCCAGGAAATGCTAGTTTTCCCGAGGGCTATTTCCGACCCCCAGGAAATGTTAGTTTTCCCGAGGGCTTTTCCCGACCCCCAGGAAATGTTAGTTTGTTTGAGGGCTTTTCCCGGCCCCCAAGAAAGATATTTTAAGGTAATTAATTAATACATTTATATTAATTGATATAAAAGATATTAATACATTTATATTAATTAGTTTTCCTGGGGGCTTTTTTTGACCCCCAGGAAATAGGACGCAACTTCTATGGAGCCCGGCTCCATAGTAGTTATTTCCCAGGAAATGGTATGGCACCACATGGCACCAGATCGCGCCATTTTTTATTTCGCACTAGATTGCACTCGTCTTCCACATTTCTTCATTTCTTCATTTCGCACCAGATCGCGTGCCATCTCCACCATCTTCACTCGCGTCGTCTCCACCATCTCCACCCTAGGGAAATCTGAGTTGTTCCACCATCTCCACCCTAGGGCAAATTAAGATAAGCTCGCGTGCCACCATCTAGCACTCGCAGAATAGCAACTCTGTGCTGTCGTCTAGCACTCGCAGAAATAGCAGCTCGCGCGCCGTCGTCTAGGGCATTATACTCCATTAACTCCAGGTATTATACTCCATTAACTCCAGGTATTATACTCCATTGACTGCAATCTTCATCTCTGTATATATGTAATCTCCATTGCAGGCTTGTTATTGATTATTGTCTTCAAAATCGTGTATTGATTTACTGTATTGGCGAAGCTACGAGATCTTCAAATGTTCCATAATCTTGTGAATTGTTGTAGAAGAAAAGCTTATCGGGAATCATTTATTGTTTTTTTGATGAAAAACATATGCTAGCGCAAAGGTAAAGCTTACAGCTCTAAAGAAAAATCTTGTAGATTTGGTGTTGTAGAAGAAAAGTTGCAGCACATCATCGTTGTCCTCTCACTTTAGAAAAGTCAATGGTAGGAAAAAGTATAAAAGGTTAATTAACTTGACTGATCTTTAAAATGCCACTTATTTCATTTTAGTCGTGATCTTTATTCAAGTCATGTTTGCGTATTCTTAATGTTACTTTCTTCGCCAGTTGTCCAAAACTGTTAGAAAAATAATATATAGAGATCAATAACCTGGCTGTAATTTATTTGTTATACTCTGAGCTAATTGAAGAAATGGATCATTTTTGGAAGTTTTAATGCTTAGAATTGAGTATATATTTAAAATATAGGATCAACAGATTCAGAGGGTTAATGGGAGATTTCTTGTCATACATGACCAAAATATCATGCTGTGAATTTTCTCAACATCTAATTCTGATTTCTTGTATATCTTCAGTAATTAGGATCAAAATGTAACAGTGAGATTTACATTTTCTTGTAGATTCAATGAAACCCTGTTGATTTATCTCTGAATTTTCTGTTAATGCAATCATTACCCTGGAGAAGAACATATTCTCTATTATCCCTGCCAAAAATTTCCATGACAACTGTTGGACATTAATATTATAGATTTTTTTTCTTAAAAGGTGCAAGTGATGAAATTAAGAGGGATTCAATCCCAAACTTTGCTTTACCAGTTAAGCTAAGCTTGCTTAGATCTTCAAATCAAAGGAATCCTAATGTGGATATCAAGGAGACCTTTTTAGTCTTCACTTTTCAGGCTGTAATTAACTGCCCAAAAACTATTTCATGATATAAAAGAATGTCAGAAGTTAAAACCCAGTCATTGTCAGCAAGCAAGCACTCAAACATATTTCTCCACCAACTCAAACACCCCTCACCTCACTGTGGAAGTCATGTCCCCAGTAAATACTACCTCCTCCACCATTTCACATCCATGCGTAGATACCCTCCTCCTTCTCCCTCTTCATTCATTTCTCTCTGAATCTGTTCAGTTTATTACTTTGCTTGAAAGTTGAAGATTGTTGCTGAATGTCCCACCAAATCATCAAAGAAATATGTATTGATTGAAAAGGGTAGACTTGCAAGGGTCAAACATTAAGTTAAATTGAGAGACTCCCATTGGTCTAATTTCAACATAAACATTAAGTTAGATTAACTTGCTTCAAACTAATCATTAGTTGCTTCTTAACATGTTTGAAAATTTCATTTATGTTTTATGTATCTAGGTATTAGATTCATCTACATTTACCTTTTGGTCCAAGACTTCTGTTGACATCGACCGAAGGCGCATAAGACTGCAGCCCAATAGCTATACTACTAATACCATTCTTGATAAGTGACAATTCCTAAATTTCAGGTAGGCAATCAAATTGGCCTTCTTCAGTTGCTTTATATGCACCACAAGTTCAAGCTGGCTTTTATTGTTAAACATTACTCTGTATATTAAAATTATCACTACTAGAAAAATGGGCATCAGCAACGGCTGATACCGTTGCTGAGCCGTTGCTGAAGAGAATCAGCAACGGCCGCGCCGTTGCAATAGCGCCGTGACAGAAAGTCGCGTTGCTTATAACTTAGCAACGGATCAGCGACGGCCGCTCGGGCCGTCGCTAAAAATATTATCAGCAACGGTTTTGCCACAGACCCAGAGCCGTTGCTGATAACATTAATAGCAACGGCCGATGAGTCCGTAGCAACACCGTTAGAAAAACTCCGTCGCTAAGCCGTTGTTGTAGGTCATCAGCAACGGCTTTCGATACACTTTTAGCAACGGCTTTCCCACGGCCGCCCGTGGGAAAGCCGTTGCTGATGACGTATACCTGCAAACAGAAAATTTGAAAATTTCAAATTTCCATTGATACATTGATACATTATCTGATACATAACTCACACACCCATACCCTCATACACACATTCATTCACACATCACAAACACCTCATACACACATTCATTCACACATCACAAACACACCAAGATATACATCAAAACAATTATATTTATATTGATAATTATCCACGATAGTATAAAAACAATTCAAATGCAAAATTGAAGTATCAATATCCAAACAAAATAAGTTAAACAAGTTCAATATCCAAACAAAAAATCTCACGATCACGATGGAGGATGGTCTGGATCATATAGCGGGGTCTGGAGTGCTTGAGTGTACACCGGCGTGGACTGACTCGAGGACGATGGATTAGATGATGCCGAAGAGATGCCTGCTTCGGGATGACCTGACATGTTGTGTAGCATAGCTTGTATATTCGCCATCATCTGACTCTGGCGCTCCATCATCTCAGTCTAACGCGCGACCATCTCCTCTAGAGTTCTTATTCTGCTAGTATGATCATAACTGGATCTAGAGGTGGACGGCCGCTCACCAGCGACCGGAGGGGTCGGTGCCCCAAGTGGCCCTAGTACGGCTCGCGCATGACCACTATCTGCGAAGCCATATACGCGGCCATGGTCCCAGCCACCTGCGGCCTCGACCCACGATGTTGCGTCAAAGTCCTCAGGGGTACCCCCGCGCTGCACCACCGTCTGGCTGTAGGTCTCCTACTCGAGTTTGATTTTTTATTTAATATTTATCATAAAACTTAAATTATAAATATATAATGAATAATTTAAACAAATATATAATTACCATAATGTATGCAGCGCGGTTGTCGATGTACTCCCCCGTCCCATGTGCTCGACGGTGAGTCCGCTCAAACACCGCCATCGGGGAGGGTCGCTGGACACTCCCGTCATCCGACACCGTCGTCTACATTTACAAAACAAATACATGAATTAGTACACATAGTAACAAATAAAATATATAATTAAAAGATATACTTACCATACGGTTCGCGTGCACTGCAAATGCAACAGAGCTGCCGGTGTGACGCGCTGCTCCCCCCGACATGCGATTTCTAGCCGCATTCCGAGAAACCTCCTGCCATCGATCCGTCGACCATATCCCCACGAGCTGGTCCCATATATCCGGAGTAATCCAACCGGGGCCGTATCCCCGAGTCTCCGCGATGTTAGTGGTCCCAGCTCGGGCCATCGCTTGGGACCGAGCCTGCCCCAGCTGCCCGTTGTACCTTGCCCTGGAAATAGCCTCCCAGGCAGAGTAAATGAAGGGCCTCTGGTCCTCGGCCCATGTATAGCGAGCCTGCAAAATAATAATATTAGTACCAATATTAATATATCATCATGCATGTAAAAAATAATAATAATACGTGCCTCAAACTCGCGCCATAACATGTCGACGTGCTCGCTAGGCACGTGAGACCACGTAGGCCATGCCCCGTGCATGTATCATCGAATAGTAGAAGAAATGCTCATCGGCACTTCTTCTTGCTCGAACCTGCACAACAAAAATAAATTTTAATATTATATTATGATATAATGAATTTGTAATGATTCATAATTCATGATATATTACCGCTCCCCAATCACGCTAATCAATCTACGTGACTCTGTGGCTGGTGGAGGCTGCCACCTGTTCGGCCCGCGTGGCCGCCTGCGTCTGGATGTACTAGCCTCGGCAGTATCATCCTCATGAGGATCAGCAACAGGAGGATTAGCAGCATGAGTAAGTGCTGGAGTCTCACCGATCGGAGACTCCGAAGCTCTCCTGCGTCGATAACCACGACCAGACATATCTGTCGAACAGACATATAATCAGATTATTGTATAAATAGTAGAGATATATTTAATAAAATATATATACTTTACAATTATTCTTCATCATCTGAATAATAGTCTTCGAATTCTTCTTCTTCTTCCTCTTCTTCCTCTTCTTCATCTTCTTCATCTCCAGCTTCCTCAATTTCATGATCGTCATCATCAGCATATTCAACTTCTAATTGAATGGACGTTGTGTCTGCATCCTCGAGTATTGGAATAATACGATCCACAGCAGGAAGATCATCTTCTTGATAGAAATCAGGAGGATCATTTTCTCCTACTATCGGATCAATTTTTCCTCTACCTTTTGTCTTACAGACTACACGCCAATCTGCTCTATCTTTATTTCGAGCCGGATACTTCGCGTAATATACTTGTTCGGCTTGTGATGCCAATATAAAAGGCTCATTTACTGCCAATTTCGATTTGTAATTAACCTCAACAAGTTTGTATTTTGGATGAACTTTCATGCCCCTTTCTGTTGTATCGAACCAATGACATCTAAATAGGATCACTGATTTCAAGCCGAAGTAGTGCAACTCTATCACTTCTTCCACCAGTCCATAAAAATCCATATCACATTCAACATAGGTTGTCCCTTTCACGCAGACCCCAGCATTCATCGTCTTCTTTGCAAATGAATATTCAACCGTGTGAAATTTATACCCGTTAACAAAATATCCGCTATAGCACGACACAAGTCGCGACGGTCCACTAACAAACTCAAATATTCTTTCATCTATTTCAGCTCTGTGATCTTTGCTGTAAGTCTGAATCCAAGTAGGGAAATCACGATTCCGTAATCTCTCCAATTCTTGATCGTTGTGAATAGAGTATTTTTGCACCATCTCAATGTCAAATATTTCAATGAATTGTTCAATCTCTGGACAATTGAGTAATACATACAAGTGTGTCAAATGATACTCTTCATCGCTTAAGTGTCGAGATGGACGAGAACCAAAAGCACGACCAGAGTGACAAAATATATTTAAACGTCCATCTGAATGTCGAACACCCCCGTCGTCGTTACGTGGAAGACGATCAAATCTTGTCTGTACTGTCGATTCAAAGTAAAATGAGCAGAATGTTGAAATTTCTTGGATGATATACGATTCAGATATTGATCCTTCAACAGCTGCGGTGTTCTTTACTTTTTTCTTCAGACGATTCATGTATCTTTCAAATAAGTACATCCACCGATATTGAACGGGGCCACCAACTCGTGCCTCGTATGCCAAGTGTATCGGTAGATGCTCCATCGAGTCAAAAAATGCAGGAGGGAAAAACTGCTCCAGCTTGCATATGATTTCAACAATATTATTTTCAAGTGTTGACATATCTTCGACTCGAAGGACATTTGCACAGATGCTTCTAAAAAACATACTTAATTCAGTCAACGAACCCCAAATATTATCAGGTAGAAGATCTCGAAATGCGATCGGAAGTAATCTCTGCATGAATACATAACAATCATGGCTCTTCATCCCTGATATTTTGCAATCATCGACGTTCACACATCGAGATAAGTTTGAAGCATATCCATCGGGTAATCTGAGTTCTTTTACCCATTGACAAACATCTTTGATCTGTTGTTTATTTAACACATATAGGGCCTTCGGTTTCAGATATCGTCCGTTGACCTCTTGTAACTCCAACTCTGGTCTTTTACAAAGTATTTTCAAATCATGTCGGGCTTTGACATTATCTTTAGTTTTTCCAGAAATATCCATCAAAGTGTTGAAAATATTATCAAACACATTTTTTTCAATGTGCATGACATCTAAATTATGTCGAATCAATAATGAACTCCAATAAGGCAATTCCCAAAAGATACTTTTTTTCACCCAGTTGTGTGTTTGGCCAAAACCCGACACTCTTTCATTGCGACCAAATACTATATCTGGAAGTGCTGAAACACGTGCTAACATTTGTTCACCAGACAACATCGGTGGTGGCCCATCTCTTTCGACTCTGCCCTTAGTAAATTTATTACGATTCCTTCGATACTGGTGATTAACCGGTAGGAATCGACGATGACAATCAAAGAATGAGATTTTTCGTCCGTTCTGAAGACTGATTGATTTAGAGTGTTCCATACAATACGGGCAAGAGAGTCGGCCGTGAGTGCTCCAACCCGACAACATGCCGTACGCGGGGAAATCATTGATTGTCCACAAGACCGCGGCCTTTAAATTGAAGTTTTGCTTCCGATGACAATCATAAGTGACAGCTCCCTCAGTCCACAATGTTTTCAATTCATCTATCAAGGGTCTGAGAAATATGTCAATTTCTTTTCGCGGACACTTAGGACCCGGAATAATCATCGAAAGATAAATAAATTCATCTTTCATGCACATTGATGGTGGCAAATTATAAACTGTCAGCAGCACTGGCCAAACTGAATAAGGAGTTGCAGAATGTCCAAACGGATTAAAACAATTTGTGCACAATCCCAATCTGATATTTCTAGTATCCCTAGCAAATGAAGGATAACATGTATCCAAATGTTTCCATGCTTCACTGTCAGATGGATGAGTCATTACTGTATCATCACGACTTCTTGCATGCCAACTCATGTAGGGGGCTGTCTTTTCCGACATGAATAATCTTTGAAGCCTCGGTGTTAGTGGAAAATACCGAAGCACCTTAAACGGGATATTTTTCTGTCGGACCGATTTCTTCTCCTTGTAACGAGGGTGTTGACATACAGGGCATTTATCCAACTGCACATTTTCTTTATAATATAAAATGCAGTTATTTTGGCACGCGTGTATTTTTTCGTACCCAAGCCCCAATTTTCTCATTAGCTTTTTAGTCTTATAAAAAGTAGGCTCAAACTTGTTATCAGTAGGCAGCATTCCATTAATCAATCCAGCAATCCGATCATACGCAACTCCGCTGATATTACAATCGGCCTTGATGTTTAAGAGCTGTGTCATTACTGAAAACCTAGTGTATTTAGGACAATTCTCATACAAAGGTTCATCGGCAGCTTTCAACATCTCATAAAATTCTGCAGCTTCCTTATTCGGTAATTCAATCTCTACCGCAGCCCTACTTCTGTGATATCAACCGCTGTAGTATCTGGTGGGACTGATGTCTGAAGAACTGGCCGATCAACATTATCATTCAGGCGGAATTGACCCCCAAGACTATCAAGTATCATAGTTCTATAGGGATTACATTGACCGGATGAAGAAGCACCAGCAGAGGAAGATTCACCATATGTCTGAACGACAGGATTGCTCGACGTCCCGACTTCGCGTGACTCCCCGTGACAAGTCCATAGAAAATATCTTGGTGCAAATCCTTTGCTATATAGATGTAGAGTGACAGTCTCCCGATCCAAAAATCGTCCATTCGAACAAATGCGGCACGGACATCGGATTTGATCACCCATGCTAACGAAATTCCGATTCGAATAGGCGAAATTTAGGAAGTACGTTACGCCTAATCGAAACTCATTCATTAAAGCTCCACGATCAAGACGTCGGTACATCCAACTTCGATCAGCCGACATGATTATGTCAATCAATGACAATTTCTTTGGTTAATGTCTTTAGGTGAGATTGTCCTATTCCATTCGGGATTTATGTTATTCGAACTGCACTTACGTTTTTATTTTAACTGTTAACTAATTATTCTAAATTTCGACAGCATCTCCCTACAGTTCTCCGAATACGCATATCATCTGGGCGCGTATCGGAGAACAAGAGAGATGTTGCCGAATTTTAGAATAATTAGTTAACAGTTAAAATAAAAACGTAAGTGCAGTACAAATAACTATATTCCCAAATTGTCCAATCAGGGACAATTCAAGAATTGTACGTCGTATAAAAGATCATCTACTTCTTTTACACGAACATACAATTCCCGAACGGATCTAAGGTTTTGCTAAATCATATCCGATTCGTCGATGCGTACGTGAAACATATCAACTCGTCGGATGGATGATTATTTTCTAAATGTTTCGAGACAGTTCGAGTCCATATTGGACGATTTCGGCGCGCGTCCGAAGTGGACGATTCCGGCGCGAGTCCGAAGTGGACGATTCCGGCGCGAGTCCGAATTGGACGATTCCGGCGCGCGTCCGAAGTGGACGATTCCGGCGCGAGTCCGAATTGGACGATTTCGGCGCGCGTCCGAAGTGGACGATTCCGTCGCGCGTCCGAAATTAATCTAAACCCTAATAATTAATCTAACAAATTAAACAATTAATCTAAATAATTAATTAACAATTATAAAACAATATAAAATATATATATAATTATAAATTCCGGCGCCGGAGTCCACCCTCCGGCGCCGGCGTACAGTGGCCGGACACACTGTCCGGCCACTGTAGAAGGTCCGGCGGCGGCCATAGGCCGACCGCCGCCGGCCGAAACCCTAGAAATAGGGTTTCGGTCGGATTGATTCCCGCCGGCCGAAACCTAGTGAAGAGCCGGCCGGCCGATCAACATACCTGAACAAGACCGCAGCAGCGGCAGCGGCGGCGAGCGGCGTCGGCGTCGGCAGCAGCGGCAGTGGCGGCGAGAGGCGAGAGCAGCGGCGGCGGCAGCAGCGGGAGGAAGAAGGGTCGGGCGCGCGACTGGTGCCCTATATAAACTTATCAGCAACGGCTCACTCGCCCGTTAGAAAGTCGTTGCTGATACGTTATCATCAGCAACGGCTCACTTATCCGTTAGCAAGCCGTTGCTGACAATTAAAAAAGCAGCAACGGATCGCCTTTCCGTCAGAAAGCCGTTGCTGATAATTAAAATAATTCGCAACGGCTCGGGTGTCCGTTAGAACGCCGTTGCAGATACAAATATCTGCAACGGCTCGGGCGGCCGTAAGAATGCCGTTGCAAATAGCAACGGCTTGAACGGTCGTTGCTGATAGCCGTTGCTGAAGATCAAGTTTCTAGTAGTGTATATGCACCACAGGTAGGCAATCACCGAGTTCTTATGAACTCACACTCTTTTCTGTTTGTGTTTTCTTACCATTGCAGATCAGTAAAGGTATCGATGTACCTACGTGGCGCAGCTGGGGGTGACGAGCTCAGGCAGCAGGTCTTGTGGCGAGTGGTCGTAGTCGAGTCCTAGGAATTATTATGCATTGTCTTTCATTTTGGTTGTAGACTTGAAGTTGTACTCATCATGACGTTCTGTTAGAATTATACATTCACTTGATTCATTTGGTGTTTGCATGGTTATCATTTTTATTCCGCATTGGTATGCATGGGTTGGTAGGCTTCGGAGTAAGGACGTGTATTCTGGCCAGTCACGTGACCCTGGATTTTGGGACGTGACAGTGAAACTGAGAAAGTGGTTAATTGGGATTCATAATTTAGAAAGTGTTTTCCATAGAGTTGGATGAGAGTTTATTCCTTACATAATTAACTTAGCATCCGCACTCACTTGATGTATTGCATGTATTGTCATTACTGCATTCCATTTACTAAGGATTGGGAGATCATTCACTGAGTTTTATACTCATTTTTACTCTCATGTTTGTTTTGCAGAGCGTGATCCTGAGGTACGGCGCAGCTGATGAGGACGGACTCCGGTAGCAATCTCGTGAGCTGGTTGGCATAGTCGAGTCAGGTCAAGTCGAGTTTTGTTTGAGAACTGAGACATTATAGCCATTAGAGTGTCCTAGAGTTGCTTAAATTTTTAGTAGAATCGTTTTTATGAGATATCTGTTATGTGGATTATGTTTTTGTCTTTGAGTTGCTATCGACTATTCTGTAGTTATGTTATAAAAACTTTATCTTCAAGTTGTACCTATTTAGAGGCTTACGTAATGGGTTAAGCTTCAGGGTGCTTGACTGCACCCTGGCCGGTCACGTGACTCAGTTTTGGGGCGTGACACTCTCAAAGTTTCTCATTAGCCTGCACTAGAATTTTTAATATTTAGATACTCATTTTACCTCCGGCCAAAAATTTAAAAATATATAAAAAATATTAGAAAATAAGTTTAATTTATAAAATATATTATATAATTTTTTATATTATAATATATTATGATATGATATAATATAATATAATATAATATAACATAATATATTATATTATATTAATATATTACATATAATATAATATTATAGTATATTATTATATATTATATTATATTACATTATATAATATATTATATATATTATATATATTATATTATATTATATTATATTATACATTTTAGTCAATACATAGTAGTACTATACAAGCTAGTACTATACGATGTACCAAACGAGCATTGCATTTTTTTTTCGCCTCTCTCTCTCATTTAATTGCATTGCATGAAAAGTAACTGCATTCTCATTTAATTGTAGTGCATGTAAAGTAATTGCATTGTCTTAATAAATAATGATGAAATCGCCTGTTACCGATGGATTGATGTTATAAAGTAGCAATGTTTTATCTCACATTTATTTCTATCTCTAAAGTGGCATTTTCTCTCTCTAAAATCAAATAAATTTATGTAATTTAAAATTATTTAATTTTTTTAATTTGTAATTTATTTTCATTTGTTATATTATATTATATATATATATATAATTCTATTTTTATCCATAAAAATATTACTATTTGTAATTTTTCTTTTCTTATATCGTTTTGTTGTTGAAATTTACATAGATTTATTATAATTGTTTTAACTTTTTTTCATGTAAAATATCATTACATACTTTTTAATTAAAAAATTATTCTCTAAAAGATAAATATATTTTGAGCAATTGCTTACAATTATATATAAGCATTATTAATTTATTCAACTCAAATTTTGTTCTTAAGAGTATTAACATTGATTCTAAATTTAGATCTTATTAATATTTTATTCTTTTATGATTATTTTTTATACTATTTTTATATTTTTTTCTTTATTAACTCTTAGAACCTATTTTTTGATGATAATAATTATAGATTTACTAAATAATTGTTGAAAATATGTTCTAATGAAAAAAAAATATCTTTTTATATTGTCTTTGTGTTTTTGAAATATCATTTTTTGTTTTTTAAGAAAAATATATAATTTAGAATATCTTATTCAATTTTAATTTAGCTATCTACACTCATTTTATTTTAATTGGTATAATTTACTTTATATTTGTGTTGTTTGATGTTTATCCTTAAAATTTATTATTTTTATATAAGTTTTAAAAACTATAACAAAAAATAGTTTAAAATAAATTATACTTTTAAATAATAATTGTCATACCTAAATATTTAAAACTAATAATAAGTAGCATATATTTTATATTTATATTTATATTTATATAATTTGCAATATTATTTTTTTTAAATTATGATAATGGTGATATAAACCAAGTAATATATGTTATAATATTAAATGAAGAATAATTCCTAAATTTGACATATGTTTAAATTTAATTTTTTAATGTTAATTATTTACTATTTATTTGGATGCCTAAAATAGTCTTATTATTTTGTTTTTTTAATTACATATTTGGTCATAAATTTTAATTTTATAATTTACTCCTATTAAATAGTATCTAAATAAAAATATCATTCAAATATTATAATAAAATTATTATTAATTAATAAATGAATAGTTTAGTTATACTATTAAAGATGAATATGTGTAATTAGAAAATATTGAATAAGAAATAATTCAATTACCAATATTATAATTATGATATTTAAACATAAAAAAATTAATTACACTGAGTTTTAATTTATTTTCTACATTTTATGAATATATTAGTGTGTTCGGTGAATTTGAGCAATAAACAGAAAAAAATATATTTGTATACTTTTTACCTTTAGATTAAATTAAAGTAATATTTACTATTTTTGTCAACACTTATAAATATATATATATATATATATATATATATATATATATATATGAGATTTATTATTGCCCTTAATTATTTAAGTATGAATATTATTATTTAAAATAATTTAATAATTTTACAATTGAATTTCATACATATATAATTGCGCAATGCATAGATATTTATATTCGAATAAACTATTATATATAATTTTATAAAATTAATAAATTTATACTATGCAAATTTATTTGATTATTCATGATTATTGAAATAAAATTATATTTATATATATGCGCAACGCGCGAGTTTTCGGCTAGTTATATTTCTATTATAAAAACTAATTATCAGAATCAACGATCAAAAAATGGTAATAATTGATGATATATAATTCTTTTAATAGTGAATGTTTGTCATTTTCATTTTATGGTTAAATTTTATTTTGACTCGGAAGTTTATCTTTATGTTTACCTCTATTAATAAATAACATTGTTTTCATATTTTAATATGTAATTATATTTTATTCCTTAGGTATATTAATATAGAATTAATTTTAGTATTATTATTAATTAAAATATTTTACAAAAATTATTTTACTTCTGTTGCGAAGCACGGGAATTTTTCTAGTGTTAATTAAAATTGGTCAAATTTTAAATTAAATTCAAGCAAATGATAAAATGAATTAATATATATTAACATGTAATACGATAAGATTAATTGAAAGGATTAAAAGAATAATTGTAACGTAACATGATGATGCTCTCAATCTTGAACATTGACAGCATGGTGGTTCATTTGTCCACATTTTTTATAATAAATTTGAATTTTTATCTTAAAATGACCAGTTGATTATTTTGATTATTCTTATTTTTTCAACTCTATAATATGTCTTGAAAGAGATAGCAAATCTATCCTAAGATACGCTTCATAGTTTTATGTTAAATTTTATTTTTTCCAAAAATATTTTAATTTATTAGTGTACTTAACCGTTCATGTAGATTTGTATTATTTCTCAATTTTTAACAAATTCTATATTATATTAATTTTGCTGAAATGATTTTTTACGTGGTTCTCTGCACAAAAAAAAAAAAAAAAAAAAAAAAAAAAAAAAAAAAAAAGTCAAAATCCCACCCATGAAATCTACGTGATATTGGTAATCTAATTACTAAAGTATGATCTTGATTCATTTACTTTGAATGACATCCATGAAATCCTCATTTTACATATCATACCAACTTGAAAGTTATTTAAACAAGTAAAATTTATAGATTTAATTAAAAAAATCAAAAAAATTAGTCACCAAGGATAAATTTTAAAATAATTTGACATTCATTATATGAGTTTTAAGCCATATCATTATATTACCACGGAAAATAATAGAAAACTTCATTCTTTATCATCATCATCAAGTATTTGAGATGTTGGAGTAAACTGCAAAGTAAGTTATAATTTACATGTCCAAATGTTCATTTATAAGATGGTAGCTAAGTTTATATTTACGCCAAATGAAATAACAGAAATTTAATATATTTCATAATTTTAAAAATATTTCTACTTTAAAATTTATAAAACTGGGTACACTAGTGATAATAAATCCTGATCAAGACTTTAGACGGGACTGCATAGAGGGCTATCATACCATAAAATAAAAGAGATTATTTTAATTAAATAAAAGGCTGAGTATTTTGTCTTTTTCGAACATAACATCATTTCTTAAGTATCATACCATATTATTATATATCTCACGTGTCTTCACCCATTTGTCTCGTATATATACCATCCATATATAAACATGCACAGATGTGGACAATTTGAAGATTTAGGACAATTATTCAGCTTCTCACATACAAATTAAATACAACTATGAGAATGTTAATTAATTAAAAATAAATAAATTTTATTCCAGTATTATGAATATAATTTCAAGTTCCAATATGGAATTGTCACACCCCTTAATTAATTACAATTTAAAGCTATTTATATATGTGAATGATCACTGCAGGATTACAACACATAAATATTACATTTAAATTAAATATAATATTAGGTTTCATCCCTTAATATGTGAATGATCACTGCAGGATTACCCCTTAATATTATACAATTACTTTTGAGCATCCAATTTTGTTTTTATTTGATTAGATTTCATTTAAATTAAATAAATTAAAGAAGACGAGATAAAAGATGAATTTTAATTCTTCATTTGTTTGGTTGTTAAATTAGTAGAAAGAAGATAAAATTGATATTATATTTAATCTAGGAAAAAATTATTTCTGTAATTGGACATGTCATAATAAGAGTAGATCCCAAGAGGAGTTCAATGGTTCAATCGGAACTCGAATCGAATTTAAAATGGATTTTTAACGGGTTTAGTTAGTCGGATTATAAGTGAATGGCGAAACTGTAATTTGGGGCTTAAATTAAACCACATAGCTGGGGCGCCGCACAACACTTGTGAAGGCAGCAACGACTTGTGGAGAGAGGGCAGACGGTGGCCGAATTTGTCGAGCTCGTCGGAGACAATCGTCGGGGGATTCCAATCGCTCTTCTTCCCTTCCATTTCCTTGAATCTGTGAGTGGTTTTTCGCCTTCTCTTCCCTTTTTTCTACCCAAGCCACCCCCTCACAGTTTTGCCGTGAGTTTGTGATGTAGATCCTAAGGTTTTGGTTAATCTAGAAATCTATGTTATCAAAGCATAATTCATGTATCAATTATTGTTTTATTTCTCCTAAGATGCTCTTGTCCTTCTTGTATATATAATGGAACTGTTCCTCCCTCGGTTTTATGTCTATCCTCTCTTGATTTCTCCAGAACTTTCTACTTCCCTATATAATGATGTTCATTCTCTTCATTGATCTTATAGGCGGAGGCGTCGATGGCGACGGCGAACGCGAAGGTAGACTTAGAGGAGACAGAGTTCAAGTTGTTCAACGATCAAATGGTGACATTGATCTACGAGAATATGGTAACAAGATGGTCCTGTAGGCAAGACTACGGTTGGCTCGTGGACTTGGGAAGTCTTGGAGCCCGGTTTGGTAACATTTCCATGTTCACCAAATCAAATAACATTCAAATGCATGTTTTGCTCTTCTTATTTCATATCGATGAATCCGGTCACCATCGTTAAGAGCCACCTGCTGGCGGGCAATTCCCAATGAATCCGAACTACATTGCCCCGAGCTCCCTCGGCCCCGCAAGACAATCCCATCAAACATAGAATTAATTAAGCAAAGCTTGATTCTAGATTTGCCGTAGGGCCTCCTGATCGGGCTGCGAGCAGTCCGCCGATAGAATTGAAGCAACGACCAAAACAAAGACCCAATTCAGCAACAATATCTCATATCGAAAATTTCAATAAACCAGAATACATCAAATCTCGAAGGAACAATAAGAGATTTCAGATCTGAAAATCTACAAAACATCCACGTGTAATCTCATCCTAAACCGAGGTTACCCTACACGAAAAGGAGTAGGACGGGAATCCTACCTCAAGGCTCACCAACTCCGGATAATTTTTCGGATTCTTCAAAGTCGCACACCGCCACTACGATCCGCCACGTGCTCACGATCTCCCTGGTCCACGTCTGCAGCAACTACGAGACAAAAAGGGGTTAGAACGACTTAAATTTTCGGGGCATAACAATCCTCCCCACCTATAGGAATTTGGTCCCCCAAATTCGAGTACCTGTCTCCGGAAGATCATGCTGGTCAACACGAACATCTCCCTGGGCCTACTCCTGAGTCAGTGCAAACGCTCTAGCAAACTGCTGGGTACTATGTTGCGGGCCCCTCTACCACTGCTGTTGAGAGCTTTGACCTTCTGCTTGCTGTTTGGTCGGACACTCTCTACTGATGTGGCCTGGTTGCTTACACCTGTAGCAGACACTCTGATCATGCGGGCAATCCCTCGCCAAGTGACATGCATCCCCACACTTGAAACAATGCAACTGATATTTACTCGACTGGTCCCCCTGCATAAAAGATCCCTGTGGCTGAGTCGACATCATCCTCGCTCTCTTCTGTTGAGGCTGAGAAATCTGAATATCATCCTCGCTGCCACCCTCGTCGTATAATGGGTAGGACTGCTCTACTTGCTTTGCCGGCTCATTATAACCTCCAATCATATGCTCCTGAGTCGGAACCGCCCAACTAGTTGTCGCCTGCTGATGATCCAAGTACATCTCCACATAAGTCGCCTCTGCTCGCAGTGCTCGCCTCAAGACTGTTATACTTCACTAGCTCCTTACTGGCCATCAATCCCTTAATGGAGTTGTTCAGTTCGTTGAAGAAGAACTCTGCCCGCCTGCTATCAGTGGAAACCAAATCCGGGACAAACCTTGCGAGCACATCAAACTCGTCAGCATACTCCATCACCCGCCTCGTCCCCTGACGCGGCTAAAGAAACTCTTGTAACTTCTGCCTCGCATAAGTGGCTGGATAATACTTCTTGAAGAATATCTTCAAGAATCTATCTCAAGTGACAGCCTTCCCTCTCGACATCATCTGCTGCATCTCCCACCAAATCAGAGCCTCCCCCGTAAAACAATAAGTCGCCAAACTGACCCGCTCCTCCTCGGGACAGCCCGAAACATCAAACGCCCGCTCCACCTCGCGGACCCACGACTGAGTCACCACAGGGTTAGTGGCCCCAGAAAAGCTATCGAACTTGCCTCTCCCTAGGCGCAGAAACTGATTCAGTCGATTCATCTTTTGTCTCTCACGGGACTCATTCTGCACTGGATCATACTGAGTTACTGAAAAGGAGTAGGACGAACTACTGAGCTACTGAGCTACTGGATCATACTGGAACAAAGACTCAATTCAGCAACAATATCTCATATCGAAAATTTCAATAAACCAGAATACATCAAATCTCGAAGGAACAACAAGAGATTTCATATCTGAAAATCTACAAAACATCCACGCACAATCTCATCCTAAACCGAGGTTACCCTACACGAAAAGGAGTAGGACGAGAATTCTACCATAAGGTCCACCAACTCCGGATAATTTTTCGGATTCTTCAAAGTCGCACACCGCCGCGACGATCCGCCACGTGTTCACGATCTCCCCGGTCCACGTCGGCAACAACTATGAGACAAAAATGGGTTAGAGCGACTTAAATAAACGATTAGTCGCTCACTTTATGAAAATACCCCCGAATGACTAATTAATTACAAAATAGCCCCCCGACTAATAATATTAACAATTTAATAAATTTTCAGGGCAAAACAGATTTGATGTCAAAATATAGTTAGGATAGGAAGATATATCATTATCCAATAAGATAACTCATTAAGAAATAATGAAGCAATGGTCTAAAATATGATGATACCATATTTTTCACTCCGGTCATCCTTAAGCTTGGTATCTTGGGCGGGTCTTCACGTACGTGCAACTACTAGAAACTTGATCTTCAGCAACGGCTATCAGCAACGGCCGCTCAAGCCGTTGCTATTTGCAACGACATTCTTACGGCAGCCCGAGCCGTTGCAGATATCTGTATCTGCAACGGCGTTCTAACGGAAAACCGAGCCGTTGCTGATTATTTTAATTATCAGCAACGGCTTTCTGACGGAAAGGCGAGCCGTTGCTGCTTTTTTAATTGTCAACAACGGCTTGCTAACGGATAAGTGAGCCGTTGCTGATGATAACGTATCAGCAACGGCTTTCTAACGGGCGAGTGAGCCGTTGCTGATAAGTTTATATAGGGCACCAGTCGCGCGCCCGACCCTTCTTCCTCCCGCTGCTGCCGCCGCCGCTGCTCTCGCCTCTCGCCGCCGCTGCCGCTGCTGCCGACGCCTCTCGCCGCCGCTGCCGCTGCTGCGGTCTTGTTCAGGTATGTTGATCGGCCGGCCAGCTCTTCACTAGGTTTCGGCCGGCGGGAATCAATCCGACCGAAACCCTATTTCTAGGGTTTCGGTCGGCGGCGGTCGGCCTATGGCCGCCGCCGGACCTTCTACAGTGGCCGGACAGTGTGTCCGGCCAATGTACGCCGGCGCCGGAGGGTGGACTCCGGCGCCGAAATTTATAATTATATATATATATTACATTTTTTATAATTGTTAATTAATTGTTTTATAATTGTTAATTAATTGTTTAGATTAATTGTTTAATTTGTTAGATTAATTATTAGGGTTTAGATTAATTTCGGACGCGCGTCGGAATCGTCCACTTCGGACGCGCGCCAGTTGGTCCACTTCGGACGCGTGCCGGAATCGTCCACTTCGGACGCGCGCCGGAATCGTCCAATTCGGACTCGCGCCGGAATCGTCCACTTCGGACGCGCGCCAGAATTGTCCAATTCGGACTCGCGCCGGAATCGTCCACTTCGGACGCGCGTCGGAATCGTTCAATTTGGACTCGCGCCGGAATCGTCCACTTCGGACGCACGTCGAAATCGTCCAATATGGACTCGAACTGTCTCGAAACATTTAGAAAATAATCATCCATCCGACGAGTTGATATGTTTCACGTACGCATCGACGAATCAGATATGATTTAGCAAAACCTTAGATCCGGTCGGGAATTGTATGTTCGTGTAAAAGAAGTAGATGATCTTTTATACGACGTACAATTCTTGAATTGTCCCTGATTGGACAATTTGGGAATATAGTTATTTGTACTGCACTTACGTTTTTATTTTAACTGTTAACTAATTATTCTAAAATTCGGCAACATCTCTCTTGTTCTCCGATACGCGCCCAGATGATATGCGTATTCGGAGAACTGTAGGGAGATGATGTCGAAATTTAGAATAATTAGTTAACAGTTAAAATAAAAACGTAAGTGCAGTACGAATAACATAAATCCCGAATGGAATAGGACAATCTCACCTAAAGACATTAACCAAAGAAATTGTCATTGATTGACAGAATCATGTCGGTTGATCGAAGTTGGATGTACCGGCGTCTTGATCGTGGAGCTTTAACGAATGAGTTTCGATTAGGCGTAACGTACTTCCTAAATTTCGCCTATTCGAATCGGAATTTCGTTAGCATGGGTGATCAAATCCGATGTCCGTGCCGCATTTGTTCAAATGGACGATTTTTGGATCGGGAGACTGTCACTCTGCATCTATATAGCAAAGGATTTGCACCAAGATATTTTCTATGGACTTGTCACGGGGAGTCACGCGAAGTCGGGACGTCGAGCAATCCTGTCGTTCAGACATATGGTGAATCTTCCTCTGCTGGTGCTTCTTCATCCGGTCAATGTAATCCCTATAGAACTATGATACTTGATAGTCTTGGGGGTCAATTCCGCCTGAATGATAATGTTGATCGGCCAGTTCTTCAGACATCAGTCCCACCAGATACTACAGCGGTTGATATCACAGAAGTAGGGCTGCGGTAGAGATTGAATTACCGAATAAAGAAGCTGCAGAATTTTACGAGATGTTGAAAGCTGCCGATGAACCTTTGTATGAGAATTGTCCTAAATACACTAGGTTTTCAGCAATGACACAGCTCTTAAACATCAAGGCCGATTGTAATATCAGCGGAGTTGCGTATGATCGGATTGCTGGATTGATTAATGGAATGCTGCCTACTGATAACAAGTTTGAGCCTACTTTTTATAAGACTAAAAAGCTAATGAGAAAATTGGGGCTTGGGTACGAAAAAATACACGCGTGCCAAAATAACTGCATTTTATATTATAAAGAAAATGTGCAGTTGGATAAATGCCCTGTATGTCAACACCCTCGTTACAAGGAGAAGAAATCGGTCCGACAGAAAAATATCCCGTTTAAGGTGCTTCGGTATTTTCCACTAACACCGAGGCTTCAAAGATTATTCATGTCGGAAAAGACAGCCCCCTACATGAGTTGGCATGCAAGAAGTCGTGATGATACAATAATGACTCATCCATCTAACAGTGAAGCATGGAAACATTTGGATACATGTTATTCTTCATTTGCTAGGGATACTAGAAATATCAGATTGGGATTGTGCACAGATGGTTTTAATCCGTTTGGACATTCTGCAACTCCTTATTCAGTTTGGCCAGTGCTCCTGACAGTTTATAATTTGCCACCGTCAATGTGCATGAAAGATGAATTTATTTATCTTTCGATGATTATTCCGGGTCCTAAGGGTCCGCGAAAAGAAATTGACATATTTCTCAGACCCTTGATAGATGAATTGAAAACATTGTGGACTGAGGGAGCTGTCACTTATGATTGTCATCGGAAGCAAAACTTCAATTTAAAGGCCGCGGTCTTGTGGACAATCAATGATTTCCCCGCGTACGACATGTTGTCGGGTTGGAGCACTCACGGCCGACTCTCTTGCCCGTATTGTATGGAACACTCTAAATCAATCAGTCTTCAGAACGGACGAAAAATCTCATTCTTTGATTGTCATCGTCGATTCCTACCGGTTAATCACCAGTATCGAAGGAATCGTAATAAATTTATCACAGAAGTAGGGGCTGCGGTAGTCCCACCAGATACTACAGTGGTTGATAATGTTGATCGGCCAGTTCTTCAGACATCAGTCCCACCAGATACTACAGTGGTTGATATCACAGAAGTAGGGGCTGCGGTAGAGATTGAATTACCGAATAAAGAAGCTGTAGAATTTTACGAGATGTTGAAAGCTGCCGATGAACCTTTGTATGAGAATTGTCCTAAATACACTAGGTTTTCAGCAATGACACAGCTCTTAAACATCAAGGCCGATTGTAATATCAGCGGAGTTGCGTATGATCAGATTGCTGGATTGATTAATGGAATGTTGCCTACAGATAACAAGTTTGAGCCTACCTTTTATATTGGCATTACAAGCCGAACAAGTATATTACGCGAAGTATCCGGCTCGAAATAAAGATAGAGCAGATTGGCGTGTAGTCTGTAAGACAAAAGGTAGAGGAAAAATTGATCCGATAGTAGGAGAAAATGATCCTCCTGGTTTCTATCAAGAAGATGATCTTCCTGCTGTGGATCGTATTATTCCAATACTCGAGGATGCAGACACAACGTCAATTCAATTAGAAGTTGAATATGCTGATGATGACGATCATGAAATTGAGGAAGCTGGAGATGAAGAAGAGGAAGAAGAGGAAGAAGAAGAAGAATTCGAAGACTATTATTCAGATGATGAAGAATAATTGTAAAGTATATATTTTATTAAATATATCTCTACTATTTATACAATAATCTGATTATATGTCTGTTCGACAGATATGTCTGGTCGTGGTTATCGACGCAGGAGAGTTTCGGAGTCTCCGATCAGTGTGACTCCAGCACTTACTCATGCTGCTGATCCTCCTGTTGCTGATCCTCATGAGGATGATACTGCCGAGGCTAGTACATCCAGACGTAGGCGGCCACGCGGGCCGAACAGGTGGCAGCCTCCACCAGCCACAGAGTCACATAGATTTATTAGCGTGATTGGGGAGCGGTAATATATCATGAATTATGAATCATTACAAATTCATTATATCATAATATAATATTAAAATTTATTTTTGTTGTGCAGGTTCGAGCAAGAAGAAGTGCCGATGAGCATTTCTTCTACTATTCGACGATACATGCACGGGGTATGGCCTACGTGGTCTCATGTGCCTAGCGAGCACGTCGACATGTTATGGCGCGAGTTTGAGGCACGTATTATTATTATTTTTTACATGCATGATGATATATTAATATTGGTACTGATATTATTATTTTGCAGGCTCGCTATACATGGGCCGAGGACCAGAGGCCCTTCATTTACACTGCCTGGGAGGCTATTTCCCGGGCAAGGTACAACGGGCAGCTGGGGCAGGCTCGGTCCCAAGCGATGGCCCGAGCTGGGGCCACTAACAACGCGGAGACTCGGGGATACGGCCCCGGTTGGATTACTCCGGATATATGGGACCAGCTCGTGGGGATATGGTCGACAGATCGATGGCAGGAGGTTTCTCGGAATGCGGCTAGAAATCGCATGTTGGGGGGAGCAGCGCGTCACACCGGCGGCTCTGTTGCATTTGCAGTGCACGCAAACCGTATGGTAAGTATATCTTTTAATTATATATTTTATTTGTTATTATGTGTACTAATTAATGTATTTGTTTTGTAAATGTAGACGACGGTGTCGGATGACGGGAGTGTCCAGCGACCCTCCCCAATGGCGGTGTTTGAGCGGACTCACCGTCGAGCACATGGGACGGGGGAGTACATCCACAACCGCGCTGCATACATTATGGTAATTATATATTTGTTTAAATTATTCATTATATATTTATAATTTAAGTTTTATGATAAATATTAAACAAAAAATCAAACTCGAGTAGGAGACCTACAGCCAGACGGTGGTGCAGCGCGGGGGTACCCCCGAGGACTTTGACGCAGCATCGTGGGTCGAGGCCGCAGGTGGCTGGGACCATGGCCGCGTATATGGCTTCGCAGATAGTGGTCATGCGCGAGCCGTACTAGGGCCACTTGGGGCACCGACCCCTCCGGTCGCTGGTGAGCGGCCGTCCACCTCCAGATCCAGTTATGATCATAGTAATAGGATAAGGACACTAGAGGAGACGATCGCGCGTCAGACTGAGATGATGGAGCGCCAGAGTCAGACGATGGCGAATATAGAAGCTTTGCTACGCAACTTGTCAGGTCATCCCGAAGCAGGCATCTCTTCGGCATCATCTAATCCATCGTCCTCGAGTCAGTCCACGCCGGTGTACACTCAAGCGCTCCAGACCTCGCCATATAATCCAGACCATCCTCCATCGTGATCGTGAGATTTTTTGTTTGGATATTGAACTTGTTTAACTTATTTTGTTTGGATATTGATACTTCAATTTTGCATTTGAATTGTTTTTATACTATCGTGGATAATTATCAATATAAATATAATTGTTTTGATGTATATCTTGGTGTGTTTGTGATGTGTGAATGAATGTGTATGAGGTGTTTGTGATGTGTGAATGAATGTGTGTATGAGGGTATGGGTGTGTGAGTTATGTATCAGATAAATGTATCAATGTATCAATGGAAATTTGAAATTTTCAAATTTTCTGTTTGCAGGTATACGTCATCAGCAACGGCTTTCCCACGGGCGTCCGTGGGAAAGCCGTTGCTAAAAGTGTATCGAAAGCCGTTGCTGATGACCTACAGCAACGGCTTAGCGACGGAGTTTTACTAACGGTGTTGCTACGGACTCAGCGGCCGTTGCTATTAATGTTATCAGCAACGGCTCCGGGTCTGTGGCAAAATCGTTGCTGATAATATTTTTAGCAACGGCCCGAGCGGCCGTTGCTGATAATATTTTG
Source organism: Canna indica (assembly GCA_034359265.1). Classification (NCBI taxonomy): domain Eukaryota; kingdom Viridiplantae; phylum Streptophyta; class Magnoliopsida; order Zingiberales; family Cannaceae; genus Canna; species Canna indica. Next base: position 71,604,431 of record CP136897.1, read on the forward strand.
AACGACGGCCCGAGCGGCCGTTGCTGATCCGTTGCTAAGTCATCAGCAACGCGACTTTCTGTCACAGCTCTATTGCAACGGCTCAGCAACGGCATCAGCCGTTGCTGATGCCCATTTTTCTAGTAGACGTCCGACCAGGGGCGGAGCCAATGTTTTGGCAGGAGGGGCAATTGCCCCCCCCTCACATTGGTCCCCCCAATACATAGATATTACTATATATATAATATATATTAATATTTAACTATATTTTCCCCCTCTAAAAATATATTTTTACCATGTAATTGTCCTCATAAGATGCGATTTCATATTTTGTCCCTCCTAAAATAATTTTCTGACTTCGCCCTTGCGTCCGACGGTTTGAGAGTCTAATATCGACTAAAAAGTAGACTAAGAATGAGAAAGAGAAGAGAGAGATAGAAGTAAAAAAGTAGACAGAGGTGAGAAAGAGAGAAGAGAGAGAGTCGAATGAGATATTAAATTGCAAGGGGCAATCAGGTCAAATAAGTTATTTGACCGATCAGATAGAGGTGGAGAGAGAGTGCATGTTAAATCATTAAAAGATAGTGTTGAGAAAGAGAGGAAAGGAAATAAGGGATGGAAATCATCAAAAAAAAGAAATTAAGAGAGAGAGAAAGTAGAAGAGGGATCGATTAGAGGAGGGAGAGGAGAAAAAAAATCAAATTATTTAAAAAGGAGAGAAATCATTAAAAGAGGGATTAAAAGAGAGTGAATTGAGAGAGAAAAAAATATTAAATTATGGAAGGATTTAAGGTAACCGAAAAGGTAAATAAAAAATAAATTAAAAAAATAAAATGAGAGATAATAATGTCAATGAAAAATTAAATTACATTTAATAATAGAGAGATGTGAGAATGTTAATTAAAAAATAAATTATAGAAAAAAATTAAAATTGACACATGCCAAACTTGGAATTGAAAGTGCCTAGTGGCAACCGAGAATCTTGCTTTTATATATATATATATAACTAGTGAAAAACTCACGCATTGCGTAATTAGATGTAAATATAACTTAATTTTAATAATTTTAAAAATTGTGACAAATTATTAAAATTAATTTATCTTAAACTATATTTTAAACAAAAATATTCAAACCTAATAAACTAAAAAATAATAACCAATATTATATGTAAAAATTTATAAACGTAGAGAACAATAATAAATATTAATTTATATAATTATAAAATCACAATATAGATTTTTAAATATAATTTATATTTTTTACTATATATTTGAAATCAAAACAAATCAATTTATACATAAAGTGTAAAAAAATATATAAATTAAACTTATCAAAATTAATTATTATATTTGAATGTGACAATTCTAATATTGATAGTTGAATTATTTTTCATTTAAGTCATTTCAGCTAAACATGTTAATTTTTAATTGCCAATTGTGGGTAGCACAGTTGGTGGCAACTTGTTGTATGTTGCCTAGAGATCTAAACTTTGATTCTTAGTATGATCACCTATTATGATTTTTTATTTATGTTTTAAAAAAAAAGTATGTCTATTTTTAATTGTATAAAACTATGATAAGGGTAATTTAAATTTTTTACTCTTATCGTTAGAATCAATAGGTGTTCAAATCGTTCACTTGAATAAATTGAAACCCTTCTTATTGGATGATCATGATACTTCCAAAAGACCGATCAATGGAGGAACAATATTATCATTTTTGTTCAAAAAGATACCAAAGTGGGTGATTGACTCATTCCATACTAGAAATAATCGCAGGAAATCCTTTGATAACACGGATTCCTATTTCTCAATGATATTCCATGATCGAGACAATTGGCTGAATCCCGTGAAACCATTTCATAGAAGTTCATTGATATCTTCTTTTTATAAAGCAAATCGACTTCGATTCTTGAATGATCCAAATCACTTGTGTATGTTTTTCACATTAATTCAAATTTAAGCTCCTCAATGTATAGTTATCAAGCAATGGTCAAATTTCTTAAACTAACTTAACTAATCAAATTCTAGTGACATATATTTTCCATATATTTTGCTTTTAATGTATATTATTAAAATATTAATTATTATTAATTTTTTGTCATAATTTAATAATTAAAACAAAATATTTTATGAAAAAAAATCTAATAATGTCAAATTTCTCTCTCTCAATATTTTAAAGGAAAATTTTGAATAAACTAAAATTCACATTATATATAAATAATAATATATTTCAATTTGAAATTGTAATATGAAAATATTATATATATATATATAAGTAAGATTCACACTTGCCACATGGCATTTTCTCAAGGAAAGTTTGCTGATGTGGCATCTTTTGATTTTTTTGAATTTTATTCTTTTTTTTAAATTTTTTTTAATTGCTCTTAAGTATTATATTTGATGTTCGAATGCAATTTAATATTTTAAATAATTTTAAATCCACGTTACCTCTCCCTCTCCCAATGCAATTTAAGGTGCAGAAGGTGCATTTTATTGCTCAATTAAGATACAGTTTATTGAGCAATTTAAGATGCAGTTTAATGCTCATTTAAACCCACTACTCTCTATTTTTTCTCTATGCAAATTAAGTAACACAATTTCATTTGATATTAATGCAGTCATTTGATTTACTTTTTTTAATTGCTTTCTCTCTCATTCAGTAATTACAAATTTAATTAACTTTTAATACGGTAATGACTACTCTATCTTTCTTAGTCACATAGTCTCTCTCCTTTATCTCTCTCAATCACGTCTCTCTATCTTCCCATTCAATAATTAATTTACAACAGTTAAATATAATGTAATAATTATTTTCTCTTTATATACAAATGGAGACATAAACCATTGCTTCATAGGAGCATATTGAGAACCACAGCCAAGTCTTAAGAATGGCGAGGAGGAGCAGCAACAACCCTTCTACTTCCTCCATCATTAGTCTTCTTCTCCTCCTCGCCGCTTCAGCCTTCCTCGCAGACGACCCCAATCGTTTCTTCTCTAGGAGTATCACCTAAGGTGGCATCTGGCCCATGAACGTCAAGCAGTAGGCCCATGGAATTCTAATCAATGTGTTTAACAGCTTGCTCGAGCCATTCTTCATCTCTTGCTACCTTCTTTTTTTTCCTCTATTGCTCATGGACAATCTACTTTTCTCCTGCACAATCATATGTGTTTAATAGTTCTCTATTATTCTTCTTATATTATCTATCTGTTAATGACATTGCTCAATTATTGCATCCATGTATTCTGGCCCATGCCGGATGCTCAAATCAGAGGCTCCACCGAGAGGCTTTGAGAAAGGCAGCAATGGAATACTTAAAAGATTTTGACTTCAGCAATCACATTAACATGAAAATTCACCAAAGAAGTATGATAAAAGGGCTTTAATGATGATGGGAAAGAAAGTGAAAGACAAGAAGGAATATATGAGACCATGTTTTCAGATGAATAACAAGACAAAGTGAAGCAGATGGAGCAATTTTAAAGCGATCAATGGACAAGGAGAGATGTAATTAGATGCAACTTTAAAAGATCTTCTAAGACAAAGAAGAGGAGTCGAAGATGAGGATGTAATTAGATAAAGGAGCGAAAGTAGTAATTAATTAATATATGTATGCTTCCATTGAAATTAAATATGAATCTCTCTCTCAATTAACTACAAATTTAATTAACTTTTAATACTGTAATTAGTTTATATATATAAGTATATATGATTTCATTGGAATTAATTATATATTCATGTTATAATTGCTAATTGGAATATATTATTATTTGTAATGTGAAATTTAGTTCATTCAATATTTTCCTTTAATTTAAATTTAAATAATTTATTCATAGTATACTTTATTTCAATTATTATTAATATTTTTGATAATATACATTAAAGCTATATATATATATGAAGACATATGTTTTTAGAATTTAATTTGTTAAGTTAATTTAAGAAATTTGACTTTTGCTTGATAACTCTAAACTTAAATTTGAGTTAATTTGGGAAAGAAACATATGATAAGGATAAAAAATTTAAATATATTATTTTATACAATTAAAAGTTGAAAAGGCTGAATTAAAAAATAATTCAACTATCAATATTAGAATTATCACACTCAAATATAATAATTAATTTTCACGTGTTCAATTTATTTTTATTTTTTTACATATTTTGTATATATTTTTTTGTTTGAGTTTTAAATTTAAAAAAATGTAAATAATATTTAAGAAATATATATTTTAATTTTATAGTTATATAAATTAAATTAAGTTAATATTTATTATTGTGCTCTACGTTTATAATTTTTCACATATATGATATTTGTTTATATTTTAAAATTATTTAGGTATCGATATTTTTGTTTAAAGTATAATTTAATTTGATTTAATTTCAATAATTTTTAGTGTGATTTTTTAAAATTATTTTAAATTAATTTATATGTATATATAATTACTCAATGCATTGGTATTCGACTAGTTAATTCTAATGTAAGTATACATACATTAATTAATTAGATAATTAAAAGTTAATTAAATTTGTAATTATTGAGAGAGATGAGCATAAAATTCCAAATATAGATAACAAATAAACTTTAATATAGAAAGATAGTAAAAATTATACCAAAGTGATCTGATATCACTTCCATTTGCTCTCGGTACAAAAATAATAGTCAAGCCTAAAAAAAATTGATTAACGGTAGATATATATAATAGGGAAAGTGTCGAACACATCAACTTATACATGTATTTGTAGCTTTCATATTTGGTAGAGTTGGACCAGCAATGTGGGAAAGCATCTATCCTAGATCCAATATCTTAGAAGAAGCAAAATAATGGAAACAAAAGGAATAAAATAGTTGTTGACAAAAAGGAAAATAGAACATTGATATTATTAATCCCATACATTGAATTAAATATTATCATCTTCCTTGTAAGCTGTTGAGAGGCCTCGCAAGAACAAAGCCTGTCGATCCAACCTCATGAGTGATGGTTGTCGCCTGCACATTTTAACTTTTGTCTTGCAATAAAAGCAAATGAAGCAAGTAACCATTTAGATCTTCCATATATTTATACTTTTTCCTCAAATTACAACTATACCACATCGCTATATTTAGATCTTCATGATCATGACATCAACTGGGTTCGACACAACCACCACCAGCGTCTCCGGCGAGTGCTCCACCAGCGACAACGCCACCACCCTCTTGAAGATGATCAGATTCCTCCGGGTTCTGCGCCGCACACCGGCCGTGATGATGCAGGCGTCCGAGTCAGTTACGTGTATAAGAGCTCATGTTAAATAGTTCAGATCGACCACATAACAAATAGAACTCTAAGGCCTAAGAACACCTTTGTCATATATTTGGAAGGTAGTGAACCAATCTGGCTTTGCAATTTGAGGGGTCCTGAAGCAATTCTCTTCTTTCTCAATCGCTCAGCAATGATGAATGTCGCGCCGGTTCAAGAGATTGTGAGGCATTAAGCCATGCCTCGCAATGGGTGTAGTAGCGGGAATTCAGATCGTCGAAGGTATCGGTCTCTGAACCTCCAAAGCATTCAGTCACATTCTGCCGGTCATCTCCAAGTGCACTCCTCCTGGGTAGCTTGCTTCTTGCTCATGGACATCAAAGAATGCTCGCACTTCAGCCTGAGAAGAAAAATAAATGTGGTACACGCTAGATTGAATTCAGCATTAAAAAGAGAGGCGTACGAATGAGCATGCACTTACTCTACATGCAATTGAATGAGAGAGGTAACGCGCATGGAGTTGCTTTACATGTAATCAAATTACGCTACCAGTGATATTTTTTTTACCAAAAATGCAAATTAAATTAAAAGTCCAGATACAAAATATCCTCCAATTCAGGAGGTCGGACGGTCGGCCACACCAAGATATCGTGCCAGCACCTCGCCCTATTTGCTGCCCAATGGGCAACTTTGTTTGCTTCTCGATAGCAAAATACAAAGCTATCAAAATTACATCGTAATGCAAGAAAATGAATATCCGCAACCACAGAGCTGATCTGCCACGGAACTTCAATTCGATTTGTCAAAGAATCGATCAGTGTTTTGGAGTCGGACTCCACTTGAAACCGCGGGAGCGAGTGCTCCAAGGCAAAATTGAGACTGTGTTTAATAGCCAAGGCCTCCAAAAAGATAATCGAATCATCAGAAACCACATCATTTTCAGTAAATAAACATTGACCATCTGAGGAACGAATTACAAAACCAATCCCACCTGCGTTATTCAAAAACGAAGCATCACAATTTATTTTAAGAAGACCCTGTGGTGGAGGATTCCATGTAGCAGTGGATCGAGTTTGCGAAGAATTGCCCTCAGACTTGCATTTACTGAAGTAGGCTTAAGTAAAAGCTAAGATCTGGGTCACATGGGCAAGGGGGTAGGTTGCCTAACCTTGTGAACCCTCGAATTTCTAGCGTATCAGATGTACCAACATCCATTAGCAATTAAAGCCTGATGGTAGGCTGATCCCCTTGGTTGATTCTGTATGCCAAAAAACCAGGTACCAGGGTCCCAAACTAATGGGGGAGATAAAAGAAGTCCTGTCTTATCTTGGAGAAGGTTCCAAACAGATCGAGCAAAAGGGCAAAATTGAAGAAGGTGGTCAATGGTCTCAGAGGAATTTTGACAAAATGGACATAAATCAAAAGTACTAATGCCAATAGCAGCAATCCTAGCTCGAGTGGGGAGGCATCGGTGGAAAACTTTCCAGCAAAAGAGTTTAACTTTTGGAGCAGAAGGAATCTTCCAAAGGACAGACCAACAGTGATCTAATGGCTCGGTTGAAGGCACATGACTTCTAAGAAATCGATAGGCTAACTTGCTGGTAACACTACCCCCTTGCACCTCTCTCCAAATGTATTTGTCATCCCCGGGATTCATAGGCAATCTAATCCGGCTAATGAAATCCGACACCACGGGGCCAAAAAAATCATCACAGCGGGCAATATTCCAACATTGAGCATGAATTAAATTATCAACATCCGTATTAGCATCCAGGAGATCAACATTAAGAAATGTAGGCTTAATACAGAATGGTAAATCTTACAACCGATTATCCATCATAATAGAAGAGTTTGAGCTACTATTAATCAATTTTAAGCAACCGGGCAAAAGTTCAGAAAAGACATTGTGAAAAAGACGCCAGTTCCAAGAGCAATGTTTGTCCATAAAGAACACAATCCTAGGATCATGATACTTAGTGGTAACCAGATTGATCCAAGGAGTAGGCATTCTATTTAAATAGTCAAACATTCGCTTAGACTGGAGGGCCAAGTTTTTAGAATGTAAGTCATGGATACCTAGCCCACCCAGTGGTTTAGGCATAGTAATCGTGTCCCAGCTAAGAAGGTGGAGGCCCTTCTTCTCAGGTGAAGAGGACCAAAGAAAATTACATATAAGGCTTTCAATATTAGAGAGTTGGACGGATGAAAACCAGGAGACGGCCATAGAATGCAGAGGTATGGCATTGAGAACTGAATTAACCAACACCACTCTCTCGGCCTGGAGAGAAAATTGGTCTGCCAGGAGCCTAGCTTACTTTTAATTTGATCAGAAATTATTTCAAAAGCTTGTGAAGGTGGGCGTCTAGGCGCAATAAAGGCGCCCAGATATTTAAATGGAAAGTTGCCATTTTTCATGTTTAAAGCACCCGAGATTTGAAGTCTTGTTGAGCGCGGGGTTTTTTTAGGAAAAAAGATTTCCGATTTGTTGAAATTAATAACTTGAGTAGTGAACATGACATATTTATCAAAAATTTCCTTAATAGTGGCCAAACTCCTAGCATTTGCATGAAATGTCAACAAAATATCATCCGCATACATAAGGTGGTTAATCTGAAAACCACCTCTCAATTTAAAAGGTGTCAATTTTCTCTGGCTAACAACTTGGTTAATTAAAATAGTTAAAAGCTGAGACACCAAAACATATAAATAGGGAGATAGTGGATCTCCCTGTCTTAACCCTCTTTTGGAAGGAAAAAAAGGAGAGTCTCTGATTTATAAGACAAGCAAAATTAACCATAGAGATACAAGCATCAATCCAAGAAATAAATTTAGCAGAAAAATTGCAAGCCTTAAGAATAGAAATTACCGCATGCCAACTGACCCTATCATATGCCTTAGCAAGATCAATTTTAACCATGACATATAGATTCTTACACTTAGAAGCATACAAAGAATGCACAATTTCTTGAGCTAACAGAAAATTATCATGAATACTTCTGCCCTTGATAAAGGCAGATTGCTCTAAGTTAACCAACTTAGGAATTGCATCTTTAAGACGGTTAGCCAAACACTTAGAGAGGATTCTGTAACTAGGATTACAAAGCGCAATTGGTCTAAAATCACTAACCATTCTAGGGTTTTTTACCTTTGGAATGAAAGAAAGAATGGTTTTATTTCACTCAATTGCCAGAGTGGCAAACTGATGCACTCATGAAGAAATTGCATAAAAATGTCAGAGAAAGAATAAAAGTAGCTTTTAAAGAATTCACTCGTAAAACCATCCATACCAGGGCTCTTACCGTTGGCAAGAGCCTTGATGATATTAAAAATTTCAAGCAGCGAAAAGGGGGCAATCAAAGCATTAGGGAACTCAGAATCAATTTGCACAAATGGGTGCCCCTCAGCAAAGTCAATAGGAGCATCAATATTTTCCGCCCATAAATCCCGGTAAAACTCCAAAAAAATAGCCAGAATATCAATATGCTCAGAAACAACATTTCCATCCGCAGATAACACATGAGAGATATTGTTAATTCTACGTTTAAAAGAAACAATTCTATGAAAATAAACAGAGTTAGCATCACCCTCATCAATCCATTTAGTTTTAGCCTTACACCATCATTTTAAATTAATTTCTCGCCTTAGGGCGGCAACCTTATTGTAAGCAGATCTAAGTAAAAGCTCATTAGAATCAGATAAAGTAGAGGAGGCCATACACATTTCTAATCTAGCAATATCACAGTAAGTGGCATCCAGTAAATTTTCAATCGAACTCAATACATTTTTGTTCCATAAAGATAAAGCAGATAGAGTGAATTTAAGACCCATATCCAACTTACCATAAGCCGAAAGAGACTGTGGAACCTCATTCCACGCATTAGAAATAATATTTTTGGTTTCAGGATACTCCGTCCAGAAACTTTGGAATTTAAACAACACATTCTTATTGCGCTTGAAATTGAACGAAAACCACAACGAGCGATGATCAGAAGAGCCCATAGGCAAATGCGTAACCGAAGCAGTATTAAAAAAGTGCAGCCAACCTGCATTGCAAAAAAACCGATCGAGTCTAATTTGAATGTGAGAACGATCTTTTCAGTTATTCGACCAGGTAAAAGGGACTCCAAGAAAACCAAGATCAATCAAGCCAAGGTCATGCATAAATTCACGAGTGCTATAAATTCATGGTTATTCGATCTTGAGGGCTAGGACACACCAATCCAATTCTTACCAAGAGAGCATATAAATTTCTCCGCACACAGGCTATCGACATGCGTTTCCTGCAAGGCTATTAGATGAACAGAAAAATTATGAATTAAACAAAAGATATGCTCTCTTACCTGCCTTCGCCACATTCCCCTCACATTCCAGCAGATGTAACTCATTGTGGAACAATAGCAAGAGTGTTACAGACGGTTGCAAGGGATGCAACAGAAGGAGGTTTAACCTCAGGCACATGCAGCCTCTTAGGCACACGACCAGGAGACGGAGGGGATTTAAAAGACAAGATTTTTGGGGGTTTACGAGAGACACGAGACGCGGCTTTAATTAGAAGGGGAAGCAGCAAAGGTAAACTGAAGATCCTTGAACATCTGGTCCATGGTTCGCGACGGGGGGATAGGGGAGGAGGGGTGAGTAACCATGGCAGAGGAGGCAAGTTCGGTGGTTGGGGCGGAAACAGCGGACAAGGGAGAGGGTAGTAGAGCGGATGATAGATTAGAAGGTGGCGAAGCCGAGGTGGGGGAGCTTAAGAGGCGGGATAGTCTTGGCTAACCCCGGTTCACCCGGGTTAACCGAGGTAGAGTTATTAGGAAACGCCTTGGGAACCCAAAAATGTGAGCGAGTGGGGGATGAAACGGGGCGCTGCAGAACACCCGGCATTCGAGGCGTCACAGAACGCACCATCGCATTAAGAGGAGCATGAACTCCAGTTGACACAGGGTCGTGTGGCAGCGACCGAACATTTGAAGCCGTCCCGGGAGAAGAAATCGCCGCCGAATCTGTAGAGGATCCCGCGGTATTCATTACCAGGGAAGTCAGAACAACCGAGCGAAAGGAGGGCCGTGGATTCGGGTCCCCTTCAGTCGGGTCCAGCTCCCCTTCTTCAAGATCCGAGTTCGGCACCAGAGAAACACGAGAGTCATGCAAGGCGAGACCACCATTTGCCACATGAGAGACACATGCGGCAGAGAGTGTACGAGGCAGGGCATTCGTCGTCCCCGGGGCAGGTTTGAAACCTCCCTGCCGGGGGCGATTGTGCCTCCACCTGGACACTTCCACCCACGGCCCACACACCGTGGACACCGGCGTCTCCACCGAGGGGCAATTCAAGTTCAAACCCGGCGATTTATTAGGTAAAACATTCGAAGGGGGAGCCGGCAAATTCAAGCAAACATTCAAAGGAGCCGACTGGCTCGGAACATTCGAATGATCGGAATTTGAAATCGAAGATTTAAAACTGCAATCCACTTCACGGTGACCCACATGACCGCAAGAAAAACACAGCGACAGTAAATTCTCATACGAAATAGGCTGAAAAAATTCCTTACCAGACTCACCTATCCATCAACCCTGTTTTAGAGGATGACCCAAATCAATCTTGACACAAAGGCGGACATATCGCCCTCAGTGAAAATTAAAAGATCGATGGTCCAAAGCAAGAACCTTCCCCAGCGAGGATCCAATCAAACGAATACACTCTTCATGCCAGAATTCCAACGGCAATCCACATAAACGAATCCAAATCGGGGCAGTGGAGAAAATCTCCTGCCACGGACGAAAAGAAGGCCGTCAAGGAATCAAACGTAGGGAGCACCCCCGGAAAGAAAACGGGCCTCCAGTGAGAGCCGCATTTGAAGATAAAACATCGCTAAAATGAAACACAAAGAAATCTTCCTCAAGATCAAGAACGAAAATGAAACCAACCGAATTTCAGGTTCGTTTAGCCCAATCGGAAACAGCAGACAAAGGCGGGCCTCGCCCAAAAAACTTCTCAATCAAACAATTTTCCCATTGCTTACTCCAAGATCGGATCTGAGCGGCCGAAAAATGGACGAAATCAGAAGTACCGGCATGAATACCTGCCAAAGTAGGATTTTGAACAGGCTGCGAGACGCTAGGATCCTCCCTCAAGAGGTCTGCCCAGGAGGCCGTAGGCTTCGCAGAAAGAGGACGGGCAGCAGACGATGAAGGAAAAGCGGGGCCGCAAAATCTGATGAATGCCGCGGAGCCGATGCACGCTTCGTAGAGGATCGTGAGATGAATCGTCGCCTGGAGCCAGCAACACCCGCTGATCAAGCCACGGTCGGGGGGAGCAGGGGGAGGGTCCTCAGACGGGGAGGGGGAAGAAGATGGATGAGCGAAATCGCCAAACGCGGAGGCCATCCTACCAGTGATATATAACATGAGAGAAATATGTGAGAAAGATTTGAATTAAATGCTAGAGAGGGAGATAGAGGAGTGCGTGAGTTTATTGAAAAAGAGGGGGAGAGGGGAGAGAAAGAAATTAATAATCAATATAAATTAATAATCAATTGAAATTAATTGTTGTTATGAAATCAAAAGTAGATCATTCATCTATTAATTAATGGAATTTCGAGAGACAAAAATAAATTACACAACCATAATTGATAGACGTGTGAATTAATTAAAAAAATAAAAAATCACATCTTAGTAATTAATGAAATTAATTGGAATTAAATGGCCTCCCAAAAATAAAAATAAAAAGTCAGAAAATTTCAAAAAAAAAGAGAAGAAAAGGCACATAAGAGAGAGAAATAATAGGAGCATTAAATATATTAATGACGCAGGAGAGAGATAAATAAGGCAAAAAAAAGTGAGGCATTAAAATCGCAAGAGAGAGAAAAGAAAATTCGAAAAGGCATAAAATTTGTGTATGAGAGAGAGAGGTGACATAAATGAGTATTCACTTTTGTTGTAAATTGGAGAGAAGGCAACATTAAAAATTATATACATACAATCAATTAATATATTGTATACACAACAATTAAATATTAAATGAAAATTTAGGCGCATTAGTTGCGCACATTTGTATTAAATGTGTAAAAAAATAAAATAAAATAAAAAATTCAAAAAATGTCACATCAGCAAATATAAATTTTGAAGGTGCCTATAGCGGGTGTGAATCTTACTTTTTTATATATATATATTAGGAACAAAGATAGCAAACATTAGTTTAGTAAATTTCAACAATGAAAATTATATAAGAACAGAAAAATTAATCCATCCAACGCTAAAAATTTCTTCTAAATATAATATATATTTAATAAATAAAAAATTCAATTAATGAAGTGGTGCATAGAGAACAAAAATTCTATCAAAAAATTATAGTTGGTACTTGAAAATAAAATAATTAACTCTAAAATGAAATCAACGTTAAATAAAATTATGGATAAAACATGCAAAAGTTGATTGCTCCTTCTGGACATGCTAAAAATATATGGATAATAATTTAGAAGCACTATAATCATCAATAACGAACAAAAAAAAGGAATACAATAATAAATCAGTAACTTGTCTCATCTTATTTTGGAGAATCTAATTGTGCAACTTAAAAATTTCAAAATAATGGAGACAACAAACAAAAATAAATCTCCGGCCATCTAGTGAACTGCTCACATTTGATCAATTAAATTCCACGGGCCACACTCCAACAAACAAAAGAATAATTTTATGCACAAGTCTGGCATAAATGCACAACGATTGGGTTACTGTGCATAAATAAGATAACTAGCATTGATTACATAAAATGGAAATTTATACAAATAATAATGAAAATGAATACTCTGAATTAAATAAATATTAAAAATTAATTAAAGTTAATAATTCTATAAAAATTCTACATTTGCCACATCAGCATGCAAAACTTTCTTTTGAATGCGCCAATTGACATTTTTTGATCTTGCTTATATATATATAGAATATATAGTTAATTAAATAACTAATTAGAAAATAAATAAATATAAATAAATATAATTTTACTTAAATAGTAATAATAATAAATTTAATTTAACATAAAAATAGTCTATCAAATTGTTATAACCAAGAAAATTGAATTATATTTTTATCGGTTGCTTAGTAAGAAAGCGAGGACTTAATGCCTAGTTACTTAGAGCGATCTACGAGATTATGATGACAGAATGGTCCCACATGTTGGAGATCGGGGCTGGCTCATGAATGTGGGTAGTCGTCGAGCCTGGTTTGCTGACATTTCAACTTTCTCCAAATCAAATAGTTATCAAGTGCATTTTTTGCTCTGCCTATTTCAGCTCGACAAATCCTACCACCACCACCAAGAGCCACTTGCTGTCTGGCAATTGTCCGATGAATCAGAACTCCATGCCCCCGAGCTCCCTCGGCCTCGCAGGACAATCCTAGAAACCCTAAAAAACTATTCTAAGAGGGAGCTCATTTTCATCTTTAGATATTGGTTTTAGAGAAAAAAATGAGCTCACTCTAAAACCAATATGGGTCATTTTTAATTGTTTTATTTTCTTTCATTGTTTTTTTTTTATTTATAAAAGTAAGAAATTTTATGGATAAACATTAAATAATACAAAAATAAAATAAACTCTATCAATTAAAACTGTATAATAGATAACTCATTTAATATATATATATATTCTTAATAAATAAACACAAAATGATATTTAAAAAATACAAAGCTAATAAAAAATAATTTTATACATTAAAATAATATTTTGAACAATTACTCAATAAATCTATGATTATTACCATAAGAAATATGTTCATAGAGTTAATATAGAAAAAATAAAGTAAAATTTATAATTACAAAAGAGCAAAATGTTAATAAAATACAAATATGTAATCAAAATTAATTAACATTATGATTCTTATATAATCATACGCATTTATTCTAAAATATATTTATTTATAAAGAGTAATTTTTTAATTAAAGATCTTCATTGTAACGATATAATTTATAATTTTTTAAATAAAAAATCAATGTAATTATAATTAATCTATATAGATTTCTACAACCAAAATATATAAAACTATGATAAGGGAAGAGAGAGAAATTAAATCAATATTTATTTAGGAAAGAGAGAGAAATAACTAATACTAATTTAAAAAAGAATAAATATAACAAATAAATATCTGAATATTTAATTATTATTTACAGAGTAAATATAAAAAGAATAAAACAATATGTAATACTAATTAAAAGATAATAAATATAAATAAATATAATTTTACTTAAATAACAATGAATAAGTAAATAAATCTAATATAAAATTACAAATTTTCATTAAAAAAAATGCCACACCCCAATTCTGGAACGCTATGACCGACAAGGGTATACAACCATACGCCGAAGCCTAACTCGAAACCACGAACCATAGAGATAAACCAAACTTTTATTTTATTAAAACGCCAACGATCAATAAAATGATATAAACAAAACGATCCAATCCACTATCAAAGAAAGTGCGGAAACATGAATACCCAACTGAAACAAACTTTAAAGAATGTTTTAAAATAATGAATAGAAAAGAGAAACAATAGATCTTACTATTGGACTATCTCTAAACCCGACCACAAACCTAGCTCTAAGTCCGACTTGTCACGAGATCTGCCCTGAACCTGCTGCTCCCAGCTACGCTACCCAGAATCCAGTATCGCTACTGGTTCTGATCTGGTGCTACAAAAAATAACAAAATAAAACGATAAGTCCACATTGGACTTAGTGAGTGGCTCGATATATCCTGAGTTTACCAAGATCCATAGATATGTAATTATATGTGAAGCATGATAAAGATACAATAAGTAATATTCATAATATAACCAACCAATATCAAATTATAGGAATAATTTCTCAAAACCAAAAGTAAATGAATACATCCATGTCTGGTATAACACAAGCATGCATAATCACCAAATCCAGCCAAGCCACTCGGGTCGGTCGTCAATGTGGCAGGTTGACGAGCTTCCCGATCCAAGGACTCGTCGGTCCTATAATCCTAGGACTTGTCGATCCTATACGAGTCGGTCACTGAGCCTGGCTCTGGCTCAACGAGCTTCCCGCCCATGCCACTCCGGGTCGATCGTCAATGTGGCGGGCTGACGAGCTTTCCGATCCAAAAATCCATAAGGGGAGAGAGAGCAATCACAAGCACACCCAAGTATCCATAAATAAACAATACAAGAAAGAAACCATACACTCATACATGCATATATCCAAACAATACGAGTCGATCACTAGGTCATGCTTACTGATCCAAACAATACCCCAGTTTGTTTGGGAAAGCCCTCCAACCAGTGCATTCAAATTAAATATTACCAAATATAGGCTTACTAATAGAACATAGCTAAACATGTATTCTAGATACCCGTAATTATATATATATGCAAACACCCCAATTCATGCTAGTACAACATGTAATTGCCTAACAGCATATGAAAATATTTATATACACCACTATGAAATTTACATTTAATAAAGCACTACACTAGTTGATTTTAAGGCTGCCACCTACACATCTTACCACTAAAATCAAAACCAAGGTTCACCCATATATTTACTAGTCTAAAGTACTACTACCATCATTCTAATTTAACTTCTAAGGTTCTAATTTCTCCTGTGTGTATAGTTGGCAGCCACAAGAGGATATTGTCACATGCGACCACACCACACCCCACTATTTCTCAATCCCATAGCCAACTCCACATCCAGTTAACCCAAGCATAAAACCTATTTATCAAGACTAATTATCATTCAATTAACAAGGAAATATAGATATGTTAAACCAAACAAAATTTCAAGCTATTCCTTGTAACAGCAGACGGCATAAAAAAAAACATTTACAACACCTAATTCACCAGTATTCCTACCGTTCAACCTTAATCAAACCTAGATTAATGATTTTCCATTTCCTTCTACTCCTTATATCATTCGGCTACAAGAGGAACATAACCCGCTGCCATTCCACAAAGTTCACAATATCCAATTGCTACGTATTTGCCTATCTAACGAAGATTTCAATCTATTTGTCAAGAACAATAATCATACACTCAATAAAAAATTTATTTATCAAGAAGGCTTCAAAACACCTTCATGGCAGTGAGTGAACGGCTACACCAATCCAGGTTTCACAATGCACAACATTTGGACACAATAAATCCAAAATTTCAGTAAGAATCAGCACATAAATCCACCATCAAACCCAATTGAAGGAAAAGACTTAACATCCTTAAGGAAATCTCCAAACTTCTTTCATGACAAGAGGCGGCAAGGTGAGGAAGAAAACATGAGTTTGGGCAATGATTTAACCACTCACTGGCAAGGGAAAGCAAGGTAGAAGACTCTCTTTAGGATCCTTGCACCGATGATCACCGGTGTCGGCAACAGATCCGATGGCAACCACCCCCGCCTCCTCACTCGTCGTCTCCCTATCACCCAGTCGAGTTCTTGGATGCATGCGGCCCTAGCAGCCACACGGTCCAATAACTCATCTTTTATTTTTATTTTTCATTTTTACGCTTCTATCCCTAACTTAACCCAACCCCAGTTTCCACTTAACTCGACCAAAACTCGTGCAAATTGGATTCCGATCGAGCCGTCGAACTCAACTTGACTCGACTAATACCCAAAACATAAAATAAAATATTACGCATGCACAATGGCCTCACCTTAATTCGCAACATCCGGCATTTTCTCCCGGCCTGATCGGATGTGCATCCATTTTTTTCCATTGAAATAATTTAATAAAATTTAGAAAAAATCGCGGGTATAACAATCTTCCCCCCTTAAAGAAAATTCATCCTCGAATTTTAGGGCAAGCTATAAATTCATCATACCACTGAACTCGAACAAGAATTAGCTACGCATATTGCACGACATCTAATCTTTGTCACACTTGGCACCACGATTCTATTTCTAAATCCCTTGGACATCCTCCTTGTCCCCATTTCACCTATGGTTCTTGTACAATATAACCAGAGGCCTACCAAGCATAATCTCAACGGATTAAATGTACACGCCTGCCCACCACTATCTAATGGCTCAAAAGTGTATATATTACACTATTAAATTTCTAGATTTCAATCCTCCATTTACACTCTCAAGGATAGTAAAGAAAACATGATAACTTAGAGCACTAATTGCACTTCCTTCTATTTCTAAATATATACCTTCGGCATTACCACCAAATCCATCAGAATCTAGCGCTAGGATATATATATATATATATACATTATACAACTTAGTTACCTCATACATGATATGACACAAAACAGTTCTCATTCTTCACTCTGAACATTCAAACAGTAGTACCACCAAACCCATTCATGAACTATCATATACTTTAAATATAATTTTAACCATTTACAAGTTATAGCCTCAAGCTTATATATAGTATATAAATGTGTATCAATCATATCATTGATCATCTTATTCAATCTCATCAAATCAAAGGTCCACATAACAAAGAAAACTCTTTCTTTTTTTCTTTCTTTCTTTAACTTAACCAAATGAATCATGGCTAAAAACATAAGTTTTTTTTTTTGAATGTTTAATCATGCATCAATTAGGAAGATCAACATTCTTTTCTTCATTTGCAACCCAACTGCTGAGAATATACCAATAGTTATCACTTAACTCAATGTACACTTTTGTAAGTACACCTACAACTTAATTAGGAATTAATTACAGAACCATACTTTAACAAACTAATCCTACATACAGCTGGTACTCTTCATATGCAGATTGAGACAAGACCATAGTCAATTGAGTAACTCCGTACTAATCAATACTTCATATGCTAATCTAAGTACATGAAGCTTAGGAATTTAATCAATGTTTCTAATAAAAGGAAACATGCTACTGCAGTAGCTATCTATAGGTTTAAATATAGCTAATGAAGGTGAACAATTTCACATATTTTTGCATTAATTAAACCAAGCATATTATCGATAAAAAGAAAATCAAAGTTAAGATAGAAACATATATGTCAAGAGAATGAACACATCCATCCCTATTGGTCATGCCATGAAAGTCAACCATACATTTATTTATCACTATAAAGCTAACACATATTAACAACACTAAATGACCTCGAGTGCACACATTGGTACCCCCAACCCTTGGACCCTTCCACAGCCCTAAGTAAACTCTCGACCATGTACTCTACTATCCCAAGCTAGCACAAACTCAGTTTTAAGTGTTAAAAATATAATTTAAGACACTCTGAAACAAAAACAGAATCAGAGAGAAAAACTCAATAGGCTTGTATGCATTGACGACATAGTCCACATAAGGCAGAGATATAAATATGCCTACCAAACTCAAATTAAGCAATAAGAAATAATAACAACCACACTCTTTCGCTTCCACCAACTAACAACAAATTCAGACTATTATCATCACGTATAGCATTTGGAGCCACAACCTGAGAACTCAATCTCTGGACAATTTTGCATGAATGGTTGCACACTAACACATTAAGAAACTTGCCCTTTATGACAACCCACTTATCCTCCCAGCTTGAAATATGTTCCTTCTTTGATCCTAGTTCAATGTCGTTGCTTGGTCCATGCAATTCAATAGGATTTTCAAGATCCCAGTTGGGCTCAGCATCCCACTTTGGTCCTGCATCCCATCTTGGTTCATATTCCCATATGGTCCAGGATTAGAGTGTTGATGAAATGTCTTCCTTATCATATAATGAGGTGGTTGTACCGGGTATCTCATATACCGGTTTTTTCAAAAACCGGTAAATACCAGACTTACCGTCCGGTACGGTACGAGATTTTAAACCATGATGGTGACAGAATGATCCTGCAGACTGAAGACCGGGGCTAGCTCGTGAATGTGGGCAGTCGTGGAGCCTGGTTTGCTGACATTTCCCCGTTCACCAAGCCAAATAATTATCAAGTGAAATAGGCAGAGCAAAAAATGCACTTGATAACTATTTGATTTGGAGAAAGGGGAAATGTGAGCAAACCAGGCTCGACGACGCCCACATCCACGCCCCGATCTCCAGCCTGCGGAACCATTCTGTCACCATAATGTCGTAGATCGCTCTAGTCATCTGATTGTCAAGCTCCCTCGCCTCTGCATCTACGTTCGCGATAACCTCCGCCATCAATGCCTCCGCCTTCGCCTCCGTCTATAAGATCAATGAAGAGGAATGAACCTCCATTATATAGGGAAGTAGAAATTTCTGGAGAAATCAATGAGAAGGAAATCCGGGCGGCTGCCCCTGTTCTTGGCCGAGAGGGAAGGGCGCTGCCCCTAATTTGGGCGGCTGCCCAGTTTTGCCGAGAAGCCTTGAACAGGGGTGGAACATTGCAATGACATGAATCCACATAGAGTAGTTGTGCGGAACATGCCAATGACATGAATCCACAGAGAGTGGTTGGTGGCGGTAAATTAATTACTTTGTCTGTTCTAGTTATAGCAGGAGCCTCTCAAGATGCATGATTCACTTTCCTCTCCCTATTTTCTTTGATTTAATGCCTTTCTTTTCTATCATCATGCTTGTAATTAATACTTAAGGGAGTGCTGATACATAGGTTTTTATTTATTTATTTATTTATTTGCTGATACATAGGTTTTAAATTCATGAAAATATATAGAGGCTGGACATGACTTTACTTATGTGATGCTAGGCTGGACATGACTTTACTTATGTGATGCTTTAAACATGGTTAGGGTAAGAAGTGGCATGCATGGCCACTTTATGGGACTTTTTCTTGTCTTCAGTGCAGGTGCAACCATTGGCATAGGCAATAGAGTAATCACTAGATCAATTCCTTAACTTTTCATGCCTTGAAATGGAGAAAGTATCGAACACTTGTCATGATTGCACCACAAGTGCATGCTATATATATATATATATATATATATATAGAGAGAGAGGACAAGATAACCTACCTTGCTTTCATCACAACCATGGCCAGAAAGCATCCAAAATTTCAACTCCTACTTTCTAGTATATGATTAGACACTTATGCCATGACCTTTGACTAAATTTAAGGTATTATATATATTTTTTACACTAGATTACTTTTAAAAGTAATTAATTTTTTTATTTTAGAATATATATAAGATATATATATATATATATATATATATATATATATAAAAGGAAAGTTCAGGTTCATATCATTCCAATCATTAATATATTCAATTATATCTCTAGCTAAAAGGCAACCTACCTTAATTAACGTGCTTTCATGCATGCTTTTTTTTTTATACCAAAAAGCAAAATAACTTTATCTAAATCCTGACAGAGCCGGGACCAAAAAAAGTCATTATACAATATTTCCTCTAATTCATGAGGCCTAATGGATGACCAAATCAAAACATTTCGATTCTGCCGAGCCCTCATTGCTGCCCAATGGGCAGCTTTGTTCGCTTCTCTATATCAAAATAAGAAACTTTCAAAATTACATTGCAAGTATAAATGAAAATTGTCTTCAACAACCGAGTTAATCTCCCAAGGCACTTCCATCCTCTTGTTCAGCACATCAACCATTATTTTTGAGTCGGTCTCAACTTGGAACATAGGAAAATTATGCGTCAAAGCGAAAGTCAAGCCTTTTTTAATTGTCATAGCTTCCAAATGTAGAGCAGAATTGCCGATTTCATAGCAACTTAATACAAAAGAGCAATAACCATTATCAGATCGAGCCACCACACCCAAGCCACCATCATCATCTGTAAAAGATACATCACAATTAATTTTGAGAAATCCAAGTGGTGGGGGATTTCATTTAACCAAGATAGATTTACTTATAGAATTGCCCTCAAGATTTATTTTACTGAAGTAGGATTCAATAAAAGCAAGAATTTGCGTCACCAAAACCGAGGGGATAGGCTGCCTGACTTCATGCACCAAGAGATTTCTAGCGTGTCAGATGTACCAACATCCATTGACAATTATTGCAGGTCGGTAGGAGGTACCTCTGGAATTGGGGTAATTGGAGAAAATCCAAGAGGAAGGATCCCAAACAGAAGGGAGACTAATGATAATATTAGTTTTTTCCAGAATAAGATCCCATATACTAAATGGAGAAAGGGCATAAAAGGAACAAATGTTCAATGGTTTCAAAGGCTAAGTTGCAAAAAGAACAATGTGTATGAATATTAAGACCCAGGTGATGAAGTCGAGCTCTAGTGGGGATACGCTGGTGAAAAAGTTTTCAACAAAATATTTTGACTTTTGGGGCAGAAAGCAAATTCCAGATAGAACTCCACCGACGATCAGATTGCCCGATTGAAGATACATGACTTCTAAGAAATTCATAGGCGGATTTAGTAGTAACTTTACCCTCTAAAGAGTATTTCCAAATTAATTTATCGTCATTGGGGTTCATAGGCAACTCAATCCGGTTAATGGAATCTCACACCACCGAGCCAAAGTAATTGTTACAAACATTCACATTCCAAATTCAAGATTAAGGTACTTACATTCATATCATCAGCAACATTAAACAAATCCTCATTAACGAAAGAAGGTTTTAAAGAGATAGGCAAGTCAAAAAGCCAGTTATCTTTTATTAAGGAAGAGTTTTCACCATTATTTATTAACTTTAAAAAATCGGGGAATAATTGCTCAAAAGCATATCGGAACAAACGCCAACTCCAAGAACATTTTTTGTCTTTACAAAAGAAGATTTTTGAGTCCCTATATTTAATTTTGACCAAGTCAACCCAGGGAGTAGGTTTGTGACTTAAGAAATCAAAAATTCTTTTGGCTTGAAGTGCAAAATCCTTAAAATGCAAATTTTGTAACCCTAATCCCCCGAGATTTTTTGGCATAGTGATCGTATTCCAATTTATCAAATGCAATCCTTTCTTATCCTTAGTAGAAGACCAGAAAAAAAAATTATTTGGCATTCAATTTTATCCATTTGCTTTTTAGAAAACCAGAAAACCGACATGGAATGTAAAGGGATATAATTCAAAACTGAATTAATTAAAACTACTCGGCGAGCTTGAGATAAAAAATTTGACTGCCAGTTTCCCAGTTTGCTACTAATTTGATCAGAAATTAAATCGAAGGCTTGGGCAGGAGGTCTTCTAGGAACAATAAAAGTACCCAAATATTTAAATGGAAACTTACCAATTTTCATATTAAGTGAATTTAAAATCATGGATTTAACACTACGGGTAGTGTTTTCCGGGAAAAAAATTTCAGATTTGGTCAAATTAATTGTTTGACCAGTGAATTGAGCATACTTTTGGAAAATTTTAGAAAAAGTCCTCAAACTTTTTGGATTGGCACGAAAAGTCACAAGAATATCATCAACATACATTAAATGACTAATTTGAAATCTATTTTTGATTTTAAAAGGGGTAAGCTTATTACTTCTAACAGCTTGATTAAAGAGCAGAGTCAACAACTGAGACACCAAAACATAAAGGTAAGGTGATATAGGATCACCCTGTCTGATGCCCCTTTTGGAGCCAAAAAATGGGGAGATTTTGTTATTTAAAAGGCAAGCAAAATCAACGGTTGAGAGACAAGAATTAATCCAGTTTATAAAAATCGAAGGAAAATTACAAGCCTTAAGAATACACAAAATTGAATCCCAGCTAACTTTATCATATGCTTTGGCCAAACAAATTTTAATCATCACATATGGATTCTTGCATTTGGAAGCATACATAGAATGAGCTATTTCCTGGGCAAGTATAATATTATCATGAATACTTCTACCCTGAATGAAAGCAAACTGTTCATAGGAAACCAACTTAGGCAAGACACATTTCAATCTATTAGCTAGACACTTTGATAGAATCCGGTAGCTAAGGTTACACAGAGCTATGGGCCTAAAATCACCTACTCCACAAGGATTTCTAACTTTTGGAATAAAGGATAAAATAGTTTTATTCTAATCTCTAGGCAGCATACTATTTTGATGAAAATCATGCATACAGTTCATAAAATCTTCAAAAATCAAATGTCAGTAATGTTTAAAAAAATCCCCCGTAAAACCATTCAAACCGGGGCTCTTCCCATTTGGAAGAGACTTAACAACATTCCAGACCTCAGTGAGACTAAAAGGAGCAATTAAATTATTGGCACTGGCATGATCAATACAACCAAAATTGAATTGAGCAATTTAATTTTCAGAAACAGAAACTCTTTCAGACCAGAGATTACGATAAAAATCCGAAAAAGCCAATAAAATGTCATCATGACTTGTAAGCACATAACCATTACCCAACACAATTTTATCAATCTTATTAATTCTGCGCCTAAAAGTAGCCACCCGATGAAAATATGCAGAATTTACATCTATCTCAGAAGTCCATTTTGACTTAGCTCTACACCACCATTTTAGATTAATTTGCCTTCTAAGGGAAGTAGCCTTATTATATAATGATTTAAGAGCTAATTCATCAGCATTAGATAAACAGGAAGAAGCACATTTAAACTCTAGATTAGCAATTTGAGCATTAATATCATCAAGTAAGATTTCTAAATTATCCAAAACATAAGTATTCCATTGGGACAAAGCATGCCTGGTAAATCTTAAACCCAAAGAAAATTTACCTTGAACCGATAGACCAGGTGGAACTTCATTCCATGCATTATTAACAATAGCCATAGTTTCAGGGTATTTAGTCCAAAAACTATGAAATTTAAACATTCTATTTTTATTATTTAAAAATCCAAAATTGCACAGAAGAGGGCAATGATCTGAACAGCCTTTCGGCAAGTGAGTAACAGTAGCAAAATCAAAAAAGTGTAACCATGCTGCATTGCAAAAAAATCGATCAAGGCGGATTTGAATCTTAGCATGATCCATTCTATTATTCGACCAAGTATAAGGAGTACCGATAAAACCTAAGTCAATCAAACCTATAGAATTTTCAAAATCAATGAAAGCCCGCGTCGAAAGATTTAAACGAAAAGGCAAGCCACCCCTTTTGTCATCTTTATGTAAACAACAATTGAAGTCCCCACAAATAAGCCACGGGTAACTCGAAAGGTCCATACAATTAAAACTATTCCAAAGCTCATTTCGAAAAACCGGATTTGTACTAGCATAAATCGTAGTAAATATAAAAGGTTCCAACTGATCATGACCAACAATGGTCGTGATACCTTGAGAATGGACATATAATATCTTTGCAGAGATGACAGAGGTATCCCAAGCCAAGATAAGGCCACCTGAGGCTCCCCCGGAAGGAAAGGAAGCACCCTCCCACTTCCTTCCAAAGGAATGAATAATGATATTTGCTCGGACAACATCAACATGGGTTTCCTGTAGCGCGATTAGATGCACATAATATTTTTTAATAGTACATAATAGATGATCTCTTACCTGTCGACGCCAGGACCCCCGAATGTTCCAACATAAGTAACTCATCGTGAAACTAGAGCGAGGGAGGAAACAGCAAGAGGCATCTCCAAGGAGGATGCCTCCGGTGAGGGAAGCGCACCAGAAGAAGTAGACTGATCGACATCATTTAGACCATCAGAAGCACGGGCCCTCTTCTGCACCCGCAAGGCAATTGGAGGGGAGACAGATATAGGTGCTTTTGGGATTTTAGGTTTTCTGCGAGGAAGGCGGGGATCCAACGGGACAGAAGGGGCCACAAAGGTAAACTTCAACTCCGCCATCAGCTGTTCCATTGAACGGGATGGGGAGGGGGAATGTTGGAGGCTAGAGTATGGGTTGTTGAGGAGGAAGAAGAAGCATTAGGAAGTAGAAAATTTAAGGCGGAAGAGGGGGATTGCAGGTTAGGGGGGAAGGTATAGAAGAAGGGATAACAGCAGTCGATAAATTCGAGGAGGGTGAGTTAATTTGACCCGAGTTAGAATTAACTTGGGTATATGAGATGACATCAGAGCCGTTGGATGCGGCAGATTTTGGAACCCAACGAGGGGCATGTGCTAAGGAGGAAGTGGAACGATTCTGCCAGCACGAATGCCCATGCGACACCGACGCAATCGAGCCTGAATTAATGCCCACATATACGCCAGCTGCCAAAGTAGATTCAGGAGGATTGCGTGGCGTGACGAGGGGGATCAAAGCGTCTATCGAACCATCACCCGAGGGTAGGGATTCCAAGGGCGAATCCACAGCAAATCCCGACTCATTAAAGCACGAGTGAGACGAATCGACAACATGGAATGGCGCCCAAAAATCTGGATCCGCATCCTTGGGCACGAATTCGCCCTCTTCATGATCCGAACCCGGTGTTAGCTGAAGGGTTCTTCCTTCATGCTTTACTCTCCCCATGATTATTTTGATGATAACAAACCCATTTAACAAGCGTTTGAAGTATGAAAATTGTAGGATCGATGAAAGATTTGTCAAGCCTATCATCTCTCGATCAATCCTTAAAACAGATCAATTGCGTGCGTCAAAAATGTGTTGGATAGCATAGAGAATCCTTCAAAGATAAAGCACGCTGAAGAACGAAGCCGGAAACCAAGCGCGAAATGAGAAATCCAAAGATAAAAAATCTTTCAGCTATGTTTCGGTCGACCGAATGATGTTTAGTATTGGCAGCAGCCAATTCGATCGACCGAATGATGCGCAGAAGTGGCAGTAGCCATTCGGTCGACCGAAATTGGCGAAGGAAATTTGCATGGCTGCGTCGGTCGACCGGTCGATCGACCGACCGATGCCAAAAATTGGGAGAGAGTTCATCGATCAACCGGTCGGTCGACCGGATGGCATAGCGCGAGTCGGGGGAACTTAGTATCACTGAGTCGATCGACCGATTGGTCGATCGTGCCAAATCTCACGACAATCGATCGACCCGTCGATCAACCGAATGGCGTATAAAAGCTAGCTTCGGTCGACCGATTTGGAAGTAGACATTTCTCCGTTAACCGGTCGACCCGTCAGTCAACCGATCAAGGGAAAAATGTTACAGTGAGCCAGCGGTCAATTGGTCGGTCGACCGATGATTCGACCGGACCATCGACCGGGCGTCTGTAACGGTCGAAAATAATCCCGTTGATGCCCTATTTCAGCTGGGTCTATAAATACTCCCTTCTAATCTTTCTTAACTCTCTCTCTCTCTCTCTCTCTCTCAAATTTTTGATGATAAAAGCTTCAAATAGTGATTCAATTCCGTCATCCAAACCTTCGAAGGGCTAAACGTTCATCAGCTGAGTCTTGATCCTTGCTGCCGAAGGAGTTTTATTTCAAAGTGTTGATCAAGCTGGTTAGGCACAAGAAGAAGAGGCGGTTAAGCGTGATAAGATATTATCCCTCTTCTTGTAACAAGTTTTTATTTAATTTGTTCTTCAACTCTTGTATTTGAATTGTAGGAAGACCTAGATTGTTAGGTCTTGTGTGTGGAAGTGGTTTCCTTGTTGTGAAGGAGTAAAGCCACTTGTGTAAACTTAGTTTTACTAGGATTAGTTAAGTTATCCCTTAGGGTTGAGGTGGAAGAGTACTCCCGATAAGAAGACGGAGACTTCCAGGTGAGGAAGTGCCTTAGGTCGAGAGTGCGACTCTTCGAGTCAAAGTCCTCATTGTAAGGGAGACAAGAATTAATCTAGTAAACTTAGTTTGGAAATCCTAAGTAGGGTGCTTAGGTAGTGGAGTAGGCATTGGGGCCGAACCACTATAAATCCTTGTGTTTGCTTGATATCTTGCTTGTTTTTAAATTACTTCATCATTCATCGATTTAGCATATAGTGGTCGAATTACAAATTGCCTAAATAATTCAAGATTGATTAAAATTGAATTAGACAATTGTTATTAGAAAACATACTATTTACTCCCCCCTCTAGTGTGTTGTTTCATACAATAATTGATATCAGAGCGGGTCCGTAGCTTGAGATTTCATCATCTCTTCTACACCTTATCTCGATCCTAAAATGGCACTAGAGAGTATAGCGTCTTCACCTCCTAGGTTTGATGAGTCAAACTTTGGTCTTTGGAAGAGTAGAATGTATACTTTTCCAAAGACTCAAGGGTTAGGTGTATTTAGCATGGTGAAGATAAAATATATTGAACCTAAGGAAAATACGGATTCATGGACCAAAGAATAAATTAATATGTTTGAGTTAAATGCTAAAGCTACAAATTGCATATTTTGTTCTTTGGAAAATAATGTACTTGAGAAAATAATGCATTGTACTTCTGCATATGATATTTGGAATACATTGAACATACTTTATGATTATGCTAAAACTGAAGAACTTGTTACGCTAAATGAATGAGACGATGACAATTGTCGTGCTCCTATATCTAATGAAGTTCTTGAAGCTTTTAGTGTTTCTAGCCAAAGAAGTACAAAGAGTCGGAAGAGAAAGGTAGTATGTCACCTATGCAATGAGAAAGGGCACGTGAAAAAGAATTGCCCTTGTATGAAGAACAAGGCAAGGAAGATGTCGAATGCTTCCATATCATCATCTCATTCAAATGAAATGTCTTCTTGTAATGATTATGAAGCCACCTCAAGAGCTTGCCCCATGAATGATAATGATGAGGTACTCTCCTCTCCTTTTAGTCATGTTAATAAACATGATAGTATTAACTCATCTAGTTCTCATGATTTTGATGATTTAATAGATGAGTATAAAATCATGTATGCCTTTCTCTTGAAAAAGGATAAAGAAAACAAAAGGATTAAAAATGAGAATTCTAAACTTAGTTCATATGTGCATACTTTAGAATTAGAGAATGAGAAATTGAAATCTAACTCACTTGATCCATGCCATGATAACTTAGAATCCGAGCTTAAAGCCTTGAAACATAAAAATGATAATTTGAAAAATAAAAATAGCATGTTGAAAACTCAATTGCATGCTATTCAAAAATCTATGAATGATTTGAAGAGTGAAGTCGTTTCCTTGAGTAAGAAAGTAAATGAATTTAAGAATGCCTCATCTCTTAATAACAATAGAATAAAAAATGCTTATGTAAAGAATGCCAATGTTCATCATCATTCTCATGTTAGGCATTCTACACTTAAACCTCAAGTTAAAAAGAAGAATGCTTCACTTAAGAATGCTCGTGTCCATCATTTTTCTCATGTTCATAATGAAAGGAAGAAATTTAATAGACATTATTTTTGGTGCGGTGTATATGGGCATGCTATATATGACTGTGCATTCAAGATGAACCCAAGTGGAGTTAAAACATTTTGGGTAGCTAAGCCCTCTAACATTCAAGGACCCAAAGCCATTTGGGTACCAAAGATCCCATGCTCTTTTGTAGGGGGAGCAACTGCACAAGGGTAAAGGAAAATGAAGAATTGAAGTTGACCATGGACATCAATGAAGAATCCATCTTTGGTTGTAACTTTAAGTCATGAAGATGTCATAGGTATGAAAATTGGCATCTAGGTATCTCTGGTATCATCTCCTATACTCACTTGCTTAAATTATAGTTAGAGTTTTTGATACATGCTTAATGTTAGTAGATTTTTCACTCTTGATAAGTTTTATTAAAATGATTTTTGATTTTTGATTTCCGGTCTCTTCGAATACCTATGTAGCCTGTAATGGGCTCATGCGACCTTGCGATTCTAAATCGTAGGCTCATTGTAGCTTTTCAGTTTTCAACCAATAAGAAGGGTTGGAGATCATGCTTTTATTAATATTATATTTATGATCATTTAAATATTCGTTTTGGATTAATGTCAACATATTTCGAAATGAATTTCAAACTATCTAGCAAAGTAAATTTTGAAATCAATACTTAATTCTTTCTTTGCTATCTAGTACGACAACTTGTTAGTAGTCATATTTTCATTATGTTACTAATGAATATTACTTGCAAGTTATCAAACATGTGATGGAAGTCTAGTAGAGCAAAACTAAAAAGGGAAATGAAAAGTTTGGAAAATTCTCAAGAATGAGGTATGAGTTCAATGTTGCAAAAAAAAAATACTTGTATAATAATTGATTATTCATTATTAATGAAGTCTCTATGCTCGTGATTGTCTTTGCTTGATAAATATATGAAAATTCATGAGTAAGTAAATCCTTGATAACTTAGGCAATTTCATATCTTGATTGGATGAAATTTCCTCTAGGTTAGAATTTTCATTAGATACCTCATTTTCTATGGATTGGCAAACATGTTTTAAATACACACATCACATGAGTCTAGGTTGTTACACTTGGTATCACATGAAAACTCAAAACTAGATGAACAATGTGATAACTAGATTAGCTTATGAGACTCAAATTGAGAATGCTTGACCTAAGTCGACAATTTGACTTAGAAATCTCTTTTTGAGTTTAAATTTTCACAAACATGTTAAAATTCACTCATGTTAGATGTCCAAGTGCCTAAGTTAGAGAAAACATGAGTAGATAGCCAAATATGATACTTAACATTTTCATGGGTTCAAGCATACTTTGATTAAAATCGTTCAAAGCTCATATCTTGATTAAACGACATTAATGTCACTTCAAACTTGATAAACGAGTGTTAAATGATCATATTTTGATATCTAGAAAATTTGAGCAAAATCTGAAATCAGTGGATAAATGACC
Organism: Canna indica; assembly: GCA_034359265.1. Taxonomy (NCBI): domain Eukaryota; kingdom Viridiplantae; phylum Streptophyta; class Magnoliopsida; order Zingiberales; family Cannaceae; genus Canna; species Canna indica. Next base: position 71,634,116 of record CP136897.1, read on the forward strand.
CATATTTATAAAAATGCCACTGAGATCTTGTAGGATTTCTAGAAAATTATAGAGACAACCTTTTTGAATGATTCTTGATTTCTTGGAATCCTCATAGAGTCTAATTCGTGTAAAAAAATTTCACAAAATTTGAATGCTCACATCCTCTCAAAAATAATTTTTCCTTAAGGCATAAAAACCAGGGCAGATCGAGCGGTCGATCGGCATTCGACCGCCCGATCGACTGGCGGGCGAAAAAATAACCCAGATCGCCCATTTCTTCGGCCAGATTTAATGCTGGTCGTTCAAATCCTTTGCTTAAGCCCGAAACTAGGGCTTCCTTGCCCATTCGATCGGCTGCCTCATTCCAAGACTTCTCCTTTTATCCTCCAGGGTTCTACCTCCTCTCCAAGACTCCTCTCCAAGGTAAAAAGCTTTTCTTTGTCCATCACTCATGAGATTATAGTCAAAAATATGATTTCTTCATCTTTTACTCTCAATGTATCTTGATTCATACACAAAAATATGATTCATGCATATGTTACATGAATGGTAACTTTTGTTTAGCATGTTTACTCCAAAAACGAGTTTTCTTCCAACAAAAATCAAATATTTCATGTTTTCTTCAAATGATTCATCATTGGCTCTTTAATAGAATTTTATTTTGATCAAAAATTATTATTCAAGAATTCTCTTGTTTGCTTTCATGAGTTTTTCTCAACTTTAAACTTAGGCCTTCTTAAAATAATTTTGTTTTGGTCAAAAACAAAAATGTTTCTTATTCTTTTCTAGCCAAAACAATTTTTTTTCTTTTTATTTATGGATCCTCATGATTAATCCTTCCTTTTTTATTTTATTTTATTTTTTGTTATTTATTATTTATTTATCTTGAAATTTAATAAGAAAATCTTTGTGTTCTTGCATGAGTCTATGCCGATCTTTAAACTTTTCGCTCTCATTCTTTTGCGTTAAAAGCATGCATATTTCATTTAAAACTAATCATCTACATCATCCTCAAAATTGTCTTGCAGAATGGCACCCAAGACCAAACTCTCATCCTTACCCGATAATCTTTTGATCCAATTAGGAAAGAAACAAGCTTCTAAGTTTGTAAATAGAGTCATCTTGCAAACACGGCCAGTTAATTTAGATGACTAAGAATAATTTGATATCCGAGGGAAACTTGCTAGCATAGGATAGGTAGAGTTTTTAGGAAAACAAGTACTGGTATGCCCCATCCTGGTAAAAGTCTTCTTCTCTAACCTAGTGATAGAAAAGGCAAGGCTTAGTGATGATTTAGTTCTTCGATCTGAAATCTTGGGAAAATCCATAGTCATCACCAAATCCCTCATCAGAGGTACATTTGGGTTTCCTCTAGTGGGAAGACAAATTTTCAAGATATCCACACACCGATTTCATGAGGATTTTCCTCCTCATGAAGTTGTGTTAGCTATATGCCCTGAGGATTATGAGGGAGTGATCCCTACCCAAAGCATAAAACTCTCACCCATTGCTAGGATCGTGCACCTCATCGTGACATATAATATTCTTTCTAGAGCGGGTCACTATGATGAGGTCACCACTATGAGTGCTAGGGTTCTCTTCTTTGCCATGACCTGTATTCCTATAGATGTCCCTGACCTTATGCTTAGGTATATAGCTGAAGTCCATTCCTCCAAAAAACAAGCTCTACCGTATGCCTCAGTGATCTCTCATTTCATATATGAAGCTGGGGTAAATAGAGCCTATTCCTAGAGCCATAGATTCTTCCTCCCTTAGCCGCATGAAGATCCTTGAACATCAGCGCGGTAAAAGAACGCGATGAGATCTTGTGGAACAAGCTGAGCATGACACAGAGATGGAGAAGGATGAAGCTGGTGGAGGCTCCTCATCTGGCCCTTCCCATACGAGTCTAAATGATATGGAGCATCGATTTGCTCAGTTTCAAATTGGTCAGACGGAATATAACAGAACATCATCAGAGCGCATGGACGCATTCGACCGTCAGATGGACGAGTTTGGTACCATGATCGGTGACCATGGCCAGCGCATAGAGGAGATGTATGGGAGAGTGAATGAGATGTGGTAATACTATCGGTTGCATCTACCACCTCCTCCACCATTTGAGGACGAGTAATCCTCCTTGATGTTCTGATGTATTGATATATTGATGTATTGACATTATTGTTGTGATGTATTGATATTTTTCATCCTATGAACATGTCTCTGGTTGACTATGTTGTGATGTATTGACACTTTTATCTTCTGAACATGTATTTAGTTGACATTTTCATCCTATGAACAATTAGTAATGTTCATTATCGATATGCTTGCTATGTTTAATTTTTTTTTATGGATGACAAAAGGGGGAGAATATAGGGATATATGCTTATCGATAGAGGGAGTACAAAATGAAACATTCATTTCAAGTATCACACATAATGATAAAGAAAAATTTAGAAAATATATGCATATAGATAGGGGGAGCTCAAATTGAATACATTGCTTCATCTCCTTGATGCTTCCTTATATGTTGATATTTATCGTCAATAGTTTGTCATCATCAAAAAGGGAGAGATTGTTAGCTGAAGGGTTCTTCCTTCATGCTTTATTCTCCTCATGATTATTTTGATGATAACAAACACATTTAACAAGTGTTTGAAGTATGAAAATTGTAGGATCGATGAAAGATTCGTCAAGCCTATCATCTCTCGATCAATCCTTAAAACAGATCAATGTGTGCGTCAAAAATGTGTTGGATACATAGAGAATCCTTCAAAGATAAAGCACGCTGAAGAACGAAGCCGGAAACCAAGCGCGAAATAAGAAATCCAAAGATAAAAAATCTTCCAGCTATGTTTCGGTCGACCGAGCGGTCGACCGAATGATGTTTAGTATTGGCAGCAACCAATTCGATCGACCGACTGGTCGACTGAATGATGCGCAGAAGTGGCAGTAGCCATTCGGTCGACCAGTCGGTCGATTGAAATTGGCGAAGGAAATTTGCATGGCTGCGTCGGTCGATCGGTCGATCGATCGATCGGTCGATCGACCGATGCCAAAAATTGGCAGAGAGTTCATCGATCAACCGGATGGCATAGCGTGAGTCGGGGAACTCAGCATCACTGAGTCGATCGACCGATTGGTCGAACGCGCCAAATCTCGCGACAATTGATCGACCCATCGGTTGATCGAATGGCGTATAAAAGTTGGCTTCGGTTGACCGGTTTGGAAGTAGACATTTCTCCATCAACCGATCGACCCGTCGGTCGATCGATCAAGAGAAAAATGTTACACTGAGCCAGCGGTCGATTGGTCAGTCGATCGACGATTCGATCGGGCGTCTGTAACGATCGAAAATAATCCCGTTGATGCCCTGTTTCAGCTGGGTCTATAAATACTCCCTTCTAATATTTCTTAACTCTATCTCTCTCTCTCTCTCTCTCTCTCTCTCTCTCTCTAATTTTTTATGATAAAAGCTTCAAATAGTGATTCAATTTCGTCATCCAAACCTTCGAAGCGCTAAACATTCATCAGCTAAGTCTTGATCCTTGCTGCCGAAGGAGTTTTATTTCAAAGTGTTGATCAAGCTGGTTAGGCGCAAGAAGAAGAGGCGGTTAAGCGTGATAAGATATTATTCCTCTTCTTGTAACAAGTTTTTATTTAATTTGTTCTTCAACTCTTGTATTTGAATTGTAGGAAGACCTAGGTTGTTAGGTCTTGTGTGTGGAAGTGGTTAATTTTCTTGTTGTGAAGGAGTAAAGCCACTTGTGTAAACTTAGTTTTACTAGGATTAGTTAAGTTATCCCTTAGGGTTGAGGTGGAAGAGTGCTCTTGATAAGAAGACGGAGACTTCCGGGTGTGGAAGTGTCTTAGGTCGAGAGTACGACTCTTCGAGTCAAAGTCCTCATTGTAAGGGACAGAATAATTAATCTAGTAAACTTAGTTTGGAAATCCTAAGCGGGGTGCTTAGGTAGTGGAGTAGGCATTGAGGCCGAATCACTATAAATCCTTGTGTTTGCTTGATATCTTGCTTGTTTTTAAATTGCTTCATCATTCATCGATTTAGCATATAGTGGTCGAATTACAAATTGCCTAAATAATTCAAGAATCGATTAAAATTGAATTAGGCAATTGTTATTAGAAAATATACTATTCAACCCCCCCCCCTCTAGTGTGCCGTTTCAAACAACACCCGGGACATGCACCGAAGGCCGACCAAGAGGTGCATGCGCGCCACGTGACGCAGGCCGTCCACGGCATGAAGTAGCCCCTCGTGCGTCGATAGGGTGGGAACCCTGGTGAGCACAACTGCCTCGCCACCTGGTTACCTGCACCCACGGGCCACAGGCAAGCACCGTCGGCGGCTCAACCGGCGGATAGTTGAGATTTAAATTAGGACCGGAATGCAAATTCTCAGAATTAGCAACATTTGAAAACGAAGCAAAATTTAAATTTGAAGTAGAAATCGGTGGAATAGCAGAATCTCTAGAACCAGTCGGCAAAACATGGTTTGAAGAGTTTGATTTTAAAGAACATTCAGCTTCACGATGGCCAACATAGCCACAATAATAACAAAGCGACGGTAGATTTTCATAGGCTAATGGTTGGAAAAATTCTTTACCTTCTACACCGATCCACAACCCCTGCTTGAGGGGTTTAGCCAAATCAATCTCCACACAAAGACGAACATATCGACCATGAACGAAACTAAACGAATAGGAATCAATAGAAAGAATTTTACCAATCGACCCTCCAATCAACGAGATAGATTCGACGTTCCAGAATTCCGAAGGCAAACTCAGAAGTCGGACCCAAATGAGTGTCGTCGAGAAATATTCATGCCATTGGCGGAAAGATGGCCTCCACAGAGTGAGGAGTAAAGAACATCCACGCAACAAATATGGTCCTCCAATGAGGACTGCTTGAGACGATTTAGAATCGGAAAACCGAAAAATAAAATAATCTTCTTCTAAATCTAAAACCAAAGTAAAACTAGGAGAATGCCAGAGGCGTTTAGCACAATCCGAAATCACCGAAAGCGGCGGAGGACGATCGAAAATCTTTCCAATAAGGTCGTTCTCCCATGGAGCACACCACGAGGTGATTTGATCAGGGGAGAAACGAACATAGTCCGAAGACGCATGGATATTTTGTAAGGTCGGATTGAAAGTTACCTCTGGCGACACAGGATCATCCCGAAGGAGATGCGCCCAGGATACAGGGGGAACCGATGATGGGGGACGGGAAGAGGATCTCTGAAGAGGAGGATGAGACGCTCTTTGATCGGAGGATGCCAGAGGTCGCGAAGATGATTTCCGCCTAGATCTTGGCGTATCGCGAACTCCATCAGGAGGCCGACCCCTATTAGGCGGGGGTTTACCAGTAGGAGTGCAGAGGGAGGGCAAAGGGGGCAGACGCAGACATCTCTCTCCTCTCACGTCGATGAAACTCCCTCTCATGCATGCCTTGCTACGAGGTTAAGTATATATCTCTAAACCTACCTACATTTTCAAGGTCCTTGAGCTCCCTAAAAGTCATAAATAAAACTGAAGAGAAGATATATAATAAAGTAGCTAGGAGAAGCTATAATATTATATCTAAAAAAGTGCTAATTGCCAAGTGCCAACTCCGTTCCATAGTTTCACTCCTTTAATTAACAGAAAAGAAAGGTATTGAAAGATGCATACATATTAAATACACTTGAAATTATCCAATAAATTTAAAAAAAAATTGAAAAGACCACCTCAAGTGTACGTGTGCAATCCTTGTCGCTCAAAAAAGGGAGGTGGAAATGGAAAGTTGGCCATGGCATAAAAAGTCCTCCAATAATTAAAAGAAAAAAAGAGAGGTCAGAAAGCGTGCAGGATAAGAAAGGAATTAAGGGAACGACAGCTAGTGATTAATACCATCATATATACTTGTACTAATTAACTATTGATCAATGAATTATTAACGTGATGTCTACTCCTCAAACACGGGTCTTGCTCTTCTTCTTCTACAATCAACTCCTTGTTAATTTTGTCTCCTTCAAATCCATAAAAAGTCCTACATGATGCATGTTGGATTGTGCCTTTGCTTTTATATTCCATTTCAGATATGATTGGAAGATCACGTTGCATGACCCTCCCTTTTATTAATTATCTAAATGCATAGGTCATGCCCAACTATGCATTAATTAATTATCTATTAAATAAATTTAATATATATATATATATATATATATATATATATATATATATATATATATATATATAGGTCAAGCTAGCTAGCAAATTTAATTATTAATTAGGTTAATTTGTATCGAGGTACATAGGAATCACTTTTCTTGCCTCAAATAGGGGTCAAGTTTGATTCCTTCGTAGGAATATTATTTTTTGATTCATTTGATACATTTACCTCACATATATTAATTGTTGGTGAAGGTTATTAATTAATTATATAAGCAAATTAAGTTTATTTGATAAGCCTCATTATTTGCATATGGATTTACAAGTATGCTAAAATACACGTTAATTAAACAACAATTAATTAAGAAGAAAAATTTATGCGTTTTAAAATAAATAATGAGATTTTAATTTTTTTTAAAAAAGTCTCCTGTTCCAAAAATTGTACAAATTAAACAATAATTAAGAGGAATTTATTTTGAAGGAAGCTTGTTTGAAGCTTCTCTTTGTAAAAAAGATGGTCCTCAAATTTATCCTAGCTATATATATAATTGCGTGCATTATCTTTTGTGCACCATCTATTTTCTTTTTCTTTTCTTTTTTAAGCATAGTATGTTGTTAGACTATTATTTAGGGGTGAGCAGTTCAGATATTTTATATTTTCCATGATACTTAAATTCTACTATGTATAGAATTAATTTTTATAGGTCTTGAGCTCGAACCCTACTTGATCGGGACCTGTGATGTACGTAGTACAAGTTTTGATATTTTATTAGAACATATTCATTTATAGGTTCCTAAGTACGAGATCTATGTGTTATGTTGGAATTTGTTCATTTACCTGTTCGAGAATAATATTATATAATTTTGAAAAGATAGTTTAAAGAAAAAAATTAAGAAACAAAAATAAAAAAACAAAAATTATTACTCTTTAAAAGGTCTCAATAATATTATGACTGGACAACTTTAAATATATATATATACAGAAAAGAAGAAAAGCGAAAACAATTAATTGAGGTTGAACATTAGAAACAATACAAAAGATATATAATCCTATATATGTGAACAAAAATTAAGGACTACAGTGTATAGACTGTAGAGAATATATGGTCCTCGTTTTGTGATCTTATCCAAATTGAAGATGGCAAAGTTAGGGTTTGGACAACTTAATTTGAAAGATGAAGCACAAAGAAACAACATCATATTTCCTTTTCCTGCAGCAGGGAATATTTCCAAGATCAATCATTTTATGAAGTAATTAATAGGATGGATTGAAACTCTTCGTCCACTCATTCGATTTCTCAATACAATCAATTATGTTCGTTGCATAATTGGCTCCCTTGAAAAACATTGGCGCACGTGTAAACGAGGTGCTCTACCAACTGAGCTATAGCCCTTGTCATAGATATCTTAACATATAGAAAATTTCTTGTCAAGATAGATATTCCATAATCTCGCATGATAGCTCTCTGATCTATTTATTTTATTTACGCTTAACAGAAGAGATTAGTATTGCTTAGAAATACTATTCTACCTATAATCCCCGAAGTGATGGGTTCTTTTTTGTGGTGATAAATAACCTACTTAACTCAATCATGACTTCTCATGATTTAATTATTAAGCCTACTATCAGTTCATTCATCAAATGATTTAGTTAATTATTTTCCAGCAAATTTCTATTTTTTTTTCCATTCCATGTTCATGATCACATCTATACAAATTAAGGGCTTGATGAAAATAATGATTGATATAATATATGAATATAGCCTAACCATTCATTGTTATTTTTTAAACGTGTATATATATATATATATTCTACATTTTAACTAATTAATCTATGCAACTTATACTAAAATGTCCAAAAAATATATATCATTTTACTAAAATATCCACCAAATAAAATTAAGTAATTATAACTCTCGCGGTATTTGATACCCATGAAACCCAATCCAATCACTGATGATCGGAGACACCCTTGTGGCCAGCAACCGACAACACCCCGCAAGACCCTATCGCCGCAATTGGTGGCATCATCGACCTGCGACACCCAATTTGATCTGATCACTGTTGACCGACGACACCCCGTTGCAGGTGATTAGGGGCATCACCGACCGACGATTGAGTGTGGTGGTTTGAGGGAGAAAGATGGAGTTCGATGGTTTAGGGTGCGTTTGTTTGCGACAATATTTTTTGGCTTTTCGTTTCGTGAAAATTGAAATGGATTTTCAAATTTTAGAATTTTGGTTTCGATTTTTTTGTTTGACGAAAACGTGTTTGTTTGACATGTCGAAATTTCATATTACGCGAAATGAAACCAACGAAAATTTGTTTGTTTTGTGTTGATTTCGTTGACAATTTTGGGGACGAAAATTGAAACTGTGTTTGTTTATCAAACATAGTTTTAGTTTCAGTTTATTAAATTATATTATTTTATTATAATTTATTTAATTTGATATCATTTATTTAATTTTAAAAAATATATGAATAATATTAATTAGTTGATAAATATATTGTGAATATTATTTATTTAGGATATAAAAATTATTAAAATATATTTTATTATATTTTTTAATTTATAAGTAATTCAAAATAACATATGTAAATATTATTAATTAATTAAAATATAAGCTAAGTATTAATATTATCATGAATTAATTATCAATTAAATATGAGCTACGTATCAACTAAGTATGAATTCGTATTTTTTTACTTCTTTAACTAACCCAACTTAATAATAGTTGAAATTATTGATGTAGTAGTTTCCATGAAGTTATAAAGTTATGAAGTTACATTTAATTAATTAATGCATTGATAGAGTTACATAGAATTACATGAGTTGAATATAAAGTTATTATTCACACATGATAGTATTCATACCAGATTGATCTATTGATCTATTGATCTAGTGGCTGACATTTTGATAAAATGATGCTCAATATTCCATTGACATTCTTGTGCTTATAATTTAGATTCATAAGTTTAACGGGGCGGAGCTATACATATAGGGCATGTTTGGTACCCTGTATAAGCCTCTCGTATAGTATTAGAATAATACTATACAGTGTTTGGGAAAAGTATAAACTAATATCTGCACTAAAAATAGTACCTCATAAGTTATCACAAGATGTATTAATAATACACTTTCAAAGCTCTTCATTAGCTTGCACTAAAATTTTCAATATTTTGAATACTCATTTTACCTCCGGCCAAAAAAAATATTTATAAAATAATTTTAATTTATAAAATATTTTTAATGACAAAATATACTATATAATTTTTATATAATATAATATAATATAATATAATATATATTATATTAAATTATATATATTACATTACATTATATTATAATTTATATGTTACATTATATTATATTATATTATTACAATATATTACATATAATGATAAAATATATTATATAATTTTTATATTATATTATATTATATTATATTATATTATATTATATTATTCAGATTAGTCAATACAAACTAGTACTATATAGGTTAGTACATGTGTGCACCAAACACTATATAATAATAGTACAATACAGGCTAATACTATACAGACTAGTCAATATAGACTAGTATTATACAAGCTAATACTATACGATGTACCAAATGAGCCCATAGTGTAAAATTAGATAAGTATATATTAGTTAGTCCACATTCTTTCTTATTACTCTACACATGACCAAAGAAAGCTGAGATCGATGCTATTGTTGTCGAGATAGAGGCAGAGAAAGCGGCAGCTGAAGCATCAAAGATATTTTTATTAACTTGGTAATAATGATCAATGACATACAAGGTTTTTTAAGTATCAAATACAATGACATGTTTTTATTAACTTAGATTGTAACCTGGTAATAATTATCAATGGCATACAAGATTTTTTAAGTATCAAATACAATAACATATTTTTATTAACTTAGATTGTAACCTTGTAACACTAATCAATGGCATACAAGGTTTTTTAAGTATCAAATACAATAACATATTTTTATTAACTATATCCTGAGCAACATCCGTCTGAGGTTGATGAGTTGAAAGTTGTCAATCGGAAAACGTCGACCGGGATCAAGCATTGTTATATTTCTTTTTTTTTCATACACTCACCGATAAGCATTGCATAATAGTTACAACCCAACAGCCAAGCACCATCAACAATATTGTTATCAATTTTGACGGTAAAAATGTAGGACAATGAAGGAAAATGCGTATCACCATTAATTGGTGATCGCCTTCAATTCATAATCCACCAAAATAAAGTTTGCCCATTATCTTAAAACAACCAAAGTATAAAGTACAACCAGACATTTATATAATCACAACCAAACAATGAAATATAAGCACAATCACACATTTATATAAGCACAACCAAACAATGAAATATAAGCACAACCATGCATTTATATAAAATCATAACTGAAAAAGGGCAATATTACTTTACGACCTTAGGAGGAAAGTGTGCATAACCATTGATATATTGGTTATCGCCTCCAATTCCCCACCGATATAAAACTAAAGTTAATCAAATAATAAGATAAAATAATCAAATTACATTAGTAGTCCAATAAAGTATTTAGGTTTACATCATTATTGTTATCTACCCTACTTAAATAAAAAAATAATTGCAATGAAAATAAGTACTATCAACCCCTTGCAACTAGGGATGGAAACAGGCCAGGCCAGGTCAGGCTTTCGCCTTAACAGGCAGGCCTATATTGTAGAAAATTGGCCTGAGCCTGGCCTGTGGTCTGTTGTAGGCTTAAATTTTGGACTGAGTCTGGCATGTTCATTGGCTTGGCCTGGCCTGTGGCCTGTTAACGAAGTCTGCTTCCAATACAAAATATTGGTCTAGCCTGTGGCCTGTGTTTTATTAAATTAAAATAATATTAGTTCTTACATTAAAATAATATTAATGTAAATATATAATAAAATAATATTTTATATTTTATATATTTATATATACATCAACTTAATAGGCCCAGGTCGGTCTATCAGACTCAATAGGTTTTAAATTGAGCATGGGTCTGGCCTGATAAGGAAAACAGACTCATTTCAAAGCCTTAGCCTGATTTATTTTTTGAACTAGCCAGGCCAGGCCAAGCCACAGGCCGCCTGGCCTATTTCCACCCCTACTTGCAACCCATGTCAAGGAGCTTGTCCATTTTTGCCTCAAGTGAAAAGAGGTCCCTACTTCTTTGGTTCACTTCTTCTTCTTCCTCATCGCGTATTGTCGTTGCAATGGGAGTGATCCATCGGAAGAATTAACAATTGGGAATGTCAATTTTGTCTCTATTTATGCAAGTCGCATATAATCGACCGGGATTTTTCTCACTTTTACTTATCCTTATCGCGGCTCGTAAATCGCAAAAATATTCTTTGTTTCGATATCTCAAATACGTTTCGCTTATTCGGGATGAAGAAGATGTCATACTATATAATGAAACTAAAATTAGTATATTGTTGGTAACATACACTATCATAAAATTCTAAGTAGCAATTAAGTCTATTACAAGTCCAAGACAGAGAATTCTATTTACATGTTTAAACCTAATTAAAATAGCAAGGGCAATCAGCGTCGATGTGCCCAAAGCTGATTTGCAATCCCTTCCCGAATGTCATGCATAATATTTTGAGTTGAAGAAGATTCACCTACCGATGAGGAAATAGGGGGTGAAGATTGTTCTTCATCATCAATAATAACTTCTTCATTGTTCCAAATATTGATTAATTCATCCGAATTACGATATTTAATAATGAAGTTATGAATTGTACAACACGCCAATACGATATTGTTTTGTCTTGCTAGCGAGTAATTCGGCATCATCTTTAATATCAAAAAACGTGCTTTCAATAGTCCAAAGCATCGTTCGATTACGTTCCGAACGGAGGAATAACGTTGATTGAACAATTCTCTTTTTGTTGAGGGCCCTCGACTACGATAATATGATCTATGGTACCTTTCACCACGATAAGGTGCCAAAAATCCAGATACGTTCGGGTATCCCGCACGAACCACGTAGAATTCATCTAACAAAAGGTAAGAAAAATTTCTAACAAAAAGTAAGGATTCATCTAACGTAGAATATACCTCCTATTAGCATATGAAAATCTGAGTTTGGAGAATAAATAGTGTGGCTGAAAATACGCGCGTCATTCGCGCTTCCCTCCCAACCACTCTTTACATAGGTGAATAGCATGTTGTGAGCGCATACTGCCATTACATTTTGTGTAATGGTTCCCTTACGACCCCGATATAAAGATGCCTTATTTGCGGGAACGAATGTCGAGATATGTGTCCCATCTATCGCCCCTATGCAATTTTACAAAAGGATTATTCAAATGTTAGACAATCCCTATGCAATTATCCATAAGGACTATGAAAGAATTTTACCTTAAAATAAGGGAACCACCTAGGATGCCCTTTAATTTCAGGTTGAACAGTTCGAGGTTCTCGGGGTTTGATAATTTCTGTCCCCAACCTAAGAACCGTTGCAAGTATCAACTTGAACCACTTGTGACACGTTTGAGTGGAGTGTTGATAGCGTTCCGCAACCACTCTCACTCGTTCATTATGACAAAGCGTATATAAGAACATTGCAACTGCTTCCTCCATAAATATATTTTGGTCTTCTAAGCCAAGTCTCTTATGATCGGTGCATAATCTAAGGAATAGACTTGGCTCCATACGCAAGTTCTCGTAGCATCGTACAAGACTATGTATTAACTCCTGCACGTAGTCCGCACCTCTTAAAATTGAAGTGTGCACTGCTCCTCTTGGGGTTGGATTTTCTAATTCATCCAACTTATCCAATATATCCAACATGAGTAATAATACCAAGTCATCGAAAATTTCTTCATCGCTATCAAATGTATGTGGAGATTGATGACTCATTCTACGATAATTAAAAAATAAGTTATACTATTTGCATGAAAACATAACGCGTGAAAGTAAACAAACTAAAAATAAATTGTTCAGTTCAGTTCATAACTAAAGTATGAAAAAAAATAAAGTATTCTTACACAAATTGTTCAATCCAACATCATAAAAATTAAAATAAAGTGTCACTCATGCAAACTTTGCATCCATTTCTTCAGTTGTTCGTCATTCAATGACATAACAAGTGGTCGAGCATCTGGGTGCTCAACCAAGTAAGTCATTGACTTAAACAAGTGAGCTTCAGGTAGTCCTTCCACAATAGTAATGCGTCCAACACAATTTGGAACGCTATATGGATCCAGGGGTGATGTGTACACTGAAGTTGCATCACTTCGACGGGCTGCATAGTGATTTGAAATAAGTTCATACAACTTTTTCTTCTCATGTTCTAGAGTTGATCTCACCGATGATTTACCTCTTTTATTGCTGCGTGAGGAAATAGATGGACGTCTATCTACCTCCTCAACACTATCATTATCTTCCTCCACTAAGGGCTCCTTCCAACGTATATCCGGATTCAAATATTCCTTCTCTAACATACGCTCTTCATCCGAATCCATTGGGGGTTGTGTTGATGATCGGGTCATCCCACTAGTTGTGGATTGATTTTGAAATATCAATTATATCAAATTACAGTATGGTGGTGGCCCGTTCTTAAAGGGTTTGAAATAACTTTTTGTCGTTCCTTTCTGCACACGAAAAAAAAAATCTAAAACCAACTAACTAAAACCTCATTGATTAAATACAAAACAACATACCGATGAGCTCCACACTATTTCATCGGCATCAATCTTTCCCGTGTCAGGATTCCATGTGACCCCAGTGTGGTTAATCAATTCTTGAAAATACTTATATAAACGAAGAAATCGTGTTTTTTTGGACTTACATTTCTTCACCCCGTAATTAATCTCACACTTATCCTCCAGTTTTTTACTAATATCTTCCTACACAGTCTTATCGAAGTTGAGATTGCCTAATTCAACTTGTTTATTATGCAAGAGGTACAAAAATTCTTCTATGGCATTTTTTGGCCAGGACTCCGACTTTTCCCTCGGATTCTGATGGCCACTCATATATTCAACTTATTATATCTAGGGGAAACATATTTGTAAGCTAACCATAAGCAACATATAAATAGTTACATAAATATAAATGAAACAGTAAGCAAAATAAATAAAACAGAGCATATAGATCATATAGAGCATATAGATCATATAGAGCATATAGAGCGTAACAGATCATGAAACAGTCAACATAATAGAGCATAGAGCATATAGAGCATATAATCGATCATGAAACAGTCAACATAATAGAGCATAGAGCATATAGAGCATATAACATAGCATATAGATCATATAGAGCATATAGAGCATAACAGATCATGAAACAGTCAACATAATAGAGCATGGAGCATATAGAGCATATAACATATCATAAAACAGTCAACATAATAGAGCATAGAGCATATTGAGCATATAACATATCATAAAATAGTCGACATAATAGAGCATAGAGCATATAAAGCATATAACAGATCATATAGATCATATAGAACATAACAGATCATGAAACAGTCAACATAATAGAGCATAGAGCATATAGAGCATATAACAAATCATGAAACAGTCAACATAATAGAGCATATAGAGCATATAACAGATCATGAAACAGATGCAACATATAGAGCATAGAGCATAGTTTATATAGTATATAGCATATAACATATCAAGAAACAGATGGGAAAATATACCAAGAACATCATGAACAAACTGATAAATGGATACACTAATACATTGATATACATCAAAGTAAACATCAAAGTAACAAAACAGTAGAGTTTGATCAAAGTAACATCAAACTGATAATTGTTAACCCAAATGCAAGTTAACAGATCAATGCAGCAGTATTAACAGAACATCATAAGTCCAATAGAGATAACCAGATATTAGAATGCAGTATTAACATATCCATGCAAGTAACAAATCACTTTGAATGCAGTAACAAAAACTTCATGCATTTGGGTACACATAATTTATACTGCATTTGGGTAAGGATAACATGCAAACTATAATCAGATAATAAGATTATACACATGCAAACTGATAATTGGGTACGCTGATACACTGATATACATCAAAGTAATAAAACAATAGAGTTTGATCAAAATAACATCAAACTAATAATTGTTAACCCAAATGCAAGTTAACAGATCAATGCAGCAGTGTTAACAGAACATTATAAGTTCAGTGATACATTTTGGATACACTGGAAGTAGGATGCATGTGGACTAGATCAGATACATTTTGTGCAGAATGTGAAAAGAGATACATGTGGACCAAAATTACTATTTCCTCATGTGCTTCTAGATTAAAGTAGAAATGCAACAGTTCAGGTTTTGGGGGTACTTCGACTTCCCCAACTTGCTTAAGCTGGATTAGGTAAAGGGCCTAGGTTAAATTAGAAAATTGCCGACTCAGTGGTTTAAATATAGTATATCAATGTGGAAAATCGTGGGTTTGGATATAGAAGACTACAAACCCACGAATTTAAATTGGTTGGGTAAGACAATTGTGAAACGATAAAATAGAGAAAATATTCACTTGTTAATACACTGATATACATCAAAGTAACAAAATAATAAAGTTTGATCAAAGTAACATCAAACTGATAATTGTTAACCCAAATGCAAGTTAACATATCAATGCAGCAGTATTAACAAAACATCATAAGTCCAGTAGAGAAAATCAGATATTAGAATGCAGTATTAACATATCCATGCAAGTAACAAATCATTTTGAATGCAGTAACAAAAAACCAGATATTAGAATGCAGTGTTCCTATAACCAGAACATCATTAGAGAAAATCGGAACTTTGATCGAAGAACAATATAACAACAACAAATATACTTAGGGTGAAACCCTAGATCCAAGAAACAATAGCAAGTATACTTAGGGT
This sequence comes from Canna indica, assembly GCA_034359265.1. NCBI lineage: Eukaryota > Viridiplantae > Streptophyta > Magnoliopsida > Zingiberales > Cannaceae > Canna > Canna indica. The sequence continues at coordinate 71,650,160 of CP136897.1, forward strand.
GAAACCCTAGATCCGAGGAACAATAGTAAGTATACTTAGGGCGGAACCCTAGATCCGAGGAACAAGATAACATTGCAAGGATATGCCGAGAACAAACAACACTGCAGATAAAATAGACCAAAACCCTAGATAACATGCGATGAAAACCTTGCGTGAAAAGTTCATACATAGCAACAACCGAAGAAGAAGAGAGGGTCGTCAGGCCAGATCTGACCGAGAAGAGAAGCCGAGGTCGTCGGGCCAGATCTAGCCGAGAAGAAGACGAAGGGGGGGATCGTCGGGCCAGATCTGGCGGAGAAGAAGAAGAGGAAGGGTAGAAAGTACCTTGCGAGGAGATCTGGTGATGAGGAAGGGAAGAAAACACGGCATCGTCGGGCCAGATCTAGTTGTCGTCGAGGGCGATTTTTTTCGCCAGAGGTGGTCGAAGGAACGTGGGGATATGATGTCGAGGACGAGTGGTCAAACGCGTGGTTTTGTTCGTTTTCACGAAACATGCGGAAGACTTGCACTTATTTACAAGTATGCCATCGCCTGTTTCAAACTATTTTCGCGAAAACCCGAATTCTACTCGGAGTAGAATTCGGGCTTCATGTATAAAATAAGTTTCGTGATAACACAGTTTCGCGAAACCAAACCCGAGACTAGCTGCCAAACACGATTTCAACACCCGATTTTGGTTTCGGGCGAAACAAAAACCCGAAATCGGGTGTAACAAATAGGGCCTTAGAGTTTGTTTTGGAAAACAATGGAGTCGGGAGGTTAAGGAGTATTTTTGTTAGAAAAATAGAAAATAAAATCCTCACTTTGTTGGTAATATACTTAGACATCTTTTATGAAGGCTATCTGCATTACTAGTTTGGTGGGAATATGAATTACCAAGACAACATGGTTTGTTGATAATCTCATACCAACCAAAGATGTCAATGTAGTGGCCCAAACAATTTAAATCAAGATTCATTGTAATGTGAATAGATTGTCATGTAACAAATCCATGCTCTTATAAATGAACCTAAACACATAAAGTACTGGGCCTTGTTTGCTTAGTTTGTAATTAACTGACCGAATTAGAACAATGTTGGGCTGTGGAATAAAATCAAAGAAAAATGTTGGGCTTTTTTAGATGATTAACTAAACCAACTTATAAGAAAGAACCTAATAAAGTATTTGACATTGAGTTAGGGTTTACTTACTTATTTTTCACTTGGTTTTATTTTAAAACGCTTAACCTGGTCAACAAACCTAATTGAGATATAGATTGGTTAGTTAATTAAATATCTTCACTATAATTTGTAATTAAACCCAACTCATTACTGAAACAGCATCAACAAGAACCACATAATTAATTAATGGTATACAAAAGAATGGCATATCCATTGCTTTTTTTCCTTATTTAGAAGCTTACGACATGTTTGTTAGCCCACTTTTGGATTTTCGTTTTCGTCCGAAAACGAAAATCGGGTTGAAATCGTGTTTGTTGACCAAAAATGATCTGGTTTTCGTTCCAATTTCACGAAAACCCATCTAACAATGCGAACCGATAACTACTTGGAGTAGTTTTCATGATTATCACGAAAAATCGTGAAACGTGCGATGACATACTTGTAATTATCGTGCCGTTTCAACTCACAATATAAACTTGTTAAGAATAGAACTTATAACTACCACTTTTGAACTCACATCTTCCTCATTTCAACTCACAATATAAACGGGTTAAGAATGGAACTTATAACTAACTCTTTTGAACTCACATCTTCCTTTCCATTTTCAGGCACAATAAGATTAACATCATGGGAATTATCAGCCTCGAAATTTACAGTTTCATTAACGGATTTGGAAGGATTGAAATTATTGCATCTGTAAACAACATTTTGAACAGTGATTACTTGTAAAAATCTTATAACTTAAATAAAAAGGTCTTTCTCAAAAATATAGTCATTGTTATATTGTGTTGTCATTAACTTGAAATATGTCCCTTGCCTTTTCAACATTTCTAATTTTCTGAGCCTAATCTTCTCCAAAACAGGTGAAATTGGCTTCTGAACGAGAGAGACGGGCTTAAAAGCAGCATCTCTAGTTTCTGCCATAATTTTTTTCATATCAGATAAGAACATCTAAATAACTTGCCCTTAAATCTTGTAATAAATAACAAATCTAAATCTGACATTGGGGCATTGGGCAACAACAACACGTTGGATAAGAAATGTCATCTTGGAATCACAAATCAAAGTTATACTAAACATAATGGAAAACAAAATTTCATGATGAAAGATAACCAAAATATTAATCGAAACTATGACTCTCACGTTGGGATGGTCTATGGCGGAGACTGTGCCGCCGTACTTGAAGATGTTGGGACTTGCAGAAGATCAATTGGAGGCTTTGATAGTGTAGTCACTATCCTTAATTAAGGAATTTATGCACCCCTACTATTTTGCTTCCGGGTTGATGGCGAATTTCCTCCAGGATTTTACAAAGCCAGCACAGAAATTTCGGACAACAAGATCCGAAATTTTCCACAGGAACACGTTAGAGAAAAATCATATCTTTCATTTGGAAGAAGCAGGTATTTATAATATCTTAAGCACACTTTACGAAAAGTCATGACTTTTCGAAAATAACAGTTAAAATATCTTTTCAAAAAAATTATTTAAATCTCTTTTCGAGAATAACTGTTTGAAATATAAAAATTAATAGATATATAAAAATATATATCTAATTAATTTTTTTGGGCCAAGCCCAATTAAGTGCCCAAGTGTCATCTTTATTTGACTATTATACTATTAATTAATAGTCATAATTTGTATCCCTCCAAATTCCATCAAAACTTCTCATCAAGTAGAGGGGTATAACATATGTATATATACACTTCTAACTTTTGAAAATTACCTGATATGGGACTAAATCACTAACTAATTTAATAGAAGACCCAGTCGTGGGCTACGTCTTCAGTTTTTTAGGCTTGTCGGAATGGTCCTACGGGACCGGCGGAGGTCGGGGGCTTGAAGTTTGGATTCATGGGGCAGTTGCCAAGCACCAGGTGGCTCTTGGCGGTGGTGGAGGGATTGCTCGGGGTGAAATAGAAAGAGCAGAAAATACATTTGAGAACTATTTGATCCGACGAACCAGGAGCCGTCACCAAACAAGGCTCGAGGACTTCCTACGCCCACGAGCCAGCCCTTGTCTCCAGCCTGCGGGTCCATCTAGTCACCATACTCTGGTACATCTCTATAGTCATCTCATTATCAAACTCCATCGCCTTCGCGTCCAACTCCGCGATCGCCTCCGCCTACGCCGCCGCCAGCACCTTCGCCTCCGCCTCCATGAGATCATTGTGATAAAACAAAGAGGGATGAACAATTCCATTATATAGAAAAATAGAAAGTTCTGGAGAAATCACATACCATATGAAAGTTCTGGAGAAATCAGATATCATATTTGGAGATGATGTTTTATCTTAAAGACACTATTAACTGTTATCTTAATTTTAGGTCATCTCCTTTGCCGTCTAGATATGGTATCTAATTTCTCCAGAACTTTCATATGGTATCTGATTTCTCCGGAACTTTCTACTTCTCTATATAATGGTACTGTTCATTCCTCTTTGTTCTATCACAATATTGATCTCATGAAGACGAAGGCGAAGGCTATGGCGGAGGCGAAGGTGATGGCGGAGACGGAGGCGAAGGCAAAGGCAAAGTCGATTGCAGAGTTGGACGCGGAGGCGAGAGAGTTTGACAATGAGATACTAGAGAGATGTACCAAAGTATGGTGACTAGATGGACCCGCAGGCTGGAAATAGGGATTGGCTCATGGGCGTGGGAAGTCCTCGAGCCATGTTTCGTGACGGCTCCCGGTTCGTCGGATCAAATAGTTCTCAAATGTATTTTCTACTCTTTCTATTTCACCGCGAGCAATCCCTCCACCACCGCCAAGAGCCACCTGATGCTTGGCAACTAGCTGCCCCATGAATCCAAACTTCGACCTTCCGACCTCCACCGTGTCACGAGCCATGCATGTGACGCGGGGGGACGTAGGCGAAGATGCAAGCGTAGACGCACGACCACTCAATGACGTGGATCAGCGGACGCCAATTGGACGCACGAGACGGGAGAAGAAGCGGCCTCAACGGTTCAACGACTTTGTTATGTAAAAATGGCCACGTGTACTATGTGTATTGTCCAGAGTAAAAAAATAGAGAATGTATAAATAGTATCAGAGGATTTCGTGGGAAGTTTATGAAACAGAGTAATCGACTTCTTCACTATCCTCTTCTTCTCTCCACCTCAACTCAGATCTCTCTCTCTCTCTCTCTCTCTCTCTCTCTCTCTCTTCCTTCTCGCGTGATCGCATGATAGCATGACAATTTGGTGCTTTCATCGTCCTGAACTCCGACTTCTTCGCGACGATGGTGCCAAAAAAAATGGAGACGAGGGGTCAAGCAGTGGCTGAGTCCCTCAAGATGCTGCATGATACAAGCGCTCGCCATGATCAGATCCCGGGAACGTTGCAAGCAAGCTTGGAAGCGCAGCAGCATACTTTGGAAACTCAACAAAAACTCCTGCGAAACGTAAATTCTCAGATCTTGATCTTAAATACTCAGTTAGTTCAATTAAATAAGCCTAAGTCTGAGATCACCGGATCGAGTGGATGAGTGAGTAATTACAAGGGCAAGAGTGTTCGAAGGGAAGGAGACGAAGATGAGTTTCCTTTTCCGCCAAAGCCACCTCAGATCGAGTTGCCAATCTTCAATGACAGTGACGCGGAAGACTGTATCGCCTCTGCCGAAGATTTTTTTGAGTTTTATGCCACCGGGTACCAGCATCTGGTGACGATGGCATCATTTCGGATGGAGGGCATGGCGAAACGATGGTTTCGCTGGATGCAGCGTCGCAAACAATTGGCGGGTTGGCGACACTTGGTTGAAGCCATTCGGCGTAGGTTCGAACCTACAGATCTAGAATCACCCGAAGGCCAACTCACAAAACTGATACAGCTGACATCGGTAGAGGAGTATGAAGGGAGATTTAAGGATATGGCGCTGAGAACAACTCAATTGTCCGAGAACTTCCTTATTAATTATTTTGTATCAGGCTTGCGACCTGATATCAAAACTGAGGTGCTAACTCAGAACCCGACTTCAACGCATGAAGTAGTGACAATGGCGAAACGCTATGAAGCAAAAATAGCTGCAGCAAAAAAATTTCAAAACAGTTATCCATCAAGCCGAAATTTGCCATTATTGTCGACTGCCGGTGTGGGTATAGTGGCGCCAGGCCTTACTGACAAAACATCAATGGGAACTATTTCAAGTGTTCGGTCAATGAGCAGCAACCAGATTAAGGGTAATAAACCTGGTCCTCGTCGAATTACCTCTGCTGAAGCTCAGAAATGACGAGAACAAGGATTGTGTTATTATTAAGATGAAAAGTTTACCTGGGGACATCGTTGTAAGGCACCTCAATTATTCATGTTAGACGACGGGCCAACTATCGATTGCGGTGAGGAATCCATTACAAAAAGCTCTAAACCTGCAATTGACGAATGTGATATTGATTCCTCTAAACAATCTCTCGTTTCTTTTAATGCATTATCAGGATGCATCTTGCCAATGACTTTGAGATTTCGAGGAACCATTGGAGGTCGCCAGGTACAGATCTTGTTGGATGGGGGAAGCACGCATAATTTCGTGCAAGGACGAGTGGTTAAGCATTTGGGTCTGAAGGTTGAGCCAGCGCCAAATTTTGGTGTCATGGTAGGAAATGGAGCTTAAATTCAGAGTGAGGGAATCATTAAACAACTTACCATGACTGTACAAGGAACGACCATCACATCAGACTTTTATATACTGCCGATCCAAGGGTCTGAGGTCGTTCTGGGGGTGGCTTGGATGGCCACCCTTGGCCCAGTATTGATGAATTACGCTCAGCTAACATTCGAGTTCCAAGTGGGGGAGCAGAAATATTTGTGGAAAGGGGAGACGTAGTGCATTGTTGAACCAATACATGGACATGCATTGAGGAGAATGTATGGAACCCAAGCTATCGCAGAGCTCTATCATTTGGAATTACGAAATATTCATCAAATGAGAATTGAACCAGAACAGGAGGAAATTAAGAGGTTGCTCAATAAATATTCAGCAGTTTTCACCAAACCTCAAGGTTTTCCTCCAAGCAAGAGCACGAATCACAGAATTCATCTATTACCAGGACAATTGCCTGTCAATGTGCGGCCATTCCGCTATCCACATTTTCAAAAAAATGAGATAGAACGCCAAGTACGAAGTATGCTTCAAGATGGTATTATACAACACAACACCATTCCTTTCTCTTCACCGGTGCTATTAGTGAAGAAGAAAGATGGGACTTGGCGTTTCTGTGTAGACTATAGAGCCCTCAATGCAGTAACTATTAAGGATCGTTTCCCAATCCCAACTGCAGACGAGCTCTTTGATGAGCTGGGAGGTGCCAAGATTTTTTCTAAACTTGACTTACTCTCGGGATATCACCAAATAAGGGTGCAAGCTGAACACATTTTGAAGACAGCTTTCCGCGCACACGAGGGGCATTATGAATTCCTAGTTATGCCCTTCGGCTTAACGAATGCCCCTGCAACTTTTCAGGCCACAATGAACTGGGTGTTTCAGCCCTTCCTCAGGAAATTTGTGCTGATAATTTTTGATGGCATACTAGTATACAGTAGAAATTATGAGGATCATTTGAAGCATTTCGAGTCTGTTCTACGAGTGCTTTACTATCACGGGTTAGTAGCAAAAAGAACTAAGTGCTTCTTTGGGTGCAGCACCATTTAATACTTGGGACACTTTCTGTCTGAAGTAGGATTGCAAGTTGATCCTAACAAAGTTCAAGTCATTCGATCGTGGCCAAGGCCTATCAATGTCAAAGGAGTAAGGGGATTCCTGGGATTGGCTGGGTATTACGGACGGTTCATTAAAGGTTTTGCAGGTATCGCAACTCCTCTTTCAAATTTATTACATAAAGATGCATGCTTTTGAATGGAATGAACAGGCTCAGTGTTCGTTTGACCAGCTGAAAGAGCTATTGAGTCAAGCTCCAGTGTTGTCCTTACCTAATTTCAATAAGACATTCGAAATTGAGACGGACGCATCAAACTAGGGTATTGGCGATGTGTTGTTGCAAGAAGGCCGACCAGTTGCCTATTACAGTCAAAAGCTATCATCAAGAATGCAGGCATCTCCGGCCTACCACCGAGAAATGTATGCCATTACCCAAGCAATTGGAAAATTGCGTCAGTATCTACTTGGACGACGCTTCGTTGTCATAACTGATCAAAGAGCTCTGAAGGAGATGACATCTCAGACCATACAGACTCCGGAGCAGCAGAGATGGGTAACTAAACTCTTGGGGTATGATTTTGAAATTAAGTACCGGACGAAAAAACTCAACACTGTCGCAGACGCTCTCTCAAGGCAGTTCATGTCATTAATTCAACCAGTTTATGGTCTATTAGAAGATATAAAGAGAATTAACCGAGAGGACCCAAAATTGCAAGCTCTTAAACAAAGGTATGAAGCTGGAGATGATGACAGTGGCAAGGTCACCCTACAGGATGGAATAGTGCTCTATAAAAAGAAAATTATGGTGGCAAATGATACGACACTGAGAACTAGGATCCTAGGAGAATACCATAGCTCATTGTTAGGAGGGCATTCTGGAATTGATCGAACATACCGTCGGATTGCAGCAAATTTTTATTGACCAGCAATGCGCGGAGAAGTTGAACCTTCGTTCGCGAGTGTCAGACATGCCAAAGAATGAAGGTTGAGCAATTGTCACCAGCAGGCTTGTTGTAGCCATTGCCAGTTCCAAATGAAGTCTTTGAAGATGTCGCAATGGACTTCATCACTAATCTACCTATCTCAGAAGGGAAGACCGACATTTTAGTGGTTGTTGATCGTCTGACCCAATACGGTCATTTCATGGCTCTACCAAGAAACTACAGTAGTGAGAAGGTTGCTAAGACATTGGTAGAAGGGGTCATCAAGTTGCATGGAGTATCACGATCCATTGTCAGTGATAGGGATGGACATTTCATTGGAAGCATATGGCGAGAGATGGCTAAACAGTAGGGGATTGCGCTTAAATTCAGCTCGGCGTACCATCCTCAAACGGATGGACAGACCGAGGCTTTAAACCAATGCTTAGAAATGTACTTACGGAGTTTTGTTTCTGAGGAACCGGCAACCTGGGCAAACTACTTACCGTGGGCCGAATTCTGGTACAACACCTTGTATCAGTCGTCGGCGGGTATGACGCCATTCAAAGCGTTATATGGCCGTGATCCACCAACGCTTCTTCGCTACCTTCCAGGGTCTACCAGTAATTCCTCAATCGGCAGAGATTTAAGTCGGAGAGATGAAGTGCTTCACCAACTCAAAGAAAACTTAATGCGTGCTCAACAACGCATAAAATCGCAAGCAGATAAGCATCGCAGAGAAGTGTCGTATGAAGTAGGTGAATGGGTATATATAAAACTACAACCCTACAGGCAATGGTCCTTGAGATTAAAAAGAAATCAAAAATTGGGACCGAAGTTTTTTGGTCCTTTTCAGATACTGAAGAAAGTGGGTCAGGTCGCCTACCAGCTGGAGTTACCTTCGACGGCCAAAATCCATCCGGTGTTTCATGTCTCAGTGCTCAAACCATGCCAGGGACAACCTGACATCCAGGTCACTCCCATTTCATTGCTCCTATCAGTGACAGAAAGGAGTGAAATTGAGAACTTGCCGACGTCGGAAAACAATGAAGAAGAGAACGCCGGAACATAAGCAGACAACCTTGAGGACAAGGTTAATTTTGAAGGAGGGACCAATGTCACGAGCCATGCACGTGACGCGGGGGACGTAGGCGAAGATGCAAGCATAGACGCACGTCCACTCAATGACGTGGATCAGCGGACGCCAATTGGACGCACGAGACGGGAGAAGAAGCGGCCTCAACGGTTCAACAACTTTGTGATGTAAAAATGGCCACGTGTACTATATGTATTGGCCAGAGTAATAAAATAGAGCATGTATAAATAGTATCAGAGGATTTCGTGGGAAGTTTATGAAACAGAGTAATCGACTTCTTCACTATCTTCTTCTTCTTCTCTCCACCTCAACTCAGATCTCTCTCTCTCTCTCTCTCTCTCTCTCTCTCTCTCTCTCTTGTCGCGTGATCGCATGATAGCGTGACACACCGGCCCCACAGGACCATTCTGACAAGCCTAAAAAACTGAAGACGTCGCCCACGACTGGGTCTTCGAGTACGGCGGCGCAGTCTCCGCCATAGACCATCCCGACGTGAGAGTCATAGTTTCGATTAATATTTTGGCTATCTTTCATCATGAAATTTTATTTTTCCCATTATGTTCAATCTTCTAGTATAACTTTGGTTTGTGATTCCATGATGATATTTCTTATCCAACGTGTTGTTGTTGCCCAATGCCCCAATGTCAGATTTAGATTTGTTATTTGTTACAAGCCCTCGAACTCCACCGGCCAACCGTTGATCCTTGCTTATGTGAAGAGAGTATTGAAGAAGTTGCTCGACCGAGAAAAGACTGCAAGATAACAACAGATGAAGATAAAACATACTAATGAAGGTAAAAACAGATCATAAATATGAGATATCAACTAAAATTAAGATGCATGAAGTAGTAGTGAAGTTAAATCTCTTTCTGCCTAATAGAACCTATAGGACGTTCATAGCTTTAGGCGTAAAACTCCAATTGCACTTGTATGATCCATAAAGGAATTTGAACGAGCAGCTAGAAGTAAACTGCAGTCATATTAGCAGTTGTTTCTCTTAGTTCATAAAATATATCCAGTGCATGGAGCTCAATTATCGATGAAAATCAAGTGCTTAATAACTAATCTAATTTTACGTGCTCAGCATATCATAGAACCGACTAATTGAGTTGCCTCATGTTTTCTTGTCAAGCATTTGTTTTGACTTGAAAATGAAGCACATATTGAAGATCTTGTAGGGATGGCAATTCAAACCGGTTAATTGTGTCTAACCGGTTAACCGAACCGTAAAATTCGGTTTTGGATAGTGTATTTGCGGTTCGATTTCGGTTTCAGTTATTGGGCCGCAGTTAACCGGTAACCGAACCGGTTATATATTCGGTTTTGATTACCAGTTTTTTACGGTTAACCGGTATCCAAAATCGGTTTTGTTATTAATCTTTGAATCGATTATCCGTTTACTACCGATTAACCGGTTAGTAAACGGATAACCGGTTCAGATCGAATCGAAAAATTTGGTTTTCGGTTATCCGCGGATAATCGAAACCGAGCCGGTTTTAGTTTCAGATATAGGTTTTTGAAATCGACCGGTTTCGATTTCGGTTAGCAGATTTGGAAATCGGTTTCGATTTCAGTTAATCCCTAAAAGCGTGGTTAACCAAATTGTTGTGATCCATAAGTAGGGGTGAGCAGAATTTCCCGATTCACCGAAATCGACCGAATCGAAACCGATTTAATCGAACCGAATTAATTTCGGTTCGATTTTCGGTTTAAAAAAATTCGGATTTCGGTTTTCGATTCGGTAAATTAACCGATGGTTCAATTAATTTATTGAATTAACTGAATATATATATATAATTATATCCTATATTTGTATGCCTTGGTGGTTAAGTAGACTTTTAAGTCTCCCGTCCACCTAGGTTCAAATCCTAATATACATGTAATATTATTTATTTTATATTTGACTATATATATATATATGTGTGTGTTAGTTAGAAATAAATTGATAATGGAGTTTATTAAGATGATTAGAGAGGTATGAAATTAAAGATTGGTTGCCTACTTGCCTAGGTTGGAGTCTTTCCAAATGTATTTTTAAAAAAAAAAATTGATTCGATTAATTTGGTAAATTAACCGAATCGAACCAAAAATTTGGATATAAAAAAATTTTGAGTCAGTTCGATTCAGTTCGGGTTGAACCGAATGGACAACCCTAGAAACTATATTAAAGCCAACGAGAGCCAAGCCCAAAAAAGTCATTGTACAAAAGGTGCTTGAGCTCGGGAGGACAGATGGAGGACCAAACCCTTTCGTCTTTATAGAACCTTGCATGATTTGCTACCCAATTGACAGTTTGATTTGCTTCTCGAAAATAAAAAGAGAAAGCATCTACGTTACGATTTGAGCTAAGTAAAAGTATGTCAATTACCAGAGCCGAAATGGGCCACGGAGCATCAATAGATTTATTTAGTACATTCATCAATATTTTTGAGTCATCGGCATCAGAGATTGATTAACCAACTCGTGGGCAATAGAGTATGGCGAGTCAGTGTCGATTTAATGGGATTAGGACGTGGGAGCAGGTAACTGGATCACCGGATGCATGTGGTGTGTGAAATATGCATGAGAATCTGGTGAATTGGTGATGGATAACGTGTAGTGATCCGATTGGTAATAAAAAAAAGATTACATCTCATGTAATTTGCTCTTATTGCAATCTAGCACATTTATTAACGTAACGCAAATTATTTTTACAATTAAATGCCAATTTATTATATTAATTGTTTTCAACAGTTTTAAAATATACAAAATAGCGTTCATTTTTATATTAATCAAAACATGAATAATTATTGTTGATGCATACATTGTGCCAACCAAATAGAGAAATAGTTATTATATTTATCATCTGTTCATTTTTTTCTGTATATTTCATTCTTCGTAAATTTCATAATGTCTAAGCTTAAAAAAAATGACCTAACCAATTTAATATTTCAGTGTTAGAAAATTATAACTGAGCTTCAAAATATCTTAAATTTGTATCAATTTCCAGAATTTGATCATTGAAATAGTATTAATTTTCTAGGCGAAATTAAAATGACTCTCAAAATGCTAATAGTAGAATAGCCATTATTTTAAGGATTAATTACACTGTATATTCTTAATTTTGGATATTTTCTTAATTTTAACCCAAAGTTTTTATTTGTTTCAATAATATACTCAAATTTTAATTATATCCCGTCGTGAATCAGATGTTAGATTCACCGTTAACACGCTGACGTGGTATTGCTGACGTGGTTCAGCAGCCCAATCAGCACATTAAAATATATTAAAAACTTTAAAATATATTAAGATCATTTAAGTAAATCGAGTCTCATTCATATATTAAAATCATTTAAATCCTCCCTCAGCTACAACCAGCACACGCTAAACACCATCTCCTTCTTCAAGGAACTCAGCACCAATGTTGGCGTCCATCCCGACCTCGTCAACAAGGCAGCCCTGCCTTCTGCGGTCCTCGTCGCCGGCCACCCTCGACACCGCCACCACCACCGCTTTGTACTCCTCTATTGCCCTCGCCACCTCGAACTTCGCCGCAAAGTACAAGTCCACGATGTACCACGTCTCCTTTTCGCTCGTTGTCGTCGCCGCCACGACGTCAATGTACTCGTACCTCCCGACGGCGAGCCCGTTGGAGGCATCCCATCGCGCCTTGCAGATCCTAGCATTGAACCCCCACGACACTCAGCCGCGCCATCACCACCCATCGGAAAAGTGGACTCGCCGCAGCTCGATCTCAGCCAGGCGAGCGCTTCCGTCGTCGTGGAAACGTCGCTCGCTAGCATCCCACGGAACAGGTTCATGTCCACCCTCGGGTTCATTAACTCCCGGACGGTATTCGTGGCGGCGCGATCCCACTTCTCGGAGGCGTCGTCGTCGAGGCTGTTGGCCTAAGATTTTCTACCTTGGTCTTAATCTCGATTTTGATGATAACAAACATGGAACTAATGTTTCATTGAGAAATCTTTCATGTTCCATATCGGTTAGCGCACGACGTCCTCGATCGGAAATATCGAAGAAATCGAGAATCAGAAGGACGTTGGTCGTCGCGCTCGAATTCTTCGGAAAGTTAGAGTTTAGATTTAGGGTATCTAGATAAATTGTAAATTCTCATTATGATACAAAGAAATCCAAAAACTAATCCCGAACCCCAAACATGAAAACTCAAAAAATCGCCTTGAAATTAACCAAGCCTAGGGAGCTCCTTGGAGGGCTATATGACCTAGATATTTTTTTGACATAAAAAATGACGGTAATTGTTCCTTGGGTAGAAATTAGATAACAAGATATTTTTAAGGATTTTTTGGAATCCTTTAGCATACCCATTCTTGACTCGAAAGATTAGAAATTTTTTATTTTTCGAAAATTTATACTATACCCCAAAAACTAGATTTTGATTCTTAAGGATTTTGATTTTTTAGATATTTTTATTAAATCCAAATGGGGGATAATCCTTATATAATATTTATGTTTTAAAATTATTTACTTAAAGTTAATAAATGTAATATAAGTAGGCTTAGCGAAGACGGAACCAGGAAACGAACAAACAAAGCCTAACCAAACTGTCCAGTCCAGGTTCGATCGATCAGTCGGTCAACCGAATGGTGTTAAAAACCGACAGTAGCCAATTTAATTGGTCGATCGAAGATAGTGAAAAAAAAATGACAGAATGCTACTTCGGTCGACCGACCGAGGCCAAAAATTGGCAGTAGGTGCTTCGATCGACCGGATTGTGGATGAAAGAATCGTGACTCATTCGATCAATCAAACAGAGCGATTAAAGCACAGAAAGCCAGCGGTCGATCGGTCGATCGACCGACAATCGACTAGCAAGCGACCGAACAGCAAAAATGGCTAGTTTTTCGCCCGTTGAGCAGTCGTTCGGTTGAGGGGTTATAAATACCCTTCACCTATCTTCTTTAACCCTTCTGAACAATCGATCCAAGCTTCCATTGAGCTAATTCTTGATAATTCTAAAGCTTTTCTTGAGCCATCCTTTTGATAACCCTAGTTTCCAAGATACATCATTGATCTTGTCTTCAAGCTTTAAACGATTTATCATTGAGGCATCAAGAGGAATTAGGACTCATGTTTGGAGCTAAGTATTTGTTATATTATTTATTTGCTCCATTACTTGTGTATTTTTGTTGTTTATTTCATTATAATTGTGCTTGTAAGAAGACCTAGTGTTAGGTCTTGTGTGGGTGTAGAAGGTGTAAAGCCACTTGTGTAAACATAGTTTACTAGGATTAGTTGAGTTGTCCCTTAGGGTTGAGGTGGAAGAGTGCTCTCGGTAAGAAGGCGAAGACTTCCGGGTGTGGAAGTGCCTTAGGTTGAGAGTGAGACTCTTCGGGTCAAAGTCCTCTTTGTAAGGGAAACGATTAATCTAGTAAACTTAGTTTAAAAATCCTAAGCGGGGTGCTTAGGTAGTGGAGTAGACATTAGGGCCGAACCACTATAAATACTTGTGTTAGCATTGATATATTATTTTAATTGTTTTATCATTTATCGCTTCCGCATTTAGTCATTTAATCGTGAATTGCCTAAGTAATCTAAGAAGCGTTTAAAATCGGAATTTAGGCAAATAGATTAGTAAACACACTATTCATCCCCCCCTCTAGTGTGGCTATTTCATCCAATAGAGGCGCTCGTCGAGATCGGACACACCTTCACCATACGCGGCAGCGGAAGGAGTGCAGCGGCCGCCAGTCTCGAGGAAAGCGTGGACGAGGCCGGAGAGGCAAGTGGAGACATCGTGGTCACTGCCGTTGCTGGAGTAGTCGATGCCGGCGCTGCAGAGGCACTCTTTCGCCTCATCATCAAGCGGGCCGGTGACCCGGTTCGTGCGGGCGGGAACCGCCATGTGAAGCAGAGATCGATCAGAGAAGGAGAACAAGTTAATTAAATCTGGAGGCCGGTGACCCGATTCTCCCTTTCCCTTTCTCTCCTTCTTCGTGAGGTAGCCAAAGAGGTTCATGCAGGGGCGTATGCAGGATTTTGAAAATGGAAGACATATAGAAATTTAAAATTAAAATTAGGGTGTTCAGTTATAATTTGGGGGTGCGAGGGATTGCCCTCGTGGTATGGTACAACATAATTGTGTAAAAATGCACAAAATATATAATTCTATAAAAGAAAATCGAAAGAAATAATTGATCAAAAACGGAATTACATAATTTAATGAATGAGAAGCGACCTACTATATCTCACAATTATCTTCTACGACTTCTCATATTTTGGAAACGACTAATGATAGCATCATTAGTAAACTTTGACTACATTTCGGCCTCTATAAAAGTTACTAAACAATCATACATCGCTCATATTATTGTATGTTTTATTCTTCACAAACCTTATTGCTAAAAAAATCTCTATAAAATTTACTAATGACTTTTTTTTTGAAAAAAAATGGGGGACAAAATGTCTCCCTTTAGTAAAATTTACTAAACAATCATACATACGCCACTGGGTTCATGGCGGCACCGACGACGAGGATCGCGGAAGGCGGGGCCACCTCGTTGACATGGCCGAGGAGGACGCCGACATTCGTGCCGAGGTCCTTGAAGAAGGAGATGGTGTTGAGGGAGGACTTAAATGATTTTAATATATGGATGGGACTCAGTTTACTTAATTGATTTTAATATATTTTAATATGTTGATTGGACTGGTGAACTACGTCAATAGCGCCACGTCAACGTGTTAATGGCGAATCTAACATCTGATTCACGACGGGACGTAATTGAAATAAAATTTAAATTTAAATATATTATTGAAATAAATAAAAATTTGTGATAAAATAAGGGAAATGTTCAAAGTTGATAATATACAACGTAGTAATTAACCCTTATTTTAACTCTGATTGAAATTAAATTTGAAAATTAAGTGGCCACCTCCAACCTGAATCACAATAATAATCAAATATTTTATTTTAATTATCAAATAATAGAATTGGACTTTATTGGATATGAATATGACAGAGAAGGCACGTGCACCTCTTCCCCCAATTCATGGGATTGCTATATATACGGAGTAATTATTTATCTCAATAATTATCACGTGGACATGGATGGAAAACGTCAAAAAAAATGTTTGCCTCACGTGGGGCCATCCACGTCATATGTTGGTATTCACGCCACGGTGGCCCAGCTGCACGTGTCAATTCATATATTAAATAATAAATTATATCGCCAAAAAAGTAAGTGCAATCAATCACGCTTCTGTTTTTACCAACAATCAATCACGTACGCTTTCTATTCAAATAAGGAAAATACCAAAAATTTGTCATTTTCATTCCTTTTTAAATAAGAGGAAAAATTATTTTACACTCATTTATATTTTATTAGGGGTGTGCATAAATACCAGGTAAATTCGAAATTGATTGAAATCGATCCGATTAGGTAGGTTTCGATTAGACCCGAATTAATTTCGGATAGGGTTCGGGATAAAAATTTAGGAACCGATTAAAATCGGTTCCGATTTTGAGTCCAACACATCAGGTACCTAGAACCGAAATCGATACTCGAAACCTATACTCTGGAACATGTTCATTTATAGGTTTCAGGGTACAAGTTCCAACAGGATATCTGGAACCTACCTGAAACCTGTATATGAATAGGTTCCAACAGGCTAGGGTACTCAAAACCTATGATTCCGGAGTAGGATCCGATTCCAAGTTCCAACAGGATAATTAAGGTGCTATTCCAAAATTTAGAAATCAGTCATATTCACGATAGGGACCGAGTATCTTGAAAAATACAAGATATACGGATCCGCTCACCCCTATTTTATTATACTTTTATTAATTAAAATAAATTACTATAACTTATAATTTAAAACATAAATATCCAATATTATTAATAAAATTATTTTGATGTTTTTTTATATTCCTGATGTATTATTTGTACTAGGGGTGTGAATGGGTACCAGATATACCCGAAATTGATTGGAACCAACTCAATTGGGTAGGTTTCGGATAGACCCAAATTAAATTCGGATAGGGTCTGGGATAAAAATTTAGGAACAGATTATAATCAGTTTCGGTTCTAGGTCCAACACATCGGGTACCTGAAATCGAAACCAAAACCGGTACCCGAAATATGTACTCTAGAACTTGTTCATTTTAAGGTTTCAACATGGTACCCTATTGAAATCTATACATTTACATGTTTCAGAATAGACTCAATAGGATGTCTGGAACCTGTACCCTAGAACTTGTATATGAACAAGTTCCAACATGGTACTCGGAATCAGAACCGGAACCTATGGTTCCGGATAGGGTATAATCCAAGTTCCAACAAGATAGGGTCTGATTCTAAAATTTAGGAACCGATCCTATACATGATAGAATCTGAATATCATGAAAAATATAAAATATCCGGACTCACTCACCCCTAATTTGTACGGATCAAATAAGAAAATAATTATTCATGCTTTATTTTTAATATCCACCCAAACAAAATAATAGTAATCATTATTTTTATATATTATTTGTTATTTTATTTTTTTGTCTATTCACATTGTTTGTCATTTTAAATAGACACTTATACTTTATTGCACACTCGATCGAGTCTCAACAATGTGTAGGATTGGACAATATGGAGATAGCACCAGTCGGGCTCCTTCACGACGACTTCTATGTATAAGCAACAATTACGAAATAAGAGCATTGCTTTGGCTCGTACTTAAAAACAAACTCCAAACCAAGGAGCCCCTGATCAAAAATGGCACCAAGTTGGAGGACCCAAATTGCGTCTTTTTATCAAACCTCACCAAAATTCGAGCAGCACCTATTTTCATGGAATGCCCTTGCACTTCAAAAGGTTGGTTGAAATTCCTTGATTAGTTGTGCAGATAACATTTTCAGGTGCTCCCTATCACGAATCAAGACTTATCTGATTGTAACGCGGAGCGCACAACATTCTCGATGATATAGTGTTAAAGTCTTTGGACAATGCAAAATGATACCATCTTTAACAGGCGCGTGCTAAAATATTGGACCCCGGTGTTACGCTTGGGGTCTAGTTTGAGACCTCCGCCGGTGTTTACATTGTTTTGTTTGATGATCCCGGGTCACTTTTGTTGTTTTTTTAATCTTTTCTTATGTTTTCAAATGAAGTTCGCGGCGCCCCGTCTTATTTCCCCTTTTTAAAAAATTAATTGTCATTTCAATTGAGTTGATGCTCCAATCGTTCAAAGTTCAACCAAGTTCCAATACATTATCAGCGGGGCATGGTCAAATTAAGTGGGGTCCAATTTTTGTTAGGTAAATCCGCATGGGAGAAGTTGGTTAATTAATTATATATATTAAGATAAGTAAATTATACTGGGTGTAGTTAACCAGTTAATATCATCGCACTATTAACAAATGGCTGCGTGCATCACGTGGTTTGGAATATTCTAATATTCGATAGACGACACCATGAAAGGAAGCTTTCGAAAGCATATCCTGATATCCTTGTTAATAGCTTATATAATATATATATATATATATACAATGCTCACATGATGCCTTATTATTAGTCTTCAATTCCTTGTTTTTTATTTCTACTAGAGAAGATATATATATATATATATATAATTATTATAATGTCTTTTTCTATGCTAATATAATATTTTTTAAAAATAGTTTTTGTTAAAAGGACAAAACAGGCGAGATGGTGCTCAGTATAATTTATCCAATACTTTATATTCGTATACGATAATTAGGAAGACTTCAATTAAAGCATTTGGGTATATTCTTTCATGTTCTTGTTTGTCCTCGTCATGTTCAATTCCACCTCCGGCTCTGACAAAATCTCTCATGCAGCTACTTAATCTGGCCTTTCTAATCAATCATCGTCCCCAACTCGTTATTTGTCTCGCTCTTTTTTTTTCTTGAAAAATATTGTGAGGCAGCCTGCCACACTAGGAATTTCATTAAGCAAATGAAATGTACAAACCGAGAGTAGGCAAGAGGATCCCTGCCCAAATCGTTAGAGGAAGAAGACTAAAACAAAAACAACAGTAAAGAAAGTAAAGTCGTCTGCGCCCCCTTTCAACTAAACAACATTGCAGCGATTCCAAAAATCAAAAGTCAGACGAAGAATTTCCCTAGTATCTAATGCAATACCCAGAAAAATGCATGAGTTTTTAACAGTTCAAATGCTCCAACATCCGATCATAGAGACTTGAACAAGTCTCTTAGTCCAATCAAGGATTTCCTTGATGGAATACGGGAGCACACTAAAAACGGGGCTCATAGTCCGTTCACGGAAGAGGGCCCGTCTTGTGTTAACACTTTCGCATTCCATAAAAAGATGCTTCATAGATTCGTTTGCCTCTTTGCAGAAAACAAATGTAGGGTCCAACTCTGGAGAGCTGTGCTTGATAATTCGGTCCTTGGTTTAAAGCCTTTCCCGAATAGCAAGCCAAATGGTCATTTTCATTTTGAGTGGGCCCTTACACCTCCATATCTTCGAGACTCTCAAATCAACCTTACCTCGTTCCACGAGGTGCCTATACATGGACTTGGTAGTAAAGCTCCCGGAGGTGTCCCATCTCCAGATGTGCAAGTCGGCCTCATTCCCGTTGATGGCACTAGTAACGATACATGATAATCGTTCAACTTTTGTCTCATTGACCGCATGACTCCATTTGAGATCTCACGTTCTCTATGGCCCCGCACCTCTGAGTTCGCAACCTGCTATTTCGAAATAGCTCTGGAAAAATGTCTACAAGCCTAGAGTTCGCAACCCATCTATCCAACCAGAACAAAGTCGAGTTTCCATTGCCGACAACCGATTCCATCCCCATCGAGAACAGATGTTTTGCCCCATAAATACCTCTCCACACACTAGACCAGCATGAGGTATCATGATGATCCTACCAATGTCTTCAATTAAAATAGACATGCTTCACAATATACACCCATAGAATGTTCCTATCCGAAGCAACCCCCCACCACCATCTGCCAAGACGTGCGATGTTATTGCTTTCAAGGTCAATAATTCCTAACCCCCCATTGTGCCTCGACGCGATCACGTCCTCCCAGCAAACTAGCGCCTTTAGCCCACCATCTTGGTAGCCATTCCATAGGAACTTCCTGCGTCTCTTATTTATTTGGTTGGCCACCCATTTCGGTGCCTTAAAGATGCTAAAAAAATGATCACTCAGGCCACTCAGGATGCTATTAATGAGCGTAAGGTGTCCGCCCCGCGAAAGGAGACGCCCCTTCCATGAAGCCAATTTACGATCCGTATGTGAGATGTCGATCGCCCAGTCATCTCTCAGGAGACGACCATTTCGAAGCAGGAGGCCGAGATATTTTATGGGAAAGATTTTCGGTTCACATCCCAAGGCTTCGGCCACCAAACTAGCCTTGGCAAGATCATTTTGAAGATGAATCACCGTCGTTTTCTGCAGATTGACCTTTAGCCCCGCAGTTAGTTCAAAAGCTCTCAGGAGTAGGTTGATATTTAATATGTCATCATCTCTTCCTTCAATGAAAATGATGAAGGCGTCTGCAAATTCGAGATTCGTCACCTCGCGGCCTCCCCCCCCCCCCCCCCCCGGGGTTGATACCTTTAATCATGCCCTCCGAGTTAGCAAGACTCATCATTTTAGCAAAAATGTCAACCACAAGCAGAAATAGATAGGGCGATAGCGGGTCCCCCTGCCGCAACCCCCTCCTATGTCTGAACCATTTCCCATTTCCCTGGCTTGCCATTTAACAGAATCGTTGATTCATTAGAACGGAGAAGCTTCTCGATCCACTGGGTCCAGATTTTCGGGAACCCTCGTTCACGGAGCAGGGAAAGGAGGAAATCTCAGTTAATAGAGTCAAAAGCATTTGTCATGTCAAGCTTAATAAGGTATGCCTCCTTACCAAAGCGCTTACAATGGTGCACAATTTCGTTTGCGGCCATGAAGCAGTCATGAGTAGATCTCCCAAGTAAAAAAGCACTCTGAGTATCCCCCACGAGGTCCGTCATCATGGGTTTGAGTCGAAGTGCTAGAATTTTTTACATAATGCGGATAACCCCAGAGGAAAGACTAATCGGTCTAAAGTCTCCCAGATCCACAGATCCTTCTGTTTTGGGGATGAGCGTGATAAAGGCCTTGTTAATTATAGTCCGGTCTCCATCCCCAAACAACAGGTGGTTAAGCGTGCTTTGAAAATCCTATCCAACGATGCTCTAAGCTTTAATGAAAAATTCAACCGTGAGGTCGTCCGAGCCTGGGGCCTTATCCCTTCCCAAGGACTTGATAGCGAAGAGAATTTCAGCCTCAGATAGCGGATTTCCAAGGCCACCCAGTCCCAAATGCCTGGACGGGTAGAGAACATCCCAGTCCAATGATAGAGTCGGGACCTGCCCTACCCCTAGGAGATTTCGATAGTATTGGAGGCACAAAGAAGCCATCTCTGCCGAACGCAACTTCTATGGAGCCCGGCTCCAACAAAAAAGTTTATGAAGCCGGGCTCCAATGACTCAGCACAAATCGCAAAACAACAAAAGTAAACTATCACCATATCGAAATCATCTGGCCTTCGCTCTTTGGCGCCAGAACACATGCTTCACGCTGGAACAGAGTATTCTGAGCTAACTCGAAGTAAACTATTGATGAAAAGTTAATGGATTGATGCCAAGGATCGATCACTCGTTCAATCTACAAGGTCTGGCTGATGAACTACAATAAAACAAACAAGAACTAATTTATGCAATTTATTGACAGTAGTGTTGTAATTAGCAGCTCAGATCTTCTCGAGCACGCCGAGCAGGGCGGCCCTCAAGCTGTCTTTCTCCTGCAGCTCCGTTGGGACCTTCACCACCACGTCCTGCAGCATCACTTGTTTCACGGTAGACATGCTCGCGTGGTGCACGTGCACCGCCAGCTCCCGCAGCGCCCCCATCAGCCTCGCCGCCGGATGTCCGCAGTCCGATGATTGCGCTCTTATCACGGCATCGTCCCCCAATAGCTTCACCTCCACTTCCATCGCCATCGCCGCAGACGACGACGTGGTGACGGCGCTGCTCGTCGGGCTGCTTGCTGCGGCGGCGCCGTTGCTGCTGCCGGCTTGGTCTGCGGCGACCCCTTTCTTGGACGACGCTTTGGCGGCCGCGGCGGCCTCCAGCTCGTCCACCTTGAGCTTCAGCTCCTCGATGTAGGCCACGGCGTCCGCCAGCAGCGACGCCTTGTCCATCCGCGAAACGTTCGGCACCACCGAGCGCAGCGCGTAGAAGCGGTGGTTCAGCTTCTCGCGGCGTTGCCGCTCCGCCTCGACGTGGTGGCTCGCGGGCGCGGGGGGCTCGCGCGGCCCGGCGCCCCCGGACTTCCGGCCCCGCTTCTTGGGCCTGCGGCGCTCCAGTACCGTCAGGCCGCCGCTGTCCGAGTTGGAGTGCTCCGAGTCGACGGAAGACGAGAGCCCGGCGGCCCCGTCCTTCCGCACCGCCGTCGACTGGACTGCGGCGGCCTTTGGTGCGGCGAAGGCGGCGTCGTCTTGGGCGTCCGGATCGGAGAGGACAGCTTTGGCCTGCAGCAGCAGGACCCCGTTCGCAGCAATCAGATCGGCGGAGCCGAGTTCGAGGACGCCGCCGGGGACAGGAACGCACAGTAGCGTCTGCATACCATGGAGCTGAGCCTCGCGGGCGCGGACGCATCCGCACGCCTGGAGCGCATCGGCGCCCGTGAGCCAGAGCGGCTCGCGCGAGCTGTAAGACCGGGCGGGAGCAGCGGCGGCGGAATCGCCGGCCACCGGGAAGGATCGGGTAAGTGACACGACATAGAACCACTCCGCGTCGGCCTCGTCGCCTTCCCCTCGGAGCTTGCGGTCGAGGATGCAGCGGGCGCCGCGGAAGTAGCCGTCGCCGAAGGAGAGGAGGTGGGTGTCGGAGAAAGCGCGCCAGAAGATGGCGTAGGCCCACCACTCGGGCCTGGCATGGAGGAGGCATTGCAGGCGGTTCTGGAGTCCGGAGGAGGCTGAAGAAGGGGAGAAGATGAGCTCTTCCATTGGCGGCGAAGCGTAAGCTTGGTTTGGTGGAAGCAAGTGTGTGTTTATGCGATGTGTCCTCGATCGGGACAAAGGAGATGGTACGAATAAAATATAATATAACAATGCATTACCACGTTGCCCACAATGATTTGAATGAAATCTTTTGGCACATGTGATGATGTAAGTCGGCGAATCAAATTGGTTGCAATTATTTACTCAATAAATCTACTTGCAATTATAATTTGGGACAAATTTAATTATATTTTAATTCACGACACAGACAACAAGAATATAAGCATCACTACGGAGGTTTAATTGAAAAAATTTTAATTGTTAATTTTAAAATGTATTTTAGAATAACGAGAATAATCATGTAATTAACTTTAATTTTAATTTAAAAAACATGGCAATTAGTAGGGGCGGGCGAGTTCAATTATTTTGTATTTTTTATAATACTCAGATCTTATTTTGTATAGGACAAATTTCTAAATTTTAGAACCAAACCCAACTCTACTCTATTAAAACCTGGAAGACCCCTGTGGTTCTAGTTTCAGACAATGGCGGATCCACTGCAGGCCCAGTGATGGGCCATGGCTCCCACTGAGATAATTTTTTTTAAAAAAAAAATTGAATGGCCCCACTCACAAGCACAGCTAACAAATAATTTTAGATGACATGACAAGTGATGGCTCACTGTTACTTGACGCACAACGGTACATGACTTAAAATCTATTTTTTTTTTTACATTTAATGTTTACCTTCTAATTAATTATTATTTAATACCACTGACAAAAATTTCACTCCTCCTGTCTTCTCTTTCTCGTCACTCTCTCTCTCTCTCTCTCTCTCTCTCTCTCTCTCTCTCTCTCTCTCTCTCTCACAATCGCTATGTATTCTAAATTTGTCGCCTGCTGCCTATCGTCGAGCTGTCGCTTGTCGTCGGACTGCTCGCGGTTGCTGTCAGGATTGATCGCTGCCGCTGCCACACGCTGCAATTGTCGCTCATCAGATCACCTTCAATCTCCGTTGGGCTACCGACATCGTACGGTATTTTTAGGGTACATGTTCCAATAGGTTCCAGAATAGGTTCCAACATATTACAAGATATAGGTTCTTAGTACTGATTCCGGTTAGGTACCCAATATGTTGGACCCTAGAACCGAAACCGATTTATCCGGTTCCTTAATTTTTGTCTCGGACTTTATCTGAATTTAATTTAGATCTATTCGAAAATTATCCGATCGAGTAAATTCTAATCGATTCTGAATCTACTATGTATTCGTGCACACAAC
This sequence comes from Canna indica, assembly GCA_034359265.1. NCBI lineage: Eukaryota > Viridiplantae > Streptophyta > Magnoliopsida > Zingiberales > Cannaceae > Canna > Canna indica. The sequence goes on from CP136897.1 coordinate 71,674,248, forward strand.
AATTAGAATATGAACGGGAAAGGTGCTGGTTTTATTGCCTAAATGGCCTTTGAAGTCCGAGAGAGCCATAATTTATCCCTTCAAAATAGTTAGGAGATGTTTGGTATGAGGTAATCTAAATAGATTATTGGCAATCTTAATTAAAATTATCTGGTCCCACAAGATTACATCGTTTAGTTTAAACGAATTACTGGTAATCTAGATGCTTATGGTAATCTACATTATCACTCAAGTGGTAATTCACATTACCAAGGGAGGGGGTGACTATGTGAATTACTAGTAAAGTGGTAATGTTATTTTTTTATTTTTGACAAAAATACCCCTTACTAAAATGCTCTCTATTGACATAGAAAAAAATCTTTATATCATTTCATTCGTCTCATCTCATAGTAAAGTGGTAATCCTTTTTTAAAAAAAAAAAAATCTTTTTTATTTTTTTATTTTTTAATTTGAGGGTATTTTAGTTAAAAATATAAGTTTCCTAGTAATCTTTTTTATATCAAACAAGGTAATATGGATTATTGGCGAGATTATCGGTACATGCCAAACATGATAATGTAATGTTACCAATAATTTTAGAAGTGATAATCTGTGGATGATCATCTAAATTCTCAGTAATCTTAAGTGGTAATGTACCAAACGCCCTCTTAAGTCGTGATGTCGTTAATATATCAACGTGTTTGATCTATTTCCGAATCGGGTTGGCAATGAGCCGAGCTGGCTCACGAGCTACTTACAGCTCGGCTCATTAACAGCTCCATAAGCTTAGCTAACTCATGAATTAGTATGCTAAGCTTGAGCTTAAACTTTGGGCTCTATATATCAGCTTTGATAAGTTCGGTATTAACTCATGAGCCGACTGGATATGTATATATAAATAATATTAATATTCAACTATAATATATATTATTTATAGTTATATATTTATTAAAATTTGAAACTATATATTAATAATAAACATAATTTAAACTTTTTTTTAAGAAAAGGAAACTTTTATTTAATTAGCCATCATACAAATTTGTATAAAGGATGATGTCTAATTCAGAAGACCAATTTGAGTTATAAAGAAAATTTACTTTCTGAATCCTGGCTTTGTTTGTTGTCCAATGAGCAGCTTTATTTGCTTATTTTGGAGTGTACTGAAACTTGAAATCAGACCAACCAATAATAGTGTCTTGCACATTGTGGATCGTGCAAGCTATATTCCAAGGTGGAGTAGATATTTTGTTAACTGCATTAATGATAATTTTTGAATCCGACTCGATAATGATCTGAGAAAAATTATGTGAAAGAGCAAAATAAGTAACACCCAATACAACAGATAAGTTGTATAATTCGTAGTGAAGAACAGAGTCCGAGATAAGGTGCTTAGCTTGAGCCCGAAGATAACTACCAGAATAGGTTCCAACTACAAAGCCAGCACCACCATCAGGGAGAATAAAAGAATCATCACAATTAATCTTAACCCAATCAATGTGAAGGGATACCATTTAGGAATAATTGATTTATTTTGCATAGTGCCCTCAGACCCTACCGTGGGTATATGTTGCTTTGAGAAAACAATAATTTTATTAATTACATGAGAATTAGGAGGCCGCCGATCACCATGCAAAATAACATTTCTAATATACCAAATGTACCAGATGGCGTTATCAACAATGACTTTTGCCTCCTTTGAATGGATATTTGATTTGGTTAAAAGTCAACTACCTGAACACCAATCCGTCCTAATGGATAAATCTGTATTGACAACTTGCTCTAGAGAAGACCAAATGGAACATGCCCAATTACAACTAAAAATTAAATGATCAAGAGTCTCGCAATTATTGTTATAAAAATATAATTTTGATTTTGAACAATCTTTAACTGAAAAAGTCGAGACCTAGTCAACAATCGACCATGAAATTTTTTTCAAAGAAACACTTTGACTTTAGGAGGAACACTCAACCTCCAAATCAAGTTCTAGATACTAAAAATATTCTCTAGGTGCACATTTTGGTATTTAAGAAAGGTTTAAGCAGAGGATGAGGCAACCAACCCAGTCCTTTCATTTTTCCAAATAAAATGATCCTCGTAAGGAAGCAAAGGTAAGTCAACTTTCCTAATGGTATCCCACAAATTAGGGTCACAAAGCCTCTCACCAACCGTATGCGACCATTGCTGATTAGAAATCAACCCATTCACAGACATATCAGAACTAATTTCATTCATGTTAATAAATGTTGGTTTAAGAGCAATGGGGATATCAAAAATCCAGCTATTATTTAGGAATGAAGTATTCAAGCCATCACCAATCAATTTAATGAAACCAAACTTTAAAGCATTAAAAGCCTTCAAAAACATTTTCCAAGACCAGCTACAATTATAAGGAATATCATCAAAAATATGGTTAACATGCTCATACTTAGCAGTAACAACTTGGAACCATAAATAATTATCTCTATTAAGATATCTTTCAACTCTTCTAGCTTGCGGGGAGATGCTTTTTGTAAGCATATCCTGGATACCCAAACCATCCAAAGGTTTACGAAGAGAGATAGTTTCCTAACCAACAAGGTGAATATTTCTATTGCTAGCATCATGATTCCAAAGAAAATCCTTGATTTTGCTCTCAATTTTATTGGCAAGCTCATGATTCATCCAAGAAACAACAAGAGAATGGGTAGGGATGACATTTAGGACAGACTTGACAAGGATCAATTTACCAACTTGGGAAAGAAAATTTTACTATCAATTACTAAGTTTGGAGGTAATCTTATCTAAAAGCTGATTTTGATCATTTGAAGAGAGTTTTCTAGGAGCAATAATAGCCCCTAGACACTTAAAGGGAAAATCACCACACCTCATATGAAGGTCATTGCAAATGTTGTTCCTGATTGAGATAGGAGTAGATCTAGGAAAATATATTTCAAATTTCAAAAAGTTAACCTTCTTGCCAGTTAATTTTTCATATTTATCAAAAATCCTACAAATGATATCAAGACTTTTCTTTGTAGCTTTAACAGTAATGATAATGTCATCAGCAAACATTAAATGAGAAATAGATACATTATTGCTAAATTTAAAGGGAATAAGAGATTTAACTTTTGTAGCTTCATTAATTAGATTTGTGAGGGTCTGGCCAACCAAAATATACAAGAAAGTGGAAAGTGGATCCCCCTGCCTAATACCTTGAGAAGAGCTAAAAAATTAGATAATTTTGAATTGACTAAGCATACAAAAGATGAAGAAGCAATACATGTTTCAATCAAATTAGCAAATTTTAAGAGAAAATCACAACTTTTCATAACATGAATCACAACATCCCAATGCAAGGTATCAAAAGTTTTTTCAATGTCAACTTTAATGATTATATAATGATTTTTACTTTTTGAATTATAAAAAGAATGCACAACCTCCTCTTGAACAAGCAGAATATTATCATGAATGCTTCTATTCTTAAGAAAATCATATTGCTCCATAGAAACAATATAAGGTAGCACAATTTTTAATCTATTTGCCAAAAGTTTTGCAATGATTCTATAAGACATGTTGCATAAAGAGATTGGTCTAAAATCCCTAATAGATTTAGGAGTACTAACTTTAGGAATAAAAGTGAGCATTGTCTTGTTCCAATTAACAGGTAAAATATTTTCAGCATAAAAATTATTTAAACAGTTAATGAAATTTTCATCAATAATATTTCAATATGTCTTAAAAAAACTCTGCAGTAAAACCATCATGTCTAGGGCTTTTACCATTGCCCATGAACTTTACAGTATTAAAAGGGATAATAAGACCATTCGACATATGATCATGGATCTTACAGAAAGAAGGCCAACAAGTAGCATTGTTATTGCTAATTGAAGGACAAGCCCATAATTTTTTATAAAAGAAAGCAAACTCTTGAAGAATAAGAGTCTCATCAATGATTTCAACATTTAGGGAAGAAATAATAGAATGAACAAAATTAACCCTTCTTCTCATAGTAACCATCCTATGATAATAGGCAGTATCACTTTCCTCAAACCAAATTTGTTTTGATTTAACCCATAATTTCAAACAAATTTGCTTTTGTAAAGCTAATGCTTTATTATGAAGACTGTGAAGCTTAGGCTCAATGCTACTTTGAAAAGCAGTATCATACTCAAGAGATTCAATAAGAGAATTATTACTATTTGTTTCCTTAAGGTTCTCTTCTAGCCTACCAAAGTTATGCTTATTCCAATATGAGAGAGCATGCCTAGTACTAGTCAGTTTATTATCAAACAGAACATCACAACTGCTAGAAGGGAAAGAAGAACTTCAAGTGTTAGCAACCACTTCCTTACAGCCCATATGTTCTATCCAAAAATTTTGTAATTTAAATAACTTATTTCTATTTTATTTTTTATATGAAACATGGAGAAAAATATGTCTGTGATCATAAGTTACTCTATTTAAATATTTAACAGAAGCCAATCCAAAATAGTGTAACCAAGCAGCATTAGCAAATATACGATCTAATCTAAATAAAATCTTAGCTAAATCAGAACGATTGTTAGTCCAAATAAATTTACATTCAGAAAATTAAGTCTAACGGACCACGATTATTAATGAAAGATTTAAAATCTAAAACAAGTCCACTTAAGGTAAAAGAGGAACCCCCAAATTTGTCATTAGAACAAAGGATACAGTTGAAATCACCAAAAATTATCTAAGGATAAGAAGATAAATCCAAACTTTCTAAAGATTGCTAGAGAGATCTTCTAATATTGGGATCAGTATTAGCATATAAGGTGGATAATAAAACTAGAGTAGAACTTTCAATTTGAACAACTGCATGAATAATCCGAGGGGAAATTGACAAAACAACAGTATTAACAATATATTTATTTCAAGCAAAGATAATGCCCCCAGAAGAATCAGACTTGGGCTGAAAAATACCATCCCAATTTTTGCCAAAATATTTAATAATTTTGCGAGATTTGAACTCATTTACATGAGATTCCTGCAAAGCAATTATTTTAAACGAATATTGCTTAAGAAGAACAAACAGATGCTCTTTAACCGGCCTCCTTCAGACCCCTCTTACATTCCAACTAAGGTCATTCATTTGCAAACATTATTATTGTTATTGTCTATGTCAGTAGACATAGAAACATGAGGATTCTCATTCAGATTAAAATACTCCATAGAACTAGAAGATGATGAACCAGACCTGAGTCTTTTCAGATTGAAATTATTTTGAGGAAGATCAGTGTTAAAAGTAGGTTGTTTAGGCGGCTTAGGAGGTTTGTTTTTGCGGCTTTTAGAAGCCTTAAAAGAAGAGACAAAAATATCTGAAGAGGAAGTATTGAAAATCATCTTAATTTCATCAGCAAATTGCTTAAGAGATTTAGAATAATCCTGATTGAAACTATTTGATTCACTAGAATGGGAAGGAGATTTTCCTTTAGAAATCAAATTTTTATTTGAAAAGATAGGGGGAGACTTATTCCTCGAGGGAATACATTTATCAGCAAGTCTAACTTCTTTGGAATTCTGGGAGTTTATCTTTATTTTGCTAAGGTTTGGAGAAGGACGGTTTAAATCCATTTTGTTTAGTAAAGGAGCCTTAGAGGAGGATGTCGAGGGAAACTCTTTGGAAAAACCAGATGAAGAGGAAGAGAGATATACCTCAGCTTGGGGACTTAGTTCCTCTTCAGGTTGTGGATCAGGCTCAGCTCCCATGCTCGGGTCCAGTGAATCTAAGTACATCATTTCCTCATCGTTGCGGACCGAAGAGTTATGACGATTAGTTAACGAGCGCCATCGACGAGGATTTTGGCATTGTACTCTGATCCACGGATTGCAAGTTGGCTCCAGCAGATCAACAACAACCTTTAAAGAAACATTGGTAGCCAAAGAATTCAGAGGGGCCCGAGAGGCATCCGAGTGAATAGAATCCACCAAAGAGAAAGTCTTAGCATCATGACCATCAGAGAACTTTTTACGCAATAAAGAGCAAAAATTTCATTACGACCTATAAAACCACATTGAAAATAGACTTTAGGAAAATTTTCGTAGACAACAGGTTGAAAGAAATCATTACTGGGTTCACCAACCCAAACCCCTTGCCAAAGCAGACAGGCAAGCTCAATTTGAACACACGCCCGAATATATTTCCCACGTTCAAATAAGGTGAAATGATCATCAACGCGAAGAACAAAGCCAACACAAGCCGCAATAGAGGAAATTGAATCAATATTCCAAAACTCTAAAGGAAGTGATAGAAGCTTGATCCAGACCGAGGCAAACGAAAAAGACTCGTCCCATGGTTTGAAAAAAAGTTTCTAGTGGATTAAACGAAAAATTTCACCACGAAAAGACTAGGGTCCTCCAGTGAGGACAAGGTTAGCTTGCTCAGCCGAAATAAATCAAAACACAAAAAAAATAATTCATCCAAGTCTAACACTATTTGAAAACCATAACAAGATCATAAACGATAGGCCCACGATTTAATAGAATCTAAAGGAGGTTTGTTTAAATTTTTTCCGATTAAGGCAGCTTCCCATGGCTACTGCCAAGAACTGATTTGTTCTGGGTAAAAACAAACATGAAACGTAGTAGAAGCCTGAATCTGACGAAAAATAAAGAAAACAGATGATTGTGATGAGTTAAGGGTTGAAGCTTTAAGGATCTGAGCCCAAGATCGCGGCGGGGCCGAATCTTGAACAAAGTCCTTATGATCAGAAAAAATTACCTGAGGGGGCGAAGAAACAAGATCAGCTTTAGAGGTATGGACACCAGAAGTGGAGGATGAACTTGGGCTAGATGACCCGAAATAACAGAAAGGGAGCCATCAACACAAGAATCTTGAGCAGTAGGAACCAACACCATATCTTGATCTACCTCCGAAGAACGCGAAGGCAATGACTTTTGAGAGAATGGAAAGAGAGGCGTATGAGGAGAAATGACGCTCGGACTACGCATAATGCCATAGGGCATCAAGAATCCCTTTAAACCCTAAAGCATGCAACGCAAGCGAGCCTTCACCCCGAGCTGATTGAATCAAGATACTTTTGGAGTTGGAGGTAAGCTTGAATTTTAAATAATTTTAACTTAATAGTCAAAATATAAATAATTAATTTAAATCAAATCTATTAATATTAAATTTATATTTTTACCAAATGGAAATATTTGAATGGAGATAAGCTTGGATTTGGACATACTTGGATTCAGTCGAGCTAGGGCCCAGCTCGAGCTTGATTTGATCCCTAATTCCAAAAATAGAAATATTTTTTTGGAGTTATCTTTGTCCACGTGACATTGGAGAAAGAAGATATGTTTGAACCACGAAACATAAATTTGACACGTACTCAAATCAATGATGGGTGAATATGAAAATAGTTTATTGTACTAAAATATTAAATTGACTAAATACGTAAATACATAATACAATTAAATTATATTTTTCAAAATAAATTTATTAGTATATAATATAAGGTAATTTTAAATTAGTTTATAAATTTTGTTAAGGATGAGTAAAATTCAGTGATTCACCAAAAAAAATGATTAATAGTTCGAATCAGAACTAAATCAATCGAATTCGACTTAACTATTTTAATTTCTGTTCGGTTAGCCATTAACTTATTTGATGATTTTTTTATAAATATTTAATTTTCACTGAACTAATTGAAAAATTATAACATTTTGTTTAGCATCTAACCGAACTAATTGAACTGACCGAAAAATTCAATGTAGAAGCTTCTCGGTGGGGCCCATATTAAGACCCCTCTCTCAACCTAGAAGCTTCTCGCGTGGAGCTCATATTTGTATTATTAAATTATAGATCTTGCCATCACGTTCTATTCATTGTACCGAAAAGATGATTGACGACAGTTTCATAAAAAATTTAATTTCACTAATGACGTATTTATTTTGCATGGAAAAATTTCAAATCTATTTTTATGATTTTTATTTTACTGAAATCAAAATTATTTATGAAAACTGATTTGATTCAGTATTTTTATAAAATTGAATCGAAATCAGAATAAAAATGAAATTAATTTTTTAATAAAAATCAAAATATCATAATATTATTTTTTGTGATTTTAAAATTGTCAATTTCGTTATTAAAATAGAGTAACAATTTTATAATTATAATTTTTTATATAAAATTAATTAATTTAAAAATAAATTAAATTATATCTAATTTCTAAAAATAAAAATAAAAATGATCATTTTCAACTCAAACTATTATTTTAAATTTATAAATTAATTAAATTAATTTATATCTAATTGATTCAAACCCAAATTTTAAATAACTCAATTTTTTTAAAGTTGATCTATTTATAGTTTAATCAAAACTAATTTTAGACCATTTAACTTTTTTTTTTGAAAATTTATAATAACTATTAATTAATTTTTATATCTAATTGAACAAAAAAAAAATACCAATAACTTATTTAATTAAATCATATAAATATTTTATAACTATATTAGCAAATATTTAATTTTATAAACTAACTAAATATTTAATTGCTACTAAAAATATTCAAGAAAAATTAATATTATTTTTTATAATCAAATAAATATTCACTCATTTCAACTGACTAAAACCAATATTATTTTTCTTAACCAATAGATACAAAAACCAAGTTTTCAGTCTCACTGAAACTAAACCAGAAAATAATTTTTACAAACCAAAAAATAATTTTCGCTAACCAAACATCACAAGCTTTTGTGCTACTTTCCTTGAGGGTGTAAGCATTATCAAGTAGCGACCCAACTAGGGATGATAAATGAAATTGGTTAAAACATCAAAATTCAATTTTGGATAATGAATTTGTAATTCAATATCGATTTCGACTAATAAAATTAAAAAACCAATTAAAAGCGATTGAGCTTCAAGTACCGGTTCGTGAATAACTGATATCCTAGTTATCGATTATTCGCGGTCAATTAATAATCGAAATCGATTAAATTAATCATTATATATAATTAATAATATTATATATTGATTTATAAATTTAAACTCGGATACCCAATGTTAGGGCTGAAAATCGAGTCGAACTTCTCGGGCTCGACTAGGGCTCGACTCAAAAATTGGCGAGCGGGACTCGGATTCGGTGTTGGTTAGAGCTGAATCCGATCCCAGCTTAAGGTTTGACCCTTTACTCGAGCCGAATATAATCAATGGTGAGTTCGACTCGATAACCCATTGAACTACTCGTCTTCTTCCCAAACCCTTCGCGAAGTGTTCGCTTGACATTGCGCGAGCTGTTCGGGAAGAGCTCGACTGCTTCGATCGGCTGTCAGCCATTACTTCTACCCTAATACTCTCGGTGTCTCCAAGACTCCACTCTCGTTTCCCGATGTATCATGCTGCTTCCGCCATTACTTCTGCCCTGATTTTTCTAGAGAAGTTCAAGTGCCGATCGACGATTTTCGAGTCAATCGGGAAATCATTCTTCATCTTCGTGGAGTCCAAATCGCTAGCCGATGAAGAAGTTGAAGAGTATTCTTCGTTTCCAAGAAGATCTGCTCCTATAATCGTGTAAGATTCAACTTTCAAAATTTAAAACATTGAATTCAACTTATATTTCGCATGAATAGAGCTTCTGAAACTCTATAAATAGTTGGTCATTTGGTCTCCAATTCTCACAATCTCCAGTAGTCGCAACTCGCAATCTCCTATTATCCCCCTTATGTTTAGTTGGTTAACCTAATTTCTTCACCGTCGAGTAACATCCTCCTCCAATTCTTCACTGTGTAAGCATAAACAATGAGCAGTGAGCAACATCCTCCTTTAGTCCTTCCATTTCTTCACTGTGTAAGCACAAACAGCAAGCAGTGAATAATTTTTTCTTCATTTGCATCATGTCTAACTCAGATAATGGTAAACAATGATACTATAATTTTCTCCATTCTCCCTTATATTTTTGTTTTGTTATACTGTAAATTTTAACTCTTATATTGAATTTGTTATATTGTAACTGTTATACTGTAATTAACTTGTGTTAATGCTTTGAGATATTATCATCGTAATTTAGATATGCAGACCCTCGTTGTAATTAAAGTGATTTCTTTTGTCTTGAAAGAAAAAGGATGTACAAACAGATACATACTTCATTTCAGTTTTTTATTTATTTAATTCAATTTAGTTTTTTCCAGTTGCATACTTGCATCATCCTGATTCCTGATTAGCTACTCCAACACAGAAACTCCTCGTTGGTTAACTCTCCTATATTTTTCATCATAATATATAATATTATTTTAATTATAGATAAGCACTTTCCTTATCGACACTCAAGAATGAAAGAAAGAAAGAAATGATATCCATTATTGGTTAATTAATTCAGATGGCTAATGATGTTGCATTGAATTTGCCATGCAATTGGCTTTTTGAATTATTGGTTCAAATCAGCCCCGTACAAGATATACTTTCAAACATTCATATAATATATATATCAATCACTTCATTTTTGGCCCTTGGAATCTTTTTCATGCCCTCCCATTGCATGGCCTGTAGAGCAGCTGAGCAGCCTATATCTGTTCATCTCATTAAGTTTTCAGTCCATTTCACTCTCATAGTTATAATGTAAATTTTAACTCTTATATTAAATCTGTTATATTATAACTGTTATACTATAATTTTCTCCATTCCCCCTTATGTTTAGTTGGTTAACCTAATTTCTTCACCGTCGAGTAACATCCTCCTCCAATTCTTCACTGTGTAAGCATAAACAATGAGCAGTGAGCAACATCCTCCTTTAGTCATTCCATTTCTTCACTGTGTAAGCACAAACAGCAAGTAGTGAACAATTTTTTCTTCATTTGCATCATGTCTAACTCAGATAATGGTAAACAATGATACTGTAATTTTCTTCATTCTCCCTTATATTTTTGTTTTGTTATACTGTAAATTTTAACTCTTATATTGAATCTGTTATATGTAACTGTTATACTATAATTAACTTGTGTTAATGCTTTGAGATATTATCATCGTAATTTAGATATGCAGACCCTCGTTGTAATTAAAGTGATTTCTTTTGTCTTGAAAGAAAAAGTTACATATGATTCATTAATTAGGATGTACAAACAGATACATACTTCATTTCAGTTTTTTATTTATTTAATTCAATTTAGTTTCTTCCAGTTGCATACTTGCATCATCCTGATTCCTGATTAGCTACTCCAACACAGAAACTCCTCGTTGGTTAACTCTCCTATATTTTTCATCATAATATATAATATTATTTTAATTATAGATAAGCAATTTCCTTATCGACACTCAGGAATGAAAGAAAGGATCTCCATTATTGGTTAATTAATTCAGAGGGCTAATGATGCTGCATTGAATTTGTCATGCAATTGGCTTTTTGAATTATTGGTTCAAATCAGCCTCGTACAATATATACTTTCAAACATTCATATAATATATATATCAATCACTTCATTTTTGGCCCTTGGAATCTTTTTCATGCCCTCCCATTGCATGGCCTATAGAGCAGTTGAGCAGCCTGTATCTGTTCATCTCATTAAGTTTTCAGTCCCTTTCACTCTCATATTTATAATGTAAATTTTAACTCTTATATTAAATCTGTTATACTATAACTGTTATACTATAATTTTCTCCATTCTCCCTTATATTTTTTCACTGTAATTTTTACTGTTTTGTTTACTTTTGAGGTGCTGCACTACTTGAGAATAATCCAAACACGACTGTAGTCCTACAATATGAAGCAGGTGGAAATTTCGTCATTGTCAATTCAAGCCAAGAGGCTCCAAACATGACTTCAAGACCACAATCCGAAATTGGGAATGATGATACTACTATTTCGGAAAAGAAAAAAAATATCTAAAGTTTGGAATGAATTCACTGTAGTCATAATGAAGAATGGTACAAAAAAAAATCAATGCAATTATTGTCAGGCTCGTCTAGCTTATCAAAACACATCTAAACAGACACATGCTCACTTGTGGAGTTCGCTTGGCTACCATTTCAGAAAAAACTCAACAAGTATTGGCACTACCTACTATGGAACCTGATGGTAGAATAGGTAACTTGACATCATTTGAATATGTTCAGGTTTACTTTACTTTAGTTTAGTTTAGTAGTTTACTTTAGTTTTATGTTTAGATTCAACAAGGCATGATTGTTGAACTGCTTGTTTGATTATTTTAGCCTTCCAGGTAGTGATCATTAGTACTTGTTTCAGTCTTTCAGATATTGATGAATTGTTGTTCTTTCATCCTCATGTTGGTTTTCTTTTAATTATGATATATTTGTTGAATTTGCAACAGTGGCCTAAAGTTATCAGTGCAGATTATTTTTATCCTACAGCTAGATCACAGATGACGAACTGTCATGAGGCAGCTGATGATTTCTTCAAAGAGATATGCAAGTTTAAGTATATGAACTATAACATAGTCCAAATTGAATAACACAAATTCCTTCTGATTAACCTGATTAATGGAGGCATCTGGTTCACTATTTTTTAGTTTCAGCAACCAATAAGCTGGCATTTACCATTCTTATTTACTTTCATTGAAATATTTTCTTCTCTTGTATTTTCTATATTCAATGATCACCTAAAGAGAATGTAACTTGTTGATGATGATATTTTAAATTGTTCTCGTTGCATATGCAAATTGATTTAATTGCATTCTTCAATGAAATTAGATTTAATCTTAGAGGATTTTAATTGTGTACTTCATGATCTAATATGTTAAATTGATGGTATTAATGTTTATAGTTTTTTTAAGTACAAAAGTTTCCTTAGTTTGCTGAATTTATTTGACCGAATTGATTTAATGTTCAAATATGCAAATATGTTAAATGTTTAATTCTAACGTATTATTTTCTGCTGCAGTGACAAGAAACCAAAGTTGAACTCATCATCTTCATTCTTTTCAATTGAGTGACGGAAGGAATTTAGACTACTATTTGGACTTCTGTCAATAAGGAATGAATTCTTTTTGGACTACTGTTTTGCTATTGTCAATTACGAACTCAAGTGCTTGAATATTCGAATCGAGCCGAATATAATCAATAAGTCTAGGTAATGATTCGAATTAGAATCGAATTCGAGTTTGCCATGTTTAATACCGAGCCGAACATGAGCAGATCAGTACTCGCTTGTGTTCGGCTCGTTTTCAGCCCTACCCAATGTTACTCATTGTCCGATTTAATAAAAAAAAATTCTTAACCATTTAACACTTATCTCAACTCCCCCCATTTAAACTGATTAAATGAAATTTCATTCTTAGAATTTTTTAATTTTGGTCAATTTTTTAATTAATCTTAATTCTATATAACAATTTTAATATTGGTTCAATAATAACCCGCCGTCTGTAAGCTGTGACGTCTCTCGTTAATTCAGCACGTGACGATGAAAAATCTCACTCATCAGGTCAACTCATGCACGTGGGACTGCTTTCTAATGTTCACCTGCGTTCCACCTCTCTCTTTGTCTCCTCTGCTTCTTCCCACGGCTGCCATCCAGCGACCACAGTGCCATCGCGAAACTGTTCATGCTCTTCGTCGGCTCTAGAAGAATTCCACCGTCGCATTTACGTTGAAGGCATGCGCCAACCCCACAATAACGCTCTGCAACACCAACCGCATCAATGACATGCTCAACACCAACCCACTAACCAATGTGACGGTCCAAGGTTTCAGCCTGCAGCACCGGGAAGCTAATGTTCATCGCCAAGCTAATAATGATTCCGGTCGACCATAGCGGTATCAGCTCGATCACAGACTTAAGATCCTCCACTTGCTCCACGGTGCAAAGCCTCCATGGATCTGAAGCAACTCCATCAATGCTTAGTTCCTCGTTGCGATTCTTAATGACGCATGCTTTCTTAAGGAACCTGCATGCCAACAAGTAGAGGAGTCAAACTACTTAATCTTTTTTTAAAATACCAAACAGAATTTTTAAAATAAAAAAAATTAAGATCTAAAGCAAGAGTTGAGAAAAATATAAAATTAAAAATGGACTTGTGTTCGTTCCAATATGCTCGACAAGTCCGTCGTGCGCTGCCGCTTAATCCCCTCGCCGACCTCTGCAGATGGTTCGTCTGCCGACGACGTCCGCTCCATGACGGCTTTGAGCGCGTCTTGGATCGACGTGATGGACTGCTCCTGCAGCTGCTGCTCGGTGCCATGAGGTCTGGAAGGAGGTCCGACCGGTTTTCGCAGCACAGGGATGCCCGCACCAAGAACCTGCCCTCCTCGTCGTTGGCGGCGTCCACGGTGAGCTCGTCGACCTCCGTTGGAAGCCGTTGGAAGCGGGCTCTCTTGGGCGATCTCCGGCATTTGTCGCTTGAATTCTTTAACATGTTGGATCACCTCGGCGAGCAAGGAAGCCTTGTCCGTCTTCAAACAATAAATTAAGATAAGAAGATTAATATTCAAGAGAAGAAATAAAAAATGGCCTGAGATTCACACATATATACCTAATTATTAAGATATATAGGCATGTACTATTTGGTTTGCTGGTCTATTTTTTATATACAAGGCTATGTAATGTAAATGCGAAAGTGAGGAGTGAGGAGGAGATGCTTGCATGCACGCTTTCACATGAGATGAGAATGTGAGGATGCTGGATTGATGGAGAGAACAAGGAGAACCTGGATTGATGGTTCCCCTTTATCATGTCAACGAGGCAGCACTGATCCACAAACTTTGTCTCGCCTCCCTCCCTCTCTCCTCCATGATCTATATATGTGTCCTTGTTGTGTATATATGTCCTCCGTGATCTGACATGAGTCCGCGACTCCGCGTGTTTGTCTTTCTTGGATTTGAAGGTGCTTGGAAGTAAGCTGCGCAACCTGGCGAGGTGGGCATTGATGCGCTCCCGGCGGCGGCGGCGTTCGGCCTCGCTGTGGTTCTTTGACGCGGCGAGTGCCATCGCGTCCATAATTTCCTGCGGCGTCATTTTGCCAAGCTCGACCTGGAGAGCATCGAAGGGGGAAGCGCGCAGCTGAAAGCATCCCTCGATCACGAATTAGTGCCTGATCTGGTCATCCATGTAAAGCCCTGCCATTCCCAAAGGGTCCGATGAGGAGGACAGTGGTAGAAAGCTTCGGACGACAGTGGCGGTGGCGGTAGTGGAGGCGATGGTAGCGGTGGAAGAGAAGGGAAGAAGCGTTCTTGTTCACGAAGAAGAACGGGGCCAGAGAACTGGCTCGGATTCAAATTGTTCATGAGGAGCGGCCATGGAAGAACGGTGGAAACGGAAGCTGAAGCAGCCGAAGAACTAGTCATGGTGGCTTGATCTGGAAACATGAACGTAGACAAGTTGAATTGAGGGAGGTGCGACCCGGTAGAGAGAGAGAGGGGTGGGATCCGGTAGATATTAAAAAGACAATCTTACCTGCATGAGCTGACATGGCGCGAGTGGATTTTTTAAATTATTTTTGATTAGTCGCATCAGTGAGTTAACGAGCGATATCATGATTCGTAGACGGCGGATTATTATTGAAATCCATATTAAAATTTTTATATATAATTGAAAATAATAAAATAATTTATTAAAATTGAGAATTTAGTAAAAATTATAGTCATTTTCGTCTAGTAATTTTTTATATATATTAATTTATGAATTTAAATATAGTCATTTTCGTCTTAGTAACTTTTTTATATATTAATTTATGAATTTAAATATGATAACAGATAGTGAATCAGATTCGATTTCGAATATGATTTTTGAAATCAAACAATATCAATTTTGATTAATTAGTTTTTAATTTAATTTCGATTTTGATTAATCATACAAAAAAAAAATGATTAACCGAATCTCATTCCTATACCTAAGCATATAAAGAACGTGATATTTCTGCTGGTGAATTGGTGATAGACAATAACACAAGTAATGAGGTTACATGAATAATATAAACACGATCGGATGGAACCCTATCAGTAACACAAGCCTTACAATACCTGCTGAAGAAGATGATCTTGGACAAGAGTCCATAAATATGATGACCTGTGACGACTGGTCCCGGTTAAGACGCAGAGTCGAAATGAAGAATTTATTGAAGAGATGGAGAGGGGGAGGAGGGAACGCTACAACAATTGGAAGAGTAGAACTACTCGGTTCTCGAGTCTGCTCTGCACCTTCCTAGACTGACTCTATATATAGACTCAAGGTTGCTTCCTGACGAAGGAAGCTCATCCTTAGTGCGGGTGCTCATTGGGCCCCATCGTCCACTAAGTGATGGCTATCCACAAGTTGGAAGTGACCTTTGACACAGACGGGACACCATCCGTCTTTTACAGGACACTAGGGCAATAATTGCCCGACATATAGAATCAATCTACAGGGATCCCATGTGATTGTGGGTCCCTTGTAATTACGGAGTCTTCGGGTCATCCGTCGGCCTTCGAGCTCCTGCAAAACAAAGCGTTAAAGATAACTGTGACAATTTGTTCCCGGCGGTACGCCACTTCCGCACAGTTCATCTTCAATCCGGAGCCTTGTGTTTTGAACAGTCGATTGACTCCGGTGGTGCACGTTTCGTTATGTTTAACCCAGATCATGAAGTGGTTGTCCATATCTGAGTTCATACATATAGAACATGGCGGGGTAGAATTCCGCGTCCTTCGTAGGAGCCGTACGTGCAAAGCCAGAACATGAAGTGGTAGTCCATGTCCGCTTTCTTCGTAGGCAAAGTCAGAACATGAAGTGGAAGTCCATGTCTGATTCCCTCCGTAGGAGCAATATGAGTTCCCCACAACAAAGATCGACGACTCCTGGATGATCTTCAGCGTCCAGTCCGTAGTCATCGTCCGATATGCACCTGTGGTGTTTCTGTCCTTGCGGTTCACCACTACCGCTCGATGATTCAGCAGGCTTCCGTTCCTGTTGCTCGGTCTTCATCAGGAACTTTGATCTTCTTGATATAGCCCTGCTTCTTTTCGCAATCTCTTGCGAAATGCCCCTCTTCACCGCAGATGAAACATTTGGTCCGCCTGGCACGCGGCTTGACCTCGCGGTATTCGAATTTTTCATTATTATTCCGAGGGTAGGTCTTCTTCTTTTTCTTCCTCAGAAGACCTTTACACTTCGAGCAATACATGGCCGATTCAGGCGGGATAGTCTCTGACTTTTGTGGAACTGCGTCAGAAACTGAGAGATTTTTAATATTACCCCCACCCTCCTTTGAAATGGAAATTCCCAGAATTTCCTCATTTCCTTCTTCCGACTTACCTTCTCTTATGGAAAGAGAGAACGAAATAGAATTCGGCATGTTTTGATGTCGGACCTTTGGGGTTGAAATCTCGAGAATTTCACCATCCCCTACTTCTGAATCATCCTTACCAGGAGAAGATGATTGTGGTTCCGACTGTGCCCAACGTAGATGGCGATCGGCCTCCTTCGCGCCGTCGTCATCATCAACGTCCTCTGACTCGCAGATATTCATGAGGACTTCGATCTGCGGAGTCGAACCTCTGATGGCGGGGGAAGAAGTCGAAATCTTCACAATAACACTCCCACCATCTTCAGAAAGAATGGTTGTAACCATTCTTCTTCCGAGTCGGTCCGTACGGCGAATAAACGTCGCACGATCAGAGTGATCCGACCCGTGGAGACTCGTCAGCAGTCCACTCAAGAGCGTCCTCCTCTGTTGTGTTCCTCTCTTCAATAATCCTTCGTTGGCAATCCTTTTAGTTTCAGGTTCTTCCTCTGTCTCTCATCGCCGAGCCCATGTATAGTCAAGGCTTCCAGTCGCAGCTAAATCGCAGTTCCGATTGTCCTCAGTCGGTTTATTTAGAACTTTCAGACCTTCAGATCAGGTGCCTTCTCAAAAGAACAAGCTGATCCACAATCTAATCTTTCAAACACGGAACCACTCAGATGGGTAGCCTGAGATTGCGAAGGTAACGGGCGATCTTCGGCCTATTTCGGCTTACTGTACCCTCTTTATCGCATATCCCAAGTTTTCCCAAATGAATGTTTCCACGCTATCAGATCAAAACTAGGTCAGCAAGAACTCCTGAGTACACGTCTCCCGATCTTTCAGATCATGAGTTCTGCCCGAACCGAACAAAGCATACGGAAAACGAAAAAGCTCCGGCGACAAGCCAAGAAAAACACGATACAAGAACGAAGAGTTAGACTCTGAGAGGGTAATAACCTGAAAGCCAACACCAGGCTCTGATACCAGGAAAAGGATCGATGAAATAAATTTAAACTTTCGACTGCTGGCCGGTTAAGACGCAGAGTCGAAATGAAGAATTTATTGAAGAGATGGAGAGGGGGAGGAGGGAACGCTACAACAATTTCTTCATTCGGCTTTTCCCAATCATCTCGGATAGGAGAGAACGATGACTGCGGAATGGATATCGCCATGATATTTAATCGGACCATAATGACAGAAGATCCGGGATCTTCCTCATCATTCAGCTCTGAAGAAACATCCCGCTCAAGGGGAGTTCTAGGTTCCGACCGCGCCAATTGTTGTAGATGTCGAACGGCCCTCGCACCGTCTCCTTCTTCGACATCGAGCTCGCAGCCTGTACAGATCTTGAGGACGTCGATCTGTAGAGTTCTCTCTTCAATAGACTCCGATGGTATGATGGCCATCGTCTCCGCGTCTTCAATTGTTTCAGTCGTAGATGTGCACCTCTGCAATCTTCCAAAAAGATGTAAAGTATTAAGGGGAATAACAGGTGCTTCCTCTGTCTCTCAGCGTCGAGTTCATGTATAGTCAAGGCTTTCGGTCGCAGCTAAATCGCAGTTCCGATTGACCTCAGTCGGTTTGTTTAGAACTTTCAGACCTTCAGATCAGGTGCCTTCTCAAAAGAACACGCTGAATCCACAGTCTGATCTTTCAAACACGGAACCACTCAGATGGGTAGCCTGAGATTGCGAAGGTAACGGGCGATCTTCTGCCTATTTCGGCGCACTGTACCCTCTTTATCGCATATCCCAAGTTTCCCAAATGAATGTTTCCACGCTTATCAGATCAAAACTGGGTCAGCAAGAACTCCTGAGTAAGATATCCCGAACTTTCAGATCATGAGTTCTGCCCGAACCGAACTAAGCATACGGAAAACGAAAAGCTCCGGCCACAAGCCAAGAAAAACACGATACAAGCACGAAGAGTTAGACTCTGAGAGGGTAATCACCTGGTTCAACCCTTAAAAACGATCCAAGCTCTGATACCATAAAAGGATCGGGAAGATAATATTTCAAATCGAACGCTGGCCGCGGAGGGCACGGATTCGAAATGAAGCAAGAGCAGAGAAGCGGAAATAAAATAGACTGAACTGAGGAGATTTTATTGAAGCGCTTAGGAGAGAAAAAGTCTATTACAGAGAAGGAAGAGTAGAACTTCTCGGGTCTCGAGCATGCTCTGCACCTTCATAGTAAGTCTCTATAAATATCTTCTTCTTCTTGTCCCGCTTCTCTTCGCAATCTCTTGCGAAATGGCCCTCTTGACCGCAGATGAAACATTTACCAAGCTTGGCACGCGGCTTGGTATGCGGTTTAGCTTTCCTGCGAGGGTCAGTCTGGGTAGACTTATCCGAGCGATTCATGGCAGACAAAGGCGGGCTAACTTCTGACTTTTGAGTTGAAGTGTCAGAAATTAAAAGATCTAAAATAACACTCCCACCATCCCTTCGAAAAGAAATTCTTGGAATTTCTTCATTCGGCTTTTCCCAATGTTCTGCAACTCCATTGTATTACACTTATATAGACTAGGGATAAGTCTCTTGATGAAGAGGAACTGAGTGCGGGTGCTCATTGGGCCCCATCGTCTCCTCATCTTCTTCTTCGTTGTAGCCATCGTTTAGTGGTCGATGGGGCCCAATGAGCACCCGCACTAAAGATGAGCTTCCTTCGCATGGAAGCAACCTCAAGTCTATTTATAGAGACTTACTATGAAGGTGACATCAGGCAACGAATGACAGAAGTCAAAAGAGAAGATCAACTAGCTAGAGAATACCATAAAAGGATCGGGAAGATAATATTTCAAATCGAACGCTGGCCGCGGAGGGCACGGATTCGAAATGAAGCAAGAGCAGAGAAGCGGAAATAAAATAGACTAAACTGAGGAGATTTTATTGAAGCGCTTAGGAGAGAAAAAGTCTATTACAGAGAAGGAAGAGTAGAACTTCTCGGGTCTCGAGCATGTTCTGCACCTTCATAGTAAGTCTCTATAAATAGACTTGGAGGTTGCTTCCTGACGAAGGAAGCTCATCTTTAGTGCGGGTGCTCATTGGGCCCCATCGACCACTAAACGATGGCTATCCACAAGTTGGAAGTGACCTTGACACGACAACACTAGTACAATAATTGAAAGGAATCTAATCCTTTCAGCAAACTAGTACAATAATTGAGCGAAATGTCACAAAGTCGACATTGACAGCTCGGCACGTCCACGTTTGGTGTCCCGTGTCGCGCCCATGTGCTTGATGACGAAGCAAGCTTCGGTTCCAGCGCTCGATCTTCCCGATCCTTTTATTGAAGCGCTTAGGAGAGAAAAAGTCTAATTACAGAGATGGAAGAGTAGAACTTCTCGGGTCTCGAGCATGTTCTGCACCTTCATAGTAAGTCTCTATAAATAGACTTGAGGTTGCTTCCATGCGAAGGAAGCTCATCTTTAGTGCGGGTGCTCATTGGGCCCCATCGACCACTAAACGATGGCTATCCACAAGTTGGAAGTGACCTTGACACGACAACACTAGTACAATAATTGAAAGGAATCTAATCCTTTCAGCACACTAGTACAATAATTGAGCTAAATGTCACAAAGTCGACATTGACAGCTCGGCACGTCCACGTTTGGTGTCCCGTGTCGCGCCCATGTGCTGCACGCTTGGTTTGCCGTGCGCCATGTGCTGTTCCATGCTCCACCGATGGCATCGTTGCTCCTGCATACTATAGAGCCGTTTGTCAACAATCGCCGAAAGCTCGCGCACGTACACCCTTGGATTACAGTGCTGCGCCATACGCTACGGGTCCTTTGACAGTCGCTCGACACATAGAGCAGGGATCCCATGTGATTGTGGGTTCCTGCAAAACAAAGCAATTAAAGATAACCGTGGTGATTCTGTCCTAGCGGTTCACCACAACCGCTTGATGACGAAGCAGGCTTCGGTTCCAGCGCTCGATCTTCATCTGGAACTGAGATCTTCTTGGACTTGTCCCGCTTCTTTTCGCAATCTCTTGCGAAATGGCCCTCTTCACTGCAGATAAAGCATTTGCTGCGCCTGGCACGAGGCTCAGCTTCGCGGTATAAAGTTTTAACCTTGAAATAAGATTTCTTCTTCTTCTTCCTGCGAGGGTCAGTCTGGGTAGACTTATCCGAGCGATTCATGGCAGACAAAGGCGGGCTAACTTCTGACTTTTGAGTTGAAGTGTCAGAAATTAAAAGATCTAAACTTATTCCCCCACCATCCTTTCGAAAAGAAATTCTTGGAATTTCTTCATTAGGTTCTTCCCAATCATCACTAAGAGGAGATGATGACGATGATTGCGGAACGGATGTCGCCATGATTTTTAATCGGACCATGCTGACAGAAGTTCTCCGGAGAACTTCCTCATCATTCAGCGTTGAAGAAGCATCCCTCTCAAGGGGAGTCTTAGGTTCCGACCGCGCCAATTGTTGTAGATGCCGAACGGCCCTCACGCCGTCTCCTTCTTCGACATCGAGCTCGCAGCCCGTACAGATCTTGAGGACGTCGATCTGTAGAGTTCTCTCTTCAATAGACTCCGATGGTATGATGGCCATCGTCTCCGCGTCTTCAATTGTTTCAGTCGTAGATGTGCGCCTCTGCAATCTTCCAAAAAGATGTAAAGTATTAAGGGGAATAACAGGTGCTTCCTCTGTCTCTCATCGCCGAGTTCATGTATAGTCAAGGCTTCCGGTCGCAGCTAAATCGCAGTTCCGATTGTCCTCAGTCAGTTTGTTTAGAACTTTCAGACCTTCAGATCAGGTGCCTTCTCAAAAGAACAAGCTGAATCCACAGTCTGATCTTTCAAACACGGAACCACTCAGATGGGTAGCCTGAGATTGTGAAGGTAACGGGCGATCTTCTGCCTATTTTGGCGTACTGTACCCTCTTTATCGCATATCCCAAGCTTTCCCAAATGAATATTTCTACGCTATCAGATCAAAACTGGGTCAGCAAGAACTCCTGAGTAAGATATCCCGAACTTTCAGATCATGAGATCTTCCCGATCCTTCATGGTATCAGAGCTTGGATCGTTTTTAAGGGTTGAACCAGGTGATTACCCTCTCAGAGTCTAACTCTTCGTGCTTGTATTGTGTTTTTCTTGGCTTGTGGTCGGAGTTTTTCGTTTTCCGTATGCTTAGTTCGGTTCGGGCAGAACTCATGATCTGAAAGTTCGAAATATCTTACTCAGGAGTTCTTGCTGATCCAATTTTGATCTGATAGCGTGGAAATAAGCTTTAAAATAATTATGAGTTTTTTAAGGGAAAACAATAAAATATAAACTTGCATCAAATTGGGAACAACTTCTACGTGAAAAAAATGCAAATTAAAATACAAAAAAACAAAACTAATTAAAAAATATTTTTCTCAGAAGAAAAATGAAGCCCTGGTTTGAAAATAATAGCACTTGATTTGGGCCATGCTGTAGAAACCTGACCCAGGGCAACTTGTAATATTGATTCTTGAGATGGTTTTCTAATAATTAAAAACACAAGGCCCAAAAATGCTATTAATTTAGAAAATTCAATTTGGGATAAATCTTTTCAAATAAATAGTCAAATAATTAATTGTTGCAATTAATTAACGCGGAAGCCTCTACAGCGCCAAGCTCATTTTCACAAGCATCAGGTGAAAGCATCAAATTACAATTGATTTTTTAAAAAAATAATAAAAATAATAAAAATAATAAAAACTTTATTGTAAATTTAGTAATTTGAACAGAGTCTTCAACAATAGCTTGTCCAGCTCCGGAGGCCTAACGAAGTTCGAGCCAAAAGCCAGCTCATCATGTGAGTGATTTCATCGATATAAGATTAAGATGTTGAGATAAATATATTTTACATTTTTTTTTCCAAAAAACACTAAATAGGTGATTATTGGTTTATAAGTTTGATTCATTTTCATAAAAAAAATATCCAATTTAATTTTTACGGTAACCAATTCCGAGAAATTAATTTGGCTATGGAATTAGTTCCTAATTCCTCGGATTGAAACCTTTATTCTTAGAGTTGTTCACATGTCAGATCGGATCAGGTTTAGAAAAAAATTTACTCGACCCGACCAAGTGTAAATTGGATTGGATCGATCGGATTCAAAAAAATTTACATCTTAAACCCGACTCCAACTCAACCCGACCTAGTTCGGGTCGGACCGAGTAGTCGAATTTATTCGTTTAGGTAAAAATATTTTTTTAAAAAATATATATTTTTTAAAACAACAATAATAAAAACTATAAAAATATGTTTGATATAATATTTTAGAAAATAATTATAAATACATAAATAATTGGATCATATGATCAGATCTCGAGTCATCGAGTTCCAGAATCTAACATCCGAGACCCGACCCGAGTATGATTGAGTTTGGTTGGATTGTACCCAATCTGACCCCGAGTATGGTTGGGTCGACCCAATGAACAACGGTAATTATTCTTGTCTAACTCTCTAAATTAAAATTGATTAAGATTAAATTATTATTATTGTTTGGTAAACGGATTATCCGGTTCGGTTCGAAAAACAATGGTTCGGTTTCAAACCGAATCTTATAATTGCGTGAATCGGTGAATGTTGAGTTTAAATTGGAATTTGGGTTAAGTCAACCATGTAAAGGAAGCCCAATATGCCTACAATGAGACGATCCAACCACCAAACACTAACCTAATCCGTAAGAAACCCAATCATATTGACGCCAACCGTTGGATCATAGTAGGCCAATGATCACCGTCCATTAAAGCATCATCAACACGTTAATTAGCAATAAGCTTATAGCTCAGCGATCCTCGTTAATAGCCTCTCCTCCAATAAGAACGAAGCACACGGATCGTGTTTTTTCCAAGAAGCATCATTAACCGTTGGATCGCAATCTGACGCCCCTTCTGTTTCTATAAATAGGCGCTCAAATCCCATATTTCGCCAATCTTCCGCACCCATTGTTGTCGACACGTTCCAGCAAGTCTCGTATTCCACACCGACGGTGATCCATGGCTCGTACGAAGCAGACCGCTCGCAAGTCCACCGGTGGCAAGGCGCCCCGGAAGCAGCTCGCCACCAAGGTATGCGGAAAGATCCATCTGTTGTCCTGTTTACCCTGTTTCGTTTCTCTTTCTCCCTTTGCAACCTCTCTCCTTTCTCTCTATCTGATTAGTTTAGTTTACCTATGGATCTGATGTATAGGCGGCGAGAAAGTCAGCCCCGACAACTGGTGGT
This sequence comes from Canna indica, assembly GCA_034359265.1. Classification (NCBI taxonomy): domain Eukaryota; kingdom Viridiplantae; phylum Streptophyta; class Magnoliopsida; order Zingiberales; family Cannaceae; genus Canna; species Canna indica. The sequence goes on from CP136897.1 coordinate 71,698,590, forward strand.
GTGAAGAAGCCGCACAGGTACAGGCCTGGAACAGTGGCTCTTCGTGAGATCCGCAAATACCAGAAGAGCACGGAGCTTTTGATCCGGAAGCTGCCGTTCCAGAGGCTGGTTAGGGAGATTGCCCAGGACTTCAAGACGGACCTTCGTTTCCAGAGTCACGCGGTTCTTGCGCTCCAGGAAGCCGCGGAGGCCTACTTGGTCGGTCTCTTCGAGGACACCAATCTCTGTGCTATTCACGCGAAGCGCGTTACTATAATGCCGAAGGATATCCAACTCGCCCGTCGTATCCGTGGCGAGCGTGCTTAAGAAGATTCGTCGTTTAGTAGTTACCTAGAATTGGGGCTTGGTGTATCCCTATCTCTTCCTTGTTAGGGTTTCTTTTGATCTTTTAAATTGACGTCAGACTATGGTATATTGTTATGCTAATTGTAGATTTTGTGGACATAATTGGTAGCATAGTTATATGATGATTTCGCAGTCAAATTATTATCTATCTGGTGGTTTTTAATATTCTGGATGCTTAAATAAATTAGTTAATCGCTATGTGAAATAGTCAAATTTGCCCAATTATATTTCTCCTTGATGAATGCCCCATCTAGTATCAGAAATGATTTGTGTCCTGAAGCCTTTGTATGATTTGTACACTTTAAATATTTGATCCTCTCTTCGAAAAGTTTAACGTGGTTTTCTTAATATTTTGTCGACGATCTAACTCATTCACGATTTGTATCTGCTCCCCTTTACCCAATTTTTAGAACGTGCCCAATTTAAATTAACACTAGTCAAATTGTTTTTGTTTGAACGCACATGAACTAGTTTGTGTTGGTGTAGGTTATGGAAAGTGCCAACTTATTTACGTTTTTCTAATTGATTGATGCCCCAAAGTTTGATATCTAACTGTGCCAATCATAGGCTTTGTATTGATGTACTCCATGGAATGCTATTTTTGATTGACATTGCTATTAATCCTGGATATGAACAATAAATTGGAAATTAAATCACCATCTTATATTTTTCTTCTTTAAACATTTTTTTAATCTGGAAAAAGTTCTGAATTTTTTCCCTTGTGAGAATATTATTTTTTTTAAGAGCATGTTTATGATCATATATTATTATTAAACAGTTTTTAACTGTTGGAAAATGTGTCTAGATTTAAAATCATGTCCAATTTTTTATTTTTTATTGAGATTTAGATTGAGCACCTCTGCTATTGCTTGGAGTTGGATAAGAAATCTATCCGTTTTAATTGGTTTTTTAATTTTTATTCTGGATCCTTTAGCAAAATTAAATCTTTCTATCCGGTATCTTTGTTTGAATCTACTTTTGCTCTATCCGATACTCTTCCTCACTTCTAAAAATAAGTAAAAACAAACTGTTGAATTCTATGAAATTATATATTAATAAGAAAGAATATGGTTACCTTTTAATTGGTCACATTTTTCAAGTTTATTCCTCAGCGCGTCGAGAACATCATCAATAATCTCAGCACCCTCATTGGAGTTCCGACTAGAGGATGGAAATCAAAACAAGTAAAATGAAGGTTTGCAGAGTAAGTAGAGGCATGCAGCCCCGATTGGAGGCTTGAAATATGAGTGGGAGAGGCCTGTTAACTTGGTTCCGAAATCCGACAAGAATAGCTTTTGGAGAAGAGATTGCCTTCACCAACGCGGTGGGTTCACTCGCTGATAGATCTGTACTCGCCGACGAACCTAATTCCGGGGAATAGAGGGACTGAAGTGACGGACATTAGAATGGGCGGCATAGAAGTGTGGGTGTGTCTGTGTAGTTAACTTGGTCTGAGTTTTCAAATTTAAAATTTATTTATATACACTAATTCCGGGGTAGAGAGGGACTGAAGTGGCCGACATTAGAATGGGAGGCTAAGAAGTGTGGGTGTGGCTGTATAGGTAACTTGGTATGATTTTTCAAATTTTAAATTTTAAATTATATTGACTCAAGCGTTAACCGTGACTATTTATGTCGCAGATCAGACTCAAAAATCAAAATCGAAAGATCCCATTATGTTTCGAACATATTTTTCGATTAACCCGAAAACTAATTTTGCGTACGTGGACAAGTCGGAGCTCATCATGTAGGCAAAACAAGGATAGGAAGATGACTGAGCCTAACAAAGGACTTGGGTAGGATAGCAAGGGGGATGGGACGGAGAATTCGAGGAAAGACCGAATTAGCACCGTATTTCCTTAGCTATATAGTAGATTCGACTGCCAACTTATTCGCGACGAGGGAGCCAATCTACACCTTCCTCATCACTTTCATCCTCATTCTCTTTATCAAGAGCAACGTCACATTGAGAAACTTGCTAAATCATAATTATTTTGAGCAAAATCATATCTATTTTGGGTAAAACACTAAATACTTTTCTAAAATATTATATTTTTAATTAACATCAATTTTTCAAATTTTGAAAGGAGTTTGGAGGGCAAGACATTTGAAGGGGTTTAAAATATCATTTTTGAATAATTTCTTCAAGAGGTTTGGAGGGATTTGAAACCCCTCTAAACTCCTAAAAATCATTTTCAAAAGTCAAAACCCCATAAAATGAAGAGTTTTAGAAGAGTTTGAAAGATTAATAAATTATAAAAATTTAAATTATAAAAATATTTTAAAAATAAAAAATATATTATTATAAACGAGGGTATCATGGCTTACTAAATTTCTCCAAACCCCTTATAAAGTCTAACCAAATAAGATTTTAAAAATTCTTTAAAAAATTTTCAAATTCTTTCTCCTCCAAAACCCTTTAAACATCTCCTCCAAAATTCATACTCAAAGTTATTCAAACATAGTGTTAATGGAAAATCCTTGATCTTGAATATGGTTGCCCAAATTCTTAGATTTGAAAATTAGAGTCCGTAATATCTATTTTACCCTCCGTAAAAATCTCTAAATGTCTCTAGCACATTAAATATTTTTACCAAAAATATATAAAAAACATATTTTTTCAAAATAATTTAAAAATATATTTTAATGATAAAATAGGCGCTAGGTCTTAAAATATATTTTGTATCAAAACTCATTAATGTTGTTAGAGATTTTTGTCAAAATTTTATAAAACTAATTTTAAATTAAAAATAGTAAAACATTTTGATCCGTATATATATATATATATATATATATATGTATATCATATAATATTTTAAAAATATATTTCATAAATTAAAATTTATTTTTTTAGATTTATGAAGCTATTATAGATTTTTGATAAAAGACTTAATATATTATAGACTTTTGCGCAATGATTTTAACACTATATTTAAATTGTCAGCAATTGAATATTTTGACCCAATATATTTGGTTAGATGTATCACTTCTTTTACGCCGTAAAAAATATATTTTATGGATTAATTTTTTTTAGTTATAAAACAACAACGAATATTTTGGTTCAAATTATTTATTTAAACCCTAACACATCTTTTATATGATATAAAGTAGAGTAAATATCCAAAAAAATATATGAACTTTAGACATTTCTTCATTTTTAGCATAATTTTTTTTCGTTAGCAAAAAAATACACCAACTTTTATTATGTTACCCCGTTTAGCATGCATAATCATTTTTGACGGTTTTTGTTGATGTGTCACTTAACGGTGATGACATGGTAAATTTTATACTACGTGAATTTTTTTAAAATCAATTTTAGTATTTAAAATTTTTATTATTAATGACATGGTCCTTCTTCTCAAAACCTTGACGCTAACTGCACTCCACGGCTTGTCACCGGGGACGAGCTCGTTGTCGTCGCAAGTAGAAGCTCATAGTCGTCGCCATTGCAGACGTCTCCGCCGGAGAGATTGCGCGTCCTCTCTGGCGGAGAGGACGCGCGTCAGTCGAAAAGGGCGTCATCGACCTCTCTAGAGGATAAATTGCGCGTCCTCTTCGCCTCTCTGGCAGAGAGGTCGTGTGATCTCCGCCGACGGAGAGGACGCACGATCTCTGTAGCGGAGAGGAGGCGGACACCTCACCGCCAGAGAGGTGTCTGAGAGGTCGCCGACCTCTCCTCTTCGACTCGGAGATCGCCAAGGCTTCTGCTCCTGCCTCATTGCGGTACTCGACAGGGCATTGTCGGAGGAGTTTTTTTTATTTCCCGATCGGGTTAAAGTGCTACCCGATCGGGTGTCCAAAAGCTTTTTATTTCCCGATCGGGTAAAGTGCTTTCCGATCGGGTAAAAAGATATCCCGATCGGGTAAAAAGATATCCCAATCGAGTATCTTCTTCTTCTTCTTTTTCCTGTCTCGGCAGGGAGGAGCTGCGGTCTTCTTCTTCTTCTTTGGCTATGCCTGCTATTGCTGGCACTGGAGTTCGATTTGGTGGAAGTCGATGTCGCCGCCGTGTTTGCTGTGGCCATCTCCCATCAACTCTGAGAATTGTGCATGTTCAGTAGACGAAGCCGTGGCATCCAACTTCTTCTTCTGCCCGCGCGGTTTGAGGTTTGAGGTGGTCTGCTTCCCGGCATACGTAAGTCCTTCGTCGACGTGAGGGATGCCGCCGAGGCTCACATGAAGGTGTACGAGGTGTCGACGGCCATGAGGAGGAGGTGGGTGGCGGATTCATGGGTCAGCGATGACCATTGAGGGAGAAGATGAGGAGGAAGCAGAGGAGAGAAGAAAAATAATAATAATATTTTTTTTAATAATAAAATTAATTAAAATAAATAAATAATAATCCACGTAAGATAAATATTTGCCACGTATTCTCCGTTAAGTGACACGTCAGCCAAATTCGTCAAAAATGACAGTGTATGCTAAACGGGAGTAACAGAATGAAAGTTGATGTATTTTCTCGTTAACAGAAAAAATTTATACTAAAAATGAGAAAAAAAAATCTAAAGTTCATATTTTTCTTGGATATTTACCTTATAAAATATATTTTATGGTCTATTTTTTTTATTATATATTTATGGTCTAAAATTATTTTTTTTAGACTTATGAACATGTTACAGAGTCTGCGCTGCACAAAGTCTAGGCGATTTTATAAACATAAAAATATTTTTTAAATTATAAAAAATATTTTTATGATATAAAAATACGTGCAATAGTGTAATAAAAGTTTTGGAGCAACATATTTTACAATTTTTATTTTTTGTTTAATTTTATAGACTCTCTGTGAAAAAAATAATATGTTAGAGATTTTTGATCAAAATTTAAAATATCTTTATAATTCTGAAAAAATAATTTTAAGTAAGAAATATTTCTTTAGCATAATAAAATAGGCATTAGGGTATAAAAGTATTTTTAACTTAAATTCACATTTTGTTTTATGGACTTCTAGTAAAAAAATTGTAATAAATTATAGAGTTATCATCCAATCCAATGTATATTTTTGATCCTATTTTTCTTTAACGGTAAAAAGGTACATTTGATAAATTAAAATTTATTGTTTGAAATTATAATTTTATGATGTTTAATATCTGAAGTTACCTATAGGCGTTGTGCGTTATCGCTACTTATAATTACAAATGTTCTCGAAATCTTCCCTTCATTTTAATAGTGATGCGCAAAGATCACTTTCTTTAGTATTCATGTTAGTAAGTTAACATTTATACACGTGTGCAGGAAAAACCCCTTGTAGACATTCATTTCCTTTCTCTTCTCGTCCGCAACTCGAACACAAATGGCGTTCCTCGCTTCATTGCTCCTCATGTCCTCTTTCTCCTCATTCGTCGTCGCAGTCGCCCTTTGCCCAAACCCAAACAAATCCTATCTCGTCCTCTCCCTTCGCCCCAAAATCCTCTCCCCCCTCGCTCTCCTTTGCCGCAGGCGAAGGAAGACGAGGAGGACATGAGGAGCAACAAAGCGAGGGATGCCATTTGTATTCGAGTTGCGGACGAAAAAAGAAGGAAAATGAAGGTCTCGGAGAGGATTCTACGCAAGCTGTATATAAATGTTAACTTACTAACGAGAATGATAGTAGAAATGACCTCTAGGCATGACGCATCACTATTGAAGTGAAGTGGTATTTCAAAAATATTTGTAAGTATAGGTAGGTTTGCGCACAACGCCTAGTCGCCTATTGTTAACGGGGTTCTGTATAAGTTATCCTTAAAATTATTTTAATTTAAAATTGCGATAATTACAAACCTACTGACGTCAACCGTTAGATCCGAAGAGAGCAATCAACACCGTTCATCAAAACATTACCAACACGTTTTTTAATGTCCGAAGCTCGCGGTTCACGATCCTCGTTAATAGCCTGTTTAGCCAATCAGAACATAGCACACGGATCTGTTTTTCTTGGAAACCATATTAAGCCGTTAGATTCATATCAGACGGCTCCGCAATGCGTTTGTCTCTTAATAAATATTAAATATGCGTCCAAATCAATTATCTTTCCTGTCGTCAAACTTCAATCACTCAGCTGATCGTCCTACACCGTCAGTGATTCATGGCTCGTACGAAGCAGACCGCTCGCAAGTCAACCGGCGGCAAGGCGCCCCGGAAACAACTCGCCACCAAGGTACGCCGAAAGATTCATCGATCGATCGATCCCCGATATTCATTTTCTTTTTCTACCGTTGTAGCCCCTCTTTTCCCTACCCGATTTGTTGATTTTATCTATGCATCTGACGTATAGGCCGCGAGGAAATCTGCGCCGACAACCGGCGGCGTGAAGAAGCCGCACAGGTATAGGCCGGGAACAGTGGCGCTTCGTGAGATCCGAAAATACCAGAAGAGCACAGAACTGCTGATCCGGAAGCTGCCGTTCCAGAGGCTGGTTAGGGAGATCGCGCAGGACTTCAAGACGGACCTCCGTTTCCAGAGCCACGCTGTCCTGGCGCTGCAGGAAGCGGCGGAGGCCTACCTCGTCGGACTCTTCGAGGACACCAATCTCTGCGCCATCCATGCGAAGCGAGTTACAATCATGCCAAAGGATATTCAACTCGCCCGCCGCATCCGCGGCGAGCGTGCATAAGGAGTTTCTGGATGAATGATTACCTTGATTTTGTTATTTCCTATCTTTTTGATTAGGGTTTCTGTTGGCTTCTGGATTTGACAATTCTATGATATATTGGCGATGCTAATTGTAAATTTTGGGAAGGAAATTGTTACTTTAATTGCACTTGGCATTCTCTGTGAAGGATTTGATGCTATATGTTTGGTCACTTTGTCGATTACTCTGATTGTGGATTGATGTTTAAAGGTTCTACAAAGCAGCTTCTGCCGTGATTAACATCTGAAATTTTAGCCTTCTTCAATTTGGTGAAATTTATATTTGTTTTGTTTATTTATAAAAATATTTTTAATAAATAATAAATAAAAATTGTGCACGAAAGCAATAAAGTTACTATATTTTTTATTTAGAGATATAAAATTTAAAATTTGTCATTTAAATTTTCTACGTAAATAATTATTAATTAAGTTATATAATATATAGTTTTGAACTTGATAATGCACCCATTATATCACCTGACATATTTAACTAGTCGATCTTTTTCGTGTGTATACGTATGCTTGCTTCTTATTACTTCTATATTCTATTCGGCACTTTTAGTCTATAGAAGAAAAGTCAGTTGATCTGGAATCATAATTCTGATCTGGTTCAAACCATATGGGTTGTAATAAAATTAAAATAAATAGGAAAAAGTTACAAAAATACCTTCATGTTTCTTCGATATTAAAATACTCATAATATTTTTCTTAGATCAAAAATATCTCTCATGAATTGGATATTAAAATACTCTTAATATTTTTTTTGATCACAAATATCTCTCATGAATTGGGTATAAAAATATTCTTATAGGTAAACGACGTTAGTTCAGAGACAATGGAGTTGCGTGGTTGATGATTGAGATTGATTACGTGGACATTTGACGCGCATGCGGCCTAAGACGTTTTTTTCATGTGTATTAAAATGTCTTTGTCGTTTTCTTACGAATATTAAAATGTCTATAACATTTTCTCATAGGTATAAAAATACCCATAATATTTTTTTACGGGTATAAAAATATTTCTAACGTTTTTTTTTTAACCTAAAATACCCTTAAGATTATTGAAAATGATATAAAAATGACATTAGACTAATTTTTGTTAGGTGAGACTTGATAGATATGTCATTAATGCTGACAAAGATGTTGACTTTACACGTAGCACATATGCAGAGAGCAATTTGCCGCAATCGTAAGTATGAATAAAAAAAATCAAAAATTCGATTAATTAAAAAATCGGTTTGAAACCGAACCAATTTTGGCAGTTTTCGATTTATTATGTGTCGCTTACTTGGTAAGTTGCTCTCTACATATGCGCCACGTGTAATGTCAACATCTTTGTCAACACCAATGACATCTCCGTTAAGTCTCACATAACAAAAGTTATCTGATGTCATTTTTATATCATTTTCAATAACCTTAGGGGTATTTTAGGTCCAAAATAAACTTTAGAGTATTTTTGTACCCGTGAAAAAACGTTAAGAGTATTTTTGTACATGTGAGAAAACGTTAGAGGCATTTTAGTACTTATGAGAAAACGTCAGGAGCATTTTAGTACCCGTGAAAAAAACGTCTTGGCTCGCATGCGCGTCAAATGTTCACGTCGTCAGTCTCAGTCTTCAGCCACATCAGCGTCGTTATCTCTCAACTAACACCATTTATCTATAACGGTATTTTTGTACCCAATTCATAACGTGAGGGGTATTTTTTATCCTAAAATATTAAAGATATTTTAGTATCCGCGAGAAAATGTCGAGGATATTTTTGTACATTTTACCAAATAAATACGACACAAAATATTAGTGATTTAATTCATTGAATCACATTTAATATGATTATGATTTTACCTTTTTCTATTTGATGTAGTTTTATCTTGACGTGTAATAAGTTGATAAAAATAGTTCTCTAAATTTTGTTTTTGTCTACATATTTTTTGTGGTTCTATGTGAAAAGAAAACATTTTTTACCAAATAAATAAATAAATAAATTATAGATAAAAAGGACTTGGCAAGTTATGATACAACAAAGTAGTAAACTTTAGAGGTATCGTAATAGTCCAAAAAATAAATTACAGTGATTTTTGTTTTCAGATTTTATTTGTAGCTTGATTGGCGCTTTATTATATATTCACGAAAACATAATCAAATTATACAGTAAGTAAGAAATTTTTTTAATGAGAGACCTAATTTGATTGACGATGAATCTTAATCTTGGAGGTATTTGACATTGTTCTTGAACAATTCGATTCAATGATAACAAGAGTCAAGTTCTAACGTGAAGGAAATGGTAAAAAATGAAAAATCGCAAGAGCCCTGCAAATTACATCACAACTCATAAGCTATCACAATTCAGCTCTATGGTATCATTAGTATTATTTTCAAGGGGAATCCATTTAATTTTTGCTATGTTTTTTTAATAAAAATATTTTTTTAATAATATATTTTGATAATTTTTTAATTTTAATTTTTGAAAAAATATTCTTTTATAATATGTTAATAACATAGTAAGTTATTTTTTAAAAAAATTTGGTATACGAATATTTAATCTTAACTTTAATTATTAATGATATTAAAATATAGTTTAATTTAATTTAAAATATAAATTAAAAATTAATTTATAATTAAAATTTAAAATAACTATTTTCTAAATTATAAAGATTAATTTTACATTTACATTTTATATAATTTTAAAATTAAAATTTTGTTAAGAAATGTGAAAATACCAAAGTTTTTTTTGTTATGTAGTGATATATTAAAATGTAAAACTTTTATTTCAATTTTTTTTATTTTTAAAATAACAAATTACCGTGCAAAGCATGGGTATGAATATATGATAACTATTTGATTTCTTTGGTAGACTAATTAAATTTGTTTTACACATATTTTCTTTCAATTTTTATAGAAGTAACTAAGTAATATTATTTTTTAAAATTAAGGTTTTAGATTATATTAATCAATTTTTTTTAAAAAAGTATTATGAAAATAGTATAAATCATAAGTTACTATCATTTACAATTATTTATTTACGTTATAATGTACTTTTAGAGAATTTGAGGGCCCTTTGCCCGTGTTTAATCTAACTTGATTTTTTTTGTTTAAACATTTAGGGTACCTATGCATTATAAATCTAAAGCTGGAATAACTCAGTTGGTTAGATCGTGTTGCTGTTATTTTGAACAAAAAAATACTAGTTTAGAAATTTAAAACAAATTTAATGGTACAAATTAAAGAATCACAAGGCCGGAGGTTTAAGTCCTCCTTCTAGCGCTTTATTTTTCAAGATTATTTTGAGCCAAAAAATCCTACTTTAGAAATCTAAAACAAATTTAATGATATAAATTAAAGAATGAAACAATAAATTTAAGGAAAAACAATTGAATTACTCTACTTCTTTTATTTCATACTTATTTTATTTTGTTAACTATTACAATTTAAATAATAAATTTAAACATTATTATTATTATTATTATTATTTAATTTTAAAATATTTTAATTGTAAGCTATAATCAATTGCGAGTTTTGATTTAACGAATATATATTAATTTTATGATTCAATTTTGAGATATCTATGATCTTAGTTATTTTAATTTGATCTATGCGACTTAAGCTTAGGACACTTAAGCCGGATTGGTATGATTAATATTTTATAAAATAAAATTTAGAGCATTTGAGAAAGTGTTGTAGAGAAAGATTCAATGTTTTTAGAAATTCAGAAGAATCATTTCAGTCGTAATGATGTCTACTTCAAATAAGATCATTCCTTACTTTTTATTTTTTTAAGAGAAAAAGACATGCAATATCAGCCTCGGCTCATAAACATGGGCTTCCAAAGACTTGGCCTGCAGGCCTCCTCTTCAATATCCCATGCCAGAACTTCAACCTTATTACATGCGCTTTTATTAATATCAACATGTACCAAAGGTCCAAAGGATGACAACTATTTTGAAGAAAAACAGAACTACTACTCTCCTCACTGTCCACCTCCCAAATTACAGGATTTTTGTTTAGTAAGCCTACTCCAGTTAACTCATGAGCAGTACTATTGTAACATCTCCTTATAAAGTTCCCAGCTAATTCAGTAATTCCCTTGAATTCTACAGCCATCCTTTTGATTTTCCTTACTAACCATAGTTCCTGCCAAGCTACTATAAGTCTTCCATTCAATGTCTTTATTGCCTTTTTCACAATCAGAGTATACTTTTAACCAATCAACACTCCTCGCAATTTGCATACCAAACAAAATTGACTTTAATTCAACTTGAGGAGGTTTAGTAGCAACATCCTTTTTGCAACCTGTAAACTGCCAATCATCCTTCCTAAAACAGACAAAACCACTACTAGCTTCATTCGAGCTCCTCCAAGGAGCATCACAAAACAAATCTACCCAAATTTCACCAGTCTTCACTTCATTCTCCCCCCTCTCCTTTTGCCTTTTGCCTTCTGTCTTCATCACCTCTTACAGGTTTGTCACTATCATTCTTATACTTAGCAATACAAGCCAATGCATTATGGAACATTCTAATTATACATTTACATTTACCATTGTACTTACTTTCATTTCTGTTTTTACAGAGAGCCCACAAAGAAACAACAATGAAATCAGTCAATAGCTGTGCAGACTTTTTATCATAACCTCTTCCTTCTTCCAGCCATCTGCCCTCCCTCCATTCCTCATTGTATTTAAACACAACTCCCAGCTCCTTCTCCACCAACTTCCAATATTTTGCTGCCTGCAAACAGTCATAAAAAATATGAGCAATACAATCTTCCCTAGTTACAAGTATAACACTTTGCTATTTCATTCTCCTCACTTTTCTCAAACCAATTATCAGTTGGAAGTCTCTTCCACACCAACTTCCAAATAAATTTTTTAACTCTTTGAGAAATTCTCAACTTCCAAACCATCCTCCAATTGATATTAGACTCAGTTATACTTCTTTCCTTGTTTTTCAGGAAGTAGGCTGCTTTAGAAGTTAGATTCCAATCAACACTTCCTGCCCATATCCACTTGTCTGATCCTTCTTTACAATCAGTCACTATAAGTTCAATCATCTCCTTCAATTCATGTCCAAAGCAGCTATCCAGAATCATTCCATTCCATCCATCTTGGTTTAAGAGTTGTTTCACCATTTCATACTTCCCCAGTTCCTGCACATTCACAAACGTAGGTCAAATATTAATTGGAAGTTCCCAGATTCTTGTATCAACACCATTCCCTACATTTATTCTCATCCCATCTCTCAGTTCTTTCATGCTATTCTATATTATCTTCAAGCTCCATGAACTTTTCCTCCTTGGTAAATCTTTCCATGGGTGGAAACCTTTATACTTCTGCCTCATCAATTCACACCATATTTTGTCTTCCTTATTCAATAAAGGAAGTAATTTTCTTGCCGGTAAAGAACATTTCATAACCTTTACGTCTCTCGCCCCTAATCCTCCCATACCTTTGTTTGAAGTAACAATCTTCCAATTTATCAATCTAGCATGTTTATTTCCATCCACGTTCCCCTGAAAAAACTTCCTATTAACTTTAGTCAACTTCTCCAAGCTACCTTCATTCACACAAGAAGTCATCAAAGAGTGGACATGTATAGAACAAGCAATAGAGTTAATCAATGTACATTTATCAAATTGGGAAAACATTCTCTTTGCCCAAAAATCCACTCTACTAGTGACCTTCTTCACCAACTTATATTGATATCTTCTATCCAGCCTTTTATGAGAAATGAAAGTCCCAGATATTGTATAGGGAACTTCCCCTCATTCATGTCAAACCACCTACACATATCCTAGCCGCTTTGCTTTGGCATCACACTGAAAGAAAAATTTAATGCCATAAGAAATATTACATGAATTAAAAATATCAAAATATAAAGAAGTAAGGGAAGATCTTACTTGAAGAGATAGAAATACAGCGAAAGCAATTTTCTGGGTCTCCAGGAATAACTAGATCTTCATCTACATCACTTTCTCAAAATGCTCTGCTTTGATGAGGAAAGCAACAACGAGCTAGGGTTTCTAATCCCTAATTCTCACATGTGTGTAGAGGAGACCTAGCCTCTATTTATAATTGATTAAATGAGCTCTCTCCATCACAGGTTTCATTAATCGAGCCTACACTTGACTAATCACACAAATCAATGTTAAGTGTTTCGAGCTCGAGTCACATGGATCAAATTAAATGAGCCAATATGCATCTCAAATAGGATCATAAGATTAACCCGTTTTAATAAAAAATCACAATTGACCGTAGCCCACAAAAAGAATACTTAAAAATAAATAAATATATATTTTAATTAAAAAAATATTCTAACATTCTCCCACTTGGGCAAGGTCAATTGCATAACTATAATATGAAAATATTCATTTAAAAAATGACTCTCGGGTTAATCACAAAAAAAATATGATCCAAGATGCAACACTTATTATGACTCTTATCAACAAACCAATAATATTGGATCATAGTAGTCATCACGTCATTCTTGGACATAAGACTTTCCATGATCACGAATACCATTGACATTGTCGACAATTATCATTGGTGTGGAGTGTAGTATGAAAATAGCACTCAAAATGATCCAATAAGAGCAGTGTTATTTTCATTATCAGTCATAATACTTTCTCTTCTTTATATACCTTTCGGCAAGAGAAGACGTATGGTTCAAAAAACCATCATGTCTCTATACTCAAATATAGTGTCAATCAGTGGACAACTTGATTCATATGACACCGAGTCTCAAATATGCAAAACACATATTTATAAACAAAGTCATGATGCCCTAGACTCAAATATGGTATTAATCAATGAACATCTTGATTCAAATGATACTGAGTCTCAAATATGCTAAACACATGTGCATAAAGAAAACCAATATGTCCCTATATTCAAATATGGTATCAATCAAGGGACAACTTGATTCAATATGATACCAAGTTTTAAATATGTTGAACACATAAATGTGACAATAGAATTATTTAAAAAATGAGTATATTATTGAGCATGCAATATAATATCTAACAACAACGCATTCAAGTTGCTCAATAATTAGCATAAATAAACATAAAACTCCCACTAATCAAGCACATCAAAAGAACTCAAAAAATGTCCACATTTTCAACATGTCTTTCAAAGACTATGAGCCTAAGTCCTTTGGTTAAGGAATATGCTAATATTAAAAAATATCTCTCTGTGTTCAACTATAATGTCTCCTTATTTACAAGATCTCTAACTGTCAAAAATTTGATTCTAAATGTTTGGAGTCTTGTAATGAGATCTACAATGTGAAGTCATATATTAATATTTTTAGCTCAGATAGCTTGATATATATTCAGCTAGTTACTAATAGAAAAAATATTTTTCTCCCACTGACCTTCATATATATATTAATCAATTATTTTCTTCACATCCTATAAGTGTCATTATTTCATCAAAAAGTAGTTTTAGAACCAGTTAATCAATGGAAATGCATTAGTTTAAATTATAGGGCATATCCTAAAATTGAAATTGGGACTAACCAAATATTGCATATTCACCTTTGGGCAGAACATGCAATCACGAAATAAAGCATCGATGAGTTAAATAATGAGAATACACTGATTTTCGAAAACATATCACCTTTGGGCAGACAGATTTCTAGACCAATGCACACTCTTCTAACTCCATTACAAAACTTCCAATTAAAACATCCGATAATCCTCCTTTGGGATAAACTATTGAATGAATTAACCTGGAGCATTCCTCGTATGATAAGAAAAACCATTAATCAGTACAAGTAATCCCACTTTGGTGATAATTACAAGCAATAATCAGTGAAACACTTTATACAAGAATCAATTGCCCATATGTCAAATATTCAAATCCATAATATATATATATATCAAAATTGGTACAAGAATAAAGTACCGTAATTAATAATGAATTTTAAATCAATGAACTTTTCAAAATATTATTTATGTTTATGTAATTGTAAATTATGTCAATATCCACACCTAATTGTAGCTATATTAGATTTCACATATAGAATGACAGCATAATTTGCAATAATGAATTAACATTTCAAGTAACCCACATAATATAAAATGAATAACAATGTTATCATGTAAATAATAAATCACATGGATTTTACATCAAATCAAATGTAGCATAATTTGAAACATGACAATATAATTTGCAGTAAAGAATCATGAAATGAATCATGCTGGAAAAGTAGGGATAAATAAATTATATTGTGTCAATTTTACAGTATTATTATAATATTAGGATAACAATGCTGCATTAGGCCTAAATTAAGCAGAAAAATAAGCCTACTTATTGTGCGCGGAACTTTTATAAGCAGCAGACTACAAAATTAGAGATGACCATTAATAGCATTATGCTCATATTCAAGATCCAATAGTCTAGTTCAGTTCCAGCACAAGATATGAAGAATTTTGCAGCCACATTAAAATTTAAAATACTGCAATATAATAAAATCGACGACAATAAAACACATGATCAATTATAGCATGCATGATATTTAATATATTCAATCACAAGACTCATATTGGGATCAAAAGTCTGGTCTATAAATACACAAAGCTCTCAAAAATTAAATACAATGAGAAAGGGTTCCAACACAATTTAAATATTGTAAATGCACTTTCATGAATAGTAGATTTATTTAAAAAAATGACCCACAAATATTACTGGGTCCAAATACATCCAATATGTATTAAAATGAGCAATATACTATAATGTGCATTATTAGCTATGCATGAAGCTAAATTTAACATAGTATGAAGTACAATGACAAAATAATAAATTAACATTTTATGACCCCACACGAGGCAAAATATGTCATGATGTACAAATAATAAATTGACATTCATAAAATTTGCGTAAATTAAAAAAATAAATAATTATGTCAACATGTAGAAGAATAACATAAATAGATTGATCACATGAATTCTACAACAAATGTAGCATGACAATGACAATAAAATTGACAATAATAAAATATTAAGGTCAATTATAATATATGAGCAAAATTAGCATGATAAATTAATCTATGCTATGATCATATAGGCTCATGAGTGGATAGATAATAATGTTGTATTCAAAATTTTATGCCAAGATCTAATTTAAAGTAAATTGATAAAAAATACAGTGAACCAATGAAAATTTCACTGAACTAAAATTGAACCAATCATAAACGAATCAATTAAGTATGACTCAAATGTAATTAAGCTGAACCAAATATAATTTAGACCGAATCAGTAAAAATTAAATTGAACCAGTCAAAAAATACGGTGAACCAATGAAAATTGATGATGAATTATGTTGAATTAATGAATGAATATAAAAGCATGTATGCCTTGCTTTTTAAAAAAGATAAAGAAAATAAAAAATTGAAGAAAGAAAACTCAAATCTTAGCTCCCAATTGCATGATGTAAAATTAGAAAATGAGAAGCTAAGAATTAGTGTCAACAATCCATGTCATGATACTTTAAGTATTGACACTAAGGATTTGAAAAATAAAAATGACATATTAAAGAATGAAAATAGCATGTTGAAAACTCAATTGCATGCTATTAATAAATTAATGAATGATTTGAAAAATGAGGTTCAAAACCTAAACAAGAAAATGAATGAAATAAAAAATATTTCCCCATTTAAGAATTTTAGTAGAAATGATTTTTCAAAAAAAAATGTTCATGCTAATGTTAAATCTCATGTTAAATATTTCACTCTTAAACCTCATGTTTAAAATAAAAAGGTTTCATCTAAGGATGCCTATGTTCGTCATGCCTCCTATGTTAAGCATTCTAACATTAAATCTAATGTCCATACTAAAAATAAAAAGAAGGGATTTAATGGACATTATTATCATTGTGGTGTTTATGGGCATGCTATACATGAGTGTGTCTTTAAAATGAACCCAAGTGTTGTGAAAACACTTTGGGTAGCTAAGCCCACTAACCCCCAATGACCCAAAGTCATTTGAGTACCAAAAATTTCTTCTCTTATAGGGGGAATCACCACACAAGGGTAAAGAGAATTGAAGAATTGAAGTTGACCAATGAGTTGAAGGAATGATCCCTACATGGTTGTAACTTCAAAGTCTTCATCCACACTAGATGCCTATGGTAAATTTGACATCAAACTATTTGGTATCATCTCCTTACTTTAGATTGATTCATTTTAGTTGGAGATTATGATACACGTTTTAAATTGATTGTTCTTCCCCGCTCTTGTAAAAGAGTTCTCTTTGAAAACGTTTTTGATTTTATGATTTCCCGGTCTCTATGGAGACCCCAGTGGCCTGTAATGGGCCTAAGCGACCTTGTGATTCTAAATCGTAGGCACATTATGGCCTTTCGATTTTCAACCAATAGGAATGATTGGAGATCTTATTTTTCCAAATTTCATATCTTGAGATCTCTTAATTCATTTCGGATTTACGACAATTTATTTTGAAACAGATTTCAAATCATTTTGCAAAGTGATTTTTTATAATGATAATTGATGCTTCTCTTTGCTTTTTGGTTTGACTAGCTTGTTAAGTAGCTATGTTTTCACTAAAATATTAGTGTAGCTTACTTGCAAGTTATAAGATTTTAGGAAGACTAATTAGGAAGAAAAAAATTAGTTTGACAAATTATCATGAATTAGGTATAGCTTTAATTAATTCAAAATCTTAGTGTTATACCTCATTATTTAAGCTAAAATCATGTCTCTATGCTCATGACTTGAATTGCATGCAAATCCCTGATTTCTCATGAGTAAGTAGAACTTTAGAAATTAGACAAATTTCATTAAATGAAACTTGCTCTAAGTTGACACTTAGCATTAGAGACATTCCTTTAAGTCCAAACTAATTTAACATAGCTTGATATCTTAGTCTTGATGTTTCACATTCTAAGATATCCTTAGATTCATTTTGATATCATAGTAAAAAAATTCTTTAAAAATGAATCTTTACTATCTAGCATTGGTTAAGGGGTTAAATGAAATTTTGCTTTGAACCTTGCTATTTAGTATATTAGCTTGTTAAGTAATCTTATTATTTCATTGTGATACTAATGAAGTCTACTTGCAAGTTAAAAATTGGAAAGCTATGCTATCTAGAAGTAAATGAAAAAGGGAATGAAAAAGTTGGGCAAATTTTCAAGAAAAATATATGATTTAGTTTTGCAAAAACTTTAGTATAATAATTGAATATTAATGCTTTAATGATGTCTCTATATATACTCATGATTGACTTTGCATACTAAATATTTGAATTTTCATGAGTATGTAATTTCATGATAAGTAGATAATTTCATGACATTGATATTGAATGAAATTGGACTAGTTTAAAATTTTTTATTAAGAGACCCCATTTTTAAGTAATCATCAAACAAACATGTTTAGATATACATATCACATAAGTCTAGAAAGTTAAAATTAAAAATTCTTGTTTAGATGAACAATGTGATATCTATATCACTTTAGGAGACTTAAACTGAAAAAGCTTGGTCCAAGTCAACAAACCACAATTGGTATCAATTGACTTGGTCATTTGATTTTAAGTCCAAATCATCATAAACATGTTTAGAAATAGGTATGACATATTTTCATGCTCTTAGAGTGAAAATTCTTATGAATATTGACAAAATGACAATTGAGGTTAATTCATGCAAATCTTTTTTGAATCTATGTTGACCCAAGTCAACAAGTTGACTTAAAGGTCTCATTCATGATCCATATTTGAGAAATATGTTTAGATTTACTCTTGTTAGGTATTCATAGGATTAAACTTGAAAAATCATGAGTAAATGTTAAGATTGAAACTTAGTTAGTTTCATTAAAACAAGTTTAGTTTTGAATGAAATCATGTTAGGTTGATATCTTGACTTAAGGACAAAATTTTTATTTCAAACTTGACATATACTCTTTACATGACCATCATGTGGTGCCACGAAAGTTTGAATGAAAATTGAAAAAGTTTTAAGAAAAACTGAAATTTACAAAAATACCATTTCAACCTACATTTAGTATCAATTTCGGTTATTTTTAATAAAATTTAGAAAAATCTTTTTTAGGTGATTCTTGAAACTACACATTCATTGAAAAATTTAGATTCTTAAGTAAAATTTTTAAAATATTTCATCAAGAATCTAATTTATAACAAACTTTTGAAGTTGGATTTCAAAACTCAAAGTATCATCCTAAATTGAAATATCAATCTTTATATACTTTGATTTTTCTTCAAAAACTTGAAAAAAAAAACTCATGTACACCATTTGGATTCTAATTCTAATATCATTCACATATTTTAATGAGTAAAATCATTTCTAGGAATGATTTTGATATTTTGGATGATAGCTAGGATCCAATTGTTTATTTGAAAATAATATAGGATGAAAAATAGGTTTTGACTTTGAAATTCATTTTGAGCTCAAATTTGATACATGCATCTCAAATGACTATTCTATAATTGAAATAAAAATTTTCATTCAAAAATTTGGTTTAAAAAATATTTGTTAAAGATATGATTTTGATTAGATCTAAAAGTTTGATTTTTTTTGTTGACCTAAGTCAACAAAGAAACTTAAAAATCTTATCTTAAGCTCAAACTTAATTCATAGACTTGCACTATCTCATGTTTAATGTCTAGATGCCTAAATATGAGAAAACATGAGTAGATAGCAAATATTGAGACTTAGCACTTTCATTGTTTTCATGCTTATTTCAAATGAAAACGTGCTAAGTTCCAATTTAGATCAAATGATATTAGTTTCACTTCAAACTTGATATACATGATTTAAATGACCATATCTTGATATATTGAAAAGTTTGAATGAAAACAAAAATGTCATGAAAAAGATAAACTACAACATTGGTATCAATTGAGTGCATACATGATTTAGACTTAAATTGTATATATCATTTCTTTCATATCATGTATGATTTAATTTTCCTATTAAGTAGGTGTTTTCCATCCCATAGTTGAGATTTTCATGCTTCATGAAAAATAATTTTAGAAGTCTCAACTTCATGATAAAAATGTGTTCTTCATCCCTCTGATTAGATAGACATTTCTTGCCCTTTTTGATTGATGTCAAAAGGGGGAGAAATGTATAAGAAAATATGAGAGAAATGTATAAGTTATAAAGGGGAGAAAAATATAGAAAATATAGGAAATTCATGCATATAAATAGGGGGAGTTTATTTCATAGTTATGCATGTTGATAGGGGGAGAAATCCCTTGGTTGATATTCTATATGCTTTAATAATATATTTTCTTATGGATATTTGTCATCATCAAAAAGGGAGAGATTGTTGGCTTTGAGTTTCAACCTTAGCCTTAATCTCGGTTTTGATGGTTTTGATGATAACAAATATGTGACTAATGATTTCATTGAGAATATCTTTTAGGTTCCATATCGGTTAGCGCACGACGTCTGCGATCGGAGAAATCGGATAAATCGACAAGGATGCTCGTCGACGTTCGAGAATCTTCAAGAAATGGAGTTTAGGTTTAGGGTGTCTAGATATATTATAATTCCTCATCATAATGCATAAGAACCCAAAAATCTATCCCGAATCCCAAATCATGAAATTCCGGGACCGCCCTGGAAATTCACTAAGTCTAGGGAGCTCCTTGGAGAGCTATATGATTTAGATAATTTCTTGAGATAAAAAATGGCGATAATTATTTCTTGGGTCAAAACTAGATAACGAGATATTTTTAAGAAATTTTTGGAGAGCTATATGACTTAGATAACGAGGTAAAAGAGTAGATACTATTGTTTTTACTTCAAGCTCTTTTCCCTTGTAATTTTAACTGTTCTTTAAACTATTTTTGATTCATGCGTGATAAACCTAGGCTGTTAGGACTTGATTGGAAGTGGTATCCTTGGTATAGGAGTAAAACCACTTGTGTAATTAAATGTAGTTGTTACTAGGATTAGTTTAGTTGTCCCTTAGGGTTGAGGTGGAAGAGGACTCTCAATAAGAAGTCGGAGACTTTCGGGTGTCGAAGTAACTTAGGTTGAGAGTGCGTCTCTTCGGTGAAAAGTCCTCGTGTGTAAGGTAAAC
Organism: Canna indica; assembly: GCA_034359265.1. Lineage (NCBI taxonomy): Eukaryota > Viridiplantae > Streptophyta > Magnoliopsida > Zingiberales > Cannaceae > Canna > Canna indica. The sequence goes on from CP136897.1 coordinate 71,719,602, forward strand.
ATAAATTAATCTAGTAAAACTAGTTTGAAAATCCTAAACGAGGTGCTTAGGTAGTGGAGTAGGCATTGGGGCCGAACCACTATAAATTATGTATTTGCATTGCCTTATTATTTTGTGTTAATTGCTTTATCTTTATACCGCTTCCGCATTCATTCATCGAATTGCAAATTGCCTAAGTTAATCCAAGAAACGATTAAAAGTAAAATTAGACGAATCATATAGTAAACATACTATTCACCCACCCTCTAGTGTCGTCATTTCGCCAACAAGATTGGGATGAGGAAGTTCAAAGAATCATATGAGGGTGTATTTATACCCTGCTGAAGAAACGACTGCTCAACGGATAGAAAACTATCCGTTGTAGACCGTCGACCGATTGGTCGGTCGATCGACCGATCGATCGCTCACATCGATCGCCGCATTCTGTCTGTGGTCGGTCGACCAACCAGACATGACTGTTCATTCCCTTAATCCGGTCGACCGACGCAGGGAAGCCAAGATCGCGCGCTGCACGATTTTTTACTCCGGTCGACCGCTAGGGCTACTGCCCAAAATCAGCCTCTGTTGGTCGATCGATTAGTCGACCGAAGTGCCCACTACCTATTTTCGGCAGTGTTCGGTCGACCAAAATGACTGGTGCCATTTTTCTTACCCTATTCGATCGATCGCCCGATCGACCGAATTTAGGTTAAATTGAGTTTTCAGCCCTTTTTTCTTATGCGCTTCATTTTCGGGTTCCGGCTTTCAACGAGCATCAACTTGGAGAACTTTCATGTGATCTTTGAGCCCGTCCAATACGTCTTTGGTGCACGCGTCGCTCTTCGAGAAGTTTTCGCGACGAACCCAAGCGCGACGATCAATGTCCTTCCAATTTATCGATTTCTCTGATTTTTCCGATCGAGGACATCGAACGCTACTGATATGGAAGTTGGAGATATACTCAATGAAATTATTAGTCCTATGTTTATTATCATCAAAATCGAGATTAAGAGTAAGATTAAAAATCTAAAGTTAACACATGGTTCACAAGAAATGGGCCCCACGGCCCAAAGTATTGGGCGCAGTCCAACAAGCGGGCTGCATGCGACGCGCACGGACCAATATCAATTATTCTTATAAAAACTCGATCAAAAGACTGAATCGCCTGAATCATACACTTCGATCTTCTAAATAACCAGTCAATAGATCAAGATGATTGCGGCGTACTCAATACATCGACACACCTCAGCCATTGTACGTTGCAAGCAGCGCATGCCTCAGTAGGCGAACACAATAGAGATGGTAACTTTTATATCTCAGCATTAATTAATGGTAAGTGTGATTCTATCTAATGTAGAGAACTCTAATACATATCTTAACATTAATTAAACAAAAATTTGTGCAGCCACCACAATTAAAATACAAAGCAACACAGCAGCGCGCTGCACGCCATACGACGGCAGCACGACATGCGAGGTGCAAACAGGTTCAGCGCAATAATCAAAAGGCAACGCGAAAAAAAGTTATTGCAGCATCGAAAAGGAACGAGTTCAAGAAAATAATTACTGCGTATTTTAATTAAAAGGAAGCATCAACCACCGTAGTTAAGAAAGGGAACACGCGTCGCGAGACATACACGACGCGAACAGAAACGGTGCAAAATAAAGGAAGATGCTGAAATAAATTTTATAAGCCGGTAAGATGCATACAACTGTCAATTAAGATAACAATAAAATATACTCCTACCTTTTTATATAAGCTTCTCGAGATAATAATAAATCAGTCTTTAATCAAAACATACAATCGTACGATGGAACGATGAAGACATCAATTTTCAAGAAGAGAAAAAAAAAATTGTACCGTAAGGTACATATTCACGACAACGTATTTATACCAATAGAATTGCATATAATAATTTGCATGATACACCCCTCACATCAAATAAAAATATGATTCTTAAATTCATGTATTTGGCTCTGACACCGATTGAAAGAAAAATTTAATATCATAAAAAATATTACATGAATTAATAATATCAAAATATATATAAAAAAAGAAAAATCTTATTTGAAAAGATAAAAATACAACGAAAATAATTTTCTAGATCTCCAAAAATAATTAGATATTTTTCTACGTCACTTTCTTAAAATACTCTACTTTGATGGGAAAATAATAACGAGCTAGCGTTTGTAATAAAGATGACCTAATTTTTATTTATAATTGATTAAATGAGTCATCTTCGTCACAGACTTCATTAATCGGGTCTACATTTGACTAATCACACTAATTAAGATTAAGTATTTCAAATTTGAGTCACATGGATCAAATTAAATGAGCTAATATGCATTTCAAATAGGATCGTTAGATTAATCTATTTAAATAAAAATCACAATTAATCTAGCCCATAAAAATAATATTTAAAAATAAATAAATAAATATTTTAATTAAAAAATATTCTAACACACATTTGTCAGGAATTATTATTATTTATTTCATTTTATTCCCCTTCCGCCTAGTTATACCACAATAAATTCCTCACAGGACCTCCTACTACCTTTAATCATGCAGAAATACATGCGGCTGATTTTAAAACTTCCACGTTTGAAAGAAATGATTTCACCTCATTCCTTACTTTTTATTACAATTCATGTAATGACAAAATTTTCTTATAAGGTGAAACATTCGATGCTATTTTGATCATTTTCAGTCACGTCAATTCTATTCATTAATTATTTTGTTGACTATACATAACAAATATTTAATTAATGTGTTGTCCGGATATCCACGTCGTTCATCCGCCACCCACCTCCCTTAATATCGAATTAAATTAATGTTGTTAAGATCGGACTCCCAGGCTATTAACAATTCATTATATTTAATTATGTATTGTCACCAGCCGTCCGCAAAGATTCGATTTATATACGTTGTTTTCACGGTCTCATAATTAATAACCTTCATCTAATTAAATTAATTACCTTTGACTTTTTACACGAGGAAAATGTAGATAATTGATAAAAGACATTCAATGTATAATGTCTATATATATAATTCCCGAATTTTAAAATAAATAACAAGTAAGATCAAAATAGAATATAATTAGAAGAAAATAATCCGCTGTGTATTATTTTCAATAATAATAATAAATTCTAAAGAGAATATTAAATTTTTGAACTTTACGATCGATAGTCTGAAATTAAATACGAGATCGAACTCGAGGGCATTTCGAGAATTTTAAAGAAAAAAGTTAAGGATTCAAAATTTTTCTAATCCTTATTATCAATCAAGAATTTTCCTTATCCACGTTTAACGTGATTCAAAAAAATTATTTTTTATTTTTCTCATATGGATTCAAAATTCAGAACATTATAATTGAAAATGAGTGCAAACAACTTGTCGAACATCTCTTCCCATCCTTGACAGCTTTGCCCTTCAATGATTAAGCTGCCTTCAATGCGATTATACTATTTTTTCTTGAAGTTATTGTCCATTCGGTGAGGGGCAAAGTTAGAAAATCATCTAAAAATATATAGAACCGCATATGAGAGCGCAATTACATGAGCAAGAGTATATTTTATAATATTTTCAAGAGAAATAATTTAATACATTTATATAATAATATACTTATATATAATATAATATTATATATATACTGAGGGGGACATAGAGTAATTACTCTCCCGCCAATAGGTTGGCTTCGCCCCCGCTAATATTTTATTCTATACTAGCATCTTATATATATATTTTTTTCTATTTCTTCATGAAATAAAAAGAGAGAAGATAGAGAGAGAAAAATATAGGTGGGTTGCGAGTTCAGTTGCACCTAATATAGAATATTTCAAACACTCGAGTCTTAATATATTACACGTGTTTAAGTGTCTGAAAACTAGTGCCAATTTGTATGTGTTATCACTTTCCATATTGATCGATAATTTAATTTCGGTACGAAGCAGCTGGTACGTCATCATCGTAACTAATTAATATTCAAAATTAATTAGTCGGACGCTTCTACGAAGTCAGGCTCCATAATAGTTATTTCCAGCAAAGTCACTGTTAGTAATTAACAAGTCTTGATTGAGCATGAAAGCAATTTCCATTAATTTGGACATTGTTGTGCAACTATATATATATTAATTAATTAATACGAATTCAACTTGAGGAGTTATTCTAGCTAGAGCCGTCACAGTTAATTTTAATCCCGTAAATATATATTTGAAAGAAAAACATAAAATAATGGATAAGTTTATGGTGTACGTGAATGCTTTCAAATATGTAGGTTGGGATTTTGTGCATGGGGATAAATTGTGCAATTTGTTATTCATAGATTGCTTGATGAATCAACTGACCGGTAGAGGCAATTAAGACTCTAAACCGATCGAGAAATACCTAAAGAAGCATTAATATTAGTCAAGAGCCAATTATATACTCATTAACTATGGACAAAACAGCCGCTGCTGCATGCATCGAAGCTCGTGCTGCCCCAATCACGGGGCAGCGTGGGCTGGGATCCACCCTAGTGCAAGGGTCGTCGTGTCAAAACCCTGGAGGAGTCCAGCACATGTTGCCTCATGATTGAAATAGCACGGGCTTCGGTGCACCAACGGCTACACCGAAGTTTTTTTTCCCATTAACTAGCTCCCCCTATCTAAAGGTCCAGAACAAATTTAATTATGACCAAGCAAGACCCAATTCAGAAGTACTTAATAAAATAAATTATTCTCGAAACCAAACCACAAAACAAACAAATATAAGAATCCCGAATTCAAAAATTAAAAAGTCGAGATCGAGTAGCTAGGAAGACTACCGTATATGTAAAGCTTGAGTATATATAGGCAAGCTCGGCTCAGCTTGTTTAGAAAATATTGAGCTCGATCTCGACAAGATTGAGTTGAGTTTGAATTTTCATCTAGTCGATCTGGATCGAGTTTTCATCTTTATATATATATATATATATATAAAGATGCGTGCAGAGAGCGTGCCACGTGACAGCTTCCCATTTGTCAGCCTACATTTGGCCTATCCTACGTACACAACATGAGCTCAGTTTAAGAATATATATTAAGTACCATCACCTCCCTTCTTCGTCTACCTTCTCTAGCTGTACGCCTGCTCTCCTTTGAAGTCTATCGAGAGATCGAGAGAGAGAGAGAGAGAGAGATGGGCGGTGGCATGGAAGGAGCAGAAGGACCTCCATTGACAGATGAAGAGCATCAAGTGCTTCTCCTGCGACTACGAGAAGGGAGAGCAAGGTAGCAAATAATAGAGTAATCAAAGGAGCCATATAATATTATACGGATAGAATCGATGATATATAGAGAATAAAATATAATGAATTAGCTTAATTACGAGTTCAATTAATTAATCCCTGCGTGCAGTTCATGATATATATATATATATATATATGTGCGCAACCTCTCTTCTTCATCAGTCTAGAAATAATTCATATCAGGAACTAGTTAATTAATCAGCTATATATACTTATTAATTATATACTGATAAAATTACCTGTTAATATTTGATGAGGTGCTTTAGTTAATTATATATTGAGGTTAATTAATTGATTAGGTTGGGGTTTGAGGCTCAAAAGGTTGAAGTGAGATTTGAGGATCTGAGAGTGGAGGCGCAAGTTTACGAAGGAAGTAGACTTCTTCCCACTCTTCCCAACACTATCATCAATGCTGCTCAGGTACCTACATATATCCATCGATCTGCATGCATATATATGAAGCTAAAAATTAATGATGGGATATCATTAATTTATCTATCATTTTGTCAGTACATCAACAGTAAAATTATTAAAATTTAAAATCTAAATGTATGTACCTAGTGACTATAGTGCTTTTTTTCTTATAAATTGATTAGTTGACGTGCATCAACAGATAACTATCGATACAATATTGGAGAATGGGATTTAATGGATTGGATTTTAAATTCTGAGTTGGCAAAAAGAGGAATTGCAAGTACACTTGAATCCTAGCAATCAACATTATAACTAGCAATAGATGTTTGGTTATCTAGCTATCTCGATCAAATATATCAAATTAATAAAAAAATAATTATACCTACGGTGGTACGTACTGATGCTAGTAGCTAGCTAGAGCAGCCGGTACTTAAGTATTTGTGGTAATTTCTTTACTCGTAAGTTTGTACTCTAATCTATTCGCATTAAGAAACACCTAAAAAGAAAATTAGGCACCTATCCGACACCAGCTTTTTAACGATATGTGTTACTAGTTTTTGATTGAATATCTGTAATGATACTATTATTATTTTTTTGTATACTTGTTCACTTTTAAAGTATTTTTTTTATAAAAAAATGAATGTGAATATTTTTTATTTTTAAAACAAAAATAAAAATCACAATAGATAATCATACTAGGATTCAAACCCTAGATCTCTAGACAATATTCAATGCCACAAATTATGCTATCCAAAGTTGGCTGAATATTTTTTATTAGTTAGGGTGTAATCCAACGGGATATATTTAATTTTAGTTAATTTTTATAAATATTTATATTTTAATTAAATTTAATATTATGCCTACATAATTAATTCTAATTTTTAGTAGAAGCAATGTCGATTTTGGTCGGATTAATTGAATTATCAAAATCTCAAAAGTATATCTAGAGCTTTAATTTTCGGATTTAGTTGGGTCTTACATATTTTTGAACATCTATCACCGAAAATAATGAGCTGGTTCTATACTTTCTTTAAAAGAATTATAATTAATACTATATGAAAATTTTATATTGAACCCTCGATATTATTTAAGTTAATAAACATAAACATATGTACGTCTTCATCGTATTATTAGATTCATTAATGAATCTAAGGAAGGTGCTTTTATAGTTAATGTTTAATGGGAAAAGTCCAAATTTGGTCATATAAATTATTAATTTTTTTAATTTTGACCCTATAAATTTTATTTTGATATTTTCGATCCTATAAGTTTGCTGTGTAGTACATATTTGGTCCTATCCGTGACGATCCGTTAACTCTCCATCAATGTGGACTAACGTCGTTCATACACGTTGACATATTTGATCTCATAAGTTTCATTTCAAAATTTTCAGTCATATATGTTTGCCTCGTAGCACAGATTTGATCATATATATTTGCCCCATATAGCACAAATTTGATCTAATATATTTGTCTCATAGCAAAAATTTGATCATATCCGTGATGATTCGTTAACTCTTTGTCCACGAAAAAATAAACGACGTTATGTCCATATTGAGAGAGTTAATGGACCATCATGAATATGACCAAATTAATCTATATTACGAAGCAAACTTAAATATGTTACGTAGCAAATCTATCCGGTCCGTCATATAGATTTGATCCTATCCACGACGGTCTATTAACCCCATCAACATGGACATAATGTCGTTTATTTTTTCATGGACGGAGAGTTAATGGACTGTCGCAGATAGGACTAAATCTGTGCTACAGGACAAACATAGAGGACCAAATTTGTTTTACGGGGCAAACATATATATAAGACTGAAAATTTCGAAATAAAATTTATAGGACCAAATATATCAACGTGTATGAACGACGTTAGTCCAAATTGACGGAGAGTTAACGGACCGTCGCAAATAGAATTAAATCTGTGCTACGAGGCAAACATATGAGACCAAATCTGTACTACAGAGCAAACTTATATGACCGAAAATACTAAAATGAAACTTATAAAACTAAAATTCAAAAAATTAAAAATTTATAAGACCAAATCTGCACTTCTCCTGTTGTTTAATTACTCGCTTAATAGATGAACCCCACTAAATTTAAGGCAACCCACACACACCATTTTCTTTGGCTCAATAGGGATGGGGGTGGAATGATTAGGGCTGTCCATGGTTCGGTTCAAATCGAACCGAACCGAATTTTTTGGTTCGGTTCGGTTTCAATCATTGTGAGTTCGATTCTTTGACCCGAACCGAACCGAAATTTGAATTTCGGTTCGGTTTCGGTTTTCGAAATCCGAGAACCGACCCGAACCGAAAACCAAATTAATTAAAAAAAATATTTTTTTTTAAAATTTTTAACAGAATTACTTAAATAGGTATTAAGTAATTATTTTGAATTTTGAATTTTTAATTAAAATAATTAAAATTTCGGTTTTCGGGTTGAAAACCGAACCGAACCGAATAATTTCGGTTCGGGTTAAATCGGTTTAGGTATAGTTCGATTCGGGTTCGGGTATAAAAAAATTTCGGTTTGAACTTGTTCGGTTCGGTTCGAACCGAATGGACACCCCTAGGAATGATTGCTTAATGGATGAACCCCACTAAAGTTAAGCAGTGCACGAGAGATTCTTTAGAAGATAAAAAGAAAATTAATGAATTTAACTCAAATTATAACTAAATTAACAAATCTAAGTCAATTTTTATTTTGTATCAAATATAACCTAAAATTTTAAATTAACATTAATTTTTATTCTCAGCCGAACACACATTAGCAACCAACTTCAAAAAAATAAAAATAAAAATAAACCCTAACCCATGTCGCGGTAGTAGGAAGTTCGAGTGGAACATTATGTCAAGTTAAAGTTTTTATTTTTATTTTGAAGTCGGATTGCTGATGTCTGTTGAGTTAAAAATAAAAAATCATTATATTAGTTGCCGACTGGGCTGCTACGTTTAAGTACTAAATGTTTTATTAACAACAATTCGACGAATGTAATTTCTTCTGAAGTAATTGCTGAAGTAATTACTGCTTGTATGAATGTAATTTCTTCTCAAGCTGATGAAAATAAAAATGCATTATAAATTTAGCTTCTTATTCTCGGAAATTATAGATATTGTTTGCTAAACTATAAAATGTTTGAACAGGAACTCATGGGAAGGCTAAAATTGTATCACGCAAACAGGATACCTGTCAAAGTGCTTAATGGTTTGAGAGGAATTGTAAAGCCATCTAGGTATTTATTTTTTTCTTTTTCTTTTGCAATTAACAAGTCCAAGATAGCTTGCTAATATCATATGCATCACAGACTATTGAATATTCTATTCATCTGCATTCTGCATAAATTATTACTTATGGGATGTCAAAACTACATGTACCAGAAGAAATAGCAGCATTGCTACTTATAGCACTGAAGGTTTCTGTTCTCACCCTGTATAATCTTATACCTGTAAACAAATGAAAAGGAAATTAGACGATTAAAGACAAAAATTGCTGAAGGCTACTCTGGAATTCCATGATAGGAATAAACATGTTCGTGTAGTGAAGCTGAACAGGAGCATATATGAAATTTATACACTAGGGATCTTAAAATTTATTGCTAGTGAGGTTATTCTGCAGAGTTACTGTTCTTGAGAGAGGCATGAAAGGAAGTAACTTGTATGAAAAGTTTTTCACTTAAGTTATTTCATTGCTACATATCCATTACATAATGATTAAGAGTTCCAAACACAAGGCAAATGTGTTATTTCAGGATGACACTTGTCCTAGGAGCTCCGAGGTCGGGAAAGTCAACATTTTTGAGAGCTCTGTCTGGAAAACTAGACTCTAGCTTAAATGTATGTTCTTCTGTCTTTCTTTTGGTGTATACAGTTTCTATACACAAGAACGTAACTTATCAACTCCCCAAATCATGTTCTATTCTCTTTTCTCCTGTCACTAATTATACCTGCCATCTCCAAGGTCACAGGAAAAGTCACATACAATGGGCAAGAGATGAATAGCTACATCTCCCGGAGGATGTGCGCTTATGTTAGCCAAGATGACCTCCACCAAACTGAGATGACAGTGAAGGAGACACTGGAGTTCTCTAGCAAAATGCTAAATGTTGGAGATGCAAATGGTGACAATATACTGCTTGACTAGATCTAACACTGAAGTAAAGCAATTAAGTAATCCAAGACACATCTCTAGCACATACTTTATAAGGATAATATGCTTATAAAAATTTAAGTGGAACAAAAGACGCATTGATCAAGTAAATTAAGTTTAAATAACTTAAAGATCTCCTCGGTACAACTTGACACATCTCATTAAAGGGTTACCTTTAGATTTACCTCCACAGAGAAGAAATATTATCATAAAAGTAACTAAAATTGATTAACAATGAAAAGGCTGTGAATGAATCCTTCTTCTTAATCACTAAGATGAGAGAGCCAAACTCTTATAAAAACAAAATTATATTACAAACATATCTTATTACTTGCTTGATGGCCTGTCAGTGATATTGAAGGATGCAAACAATGGAAGAAAAGAAGAAAAAGATATTCATGCCATGGTAATGATGCTAACTTGATTTTTTGACATTTTGTTTGAAACTCCTGAGAAGCATTGAAGTTGAAATGCTTTATTTATGCGTTATGTAGGAAATTGATTTTGCAAAAGAAGAAAAATTTCTGCACGAGTACATTCTAAAGGTATAGCCCCTTGATATCTTATTTGTATTCAAAATCATTAGAACTCGATGTTCAAGTATTATGCCTTTGCAGTATGAAATTCAAAAATTATTCGCACACCCATTCTGGTATTGAAATTGTGTATATCAGAGTTCTGTTTTTCATTTTTTCAGTAAAAAGCATTATACAGATTGTTAACAAACTACAAGTAGCCAAAATATTTTATTAATAAACTAAAATATTTGTATGAGCACATGTTACCCACAAATATTTTTTTTTTTTGTCTCATCTAATTACTAGAAGAACCCTGTAAATTACTTCTACAGATTTAAATGGATTGTGTTAAAAAAAAACAAGATAGGAAAACTCAAGTTTAAATGCTTTCATCAATTTATCTCTCATTTATGGTAGTAAGTTATAGTCAATGCAGTAAGAAGTATTTACATGTTATATCCAACTGAAGATTACATTTAACCTTACCGGATAAATAAACTGCATGAAAAAACTTCAAATAATTTGAAGTAAACTGTAAACGAAATTGACAAGGAAACTTGGTTGTTCTCTTATTGTTCAAATCCTTACATCCTAATTTTCCATAAAAAAATTCAAATCCTTTTATCTTACTTATGATTTATCCTTTCAGACACTTGGCTTGCATGAGTGTGCAGACACCATTATTGGTGATGAGATGAGAAGGGGAATATCTGGAGGACAAAAGAAAAGAGTCACAATTGGTACGGTAAATAGCAATGAATTAATATCTATGTCTATCATAACACTAGTTGAAGTATCTACTCATATTTTGGTCCTTTAGTTATGTTTGAATTTCAGAAAACATTAGCTACATATCATAGCCTAGCATCACCATGCAAATTTTTCCATATATAATTGTCATCTTATTTCAATATTTTCTCAGATAAATGATTTGGCTCTGAAAATGTCTTGTAGGAGAAATGCTAGTGGGGCTAGCACAATGTTATTTCATGGATGACATTTCAACTGGGCTTGATAGTTCTACAGCGCATCAGATTCTCAAGTTTTTACGACAAATGACACATGTGTTAGATCTCACCATGGTTATATCCTTAAATCAACCTACTCAAGAGGCATATGAGCTATTTGATGACATCATCCTTTTATGTGAGGGGCAAATTACTTATCAAGGATCCCGAGAACATGTTCTTGAATTCTTTGAATCAATGGGCTTCAGGTGTCCGGATAGAAAGAATGTTGCAAACTTCCTCCAAGAGGTATCAACTATCTTATATATTACAACTCTGTAGTGAAAAGATAAAAATAATAAAAGAAAAACCATCTCTCTCTACAGGACAAGCTAATTATGAAGCAACTAGGATAACACTAAGGGGGTAGTGTTTGGTTGGATCTAATAGATGGGAAACAATCAATGGAATACTATTTCTTATGACCCACCTACTCCGTCGTTTGCTTGCAACTTTTTGACAAGGAACAAGTGGGCCATAAGGAATACTATTCCTCATGGATGGGAATATTATTTCTTACCTCAACCCAAGGAATGATATTCCCCATCTATTCCTTATAATATTTTCTAATATTGCCTTCATTTACCTCAACCTCACATATATATCTGTTACAATAAAACTTCAACATCTCTTTTGGTCAATTTGAGTTCATTTAGCAAGTATGGAATTTACAGACAATACGCACTGCTTCTAATAGACCAACTTGTTTTAAGAATTTTATCAAACAAACCTATTTAATGGTGAAATATAATAATACAGGTAATGTCAACGACAGATCAGGCACAATATTGGGTGGGTAGCCACAGTACATATCATTACATACCTGCATGTATGTTATCAGATTCTTTTGGTTCTTCCCACTTTGGCCTACTTCTCCAAGAAGAACTGCAAAAGACATATAGCACTGATGAGGGTAATCCAATGACTAAGCTAAAAGAAATCTATAATATCCCAAAGTGGGAGATATTTAAGGCATGCTTCTCAAGGGAAAAGTTACTGATGAAGAGGAACTATCCAGTTCAAATATTCAGGTCTATACAGATATCAATATTTGCTTTCGTGGTTACAACTGTTTTCATTCGAACAAAAATGAAACATCATACTATAGACGACGGGAACAATTTTATTGGAGCCATGTATGCTGGAGTGACTCTGATTATGTTCAACGGCATGACAGAGTTATCAACAATGACAAGAAGACTTCCTATCTATTACAAGCAGAGAGAAGTTCTATATTTGCCAGGATGGGCTCTCCTCTTATCCTTAACAGTCCTTAGCCTCCCAATATCATTTATTGAAGCAGGTCTGTGGACAAGTCTAACATACTATGGGATTGGCTTTGCTCCAACAGTTATTAGGTATTCTATTTTCTACCTTTGTGCTCAACTTTGATATGCTGGGTATAAATTACTTGGTTGATTTCATAATTCAAATCCGTTTACATGGTAGATTCTTGAAGCAGTTCCTGGCTCTTTTCTGTATCCATCAGATGTCAATGTCTCTTTTCCGTTTAATGGTTGTTATGGGAAAAACACAAATTAAAGCCAACATGTTTGGAACTGCCACCCTAGCAGCAATTTATATTCCTAGTGGATTTGCTATATCAAAAGGTTAGATTACTCGTGGTTCAAGATGTTCTGTCCTCCATGTTCTTTTTTCATTCTATCTTAAGAAGTTCCTTTTCGTCTTATTCATTCACTATGTGCAAATCAGATAATATCCAACCATGGTTGGTATGGATTTATTGGTCGTCTCCTTTGACATATGGTCAGAATGCTGTAGCAATCAATGAATTTAGTGATCGAAGATGGAATATGGTTAGAATAATTTTCATGTTATAGCTGGAAGTTTCTGTTTAGACAATTTTACTTAATAATGCTTGATTTAATAGAGTTCCTAATGGGAGAACATAATGCATCATAATCCTCTTAACAGAAAACTGAGAATGAGGACAGCACTGGAGTGACAATTGGGAGGGCCATATTGAGATTGCGAGGCATGTTAATGGAATGGCACTGGTATTGGTATTGTGTGGCAATATTGCTTGCCTATGCTCTAGCCTTCAACATTGTCAGCACTTTTGCACTTGAATACTCAAAAGGTCCATACAATTTCTGTCTCCTTTTAGTCCATATGTGGATATTTTGTATACAAAATAGTATTAGGCTAATTAAGTTCTCACCCAATTCTACTGAAAGAAGAAATCAATTGTACTAGTATAGGCCAGTAAACAAAAATCATGATTTCTCTTCAGGTTTCAAGGCAATGTACCCATTAGATGCAAACATAATCGAGTTTAACATCATAGAAGTTCATTTCAATTGAATGAAAAAATAAACACCAAAGTGTAATGGGCTATCACCAATGTGCTTTCAGGTAAATTCAAATCAAAATCAATGGGGTTGTTAAATACTTAAATTTGATTGGTTGACTACCTTCCCAAAATCTTAAAATGTTAGTGAAGGATCCAATCAATACATATATTCTTAACACTCCTCACACATGTGAGTGGGAAAATTGGACTTAACTAAGGGCATTTTTCTTAATACTCGCAGGATTTATACCAAAGACCTTTGCTTTGAAACCAAATCAAATTTGATTAATGATTCTCAAAAGTTTAAGATATTAAGAAAAGACTCAATCTATACATTTATATTCTTAACAAACTTGAATCCTTGTTTAAAATGAACTGTGGCAATTTTTTCTTGACTTGGTTAACATGTAAAAGACTCTCAAGTATTCCAAGCTTGGACATTTGGCCTTTAGATGGTGTAGATAATGCCTTATCCTCTTGAAAGAAACCTTAATCTCTCAAGATGTTTTATTGATTGGGTATTCAATGAAATGTAGCTCCACGGAAAAGCAACTCCAACAATAAAATCTGGTCTGAGGATTTCAAGAAGATAATCATCTTTGATGATCAAGCAACTAAAGTGACAGCAGAAAGAAGGATATCAATACCATTCCAGCCTTTGACAATTACTTTCATTAATATTAATTATTATGTTGACATGCCAAAGGTAATCTACTGAACTCTATCCTATAAAGCACACCACATATTGATCCCATGGACCTTGTGCACTACTTCACTACTATTTTTTTAATCTCTTTTTAACTTTAACGCTCATCAGCAATTGAAGAAGAATGGAATGAAGGACCACAGACTTCAGCTCTTACGTGATGTCTCTGGGGTTTTCAGACCTGGAGTACTAACTGCATTGATGGGGGTCACAGGTGCAGGAAAGACTACATTACTAGATGTTTTAGCAGGAAGGAAAACTTCAGGACACATTGAAGGAAGTATCAAAATATCTGGATACCCAAAAAAACAAGAGACTTTTGCTAGGATCTCAGGATACTGTGAGCAGTCCGATAATCACTCTCCATACCTAACAGTTTTTGAATCTTTATGGTACTCAGCGTGGCTTCGTCTTCCATCACATGTTGATGCACACAAAAGACTTGTATGTTGTCCCAAAATAAGATACAGAACACAGTTAATTTATGCATTACAACACTATGCTCGAATGCATTTGCTAGTATTTCTTTCTGCATCAGATCTTATCTTCTTAAGGTAGATCTATTTCATATATTTTTCTCTGTATACAGATATTCATAGATGAGGTTATGGAACTGGTTGAGTTGAAGTCACTGAAGAATGCAATGGTAGGCTTACCAGGAGTTAGTGGACTTGCAGCAGAAGTACGAAAAAGGTTGACAATTGCAGTGGAGCTAGTTTCGAGCCCTTCTATTATATTCATGGATGAACCAACAACAGGTTTAGATGCTCATGCTGCAGCAATTGTTATGAGAACAGTTAGAAAAGCAACTGATACTGGGCGTACAATTGTCTGCACAATCCATCAACCAAGTATTGAAATATTTGAAGCTTTTGATGAGGTAATTCAATAATCATATCTCTTGGTATATATATTATGAATAAACAAAGAAGAATGCATTTGGAACTTAAGAAATAAAGCACATACAATGAATTTATTAATATTGAACTTACAGATTAAAAAAAAAGCAAAATGATCTTCTCTACGATGATTGCATGCATCAAGAAGCATTGTAACAACACCAATATATATAATCATAGGACGGATATGACATGATATGGGCATGTGAACAAAAAAGTTAAAGAAAAGTAAGGCATTTAATAACAAGCAGAATTGCAGATGCACTTAACAGTATTATATTTACAATGTTGTTCTATGCAGTTCAGTGTTATTAATAGCGGATGGCGGCTCATGGCGGAAAGCCAAAAATCCGCCATACAAATATGGCGGATGGCGTTGCGGCCAATGGCGGAAGCATGGCGGCTGAAAATATTATATATATATATATAACAACTAAGAAGTAAGCATTAATAAGTAATAACATATATCAAGAACAATAAAATTAGAAACATTATAGGAAATAAAATTCACCAAATGTAACATAATTAAAGTAAATAAAATTTAAGAATATACTATAGAACAAATGAAAAGTAAAATAAAAAAGAAAGAAACATAAAAAAAATATGACTAGAACTGTCGGTTGAAATTAAAAAACAAAAGAATATAACAAAATACAACTACAAGCAAAAACACAAGTAAAATAAAAAAATAGATAGAAAAAATATGAAGGGTTGTTGGCTGAAAAAAATAAGAAAGAATAGAACATAAAACAAGTAAAAAAAGAAAGAAACAGAAAAAACTCCTTTGTTGAGTGTGTAAATACCTAAAAAAATAAGAAAACTTAAATGAAGTGACGGAGAGAACTAAATGGGAGAGAAATACATAAAAGAAACGACAAAAACTGCTATCTTTTATACTATTTAGCTCTCTTGAGTCGCCGGAGTTCATTGCCGGAGTGGAGCAGCCGCAGGTAGGAGGGTTCTATGTTTAGAGTCCAAAGCAGCCGCCAACCTTTAGGCCTTAAGGATTAGGATTTTTCATCCTTAACCCTTTTCAGAAAATTACAAAAACACCATTCATTTAAGAAAAAAACATGTAAAAGGCGCCATTTCCGCCATGGCAGCATGGCGGATTGTGGGCGCCATAAAACGCCACGCAAAAACCGTGGCGTTGTGGTTTCCACGTGGCGATTTCTCTAAAATCCACCACGCCGTGGCGCCATGGCGGGGCCATGGCAGAAATTCGACAACACTGATGTAGTTATGCTCAAGGTTAGGAGTAGTCGGCAAAGTGTTCTGTTTCCTGCATACTAGGCAATTATGCTTAAGTTAAGGAATAATGGGCAGTTATACTTAAGTTAAGGAATAGTGGGCAATTATGCTTAAGTTAAGGAATAGTGGGCAAAGTGCATGTTCTATAGGGGAAGTTACTTTTCCATAGACCTATTAATTTGTTGATGTTGAATGAGAATGGATAGCAGAAAATTCCCAAGTCTTTGAGTACTTAACTCAAGAGATCTTAGGTTCTCTCCAATGAGCCTAAACATAGGTCACAAAGAGAAATCCGTTTCTCTTTCCACTTAATCCCTTCCTGTGCCAAGACACATTTCTCCTAATCCATTATTTCACATACCCATAACTCGCTTTTACTCCCAGGACCATAACATGGTATTTTCATGTAACGTCATACCAATCTTAGAAAGTTGGAAAAAAATGTAGTTCTCTCCCATGTTGTACCAAACCGCCTGAGATTTTAAAACATGCCCTTAGGACAAATTGCCTTTTGTCACCGTCAACGCGCTCACTAGGGAGTTAACTTTTGTACGTGGCTTGGCATAGTGCAAAACATAGTGAAAGTTAGGCTCTAACTTTTCCAACACATGCTTTTTTAGTAGTGGGGGATCCTTTAAAAGTATCAACATATTTTTATAGACTTCTAACAAGTTGCACCAGTGTATCAACAAGTTGTATTCACTATTAAGGTATCGAATGCTTTTATTCAATTTTAACAATTTTTGGCTTATGACTATTAAATTTACCATTTCAAGATGAAATATGATTTATATTCGTCAAATATGAGAGTTCGAGGTTGTTCTAAAGTGTGCTCAACAACTTGATACACTTTAAAGCATGGTTTCAAATCTCGCGGTATACCGGGCGGTAAGCTCGGTATTTACCGGTTTTTGAAAAAACCGGTATACGAGATGCCCGGTATGGGTAAATACCGGGCATCTCGGTAAATACCGCCCGGTATGTCCGGTATTTATGAAATACCGGGCGGTATTTGCTATCATACCGGGCTATACCGCCCGGTATGATATTTTGCACTGTAGCAAAATTTGTATACTTTAGGAATACCGATAAATACCGATAAATACCGATAAATACCGCCCGGTATACCGATAAATACCGATAAATACCGCCCGGTATTTGCTAAATACCGGGCGGTAAGAGCTATTTAGCACACGAGAGTTATTTTTAGCAGTAAAATCAAAAAAAAGAAAAAAGAAAAGCTCGGTATGCAATTTTCGTACCGGACCGTACCGTGTGTCGGTACGGTACGGTATCGGTACGTACCGGTACCGGTCATCCACCGAGATGATGACCGGTATCGGTATTTTAAACCATGCTTTAAAGCATACAAAGAGACAATAGGATGATGAGATGGAAATTTTAAACCTTGCTCGGAGGTCCACAAATGATAAAAAAAATTTCTCTATATTTTCTATTAATCCTCTTCATCCATCTAAAATATATAAATTCAATCTGATATAGTTCTAGGAAAAATATTTGTGCATTGGACGAGTCATTTAGCTTTGGCATCTCCCTTTTTGCCCATACTAGTAACAAAATAAGATAATCTACGAGTTATTTCTTCAGGTGTGACTATTTATGTTGAGATGATATTCTGATTACCATTTTTTGAATTTATTGCAGTTGCTTTTAATGAAAAAAGGAGGAGAACTAATATATGGAGGGTCTTTGGGGAGTTCATCCGACAACATGATACAATACTTTGAAGTAGGAACAAATTCAGTACACGAGTTTATCATAACCAATTCATTGGTTGGAGAAAAACATACTTTAACGGTTTAACCAATACCTTGAAATTTATTCCAGGGTATTTCAGGGATACCAAGGATCAGAGATGGTCAAAATCCTGCCACATGGATGTTAGATATCACTTCTCCTATCATGGAATATAAACTTGGCATAGATTTCAGGAATATCTTCCGTGGTTCATCCTTATACATGTAAGCTCACACTACACTCTTTTGCATCATTGATGATTAGATAAATACAAAATAAGCTATAGTCCTATTTCAATATTTAGATAACTAGTTTCTTCATGCTTCTTCAGACACAATATGAAACTTGTTGATGAGTTCAGCAAAAAACAAAATAATGCAGCAGACATACACTTCCCATCCAAATATGCAAAAAGTTTTGGGTTGCAATGTATATCTTGCCTATGGAAGCAACACAGATCTTACTGGAAAAATCCAGACTACAATGTAGTACGTTACATTGTCACGTTTTCAGTATCACTTCTTGTTGGCATAGTATTCTTTGGAATTGGTTCTAAGATGTAAGTACGCAGTTAAACTCATTTTATATCCTCCAAGTGATGCACTTTACATAGCTATTTATAATCAAATAACAGACAGATGGAACAAGATGTTTTCAGCATCCTTGGAGCACTGTATAGTTCAACATTGTTCATCAGCTTTGCAAATGCTTTATTAGTACAACCTATTGTGCAAACGGAGAGAACTGTATTTTATCGTGAAAGAGCAGCTGGGATGTATTCTTCCATGCCATATGCCCTTGCTCAGGTAAAATTGCTCTTCATGTGCATTATTATTGTCTCTATGGTGAACAATAAATTGATAAACTACCAACATAAGTATTGGGACTTTGATGATTTTCTAGAAAATCTTCCTCATCTATGTATCTCAGTATCTGCAAATTATTTCTCTTCTCATTGACTTAGTTATATCCAGCCAGGTTTAAATCTTGGTACATTACTAATTTTGGTCAGTGTGGCTTGCTACAGTGTCAGTACTGGTCGACAACGAAGATAAGAATCATAGGAACAAGGAGAGGAGGATGAGAGGAAATTCTCCTCTGGAAAAGATGGGAGAGAGGCAAACTATACAGGCAGTGAGGCTGTGTCAGTGGCATGGCAATGTGGATGATGAAGAGGAAGAGGAGAGGAAAGTGTGAGAAGAAAGAAAACAACGGACATAGAAGGGAATATAGTTTATATTTTGTTAATAAAGAGAAGAGAATAAGAGAAACAGTAAACAGGTCCGGACTAGCCTAATTAATAAACCTTGGTTAATATACTAGTAATTATTTGGAGTTTGGACCAATAAAGACTAGGGCTGTTCATGGGTCAAACCCGACCCAATGAACCCGAGAAACCGACCCAACCCAAATTAATCAGGCCGGGTCGGGTTGGGTCGCGTTCAATTTATTCAAACCCGACTATAATCGGGTCGGGTTTCGGGTTTCAAAACTTGAAACCCGATTACTCGATACCCGAACCGATTACCGATTAATTAAATATTATTATTATTTTTAAAAATATATATTAATTTTTTTAAATAAATAAGTTGGGAAGACGTGGGTCGTTTCAGCCCGCGTCTTCCCGAAAGGCAGTGGAGAAGAGGCTGCCACATGGGCCGCCTCTTTCCAAGGAGCAGCAGCTACTCGAGTGGTTGTTGCTTGTCTTCCCAAGGTTTGTTTTTGAGAAGATTCGTGCAGTTGTTTTAATTTTTTTTAATTTTTTTTTTAGTTTATATTTATTGGGTAACCCGATTACCCGACCCGATCCGATCCGATTTCGAGCGGGTCAGGTCGGATCGGGTTCAAAAAATTTTACTTTAAAACCCGACCCGACCTGTGAACCGCCCTAATAAAGACTGGCCCTATAGGATCATATGGTGATATGGACCTACTGGTAGTAATAATTAATAAAGATAAAATGGTTCAAGACATTTAGTTGAAGTTATTGGACTTGTAGGCATATTGGGTCAAGATTGAGATGTTCAGACTTCAAATATCAATCCATATTAAATCTTAAATCACAAAGGTAAATCAACTTAATATTTAATTTACCATGATACTATATGGACCATTATTTTTGTCGTTCTCCTACATAGCTAGATGGTGAAATTTGAGTCAATTATGGCATTTATTCTTAAAAACTTCAATATGATTTTGAGTTAGTTGGTTTTTGTATCTAATTAGTCATAAAAGAATTAAGTATTCATGCGAAAAGAATGGCTTAGTTTCTAAAGTACATATTGCAAATGGTGCTCCTCAATTACTTTTACGTCATGATTACATATCTTTTGTATTAAAACATATGGGCATAATTAATATCAGAAAAGAATAATTGTTTCTTATCACTTGGTGACAAGAATTGTCATTATCTATTATTTCTTATTTGCAGGTGGCCGTTGAGATCCCTTACATCCTAACCCAAGCACTTATTATTTCATCCATCACTTATCCAATGTTTCGATTCCAATTTTCATTATTAAAGTTCCTTTGGTCATTTCTCTTCGTGCTCTTCAGTTCCATTTATTTCATACTCTTTGGAATGATGTCAGTTGCACTAACACCTAGCCAGGAATTAGCTTCGGTTCTTTCCTTCTTCTTCTTTGTTCTATGGGTTATCTTCTCTGGATTCTTCATGCCTCAAAAGGTATCCAACTGCTTAAGCTATTTTACTTTATTTTTAGTATATGTCCCTAACATGAATTAATGGTGTTTTCTTTCAGATGATACCGAGTTGGTGGAGATGGTTTTATTGGGCTGATCCTCTTGCATGGACTACATATGGTATGATGGCTTCACAATTAGGAGACCATGTTGAGCTTTTGTATGCCCCAGGCGCAGCCAACGTGACTGTGAAACAATTCCTCCAGGGATATTTTGGATTTCAGGCTAACTATCTACCACTTATCGTGTCCTTTCATGTTGCAGTGATCATATTATTTATGTTTGTTCTCGGGTTCAGCATCAAGTATCTGAATTTTCAGAGAAGATAGCTACATGATGTTCTTTATGCAACCAATATTTTACTTCAGCCAATCCTATTACATTTATAGTGCCCGTCAATTGTTTATACAAATTGGGCCATTTCTAAAACCAAAGGACTGGTGTGTAGTTCAGAAGAAAAAAAAGGGTAAGATATGAAGAAAAAGCAAATAAATAGATAGTGATAAGAATCAGCAGTAATTGATCATTTCTGGGAATGAAACCAGGATTACGATTTCCCTTTGTACTTCTAATAGCCTTCAACCTAGCATATAACCAGCAAATATGAACTTGCCTAAGATATTGTATTATTGAAGGTGGAATTATTTGGATGATGAAGTCATTCTCTGCACCTCCAATTTATTCCCGGTTTGTAACTGCAATTAGTTTTATTCATTCTTATGTTCTCAGTTCATGCAACTCATCTTTCAAAAAAAAAGATGCTGGTATGTTTGGTTTGAAAGGAATTCTGGGGCATTTCAAAATAGGAGCTCCACATTACAATTGACAGCAATGTCCGTCGCCACCTATTTTAGATTCTGTTCTGGTTGATCATGTAGAGCATTCTTAACTAAGATCCTTCTTATGTTGCTTCAGGTTAGAACTTTTTCCCTTCCCCTTCTAGTCTAAACATACATATACCCCCTTCATAACTCTTGAATGGAATGAGGTTTCATCTTTCAAAAAAAAAAATGTTCATGCAACTCATCATAGTTTCATAAATGAAATTAGACTTAAAATCATCACCACTAGGCTTTTCTACATCACATAGTTTTTCTGCCTTATTGTGAACAGTTCTTTTCTGGGTTTTACAAGTCTTGGCATCCTTTTTAACACATTTTGCTACTTTTAACCCGATGTGATGCTTATATATGTGCATGTGTGAGTACTTTTTAGTTATAATTTGACAACCATCAAATGTGAAAGTTGTATCTCTGGTGCTTCTCCAATGTGAGTTAGAGACAATGCATCCAAGACCATGTTAAAGATACAATATGCTAGCAACTACTTATTTTCATGACTGAAGAGGAAGGTGATAAAAGTCATAGCTTTAGAGACTTTCAACAGAGTCTCTAGATAGAGCTACTAATAGACGGAGCTTATGATATTGTCTATAGATAGGGCTAGTAGTTAAAATATTTTATTATTATAGGATTCTAAATCTTCGAATACAAACTCCTCTGGTCGCATAGCAACAGTGAAGAGGTCCATGTAGGCCCTCAGTGTTCTCTTGTTGTACAAGAGCAATTCGCCCTTCTCTGGTGTTCGTTCCAGAAGGAACGACACAAAACATAAGTCAACTAGCATAAATCATGGAGTTGTCATCCAACATAGTTTTCCACGGTCTATAAACTTTCATCGATATTACTCTTCCAACAATATATGCAACAAAAAATTAGGAATCACAATACCAATTGCCGAAAGGAGTTGTTCAACTAGACAATCTAGTTAAATTGCCATAATTCTTTTCTCGATTTAGCACCTAAAAATAGAAAAGGAAAAAATTTGCGTGCCTTGAAAGGTCAATAATTAAGTGCATGAAAGTTCATAGAATAATCTTCTCAGATCGAAGACGATGTATACAATGGAAAATACAAGAAAATGAGTGACATTCTAAAATGTAAGGAAGCTTTTAACCTAATATTTTACCTTCCGCTCTTGTTTCTCTTCTTGCGCCGTATCAGCTCCATCAGGGCGATGAGTTTCATTCGCTGCAGCGAAGAACGACCATTTTAGGTGAGATTGGTAAAATGGGTCAAGACTCGGCCCTTTTGCAGAGAAAATAAAATCGAAGACAGAAGGGATAAAATTGAAAAAGATAATTTCATAATTTTTTTTGCTATGTGACTTTTTTTAAGCTATCGTTTTTAACAAATAAAAAAAAACAAATTCGTATATATCATTCATCTATTCATCACTCTATATACAATTCATAACTCTAACGCCATGCTTGCTTTGCAGGATATGATTTGGATGTGATAGAATTTAAGGTGAATAAGAGTCGGATAATTAAAATCCAAGAAGATTTCTTGAAATCCTATCCTATGTTTGTTTTGGCATAGGATAAGAAGCATTGATAGGATATGAAATTCATATCCTGTGGATTTGGGTCCTAAACCCACCCCCTCCATAGGATTTCTAAATCGGGTCAGTGGTGAATTTGGGCCAAAATAAATCCACTCAATATTCGACCCGATTCTTATCCATTGCTGCAGCAAACAATGAATTGGATTGGCCACCTCCTTAATCCATCAAAGCAAATGACTTTTAAGGATATTATATGAATAAAAAAAAATTCTATCACAGATATATCATTCAATAAAAAAATGAGAAAGTATTAGATAATTTTTTTAAAATTTAGTGTACATGCGAATATAATATCAATTTTATATTTTTCTATTCTCATTTTCTTCTAGTTCATGCATTAATTTAACATGTGATAGTAATTAATCACTTATCATATCCTTATTTTATCTTATGAAACAAACATGTTATCTAGGGATGACAGCGGATCACATGCAGTGCAAAAATTTATATCATTCACATCTGCACCGCACATTCGCATCTTACACATCGCATTCAGTTGTGAATATTTGCATCGCATCCGCATTTGCGTCGTATTTAATAAAAAAATTTAATAATAAATAATAAATTGCATTGCTAAAATTCATAACAATTAGTAATTTACTAAGGAATTCATATATAATTTACCATAAAATCTACTTATATAATATATACTACTCGAAAACGGTGGGTTGCGCAAATATATAAATATATTATTTTATTTATATAATTATAATATAAATATATAACTATAATATAAATTTATTAATTTTGTAAAATTATATATAATATTTTATTCAATTATATAAAATATTTCTTCCAACTTAAATAATGATTATTATGAAACAATTGTTTTTTTAATTAAAGAGATATTTATAAAAATATTAATATTACTTATTAAAGTATTATTTATTAGATATTACAATATTAATCGTAAAGTTAAATTTTTAATATATTAAATTAGACAGTAAAAATAATAATGATTAATATATCAATAATTGAAGTAAGAATCATTATAAAATTATTTGTCAATGACTATTTTTTGTAAACATATAACTATTTAACATTTGAAGAAATATTGAACATTAACAATACAGGCAAATTTTCAATTTTAATTGAATAAATAAATAAGTAAATAAATTTGTTGATTCATCATTTATTACAGGTACGGTAATTTAATATGTATCGAGAAAATTAAACAACATCGAGAGACTTAATAATTCAATAACTAATCAAATATGAAAAACAAAATTTTAGAAGAAGATAACAGGGAAGTACAAAGAAAAACTACTTGTGAAATTGACTAAGACTTTCAAATAATTCAATAACAATTAAATTAATTACCATATATATTACTTTACATTCAAAATACTCCCCAATTAATTGTGTGAATGAAAAATAGTTACTAAGAACAATTAATTTTGTCCCCAATAACAACGTTCTCTAGTTTCTCACTCTACTACTCTGCTTCATCCTCTTGATCCTTCCCCCTTATCTTCGCTTTTGGAAATGGCTTCATTTGGCTTCGTGTTGAAGACATCTCTATTGCTTCTGTTCACGCTGGTGTTCGTCAGTGCACACACGTGGGACTACAACATGGCCCCTAGCTCGACACCAGCTGTTTGTGTGTTGGCTTTGGCTTCCTTCTTGTCCTCCATGTTATTGGGTTGAGTGCTTGCCAATTCATTTGTTGGGTTATTTGTTTTTTTACTCATGTTTAAGTTTTCAGCGATAAAGATATTTCTTCATTTGTTATTTTTTGTTGAGTTATTTGTGAGAATAAAAATTAAGGACTTGAGTACAATGGAATATTAATTGGATGAGCAGTCGAGATTAATTCTTCATGATGTATTGTCTCCATAATTTTTAATTTAACTTGATGAATCTATTAATTCTTTGTTAAGAAAAAGAACAACTAATTAAGTTGAATTAATATTGGTGAAGCAATTAATTAAGAATTATTTGCAGCAATTACTTGTGAAACACTAATCCCCAAATTAGTAATTAAATTATTATTGTACTCATAGCTTTATATCAATAATCACTCATAAATTAATTGGTGCATTAATTATTGACACGAATTTATAGTATTTTTAATAACTATTTACTCCAATTATTTTTATTTTTGTCATATTTAGAGTATTTTTTAAAATAGAAAATAAATAAAATACTAATTAGTTTTTAATAAAAAGTCAAAAATGTTTCAAAACAAATAATACTCTATAATAAAAATATCTAAAAAATAAAATTAAAAATAATAATATTTTAAAGGTTAAATGTCAAAACAACACAAATATAAACTATGCCAATTAAAAATTCATTAGTATAGATTACTAATACAAAAAAAAAATCTAAATTATATATAAATTTTATTATAAAAACCGAGGGAAAAAACATATTTTAAAAGTTCAACAATTATTTATTAAATTTATAATTATTATCATAAAAATAAATATTATATATAGTAAAATTTATAATATTAAAATAGTTAAATATTTTTAAAGGGATTTTTTAACTTAAATATATAAGTAAATAATATTTCTTTGTAATTGTATGCATTCATTTAAACATGTATTTATTTTTGGAGTGTAACGTTAGTATATAATTGTATGCATTCACTATATAGCAATTATAATATATTTTTATACATTTCAAAAAATTAAAATATATATAAAAAAGAAAAGTTCAAAATAATAATATTTTATATAGAGAAATTATATATATATATATATAAATATAAATTTAGATAAAATAGAAAATAAGAAAATTAAATTATTTTAAACTTCATAAATTTAAAAACCAACAAAAGAATTGATATTTCAAACACTCAAAAACTAATATTAAAAAAAAATAATTAAAAACCAACCAAAAAATTGATATTTCAAAAATCCAAAAACTAATATTAAAAAATAATTAAACATGTTAACAAATAGTAATATATACAAAATAGAGGATATCAAAAGTAGGTCCATGCAAAATAAAATTTAAAAAATTAAAACGTTGTATTAAAGAGTATGACTTGTAAGTAGAGGATGAGGTGTAAAGCTTGGTGAATTCAATCTTAAAACAAAACTAAATCATGTATATATACTTGGAATGCGAATGATCAAATCAAATAAAATGACAATAGATAAAATATATTATACCCAGTTGATCGAAGACCATGAAGTTGAGGTTGAGATCAATGATGTTGACGGTGGCGATCTTGATGTACCTATCCAATTATATATTCCTTCTCATACTGCACCACGTTGGCCTTGGCGAGCGTGCAGACGGACGCCGGGCCGCTGATCAGTGGACTGTAAGATAATTATGGTGTAAGTATTGAACAGGAAAAAGACTCACGTCGCCCTGCGTCCGAGAGAAAGAGCAAAAGAATCGAAAATTATATATATATATTGAGAGAGAGTTATTTATTTATAGGAGAAAGGAGAGAAGACAACGTTTGCAAACATAATTATGATGACCTTTGTTTCTAAGTCATACACTTTGTACCTTTTTTTTTCCATAAGGATACCGAATGTATACATTCATTTGCCACAGCATCAAATTTGTATCTTCCCTAGCTATAAATAGGAAAGGGCACCTGGGCGCCGACTACACCCGAGAAGGAGCAACGCCCTCGACCAGATTTTGGTGATCGGAGTTGATCGGTCCTTTCCACATGTGAGTGATTTGATGTTGATTTCAGCCTATTTTGACTAATGATTCCAAGCAATTCGTTTACAATGAA
This sequence comes from Canna indica, assembly GCA_034359265.1. Taxonomy (NCBI): domain Eukaryota; kingdom Viridiplantae; phylum Streptophyta; class Magnoliopsida; order Zingiberales; family Cannaceae; genus Canna; species Canna indica. Next base: position 71,746,686 of record CP136897.1, read on the forward strand.
TTCGTGCTCTTCACATATGTATACATATTTCTTGCTATAATGAGGTAGTAAAAGTGAAGAAATTTATTGGAGTACTAAATGAGTCTTCATAAGTAGTCATTGATCTTATAGATGGAGTCATTGATGGCAGAGTTGAACGTGAACATAGAGGCAAAGGAGAAGGAGCTCGACAATATGATGACTAGAGGGATCTATGATCTTATGGTGACACAATGGCCCCGCCGACTGAACACCAGGATTGGTTCGTGGACGTGGACAGTTGTGGAGCTGGGTTTCATGACATATCCTCATTCTTCAAATCAAATAGGTTTCAGGTGCATTTTTTGCTCGGCCTATTTCAACTCGCTAAATCCCGCCACCATCATCATCAGCAATTTGCTATCGGGTAATTAACCGATGAATCAGAGCTTCGTGCCCCCGAGCTCCCTCGCCCCCCTATAGGACAATCCTAGCAACCCTAAAAAAGGGGAAATGACCTAATCTATTTTTAAAAATTCATAGATATAATACTCATAGATTCGGTGATCAAACTATTATCTAGTTACAACATTTGAAATTAGATTCAAATTCATCACTACTAGGCTTTTCCACATCACATAGTTTTTCTGTCTTATTGTGAACAATTCTTTTCTAGGTTTTACAAGTCTTGACATCCTTTTTAACATATTTTGCTACTTTTAACCCAATGCGATGCTTATATATGTGCATGTGTGAGTACTTTTTAGTTATAATTTGATAACTATCGAATTTGAAAGTTGCATCTCTGGTGCTTCTCCAACGTGAGTTAGAGACAATGCCTCCAAGACCATGTTAAAGATACAATATGCTAGCAACAACTTATTTTCATGATTGAAGAGGTAGGTGATAAAAGTCATAGCTTTATAGACTTACAACAGAGTCTCTAGATAGAGCTACTAATAGACGGAGCTTATGATATTGTCTATAGATAGGGCTAGTAGTTAACATATTTTATTATTATAGGATTCTAAAACTTCGAATACAGACTCCTCTGGTCGCATAGCAACAGTGAAGAGGTCCATGTAGGCCCTCAGTGTTCTCTTGTTGTACAAGAGCAATTCGCCCTTCTCTGGTGTTCGTTCCAGAAGGAACGATACAAAACATAAGTTAACTAGCATAAATCATGCGGTTGTCATCCAACATAGGTTTCCAGTCTATAAACTTTCATCAATATTTCTCTTCCAACAATGTACGCAACAAAAAATTAGGAATCACAATATCAATTGCGAAGGATGTGCACGAGAAGCTACAATTTATGTTTTGTCAACATAAATACCATGCTTTTGTTGGTTTAAAATTAGAATTTTGTATTAGTAGAATGACTCTTTTGCAAAAAAGCAACATATCACCGTCATGTAGACGTTTGTGTTAGGTCAACAAACGCGTAAGATTATGATAGTTCAGAAATATTATAAGCTTAAAATTATTCCTTTGGGTTAGTTTCAAATTGGCCCCCACTATTACTGTTTTTATTGATTTGGCCGTTGGATTTTTCTTGTCTCAATTTGCCTTAATAATTTGCAAATTCATTATATAATAATAATAATAATAATAATAATAATAATAATAATAATAATAATAATAATAATAATAATAATAATAATAATAATAATAATATGTAGAACTTTTTACATAATTTTATATCAACGAAACGAGCCCTAAAAAATCGATTGAGATTAGTCTCGAATAGAGAAATTTTATTGCATCATGGGGATATATATTTTCGTGCCGAATGATAATATCATATTTGGAAATAATCAAATTATATTCTCTCGATCTTTTTATTGGATAACAATACATATCCTGGATTGTACAAAATAATTTATCCCTCAAATGATCTAATGGTAGTGACTTGGAATTTATGCTCATCCAACTCCCATTTTTTTGTGTTTCCTTCTCCTTTGAAGGAACCTTATGAAGGCTGATCTCCATTATTTTTTTCCTTAAAATATAAAGCAAAAATCCTCTCCCAAAAATTCATGTCCCTATCACTCTCCAAGAAAAAATCACTTGCTTATCTCAGCCAATTTGTTAAAGGATATAAGTTACGAAATTGTTGTTTTTTATCACTTGAGCAGCAAGCTTGAGTTACCCAAATAAATCATCTTTTAAATAATCAAGATTTATTTGGTTTGTTGATAAATATAAATTTATTTTAAAAAACATATCAACTTTGTTTTTTGATCTTGACCAATTGATCTATTGCATTGATTAGACTCCATTATCAGTGTCCAACAGTAAGGCACAGTTTGAGTTTAGGACATTGACGTGGTGAGCATGAATGCATGATGATACATCAAAGTATAGTGGTTTTCTTTCTCTTCCTGTGGGCTTGGCTTCATCTAATTGAAGGATGTGAATGTGTTAGGTAGATGATCACTCTCCACTTCATTTTATATGGAAAACAAGTGAATTAGGGTTTTTCAAATTTTCCCCTCCTACAGTAAAAAAACAAATTCTGGTGATATCTGTTCCCATCTCATCAGTCTATCATATGGTTGGTTGGATTCATTTTGGAGTGATGGAACAGAGCAATCACTCTTTGGTCAGATTTTAGGGCACAAGGATTTCCCTCTAAATGTTTGAGTTGTTAAAACTAGGAGTTTGTAAATGATACCAACTTCGAGTAGAAAATGCTTTTAAGACAAGTTTGATGAATTGTTGCTAAAAGATTTAACTTATCCCAATCTAAGACTTGACTTTTGTATGCAAAAAGAAATGTCCAATAACTTCGAGTATAATCATCTACAATTGTTAAAAAATATGAGTTTTCATCATATGTTCTGATTCTATGTGGCCCCCATACATCACAATGTATCATTTCAAAAGCATTTGTGGTTTTATTCAAGCTATGAGCAAATGGAAGCTTACACTGCTTAGATAGTGGGCATACATTGCAGTAGAAATTTGATAGGTTTTTTATTTCAAGTATGTCTCTAGATAAGAGTTTCGTACGACTAGCCGATAAGTGTCCTAGTCTCATATGCCAAATTGATGTAGAATCTAAAGAAACTAACATTACAAAACTATATTTTTTCTTACTGATAGGTGATTTGCTTTCTAGCAAGTAAAGACCTCCCTGCTCCTTACTAGTCGCCAGAGTTTTCTTCAAAATTGGTTCCTGAATCACAAATCCTCTTGAATCAAATGTAATTAAGCAGTTTAATTCTTTGGTCAACTTACTAACTGATATCATATTGACCTTAAATGATGGAACTGTTAGGACTTTGTTAAGTTGCATGTCTCTGTTAATACAAATATCACCTATCTGTGTAACTTGTGTAACATTTCCATTTGGCAATGAAACATTTTCATCTTGACAATGCTGAACTAAATTGTCTAGTTCAATGTGATTTGAAGCTATGTGATTTGTAGCTCCACTATCTATTACCCATGTACTAGGTAAATTATAAGCAATTGAAAAAACTTGATTACCTGCCATGTTCACTTGAGGTTGACTTGGTAATTTGCTCTTCAACATGTTGATTATATTGTTTAGCTGTTCCTCACTCAATTCAGCTAATGCATCATCTTGTTTTGACTTGCTTCCGTTTGCTGACATTTTCTGTGAGTTACTGTCTTCACGATCTTCCACAGCCATAGCTCGAGTGTTGTAATTCTTGTTTGATGATGAACTTTCTTCAAATTTGGGTTTCCCTTTGTGCCATTTGTGCCCCGGTGGAAATCCATGGAGCCAATAGTATGTGCCTTTAGTATGTCCCGATTTTGAGCAATTTTCACAGAATTTTTTCTTGTATTGTGTCTGACATTTTCCTTTTCCAAACTTCCCCATTCATGTTTCTGATATGAGCTATTTAATGCTATATTTTCAACTCCTTGGCTCATGTTTATGCCTACTGATCTCTGTGTTTCTTCTTGCTCCAAGATTGAATACACTTGAGCTATATTGGGTAAATGTTTCATTAATAAAATTTGTCCCCTAATCCCTATATAGCTTTCGTTCAAACCCAACAAAAACTGTCTCATTTTTCCTTTTTCTATGCCGTCACACTGATTTCCAGGATTTGTAGACTCCAATTCGTCTCATAATGCTTTTAATTTTGTGTAATAAACTAAACTTAACTGATTTCCTTGCTTTGTAGTGGTGATCTGAAGCTGTAACTTGAAAATTCTTGGCTCATTTGTCTTCCCAAACCTATTTTCGAGTTCATTCTACATCTTGGCAGCTGTATCAGAATACATGATACTTGGGCTGATGCTTAGTGAGATCGATTGAAGAATCCACGATCTCACCATGTCATTGCACCTCCTCCATAGACCAAATCGAGGTGATGTTTCTTCGGACGGTTCAATCTTGCCATTCACAAATCCTTGAAGTAGATATGGGTTGTCTTCTATTTCGACAACTTCCATTACTGATCCGCCTTTAGTAAGAATAGTTCCGAATTCATATTAGCTGCTCTATTCCATTCTTAATCCACTATTTAAATGGTTCGTTTACAGTTTAATGAAACTAATTACATGGTGTAATTCCGACTCCACTTGGGACGATTCCTTATTCGTGGCTCTCTTCGCGTGCGACTTGCCAGCTCATCAGTTCGTTGTTGCTCCGCCGCTTGACACATGTCTCGCATGTCCACCTCGACTCCACCTTCACTCAGCGAACGAGTACTTAAGCCGCTCGTGACAGTCACTAGGTAATCCAACGGTTGAGATTGCTGACGGGCGAAGTGGTTCGAGTTCGCAAACGCCTTCGGCTCGCTCGCTCGAAAAGCATCCTATTGCTTTTTTATTTGGTGGTAATTCATATAATTCCCAAGTGTTGTTTTCTTCTCAAGCATCTATTTCAGCCTGCATGGACTTGACCCGAATAGGATTTGTACTTGTTGTTTCATAGCTGCTTGGGTCTGTATTAGCATCATTGAGTTAAGAAATTCCTATGTTTTTGTGGCACTTTGTCTGAACTGCAATATTCAGAAATTGGATACAAAGTTGATCCTTTTTTGATAACAGGTAAGATGTTGTTACATTGGTAATCTTGTAACTTAACTGGCTTTCTAGTGATTCATTGACTCTTTCTTCTGTTCTCTTCCTGATTTTTTTCTGCCAATTCATGATTTTATATTTCTACTGTATTTTCATCTAGCTGTGTGCCAACATCAAACACAGTCTGATTTGAATTTTCTAATTCAAAATCAGAATGATTATTATGTTGCCTTTGATCAACATTTAAACCATTTGACTTCTTTTTTGCTATATCATAACTATTGTCATTGAAAACATCAGAATTAATAACTGAGTTCTCAACAAATTGTTCCTCAATTCCAACAACTGGAAATATTGTTTTTTGAACTTTTTGATCATTGAAAGGCAAGATTTTTTCTACAAATTTAACATCTCTGGAAATCCTGATGACCTTTGTTTCTAAGTCATACACTTTGTACCCTTTTTTTCCATAAAGATACCCAATGAATATACATTCATTTGACCTAGCATCACATTTGTATCTTTCATGTTTTAAAGTGTTGGCATAACACAGGCAGCCAAACAATTTCAGGTGATGTAATGTAGGTTTGCCTTGATACATCATTTCATAGGGTGATTTGTTTTCAATCACTAAACTGGGTATGATACCAGAGGAGACAATGAAGTCATACCTTGGTGGACTTAAACATCAACTGAGCTGGGTAGTTCAAGAAGACCAGGGATCCTTTTGTTAGTCCATGTGATCCCATAAGGACAGCAGACAATTTAACATGTTTTCCATGGATTTACCATCTGTTTTGTGGTGAACCCTTGCAGGGATATGAGCCCCAGATACACAAACCCTTGCACAAATGTGAAGTACCATCCATAGCTGCAAATACACAGTTAATCTTCATAAAGATCATTAAAAAAAGACTAAACCACAATTTAAAAAAGGCAAACACAAACCTGAATTGCAAGCGATTGTAGACATATTCCTGAAAGCAAAAATAATAAGTTACTACAATTTTTCTTTGTGATAAAGAGCCACGAAAAGAATAAAATTCAAGTATTAAAGGGATGATAACATTAATGCATACAGCCAACAAAAAATCATGGAAGCTTTTACACACAGAAACAACGGCAAGATAGAATTTTTCCCATTGCAAATGGAGGAAGAAGGAGAGAACAGTGATGATCTCGAATACTTAGTACTCACAAACACCATTAACAAGGTAGCCAAAAAAGAACCCGGAAGAACACAAGAGAAACTGCTGCCATTTTGGCCTATCCGTCAATGATATCCCAAACAGAGACCTCCCATGCTCCTCTCCCTTCATCTTCTTTATAAGATATTTGGGAACACCGTCGAACTCACTCTGAATTGGACTCCTCTTTCAAACTTGGCATTGCTTCTTCTTCCTCCCTCCGCTCTCAGCTTTCAAGGAAGGAGAATAGATAACTCCAAGGAGGAAGGAAGCAAGTATGGAAATATTTAAGAAATAAAAATCTTCTCAAATCTCTACGCGATTAGACTCCGATATCTACGCACGAGAATTTTATACGGCCCCATATATCCGCTGACTTTTATAGACGGTCGCAATCGAAGTGTCACTGTCAGGTCGTAGGATTACCTGACTGAGCTTAGACCAATCGCTACCAGTTCAAATCGGCACACCTGCGCGCGATCGTCCAATCGAGCTCGTTCGCGATCAGAATTAAGAAGGAAGAGGGAGAAAATTAGGGATCTGAGAGATAGAGTGGAGAGCAGGAAGAAGAAAGAATAGTTCTGAATTCATATTAGATGCTCTATTCCATTCTTAATCCGCTATTTAAATGGTTCATTTACAGTTTAATGAAACTAATTACATGATGTAATCCTGGCTCCACTTGGGCCGATACCTTATTCATGGCTCTCTTCGCGTGCAACTTGCCAGCTCATCAGTTCGTTGTTGCTCCGCCGCTTGATGCGTGTCTCGCATGTCCACCTCGACTCCACCTTCACTCAGCGAACGAGTACTTAAGCTGCTCATGACATTACCCCCTCCTTGAGTAGCAACCTTATCCTCAAGGTTGATAGAACAGTCTTTATCTTCGTGCTCAGGAAGCAATCGGCTCTCTCCCTCGCCGTCCACCTCTGCATTGAGTAATGGCAATGGCGTCACTTGCACTGTCGGATCTCCTCGGCATTGCTTAAGAACTGAAATATGAAATACTCGGTGTATTTTTGCCGCAGCCGGTAGATCCAATTTGTATGCCACCTTACCGATCCTTTTGAGGACTCGAAATGGTCCAAAATACCGGGGACTCAGCTTCTGCTGTTTCTGTAGGCTAACAGATAGTTGCCTATAGGGTTTAAGCTTCACAAAAACCCACTGCCCCACCTGGAATTCCATATCTCGACGATGCTTATTTGCTTGAGTCTTAATCCGCTGCTGAGAACGCTCCAAATCTGCTTTCAATTGTCTTAGAATTGCATCTCGTGTCACTAGTTCCCGATCAACCATCATATTAGTTGCCATTCCTCCGGCATACTGTATAAGCCGTGGTGGTTCCCGGCCATACAACGCACGAAAAGGAGTCATCCTAGCCGATGATTGGAAGGAAGTATTGTACCAAAATTCTGCCCAAGGCAGAAATTTGTCCCATTTAGCAGGTTCTTCAGAGGTGAAACAACGCACATACATTTCCACACACCGATTTAAAGCCTTTGTTTGATCGTCAGTCTGTGGATGATAGGCCGAGCTGAAGAGGAGTTCCGAACCTTGCAGTTTGGCTAGTTCACGCCAGAAAACACTTGTAAAATGACTGTCTCTGTCACTCACTATTGATTTAGGAACTCCATGCAGTTTAACCATTCCTGCTAAAAATACTTGAGCCACTAGTTTCGTTGAATACTTCTTAGGCAAGGAGAAGAAATGGCCATACTTTGACAGCCTATCCACAAGCACAAGTATTACTGATCTACCATTTGACACAGGCAACCCAGTTATAAAATCCATTGATATGTCTTCAAATACCTCATTAGGTATAGGTAATGGTTGAAGTAAGCCTGCAGGATTGAGCTGCTCGGTTTTCATCCTTTGGCACACTTAGCAGTTGGCTACAAATTGTTTAATCTCCTTGCGCATACCTTTCCAAAAGAAGTTAGCTGATATCATGTGACGTGTTCGAGCCACTCCTGCATGGCCTCCTATTAGAGAACTATGGAATTCTTCCAAAAGCTTTGCCTTGATTGATGCCTTATCAGGGATAGGCCTTGGTACAACACAATGCCATCCCTGATCTCATGTGTGTTCAACAATTCACCTTTGAGCACTTGATCATGCAATTGTCTCAACTCTTTATTGGTGTTATTGAGCTGCCTTATTTCAGCTAACAGTTTGAATTCAGGCTGAGATACTTGGAGAGCAGTGAATTCGGCCTTTTTATATTTCTCAGCCCTGTATTTTATTTTAAAGTCATAGCCAAGTAACTTTATAAGCCATTTTTGCTGTTTAGGGGTTTGAATAACATGTGACTGCAACTCTTTTAATGATTCATGGTCAGTCAAGATTATAAATTTTCTGCCCAGAAGACACTGCCTCCACTTTTGAACAACCTTGATGATTGCCAACATTTCTCTCTGGTAAACTGAAGCTGATTGCATTTTTGAAGACAGTTTTTGACTAAAGTAGGCAATAAGATTATTATCCTGAGACAATACTGCTTCTATTCCTGATCCAGAAGCATCAGTCTCTACTATGAATATCCTGCTGAAATTAGGTAAGGCTAATACTGGTGTGTTGGTTAAGGCTGCTTTTAAATCTTCAAATGTCACTTGTGCTCTATCCGACCATTGAAAGGCTTGTTTCTTGAGTAAATCAGTTAAAGGAGCAGCTTTTTGAGCAAAGCCCTTTATGAATCTCCTATAGTACCCAGCCAGGCCTAGAAATCCCCTCAATCCTTTGACATTTTTAGGTACTGGCCATAGCTGAATTGCCTCCACTTTGGCTGGGTCAACTTCAATACCAGCAGGTGTCACCAAGTGTCCTAGGTATTCAATAGACTTGCTACCAAAAGAACACTTACTCTTCTTTGCTACCAAGTTGTTTTCTCTCAACAATTGTAGCACTATCCTCAAATGACACACATGATCATCAATAGAACCACTATATACCAAAATATCATCAAAGAATACTAATATGAACTTTCTCAGATAAGGCTGAAATATCATGTTCATAGTAGCTTGGAATGTCGAGGGTGCATTTGACAATCCAAAGGGCATAACTAGAAATTCATAGTGGCCCTCATGTGTCCGAAATGCAGTTTTAGGTATGTTTGCAGGATGAACTCTGATTTGGTGATACCCAGCCAATAGATCTAGCTTAGAGAAAACTTGAGCTCCACTTAACTCATCAAATAATTCTTCTGCAATTGGGATAGGAAATCTGTCCCTTACCGTCACTGTATTCAATGCTCTATAATCTACACAAAACCTCCATGTTCCATCCTTCTTCTTGACCAATAGCATCGGAGATGAGAAGGGGCTAGTACTATGTTGAATTAGACCATCATTAAGCATATGTGTGACTTGTCTTTCTATTTCTCCCTTTTGAAAGTAGGGATATCTATAAGGTCTTACATTTACCGGAGGTTGATTTGGAGCAAGGTGTATTCGATGGTCAGTTTCCCTGACATGAGGCAGCCCTTTTGGAGGAGTGAAAACATCTTCAAATTCAGTCAACAAGTCCTGCAGTTCAGGGTGCTACTAACTGCTACTGTTTGTATCTGTTGAGCACAACTCAAGCTGATACATTTCCATAACAGCTTGGGTTTCACAAATCTTAGTTAGGGTGCTGCATTATATGGCTATAGCACTTGTAGAACTTTCTCCTTTCCATCTACATAGGTTACCTGGCAAACTAAATTCAAATTTCAAGTTGACAAAATCCATGGTAACTGGACCTAGAGTGGCCATCCAAGCCACTCCTAATACAACATCAGATCCTTTAATTGGCAACGAAAAAAAATCAGTTGTAATTGTTGTACCTTGAATTGACAACTGAACATTCTTAATAAGCCCTTTGCTTTGAATCTTTTCACCACTACCCACCATGACATGAAAAGAGACTGCCGTCTCAAGAGATAATCCCAGATATTTCAGCATTCTAGATTGAATGAAATTATGAGTACTTCCCCCATCAAGAAGCACTTGTACATTCTTACCTTTAATTGTTCTAGTAAACCTCAATGTGGTAGGTAAAACACACCCAGACAGAGCATTAAATGAAATCAAAGACTTCAAAGACTGTTCACAATTCTCATTTTCCGAAACTTCTTATTCTATTTCAGTATCCTCCATTGGCGAGCTATCATCCAACATGAACAATTGAGGGGATTTGCATCTATGCCCATAAGAATATTTTTCATCACAGTAAAAACATAGGCCCTACTCCTTTCGCTTTTGTGCTTCAGCAGTTGAAATCCTTCTGGGTGTCACTTTACTTTCCACTGAAGTCATAGGCGAAGCAAAAGGTGGTTTTGCCAATGGTGAAACTGCAGTAGATATCATATTCTTTGTAGGAGTTGGTAACAGTCCCTGCGACCTATTTGGTGTGAATTGACTTGGATGCTTACGTATTGCAACAACCTTGGCTTCACATCTCTTTGCCAATGTTACTGCTTCATGCATTGTAGCTGGCTGAAAAGATAACACATCAGATTTAATGTCAGCTCTCAGCCCTAAAATGATGTAATTGATCAAGAAGGACTCGGGCAAATATGTAGTCCTTAAAGCCAACTCCGTCTCATACTCTTCGACCTTACCCACTTGTAACAATTTTGTCAGCTGGCCCTCAGGTGATTCCAGCTCGGTAGGCTCAAATCGACGCCGAAGAGCTTCTACCAGGTGTCGCCACCCCGAAAGTTGCCTCCTCTTTTGCATCCACCGGAACCATCGTCGTGCCATTCCGTCCATTCGAAACGAGGCCATAGTAACTCGGTGTTGATCCTCCATTGAATAAAAATCGAAGAAATCCTCAGCCGCCGCAATCCATTCCTCAACATCAGAGCCACTAAATAGGGGCAGTTCGATTTGCGGCGGTTTAGGCGAAAATAGGAATTCATCTTCATCAGTTCTGTCCCCTTTTGCTGACATCCACCATCGAGGCCTTTGACAGCTTGTACTGGCGGTGGGCAATTGCTCATCTTTCGCCTTATTCCACTGTACCATTTGGTTATTGAGTAACCCAATCTGAGAAGAAATGGTTTGCAAAATTTGGTGTTGCCCTTCAATTGCTTGTTGTTGCGATGTCACATTGGCTCTCAAGCTCTCAAGCAATTGATCATGACGTGCATTATTCTCTTGTAACGCTCTGACCGATTCGGCCAGTGCCTGACACCGAGTCTCCATACTAATCGATCCAAAATAGAAGAAGATGATGAAAGCACCAAATGCCCGGTCGTAGGATTACCTGACTGAGCTTAGACCAATCGCTACCAGTTCGAATCGGCACACTTGCGCGCAATCGTCCAGTCGAGCTCGTTCGCGATCAAAATTAAGAAGGAAAAGGGAGAAAATTAGGGATCTGAGAGATAGAGTGGAGAGAGGGAAGAAGAAAGAATGGTTCCGAATTCATATTAGCTGCTCTATTCCATTCTTAATCCGCTATTTAAATGGTTCGTTTACAGTTTAATGAAACTAATTACATGATGTAATCTCGGCTCCACGTGGGCCGATTCCTTATTCGTGGCTCTCTTCACGTGCGACTTGCCAGCTCATCAGTTCGTTATTGCTCCGCCGCTCGACGCGTGTCTCGCATGTCCACCTCGACTCCACCTTCACTCAGCGAACGGAGTATTTAAGCCGCTCGTGAATGTCACCAGGTAATCCAACGGCTGAGATCGCTGACGGGCGAAGTGGTCCGAGTTCTCAAATGCCTTCGGCTCGCTCGCTTGAAACGCAAAGATGTCGCCGCATCGGCTCATAACGGCAGCAACTTGGCAAGAATTGCCGCGTGGGCAAAAATGGCACGACACGTGGTGCCCGGCGCAGCACTTCGAATCTAGCATGAATGGATGATGATTCTCTTACTCGGCAATGATTACCCACTCGACTATACTCCTTAATCCTTGCAGCCGAAGATTAGAATACTGTAAAGGGGGACCCTCTGGGGGCGGGTGCTTGACCGGGTGTGCATGAGATGAGTAGCTTTATGATGATGCAGGAGATGGGTTGGCTTCGCGCCGGTTCACCGCACGCGGTCTTCGGGTTTCGTTTCTAGTGTGAGAGAGAATTAAAATGTTTCATTAAAAGATATTTAATGTTACGCTTTATGTATTCTTATACGCGTGAATCCATAATAAGCATCTGCGAAACTGCGACACGTGTAAATGGAAGGAGTCAAGTTGGTCAAGACATTGATTCCAATAGTTAGAGAAATTAAATTGACTATTGAATAAAATGAAATTTATATCAAATGTTCGGGGAAATTTAAATTAGTTTTGCTTAGCTTGGATTGAATCATTGGATTAAACAAAGAAAATCATTTGTAATTAAACAGATATTTTGTTAACATTTTTTCTAAACCAAAATAACTTTATCCCGAATTCTTAATTCCAAAATAGAATTTCATAAATTCTCAAATCTGAAATTAAAAATCCGAAATACCTATTTTATTCTCTTATATTTTCAAATAAAAGTCTTTAAGCCACTTAAAGAAAGATGTTTTACTTGAAAGTCTATAGCACTAAAAATTTTACCATGTTTATGCTTAATATAACACGAAATTATTTTTTAATTACATATGATTAATTTCTTGTAATAAGAAATTATTATATATATTAAAAACTTTTAAGTTTAGTATTATCTATATAAAGTAATTATGCTAATATTGTATTATTCTTTTTAATTCCTAACTTGCAAATTTGTTTGCATGAATAATATTCTTAGTTTGTCAAAATTATATATATATATATATATATATATATATATATATATGGGTCAAATGTGAGTAATTTTAAATTGTGGCTGGGTTTCTTTGAGGTCGGCCATTAGGCCCTTAGGCTGGTTGATATCATCGGTACGTTTCCCCTTATTCTTCTCTTTTGTTTTTTTCTTTTCTTTTTGAAGCTAACCCGTGTGATCCAATCGTAAATCACATTATCGGGTTCATGGTTCAAAATTTCGTACCATAACGAGCAATAAGCCCAGTACACAATGACAAAGCTAAAAACTAAATTGGAGGGAGACAAGACTCTTAAATGAATAACGGGAGACGAGAAAAGAGCACATAGCTAGGGATCAAGATCAAAAGATAAGGGAAAGGAAGAGAAAAAGAGAATAGGGGTGAAAATAGACAGGTCAGGTTTATATGGTAGAAAATTAGTCTGGGCCTGACTTATGGCGTGTTATAAATTTAAATTTGGTCTGAGCCTGACCTGTTCATTAGTTTGGTCTGGTCTTTGGCCTGTTAACGAAGTCTACTTCCAATATAAAATTTTAGTCTGACCTGGTCTGTGGCCTGTGTTTTATTAAATTAAATTAATATTAGTTATTATATTAAAATAATTTTATATAAATACGTAATAAAATAATATTTTATATATTTATATATTTATATATACATCACCTTAACTGGCCCAGGCCAGCTTATCAAGCTCAATAGACTTTAAATTGAGCCTGAGTCTGGCTTGATAAGGAAAATAAGCCTATTTCAAAATCTTGGCCTGATTTTTTTTTAAAATAGGTCAGGCCACAGGCCCTTGACAGGCCGTCTAACCTATTTCCACCCCTAAAAGGGGATATAATTTTAGGATATATATGGGATGATTTTAAATTTTATGAAGGGCAAAAGATGATAAAGTTTGGGATATAGAGATGATTTTTTTTAATTTTGTAGAGGACAAATGGGGATAAATCTTAGGAACATAAGGATAATTCTATAATAAAAAAAGTGTGGTTGGGGGGTAATTAACCCCCTTCCCTTCCAAGTGCCTCCCGCCCCTGCCAATTAATATGTACTAGAAATTTCACTTTTGGTACCGGGTGTACCGATATATATATCGTTCATACCGAGCGATATTATCGTATACCACCAAACGATTCTTTTAAAAGCCGTTGGATGTTGTTCACCAACGACTCCAGACGGTTACATAGTAAGTTATCTATTGTTGGATTCTCACAGACAATTAGCAATTACTCACAAAAAATATACATAAGAGAGAGAAAATTTATGTTGGTAAGTCAAAGTCGATCTGTTATCTCAATTGGTGTGAGAATCCTAAGGCATATATATCGATCTGATGGAAGTGTTTAAAGTTGACTGTCATATGACTGCTAAAGAATGAGGACTCCAACAATGAAGAAGATGATGACACTTTTGATTCCATTATTGTGAAAACAAAATAACACCTACTAAAAATATCATCAGAATATAACGATAGTGAAGGGAAGGTAGGCCATCTCTATCTTCCTTTCGACTTTTAAAGTAGGGATGATAATTGAAAATGGTTAATCGCGGTTAGCCAATTAATTGACGTAAAATCCGGTTTCGAATAATGAATTTACGATTTAATTTAGTTAGACAATATGAAAAACTGATTAAATTCGGTTCGATTTCGTTTAGTAATTTGCGGATAATCGGTAATCGAAATCGGTTATATATTTCGATTTCAATTACTGATTATCCACGGATAATCAGATTCGAAACCGATATAATTAATTATTTTGATATTTTTTAGATATTTTAAAATCTAATTTACTAATTGACTACTCATTTACTAATCAGTTAACTTGTTATTTGATAGGTAACCGGTTCTATTCAAACCAAACTGATCGATTTTGGTTATCCGTCAGATAACGGTAACTGAGCCGATTTTGATTATTTGTCGAATATTTGAAACCGAGTTGATTTCGGTTTCGGATATAATTTTTGAAACTGAACGGTTTCGATTACAATTTTGGTTTACGGGTATTTAATCCGTTACAGTATTGGTTAACGTGTATTGATTTCGATTTTGGTTATCCATAAAAAAAAAAAAAATCGAACCGTTGTCACTCCTAATGAAAACAAAGCGATTTCTTTAAAAGGTGGATCATTTCTTAACGTAATGCTGATAATCAAATGTTCTGGCTAGAAACAGTGGATGCTCATTGCTTGAACAGCAGCCTAACAAATCCAAGTTTGATAAAAATTATAATCATAAATAGCTAAGAACATTACGATCTACATTTCTCCTATCAAGCTTGAGGCATGTTTTTAATGGTCCTATGATGTTGGAAACGAAGACCACATTGACCACTATAGGCCAGTACCTGTCCAGACTACTTCGCCCAACTCCTACAGCTTGATCACGTGGCATTACTGCAGTCAACGTGTTGATTTGTACAACTGATGCAGGTGGTGGTCCTCCCATTGATATATCTGCAACCAGAACAACCAAGAATAGATATTAGCAACTTAGAACTCATTGATATGTATACCAACAGAAAGAGAAATTAATTTGATCTTACATTTTGGGATTATTCATGAGAATGGGAGTGACAATCTAACTACAAAGAAACAAATGCCAGAACAACATCTAAACTCTCTGCATTGACTGTATTCAAAGTAGCCAATAAAAAATAAGTTTAATTGACTATGATAACAATTATTTAATCAACCTAGATAGACAGAGCACATGCCTGCATTTTAATTGACTAACACAACTAAGAACACCATGAAATTACATTTTAGTTTATTGTTCAGATGATCTTAATGAATTGGGACAACAAAAAATGACTGACCATTGGGCCATAAGTATTTAACACATAACAAATTTCTTCTGATTGTGATTAAAATACTTCACATGGATGAAAGAACATGTAGTTTATATAAGATTGATAGAATTGTAAATTCTTAGATTACACCATAAGAATTAAGATAAACTAAATAAAGAATGATGCTAACATATACAAACTAAATTAAGACAATTTCAAATTAGGACATATTCTACACTTTGGCTATCCCCAAACCTCGAACTTTGGTGGATGTCTTGTCCAAGGATCACAGGGTTTCTTTTCTTAAACCAAAAAACATAAATTATTCTCTGATTGTAAGAGGAATATATATTTTTCTCTCTAAGTTCTATGAATGAGATATTATACCATTCATCAATCAGGAAGTAGATAATTCATGTAGAGAATCCAAGTTGAGTGAAAATAAATCAGGTTCTTTGAAGACATCTCATCTAGAGTCTAATCAAAGTTTATTTGTCTTGTTGGAACTATACAGTTTAGGCATTCTCATACTTGTACAGTATAACATATACATATCAGGATTTTTAGCAATTTTTCTATCACTAGCTTCATGTTATGTGCTTCGTTACTTTACCAAAGGTCAAAATTCTGATACCCTTGCAGCAAGTTCGTACTCATCAACAAGACTAGCATTCTTCATTTACGATTCACACAAGTGCACAGAGTTTCTCTAAATTAGACAACAATGATTCAATGGCTTATAATACTGATTTTAAAAAAAAAATCAAAAGTGAAAAAAAAAAATTAAAAAAAAATCTAAAATTTGATACATCAATAAAAATGGGATGTGAAAGTGTCATATGACAATAGTGAATCTTGCTCTTATATATATATACTAGTCTAAAACTCACGCGTTGCGTAATTATATGTACACTTGATTTAAATTTAAATAATTGTAAAAATTATGAGAATAAATTATTAAATTAGTTTATGTTAAATTATAATTTGAATTGTGATACTAATAACTAAATAATTAAGGATAATAATAAATATCATATATATGAAAATTTATAAGTAGAGAGAAAAATAATAAATATTAACTTAATTTAATTATAATTATAAAATTGAAATATATATATTTTTAAGTACGGTTTTCATTTTTTACTTCAAATTTGAAACCAAAACTTAATCAAATACATTGATTAAAAATGCATAAACTAAATTAATTATAATTCAATTCTCTAATTGAATGTCATAATTGTAATATCTTATGATACATAAAAGAAATTAGTATTTCAAACATAAATACTGATAACACATTCGAACGAAATAATTTATATATCTATATATATATACTTAAAAGCAAGATTCAACAAAGCCACGTGGTACTTTCCCATTAAAAGTTTGCTAACGCGGCAATAATACAAAATTTGTAAATTTTTATATGCAACATTCAATCATTGTGCTTTAAATTTAATTAGAATTTAAATTAATTTTTATATTAAATATGATTCCACGGCTCCTCAACTTTGTATTTTTTAATATTTTATAATTTTGTAAATTTTTAAATGCAACCTTAAATTACTGTGCATTATTATATTATTATTAACTCTAATTGTAATTATCAATTTAAATTTAATTAGAATTTAAATTAATTTTTACATTTAGATATGATTTAATGCTAACGAAGTTCACTAGGATCACGATTCCTCATCTTCCTCCATAATTAAATCTCACCTCATGTAAAGCAATTTTACGACTCCCTCACCTCTCTTTAATTGTATATAAGTAACATACCTTCTCTTTATATATTCACGTCTCATCTACATGTTTTAAGCCTAGAAAGTCATGCTCGGGTAACTAGGGAATAAAACTTTTATGGAGTCAAACTCCATAAAAATGCCTATGGAGCCTCTTGTAGGAATGAACCTAGTATAATTTATACTGAATCTAAAGTAAGAATGAACCTATATTGCAAATAAGTGAATCTAGTATTTTTACTTTAGGTTCAATATTAATGATCCTAGGTTCAATATTAAAAATGCTAAGTTCATTCATACGATGAGCTCCATAAAAATTTTTTCCACTACTTCTCTCGTTCTGATATATATGGTCATACGGTGGTGGTAGTGGAGTGGAGGTACATCTACACCAGCTTGCCTCCTGCTGCTACTCTCGTCGTCAAAGTGTGATGCAAATGTATTGAGAATTAATGCATTAGTAAATTAACAAACTAAATGGAATTAGTTTATGTGAAATAAGAGGGCTGCTGATTTATATTATTGCTCTGCTCCCCCTTTATATTGATCATTGTTATATATATATATATATATATGATCTTATATTAATTGTAATCAATATAAGATCTCAGCGCTATTCCTGCCTTCGCACTACGGCCGCGATTCTCAAGCTCGAGGGAGAGATGGTGGCGGCGATCGCGCAAGCCGTGCCCGTCATAGTGCTGCCATGCATTGTCGAGGCGTCGACGTCGCTGATGGCCGGTTGGCCGCCATGAGAGGGGAGGGATTGGGAGGACGGCATATGGGCGGCCAGTGGCGCGCATATATTAGTGAAGGATGATCGCGACTCATGCATAGGGATGGTAATATTATCCGTACCCGTGGATACCCACAGATATTTACTCGACACCGGTCGGGTATGGTAAATATATTATACTCACAGGTACGGGTACGAGTATAAATTTTTACCAATTTAATAAACGGGTACGGGTATGGATACTATACTATCCACACCCGCGGATACCCACTACCCATCAATATATATGAAAAATTAAATTTATAATTATATATATTAATATTTAATGGAAAATTTAAAAATAAATCTAAATATAATATATTTTTAGGGATATCAATTTCCAATTTTAATTGAAAGTGCCTTGATTTTAAATTTAATTTTGGTTTTAAATTTAATGTTGCATAAATGATTATTGATATTTCTTAAGATAATTTTATGATTTAGAATTTAATTATTATGTAGTTTAATTTATGGATTAATGTTTCTCAACCAAGTTATTAATAGTGGTGAAATAAGAATCATGGGTAGTATACTATTATAATAAAATAAAAATTCTTGTCATATATTAAATGGGTATCCGCGGATATCCGCGGGTATCAATTACCCGCGAGGGTGCGGGTGATGGATATCCATCGCGGGTGCGGGTGCAGGTGCGGGTACGAGAGATGAGTTTAGTAAACGAATGCAGGTGCGGGTGTGACACTATCCGCCTCGAACCCGCCCCATTCACATCCCTACTCATGCATGCATATTCCTTCTCTCCTTCCTTCTTGCTGATATTTATGATCGTATGGATCGACGTCGAACGCTTCAAGAAATAACAAGGTTTGGGTGTCTGATGTGGCACAAGCTGGTGACTTCCCTCATGAATGTCTCTGCGTATCCATCCTTTATGTGTTTAATTGCAACATGGCTGCCATTTGAAAGCACACCTTTTATATATTTTTCCTAAAAATGATATATCATATTAAAGAATCAGGAATGAATGAATTATTCAGCTAATATTAATTGATCTGATGATTGATTATTAACTATTAACTATTACCAGCGATGCCCTGACCAATAAAGTTCAAATCATTCGGGTTATCTGTGGCGGCATAAATCTCC
This sequence comes from Canna indica, assembly GCA_034359265.1. Taxonomy (NCBI): domain Eukaryota; kingdom Viridiplantae; phylum Streptophyta; class Magnoliopsida; order Zingiberales; family Cannaceae; genus Canna; species Canna indica. The sequence continues at coordinate 71,765,992 of CP136897.1, forward strand.
ATCACTGACGTTCTTCTATAACCAGCTTCCTTGTCGTTTGGTTGATAACTTCTACAACTTCCTTAACAAGTGCAATTTTTTGTAAAACACGGGAAGTAACTTACTCAGGGGACCTAGCTAGATAAGTTGCACTTCATGCATTATAATTAAAAAACAAAATCAATATTAGTCTAACATTTGCATTTAAAGCAAAATTTATAATTTATATTATCACATTATGAGATTAAATAATCTTTGAATTCTTCACATATTTATTTTATTTTATTTTATTTTATTTTTAATAAAATATATAATTTTTCATATTAACTATAAATAAAAATTAATTTTTCTATATAATAAAATATATATTATATTAATTATATATAAAAATATTATATTATATTATATATGTTACAATATTTATTTACAAATAAAATTTATTTTTTTATATATACTAACACAAATTAAAATATTAATTTATAAACAAAGAAGTATATTGGTCATTTCATATGTACTTCCTAGGAAGTACTCATGTCAACCAAACATATTGTTGGTGGAAAAATTACACTTCCTATTAATTAACTTTTTGTCAACCAAACACTTTTTAGGTACTTTCGAAAAATACACATGAAAAATTAATTCATGATAATTATAATTTTTTGTAAAAAATTACTTCTCATATCAACTAAAGGAGACCTAATACTATGTATACCTTCCTCCTGTGATTTGGTGGGTTCCTTACCTTAATAAATGTCATGATGTGAGTAGTACTAGAATCAAAACTGCAACTATGAACTTTATAAGAAATTAACCATACGCCTGTTTCCACAATAAAGTTTCAGTAGGTGAAGAATTTAGAAGCCTGAAATTTAGATACATATATATTTAGATTGAAGTTTGACATTTTGTTATCGTAATGTATCTTTGATCATTTAAAATATGGTTTACGATTCTGCATTTAAGAAGGAAGATAAAAATTAATCAAAGGATATCAATTCTGCATGTAAGTTGAAGACCTCCATAAGCATTTTTTTTCTCATCCGAAGAAAAACAGAGCAAGAATAAAATGTATATCTGATTAAGGAATTGTTTATGCTTACCAGAATGAAAATTAAAATAAAATAATATATTAAGGAACTGATTATGAAGCTCAGAGGAGAAGGGGGAAATAATTTTTTACAATCAATGTTTCATAATGAATTTATAATAATGATATATATGTAATTAAATATCATTTATAATTTTTTTAATTAATTTACTGGTTTTATATTATATTTATTTAATTATTAATTACTATTTTATTAATATTATATTTATTTATATATTGGCGCAACACGCAAGTTTCCACTGGTTATAATTAACTATAATACATAAACGAAATTAGTTTATTAAACTTTAAGTAAGTTTTATTTTTGAAAATTGGTATCTCATATATAGTTGGTATCTTAATATTAATTTTGAAAACTTGTAATATCAAACATATAATTACATGCACTTAATTACTAACAATAGTATTATTTTATATATTTTACTACTTATTATTACCCTTAATTTCATTCAAGCTTCGAGATTTTTCATTATTTTTTTTTCTTTGATTTTGGTGCTTTATTTGTCTATAAGCAAAATTCAAAATTTTGAAGTAAAATAATTATGTATGATTATATGTTTTAATTTTTTTATCCTTTTTTACATTTATTATTATTGTTGTTTTTTTCATTATATATTTTGTATTATATTCAATAAAATTGATTATTCTCCATTAGTTTTGTTTTGTTTTCAAGTTTTTTATTGAACTTTTTTGTTACTTTTGAGATTTCATAATTTTTTTGAGAAACAACTGCAATTTGAATCAAACTAATTAATTATACATATATCTACTATATGAACAAACTAATTGATGTTATAGTGAGATTATCAATATGATAATCAATTATTATGTGAAAATTCATATGTATTATTTTTTTCACTTTCTATTTTTTTTATTTTGTACATTAATTTTCTTTAACCTTCATTTTAGTTGTATTTTTCTCAAGTTATAATTATTTTTACTTATTATTTACTTATTATTTACTTCTATTAATATTTATATTTTTTGTACTTCTTAATTTTTTAGTAACTTGTAGCAAATATTCATATTTTTATTATTATAAAATAAATTATAATAAAATTTATTTTTTAGTAAAATAAATTGTATGCTGAAGTTTGCTATCATTGTTGGATTTAAGTGTAATTATTATAAAATAAATTTTTATTTCGATGTCTATTAATATATAGTCTTATTTTTGTATCTTCATGTTTATTTAAGTATTATTCATTTTATAAATTAATAAATTACAAATTTCATATTTTTTTATCTCATTAAGTGTGTATTTCCCCCTACTATTTTATATAATAAACCATAGAATTAGTGATTGTGACTCTTTTGAAAAATAAAGCTTCTATTAAAAAATAGTAGAACATTATTATTTTTTAAAAATAAGTTAAAACAATAATTTTCATAAAAGTAAATAGCCATTAATTATTCTACGCATTATTTGCTAATCATTTATGAATCTTAAAACTCTATTATTATTATTATTAGTGCAAATAATAAAAAAATTTAAAAAAGAACCTCTTAAATATTAAAAGAATCTTTTAAATATTAAAAGTACCCATTAAGCATGTCAACTTTTTATATAATAAACTATTAAATTATTTATTGTAGTTATTTAAATAAATAAACTTTTTTATTAAAAATTAAAAGAAGTCGATTATTTTTTTTTTAAAAAAAAGTTCATATACAATTTTCATAAGTAATTAGTTTTTTTTTGTAAACATTAAAATTCAAATATATAAGGAATAAAAATATTTGGTGATGTGCAAATTTGTATTTATTAAATTATTAATTATTGAAATATTTAATAACTTATTACTTTTCAATTTTTAAATGTTAAATAATTTGAGAGGGAGAGAAGAGAAAGAGAATGATATAGAGAAATAAATGTTATATAAAATTACAAAAGGCAATAAGGTCAAGCCAGTTTTTTGACCGTTCAAAGAGAGGAGAAAGAGGGGAAAGAGAGAATGATTTAGGAACGAGAGAGTGGAAGAGAGAATTAAATCACTAAAGGAAAAAAAAAATCATTAAAAGATAGAGGGATAGGGAAGAGAGGAAGAGTTATTTTTGGAAAAAAAAATCGAGTGCAACATCAGCAATTTTTTCAAAATAATATATTAATCCAATAAAATTGATTTATTTGAAAACAAAATTTATTTATAATAACATAATACAATTGCATTGTGTGAAGTAAATTTTATTTTAGCATATTAATTGAAAATTAATTCTCTTTAGTAATAATAGTAATTAAATAGTTGAATATTTAATTAGGAGAGATAAATGATCAAAAACTTATCTCTCTCTTAATAATACTAATTAAATAACCCCATAATTAGGGGAGAGAAATAGTCAAAAAAAATTATATCTTAGTAATAAAACTAATTAAATCAGTAGAATGTTTAATTAGGAAAGAGAGAAAACAAATTATTCTGATATTTAATTAGGAGTTGTAAATTTCTCTCTCTTAATAATAATAATAATTGGATTAGTTGAAAATAGCGGAAAATTTCTCTCTTTCTCTTTTAGTAGTCATAATAATTAAATAACCAAATATTTAATTAAAAGATAATAAACAATAAATAATACTAATTAAAAGATCATAAATACTCGCAGCAATAACATCAATGATCAATGGCTGGGAGTTCATGGTGTTCTTTGGCTTCAATGTTGCAATCAGGTACTACTACTTGGTGTTTCTGAGAGAGACACAATATCTTCTTATTGGGTTATCTATTATACAGTGTTAGGATATCAAATGAGCTCGGGGCAGGAAGGCCAAGAGCTGCCAAATTTGCCATAATATGTGTCATGACATCGTCAGTGACACTGGGTGTGATCTTCTTCTCGCTTGTGTTGGCTCTGAGAGACGTTTATGGGATTCCTTTTACCAACAGCCCTGAAGTGGTGCGTGCCGTCTCGAGCCTTGCGGCGGTCTTCTCCTTGGTGCTGCTCCTCAACAGTGTTCAGCCAGTTCTAACAGGTAACTTCATGGCTTTTCAGCATTGGTCTCAAAAGGAATCAAGACGATGATGATGGTAAATTTGTGTAAAGGATGTGTCAACTGTTTCGAGAGGAGCACAAGGAATCTTTTCTTACATAGATGTGTGTACTATGAAATGGGGTTTGGTTACTGCAAAAAGGGAAAGGGAAAGCTAATCTGCTTTGAGGTTTGCAGGTGTTGCAGTAGGAGCTGGGTGGCAGTGGCTGGTGGCCTATATCAATATGGGGTGCTATTATGTGATTGGGATCCCAGTAGGCTGCTTGTTGGCGTTTTATTTTGACTTCGGGGTAAAGGTATGCTTCTATAGATCATAGATCAATTAAATCAAGAACACTCTTCCGTGACTTTGAGCTTCATCACCCAAATTTTTTTAACTAAACGCAGGGAATGTGGAGTGGGATGTTGACTGGAGTAAGCATACAGACTATTATAATAGTGAGCATTACAGCGTGCACAAATTGGAACACTGAGGTCTCTCTGTCTTTGTCTCTGTCTCTGTCTCTTGGCAGACATCTAATTATTTTACTCATGGCAGGCGATGAAAGCCGGTTCAGGGTGAAAGAGTTAAACGTGAACGGCGGATGCCTCGCCACCTGGACGATTATGAGTGGTAGAGCGTGATTGTAACAGGGAGGAAGAGTAGTATAAATAGTGAAGGTTTACGCTTAATAAAGCTTCAGATATTTTGATTACCCATTTAAATCTCTCGTCTTCTTCCACTCTCTTTCCCTCTGTTCTTACGATCTCTCTCTCTCTCTCTCTCTCTCTCTCTCTCGTTTTTATTCTGAATTCGCTAGCGATCCTCACTCGCGAGTTCTCGATCGGGATCTACCAGCGAACTGCGATTGACAAAGACAGACATCGGCGAGCAAAGATCGGATCGGGCGATCTCTCCATTTATTTGTACGCCTGTATCAGCTGCGGTGAGTCGATCGTATCATCCTCCCCTTTCGTTTCCCCTGAATATGTGAGTGCCTAATCTTTCTCCTTCTCTGCTCATAAATCCAAGTCGCCGCCCTTTCTTTCCTTTTTTTTCGCGATGTCATTTTATTTGGAATCTTTTCGCCGTGGGTTGCTGTGATTCCTGGTACATTGCAATGTTCATATGAACTGGTTTGATTTCATCCGATTGATGTTGAATTTTCATGCGGTTTATGATGAGTTTCGCGGTTCGAATGGTTGGTAGCAGAGGGTATGTGATGTGTTGTGCTATGTTTTGATGAATGGTGAACCTCGATCTGTATTCGGGGAATGAGGCATTAGATCGGAGATTCTGTGGATGTTGGAACGATTGATTCCACGAATGATGCATTCCTTGTGCTGTTTCAGTATCCTGTTCAATTTAAAAGTTTACAGAGTATTTACCTGTGTTGAGTTGGGTGGACCGAAATTGTAGGTCTGAAATCCTTCGGTAAGATCTAATTGAAGTTTGTCTTCCCTCCGGATGAACACCTGATCTGTGTGATTGCTTTTAGCATAACTGATAATTATTTACAGATGCATTTGATGGAAGCATGATATAAATGGCGCCTGTTAATGTAGCTTTACCAGTATGTGGATTTATGCCTGCATGTTAGTGCGCCTGTTAATGTAGCATTACCAGCATGTGGATTTATTCCTGCATGTTAGTGCGCCTGTTAATGTAGCATTACCAGTAATGTTAGTGTAGCATGTTAATGTAGCTGTTATATTAGATAATTGTGAGACTTACTGTGTTATAGTATTTTAGCATGATCCGAATTTTTTTCCTGCTGTTTTCTGGAAATGCTATAAATCCTGTTCAATTGTCAGTGTAGTAGAAGTTTGGATAGCTCTAGCAATTTCTGGTTAGTAGGATGCTGTTGTATCACATGATAGGAACTAGTTAGACATTAGGTCCTCTATAGCTAGAATGTTTTGCTGACATTATTCATTATGTAACCAATGAACCAGTCGTGTGGTGTACTTAAGGAGTCTTACTTGGTAGTCATTGATCTTACAGGTGGTGATTGACGGAGGAGGTGAAGGGGGACATGTGGCAGTGGCGGAGGAGCACGACAATACGATGACTAAAGTGAACTATAATGCTATGGTGACAAAATGGTCTCACCGATTGAACACCGGAATTGGTCCGTGGACGTGGACAGTTGTGGAGCCGGGTTTAATAACGTATCCTCGTTCTCGAAATCAAGTTGGTTTGAAGTGCATATTTTGCTCGGGCTATTTCGACTCGCAAAATCCCGCCATCATGATCAACGACCATTTGCTATCGGGTAATTGCCCGAGGAATCAGAACTTCGTGCCCCCGGGCTCCGTCGCCCTCCCTCCCCAAGACAATCCCATCAACATTTGAAATTAGATTCAAACTCGTCACCACTAGGCTTTTATACATGACATGGTTTTTTTGCCTTACTATGAACAGTTCTTTTCTAGGTTTTACAAGTCTTGGCATCGTTTTCAACACATGTGCATGTGTGAGTAGTTTTTTTTTCCTGAAGATTGATCATCTTGTTACAAACTATCTCTCATCACTTCTTCACGGTTGCCAAGACAATAGAAAGTTTGATAATCTTGTGGATGCACATTTTCAAGTTTCATGAATTTACAATTTCATACATCATCTGCATTGTCTGAGCCTGCCAGAATCACATAACTATTAAGCATGAGAATAATAAAATCTTTAAAACTTGATGGCAAGAAGATCAACAGAATTTTAAATTTAGATATACAATAAATGATAGCATCCTCAATGTTGACATCTTTTGAGTGCATATTTTCCTGTTTATTTAAGTATTATTCATTTTATAATAGCATCCTAAATGATAGCATGATAGCATCCACTTTTCTTATTTTTGTATCTTCATGTTTATTTAAGTATTATTCATTTTATAAATTAATAAATTACAAATTTCATATTTTTTGATCTCATTAAGTGCATATTTCCCCCCTACTATTTTATATAATAAACCATAGAATTATTGATTGTGGCTCTTTTGAAAAATAAAGCTTCTATTAAAAAATAGTAGAACATTATTATTTTTTTAAAATAAGTTAAAATAATAATTTTCATAAAAGTAAATAGCCATTAATTATTCTACGCATTATCTACTAATCATTTATGAATCTTAAAACTCTATTATTATTATTATTATTAGTGCAAATAATAATAATTTTTCAAAAAGAACCTCTTAAATATTAAAAGAATCTTTTAAATATTAAAAGTACCCATTAAGCATGTCAACTATTTATATAATAAACTATTAAATTATTTATTGTAGTTATTTAAATAAATAAACTTTTTTATCAAAAATTAAAAGAAGTCCATTATTTTTTTTAAAAAAAGTTCATATACAATTTTCATAAGTAATTAGTCATTATTTTTTGTAAACATTAAAATTCAAATATATACGGAATAAAAATATTTTGTGACGTGCAAATTTGTATTTATTAATTATTAATTATTGAAATATTTAATAACTTATTACTTTAATTTTTAAATGTTAAATAATTTGAGAGGGAGAGAAGAGAAAGAGACGGATATAGAGAAATAAATGAGATATAAAATTACAAAAAGGCAATAGGGTCAAGCCAGTTTTTTGACCGTTCAAAGAGGAGAAAGAGGGGAAAGAGAGAATGGTTTAGGGAAGAGAGAGTGGGAGAGAGAGAATTAAATCACCAAAGAAAAAAAAATCATTAAAAGATAGAGGGATAGGGAAGAGAGGAAGAGTTATTTTTAAAATAAAAAAAATCGAGTGAACATCAGCATTTTTTTCAAAATAATATATTAATCCAATAAAATTGATTTATTTGAAAACAAAATTTATTTATAATAACATAATACAATTGCATTGTGTGAAGTAAATTTTATTTTCGCATATTAATTAAAAATTAATTCTCTTTAGTAATAATAGTAATTAAATAGTTGAATATTTAATTAGGAGAGATAAATGATCAAAAACTTATCTCTCTCTTAATAATACTAATTAAATAACCCCATAATTAGGGGATAGAAATAGTCAAAAAAAATTATATCTTAGTAATAAAACTAATTAAATCAGTAGAATGTTTAATTAGGAAAGAGAGAAAACAAATTATTTTGATATTTAATTAGGAGTTGTAAATTTCTCTCTTAATAATAATAATAATAATAATATTAGTTGAAAATAGCGGAAAAATTCTCTCTTTCTCTTTTAGTAGTCATAATAATTAAATAACCAAATATTTAATTAAAAGATAATAAACAATAAATAATACTAATTAAAAGATCGTAAATACCGTCAAAAATTTAATTACTATTGACAAAATAAATATAAGCATAATTAAGAATAAAACAAAGCTAAAAATTAAATTATTATTGACAAAACAAATGTAAAAATAAAAATAAAATAATAAGTAATATTAATTAAAAGAGAATAAATATAAATTAATAGTTATATATCTTCTTATTCCAAAGTAAAGAAAATGTCATATGTTGCAAGTATATATAACCTGCCAAGCAAGACAAGCCCTAAAACTGGACTTCTCCTAAGCGAGGCGACAAGTGCGGCGAGACTTCTCCCGGGCATCTATAGGTGACTTTCTTCCCTTCTCCTTCTCCTTCTTGGTTAGATCTGGCCTGAACCCTCGCTCTTCTTCTTCTTCTCGGCCAGATCTGGCCGGACCCCTTTTCTTCTTCTTCTCGGCTAAATCTGGCCCAACCCCTTCTTCGACTTCTTGGCCAGATCTGGCCTTACCCCTCTTATTCTTCTTCTCGGCAATGCGATTTTGTCTAGTATTAGATTGTATTCTTTGCTGAAAAATGATTTTAGCTTATACTATTTTTAACAATACTTGATGATGAATTTTTTATTGCAGCAGTTCTTTCTTCAATTTTCTTATTTTTTACCATTACATATGGAAAGAGGATAATTCTATAGTTGGTCATTGTCTATAAGCTGAACCGCTGAAGAATAGATTTACTTGATTCTTGCTTGAAAATATAGATTATCCCAAAATCAATTTTTTGATATTAAATAACTAATAGATTAGATGATTGTTGTTGGCTGAGCTTCCTTTCCTCTTTTTTTTCCCTTCATTATTGTTACGTGGTTTCTAATAAGTTGTAGAAGTCAATTCAGGTTCATCAAGTGGTTTCCTTTCTCTTCATTCAAGTGTTGTTCTCTTCATTATTGTTTTGTGATTTCTAGTAAGATGTAGAAGTCAATTTATTGGAATGTACTTAAGAAGTCTTCACAAGTAGTCATTGATCTTATAGGTGGTGATTGATGGAGGAGGTGAACGCGGACATGGTGGCAATGGCGAAGGAGCACGACAATACGATGACTAAAGTGATCTATAATGCTATGGTGACAGAATGGTCTCACCGATTGAACACCGGGATTGGTCCGTGGACGTGGACGTGGACAGTTGTGGAGCCGGGTTTAATGACATATCCTCGTTCTTCAAATCAAGTAGGTTTGAGGTGCATATTTTGCTCGAGCTATTTCAACTTGCAAAATCCCGCCATCATGATCAACGACCATTTGCTATCGGGTAAATGTTCGGTGAATCAGAACTTCGTCGTGCCCCCGCCGCCCCCAAAATAATCCCAACAACATTTGAAATTAGATTCAAACTCATCAACACTAGATAGTTTTTCTGCCTTAACATTGTGAACCGTTCTTTTCTAGGTTTTACAAGTCTTGGCATCCTTTTTAACACATTTTGCTACTTTTAGCCCAAAGCGATGCTTATATATGTGCATGTGTGAGTAGTTTTTTTTTTTCCTTGAAGATTGATCATCTTGTTGCAAACTATCTTTGGCCACTTCTTCACGGTTGCCAAGACAATAGAAATTGAGATAATATCGTGGATGCATATTTTCAAGTTTCATGAATTTACAACTTCATACATCATCCGCATTGTCTGAGCCTGCCAGAATCACATAACTATTAAGCATGAGAATAATAAAATCTTTAAAACTTGATGGCAAGAAGATCAACAGAATCTTAAATTTAGATATACAATACAATGATAGCATCCTCAATGTAGATATCTTTTGAGTTCCATCTTTCAGATAAGAAACAAACAGTAGTTAAATTAACATTGAACTAAAAGGAACATCATTTGCCAGCATATACCATGTAACAGTACTGCCTGAAGGAAGAAGAAACTCCTCATAGATCATATCCAAAAAATCATCAAACTTGTGACCATATATTCTTTTTATTTTACCATTTGGGATCCACTTTTCTGTTTCTAGATGGGCTGATTCATCACTGATCAGCCCATCTAGAAGAGAGAAAGGAAACATTTATAAAACAAATTTACCAATCAATAGAAACCAAATTATTTTCTGCTTAAATTAAATATAAAATTTTATAAATTAATATGTTAATCTCTACCTGGCAATGGAGTATTTCTTGCACAGCGTTACTAGTTGGATCTCCCTCGGGCCACATTGGTATAACCACGTAAACTGCAAAGCGTTCATTGGCTCTAATTTTGCTGGCAACTTTTAAAGCTAATTCCATGGGTACCAAATTATCCGCACCTGTTAATATCAAGGAAGCTTCTAACTTAATGACTTTGAAGCATAAAACAAGCAAAAAGTGGCTGTATATATGATATTGTCACCAAAAGGATCCTGCCAATAACTCTGATGACCATATTTTAGCAGCTGGTAATTAATAATTATTTTTAATATTCATGACTTTTAGGCCAAAAAGTAAATGCAGAAATTGATCAACAGTAAACAGAAGCGTCGTAACCACAGATGTCACAAATTGTTAGAACCGGTATAATTGGTCATTAACCAATATTAGCTATGGTTTTTCAAACAAGTACCAATCAGAACAGAACATAAACAATCATATTATGCTCTCATTAATTATCAATGACAATAAAATCTTTTTTATTGTTCCTGAGCGGCATCCTTTGGACTGAGATGAGAAACTTGGTTGGAGTTATCCTCTCTTTGTCTCTTCTTAGTTGCTTGCTAAGGAGTAAGGATTCCTTTTTCTTAATAAAAGTGTGACTTTGGTTGTAACTTTAAAATGATTATGGTGATTCTTTTGAGATGTACTGTTTCCAGATTTTGTGGGCAATGATGCATGCTCCATCCAAGAGCAGAACTGTTGCAGAGAATGGGGATGGAGGAATTGATGGAGTCCTAGCTAGGTCAATTGGAAATTGCGAGGATTTGGGCCCTATTGTTAGGTATGCCTTTAAATGTGGGAAACCTGGTGCCCTCCTGCACCAACTGAGCACAAACCGATAAAAACCAGAATTTTTTTTGAACGTAATAATGAAAATTGCCTGTAAAAATATCACACGTAGTGAACTTAATTTAATGTTCCTAGCAATTCATTCATATCATATTGATTTAATTTAAGTGATACAAATATTATTTTCATCCTAAATATGTTGTTCTATCAAGTTAGATAATTTCATAGAAAATATATAACCAAAGTAAAAATTTTAAAATGCAAATATATATCACTTTAAGCATTGGTTCAATGTCCCTAAAGGACCAATTCCATTATATTAAATAAATTTAAGTGCTAGAGTTATTTTTTTCTATCGTAAATATGCAGTTCTATTAAAGTATAATCGGTTAGACACTTTCACAAAAATTCTCTAATGCGATGTAAAAATTCAAAATGCATAAATATACCACTTCAGGTATTGATTTAATGTCTTTATAAACCAATTCACATAATATTAAATCAAATCTCGTGCTAAAGTTAATTTTTTTCATCGTAAATATACAGTATTATCAAAGTATCTAACTAATTAGATATTTTTGTGAGAGGTAAATTTGATATTATAAAAATTTAATTCTGAATTTTGAGAATTTCGATCATCATAATTTGGATATTAGAATTTTTCTTCACCTTAATTTGATTTTAAAAAATTACTGAAAATTTATTATTAATATTATTTTTTTCAGATTATTAATATTACATTCGGACACGAGTGTCGAACGCGATGAGATGAGAGAGGGAGCGTGCCGCACGCTCCCGATCGCGACAGCCCTCGCCGGCCTCATCGACCGCTGCTACTCCATGCGACAACTTCAACAAATCCACGCCCAAATAATCGTTGCTCCCCTTTCTCCTCACGCCGAGGACGCCGCTGCTCTCCTCACCCGCCTTCTCTCCTCCTACGTCGCCGCCTCCTCGTCGTCCTCCTCCTCCTCCCTTCACTACCCCACTGCCCTATTCCACAGTCTTCCCGCCCCACCCACCCTCTTCGCCTACAACGCCATTATTCGAGCCCACTCCTTCGCTCCAAGCTCCCATCTCAACTCCATCTCTCTCTACTCCCAAATGCTCGCTGCCAGTATTCGACCCGACCACCTCACCTTCCCCTTCCTGTTCAAGTATTGCTCTCACGTTCTCAACTCTGCCGTCGGTCAATGCCTGCACGTGCACGCTCTTTGTCTTGGATATCATACTGATGTTTACATACAGAATTCTATAATTCATATGTATTCTACCTGTGGGCTAATTGATTCTGCCAGAAAAGTGTTCAATGGTATGCCTCTGAAGGATGTTGTTTCTCGGAATTCGATGCTGGCTGGGCATTTGAAGTGCGGAGAGCTCGATTTGGCTTTGGATTTGTTTTTTAGCATGACGGAAAGGAATGTGATCACCTGGAACTCAATCATTACTGGGTTCGTCCAGGCTGGGCGGTTCAAGGAGGCTTTAGATTTATTTCACGAGATGCTGATTCTGAATGATAAGCGTTCAAAGCCAGATAAGGTCACGGTCGCCAGTATTATTTCGGCATGTTCTTCATTGGGAGCACTGGATCAGGGGAAGTGGGTGCATGCGTATCTCAAAAAGGAACGGTTGGAGTTCGATGTTGTGGTCGGGACTGCTTTGATAGATATGTACGGGAAGTGCGGGTGTGTCGGGAAGGCCATTGAGGTCTTTGAGGAGATGATGAAAAAGGATGTCTTGGCTTGGACAGCGATGATCTCAGTATTTGCGATTCATGGGCTTGCGGAAGAGGCTTTTGCTCTTCTGGAACAGATGCATAGGCATGGAGTGAAGCCTAATCATGTAACTTTTGGCGCTCTTTTAAGTGCTTGCGCTCATTCTGGACTGGTGGGAAAAGGCCGTTGGTGCTTTGACAGGATGCAAAGAGTTTACATGATTGAGCCACAGCCACAACATTATGCATGCATGGTGGATTTGCTTGGCCGGGCTGCACTTTTTGAAGAAGCTGAACAGCTTATACGAAGCATGCCTATGGAGCCAGATACATTTGTTTGGGGGGCATTACTTGGTGCGTGCAGGATGCATGGAAATGTGGAGGTTGGAGAAAGAGTGGCAAGTCATTTGATAGGATTGGAACCCCTCAATCATGCTTTCTATGTAATTCTTTCTGATATATATGCAAAGGCTAGAAGGTTTGAGGACGTCAAGAAAATTAGGTCTTTTATGGAAGAATACGGAATAAAGAAAACTGCACCTGGTTGTAGCACGACTGAAGTTGAAGGCCAGGTACTTGAATTTTCTGCTAAAAGGTTGCCAGAGCATTTAAATGAAATCAAATGGGTTTTAGCTGTGATTAGCCTTGAGTTGAAATATAATGTGCGGGATAATGATGGAGAACTATCTCAGCATATATGATTGGGCTTCATCAAACGTGGTCTAAAATTCTGCGAAAGAATTCACATAGCCAAATGCAAATTGTGAGGAACTCTGACTCTGTTGTTATTGGTTGTGGTGCTAAATGTTCGTGTTCCATATGATACTGGCAAGGAAATGAAACTTATTACCGTAAAATTATCTCAATTAGGATTCTTTACATTCTTTTGATGGTATGGGGCATGCTTGAGAAGAATGCTCACATCTAGATATTATCTATAGTCTATACCAGATTACCAGAAGATCAATGCACGAATCTGGTAATTGTTCAATTTTGCTTTTAAGAAAATCTGGTATTTATTCATGAACCTTGACATCTCATAAATATATATTTTTTTTTGTATCAATCTAAAGGAGCACGAAGCACGGTAGTCTTGGTTTCTGATTTTGCTTGTTTTTCTGATGTCATGTAGTATTCTTCTAGGTTAACAAGAATGTGCTGTTAACAAGGCATGTCTAATGGGTTCTGCTACTGGAATGTGAATTCGATGCTTGTGCATTGGTATTGTTCTAATAACTTGTGTGTTTTATATATGTTGGTATTATTCTCCATAATACTAAGGAACACCACAGTCAGATGGATTTGTTACAATCTACTAATTTTAAGTCCAATTGTAAAATATCAAGATCAAGAATTAAAAGTCTCCCTTAGGTCTGGCAATTGTATTTCCCTCATTTGAGAAACCTTACTAGAAATGAACAGAAGTAAATGTTATAGTAGCACTTTCAACTAACTTCCTTGCATTGCCAATATGAGATTGCCTGGAGTAATTTATGACAATATTAAAATAGTTAAAATGAAAAATATAGGCTCGTCTCAAGAACTTATTTGATTCAATCCCATGAATAACTTATATATCCACTGCGATACACCTTCACCCTAAAATATATAGAGAGAGCTAGAAAAAATAGTTTATGTTATCCATTCACAAAACCAATATGTTATCATAATATCATGTAAACATGGTAATGTAGGAAAAGAATGCGATCTTTGTGGAAAGTTCAAGCAGAAAAAATAGTCTACAACTCTACTGTAGACAATTCACTTCAGATTAAGCCTTATTAATTTTCTGGTTCATGGTTTTATGTCTCCATTTTTCTTTCTCAAGAAAATTAGCATTTAGGAACTTAGCAACAAAAGACTGAAGTCTATAAGCATCCTCAAAGTTAGTAAGGAAGCTGAGGGAAGCATTTACTACATGTATTCCTATATTAGTGTTTTCATACCCTTTGCCGCCTCTTACTGGAAATTGATAGGTTTCTCTCTAAAACTACATCCCTCTTTATTTCACATTTCTCTGTAAACAAGATATTTTGTAGGAAACCGCAAGAGATATGTTGCTTCTATCTGCAAGCATTTGTATTAGGGCAGAAGCAATCTTCTCTCCTTCCGGTCAAAGTATATTAAAAAGCTAATGCAGGCCCCCTGTCAAATTTTAGTGGTGGTCCATAGATCCTAACTAGGTAATTGTTTCCTAAGTGACGGTACTGCAGCTTCATCAAAGCCATAAACAACCAATTTGGTTATGCAGCTCAATCTGTTGTGGATGATTACTAGACCAAGTGAGTCTGCATGGTCTAATCCTTTGCAGCTCCATACTCTTGTCTGCTTCAAGATTGGTTGTGGTGTGGTTTTTTCTGGTTGGATGGAATGGTTATGTTCTAGTTCTACACTACTTGTCGATGTTTCTTCTTTTCCATCTGGTATGCTAAAATTCTTACCCTGCTCGGATCGCTTGACTTGTTTTTGTCTTTCTGTAGCAGCATTCTCACAAAACACATCATATTGAGCAGAAGAACCATTTAGCTGCATGGGCATTGGACCTGAGAAAGCTTGAGTTGGTTCAATATTATCTCCTCGAATTCCTTTCAAGAAGAATGAACATCTAAATCTGTTCCTGAATAATAGAACCTGTTGTCAATTTTGCAAAGTTGAAGCTTGAGATCCTTGTAGTGGCAACTTCTGTGAGGCACTTTGTAGATCCAGATTCAACCAGCTGGGCAGCAGCCATAGGTACATGCCTCCCAAATCTCCTTGATACAAGGAGATTCCATTTCTGTCTTATTTTCACCTCTTTTTTCTTTCGTGTAACTTTGTTTGTCTCTTCCAGTAGCCTTTGTCAGTCTTCTCAAGTACTAGTGGATGAAGAAGAGCATGGTTTTTCATAGGTGGGAAGAGAGTGGCTGTTTTTGAACAGGTCAAATTACTCAAGTAGACACATCTTTCTTAAAGTAAGACCTCCTTTTGGCTCTTCTACCCTTTTAACATTGCAAATTTCCAGATTTAGCCCAACTGCTTTGAACATTCAACAAATATGCATTACTATGACAGATAAGTGAATGCTGATACCTTGACTGGAACACAATAATTACTATAAGTGGAAGGTTAGGCGAGTTGAATATGTTTTCTTTTTCAGAAGAACTTAAGCAGCAGGCAAGTTGAAATTTTGGCTGCAGATGTGTCGTAGCTCTAAAGATTTAGATTAACAACTACAAACAACTACAAACAACTACATCCTCGGCTTGATGGATGGCAAAGCCGACTACTGTCGTGGGCGGGGCGTTTGACTTTGATCAACAGTACGATCACTAGCTCGGTGGCCTACCTACTTTCCATCTTCATGGCGCCTCGTTGGGTCATTCAGCAGATTGATAGTAGGAGGAGAAGATTCTTCTGGGTAGGTATGGAGGGTCAGTCGACTAAGGGGAGATGCCTCGTCGGCTGGAGATCCATCACTTGTCCTAGACGGGTGGGGGGACTGGGGATTTTGGACATTCGGATGCACAACTTGGCAAGAATTGGATCATTCATTTGGAAGGCTCTTCAGGGGGCGTCATTACCTTGGGTCCGATTGATGAGGCAGTTCTATGGCAATTTCCAGAGCTGGTTTGAGGGTAGGAGCAATAGAAGGGCTTCTCCATTTTGGAGGGATCTTCAGCCACTTAAAGATATATTTGCTACCGGCTTAATGTTCCAAGTGGGGCGAGGGAACTTAACCAGATTATGGAAAGATCGCTGGTCGGAGGGGGTCTGCTTGGCTGATACCTATCCTGACCTCTTCATGCATGCACAACATCCTAACATCACTATTGAAGAAGCTGTGTCACTCGACTAGAATGGTGTTTTTGACGACGGGAGGTTAAGCTTCAATGCCTTGGTTGATGCTAACAGGTTTGATTCATTGCTAGACGAGCTTGATCGGATTGCTCTTACCCCGGATGAGGACCGTGTTATTTGGAGATGGGGTGAGGAAGGCTCACTCACCACAGCTGGTCTTTATAAAATGCTGAATTTTAGAGGACTCACGAGTCCCTATTTCAAGTTTGTATGGCAGCCGAATCTTCCGCCTAATATCTATGTTTTTGGGTGGATCTGGGCTAAGAAGAGGCTACTAACGAGAGATCAACTTAGGCGTTGGGGTGTGACTTCAGATGGCTCTTGCATCTGCCAGGACGGGGAGGAAACTCACCATCATTTGTTTGTCTCCTGTGCTTTTGTCACAACCGGTTGGGATGCTCTGCTCACGCGATTGGGGAGGCAGTTCTTTCCCCTGTCTTCTTCGCCTTGGGACCTCCCGGGGGGCAATTCCTGTGCATCGCTGCTCCGATTTAGGTTGATGCTGGTCTGGTACTGGTTCGTCTGGTTTGAGAGGAACCGTAGAGTTTTTCGGGGACTATCCTCCCCATCAAGTGCGGTGGCAGCCTCGACTGTTGCTTTTTAGGATGCTGGCTCAATTGTGTAATTGTCTGTTGGTTTTGTTTTTTTTGGCTCCGTGTTACTATGTTTTTAATTTTTTTCCATTTTTTTTCCCTCCTCCCCCTTCTCAACTTGTATTCCATTCACTACTCTTGAATAGATTGCAGGATTCAGTTTCTCAAAAAAACTACTCCTAAAAAATTATATAAACTAAACTATATTAACAAATCTAGCATCATCTAAACAAAACCTAGTGAAAGACTCTTCTTCTGCACAAAATAACCCCCATGTTCAACTTTGTTGTACCAATCATATCAATCAACAAAATTGTGAGCAAATTCTATCTACACTTAGGTAGCGACGTAGCATTTGGTTGGATAGAATAGATGAGAAATGAAATACTATTTCTTATGCCTCACTTATCCTCTTATTTGATTGCAATTTATCGACAAGGAATAGGTGAGCCATAAGGAATAGACCTTATGACATTTTTTTAATATTTTCCTTCAATATTTATAATATTACATAAGAATATAAAAATTAAATTATTAAATTAATTTTAATAATTGCATATCTTAAATAGATAATTATTATTTTATTATTAAATATTATTTTAACAATTATTTTTTAAAAGATTCAATTATTTTTTTATGAAAATAAAATAAATAATAGTTTTTATTATTTTACATCAATCCATATTTTTATTATGTTGTTATCAATTAGAATAAATTAGAATATAATTTATTATATTTTTAGATAGATATTTTAGTCGTTTTTCTCTCAATTCATGGTTTATTCATTATGTCAACCAAATAAGGTAATATTATTCCTTGTATATTTCATCCTTATCTATTCCTATTCCTTATAATTTCATTCCATCCAACCAAACACACCTAGATAAGGTAATTGTTACAACCCGCTTGATGGGATAATTAACCCACCAACTTTATAGGCCAACCTATTGGTCTAATTAAAATGATTAAGCTGAAGTTGATAGTAGCACACCCATCAAGCCTTATAAGCCAACACCACATCCAACATACTCCCGATGTGGGACTAAACCGGGGTATTACAAAAATACTATTCCTTGAAAAGGCATAAATTAAAATTTAATAACAATTAATCTCATGCAATTTGTAGGAAGAAAATATAAAAAAGTAAATTTAACAATTTTTATTGAAAAGAGACAAATCTAAATAGATGTTGATTTTGTAATTATCCATTTAGCAATTCAGCTAGATTTAGATACTTCAATAGTTATATATCTTCTTATTCCAAGGTAGAGAAAATGTCTTAGTTACCACATGCAAATCCTAGATATAGAAGCAGCCCAAATAGACGTAGTAATTAAGCTGAAGCCAGTCATAGGGCAAGTCTCCTTTGGCAGGTTACTGGTGAACACATTGATTATATATTGCAAGTATCTCTCTTCGCAATAAATAACCTGCCAAGCAAGACAAGCCCTAAAACTGGGTCGCTTATGATCCGAAGAACTTCTATTTGCTATACTTGCTGCTTCGCCACAGTGTTTTTTTTTTTTTTTTTTTTTTGAGAGAGAAGCCATTTGCATTCAATTCAAGAGGTACGAAAGGAACACAAGTAAGAGAGGTGGAAGGAGGAAAGAAAAAAGTGTAGGGATACAATTAACTTGCTTCACCACACTGTTTTAGTAATCTCCTGCAGTTTCTTCTTAACCTCAAGGAGACTCCTTTTTTTCCTCAAGTCTATTTCTCATATTCAACTCCCCAACATGAGTATGTGATTCTTCGTATATATATTCCCTTTGTCCCCACGGTACATGTTTTGAGAGGTAGCATATTAAGAATATTACTACAGGAAATGCCCCTTGTACATGACCATTACAATTTTGGAGAGATGCATGGGAAATTTTCATATTCGCCGTTCGACTTTCAGCCTAGTTCTGACCTGATCCTACACTTTTAAGATATTTCAAATTAGTCCTTGAATTTTTGCACTTGGTTTGAGTTTATTCTTGAAGGTTTACTGCACCAACTGGCAAATGGAAAATTCACGTATTATGCATGTACATATTTAGATGAGGAGAATTTCCAATTAAAAATGGGACTAAATAAAATTCCGTTTCTCATTTCCAATAGCTCCACCCTACCTTCCATCTTCTCCAGAAGAGCAGTGTTACTAGACCAACAAGTAAGGTTCTACTCCATATAATATATAGTTGAAAATTGATATTTATGGCACAATAATAACATTCATGTTCTACAAATCACCCCTAGAATAATATGCTTCATCAATAAATCATTCAGTCATTATATCCAAGGCAAAATTTTCTCCACAAGTTATTGTCATATTTCCATGATTAGATAGGAGAACCAGTTTTTCCAAGGTTAATCAAATTAGTATTATGTCAGCTAAGGAATGATTAACCAAGATTATTGGAATCATTTACAGCTTCAAGAAGAGGAATCAGAGAACAAAAGAGGCCAAGCGCTCCACATAATAAGATATTCTTCAAACTAATGGCCTCGCTTCATCTTCTTCAACACACTCTTGCTGCTTCAGCTGCTTCTGTTTGAGTGCAATGGGGTCTTGGTACTCAGGAAGAAGCTTCAAAACAATTCCCATGGTAATTAACAGAAGCCCAGTGCAATGCTGCTCTGTCAAAGGCTTTGTGAATATCAAATATGATAGTAGAAGTGTTACCGCCTTCCTCGCTGTGGTTATCTAAGTAAAATCAAATATTAATCATTTAGGGTATAAGATACTTGAATCTTCTAAATAAGAAAATGTTTGAGTATACCATAGCAGTGGTCGCTGCACCAAATATCGCGATGAGCGACAGGACTGATACTTGACCGATGAAGGTAGCCATCGCTTCGAAAACTAGCACGGCGTAGACGTACATATGCTGCATTAGGAGACAATTATTTGTTGGTTAAAAAATGTTTCTGTTTTGATACCTTAATTTGTTTGGATGAAAGAACTAGTGTCCAGTTTCGGAACTAGCACCTATCATTTTTTGTGTTTAATTCTTTGTATTTGTTTAAATATATAGATTGAGCCTTTTTTATATAGCTTAAACTTTTGAAGAAAAGTGATAAAAATAAAAGGGAGAACCAGTGCACAACACCAGGATCCTAGCAATGGAGGTGTAGGCTACAAATGTGAGGTCTAAGGAAAGGTCAATGTAGAAAGCAAAGTGGTCAGCTAGTCAAAATTCACAGCAGGTCTGTAGCCTTTTCATTTTAGTAAGATTCCAACATTTGAATGGCAGTTGAATGTAGTTATTGACATACAAATAATCAACAGCAGGCTACAAGAGGTCAAAGATGCTAGCATTATAAATAAAGCATTGACACAGCATACCTTACTCCTTTTTTTAGGAAGACACACCATAAGGAGGTCGAATACTTATTTGATTTGTTAATGAAGTCTGAGATAAGTAGGTTGAAGACTATTTATACCTCTTTGCATGAGTTCCAGGCCTTGAAGAGCTCCCCTGTTAAAAGCATTGGAGGGATCAAGAACGGTAATCCAACAACTGTTGAGCAGAATAGCATCTCCATCTGGAACAACAACACACAATGAGTTTTCGACGTAAACCATTTCAGTTTCAAAGGAGAAGGCGAGAGGATGGAACATGTCAAATACTTGTGTGGTTTCTGGATTCATGGTAAATATGGCCTCCTGCAAGTTTCCAAGAAAGGAGTCCATGACAAGGGCACCTGACACCATGATCACCCCTGCCATGCTAAAATTGGGCGATGTTTGGGCATCGGCCAAGGTGAAGAGGATGAGACCGACGACAAGCAGCAATGCAGAGAAGTATTCGTGCAGCGGATATTTGCGTCTAAGGCCGGGAATGAAGGCCCCCATTATCATCACTGGCAACACCTGACATGCACAAGCTGATGTTAATGGTCAGCTTCTTCTCAATGCTTCAAGAAATAAAAAAAGATCAATGTGTGCTGCTAAATTCTTCTTCAGTGTTTTGTAAAGGTGAAACAAGCCAAAGTGTTGTCAGGATCATGTAAATTCACATTATCCCATTTGTTTAGTTTATAAGAAATACAATTGAGATGTTTTTGCATTTTGGCATCCACAGCTTGACTTGAGAAATAGGTGAAGATACAAAACAAGTATCAAATTTTTAAGATATACTAATACAATTCATGCATTTGGTGTTATAATTTAGAAAAATATGATACCAGAGGAGACAGTGAAGTCATACCTTGGTGGACTTAAACATCAACTGTGCTGGGTAGTTCAAGAAGGCCAGGGATCCTTTTGTTAGTCCATGTGATCCCATAAGGACAGCAGACAATTTAACATATGTCTTCCATGGATTCACCATCTGTTTTGTGGTGAACCCTTGCAGGGATATGAGCCCCAGATACACAAACCCTTGCACAAATGTGAAGTACCATCCATAGCTGCAAATACACAATTAATCTTCATAAAGATCATTAAAAAAGACTAAACCACAATTAGAAAAAGGCAGACACAAACCTGAATTGCAAGCGATTGTAGACATATTCCTGAAAGCAAAAATAATAAGTTACTAAAACTTTTCTTTGTGATAAAGAGCCACGAAAAGAATAAAACTCAAGTATTAAAGGGATGATAACATTAATGCATACGGCCAGCAAAAAACCATGGAAGCTTTTACACACAGAAACAACGGCAAGATAGAATTTTTCCCAGTGCAGATGGAGGAAGGAGAGAACAGTGATGATCTCGAACACTTAGTACCTCGCAAACACCATTAACAAGGTAGCCAAAAAAGAATCCGGAAGAACACAAGAGAAACTGCTGCCATTTTGGCCTATCCGTCAATGATATCCCAAACAGAGACCTCCCTTGCTCCTCTCCCTTCATCTTCTTTATAAGATATCTGGGAACACCGTCAAACTCACTCTGAATTGGACTCCTCTTTGAAACTTGGCATTGCTTCTTCTTCCTCCCTCCGCTCTCAGCTTTCAAGGAAGGAGAACAGAGAACTCCAAGGAGGAGGAAGGAAGCAAGTATGGAAATACTTAAGAAATGCAAATCTTCGCAAATCTCTACGCGATTAGACTCCGATATCTGCGCACGGGAATTTTATACGGCCCCATATATCCGCTGACTTTTATAGACGGTCACGATCGAAGTGTCACCAGGTAATCCAACGGCTGATATTTCTGACGGGCGAAGTGGTCCGAGTTCGCAAACGCCTTCGGCTCGCTCGCTCGAAACGGAAACATGTCGGCGCATCGGCTCATAACGGCAGCAACTTGGCAAGAATTGCCGCGTGGGTGAAAATGGCACGACACGTGGTGCCCGGCGCAGCGCTTCGAATCTAGCATGAACTGGTGACGATGCTTTTACTCGGCAATGAATAACCCACTCGGATACCCTCCATAATTATTGCAACCGAAGATTAGAAGACCGTAAAGGGGGCCCTCTGGAGGCGGGTGCTTGAGTGGGTGTAGTTGAGATGAGTAGCTTTATGATGATGCAGGAGAGAATTAAATGTTTCATTAAAAGATATTTAATTTTAGGCTTTATGTATTCTTATACGCGTAAATCCATAATAAGCATCTGCGACACGTGTAAATGGAAGGAGTCAAGTTGGTCAAGACATTGATTCCAATAGTTAGAGAAATTAAACTTACCATTGAATAAAAAATGAAATTTATATCAAATGTTCGTTGAAATTTAAATTAGTTTTGCTTAGCTTGGATTTTTTCTTTTAAGAAAAAAATAAATCCAACCGAGGTCACCCTCTACTCATTAGCGGGGGTAAAGAGAGCATTGGGCTGCTTAGCTTGGATTGAATCATTGAATTAAACAAAGAAAATCATTTGTAATTAAACATATATTTTATTAATAATTTTTCTATACCAAAATAATTTTATCCCGAATTCTTAATTCCGAAATATGATTTCATAAGTTCTTAAATCTCAAATTAAAAATCCGAAATACCTATTTTATTATCTTATATTTTCAAATAAATGTCTTTAAGCTACTTAAAGAAAGATGTTTTACTTGGAAGTCTATAGCACTAAAAGTTTTACCATATTTATGCTTAATATAATATGAAATTATTTTTTAATTACATATGATTACTTTCTTGTAATAAAAAATTATTTTTTGTATTAAAAACTTCTAAGTTTAGTATTATCTATATAAAGTAATTGTGCTAATATTGTATTATTATTTTTTAATTCCTAACTTGCAAATTTGTTTGCATGAATAATATTCCTAGTTTGTCAAAATTCTTTATATATATATATACATATGATAATGGGTCAAATGCGAGTAATTTTAAATTGTGGCTGGGTTTCTTTTGGGCCGGACATTAGGCCCTTAGGCTGGTTGATATCATCTGTACATTTCCCTTTATTCTTCTTCTTCTTCTTCATTTTGTTCTGAAGCTAACCAGTGTGATCCAATCGTAAATCTCATTATTTGGTTCATGATTTGAAACTTTGTACCGTAATAAACAGTAAGCCCGGTATGCAATGGCGAAGCTAAAAATTAAATTAGAGGGAGACAAAGTTCTCAAATGAATAACAAGAGACGGGAAAAGAGCACACGACTAAGAATTTTGGAGAGCAAAAGGTGATAAAGTTCGGGATATAGAGAGAAATTTTTTAATTTTGTAGGGGGCAAATGAGGACAAATCTTAGGAACACAAGGACAATTCTATAAAAAAAAATGGTAAAATCATCATTTACCATGTATAACAATTATCCCTCTTCCCTTCCAAGTGCCTCCGTCCCTGCCAGTACGTACCAAAAATTTCACTTTTTGGTATCTGTCATAGTAATGGGTGTACCGATATATATCGTCCATACCGAGCGATATTTATCCTATATCATTAGTACCGGACGGTATTTACATGATACCGGGCGATATTTATCTTATACCATTCATACCATGCGGTATTTACACGATATCAGGAGATATTTATCCTATACCATTCGTACTGCCCGATATCACCCAACGATTCTTTTAAGAGCCGTTGGGTATTATTCACCAACGATTTCAAACGGCTATATAGTCGTTTACTAATTGTTGGACTCTCACCGACAATTAGCAATTACTCACAAAAATATATATAAGAAAGAGAAAATTCATGTTGGTAAGTCTAAGTCGATCTCTTATCTCAATTGGTGAGAATCCTAAGGCATATATATCGATCCGATGGAAGTGTTTAAAGTTGACTGCTATATGACTGCTAAAGAATGAGGACTCCGACAATGAAGAAGATGATGATGACACTTTTTGATTCCATTATTGTGAAGGAAAAAAAATAACACCTACAAGAAATATCATCAGAATATAATGATAGTGAATGGAAGGTAGGCCATCTCTATGTTCCTTTCAACTTTTAAAGTAGGGATGATAATTGAAAACGATTAATCGCTATTAATTGATTAATCGAATCGTAAAATCTAATTTTGGATAACGAATTTACGATTTGATTTAGTTAGAGAATATGAAAAATTGATTAAATAGTTCGGTTTCGATTTTGGTCATTAGTTCGAGGATAATCAATAACCGAAACTGGTTATATATTTCGATTTCAGTATACCGGTTATCCACATATAATTAGATTCGAAACCGTTATAATAAATTATTTTGATATTTTTTAAATATTTTAAAATCTAGTTTACTAATTGGCTACCCGTTTACTAACTAGTTAACCGGTTATGGAACGGGTAACTAGTTCTATTCGAACTAAACTAATCGGTTTCGATTATCCGCCAGATAATTGTAACCGAGCCGATTTTGATTATTTGTCGAATATTTGAAATCGAGTCGATTTCAGTTTTGGATATAGTTTTTGAAATCGAACAATTTCGGTTAACAGGTATTTAATCCCTTACGGTATTAGTTAACGTGTATTTAATCAATTTCGGTTTTGATTAATTATTTTAAAAAATATAATTAATCGAACTATTATCACCCCTATTTTAAAGCATTTATTTTCATTTATTTTAATATATGCCATCTATGTATTCCTCCTAGTTAAAACAAAGTGATTTCTTAAAAAGGTGGATCATTTCTTAACGTAATGCTGATAATCAAATGTTCTGTCTTTATGTGTTCAAATTAAACACAACTTGAATCAGTGGATGCTCATTGTCAAAGTGTATTCCGGGCATAAATAATTAAGCCAACTCAATACAGGTTCATTGCCTAGAATAAGTGGATGCTCATTGCTTGAACAGCAGCCTAACAAATCCAAGTTAGATAAAAATTATAATCATGACTAGCGAAGAACATTGCAATTTACATTTCTCAAGAAAAAAATTATATGACAATCTGTCTATATAAATCTCTATAAAAGAATGAATATAAACTTTAAACGATTGAATATAAATAAAACATGAGTGAATGTGCTCATATTCATTCATTTTCTATTCATATTTAGTCGGTTAAAATTCATATCCACTCATTCATAGATTTTCTATGGATAATATGCTCATATAAATTGCACTCCATTTCTCCTATCAAGCTCGAGGCATATTTTAAATGTTAGAATATATTTTTTATTTTTAAATATTTTTTTTGAGCTACGGTCAATTATGATTTTTGATTTAAACGAGTTAATTTTATGATCCTATTTGAGATGCATATTGACTCATTTAATTTTGATCCATGTGACTTGAGCTCGAAACACTTAAACCTGATTGGTGTGATTATTCAAGTGTAGGCTCGATTAATAAAGTCTGTGATGGAGATGACTCATTTAATCAATTATAAATAGATGTTAGGTCCCCTCTACACACAATGAAGAATCAGAGATTAGAAACTCTAGCTCATTGTTGCTTTCCCCATCAAAGCAGAGCCTTTTGAGAAAGTGATATAGACGAAGATCTAACAATTCTTGGAGACCCAAAAAAATTACTTCCGCTATATTTCTATCTCTTCAAGTAAGTTCTTTCATTTATCTATTTATTTTGGTATTCTTAATTGATGTAATTATTATGGTATTAAATTTTTTCTTACATTGGATGGTCCTATGATGTCGGAAATGAAGATCACATTCACCGGTATAGGCCAGTACTGGTCCAGACTAGCTACTTCACCCAACTACTACAGCTTGATCATGTGGCATTGCTGCAGTCAACTAATGCAGGTGGTGGGTGACAATGGGTCCATCCATTGATATATATCTGCAATCATCCTGTGAAGAGAACAACCCAGAATAGATATTAGCAACTCAGCTAAGAACCCATTGATCTTAAATTTTGGGATTATTTATGAGAATGGAAGTGACAATCCTATAGTACTTGTTAACTACAAATAAACAAATGCCAGAACAATCATCTAAACTCTCTGCATTGACTGTACGTATTCAGTGCAGCCAATGGAAAACAAGCTTAATTGAGTATGATAATAATTATTTGATCAACCTAGATAGATAGAGCACATGCCTGCATATTACTTGACTAACACAACTAAGAACACTGAAATGACAGCTTAGTTGATTGTTCAAATGATCTTATTGAACAGGGACAACAAAAAAATGACTTACCTTTAGGCCACAAATATTTTACACACAACAGGTTTCTTCTGATTGTGGTTAAAATACTTCACATGGATAAAAGAACATGAAGTTTACATAAGATCGACAAAATTAACTATAAATTCCTAGGTTACACCATAAAAATTAAGACAAACTAAATAAAGAATGATGCTAATATATCAGACTATGCAGATGCAAACTAAATTAAGACAACTTCAAATAAGGACATATTCTACACTTTGGCCATCTCCAAATCTTGAACTTTGGTGGATGCCTTGTCCAAGGACCACAGGGTTTTCTTTATTAAACAAAAAACATAAATTATTCTCTGATCGTAAGATGAATATGTTATCTTCTCTCTAAGTTCTATGAATGAGATATTATACCATTTATGAATCAGGAAGTAGATAATTCATGTAGACAATCGAGGTTGAGTGAAAATAAATCAAGTTCTTTGAAGACATCTCATTCTAAAGTCTGACCAGAGTTTATTTGTCTTGTTGGAACTATACAATTTAGGCATTCTCAAACCTGTACAGTATAACATATACATATCAGGATTTTTAGCAGTTTTTCTATCACTAGCTTCATGTTACATGCTTCATTATTTTACCATAGGTCAAAAATCTGACACCCTTGCAGCAAGTTTGTACTCATCAACAAGACTAGCATTCTTCATTTACGATTCACACAAGCGCACAGAGTTCCTCTAAATTAGATATTCAATGGCTATATCTATGAATAACGGAGCAAAAATATTATTTTTTTTCTTTTGTCATCACCTTATGTTTTTGGTTCAGTGAAAATTTCATTGAAATTTTGGTTTAGTGAAATTATCATCACCTTACGGTTCAATTTTGGTTCAGTGAAATTTTCATCGGTTCACTATATTTTTGATCAATTTACTATAAATTAGATATTGGCATGAAATTTTGAATACAACATTATTGTCTACCCACTCATGAGCCTATATGGTCATAGCATAGATTAATTTATCATGTTAATTTTGCTCATATGTTATAATTGACCTTAATATTTTATTATTGTCAGTTTTGTTGTCATTGTCATGCTACATCTGTTGTTATTCTTCTACATGATTATTTATATTTTTAATTTACGCAAATTTTATGAATGTCAATTTATTTTTGTACATCATGACATATTTTGCCTCGTGTGGGGTCATAAAATATTAATTTATTGTTTTGTCATTGTACTTCATGCTATGTTAAATTTTGTTTCATACATAGCTGATATGTTCTTATTATTGTTGATTGTTTTAATACATATGGATGTATTTGAGCCTAATAATGCTTGTGGATCGTTTCTATCACCTTAGTCAATTATTTAATTGAGGTATTTTTTATAGCATCAACAATTGTTTTGAAATCTAAATTTAACTGGGGATGTTTCCTCATTGTATTTAATTTTTCGAGATCTTGTATTTTTATGGGTCAGACTTTTGATCCCAATATGAGTCGTATGTTTAAACATATTAAATATTATGCTATAATTGGTCATATGATTTATTATAGTCAATTTTATCTCGTCTTTAATATTGTAGTATTCAAAATTTGATATTGTTACATAAACTTTTCTATCTTGTGCCGGAACTGAACTGGATTGTTGGATATTGTCTATGAGTCCAATATTATAATTGGTTTGTTTCCACTTTTTTTAGCCCGCTGCTCATAAAAGCTCTGTGCACTATAAATAGACTTATTTTTTTATTCCATTTAGGCCTAATTTAACATATATGTCATTATAATTTTGTACTGCTGAATTGACACAATACAATTGATTTATTATTCATATTTTGCTGGCAATATTTAATCAATGATTTATTGTTGTAAATTTTATTGTTATGCTACATGTTATACTATATATCTTATATATAAAATTTTCATGGATTAATTTATTATTTACATGTTAGCATTGTTATTCATTTTATGTTATGTGAGTTATTTGAAATGTTAATTTATTATTATAAATTATGCTGTCATTTATATATGTGATACCTAATATAGCTATAATTAGATGTAGATATTGACATAATTTACAATCACATAAACATAAATAATGATCATTGATTTAAATTCATTATTAATTGCAGTATGTTATTCATGTACCAATTTTGCAATATATATTATGAATTTAAATCTTTGACATGTGGGCAATTGATTTATGTATAAGGTTTTTCACTGATTATTGCTTGTAATTATTACCAAAGTGGGATTACTTGTAGTGATTAGTGATTTTTCTTATCATACGATGAATGCTTCAAATTAATTTATTCAATAGTTTTTCCCAATGGAAGATTATTGAGTGTTTTAATTAGAAGTTTTCTAATGGAGTTAGAAGAGTGTGCATTGGTCTAAAAATATGTCTGTCTAAAGGTGATAGATTTTTGAAAATCAGTGTATTCTCATTATTTAACTCATCGATGCTTTATTTCATGATTATATGTACTCATCAACAAGACTAGCATTCTTCATTTAGGATTGCACACAGAGTTCCTCTAAATTAGACATTCAGTGACTAGATTTGTGAATAATGGAGCAAAAATATTATTATTATTTTCCTTTTGTCATCATCTTACACGAATTAAAAAGTGTAGAATATATGAAGAGTTACATCCCAAATGGTTTAATTGTAGCGGCATTGTGGAAAAGATACACATTACTCATAATGGTTCAACTAAATGTCAATTCTAATATACACTTAGATTTCCACAATGCATAATATGCATGTTCTTCGTGGATGCTTTGGAGGATAATTTGAATAGTATTGTAATCAACAAGAAGCATTAAATAGTTGCTAGAGAATAGAAGCAATCATGTAAGTGTTTCATGCCCTTCAAACGACATATTTATATTTAGCAAGCAAGAATAAGGAAGTGTTCGTTAATCATATTAGCAAATCTATACCTAGTAAAAAAATATGTAATATTCAAATGTTGGCATGTAGAAAATTTATACCGTAATCTCACGAAGATATGCCCTAAATGGGTCGTTGTTTATCCCTAACATAGTGGGATCATTAGTGTTAAATCTCAGGTAATAAATGAAGGATGTTGATATTATTATTTGGTCGAATGGAACCCTTGGGCTAAATTGTAGTTGATGCGATATGAGTCTGGTTCATGAGTTGGGGTACTTCTTGGCCTAATCTGACCGAACTCAAAGACCTAGTCCAGCCCATTAAATATTCATTAGAAACAAAGAGAGAGAGAGAAAAAAAATCTCATAAAATGATCCGCCCACCATCTATATTTTTAAAAAACTAAGCATATAAAGGCCCTCGGATTAGCTAGGGATAATAGTAAATCAGATATGGTGCGAATATCGTATTATTCACATATGCACATTTGCTCCCATACTTCTATTCATATTCGCGCCACATCCAAATGTAGATATTTGCACAAAGGTTTATTTTCGGATTCCTCGTTATTTGATCGTTCGTCGATCTCGTGATCCGACATTGCATGTTATTTTCGAATTCCTCTTATGTTATTTGATCTACATACCCCAGTTTATTTTCGGATTCCTCGTTATTTGATCGTTCGTCAGAGTGCTGGATTTATTTAATAAAGTAATTATCTATATAAAGTAATTATGTTAATATTGATCTTATAGGCGGAGGCGGTGTCGATGGCAGCGGCGATGAGCTTACAGGAGGTGGCGTTCGAGAATGAGATGGTGTTGCTGATGTACGATGAAATGTCAAGAAGATGGTCCCGGCCAGTGGCACGGTACTGGGGTTGGCTCATATTTTTGGGAACTAATAGAGCCTGGCGTGGTTAAATTTTCGCATTCACCTCACCTAATAACTTTCAAATGTATGTTTTGCTCTGCTTGTATCATTTTCTTTGAATCCAATCACAGTTGTCAGGGGCCACTTGGAGGTGGGCAATTGCCCAGGTAATCCAAATTATATTGCTCCGGACCCCCTTGGCCCCGCTCATATGGTATGATGGCTTCACAATTAGGAGACCATGTTGAGCTTTTGTATGCCCCAAGCGCAACCAACGTGACTGTGAAACAATTCCTCTAGGGATATTTTGTCACAGCTAGTTGATGCTTGATGTTTCTTCTACTTGTTGACTGCGAAACAACGTGTCTTGCACAAATGTAGATATTTGCACATCTGCTCATATTTGAGATGCATATTGGCTCATTTAATTTTGATCTATGTGACTTGAGCTCGAAACACTTAATCTTGATTGGTGTGATTAGTCATGAGTAGGCCCAATTAATGAAGTCCGTGGTGGAGATGACTCATTTAATCAATTATAAATAGAGGCTATGTCCCCTCTACACACAATGAAGAATCAATGATTAGAAACTCTAGCTCATTGTTGCTTTCCTCATCAAAGCAGAGCCTTTTGAGAAAGTGATATAGACGAAGATCTAACTATTCTTGGAGACCCAAAAAATTACTTCTATTGTATTTCCATCTCTTCAAGTAAGTTCTTTCATTTATCTATTTATTTTGGTATTCTTAATTCATATAATTATTATGGCATTAAATTTTTTCTTACATTGGATGGTCCTATGATGTTGGAAATGAAGACCACATTCACCGGTATAGGCCAGTACTAGTCCAAACTAGCTACTTCACCCAACTACTACAGCTTGATCATGTGACATTGCTGCAGTCAACTAATGCAGGTTGTGGGTGACAATGGGTCCATCCATTGATATATATCTGCAACCATCCTGTGAAGAGAACAACCCAGAATAGATATTAGCAACTCTGCTAAGAACCCATTGATCTTAAATTTTGGGATTATTTATGAGAATGGGAGTGACAATCCTATAGTACTTGTTAACTACAAATAAACAAATGCCAGAATAATCATCTAAACTCTCTGCATTGGCTGTACATATTCAGCGCGGCCAATGGAAAACAAGCTTAATTGAGTATAATAACAATTATTTGATCAACCTAGATAGACAGAGCACATGCCTGCATATTAATTGACTAACACAACTAAGAACACCATGAAATGACAGCTTAGTTGATTGTTCAAATGATCTTATTGTACAGAGACAACAAAAAAATGACTTACCTTTAGGCCACAAATATTTTACACACAACAGGTTTCTTCTGGTTGTGGTTAAAATACTTCACATGGATAAAAGAACATGAAATTTACATAAGATCGATAAAATTAACTATAAATTCCTAGGTTACACCATAAGAATTAAGACAAACTAAATAAAGAAGGATGCTAATATATCAGACGATGCAGATACAAACTAAATTAAGACAACTTCAAATAAGGACATATTCTACACTTTGGCCATCTCCAAACCTTGAACTTTGGTGGATGCCTTGTCCAAGGACCACAGAGTTTTCTTTATTAAACAAAAAACATAAATTATTCTCTGATTGTAAGATATTATATCATTTATGAATCAGGAAGTAGATAATTCATGTAGACAATCGAGGTTGAGTGAAAATAAATCAAGTTCTTTGAAGACATCTCATTCTAAAGTCTGACCAGAGTTTATATGTCTTGTTGGAACTATACAATTTAGGCATTCTCAAACCTGTACAGTATAACATATACATATTAGGATTTTTAGCAGTTTTTCTATCACTAGCTTCATGTTACATGCTTCATTACTTTACCATAGGTCAAAAATCTGACACCCTTGCAGCAAGTTTGTACTCATCAACAAGACTAGCATTCTTCATTTACGATTCACACAAGCGCACAGAGTTCCTCTAAATTAGATATTCAATGGCTATATCTATGAATAACGGAGCAAAACCATTATTTTTTTTCTTTTGTCATCACCTTATGTTTTTGGTTCAGTGAAAATTTCATTGAAATTTTGGTTTAGTGAAATTATCATCACCTTACGATTCAATTTTGGTTCAGTGAAATTTTTATCGATTCACTATATTTTTGATCAATTTACTTTAAATTAGATATTGGCATAAAATTTTGAATACAACATTATTATCTACCCACTCATGAGCTTATATGGTCATAGCATAGATTAGTTTATCATGTTAATTTTGCTCATATGTTATAATTGACCTTAATGTTTTATTATTGTCAGCTTTATTGTCATTGTCATACTACATCTGTTGTTATTCTTCTACATGATTATTTGTTTTTCTAATTTACGCAAATTTTATGAATGTCAATTTATTATTGTACATCATGACATATTTTGCCTCGTGTGGGGTCATAAAATATTAATTTATTATTTTGTCATTGTACTTCATGCTATGTTAAATTTTATTTCATACATAGCTGATATGTTCTTGTTATATGATAAAATTGTTGATTGTTTTAATACATATGGATGTATTTGGGCATAATAATGCTTATGGATCGTTTCTATCACCTTCGTCAATTATTAATTGAGGTAGTTTTTATAGCATCAACAATTGTTTTGAAATCTAAATTTAACTGGCGATGTTTCCTCATTGTATTTAATTTTTCGTGATCTTGTATTTTTATGGGCCAGACTTTTGATCTCAATATGAGCCATATGTTTAAACATATTAAATATTATACTATAATTGATCGTATGATTTATTGTAGTCAATTTTATCTTGTCTTTAATATTGTAGTATTCAAAATTTGATATTGTTATATAAACTTTTCTATCTTGTGCCGGAACTGAACTGGGTTGTTGGACATTGTCTATGGGTCCAAATTATTATTGGTTTGTTTCCACTTTTTTAAGCTCGCTGCTCATAAAAACTCTGTGCACTATAAATAGATTTATTTTTCCATTCCATTTAGGCCTAATTTAACATATATTGTCATTATGATTTTATTATAATACTGCAAAATTGACACAATACAATTGATTTATTATTCATATTTTGCCTCGTGTGGGGTCATAAAATGTTAATTTATTATTTTGTCATTGTACTTCATGCTATATTAAATTTTGTTTCATACATAGCTGATATGTTCTTGTTATATGATAAAATTATTGATTGATTTAATACATATGGATGTATTTGAGCCTAATAATGCTTGTGGATCATTTCTATCACCTTAGTCAATTATTAATGGAGGTATTTTTTATAGCATCAACAATTGTTTTAAAATCTAAATTTAACTAGGGATGTTTCCTCATTGTGTTTAATTTTTCAGAATCTTGTATTTTTATGGGTCAGACTTTTAAACATATTAAATATTATGCTATAATTGGTCATATTATGCAAATCTATACCTAGTAAAAAATATGTAATATTCAAATATTGGCATGTAGAAAATTTATATCGTAATCTCACGAAGATATGCCCTAAATGGGTTGTTGTTTATCCCTTTATATAGTGGAATCATTAGTATTAAATCTCTGATAATAA
The DNA here is from genome assembly GCA_034359265.1 of Canna indica. Classification (NCBI taxonomy): domain Eukaryota; kingdom Viridiplantae; phylum Streptophyta; class Magnoliopsida; order Zingiberales; family Cannaceae; genus Canna; species Canna indica. The sequence goes on from CP136897.1 coordinate 71,800,222, forward strand.
ATGAAGAATGTTGATATTATTATTTGACCAAATAAAACCCTTGGACTAAGTTGTAGTTGGTGTGATCTGAGTCTGGTTCATGAGTTGAGGTGCTTCCTGACCTGATCTGGCCGAACTCAAAGACCTAGTCCAGCCCATTAAATATTCATTAGAAATAAAGAGAAAATGAAAAGAAAAGAAAAGAAAATCTCATAAAAAGATCTTCCCACCATCTATATTTTAACAAAACTAAGCATATAAGGGCCCTCGGATTAGCTAAGGATAGGGGTGAGCATGGACCGGTTAATCGGTCTATTAGCAAAAAAAAATCGGTTCATTAACTTCGCTTTTTCAAATCCATTAATCGTAAACTGGTTTATTCAGTTCGGTTAACTAATAAAATTTTTTAAACCACAAACATAATAATATTATGCAAATTATGGAGAAAATTTCAAACAAATACCGAATTCTCATTGAGGAAAAAAAAAAGTGAAACCACTTGAACCAATATGATGTTCTACAAAAAAACATTTTTTTTTAATTTTTTAATTTTTTTAATTTTTTAAAATATTTTTAATACTTTTAAATTTTCTATATTTTTTAATAATTTTTATAATAATTTATAATAATTTATAATAATTTTCTATAATTTTTTGTAATGATCTGTAATTTTTTATATTTTTTTATAATTTATAAATCATTATTCAATATATATATTATTAAAAGTTAATAAATTATATCGAACCGGTCGGTTAACCGAAACCGGTGGACTTTTTACCTCTCGGACCGAAATCGAAATCGAAAACTGTTTTTTCAAAAAATAAAAACCAAAATCGTAAGGGCCTGTTTGGTTAGCGAAACCAAGTCTGTTTTCATGGTTTCAGTTTCACTGAAACCAAAACTGCTTACGAAAACGTATTTGGTTTAGTGTTTTCGTGAAACTGAATCGAAACTAGAATGAAAACGAAATCAGTTTTCTTAATAAAAATGAAAACAACAGAATGTTATTTTCTGTGGTTTCGAGACTGTCGGTTTCGTTATCAAAATGCTGTGATAATTTTGTAATTATAAATATTTTTTTTATAAAATTAATTAATTTAAAAATAAATCAAATTATATCGAATTTTTAAAAATAAAAATAAAAACCATCATTTTTAACTCAAACTTTTATCTTAAATTTATAAAATAATTAAACCAATTTATATTTAATTGACTCAAACCCAAATTTTAAATAACTCAATTTTCTTAAAGTTGGTCTATTTATAATTTAATCAAACCTAATTTTAGATCATTGGACTTATTTTTTTTTTTGAAATTTTATAATAACTATTAATTAATTTTTATATCTAATTGAACAAAAAAATCTTAAATTACCAATAACTTAATTAATTAAATCATTTAAATATTTTGTAATCATATTAACAAATATTTAATTTTGTAAACTAACTAAACATTTAATTACTACTAAAAATGTTCAAGAAAAATTAATATTATCTTTTACAATCAAATAAATATTTACTAGTTTCAACCAATTAAAACTGATGTTATTTTTATTAACCAAACGCGTTTTCAGAAAACTGAAAATTAGAAACCAAAACCAAGTTTTCGAAACCAAGTTTTCAGTTTCACTGAAATCAAACCAGAAAATAATTTTCGCTAACCAAACAACACCAAAACAAAATAATTTTTTGTAATGATCTGTAATTTTTTATATTTTTTTTATAATTTATAATTTATTATTTAATATATATATATTATTAAAAGTTAATAAATTATATCGAACCGGTCGGTTAACCGAAATCGGTGGACTTTTTACCTCTCGGACCGAAATCGAAACCGAAAACTGGTTTTTCAAAAAATAAAAACCAAAATCGTAAAAATTGGTTCGGTTTCGGACCGATTTTTCGGTTAACCGAAAAATCGATTTTTTTTTCTCACCCCTAACTAGGGATGATAGTAAATCAGATATGGTGCGAATATCGTATTATTCACATATGCACATCTGCTCCGATATCTCTATCCATATTCGCGCCACATCCAAATGTAGATATTTGCAAAAGGTTTTTATGTATCAGAGAGTATGAAAATATACATTTTAGTCCCTAAGATTTTTTTTTAATCATAAAAATAATTCATAAATTAAAATCATTTATTAAAAATTTTATTTATTTATATTTATTTTTATAATTTTTTTTTTGAGTTAGAGACTTTAACTGATAGGTAAATTAGATATCTGAATTATTACATTTAGAATTTAAAAATCTCCACTACTAAAATCTGGACTTGTGAATTTCTCCTCTCAAAATACTAATTTGGGAAATCATTATTAATCTTTTCATTACATTTATGATTCTCATGTACGTCAGAGTTTATTCGGGGAATTCATGACAAGTAATGGAAATCATATTTTGCATAATTTATAAAAAAATGAGATAACAAATTTTCTCAAATTCTTACCGTTTCGTTTTCAAGACACTGAACAATCTAAAGTTTTAAATTTGTCATAATTCAACAATTTTAGCTTTAGTTCCTCTAAATAAATACGATCAAAAGATCATAAATTCCTACAAGAGAGATAGGAGAACAACAAATTATAAATTTACATTTGATTTACCAGATTTAGTATAATTTTTTTGTAATATATTAAATTAAAGTTTAAAGAGATAATTATGTAAAGTAATATATTTGGAAATATATGTACGTGTAATTTTGCCAGCTAGACGTGAGATATTATAACATCGACGTGATGAATACAATCATTACAATTTGAGAAAAGCAGGGCTACCTACTCTCCGATTAGCAGGAACTAGGTAAGTAAAAGGGTGTAATGCTAAGCGTAGTCGTAGAACATAATTAAGAGGTCGAGCAGTGAGCATGATATTCAAGAACCGCAAACAACGATTTTTCAAAACTAAATTTTTGGGTAATTTTTTTTCTCAAATTTGAATTTTGAAAATTAAAATTTTTAAAATCGGAATATAATAAATTGGATATTCATTTTGCTCATTTCCAAAGTCCGATTAAAAATTAAAAAATAATAATAATTTAAATTTATAAAATATTTTTTACGATAAAAATAGATATTAGAATATAAAAAATATATTTTTTAATTCATTAAAAAATTTTGCAAAAAATTTATAAATAAAAATTAAAAATAAAAATTATAAAATATATTTTTGGATCATAGTACATCTTTTGTATCATTAAAAATTTATTTTATGAATTCAAATATTTTTTTAAGAAAATTATGAAATTATTATAGATTTTACACAAAAATATCTTATGAGTTAGAAATTTTTATTTATAATATTTTATAATTATAAAAAATAAAATTTAATTCACAAAAATACATTAGAGATTTTTGCCGAAGTCTATAATAATTTTATAATTAAAAAATAATTTTAATTAATATTTTTTTAAAATACAAAAGATGTTGTGGTTAAAAAAAATATTTAATTAAAATATTTTATAACTTTTAATTTAAATTTAATTTTATACTCTTTGCGCAAAACTTTTTAATGCATTAAAGTATTTAAAAATATATTTTTTATACTCTAATATTTCACTTTTACTATAAAAATATTTTATAAATTTAAATTATTTTTAAATATATTTTTAAATATATTTTTAAATTTTTTGACCAAAGTCTTTTTGACTAGTTAGAATAAAATGAGTATTCAATCTACTAAAATTTATTTTTAAAAATTTTAATTTCTAAAGTTTCAATTTGAAAATTTACCTGTTCCAAAATTTAAATTTGCAAAATTCTTAAAATGCAAAACCCATAATGGTTCCGCAGTAATATTTCCCAACCTCAATTCCTACCCTGCACGGGTCCCATCTATTCTCTATCGGGTGTAATTGTGGGTGTAAGATGAGTTGGCTACTCACTTTCAAGTCTCAGCCTGTTTCCCGGTTGCCACCCACATTTGGAAAACCACAGCTGACAAATAGATTTATGCAACGTGTAAGGATCGGCAGAGCGATGCCCGTTGATGTTAGATCTAGAAAATGGACGGTTGCCAAAGCTCATCTCGGTCTCGAGGGAACCGGTTGAAGCTGGTGCTCGACGATCGCCGAGGAAGTCGCCAGTAGTGCCCCCTTTCGAGTTCCCGCGACCTATAAAAAAGAAACCCCCTCGGCGGCCGGCGACGCCGCGAGAAAAAGGGGGGCGAGAAGCAGGGTCTCTTCTTTGTTTGATCACTTGAGCCTTTCTATTATCGTAATCGGGCGGTTTAGGTTGGGATACAAAGGCTAGACGCTAAACCCTACTCTTTGGTTCTCTCTTCTTCCCTTTTCAGTTTATTTTCGGATTCCTCATATGTTATTTGATCGTTCGTCGGCGTGCTGGATTTTTTGGGCATTTTATTGAGAAGCATGCATCTGTCAATTTAGTAGAGGTTATCTAATATGCTAATTTTGTGATGTCATTGTTATTGGGACCATTTGTGCTACTTTCTAGTTGATTTATATCACGCTGAAAAAAACTAGGGTTTATGTTTTCGGTTCTTGTTAGTGGTTCTGCTTGCGGGATAAGCAAGTTAATAATCGTATTTTCTTAGTGGAATTTGCAACTGATGTCATTGTTCTTTGAATTTTCTCCGCAGACGAAACTATTTGGTATATTTTACTGGAAGCCAAAAGACACATCTTTTTTCTGAATCTCCGGAGTTTAGGTTTCAATTTCTTCTTCGAGGGGGCAGAAAATAGGGCAAGCGCTGGATAGGCATTTGAACTCCAGTCGCCAATTGGGCCCCCTTTCCTCGGTGCCTCCTTCGCGAGTCACTGCCAAAGGTGGAGGCTCGTCGGAATCTTCCTCCGTCTCTGATATCTTCTTCCCAGGTGATGGTGGTCAGAAACCAGCCACTGTAAGCTCAATGTCTGGGAACCGCCGGTCTGGTCTCAGGCCAACTTCCAGTGATATTAACCAAATACTCAACAGCACTGGAAATTCTTCCAGTCCGAGTGTTGGCGCAAGTTCCCTAGTTACAGATGCCAACTCAGCGCTCTCTGGTGGTTCTCAGCTGCAAAGAAGCACAAGCTTTAACAACGAGTCATACATGCGGCTCCCTGCCTCACCCATGTCCTTCTCCTCCAACATCTCAGGTTCTTCTGTGGTGGATGGTTGTTCCATTGTGCAACAGAACTCTCTCCAAGAACAGGTGCAAAAGCAAGGGCTGTCAACAGCAACATCTCAGCTAATGCAACACGAACAAACCAATTTAATGAATGCCCAGAAGAAACCACGGCTTGATGGAAGGCATGAGGATGCCCTGCAGCAGCAATGGATCCACCAGCTTTTGCTGAGACGTGAGCCCATGCAGCAACATAGCCAGCAAAACCTGCAGCTACAGTCAATTATACAACAGCAGAGATTAATTCAGCAGCAGCAACAACAGCATGCGATGCAATCCTTTTCCCAGATGCAACGCCCCCTTATAACCTTGCAGCAGCAACAACAGCAGCTGCAGCAACAGCGGCAGCTAACACTCCAGCCAGCTAGTACTGTTAATCAGCCCTTCAATAATGGAATATGTTCTCGCAGGCTTATGCAGTACTTATATCACCAACGACAACGGCCACCTGTGAGTTAATTATTTTATATACATTACTATCTGATATGGTTTGTATCAGTCTGGCATGTTACGAGATGTTCTAAGGCTTGATTCTATTGGTAGGATAATTCCATATTGTACTGGACAAAGTTTGTGACCGAGTATTTTGCAGTCCGAGCTAAAAAAAGGTGGTGTTTGTCCTTGTATGGTAACATTGGAAACAATGCTCTTGGTGTTTTCCCACAGTTGTCTGTGGTAAGCATTTCTTGCATCTCTTATATCTTCAGCTTAATGTATTTTCTTTGTGCACTGTCCGACAATAATCATCCTGCATACCGAATTACATTAAAATTAGTATTATCCTTATGTAGCTATGAGGGGAATTATAAATAAACCTTTATTTTGTTTATCATGTTTATGACCACATCAAGACAGAAGCAAAAGGTATGAGACAATTTTCAGCATTATGATATTTACCATATAGGTAGCAGAAGTTGATATAAAATTAAGGTGTGGCTGGATGAATTTTTATAGTTTGCTAATGCAATTCAAGGAGAAGCTTGATTGCATTATTTATATCCAATAGTATTCATATATTGTGAAATTAATTATCTTTTCCTCCCCAGTTAAACAGACCAAATTACTTTTTTTAACCTTTTAATTATTTCATCGATTGATTTTGGTTTGGCCTGTCAGATCCATCCAGTATCTCATTTTCCTGACTTCCCGATCCATCCAGTATGCTATAAGCAATGGTTAAATTGAATTGAACTATTTTTGATATTTGCCTCCTGTGGTTAGTAAACATATAACATATCGACATTCTAAGAGCTTGTTCATATTTGTTCTTCTGTCAATAGAAAACATGTTAGCATTCTATGAGCTTCTTGATTATGTTCAATTATTGTGATTGTTACCAACATCCATCTCTAAGAAATTCATTTTCTTTGCAACTAAGAAGAGGGGGAAACTGTCTCATGTTGCTAATGAGTTATTATAACTGTATTAGAAATTTAGAATAACATACCTGTTACTTGTTAATTCTTTGTTGCTGTAGGACACATGGCAGTGTGACATTTGTGGTTGCAGATCTGGCAAAGGATTTGGTCAGTATAGTCCCCTTCATTGCTTTCTGCTAATGAGATAGTTATTTTTACTTGCAAATTTACTCATCTGTTTGGTAGTTTATGACATCATTTTGAACAAATAGTTTATGACATGGCACTGTTTTAAATATCAGCAATCTTAGTATGCCAAGCTTAAAAAATGTGTTCATCTTCCCAAATAATCATTGCTCTACTTTTTGGATGGAATGCGTCACTTTTCTCTAAGAAGAACGTCTCAGTCTTGTAATACTTGAATATTGTTATCATTTTGTTCATTCTTGTGGACATGTAAGTTAGATGAACAGATATTTGCCATCTAAAATCTTCTTTGCTCTAAAGGTAATGCTAGGTCAATTAATTTTATGCCCTTCTTGCTCAACAAGCATGGATCAAGACACATTCCTGCCAAAACCTACTTCTCTTGTCTTTCTTCCATTACTTATTGATCTATTTTGTGGGGCCTATCAGAATGTTGATTTAGGAGTTCTGTAAAGTTCTCAGTTGTATGAGCCTACTTACCATATTTTCTTGATTTCCATCTTTTGTTTTTGTCTACTTTTGCTTAGTTCATTGGACTATCTCTACCTTATTTTATGAAAATTTTGAAACCAAAATTTTGGTTTTGGTTTCAAAATTCCTATACTCTAGTAATGCTAGATCGATGATCGATCACTTAATTTACTGTGACATTGAGTTCATTTTACTATATTTTAGATATTTGATGTCAAAAGTTCCTTGTGTAGACCATGTTCTTGATTGAAACTTCCAAATCAAATTAGCATGCATATGCAATTTTTAGAACTACTTTTGGTCCTATTTTTTGCTTATTGAAGTTTGGAGGATTTAAAATTGTGCCTAAAATTACATGATATGCTAAATACAAATATGTCAATCTTTATGTTTCTTTTGTGTAAACCTAATTGTTATGGTGGATTTGCTAAGTTATTTTCAAATCTGTGCTTTATGTTCTTGGACAGAGGCCACAGTTGAAGTACTTCCTCGGCTGTTTCAAATTACATTCGACCATGGTGTTATTGATGAAAATATGTTTCTTGGCATGCCCCAAGAGTGCCAATTGCCTTCAGGACATATGATATTGAAGTATGAAAAAGCTATTCAAGAAAGTGTCTTTGAACATTTACGTGTTGTTCATGAGGGACAACTACGAATAATATTCACACCAAAATTGAAGGTTTTGTATGGAATTGGAAGCTAACCTATCTGGTTCCATTTTTCTTGTTTCTCTTTTTGAAACAATGCATATATTTTCCTTTGTGCTTCAGATTCTATCTTGGGAGTTTTGTGCTCGACGACATGAAGAGTTTCTTCCTCGTAGATTGGTAGCACCTCAGGTATTTTGTTTACTTGTTTTATTTCTTCTCCAGGTTGTTTCTAGGTATCTCCAGGAAAAATGCTTGCTTACCATTTTGCTTGGTTTTGGTCTATTTGTAAACAAACTATATAGACTGCATATAATATTCATGAAGTCTAATAGTTTATTGACATTTTTGAGAGGTAGGAGACTAGAGATGGTTGATTTACTTAATACTACTAACAACTACTCAGACCAAAATTGATGGTGCCAATTTATTTTTTGACCCACTTCAATGTGGATCATCTACAAGAAAATATACAATATTATTGCCTTATTCTTTTGTTATATTACAAGAAAATGCAAGAAATTGCTTATATAATGTTTTAATAGCAGTATTATCATGACAAAAGGGTGAGTATGTGGCGGTTATAATTGATACTGTCCTAATCTTCGTCATACTCAGTTCTCAAGTTCATACGCTCATCCTCCTCATCATCCTTGGGCCAAAGTTATGAATGTGATCTAATACAAGCTGGTGCATTGTGGGTCGAATTTAAAACTGCCATCCCAGAGCATTGACCATTCCTTTGAGCAATGTTTAAAAATTGGTGTATGTTGCTGCATATGAGTATGCACAACTTCAACACCTTGCATAATGTATAATTGTATATATGATGCAATATGCAGTATGCAGTAGGGCCGCATATGTGGCCGCATACTGCATATATGCAACTGCATACCACCGGATAGAACTGCATATGCAGTATGTGTTCAAAGCTAACTTTGTATTTCTAAATGCAAAATATTTGTTATGTTGAGTTATTCACTTATTTATGCCTTATTATAATTGAATGCTACCACATTATATCGCAATAATGACCATTTAATCATTCTACAATAGCTTTTCTTTATAAATATGTTGCATAAGTTCATAACAACTGTCTATATTATGTTTTAGTACTCATTTTTAAAATATTTTTTAAAAATAAAGTGCATAAGCACTTGCATGCAGTAGCCGAACTGCATATCACCTACTTACCCTTTTAAAAATATTGCCTTTGAGGATTTGCTCACACTAGGATGCCACCTCAATTTTTGGGTGCTTATCCTTTTCATTGTAATTAATGGATGAATTTCACTACCAAGAGGGCGCTGCCTCTTCCCCTTTACCTTTGTTTCTTCAACTGGCTTGACTGTCAGGGACACCACCCAACCTTAGCTCCACCAGATATTGTCTTTCATTCTCACCTTGTCTTCATTATGCTGGCTCATCCTCTTCTCATTTGATCTCCAAAGCTGGCCTCTGGTGGCTTTGCTGCAACTCATACCTTTTTGTATGAAAGCTCCTCTATGTTATCACATGGAGGCCATTCTACCCTTCTAGCTTCTTGCATGGACATTTTCTGATTATTGCGTTCATTTACTTTATTTTCATACTTCATCCTCCTCAACTTCCAATTGATCCTTCATTTCTTGATTGCCACCATCCTCTATTGGCTAAAGTGTCAAGCTTATGGAAGTTCAATATGATTCTTTACTTGATGAAATTAATTAATGTTGTTGTTATGGTTTAAGTAGGAAGTTCATTGTCATTTAAATGTAATTTTATTTGTATATTGTTGTTAAATTTTTTGCTTCAATTATCTGATCTATCTGAAGTTACGCATGTAGTCAAATTTGTGTTGTTCCTTTTAGGTGATTATATAATATCGTACATAATTTAGTCTTTCCTTGGAAATTTATTTGATTATGATGTTTTAACTGTTTAACAATCTTTTCAGGTTAACCAACTGTTGCAAGTTGCTCAAAAATATCAAGCAGCTGTAACTGAAAATAGCAGCACTGGACTTTCAGATGAAGATTTGCAATCCAGCTGTAATATGTGAGTGAACTTAACCTTAACTTTTGCAGAAAAAGGAAATAATGCCCTCCAAAGGTTCTAAAACCAATAGTAATTCTTTTAGGTCAGATGTTCTGTTCCACATTTGATCAGCCAAGAAGCTAAGAGCCTATTTGGTTAGCGAAACCAAGTCTGTTTTTATGGTTTCGATTTTACTGGTTCGGCGTTTTCATGAAACTGAATCAAAACCAGAATGAAAACGAAATCAGTTTTCTTAATAGAAATGAAAACACCAGAATGTTGTTTTTTGTGGTTTTGAGACTGTCGGTTTCGTTATCAAAATGAAGTGACAACTTTGTAATTATAAATATTTTTTTTATAAAATTAAATCAAATTATATTATTTTTTTTTAAAAAATAAAATCCATCATTTTCAACTCAAAGTATTATCTTAAATTTACAAATTAATTAAACCAATTTATATCTAATTTACGCAAATCCAAATTTTAAAATAACTCAGTTTTCTTAAAGTTAATCTATTTATAATTAGCCAAAACTAATTTTAGACCACTGGACATTTTTTTTGAAATATTATAATAATTATTAATTAATTTTTATATCTAATTGAACAAAAAAATTTCAAACTACAAATAACTTAATTAATTAAATATTACAAATATTTTATAACTATATTAGTAAATATTTAATTTTGTAAACTAACTAAACATTAATTACTACTAAAAATGTTCAAGGAAAATTAATATTACTTTTTATAGCCAAATAAATATTTACTGGTTTCAACTAACTAAAACTTATGTTGTTTTCATTAACCAAACGTGTTTTCAAAAAATTGAAAACTAGAAACCAAAACCAAGTTTTCAGTTTCACTAAAACCAAACCAGAAAATAGTTTTCCCTAACCAAAGAGCACCTAAGCTTTTCAGATTATATACCTTTAGTGTTTTTGATCAAAATCCTAATATCCTAGCTTTTTAGGAATATATTAATTGTATAATTGTTGCACTCACTCATCTTAATGATGAGCTGCTTTGTCAAAAGATTGGTTCCAATTATTTGGATCGTATGCCAATTGTTGCATAATGTAGTTTAATAGAGTAGCCAATTAGGCTTCATTGTATATATTTGCCAGTTCAGAGGTTGGTTTCTGGCTTCCTGCCCCCTGATATTCTGCAGTCCAGTTAGGTATTCAGTCATAAAGACATATACTTTCCTATTTATCTTAGGTATGTGTTTTTTCTGATTTTGATAACACAATACATTTAGTATCTGATGTTGAGTTTCTTTTGATCATGTGTAAATGACTTGATTACTTGGGGAAAATTTGGAACTTTACCTCTCTAATTTGTTTACCGCCAATTTCAGCATGGTTTCAAGATAGGTTGATACTCACTTGTGCATCTCTAATGATGGAATCTGGTTATTAATTTAGTTTCTCTTACTTAACCAATATTCCTATGTTTTTAAAATATTTGTGGTCAAAACTAGAGTATTTTGGTTGAGAAGAATTTTGTTGCAAAACACATTTGGGGAGTTTGATTATGGAAAAATTTTGTGTAACACATTAACCCAGCATTAAAGATATTATTTCTTGAAATCTTGGGCTTGTGATTTTGACTCTACCTCAATTCATTACATGCATATGAATTTTAATATGTATATACATGCCTGGTTGTTTGGTGATTTCTGATTTTCTTGAACTAACATTCATGGGCTTCTTTTTGTGACTATTTTCTTAGGTTTGCAGCAGCAGGTCGGCAGCTAGCAAGAAATTTGGACTCACAACCAGTAAATGACTTGGGATTCTCAAAAAGATTTGTCCGGTTCTTGCAGGTAATAATTGGTTAATTTGGTGTTCTCTACATCATTTATAAACAACTTTATGCCTCATGTTGTGGAACATTCATTTTCTTCTCAGATATCTGAAGTTGTTAGTAGCATGAAGGACCTGATTGATTTTAGCCAGGAGCAGAAGATTGGACCAATAGGTATGATGCCTGCATGATAGATAAAATAAACTAATGAAGTAATGAATTTATCTATTATACTTGTAAGGTTTTCTCATTGCTGCTTTAGGAATCATGGCTGAGCCTGCCTTGAATAACTGTAGTAGCTTGGATTTTATTTTATATCATCCCAGTGCATCAAAAGATTCTAAACTACATAATTTGATGGCGAGAGTTTCTGCATCAAATCTGATATCAAGTAAATTCTTTGTAAGCATCATATAGTTCCATAACTTCATAGAAGATATACAGGGATGAGTCAGCTTGGTCACATTGTTTTTACCCTTGTTTTATTGCTAAACCATGACTTGTATCCCTGGTGTGCATGACTTAACCGCACATATAATTCTGAACCATAATGTTATATTTAGTGTTAACTCTGAATATGGCATGTGACATAAATTAGACAATTCTCCAATCTCCAGGGTGGGCTCACATATCTTTTTACCCTCCAAGTATTGGAGAAAGAAAATACCAATTTGGAGACACAAGTATTCTAAGTTAGATGATGTCATTATGTTATATTTAGTTATTTATGGAGTAAATCTTTATGCAGAAAGTTTGAAGAACTATCCAAGACAGGCTTCTGCAAAATTTGAAAAGCAAAAGATGGATTCAGAGCAGCTAATGAATGCTCATAGTCTGACGGTGGATCAAAGCTCTATAGATAAAGTCATAGGCTTCCGTCCGGGCTTGAACAGTCATATGAATAACAATATAACAGCTGGTCAAACTATTTACAGCAATCAGCAGAGTTTTCAGGCACTTAACAACTATCAGAATTTGTTGAGAAATCCTTCCAGTTTTAAGCAGAATCGTTATCAGGAGGCTTTTAGTTCTCCAAGTTCCAGAGATAAGCAGCCCGCACAGTTTCAGGGCTCTGCCTTGTCTATTCTGACAAATGCATCTGCCAATTTATCTGCACAACAACAGCAACTTCCATCGGATGGATGCATGATCCAGCAGAATAACTCGCAGACCCAGCAGGTGAACCAACAGCTGCAGCAACGTGCATATCAGCAAATGCTGCAAGAGAGGATGAATAACAAGGGAACACAACAACAATCTCATATTTGTCCTAATGCAAATGCTAATCACACATCTAGAGATGTAATTGAAGGTGGCATTACTGGGACACCATTCAGAATAGACACTGGATCAGTCAGAAACGGCATTGAGATGCAAAATATGCCCAATAGCATCCCAGCAGTACCCAATAGAACTAACAGTTTCAAATCGGTTGCCACTGCCAACAACCTGCCCACCAGCAGTAGCAACAATGTTAACTCACGACCGGACTTACAGGAGAATATGGATTTGGCAGAATTGGAACACATTGCTCAAGAATTTCTGAAAAATGGGATGTTTGATGGGGACACTTGGTGATCTTGGATATGGGTGGGACTTGGAAGGCGCATAAGTTATTGTGAAGGCTGTTCACCATTTCTGAAGTGCAAATTATATCTTATATATGTCAGTATTATTAAAGTAATGCTTATGTTATTTAATATAATGAGGCACAATTGAGGTTTTCAATATCAGATTGCTTGGTACACGTACAACCGTGATTCGGATTCCAGTAAAGATACTTCTTGCTTTGACCTTTTACTCTTTACTATTTATATAGCTTCTCCAATATAGGTCTAGAATAGATAAAGCATAAACTAGTATTTTGGTCTTTTGGTTGGTAATTTTTTTACAAAGAATAAACTAGTATAAGGATAGACAGAGAATATTATTTTTTTACATCAATATTAGTAATAGTATTTTTCATCTATTGTGATGGTTTCATTTATACTATTTTGTAAGATTCATGATAATTAATGTCGTATTGTTAGATTAGAAAGAAATTAACCATTTGTGTTTTTATTTATTTATAATAATGATATCTATTTTTAATTATTGTTATCACGGAATAATCACTAATAATTTTATTATTTTAAAATTAATAGTTATTTTAATATCTAAAATTATTATTTGGTTTTTAAAAAATTTATGCTAATTTATATTTTTATTATGTTGTTATTAGTTAAAAGAAAATATAATATAATATATTATTTTGAATATAAATATTCGATATTGTTGATAAGATGCTCCCGTTCATTCTTTTTATTATTATATTAAATCTATTTTGATGCTGATTAAATAAAGACTTAAATATTTATTGTCTATTTGTAATGTTAATTAAATAATGCAACATCACTTCTCACTTCATTTCATTCGACCAGATACCAAAAGTTGTCTTCATTCCTCATCTTCTGCATCAATTTTTTATCATTGCGTTTGTTTAGTTTGAATTGGCAACATCCCTTCAGATTCTATTACTCGAAATATACTAGTCTAGGAGAGAGCTAAATGTAAATGTTTGCCTATTTGTAATTTGTTTTATGGTATTCCAATTGATCCAAGCTGAAACAATGTGGTAGCTGGAGAAAAATTTGAATGCTTGATGCAATGATTAAATATAGTAGTGAATACTGAAACGGGTAACATGAAACAGTGACGTCGAGCAAAATAAAAATACACCCCAAAACAAATATAAACACAACTTCACTCGCTATAATTTTGAGATGGGTAAAATATCACAAATGGAATGAATGAATTGGGAGAAGGTGCTTTGAACCTTAATGGCACTGGTTCAATCAATTCTCATTTTAACTGTGGGCTTCAATAAAGAAGATACAAGTTGCATCTGGAATCTTGGCAACTTCGTTTTAACTCCACGTGTACAGTCGATCACTAAAATTATCATTCCTGGTTAACTCATCAAACTGATCCATGAAAGGATAGTCATTTGAATACAACTCAGATGAAAGATATCAACAGTGGAGGTAGTAAATCACTCAGCTATGTACAGCTGCATCTGAAGTACACCGAATCATAATATATCTGATAGTTTCACTTCCCTACCAGAACTTGTCTTATTTTTTCTCCTGCAAAAAGCTCCAGCCATTCAATCCTTGCAGCTCCAACTTGATGTCCGCACACAATTCAAATAGTGGCACCACTGGCAATGGTCATTTCCATTCACTCCCCTAAAAAGCATGACTAATCCGATCGTAAATCTGCAGTAAGAAACAATCAGTGAGAACTGACCAAATAGTAAAGAACCTGGGCATTATATTCCCATGGCAGAAGTAAACACCCTTCAACCCACAATTCTACTTTTTGATAAGTTGTTGCTGAAAGCAGTAATAGGTTATTTAAACAAGAGCAGACATGAATGCATAGTGAATATAGAAAGATTAGATATTTTTCTGAAATCCCTGAATCCAGAAAGTAGCAAACAGTAACACAGATTATGCTAATATGCAACTTCATGTACAAAGTGAAATCCTCATGAGTAAAGCATATAGGATTCCTACGTACCCAGCTATTAGCAAAAGCAATGAAATCACCCACAAGACACATTGGTATGCTTTATACTTGGATGTAACCCGAGCTGAAGAAGGCATAGTCTGTAGTTGCATCCAACCAAACTGAGGCCGAATTAACAGAACAAAACCCAGGAGGAAACCTGATAAGAAGCCTCCAATATGGGCAAAGTTATCAACATGAGGAAATAAGCCAATAGCCAAGTTTACTACAATGATGAACATAAGAGTTAATAGAGCTGCAACCTACAAAAATATGTTAACATGATCAGAAACGATGCTAAACTAAGCTGAATTGCGATTAGATATATGAGACAGTAATAATCACCCTATTGGAATAAATAGTCCAATTTATAAAAAGTTCTGAGACCATTGCTCCAAGAAATCCAAATAAAGCCCCAGAAGCACCAACAGAGGTAATGTTCCTTAAGAGAAGAGCAGAGAGAACAGCACCACCAAAGCCTGATAGAAGATATATTATCGCAATGCGCACTGCAAGGGCGAGAATTTGTCATGATAGAAACAAAGATATGTACAATAATTTGAAAAATAAGAAGATCCCATACAAATCAGATAACAACCTAAGCTATAATTGTCTTTCAGAAAATCTAGTTTGCTTTAGTTGGTTAGAGAAAATATTAAAGATCCTAGTTTGAGATTAGTACAAACTAGTAAAGATCGTAAGAAGCAAAACGTAGTAATTACATTTTTGTAGTTACAATGACCAAAACGATAGGAAGGCTAATTAATTATCAATAGCATGTATGCCTTGATCCAAGGAGCTAAAATAGAAAGAGACTCACGGAATCCAAACTGCCGTTCAAGACGAATTCCCACGAAGAGCAAGCATACCATGTTTGCAAGCAAATGGACAAGACCTGCATGTAACCAAATACAGGTGACAAGTCGCCAAGCTTGATTCTGATGGACTACTTTGTACCACTGAAGGGCACCCAATTTGTCCAAGCTGAAAAGAAGATCACAAGTAGACGAGTTAAGAAGCTGATCATAAAGTATGGCAAGCAATAAACTTTCATACTGAAATTAAGGGGATAGAAAGCAATAAAAAGAGGTGAAGTAAAGATCACGAGATTTCAGTAAAGAGAAATATATATTTTGAATTTTGAGGCAAAAAGAAGAAGAAGGAAGAGAGGCATGTGGGAGAGAAAAGAGTAGGAGGATTGTAAACGAGTATGACAATAACATTATAGTAAACAAGATAGAATTTTGATAGAGAGGAACAAAAGGGTTTGGCCAAATGGAGAAGTGGGGGAGATCGCAAAAGACAATTCAAATCCAAAATTTGGTCAGAATACGAAGAAAGCATCAGAAAAAGGGGAGACTTTTACGTGGAGGAGGAAGGGCCGAGGAGGGGGTTCTCGTGCAGGGGCTGGAAGGAGAAGCGGCGGAGGAAGCGAGCGACGCAGCGGCCGCTGGGCCGGGTCTGCGCTGGGCAATCGTTGACGTACATCTCGGTAGCGAACACCGCCACGCACGCCACCACGAAGAGCGGAACTATCCACGCCGTCCAGGCGGCGAGCTCCTCGCGGTTGCTGTAGGATCCGACGTCTCGGCGCTTGCCGGCTCCGCCCCTGCCCGCCTCGACGTCTGTCATCGTTCGGCGGCTGACCTTCTCCCTGCCTCTCGCTCTTTGGTGGAGGATTTAAGGGGACGCGTCGAAGGGGTTGGTGGAGTCCAGCGAGGGTTGCTCGGGGCATGAGGTGGGGGAGGTTAAGAATTCATGAAGCGGAGTGAAGAGGCGGAGGACGAGGACCAAATATTAATTTTTGTTAATTACTATTCAATTTTGACAATTCGCCCCTTCTCAGTTCTCACTTCTCGGTGTCTTTTTTTGGCCGTTAGGTTATAGAGGGGTAAATATGATAATAAAATTTGTGAGGGGAGCTGTTGGCAAAAACTCGGTTAGGCAACTAAAAGGATAAAATTAAGAAATTAATGGAACTGCCAACCTCGTACTTTGTCAGTAACTAATCATGTTCTCATTTTAGATTTGTGGTGACGTCATGCATAACTAATCAAATTTAACACCAACAATTTATTTTATTCTTCTTATTTTGCTTTTCTTTTCTTTTCTTTTTTACTTTTCAGTAGTTAGGCATGACAAATCATGTTTGACTTATGAAAAATTTTGATAAATTTTTTTAACCTCAACACTAGGGATGACAACAGTTCGGTTAACCGCACTTTTGGGGGTTAACCAAAACCGAAATCGATTTCCAAACCCGCTAACTGAAACCGAAACCGAAATTGATCGATTTCAAAAGCCTATATCCGAAACTGAAATCGATTTTTTTGGTTCGAATAGAACCAGTTATCCGTTTACTAATCGGTTAATCGGTAGTCAACGGATAACCGATTCAAAGATTAATAATAAAAACCGGTTTCGGATACCGATTAACCGTAAAAAACCGGTAGTAAACGGATAATCGATTCAAAGATTAATAACAAAACCGGTTTTGGATACCGGTTAACCGCAAAAAACCAGTAACCGAAACTGAATATATAATCGGTTTTAGTTACCGGTTAACCGTGACCCGATAATCGAAACCGAACCGATTTTAAACGGTTTTTAGTTTTTACTATCCGAAACCGAAACCAAACCGCAAATTCACTATCCAAAACCAGATTTTGCGGTTCGATTTACCGATTTGAATTGTCATCCCTACTCAACACATCTTTCCTATTTTAAAAAATATATTTTATTAATTAAAATTATTATTTTTTAAATTATAAAACTTTTATACGAGTATAAATCTATAACACATTAGAGACTTCACCCAAAGCCTATAAAATTAAATTTAAAATAAAAATATTAAAATACTTTTTGTCCAAAATATTTTGATAAACTCTAGCACATCTTTTATATTATATATATTTTTTGTGAATTAAATTTTATTTTTTATAATTAAAAAATTATTATAAATAAAAGTTTCTAATTCATTAGAGAAAAATTTCTAATTCATTAGAGACTTTTGTGCAAAGTCTATAATAGCTTCATAATTTTTTAAAAAACTATTTGAATTCGTGAAATAATTTTTTAATGATACAAAATATGTACTATGATCTAAAAAAATATTTTATATGTTTTGATTTAAATTTAAATTTATAGATTGTGTTCAAAAAAATTTAATGCATAAGAGAATTCGAAAGTATATTTTTTATAATTTAATATCTTATTTATCAAAAAAAAATATTTTATAAATTTAAATCATTATATATATATATATATATATACACACTAAAATTTCTAACTAAGTTAGAGATTTTAGCTCAAGGTAAAGTGAATATCCAATTCATTAAATTTAGATTTTAAAAATTTTAATCATCAAAATTTGAATCTAAAAATTTTTCTCCCAAAATTTGATTTTTTGAATATCAGGAGATGGTATCTAATCAATTGCCAATTGAGATTGTAATTAAATCTTTTCTTTACTACCTGTAGAAGGTAATTAAATATCATTTTCATCGATTTTGCAATATTTAAAAATAAAAAATAAATTATCGATCGATAATATATATTTTTAAAAAATATATCGCATTGAAAAACCGTGCATGCATAGCGTGTTCCCGTGACTCATTATAAATCTAGTTAAATGTCTAATTAAATATAATCATAATTATGGTTATATAATTTTACACTTATCTTATAGATACATTTCATTATATTCCATCTCCAAGTTAAAAAAAACAAAATACTCATACAATATAGGTCGAAATCTACACCATTTTTTTTAATAAAATGAAATTATAATAGCATAAGGATAATGATTTCTCCTAGGAAGCACAAATACTCCATGAAACTGTCATGTCCGCATGTCCGACACACGTGTCCAAAAGTGTCTTAACCAAATTTTTTTTTTTTGCATGTCTGACACGACCCGAAAAGTTCCAAACACAATCAGGCATGCTAATTTAGGGATTGTTTAGGAGATGTCGATAGATATTGTGTCTCGTGCTTTTAAAAGGGGTTTAGAAATAATAAGTATTAACATAAAAAATTATTTAGAGAATTTCATATATTTTGAAAGACTTGAAAAATATTGAAAATTAGTAGTTTAACATCAATAAAAATATTATGATATTATTATAAATCTTGAACTTTATATATATATATATATATATATACACGTCGTGTTTTTGTTCTATAAACTTTTGAAGCATGGTGTGTTCTCGTATTCGTGTTCGTATCGTGTTTCGTGTTCGTGTTCGTGTCGGTGCTTCGTAGGGTGTCTCTTTTGCTAGATAGGTTTGTCACTTTTCCTTACTATTTACTTCATTGATTATAAAGCTTTCCTTTTTCCTTTACACCATGAAATATCTACTTCGTATCTACGCGGATAATTTTATTATTAATTAAATATAATATATATATATTTAATTAATACTTACAAATATTAAATTCTAATAAAATTAATTATATATATGTCCCTCTTTTGGAGTGATAACATACTCTGTTAATTATATACCAATCATTAGATACTCTGTTAATTACCACGCTAATGGCTAGGCGGAGAATGTGTGGGTCCCGCGGCTTTCTTTCTAGTCATTAGTCAAGAATACGGACACGCAGGTAAAGGTAGGCAGTACGGACACGCAAAGAAGTTCCGTAAGGTCAAAGTCGACAAAGTCGCAAAAGAAGACACGTGGCTGCGAGCTTGCGTGCGGATTAATTAATTAATCTTTCAACCTCAAAGTCAATAAAACATATATATTAGTGCACATCTAATTTAAATAAATAATTAAGCTTATTAATTGGACTCATATTTAGCATGCAAACGAGCAAATAAACTCAAAGTAATTAAGCTTAACCTGTATTGAATGGATTAGATATTTGTCTTATTATTAAGACGTATATATCCTCGCTCTCTCTCCCTTGATGCATGCACACACATTACACGTGGCCAAGTCTGGAATAACGATGAAGGCTCCCCGGCCCGGAAGATATTTCTACAAGCCATGCAGGACTAGATACGTGAATTTGTGGTGTAGATATTTATGAAGATAAAGCAAGATATATTGTTGCCGGCAGGACTAGATATTCATATCGTGTGTATCCGCGAACGGCCGTCCCTATAAATAATCAATGCTTGAAGCCGGCGAGAGTTGCTCGTAGATGAATACTGGCTAATTAGTCAACCGAGTTCGGACGAGCTCAGGAAAGATCGCCGATCGCGTGCCTGATTAAAGCGTCAAGGTTGAAGAAAGCTTTTAATTTTAGGCCGATCGATCGGTACGTACGTCGATGGATGCCAACAGAGTGGTGAGGATGATGACGGAGGGCTCCGGCCGCTGGACGTGGACGGAGGAGCGTCACGTCTCCTTCCTCAACTGGCTGGAGGAGTCCCTGGTTTGGGGCTCCGACTTCGACGGCGCCGGCGCCGAGCTCAACCGCCTCCTCCCTGACAGCGCCACCGAGTCGAACCGAGACGCCCAACGCCGGCCCGCAGGCGTTCGGTTTGCGGATCGGGAAACGAACTCCGGTCGCTCCGATTTGCCTCGTGATTCGTGCAGTACGTAGGAGTTAATCCCCCATGGAGAGATGTATAATAAATTGCAGATCAGCAGCTAACTAGATTCTTTTTCTTTTGCCAGCCATGTTCTTTAGATAATTTCTCTACATTTGTATCTGCTTTGGATTCAGTCTGTGTTAATTTGCGTCAAGTGCCTCCTTAGCTTAAGTAATAATGGGTAACGAAGGTTCCTTTTTAATTTCACCTCAATTCTTCAATTTATAGATGTCCTATATATCTCAAATTAATCCGTCCTTGGTTGAAGAAGGAGAAGAACAAGAGTCGGAAAAGGGATCTCAACTCTCAACAGTAATCAAGTAATCATAAAATTTTAGCTAGTTTAATTTGCTACCATCGATCATGCCATCATGGTGTTGAGAGTTCTTTCCAACTCATTTCCAGGGAAATTTGGAGCTTGATGTGGGAGGGTTTATGTCGCGTGGAGATAAGTTTGAACTTGTTTGACAAGATGTATATATCTTGCATCATGTCGCCGTTACGGAATTTGATCATGTGATGATATATATATATATCGTCTTGTCATCTCCAATGGAATCAGCTCAACCACTGTAGACGGTGCAGCGTAAGCTGACAATTAACGACCATCGCTGATACCAAAATGCACGGTGCAGATTCATGTCGGCTGGGATATCACAATTTATATAGCGACGTCAACCTAATTAATATATCGCGTCGAATCAAGCAATGCCTCATGAAATCACGCGCATTTAGATTTCACGACTCCGTTTGATATAATAATATATTTTCAATATTCGCGGTTCACTAATATTTACTTGTGAGTGAAGAATAGTTTTTTATCAAGATACAATACAATGGAATATTCATATCTTATATGGACAAGAATTAATTATATCCCTATTATAATGACAATAAAACATAATTTGATTATCCTACAGGATGAAAAAGAAAACTCGCCTTATACTGAATGATGCCTGAGTAAACTCAAAGTTACTAAATTTATATAGATGAAGACTGATTGAGGTGATCTAGCCATGCACCAATTTATATATGATCAATTTTGCTATTTCCAGTCAATATATAATACAAAATTAAGAAAAAAAAAACTACTATATATATAAAAGCATTTCAGTCTGGACTGGTTCTTAATTGGTCAAATTAACCGGGCAAAAATGCTGCTATGGTCCAATTTTCAAAATAATAGGTAACAGAGAAATGGGCTAATGTAGGTCATGCCGAAGTCAAGTTGGTCAAAGCTGCCATGAAAAGCTATGAAGTCATCACAAAATAATGCATTAATTAAGCAAATTATCAAATGCAGTCATGCAGCAGACTCAATTACAAGAAACGAAATCCAAACTGATCATGTATAAAACTTTATGTTCTTTTTCTTGAGAATGACCTTTTTACGCTCTGTGGACAAGCAGTATATAATGCACTGGCCATGTATATTTACATGATGAACACATGCCTTGGAGCAATATTCAACTCCGAGAAAAAATGAGCAGAAAGCAGAAGCCAGAATCCGTGATGTCAGGTTAAAAGAACTGGGGAGAAGTTTTTACCTCTAGAGTAAACCACTTTGCTAGTATTCATATAAACGGATTGATGAAAGTTTATAGATAGCATACAGATAACAGAAAGTACCACAATATTCATTCCTACATTTTCCAATAGTTCTATATATGAACACAAACCAATAATTTTGGTACTATGCATCAATTCAACAGTAAGGATTTCCTAATAGGTGTAAAAGGACTAGCTATTAATGAGGATGATCATCAGCAGGTGTTGGAATTCATGCACAGAACCACTCATCCATTGATTCCGAAAATGCGGACCTTGTGCATGTTTGGGAACTTTGCAACCACCAAAATGGCCACCGCAAGTGTATTCAGGAAAAGCATTGGATGTTGGTAGTCAGTTGTGTGTGAGGCTATCAAGTACCTGTTGGGATTCAGAAAGAAAATGCATGAAATGGAAAGAATGTAGCATTTAGTTGCATATGAAAAATTAAATAGAGCAAAAGTAGCATATTTATTACCTCTGGAAAACATACGAAGCATGTTTGTTTCATAGGATAAAGGGATAGGATAAGCGATGGATTTATTTCCATTGTTTGTTTTGTTTAGTGCATGGATTAGAAGAAAATATAATTGCAAGAATATAAAATTGATATTATATCCCATGAGCAACGGATTAAAAAGAATCTTATCACAAATGTATCCTATCAGTAAAGCAAAAGAACCAATAAATGCTTCATTGGGACTACTACAACTAAAGCATCATGAGTTTTCTCGATAAAAAGATACCTAACTATATTAGGATGAAGTACTATGAGAAGGGAAAAATAATGACCGGGAAAACATGCATAAATATAGTAGAAAATCAAATGACAACACTAATTCATGGAGACAGATAATGAACGCTGATAGAACTAATTTTTCATGTAAATAAATGTCTTCTAGTATGCATCCTAATATTTGCTATAATTCGAGCAAACTAGACCACCTATTTATTAAACTAGAGATGGTTAAATGTAAAATATGATAAAATGCAAAAAGAATATTCATCATCTCAGAAATGTATATGTATTATAACTTTTTTTTTTAAAGTGATAGGTTACTATCACTATATAAGATATGACTCGAAGTGTGACAAGCTGGAAATAGAAACCACCTTTTGGCTATTGAGTGAATGCTCATCCATGTTGTGAGCATCTAAACCACAACATGATCTTGGTTGCATAAACCCTAGCTATGATCTTAGCCTATAGCTATGCAGAAGAAATGAATTATACAAACATGTGATACCACAAGATTGCTAAGTTGTCAATATGTGTGCCAAGGCATCAAAGATTCAGTATTGGGATGCTCAATAGTGGCAATGCAAGGTAACAGATTATTAGGAACCCACTAAGTGCATCAACAAGTTTCCATAAGATGTTGGATGAAAAGTTGACAGTAAAGCCAAAGATTCTTGATCATCAGAATTTTAGCTACTAACACTGCCACAATATCTTTTTTCTTGTCAAGACTTATCATCTAGCCTCTGACCTTGTCAGACTGCAAAAATGCAACATACACTAAAAACTTGAGTTCTCCCAAAAGAAAGCTTTGAAAAAAGATTAATTTAAACCTGGTTATTAAAGATAAAGAAATTAGTATAACTTATTTATCCGATTAAAAAAGATGTAATACCATAATCAAAACCATAAGTGCACTGAATGTTCAGAGTTTATTATATCTGGGAAATTAATTAATTAATTAATTCGTCAAATTGGGTAAAGGTGCATATTAAATCACTTATATCTCTTGTTATATCAGATAAGACAGTTTGGCATTATCACTACTAAGGCTATAACAGTTATAGATTGGAAAACCATAAGTCCAATATCATTCTGATAATAATTGATCTTTTCAATTTTAAGGTTTTATCGAAGAATTCTAGAATAGGAACATCTAAATAATTTATTTTTCATTAATCAAATTATATATAAGAGAAACTCATGGGCTTGATCCACCATTCCAAGTTTGGATGAGAAGGAGAATATAAGTATACTAAGAAAGAAGCCAGTTTGAGGTAGAAATAAAATAGTACCACAAAAATGAGGAAAAAAAAGTTACTTATCAAGAAGGCTTCTGTTGCAATTGGTTTTGTCAAATCTTATTTTTAGGATCAAAGATGTGGAATAATACACTTCTTAGTCCCTCTAGACCCTTATGTCCTGTTAAGAAGAGCCTAAAAGGAGTCAAAATTAGTTAAACAACCACAACACTAAGGTTAGGTGACCATTGGTAGCTTATTGTGTTGTTTGCTTTCTTTGGCATTCTCTTATAATTGGACCCAACAATGTATTTGAAGGCCCAAGTTAGGAAAGAATCATTCAGCTGCTTAACATCTTCATTTTTTGAAGCCCTAAATATGGGAGTTTTAGAGTTTAGTGTTCACAGAGGATATGCTATGTGCAAAAAGAGATCTGCAAACCAAATTCAACCATTTATAGTAGCATTAAAATTTATCCACCTATGTTGAACATGTTCGGGTCCAGTCAGAATTCAAGTTTAATTAAAATGTAATATATTGAAAATAACACAAAGTTTCAGAGCAAAAGACTGTAAAAGTGATATAGAACCTCTAGATACTTCTTTGATAATATGGCACATAAGATTCTACTAAATCAGAGATATTCAATAGATATACATTGAAGACAAACAGTAAACAACAATTTACCAAAATCAGAACTTGGTAATTCAAAATTATCAAAAACAGAACTACTTTTTAAAATCACCAAACCAAAATTCTTTTTCCCAGATTCTCCTAAATATCCTTATATGTTGTTTTAATAAGATAGAATAGTGAAAACTACTCTATTTTAGTGAAATAACACATTGAACTATGTGATGATGTAATGTATTTTATTTTTATTCTCATTACTTCTTATATTTTATAACAGTAATTAAATTGGTTTTTCGTGTATTGTGGATTAAACTAATATAAATTTTCATTTTTAAGAGTAATTTCAATTCTGGGAATTTTGAACTACAAATGGGGAACTACTTTTAGAAATGAAAATATTATATTAGTTTAAATACAATACATGAAAAACTAATTTAATTACTGTTATGAAGTATAAAACTAATGAAAATCAAAATAAAATACATTACATTGTCACATAACCATAATAGTGAATAATACTCCATTCTATTCTGTTTGATTAAAGTTCATTGAAGGAGGGGGAAGGCTACGTACATCAACCCTCCCCATAGCCCAAAAAAGTGGGATTGCTTCGTGCACTAGGTCACTCTTTCTTTTTACTAGAGTTCATTATCTTATTTTCTTGAAACAACACATAAGAGTATTTAGGGGAATCCGAGAAAGAGAGTTCCCGTTTTGGTCAATATTAAAGGTAGTTCTGGTTTTGGTGCATTTACTTTACCAAGTTCCGGTTTTGGTAATTTTCTCATAATAAATGCTTAATAGACTTTTAACATTCAGTCTCAAGGATCAGTGATAATAGACCAATTTTTAGCCTACAAATTTCTGGTTATAAAGTAAGACAATTAGACAACTTGAATATTCTAAAAGGAAATCAATGATTAATCAAGATTCCTTCTATACACTATATCAACCTTTTAAAGCAGAAATACCTGTGGGTAGACCTGAGTAATCATAATCCATATGAAGATGGCTTCAATTCATATTTAAATGCATGTTTATATATCCATCAAACTAATTAGTTGGGGTGGTTTTAAAAAGTTGGCACTTTACAACAAGGATAATTACCCCTAGCCATATGGAAAAAAACTAATTTACATTTGCACAGATCAATTGAATCCTTATGCTTTCTAATTTAGTTTTGTTTAATAGTTTAAGAAGTTAAAAACATGTTTTCTGCAATGGTCAATTAACCAACATCTAATGCAACTTGTTTGGTTGGTTACAGTGTTGAAGATTGCAAACAAATAATAGAATGTGGATGGTCTTTAAACAAGTTCAATTAGGAGAAGTCCTGAAGTATGGTGTTATGGACATACTCTATTTTCCTCTAATCACCCATGGATCCTAGATTCATATCGAATGGATAAACAGAGACATACTACAGAAAATAGTCCTAAGAAAAATCAGATTATTAAGAACATGGCCAGCTAGAATCCTTGAAATTCAAAGTTGACTCGCATAGCTTAGGGATGGATAACATATGCCGATATAACAATTGCAACCAAACCAAGAGCATTGCTAAATGCTCTTAAAAATCATCTTGAAGACTTGAAGTCTTACTGGGTACGTGACCACTACTGAGTGCATATTGTAATGCACACTACAATTTGTTATTATTATTGTATTTTAATAAGCAATATAATATGTGCTGAGCATATCACATATTTTAAAGTATGATCATCACTAAGCTGTTGGGATTGCCATAAACATTCTAATGACTGCTAGAAACAAGAATGGTGGCTCTTCCAAATCTTAACAATTTTAGCACCAACTGTTGAAACCAAACCAAACTAGCCATTGACTACAATGCTTTCTCAATCCAAGGAAAAATCAAGATTCTATGCAAGAGAGATACTCACAGGACAACAGGGACAACGGCGAGAAATTTTCTGTTACGTGTGAGTTGTTTGCCATTATCTATCTGCTCCCACCAGGTCAAGTTATTATAGATACCCTGGTCTTCTGCAAAAGGAGTCCCCTTTTTCCAATGGAAGAAGTAATAGGTCACCTGGAAAACAATCCAGAAAGAAATGTTATTAGGAAACGACAGTGCCATATAGTTAATCTTGCAAAAAAAATGAACAAGAAAATTCCTAAATGAAGGAAAGAAATAAAAAAATAAGATTGACTAATCCAATCAGCAATGTCAAACTTCAAACTGATCCTTTATACCTACTAAATAGAAAATAATTTGAGAAGAGAATGATTGTATTCTATCAGGATCTTCATTAATCAAAACGACAGGAATACAATCAGATTTCTGGCTTTCGGACTTCATAAGGTTCAGCTCGACTTAAAATGCCCGTTGCTGCACTAAGTAGATAATGTAAATCCAGCAAAGGGGTAAAGAGTTACAATCGAATTAGTTTCAGACAACCATACTCTATAAAACAAATTCTCAGTGGGTAGCTTCAGAGCAGCATTTGACATTCTTAGACAAATACTTAAAAAGATAAGAAAATGAATCAAAGCCACTAAGCTACTCCGAGCCCCCCCCCCCCTGTTCACCCCACTCGCAATCCATATGCCAATCCTACCTAAAAAAAGTCGAAACTTTTCCAAACTAAATAGCCACATCCCCGGAAACCCTTATTTCAAAATCGAAATTCAAAACGAGATCTTCAGCAATTATACAAGGAAAGAAGGAGCATCGCATATAAATAAAGCTTCCAAAACGGTCAAAAAAGAGGGGAAAGACCACAACTTCGGGGCCTGCCTACCGCAAAGTGGAAGAGGTTGACAACCGTCCAGGCCATGCCGGCCGAGCATCCGAATACAGAGAGCACGAGAAGCCAGGAGAAGAAAAGGATGAGTATGTAAGTGGTCCAGACGCCGGGGTACATGAACCACTCAGTGTTCTTGTTCAGATCCGGCGGCGGCGTCGTCTGCACGTAGAGCTTGGGCATCGCGCTGTTCCCTGTTAATTTTCCCTCTCTCTTTCGAATCAAACCCGAGGCAAAGGCGGAGATAGAAGCTCGATCGATCGAGGAGAGACGCGGAGCGAGGGGTTAAATATACAAAGATCGAGAGGGCGGAGAAGGGATCGATTTCGGTCAAGGCGTTGGAATTGGACTTTTGGGTTGGCTGCGTTCGTCTCTCCTTCGGCGTATAGAAAGGGAAAAAAATAGAGCGGAGATGAGACGGCAAAGCCGAAGGCCGTGACTTCGATCCAAATCGCGTCTTGGTTGATATGAGCCGATATTTACATGATTAATCATTTAAATTAGGTTATTATTATTTCACGTAATTTGTTTAAATATTATACCAAATAGAAAGAAATGATGACGTTTATGAGATAGGATAAAGAATTAATTTTATGCCGGGCACCCTAACATGTGTTTATCTCTCATGCGAATTCAGCACTCGCATCCGGCATAAAATTGAGGTCCGAGTCTACTAGAGATACACACATCATCATAAAATAAACCTAGATGAGGACTGATGTATGGCTCAAATTCAATATTAAAGTTAAAAAATAAGTTTAATAGGAGAATTTTAATTAATAAATATTATTGTAATTTTTATACACTATATATGTCATTTAATTAGTTTAATATTGTTTATAGTATGATGTGTATTTAATTGATTAGTAGAATTTTGTATGTTTAGGAGTTCTAAGTAATTATTGTATTGAAATGATTTAGAAAATGACTGCGTGATTCAATTTATGTTTAGGAGTATTAATTAATATTGTACAAGTATCTCAATTAATTCAATTTCTGTATCAATCAAGCACGTAGCCGCTTGTAGTTGGATAGCAAGTTGTCACTTGTCACGATTAATTTCCTTGAGTATAACGATTTGCTTAATCCCTATAAAATTGTTGTTGTTTAAGGTTGTCAAGATAGATTGAGAACTTTATTACGGGTCAAATCATTAATAGAAATATATACTTCAACGAAATAAAATTCGTTTTGTGGTTGGTATTGAAAAAACACATGCGAAATAAAGACCGCATCATTAAACACAAAAGTATTGACATTGATCATTTATGTATTTTCTGCCATGTTGCCAAAAAAATAGTTTCCCATGTCTTCTTCGAATGCCCAGAAACTTCAAAGGGTTGGCATGAGTTCCTAAGGAAGTTGAGGAAAATAAGATTCTCATTAATCTCGAAAATTGAAAGCAATGTGATTTCTTGGAAAGTGGAGCGTGCCTCTCTTGCAATATTATGGTGGAGTGTGTGGACTATTCGGAACAATTCAATTTTTAACAATCTTCAAGCGGATTTGGAATGATATTGTGCGGTTAGGTTGGAATTTTTGAACGCAAATCTATGATACTTGAAATCGTTTGTATACTATACTATTTCTTTAGAATCTCATGTTTCTCTTCTTTGTAAATATGTAATTTTTGGTCTAGGCTTATGGGATGAGACTCTTTTCCATCTTACAAATACTTGTGCATTTCAATTCTCACGAAATGAATATATGGCATTTTGCCTCACTTTTACTTTAAAAAAAACATATGTATAGATAATTTCCTAAAAAACATATGTATTAGATATTTATATATATTACTCTCGAATCCAGATAATTTCATACAAATATTATGTAAAATATTGGAAAACTTATATTGCTAAATTCATGCTACTAAGTTATATTAACACTTCAATGACCTTTGAGAACACCGAAGGTTGTGTTTGATTTTTTTTGCCAAAGCAAGCGTGTTCCACACAAGGTGGAAAAATCATACAGAGGAGACTCCTACTAAGGTTCAAACCTCAGATCTCTAGGCAACTAATAACTATTGTCACCAACTGTACTAGTCACAGTCGGCCGAAAGTTATGTTTGATTGGATGTAATAAAATCATAAGAAATATGAATAGACAAATAGTAAAAATACATAATGAATGAAACAGATAATACATAGTATTACTTTATTTGATTGACATTAGAAATAGAAATCCTTTATTTGAGAACACCAAGAAGACTTGATCTCTTGGAGATGGGAGAGGAGTGGGTATTTCTCTACTGCTTTCTTATATTGTCTGTTGATGGATTGTGGTATTTATTAGCCTTTCCTTTATGCGGTCCGGCTTGGGAAGCTTCCTCTGAAAATCAAATTGCTCTTCTGGCTCATTCTTCGTAAGCGTATCCCGACGAGGTCGAGGCTCCGACACCTGGGGTGAATGTAGAGGATATCGTGTGCATCTTTCAGAAAGAAGAGGAAGAAACTTGCAATCATATTTTTAACTCTTGTGAGAGTGTAGAGGAAGGGTGGAGATGTTTTCTACTTAAAGTTGGGCACTCGTTTTTTCTAACTCTCGGATCAAGCGTGGTCTTACTATGATACGGTGCTAGTGTGTTTGGACTACCAGAAATTTCATCATCTTTCGTGAATCTCAAAAATCGGTTCAGGACATTGTTGAGTCCTCAATCAGTGCTGGGTGCAAACTCGCTGGCCTTGTGTAAGGGCTGCAAATTTTTATTTCCTATCTTTTAATTTATGCTTTTGTGTTATAGCTTTCACTGGGATGGTAGTTAATATCTCTACCAAACCCTCTTTTGTTTCCTCTATGTTATCATTTTAATTCTAATGAAATGTTTTGTGTGGCTCGACGCCTCACTCAATTTTCAAAAGAAAAAGACAAAAAATAGAGAGGAAAATGATTAAAATATCCTTTTAATAAATATAATAAATTGTATTATAATTTATTCTAATTAATAAAATATAATTAAAATATATATTAATGTAAAATAATTTATTAATTTTAAATAATAAAAAATATTATTTATTTTATTTCTATAAAAGTAATTGAATTTTTATAATATAATATTTAATAATAATATAATATTTATCAATTTTATATATATATATATACACGTGTAATTATTAAAATTAATTTATTAATTTAAATTTTATATTTTTATGTAATATTATAAATATTGAAGGATAAGTATTGAAAAATATCAATATGGACTTGTATTCATTGAGCTTAGGTAAAAAATGACATTTCTCATCGTCAAGAAATAGTATTTTTTATCTATTCTTTGTGATTCAACTTTTTTTTTTTTTTTTTGTTAATAACTTACAACCAAACAAAAAAAATAAGTGAGAAGTATTTCATTCTCCATCGATCTATTTAATCCAACCAACACACTCCCAGACTCTCTAAAAATATTTTATTCTTAAATAAGAATTTTGTGAAACCAAAATTTTCTCTTTTGAAAAAAAAAAGCTAGTAAATAGAAGTGTAAATGAGTCAAGCTAAGTATCATATTACTCAACTCGATCAGCTCATGAGTTTGATCAAGCTTAAGATATTTTTAAAAATATATTTTGAGCCTAAGATTTAGTATCATATGTACATATCTATAAATTAATTTATTATTAAAATCATTATAGTAGATTATTGTAATTTATATAATACATCAGCAAAGCAAAGCTGGCAAACAAATTTTGCGAATGAGAAGCTGCATTTGTGTCAGTTGGACCACAAACCATTGTTGAATCTTCAAAGTCAACTGTTTCAAATATAATGCAAAAAAGACCTTTTAACAAAGACATATATAAATATGTAATCCCATATGCCAGATGGTCAAATATAAAGAAGCACAAGTTCAAACTTATTTAATCTGAAACTTTCTCTGCCCATATAGACAATATCAAAGATGCTATCTACCGTACAAAGTAAGTTAAGTTGCATATATGTAGGACGATTTTAAGCCATCAAACTTGTCCCAAGTTCCATAAATTATATTACAGTGCAAAAGAATATTAAATGCGAGATTAAACTTTGACTGACCATATTTTGGAAATTGGCTGGAGACAGTCTTCTTCAGCATGCTGGATGAGCAGACTTGAGCAGTTGACTTGACTTGATCCTTAACGCCTAATTTAAGCAAGGAAGAGTAATCTATTAGATGGATGATGAAGATAGACAATGTTTGCAACGTCCACTTCCATGGTCAAGACATTTGGGAAAAAGTAATCATTACTCTTGACTTCCCTTTTCCTTTATCAATGTATATATCTTCATAAAAAGCACTATTGTTAATTAATTACTGACATTTTATGCTATAATTTGACTACCTCAAGCAGCATTTCTGCTTTAACTACTTACTATTTTACTAACATGTCTTCCGTAATACTGAATAGATTTCATTAAGAAGTCAAACACAGCAAGCCATCAAACATGGTTCATATTTCATCAAATCACTCAATGGTTGCATCTAGGGGTGTCCAATCGATTTAAACCGAACCGACATAAAATGAATCGAACCGGAATTTTTTTGGGATGAAAATTTAAACCGAAAGTCAAACCGAATATGGGATGAACCGAATCAGACCGAATCAACTATTTTCGGGGCGATTTGGTTTTGTAACCGAACAAACCGAACCAACGGATTTGGTTGTTTTAGTCTGTTTAAACGACGAGCAGCCGGTCCCCGAAGTCATAGGAGAAGTCCGAGAAGAAGAGAAGGGGACGAGGACTGTAGCTTGGTCCCTTGGACAAGGAGGACGTGGAGGACAGCTGGAGAAGAAGAGGAGAGAAAGCGAGAAACCCTTAAACCCTAATCGGCTAATAAAAATAGTATTTTTTTTATTTTATATTCGGTTTTCGGTTCAGTTCCCGAACTCTAGGAACCGAAGCCGAACCGTTTATTCCTTATTCAATTTTGGTTTGGTTTTGAACCGAACATACTAGGGGACAAATCGAACCAGACCGACAATTTCGGTTCGATTTTTCGATTCAATTCGGCATGATCCAAACAGTGGACCTAGTTGCATCAGTCCACAGAACTAGATTCCGTCTACTGTGCCTATTTTACTTGTACTAACCAAAAGATGCAGTGTTTCACTACTATCTGAACTTGAACCTGATTATATACCCTAGTGCCCAGACCATCAAATATTGTTTCTCCTAGTCGAACTCGACCGGAGTTATATAAAAGGGCATCTGGATCCATGGGTACCTGCAGATACCTATGTAAATATTCTATACTTAATATCATGAATCTGATACCCGCATAATTCTTTCCTATCCGAATCCGAATTTGATTAAAGGCTATCCAGACCTATTTAAATGGGTTAGGTAGTTAGGTACCTGATTAAAATCTGGCATGTTCTCATCCCTATACTAGGAGGAGCAAACTCTAGTTGCATGTTGATAGAATAACACAAATGATCTAAAATGAACAGATTAAGAAAAGGGTCAGACTTTAAAAGCCAAAAAGAGGCAGATTGAGATTTATTAATACTCATTTTCCAAGTGAAAATTTTAATTAGCAAAAAATTGCCAGCTAGCTAGACAGTGCTAACCTACTAACATTAATAAAAATGTCATCTTCTTTGTTCTTAATCTTCAATCAAAATTACACCTTCCCCGCCATCATAACCCTTTCTTGGAGCTCTTTCTTCTGTGGAGGACTGCCAACCAAGATTTGCAGCCAAGTCCTCAACGGGAACCTTCACAATATCCTTCCTGATCCCAATATCAGTCATGTATCTGCTCACGCAGTACATCCCAGTACTCACAGTAGCCATCCCCACTGGACCTGAAACACCCAATAGTCTGAGTGGCAAAGAACAGAAAGCTGCCAAAGGGACACCGAGGACTGATGATGCCTGTCCACTCCTCCCAATTCCGAGTTCCTCGAGGGTCAGAAGCCCTGTCTTGCAGTAAAGAGCAAAGTCTTCACAGTTGTTCTCAAATACATTGTAGTTTCCAAATCCATTCTGAAGGAGATACATTGCACGGTTGATCACTGCTTCTGGAACGTCTGATACTGCAGTTGTGCATGTGCCACCTCGAACTTTAGCGAGGAATACTGAGGTTGGCACTCCATAAACAAAGCGGTACAGGCAGCCATTGTAAAGGAAACAATCCAAGCAAGAAAGGAAGACCCCACTGTTGGGTTGATGAAATCCACAGTCAGGAAAAGTTGGGCAGGTGGATAGAACATCTGAGGACACACTAGAAGAACCGGATGAATTAATACCTTCTGAGGCTTCACCTTTGCGTGTAAAATGGACCACTTTGTTTCCTCCAACATAAATGCCTGTATGTACTTGTGCTTAGAACTTGTTATCGAAATTTTGGTAACTAATACTATAACTAGCAGTTTTTTGAAAAACTGATATTATTGGAGATGAAATCTAATTAATTATCCTTCTAGATAAATTCTTATCTTTGAAGAATTTCTCAAGAAGCTTATATAGATTAAGTATGCTGTAGTATTGGAGATCTCAGTCAAGTACTAAAGTGTGACATACCCAGATTATCAGAATCAGGGTTTAAAGTTGGTTTATATGTCATGCAAGCAATGCAACATGAACCAAAATTAATATTGTATTTTCAGTTATTATAAACAGATTAACAGTAATGAGAAACCCTTCAAGCAAGTTATGCTAAAAGAACTGAAATAGTTATTTTTACAATGAAGAGGATATTTAGAAAAAAGCAACAGTAGCAGGTGAAGAACATGGTGAGAAATTGAAGATGAGATGCAGAAAAATGGCATAAAATAAATAGCAATACTCAATGACTCATATAACTAAGCTCCAATGAAGAAAGATCTCCTCATATTTGTTTCAGGACCAATTTACATTAATGTGATATATGCCACAAAGCAAATCAAAGAATATAAAGATAAACATAACAAAAAGAAAGATGCAACTGAAAAATCACAGGACATGTGCAATAGCAATATTAATATAGATGAAGAGACATGGCATGAGGAAAGATGACTTAATCGCCTTTGTCATCTTTGCTTCTGCCGAATTGCCAAATTGGCATACGCAGAATTGAAGCTAATGCATATATAATTAAGAGTCTAACCCTACTTATAGTGACTCACAAATTATAAAAATCTTGAAGTGAATATGTTTCCATTCTAAAAAATGGCAAATTATGAATAAACTTCAGAATTAGCAGAGTTATATATCTAAGAAAATTAAGGTTGTCTGTCCTTCATTCTAAAACTATTCTTCTAATCATAGCAATTAGAATGTTGAAGCATGAGATACAACTAGACAAGGAAAAATTCTTATGCAGCAAAGTTATCTTAATTTAGTGTACAGATTGAAAATGAAACAAGAGAACGGCTTGCTGGCACAAGCCACTGTACCCCGATAGAGATTTAAACTTGAATCGCAAAGAGAAGGAAACATTTATAAGAGACAAGAAGGAAGACTGAAAAAATCATGGCTTCTGAGGCATTTCATCTAAAACAAAAGGAGCCATCTATTGGACCACAATGCAACTGCCGTTTCCCTTCTTCCATCCATTATATGCATATTAATGTAGTAAAAAATGAGAAATGGAATGAAACGACAGAGCAATCAAGATAAAAACAATTTCCAAATAATTGACCCTAACATGTGACAAAGAAATCCTGAAGTTATTGTTTTGGGTAAATTTACGATTTTCCTATTGTTCGTTCTCCAAATATCCAGCGAAGTTGGGCATGTGAGCCTCGACAAAGTCATGTTTGGGGGAGACAAAAACATGTTGTGATCGATAACCATGTCAAACAAAAGAAAAAATAATTGAAGGACAGAACAAAGACAGAAAATCATTCACAAGAACACAGTCGAGAAATTTCAAACAATTGCGATTGATGGGAAAGAGATAGAATACCATGGTGGGAGTAACTGTGGAGAGCCCTCCATACGTAGACATGGTCACCTGCCTCAATCTCCGACCTCTCTACTCGGTTCGACAGCAGACCCATCTCTCTCTCTCTCTCTCAAATCGCAATCTGAACTCGGACAGCCAGACTCGCCCTCACAAATCGCAATCTGAACTCAGACGGCCCGCCCGACTCCTCCAGCTAAGGTGACAATGGATTCGGCCCATCCCGTAGTCGGGCTGCGCTGGGCCCGAGCTCCGGCCGATGGTCCAATAAGTTTTTTAAAATTTAATAATTAAATTAAATTATTTAAAATACTCAAATAAATATCTATTTATTATTTAATTAATGATTATTTATTTATTCAGTGTGATGATGATGATTGTCCGTCAGCAAACTTGCAGGTGAAGTTACATTGCATCAATTATTGTTCACAGAAGCATAAACTAAATACTAAGCAAATTCTTTCCTCCTATTACACAATAATCATTCAACCAAGCCCAGCAGTAATCAATCAGCAAACAGCCATTATTTAGCAGAGACAAGAGAGATCACAGTCATGAACAAGAAGAGCAGAGTGGTTGTGTCAGAATAATACACAACTCTGCTACCAGTTCTTGACGATCTTTGCCTTCTCGAATATGAACTTGCCTTCCTTGTACTTCTGCGACGCCTCGTAAGCTCTTACGTACTTCCAGCCCAACACCTGATTGCACTCGCCGCAGTAGATATCCGCAACCGTGTGGATTCCTGTGATGAGATGCCGGTCCTCCTTCGGCCCCAGCGCTATGTTCATCGCGTGAGAGAAAAGATACGCCCGCCCACTCGCCGCCTGATTAATTAAGCCAATTTTAACATGGGGTTTTCAGATTCTGAACTCAGCAGACAAATTTCTACTGCAAAAGCCTTGTTAGACTATCAGATAAATTGCTGAGAACCAAAACAGGGGGAGAACAAAGAAGAAGAAGAAGAGTGGAAGAAAGGGCTTTACAAAGAATGATTTTGAGATGATATCGTCGTGAAGGCAGACAGGATTCTGGCAATTGCTGCAGCTGTAAACTCGAGGCCCAACCGATGCCGCCATTACCGCAGCTTGGCCCTCTTTCTTTCTCCTCTCCGAGTTGGGGAATGGATGCTGCAATGCCCGAGCACTATTATATTAGAAAACGAAGCAGGAAAAAAGTCAAAGGAATGACTCATCAAACAAGACAAGGAAAATCGTGTCAAAGATTCATTTTGTTTAATCGATGAAACCTGCAAGTAATGAAGAGTACTGAAGATGTAGCTGTCTTCCTTCTTCAGCAATATTGGAGGATTTGTGTCTCCAGGATTCGGTGAGTCAAAACGACGGGCAGAAAAAAGAAGGGGAGGGTTGGGTGGAGTAGGATTGACGAACCAGTTAGAAGAAGGAAGTAATCGAATGGGGATGAGATCATGAGAAGTTTGATAGATAAAGCAAGAGAAAATAAAAGTCGGAAGAAATGGATGAAAGTGATGGAATGGAAAGATTCTGTTTTCAGGATAAACTAAAGCAAATCAATTACGAGAATTTATTTAACAATTATATTGGAATTTGTTTATTGGATTTTCTCGGAATATGGATGCTAAAATTCTCAAATTAGTAATCATGTTTTGATAATACCTTTTATATTTCATCTACAAAAGTCTTGAGACTTTTGCCCAAAAAAATTCAAAATAATTGCTGAAATATATTTGTATAATAAAAATAGATTTTATGAGTCTAAAAAATTTGGAAAAAAATCTTAAATATATTAGATATTTCAGTCTTAATTATATATATTAGGTGTTGACTTAAATTGGATCCGAACCGAATCCAATGAGTTCGACCGAATCCAACGAGTTTCACCGAACCCAAATCGGAGTTGATTTGATCAATATATTTTTGAACCATGCTGAACCACTTTTAATTGAATTAATAGGCGCATCCAATTATTAAGCCCATTGATTTAAGCTTTATTGGCCGGCCTGCCCACCAATCTAAAATACTCATATAATTCTAGCTATGACTGTTCATGGGTCGGGTTAGGTTGGATTTAGGAAAAAAATCGACTCGGTCCAATCAAGTGTATTCGGATCGGGTTTACCCAATTAACAATAATTAAAAAATAATTAAAATGAGTTTTTTAACAATTTGTTTTAAAAAAATTGTGAAATAATTAAAAAATAAATATTTTTAATATAGTATTTTAAAAACTATAAATAATCTGGTCATCAGGTTGGGTCTACGGTCATCGGGTTTCAAATTCTAAAACCCGAGACTCGACCTGATTATGATCGAGTTTGGTTGGATTGTGTCCGACTCGACCCAACGAACAACCCTATATAATTTTGTTCAATTTTGACTTGTCGACAACAAGTGCACCGCACATGGCAAATAGATGGTTTCAAATTGCAGCGCACCTAATTAGAGCATCCTTCAAATTATTGATGTGCATTTTGACTAATCAAAATTGAGCAGGAGGCACCCTGGATGGCAGACTAAGTATCAAAAGTGCTTATTATTTCTTGAAGAACAAAGATCGGTTGACTTGGGAGAATGACTTTTGTTGGGAGAAAATGTGGAAGTTAAACGTAGCTGAAAAAATAAAGAACTTCATCTAGAAAGCAGCATAAGGAAAATTAGCTACTTCAGATTGGTTAAATAAATTTACAGGTATGAAAACTGATGATTGTTTTATCTAAAAAAGAAAGTGATAGTCAAAATCATATACTTTTTGAGTGTATCTGGGTTCAAGAGTATTGGAAAGAAGTTGAAAAGAGAATGAATATAGAGTTCAAACATATAAAAAGATGGAAAAATGGGAAAGTCGAAGCTGAGTATGATAGAATATCCGGTGAAAGATTCAATGCTTTTATAGCTAAGTCTCTATGGCTTTTTTGGAAAAACAGATGCAGGGTAAGATATGGAGAAAGGAGTTGGAGGATGGATACAATATACAACAAAGCTCTCAATGACATCATTGCTTTTGCCACTATAAATGAAGCAAGTAACAAAGAAATCAGTAACAATCCAAAGAACAGAAATAACCTGGAAAAGGATGAAGAACAAAGTGAGATGCTTTGTGTTGTGCAACCTAGAGTGGGGGATTCAAAGCAAGTTGTGGTTTCATTTTTATTGAAAATGAAAAGTGTAGTTTAAATGGATTTAAAACTGAAGCTACAAAAGAACCTTTACATATATGCAGAATTGAAATCAATATGGTTTGGCCTAGATAATGTCAGAAAAAAAAGGAAAAAGGGATTTTTCTGTTATGTCAGATTGTCAAGCTGCGATCAATTTACTTTGCAAAAAATTTAGGATTCCATGAAAATTGGTTAGTCTTGTAAATTTGATTTGGAAATTAGTATTGGAATGTAATGTAAAGAGCTGGTTTCACGTAAGCAGAGAAAGGAATAGAGAGGCTCACAATCTAGCTAAATTGTAATAATCAGTCTATTCATGTGAACTCTCTTGAAGAGCAGGAGTATGGTCTATCTCTATATACAAATGTAACATCTGTAAATTGTAAGACTGTAAACAAGTCGGCTCTCTTTTAAAGCAGGAGTATGGTCTCGATGGTGTTGGGAAAGCTGCTTCAAATCTTTTAATGTCGGCTATCTTTCCTTATAAAAGGAGGTCAAATATAAGGTTTCAGAACATTCATAATTTTGATTTCAAGTAGAGTCACAATGATAAAATTAGAAATGAAATATTGTTAGTGAATTAGAGATCCATAAAATTAATAAAATAGTCTCCTTTTCTCCCTGTGAACGTAGGACTAGCACCCCACTGAATTCGAATCATGTTAACCTCCGGTGTCTCTTATTTTTCGCATTCTTATTTCAATTTTGATTTTTTGTTTTCTCTCGTCGGGTTCGAGTTTTGTCGATCCTACATGACATTTCTCTTAATTTCCTAACAATATATACAACTAAATTTAAATTAAAAACGATAAAATATTTTGGTCCAAAATAATTTTTTAGATTCTAGCACCCATTTTATATTATAAAAAATATTTCATGAATTAAAATTATTTTATAGTTTTTTTAAAAAATTATTCTAGACTTTGTGCACATGTTAAAGACTTTTGAACCAAGCATATAAAATTAAATTTGTATTAAAAATAGTGAATTACTTTTGTTCAAGATTTTTTTTTAGACACTAGTCTATGTTTTATACCATAAAAAATATTTTATGAATGAAATTTATTTTTAAGTTTATAAAGCTATTTATGGTGAAAAGTATTTAATTCAAATTTTTGTTTGGATCCTAAGACCTTTTTTATATAATAAAAAAAATTCATGAATTATTATTTTTCAAATCTATGAAATTATTCTAGAATTTGGGCAAAAGTCATTAAACACTTTTGGGGTTGTCCACATTTCAGTTTACACCGAACCAAACCGAAAAATCGAATCGAATTATTCGATTTGATTTGGTTTTGACCCGAACCAAAAACCGAATAAATAAACAATAATATTTTTTTCCCAAATTTCCATTGTTCGGGTTTGGGTAAACCTTAAGTTACTAGAGTTAGGGTTATTTCACGACATTTCTCTCCTGACTCCCGGCATTTCACTCCTGTCTCCAGCAATCTGCGACTCGCTGACCACGCCTCGTTGGCTCCTCCTCTCCGGCGCGCCTGCCTCCACTCCGATAGTCTCCCCTACTCAGTAAGTCTCCAGATTCCAAAACTCGCTCCCCATTCGGCCATTCCCCAATCCGGCAATCCACCTGTCCGCGGCTACGACCACGCCTCGTCAACTCCTCAACTCTGGCGCTTTCTCCCCTCCGGCGTCTGCCTCGACTCCAGCGATTTCTAGGTGAATTATGTTGTCATGTGATAATGTGAATCGTGTTGTGATCTCTAGTTTTTTTTTCATGAAATTTGAAAAGCTAGTTTATGTGTTAAATTGGGTTGCTCTGGAATCTGAAAAGCTACTCCAGTACTCCATATAAGCTAGTTCATATGTCAATCATGGTGTGATTTAGTCTTGATGGGTTTCCACGAACAGTTAGACAAGCAGTGAGTAATGAATACAATTGAAGCATTTACATAATCCCTAGTATATTTTTTTACTGTATAGCCTAGCATATATGTTAGATTTTTTACTGTAATCAATAATATCTTCGCCTATCCATTTAAATAGGTTCATCGTAGTTCTATTTCGATTTTTTTCGATTTGAAAACTAAATTGAACCGAACAATTTCAATTCGAGTTAAATCGGCTTAGGAACTATTCGATTCGGGTTCATGTTGGAATTTCAGTATGAAAAAAATTTCGATTTGATTTAGTTCAGTTCGGTTCGGTTTGAACCGAATGGACAGTTCTATGTATTTTTGTCCAAAGCATATAAAATTAAATTAAAATTTAAAAAGTGAATTATTTTGATCCATTTTTTTTAAACCTAGCTTATGTTTGATACCATAAAAATATTATATATATATATATATTATATTTTAAAGTTATGAAACTATTATAGGCCTTAGCAAAAGTATTGAATAGTTTTATAAATTTTTAAAAAATATTTTTAGTTCATGAAATATTTTCTATAATATAAAAATGTGCTAAGATCTAAATAAATATTTTGAATTAAAAATTTTGTTCAAATTTTATAATAATTTCGTACGTCAAAAAATATATATTTAATCCATAATATATATATATATATAATAATAATAATAATACAAGTAAAATTATACTTTTGGTCCCCATAGTTTTTTCCAATTTTAATTTTGGTCCCTATAGTTTCAAAATTTTGATTTTAGTCCCCACATTTTACTTCTGTTTAGGATTTGATTCCTACTGTTAAATAAAGTTTAAACGGTGCTGACGTTGATAACATATGCTGACTGGACAATGCTGACGTGGAGCCTGCAGGGACCAACTTGGTAAACTATAGAAACTAAAATCAAAATTTTATAAACTATAGGGACTAAAATCAAAATTTAAGTAATTATTTTTCCTAATAACTATAAAAAATTATATGATATTACCTGGCTGAAAAAATTCGTGCCCGACCCGGACCAAAAAAAAATCGTGTTCGACCCGGCCCGAAAAAATTCGTGCCCGACCGAGCCGGGTCGGGCACGAATTTTTTACGGGCCGGGTCGAGCATGAATTTTTTACGGGCCGGGTCGAGCACGCGGGTTGGGCACGAACTTTTTCGGGTCGGGTCGGGGCACGTGGGTCGGGCACGAATTTTTTTGGGCCGGGTCGGGCACAAATTTTTTATGGCCCGGGTCGGGCACGCGTGTTGGGCACGAACTTTTTTGGGCCGGGTCGAGTACAAATTTTTTCGGGCCATGTCGGGTCGAGCACGAATTTTTTCGGGTCGGGTCGGGCACAAATTTTTTCGGACCAGGCTGAGTGAGGCCAGGTAATATCATATAATTTTTTTATAGTTATTAGGAAAAATAATTATTTAAATTTTAGTTTTAGTCTCTATAGTTTACAAAATTTTGATTTTAATCCTCATAGTTTATAAAATTTTGGTTTTAGTCCCTATAGTTTACCAAGTTGGTCTATGCATACTTCACGTCAGCATTGTCCAGTCAGCACATGTTATCCACGTCAGCACCGTTTAAACTTTATTTAACGGTAGAGATCAAATCATAAACGAAAGTAAAATGTGGGGACTAAAATCAAAATTTTGAAATTATAGAGATCAAAATCAAAATAGGAGAAAACCACGGGGATCAAAGAGTATAATTTTCCCTAAAATTAAATATAATACGTGTTACACGTGCTAATATAATATGATAAAAAAACAAAAAAAAGAAGAGAGCAAGGAATCTAATAGTTGTCATGCCTTTTTGAGAACTTGTTTGGATCCAACGTAATAATGATGGATTGGGCCTTGATCCCTAACATTATGTGGTTGGATAATTTGGT
The DNA here is from genome assembly GCA_034359265.1 of Canna indica. Taxonomy (NCBI): domain Eukaryota; kingdom Viridiplantae; phylum Streptophyta; class Magnoliopsida; order Zingiberales; family Cannaceae; genus Canna; species Canna indica. The sequence goes on from CP136897.1 coordinate 71,842,619, forward strand.
TAATATCTCCTAACTACGAAGGAATTCATTCAGTCATACTACAAGACAAGTACTAGTAAAGCACAAAAATAATTAATTAAAGAATAACATCAAAATTCCCCTGCATTAATTCGACATGTGCGCCGAATTGGGGAGACTGGAACACTGGATCCGCAATCGGCAATTCCTACACGGAACAGCGAAGTTATATTTGCTTTACACGATGTTAAAATAATGCCATATTTGCGGAGCAGAGGTCCAATCAGTGAGGGAATAATCCTGCTTCCTGTATCAGATGACACAGGATTAAGACTTATCACGTGGATCGTTTTATCCCTGACGCACCGTCTTCCCTGTGTGGTGGCAGACACAGGGAATGTTGAGAATGCAACTTGTATGGAGCCCGGCTCCATAGCAATTATTTCCGAATGTTGAGCTGGGAAACTTTTCCAGGAACATGCCCGAAGCACTGTACCATTCTAGCCTCATCTTCGAAGACATTGCGTAGCCGTCCATCTTCGGATCAACGGTTGTATAACCAACCTCGAGAAACCTACCAAGACGAACCCGCGCCATGGTCGTCCCGCTATATAATGTGGCCGCCCCGGCGCCTCGTTCCACTGCAAGCCACTGCAGAAGTAATCCTGCAACGACGCCGTTCCTCTTCATCACCGCTCCGGTCTCTCTGTCGATCACTGTCCCCGCCCCCTGCCATGGCTGCCGAGGCAACCTCCGCAAAGGGGAAGCAGGAGTTGCGGGTGTTCGAAACCGAGGAGGAGGTCTCCGTCTCGCTGGCGAAGTACACAGCTGAGCTGTCGGAGAAATTCGTCTGCGAGAGGGGAGCCTTCACCGTGGTTCTCTCCGGTGGAACCCTCATTGAAACCCTCAGGTTTGGGGCTCAATTCTCTTGCCAATGTTGGAGCTTTAAGTTTTGATGTGTTATTAAAGGGAAAAATACACACACAAAAAAACATGATTTTTCAGGAAATTGACGGAGCCTCCCTATCTGGAGTCGGTAGATTGGTCGAAATGGCACATCTTCTGGGTAGACGAGAGGGTGGTACCAAGGGATCACAAGGATAGCAACTATAAGTTGGCATATGATGGATTTCTTTCCAAGGTACTAATTTCCAGACAAAAAACACCCTTTTGTTATCATGCTTGGTGATAGTTTGCAGACTTGTCTTGAATTCCCTTTGATACGTGGATAGAACACCGGAATCGATCAGGAATGCTCACCTAAGGGAATGAATACTTACCTATACTTAAAAAAAACTAAAAATTAAATAAAATAGATGAGCAAATGTATAAAAACACGCGAAGAACTTAGTTTAAACTTTAAAGGATGGTGGCAGCCTCCCAAGTGTGTGGTTCTTGCCTCTCATTTTCACTGCTCTAGTCCTTTGGCTCAATGGATATAAATGGCAATTAAATAAGGCAATTGTTGCATCAATACTCAAGGAGCTGACCATGAGGGAACTCTGAACAGGCGGGTTTCATGCAACACAGTACCCAACCAGACTTTCAGAAGTATACCGTTGGAGTTGGGCCTTGGGATCACCCTATGATGTTTAAGTCAGTCTTCTGGAGTAAAATAATATGAGTGTTGCTATATCCTCCTAAAAATGTGCATAATAATCTTCCTAACCACTCACAATGGCATGAGTTACTCACAATGGCATGAGTTTTAAATTTCATCAACAATCACGAGCACTTTGTTAAATGTGAGTATTAGGAGAATTATTAGGCACATCAATTAAGAGGATTTAACATTTTTGAAATAATATTTATAGTTGTAATGAATGGACCCTTGAATGCAGTGCCTTGAATGCCACCGCGACTTAGGCTTGACTGGTCGACCAGTCGGTAGTATGTTGTTGTGTCTAACATGTTCCCATGTGTGGCTCTCTTTCTGGATGTCCAATTATGCTTTATTTTATCTCTATCAGCAATGTTAACTTGAAGTGCTTGTGGAAGAAATTGTGGGTAAATAGTGCCTTTATGTTGTTGGCCAGTGTGGAAGATCCAAATCTTAGAATAGGTTCTCATTTGTTGATTTAGGAATGTCTTTCTTGGTCACGACTTGACACGATAGTTAACTTAGAAAGTTAGCTCTAGGTTCATTCTTGTTGGTAAAATCCATTCTTGCAATGCTGTTCATCACTATTTTAGACTTGCTAAGGCAAGCAAACGCAAGTATAGTGTTACTCTTCATTTTATCCTTTTTTTTCTTGATTTCATTGAATTTCCATAGAGAGACCACATTACTGAAACTATCTCTTGCTCGATTGACAGGTCTCAATTCCACCTTGTCAAGTTTATGCCATTAATGATGCCTTAGCAGCTGAGGGTGCTGCTGAAGGTGCTGCAGAAGACTATGAGGCTGTCTTGAAGAAATTGGTAAATGATGGTGTTTTGCCATTGTTGCCGGCAACAGGATACCCAAGATTTGATCTCATGTTGTTGGGGATGGGACCTGATGGTCATATTGCTTCTCTTTTTCCAGGCCACCCTCTGCTTAAAGAGACAGTGAAGTGGGTAACCTTCATAAGGGATTCTCCAAAGCCACCACCAGTGAGAATTACATTCACATTACCTGTAATTAATTCGTCCGCTTATGTTGCCATGGTGGTCACTGGATCTGGAGAAACTGCTGCAGTGGCCAAGGCTTTAGGAAGTGAGCAGAGCTCATCCAATTTGCTGCCTGTCCAGATGGCCGTCCTTGAAGATGGTGAGTTCACTTGGTTTACTGATAAAGCTGCAGTCTCGTTGCTTCAAGATTCGCCAAGTGTGTAGAGAAACATGTATGATTCCGTTGGTTCCAGGGTTCTCTGAGTTTGAATAAACTATGTCGAAAATTTCATGTATCCAGGTGTTTGAGGATGCCTTCTGTTCTAGTCTTCTGTCATGTCTCTTGTGTTCTAGTCTTCTGTTGGGCCGTATTTTGTTCTAGTCTTCTGTCATGTCTCTTCTAAATGTTATCTTCTATGATAATTTTCTAAGCATGAGTGTTCCAGATTTATATTATGGGCATTATTTTGTTCGAGCTACTTTGTGGAGCATATATATAACACAACACATTGTTGGATGAAACCAGAGTCAAATGAAGCAAAGGAATTGAATCTTATAATCTTTACACTTAGATCTCATTAAGATATGATTCACAAATTTCAAGTACTTGACTTACAAAGCAGTATATCACAAATCTTGCTCCAATTCATAAGCAAAGCTTTGGAGGGATCATTCAGGCCTCATTACAAACAAATCTTTGCAAGCATTCTCTATAAAGGCAAGATTAAAAGAATTGCAATAAGAACAAATAAATAGATTGAAGGAAAGTGAACAAGCTCGTCGAAAATCTGCAGGCCCATATTTAGCTTCGTGTATATATATGTTATGAACAGATTTTATTGGTCATGGAATTTATTGTTGTTTTGTGTTTGAGCTTCGGATTGTTACACCGTGCAAGTATTTGGTGTACCCGAACAAACTGAGCTTGCCGTCTTCTTGTCTGATCCATTCTTGTAGGAAGGAGTTAGAAGTGTTAGTAAGGTTCAATTCCTGCACAGAGCAGCAGTTCAATCATGTTATATAGCATCACTAAATAGAAACTGATGTTTAGTTTGTGCAGTTATGATTCATACCTGGGCTAACTCTTCGACCGAAATGACGCGATTGCCCTCCTGTTCAAAGTATTTGAATGCTGTGTTGGCAATTTGTTCCCACTGCTCCAAAGCCTCAATCTGATAAGGGCTTATTGCAGCAGCACAAAACTCATCAAAGTCCATCCTTCTAGTTGATAGTGAATCCAGCTGAGTTTTCAATCATTCCAAATTCAGTGTTCTTGCATATTCAGCTAAAATATTTTTTTTTTATAAGCACTAAAAATGATATCTACAGATTGAAAGGCACTTGCAATTGATTTGAGCAAAATGACAACGAAAAAAGTCGACCAGATAAAATCCTAACCCCAGCCTTGCATACTATAAATTCTACTTGGTAGTTAGCAAAGAAACAGTCTCATAAATCCTTGTTTAAAAGAAAAAGATTGGATTCACTCCAAGTATATCATTTCGCCTAGAAGATGAGGTTTTGTTACTAGATGCCTCACCGCATTCAGGATCTCGGGCATTTTGGACAAATTCATTGCTTCTGTTGCATTTTCTGTGAGTGCCTGCATAGAGTTTAAACCCACAAATAAATTTCATGATAGGGAGAACATCAAGAACAACATGGAACGTAATGATCTAGCTCTTGTATCTCGATCATATCAAGGAGAAGTACTTCATTGAAGTTGAAACTAGAAAGGAAAGTTTACCGTCCGAAAACTTTCTAAGGAAATTTGCCCATCTTTATCTGGTTGTAGCATCTTAAATTGCGAGCGTAAATAGAAGAGCTGGTCCTCAGTTAGAGCTTTAGATAGTGCCTGTTCATAGATAGAGAGAGAGAAAAGAAAAGCATGCGTCAGGACAAATTTACATACCTTGATTCATTTGAAAATTAATTGAGAACTTCTCTTTGTTATTTCATATGCATTCAACATTAGAGCACTATGAAATAGGCACCTTCAGTGCAGAGCGTTTTAGAGGTGTGGCACGCAGATATGATTTAATTAACTTATATACAAGCATATCTAGTGGAATCTGCCTTTGCTCATCTCGCAACCAAGGGTGAGCTGCCACAAAGAAAATGATATTCTTTTTCAGATGGAGAATATGACAAAATATCCAGTCCAGCAATGAGTTGCAGAATTTAGAAAATGGAAGTTAAAATTGTCTACTGGTTAGAAATCTCATCAATTTCCCAAGAACAAAAGCTTTAATTAATCGGCAAGTTATCGTCTGAAAACCTACTCAAAGCCTGAGCAGCTGTGATTCTTTTCCTATAGTCCTTGTTTAAAAGCCTTTTCACAAAATCTTTAGCTTCTGCAGATACAGCAGGCCATGGCGCATCATCAAAATTAGGATCAGCTCTCAATACAGAACGGAATATTCCTGATTCAGTTCGCGCCCAGAAAGGTCTACTTCCACACAGTAGAATATAAGTTATCACACCAATGCTCCACATATCTGCTTCGGTGCTGTACGATCGATGTAGGACTTCAGGAGCAACATAGTATGCGCTTCCAACAATGTCATTTAGTCTTTCATCTGCATTACCATATAAGAACTGTGACATGTAAGTCAAGTACAAAAACGATGATACAGGCTGTAACATTTCCTTATAATGTCACAAAATAAAAGAGCATTAGGAAATGTAGATGTTTCCACTAAGTCTGAACCTTCATGTATGTGACTGTCTCGGTTCAGAATGGAAAAAGAGCATATTAATGCATATGAAATATTAGCCAGCAACCGTAGCCAATTGTTACCTGGTCTGATAAAATCAGAAAGGCCGAAATCAATTAACTTCATATGAGAATTCTCATCTTTATTGCTGAAGAGAAAATTCTGTTACAACATAGAGGAAAGACATCAGAAACAAATCAAGTTTAAACAAAAAAGGAATGAGACAAAGTACAACTATTTCAAACTTATGTAAGAAACATCAAGAATAAAGTCCAAGGTGAACCTCTGGCTTTAGATCACGATGCACGACACCTTGAAGATGACAAAAAGCTACTACGCTTAATATCTGCGTAACTATTGCTTTTGCATCTTCCTCTGTGTACCTTCCACCTCTTTGGAAATACAAGAAAAGGATAAATTAAAAAGTCTGTGATTTAGTGTCTGGCAAGAAATAGAGTTATTTTTGTTAACATATTGAACTATAATTAATAACTTAATTTACCTGGATAATATTCTATCTAATAGTTCTCCACCTTCACATAATCTGAGAATGAAAAGTAGAAACAGATAATGAATAATAGGAGTCAACTACACTAACATGCTTGAAAAGTGCTACATTATAGTGAACTTGAATTTGCATAAAAAAAGCTTTCTTTAACAGAATAACAATGAAAGTTTCAATGTGTGTTTATTAAACTCAATATATCTTTCGAACTATAACTTCAAATAATCTAAAAAATAATGGGTTATTATCTTAAAGCATCCAAAGTCAAAGTTTCAAAGGAAGATTGTTTGATATTTTCTCACAAAAAACATCATGGTATGTGCAATATAGCAAGATGTTCGGTTGTACTACAACATAAGAAATTACGGGAAAACTGGAAAAGGAAAAAATAAGACATACTCCATGATTATGTAGACATTAAGGGCATCCTCACATGCATCATAAAACTTGACAAGATTTTGGTGCCCAGACAAAGCTTTCAGAATTTTGACCTCCCTACGGACATCTTCGATTGATATTGGTGTTGTCATCTTGCACAAAAGAAAACAGACAATTAAGCATACACTAATGACACCTTTGTGTATTAGCTTTTATAAAATAATAACTAGTGATATAGCCAACTTGCAAACATGGCTGCTTCAATTTTCACCATATCCCTGTTGGATATCTGCTGGATGTCATACTTCTTGGACACAATGCAAGTTGGATAATCCATTGGACACTTTTAAGATATCTAGGTATTCTGTTGAATCTTCCAAGGGTTAAATGTTGATAATTGATTTCAGATATAAATTAATTGATACAACAATGAACAGACTAGTTATATTCTAAATAAAGAATTGCTGCCTTTTATCATAATATACTAGTAAATATACTTCAACAACAAATGACTACCAAGCTTTGCCACATATAATGAATGTCGTGTATTAAAGTACTGCTTCTCGCTGTATCAATGTCATACTCTATCTATCGTCTGAGGGTTATACTAGGACTATATAATTACAGTAAAGAAAGTTGCTGCAAGATTTTCTTTTCCCTGATCCATATAGAATCTGATTTAGATAAAAATTATAGAGGTCCAAGTGGAACCATTTTAGGCTTGTTACCTTCTCTGCATTAGTCCTGCATCAAAATTTTCTTACATGTTGCTTACAGCGCGAGCCCAATGCAGCATAACTGACATGCACATTGAATATACCTTAAGAGGATCATTCACATACCTTATATTCTTCCCTAATGACTATGTACTCATGAACTCCTATTGTTTCATGCAACCCAACTAATTAATCAATATCTAGCCGCCCTTTAAGTTCGAATTATGGTTGTAAAGAAGATAACCTCGGGCTTCAGCCTTAAGTTCAAGCAAAGGATACATATAATTTAAACTTATAATCTAAAATTTCTTATTCACCAGTTCACCACCACTTTATTAGGAGAAGAAAACGTGCATTTTTTTTTGAAAATGGAAACTGTATACAATTCATAAGTAATGAAGAGTTACAGGAAAACGTGCATTTGATATCTTGCTTACTGGATTTAAAACGCAGACTACAGTGGAGAGGTTGTCGAAACCCAATCAAATCTACTAATTATTAAAACTTAAGTTTTGGCTTTCAATCCAACTTCTCCGCATTACTTTCTAATTGATATCAAGAGCTAAGAAGTTGGAATGCAATCGAATTGGAAATGAAGTGGAAAAAGAAAAAGAAAGATATGCTATTAGGCATGCCATATATGGTACCTTAGCTTTGGAGATAATCTTGACAGCAACAGTTTGGCCCTTCATGTCCCCCTTCTTCACCTTCGCCAAGCACGTATTCCCGAAATGACCACGCCCTACCTCCTTCCCGAGCTCATACTTGGACCCAAAGTTCTTCCCATACCCGAAGCTCCTATTCAGCGGCGGCCGGTCTGCCTCCCCCGCCGCGCCGTCCGACACGCCCCCCTCCTTGTTCTTCCCGGCGCCATGGCGCTTCGCGAGGGCCGCCCTGATGTGCTTCGCGGGGGAAGGCGGCGGGAACGGGCGGCGAAAGAACCGCTTCGGGGTGGACCTCGCCGGAGAAGGAGAGACTCCGGCGGGGAGGGGGCTAGCTGAGCCCGCGGGAAAGGGGCTAGGCCAGGAGGTGGAGGACGCGTGAACGGGGGTGGTGGCGCCGCTCCCCGCGAGCGGAGGCGTGGCGGCGGTGTCGACGCCTGCGGCGTCTCCATTGTCCGGGTGGGTCGGGTTCTTGCGCCGGCGGCGTCTTCCGCCATCATCGTCGACGGCGATGTTCCTGCCGTGGCACTGCCCCATTGCTCGTTCACCTCCTCCACCGCCGCTTACCCCTTCTCTTCTTCTTCTCCTTCTTCCTCTTCCTCTCCGTCGAATCGCCTGGCTTCGAGGGTTTAATCGACGAGGAGGAGGAGGTCAAAGACGCGGCATTGGCACCGGTGCAGGAAGAGGAGGAGCGGAAAAGAGGGAGAGATGCGTTGGCTATTAAATAGCGGCCTCGTAGAGGACTAAATCGATAATACCGAAACTTGAGGAGGCGATCTGCATAATTCTCCAAGTCAAGGATCTGCTGTTCGGCCAACAAACACGAAACAGTATGAATCCTCATCATTACCCTAACGGACGTCCAACGTCCAATCTCCTTGACACGTGCATCGTCAATGGACAAACATGGTGAAGAAAGGAAGAGATGTAAGCATAGGCTGCGGAGAAAGAAATCCCTCCGGAAACACGGCGCGCGTATTTACGTAAGCGACGATATATCACGCGCAATTCGTTACGGGATGAGGTGGCAGAATTTTTTACCGTCGGATGCCAAAGTCAAATGTTTTTAATGGCTACGATGGTACCGATTTTATATCAGTGGGTTCAGAAATATTATTGCCTGACGTTATGAGTTGGATTCGGGTTTAGATCCGTGTCGGGCGACGAAGGGACAAGGAACTGTGGCCGCATCTGACGTCACGATTTTGGGCGGCTAAACGTGTTTTGCATTGATTGGATGTTAATTTACTCGTTTTGGAAAGTCTCCAACGACCTTATTTTAATCCTTGGATCGGATCCAGAAGTTGCAATTTTGGCGAGTCTCTGAAAATTAATATTAAGATTTTAGAGTCTGATTTAATAATATTATTTTTTTGACTAACTTGTTAACGCAAAGTCAAAAATATTAAGTTTCAAAGATGAAAGCGTCAAATTAATGCCAACTTCTAGGAATTAATAATTTAATGCGGGTATAGAGGAATGGTTTTTTTTTTGGTTGCAAAAATTGATGTTTGTAATTAATTAAGTACAAGTCTTTCTTTTCTTGATTTGCTTTTTCATTATTTCTCTGATTTCAAGAATTGGGAATAGTTGACTTTTGAATGAGGTGTCATCAATGGCCACCGGCAGTTCCAGCTCATCGCAAAACTAAATGCGAGTCAACGTGGCATGCAAATATATATATATATATATATATATATATAACCTAATAAGGTCCGCTCTTAGATTTTAATGAAAAGTTAAAATATGAATTTTCCTAAACTCAATATGGATCTCCGAAATTCTTCGAACCGAATATGATCTTCGAAATATTCGAAACCAAAATCAAATTTAAAAAATTCTCAATATACCACCATCTCTCGTCGAACATTAATGCAACAGTCAATCTCGTTAACTCTTGAAACTCTTATACACACTCAATTTTATTGATTCAAATCATGACCATCATTTTAATCATTAATTTAAAATTATTATAATTTTTTTAAAAAAAAATTAGGATGTATTTTCATGATCAAAATGATAATTTTCAAAAGTTTCACTAAAATCATTTAAACTTTTTCAAGAGTTTTGGTGAAACTCTTGCACATATTCAATTTCATTGATTCAAAATGTGGATTTTATTTCGTTCACTAATTTAGAATTTTTATATTATTTTTTTAAGATTTTAGGATGCATTTTCATAGTCAAGCGGTCGCTTTCAAAAGTTTCAGTTGTAATTATAAAAATTTTAAATTAATAATGAAATGAGATCCACAACTTGAATGAATATATACAAAAATTTTATCAAAATTCTTAAAAAATTTCAAAAGTTAATGGAATTAACTGCCGTGTGAACCTTAGATGAGAGGGGAGGGCATATTGGAGATTTTTTTTAATTCTATTTTGGTTTTTGAAATTTCGAAGATCATATTCGAAAATTCGGGAAGTTAAAATTTCATCTCATTTAAATAATTTGTCCAATTTCTGTTGAAGGACAGAAATATATAAAGTTGGACCTTGAATAGAACAAGTACAAACATTAATTAATTAGGTGTAATTTTCTTGACCATAAAACAACGCTATATATAAATTAATTGATTAGTCGGCATGGACAATTTATTATGTTTGCTAATTTAATCCATTTAATCTTTGATTGATTGATTCCAAATATTTATGGCTAAGATATATATATCCTCCAATACATCGAATGTAACAACGCCGATATTTTGAACCATTTCTCAATTAATGTAACAATTAATGTCAATCCGGATATATCAACTTCTGCATTATAAGTAAAGAAAGAGATGATTTTTGTTCACAAGGTCGGGTTTTTTTTACTTCCAAAATTTGAACATAACCATCAAATTTGACCTAAAATGGCAAAGTCGAGCTATATTTAAGATAGAGAAAAAAGCTATATGCCTATATATATGATGGAAATTAAAAGTTGTCTTAAGGTATAATAATTGAATCTCCTTCCATGAGAAAAAGTCTGATGGCATTCATGACCGCAAACAAGGAGTTCAAACAATTAAAGCTTCCTTGAAATCTATGGACTTTCAAAGAAGAAGACTATTCCATTTTTAAAGCAGTTTCACAATCATTCACCCATTTCAAAGAACACAAGTTGAAATTGACTGGTATTAATTAGGAAACAAGAGTTAGGAGGTGGTTCAAATATTTCCACGCGTTTAATTTGTTGCAGCAGATTCTTGGAAGCTCCAAGAATGGAAGATGGAAGATGGAAGATGGTATTATCAAATAACAAGTGGATTAATAGACGCATTCACAAAGCTTTCGTGAAGTGTCTAAATTACATTTTATTTACTGAATGTTGTTTACATGGTCAGACTTGGCCAAATATGTTTCAGAAATTGACTGGGACAAGCCACAACTACGTATTAATTGAGCATCATCACAACACAAAGATAGATATTTAATTTGGATCGTCCTCTTTGCCAAAGTTGTAAACAAATATCTCAATTTGCTATCAATGTTTTGGTCAAGGGTGCTTCAAGGAAAGGTCTCTATCGACCTTATTTTTTATTTTTGAATGGAGGGAAAGATAGTGATTTTTTTTTGAAATGAGAGCAATTTGTCATGTAAATCTTTTTATGCAATATTTTTTTGAATAAAGTCCATTGATATCTCATCTATTTATTCAACTAACGATGTTAAATGAAATTCGTTAATAATGTAATTTTTTCCTTATGCCTCTGATTAAAAAATCATTAAAAAACATACACAATTTAATGTTTTTATAAATATTATATATATGTATCGAGTCTATTAACCATGAAATACTTGAACGGTTGTTTTCTTGGTCAAAGTTGACCAATTATGTGTCTGAAATTGAATTGGACAAGCCACAACAGGACTAGGAAATCATACATATGACTGTTAGTTTAGCCGCGAGTTGCACTCCCGTATTCCAATCATAATTCATTAGAAAGGCAAGTCTTCTAAACCAATAATTGCTGATACAGAATTGGCTGAAGTTATAAGAGAATAATAGTGTTCATCTTACAGGTAAAAGTAGAGAAAAAAACGTTTCTCAGCATCTTTATACGAGCTTAAAGCATAGGCAACGTTTTCTACTTTATTCATCAGATAATGTTGAACCTCTCATCTGACACGAAGCTGGAAAAGTAACACCTTGTGCATTAACCATCATGCACAAAGATGGATATCTAATTCAGATCATCCTCTTTGCCATAGTTATAAACAATCTCAATCTGCAAACAATATAATGTTCTGGAACACATTAGTATGAGAAACAAAGTATGCTCTACAAGGTTAGATTAATGACTACAGAACATGAAATATCAATAGAAAAAAAAATGACACTAACGAACCCATGAAAGGCTCACTAGAATTATATTGAACATGTATCAGGCCACAATCAAGTTTATATTTCATTATAGTTCGTACTCATATGCAAGAACTGCAAGCTATGTTAGACTTACTTATACTGCAAGTTTGTGTAGGGACTCAAGAATGCAATAATCAGTGAAGATTTATTACCGAATACTTTTAAAAACCAAAACACAAATATGAAAGGCCAGAAGTATAAATGCAAGGTGTACCAAATGAATGTAACAAATATTTGGTTAAAGGAGCATGGAGCCTGATCAAGAGTGGCTTGGTGATCCACTCTTGGTTTTGCCATCTGACACGAAGCCAAGTCACATATAAGTTATCAAGGACTCAAATTTGGGCAAATTACTCATCAAGGACATTTTTTCTCATCTTGTAAAGCTTATATCTAAAAAAAACAGTGAATTCTTCTGTGCAGCCAAGGAAATGCAACTCCTTATGAACTACATGAAATTTTATATCTCTTGTGTTGTTTTGTTTCTTTTCTTTTTTTAATTTCTCTCAAAAATTGCATCTCACTACGTGATAGGATTGTCTTGCATAAAATATTTCACTTTTAGCCTCTACATCTAACCTACAATCTTGCATGGACTTGATGGTTGAGTGTCGTAAGCTTAGATTGATTAGATAGAATCTATACAATCAATGTGATTCCACATGAAAGGTGGATAGTAACTTTCATTGACAATCCTAAGCTCGGAAGAGTAGTCTAGAAACGATGGAGTAGAAGAAATCATTTCAGCTTGATGGAGAATTCTCCAAACTTGTTCAGACCATGAAAAAGGCATGTACACTAATTCAACCATCTTTCATTCACAATCCTAAAGTCTGAAGAGTATTCTAGAATCCTAGGAGTATAAGAAATCATTTATTGATAGAGATTTATTCAAACTTGTTCATATCATGAAAAAAAGTATGTACAGCAATTCAATCATCTTTCTAGCACACAAAAACATACGAGGCAAAGCAAATGCCAAGTGGATAAAGATCTAAATCTTGGTGAAATCAAATTTGCTTAACATTTTTTCGCTTGTCTCTCCAAAGTTTAGCTCTCATTTCTTCACTTCATCACTTCATTATAGTTCTCCTGAAGCAGGTGGATAAAAATCTAAATTGGTAAAAAAAATTGTTCCACATTTTCAGCTTCCTCTTCAAAGTAGCCTCTCATTTCCTCACTTTGTGATTGTGCTTTTCACCTAAGTTTTTCATTCTTGCCTAATCACATCTTTCAAAATTTCAGATTATTCACCACTGCTGGACAAATTTCTCTAAACTTGCTTCCAAAATATTTTCTCAAATAATCCTAAAATTGTCATCCCGATAAATAAATGTATCAAATAAGTGTCCAACTTTATCTCTACGAGGGCAACGCATAGTGAACTACTGAACCAGCAATAAAATTGTGACAGTAGTTAAGCATTTGTCCAATTCACTCTCATATTTGTCAATGCAAGCATCAGGTGTTTTATATGAGCCCTTGGTTGATATTGGACTTGTATCCCAGGTCATGGCAGCACTTTTTAACCAGATTACAGTGTGACACCAATAGATCAAGCTGAGGGGGTAACTAAGTGAAAAATATATGGAAAGATTAAAAAATGATAACTTACCCCAGGAGGTGGAGGCGGATTTCTTGTGAACTTGCTACCACCAGGAGCCCAAGGAACTGTATATTAAGAAAACATGGCATGAGAAAGATAACCATTGAGAATATGTACTGAAAAAACAATGTCAAGGAGACCCAAAATTCATTAGTTTGCTAAAAAGTAGTTCTCATCTAGTAAGTCCACTTAAGAAGGAAATCCACCAATGTGTAACGAGCATTAAATAAAATGCCACTATTAGTTACTTCCGTGAATTTTATGGCAGACCTTCCCAACAAAAAAATTTATTAAGATCTAAATTATGGTCAATAATTGCAAAAATATACATTATGAGATAGCATGAAAAAGAACAAAAGATGTGAGAAAACATAGATTCAACACCAAATTATCACTTGGAAAAGAAAGATAAATACAGTAAAGCATAAGTGGTGACATCAAAACCACTTCATGAACCTACAATAAGATGAAATTATTTGAGGTGAATTTCCATGACCAGACTCTTCAGTGAAGTTAGGTTGGGCGTGGATCGGATACCAGGAAGAACATATTTGTATTCACTTTTACACCAATGAATGTGGATATGAATATCATACAAATAACAAAATTTGAAACTATATCTGATAAAAGTAAATAGAACTGATATGAATACGAAATGGATATAATTCATACTATATTATGGATACAATTTTGAATGAGATATGGATTGGGCATAGTTGGAGAGATATGAAGATTAGATGCATATGTAGATTAAACTCTCGGTGACTTAAATTGAATATAATGATACTTTTGTTAGAAAAGACAACCTAAAGAGTTCCATTCTAGAAGATAAGCCATTATAACTATGATTGAAATTAGCAAGTTCTCTGTCAGCAAACACTAGAATCGTGTAGTACTAGCTGCAAACTAAAGGGCAAAGACAAGAAAAGAAGCTCATCACTGAAATAGAATGCAAATACTTTAAAAGCACAAGTTCACAATCAATTATTGAATCATGAGATGACAGACAAAAAGTATAACTTCAAGAGATGACAACATTAGAAGTAAATAGTGAAAAAAAATAAGGGATCTATATCAAAAAGAACGTAAGTATTAAGACTGAAAGATGAAACTTTTCCATCAACATTACCAATATATGGATCAGGATGTTGCCACTTCTCATAGCTTGCTTCTCCCTCTTGAATAAGCCTATCTATAGTGTCTAGATCCTCCTATGAATTGACAAAATGTAATGTTTTCTATCAAAAAGAACAACATGAGTAAAATAAAATGCAGAAACTGAGTTATGTATCAACATTTAACAACTAAAAGTAATTTTATAAGTTGCAAAATATAAAAATTAAAGCGACAAAGTTAACATAACTCATTTTACATAAAATATTTTCTTTTTCTTGGCATCACCAACAAATCATAACCAGTGCTGTCCTTCAACCATTGATAATTCAATCAACCTAAAATCTAAACCTTTATACCATTATCCAGATTTATTTTCTAGAGTTACTTAATATTTAATAAACAGTTGTAGTTTTAGAGTAAAAGATTTTTATAGGACTAAGAAGTAAAGACTAGCTAACATGGATGTACATCTCATATTTTCAGTAATTTTAATACTGTTGTATTTCAAGATAAGTGGATCCTTTCAATGCTTAGCTACTAAGTGGAGAATTTTTTTTATCTAAACAATTTAAAAATATCATAGCATTGTGTTAGAATATAAATTTGTAGTTTTTTGTTCATTTCATAATAGTTAAAGTTTTGGGATAAATAGTCACCATATCAATCTCAATATTAAGAAATACATATACCATACATACTCTAGTTAAATCAAGTTAGTTCCTGTGGGGATTGGGAGTTGGGACAATCCGGGACAATCTACTTCCCCATATGCAAGGAATGTTAAGAATAAAAAAAATAGATTGGGTTCTTTTTCAAACATATATTAATACAGTGAAATAATGAAAAATGTGTTTTAAAAAAATAGCTATACTAGAAATGACATTTCCAATAAATTGCAGCCTCATGCTCAATACTGCCATTTCCTACACAAGATCAGAAATTAGCAACATTCAGCATCCATAAATAGAAAATGTAACTGAAAGTGGAGGTGATACCACATTTTTGTTGGCTTCAAATTTCTCTCTTAGATCACATGCCTGCAAAAGAGAATATCATTGGAAATAGGGAAGTGAATGTTACTACTGACTTTGACATGTGAGGACTGAGGATGCTTGAAAGAAAAAACATTATTTAGCTACAATTTATTTCACATTTTCACCAAGTACCAGAACATTACAAACTACGGAGTATTTTTCTGAAACCAATATTGTCGTACAAGTGGGAAATTAATGATAGGAATTAGGAAATAACTTTAACAAAAAATTCCGGTAACAATAAAAGGAAATTTTGATCTGAAACTTCCAATAGACAACATAAAACATGAGTAATATCAAATAGAAGTGCTCCAACTAGAAGCTATAGAATGAGCTAGCAAGATGTTAAAGGAAACGAAAGGGTAAAATACATAAACATACTTCAAGGCACAATTTAAGATAATACTTCTTAGTTCATACTTTCATACAAAACCAATTCAACCATGAGTGATTACTTTATAGCATAAGGGTTAAACTTGGTAAATGGAACACTTAAATCACAGTCATCATCTAAGATTACTGCGATGCGCCAGGCATCAAACAAAAAAAAATTGTTTCTAAAGTATTGAAAAATGAAAGGATTAAGGAGAAGTGGAGGCTTCTGTAAATAAATACACAGTGAAAATGGCAAACAAACAAAATGAATCCTCTTTGGTCAGGCAATGAGTATTTGCAGAAATATGAGTATAACTGTAGTTTCTTTCTCCACTTAGAAAGTACATAAAATCTGAGATGTGGCTTGCGAAAGAACCTGTAAATGGAAGACCATACACGCAAAAATGCATAATAAGCAAAGTTATCTCCACCAGATAAGTCTCAAGACAGACCAAATAGATTGGTCATCGACCAAATAACTAGAATGACAGATCCAGCGGCCTGGGTTGCTATGTCTAAAACATCAAAAATGTTTCGACTTGGTTCATCTGATATTGAAATCTCATATAGTACCATAGGTATAATGAACATCAACTCCAATTTAACTATCGACTAAAGCATTGCCAACAGACAGAAAAAGGTCGTGACGATACGATTTAGGGCTAAATTACATGCTGCATCCACGTAAAGAAAACATTTTTTTGGAAGCATTCAATCAGATACGAAGCTAACAACAAAGAGCAGGACGATCACGGATGGATAAACGTGAAAGACGAAGAAGAAGATGGAGAGTAGAAGAGAATACGTCTTGGTAGAAGAGGTGGCGATGAACGGCCCAGTTGAGGGTATCCTTAAGGGCTCGCCGGTAGAGCAGCCTCACCCGCTCCCTCTGGGCCGCCCGCCGCGATACGTAGCTTGCCAACCCGACCACGCCGCTCATCTCCTTCGCCTCTTTCTTCTCCTCCCTCCGCAGCCTTTTGGCGCTCGGATCTACTGCGTGCTGGAAGATATTCCACGCATCAATTGATAGATCAGATCGGAAGAGTTCACGGCGTGCCCCGTGCGGCCCAGCCCAACAGTTTGTAATTTTCACTTTGATGGAAGTGCTTCTAAAAACTGTTGAGCATTTATCCAAAATTAGGGGTGATCCGATCGGGGTACTTTATAATTTGTATGATATTCAGATCCTATCATATATAGAATCAGTTTTTAAATTTTAAAACTGGACCCTACCATGTTGGAACCTAGAACCGAACCCTACTCAGAACGACAAATTTTGGTTCCAATTTCGAGTATCATGTTGGATTCCAGAACATGTTTCAACAGGTTCTAATACAAGTTTCAACATGTTCCAGTATTAATTTCGAATACCGGTTCCAGTTCTGAGTACTCGAAATGGTGGAATCATAACCAAATTTAACTGATTCATTGATTTGTTACCCGAACTCTACTCGAATTCTTTTGGGTCTACTCGGAACTTACCCGATTTGGTAGGCTCCAGCCGATTCCAGATCTACTTGGTACCCATGCACACCTATCCAAAATCATAATATGGATTTGGAAATTTTCTAGATCCATAACTATTTACATAAAAATACTGATTTTGCCATCTAAATAATAAGGTCGTATGTGCAAAAGCTTATGGTAAAATTAGTATTTTTGGGTAAAAAGTCATAAATTCAAAAAAAATTGGATTCATATTATGATTTTGAATAAATGCTCAAAATTATTGATGATTACAAACCAATTTATTGAGTAATAGCAACACAAATTCAATAAGAAAACTGCAAAATTCATCTTCTCTTAAATGAGAGAATCCACGTGATAACTAGGGAGCCGAATTTAAGGACGACAGATCAGATATGGTATGAATATTATATTATCCACATCTCCGTTGCATTTTATACATCTGCACATTCGCACATATTTTAATACAAAATTAATAAAATAATAATACTACAACAACATCAAAGCTTTAATCACATATTAGATGAATCAACTATCCGAAGTACTCTTTGTCTTCAAATTCCTATGTCCTATGCTAGATTAATTATAAATTTAATAAAAAAACTAATATGATAATATGATAATTTTATAATTTATAATATACTTGTTGTAAAATAATATACAAGTTATTATATATGCGATAAGATGATAATTAAAATACATTGATTAATGTGATGTGAATATGAATAGGATGCAAAGCGAATAAGCATATATTTACATCTGCACCTCATTTGCACGTATACATATTTGCACATATATTAGCAAATAATAACCATCGGATATGGATATTGGAATGACCTCTTCGTTAATTTTATCAAGTTGAGATTTGCAGTTTCCAATTATTATTTTACGATTAATAAATTAATGACATAATTTGAAGCAAAACACAATAGAATAAAGTATATATTTGTCTTTTTTTGGAAAAGAAAAGGAGATTAAAATAGGTTTTAGATGTTTTTAATTTTTTTTTCCATTCTGCCTTTGCTCACTGTGCAGTCATGTGTGCTGGCACATGACTGTTGCTTTCTGGAAGTGAATTAGAGGCGTATTGATGGATTTGTACGATAGCTCTGAGAGGTGCTGTCTTTGCGTTGCTGCCTTTTTGGTTTTTTTATTTTATTTTAAAAAGGAAAGGGCAGTGCCGACTGCCGAGGACAATCCCTTTCCTTTCTTTTTAATTTTGAGAAAAGGTGTACGAGTGTTTTTAAAATTTTTAAAATTTGTGTTTTTTTTTTTATTGTTTTTAAATTTTTTACTTTTATTTTTATTTTAAAATAAATTATACTGATTTCTTCTGATATTTAATAAAATTACACTGATCTCTCATTTTTTTGTAATTTTATCTTATAATCTCGCTGAGTTTTATAAAAAATTACACAAACCTCATCTATTATGAAATAAGATTACACAAATCTTTCCTGAGTTTTGTAAAATATTACACAAATCTTCTCTAAAAAAATTACTCAAAGATTACTCAAGGAAAATGATTATAATCTGAACAAACAGAGGAGGAATCAATATAATTTCACTAAATCTCAGGAGAGGTCAGTGTAATTTACCATTTATTTTATATATCAACAATTTTATTTCAAGTTTTATTAATTTTTATTTTTAATTTTAGTATTACTCAATTGTATGATTTTAATGATATTATTATATTGTATTTATTGCCTATAGAATTTTAGATTTTTAAACATGATTTTTTTAAAAAAAATTTTCTAATTTTTTAATTATATTAGCCTATCACGTTTAGAAAAGTTTAAACATCTTAATCAAGTCAATATTTTTTATTTATAATATTATTATTTATTGGTATTATTATATTTTAAATATTGTATATTAAAATTATACTTTTTATAATTTGATTAAATTTGATTTCTTTTCCCACTCTGACTTCTAACATTTTTTTAAAAAAAATCTAAAATTTCAAAGTGTTCTCAATCTTGATTTAATTTTTAAGATTTTATTTATTTACTTATTTATTTTAGCTATTGCATTAAAAATTCTAAAACTTTGATTTTGATTTATATCTTTGGTATTATTTTAAGTTTGACTATCTCATTTCGAATAAAATTTTAAACTATAAACTAAAGTAAACTGATATTTTTTGCGTATATTTATTTTTAAATTTTATTTAATGTTTTAGTTTCTTGCAAACTATTCTTTTAGTTCTGCATTTTCTATAAAAATCCAAAACCTCAAATTGAATGAAAACGTAAATTATATATAATTATAAGTTAAATGATATTATATTATATTATATTATGCATGTACTTACTATATAAGATTATTTGGCTCAAATAGAATATTTTATGATTCGAAACTATCTGAAATTTAATCAATTTTTTTTAAAACCAAATCAAAATTTAAAATTTGTGAACCTCTGTTACTAAAAAAGATTTCAACATTATAATTTTTTTCGCATGCATGCATCTTATATACATTTTAATTTATATAAATATACATATTTTCATATTTTCATTTTACATTTGCTTTTGTTTTCTATATTATTATTGTTTTTGTTATCGTCCTCATCAACTATTATTTTTAATATAATTTTATTTTATTTTTGTTTTGATTGTATTAGTTCATATTATATTTTAATATAGTTTTATAAGGTTTATTGTCCTTTTTAGTTTGTTTACTATTTTTATTTTTTTTATTGAGTTTGGTTATGTATTTTAGCGAAAATTCAACTCTTCAATTTATACAGATATATATCTTTTGATTAAATTATTAATTGAATATTTATTTTTTTCTTAATTTAGTTTAATTTCTAATTTTTTTCATTAAAGTCTTTTTTGTTTTAAATTTTGCATTTTTTAAGAAAACTTAAATTATTGAACAAGTATAATTGAGTTGATGTAAATAGATAGTTTTATATAGTAGATAAATATATAATATGTAAATGAGTATTTAACTTAAATTTAATATATATACTAATATATGTATATATCCCAATTAATTTAAAATTTAACCAGATTTGACTAACAAAATTAAAATCTTGGTTTAAAATAGACCTAATTTCAAATATCTCTAAAATTTGAATATGCAATCAATTTTTTTTTTAAAAATCAAATTATTCACTAATCAACCACAATTCATAAAATATTTGGATCGGAAAATTTAGAATATGCATCAATTAATCACAACTCGCGAATTTATTGAAATCCTACTCAAAATTCCATATATGTTCGGTTAAAAATAATTATTTTAAAATATTTAAATTTATTTCTTCAAATTCAATTTATGACCGTCTTGCTTTATTCATTCAAAAATTTATGTTAACTATGAATGATATATAAGATAGATTATAGGTCTATATCAATTTATTAATTTACTAATTGACACATTTAAACTAAGAGCTCTCGGAGAATTATTTTTTGTATTTTTACATCTTATATTTTTAAATAAAATACATTAAAAATATTTTCCCTTTTTTATTTGTTTTATTTTTAAAATTTTAATTATTTGTTTGAATTACATTGAATTTAAGTTTGATTATTATAAGATTAATCTTTATATTTATCTCTATTAATATATGATTTTATTTTTGTATCCTAATATATTATTATATTTGATTCATTTTATGTATTAATATACAATCAATTTTATTATCATTATTAACTAAAAATATTTTATAAATTTTTATCCGGTTGCAGAGCACGGGAATTCTTCTTCTATATATACAAATTTTGATCCTTGGAATAGTAGATTTT
Source organism: Canna indica (assembly GCA_034359265.1). Taxonomy (NCBI): domain Eukaryota; kingdom Viridiplantae; phylum Streptophyta; class Magnoliopsida; order Zingiberales; family Cannaceae; genus Canna; species Canna indica. The sequence goes on from CP136897.1 coordinate 71,863,854, forward strand.
TATTTACATGAAAAGTTAAGAGTGTTCACGAGTATCAAATAGATCCAAAATCCATTGCAATTTACTGGATAGATAATTTTACTTTTCTAGAGGAATCATCAAAATAATAATAATAATAATAATAATAATAATAATAATAATAATAATAATAATAATACCAGATCTGGTGCTTAATTTTAAGAACTATTTATGATCACCAATTTATATATCAAGCATTGCATGTAATAGCAACACAAATTTCAACGCTTTAGCAATCTACAAAAACCCACATTTTCTAAAGTAACATCAATCAAAGAATTGCTCAACAAAAAAAAACCCAGAAAAAAAGGAACAATTAATACTCGTTGAACTCAAGCCATAACAAATGCTTCCAGCTGAAGGCTTTCTTCTGCGGTGTCTGCTGCGGTGTGAAGCTGAGCCCAAACATCTCCTTCGCGGCCTGCCCTCGCTCCTCAAATCCTATCAACTTAGCGACAAGCGATGCACTCTCCCTAACGTGTTCTATGTCTGTCGTCGTCCAAAGATGTTGGATGAGTTGTTGCTTCCTCATCCTGGAGTTTAAGGCAATCCCCCATCTCGCATAAACGCTTTCTCTCTCTATTGATGGCAGTTTCTTCTTCATCTCCTTGCACAGCATCTCTCTCTCCCTACGGAGATATCTCAAGCTGCAAAGAGCACCGAACACGCACTATTCATCTAGCTACAACAGCATTTAGAGTTATTGGTGGTGAAGATGAACCTACCTTGAAGAAAGACTGAATCTGTGGCCATCTTCGGCCACAACCTCGCCACCATTTCCATGAGAGAAGGCGCTTCTTAGAAGGGAGAGCCTTCTGCATTCGACTTCTATGTAGAAGGCGTCAGCTTGATCGCCTTTGAAGAGTAGGAAAAAGCAAGTTCTGTGCACCAAGGGGACGTTGCATTCATGCCAGAGCTGGATGATCTCCCGTTGCTTCCTCTCAAATTCCAATGGCCATGGCAAAGAGGACTGCGAGGATGAGCATTGTACCGCATTGAGGTCCGATTCTTTGACATCACCTTCCAATTGAGTCTTATGAGCATCCTGAATCATATGAGGTTCTCAAGAAAAAGGAATCCAGAAAGCAGAGATTTTAACTACAATTACATGAGAGAGAATCAAGACCTGATAAGTAGGGACCTGAACTGACTTCTGACACTGACTCTCCTCCACAACATTCAAAGTGCTATGAGGTTTGCTATTGACATCTTGATGAGCTGTTTTGGTTTCCTCGATCTGTGATTCTCCTATTGCAAGTTTCTCATTTTCAAGCCCTCCAATCCGTGCATTCCCTGTAGGAGACTCTTTCAAGATGTTGGTCTGCATCTTTTGATCTTGCTCACCTTCAAAGACCGGACCGTTCGTTGCATTTGCCTTGAAACTTGCACTTTTAGTCATCACCAACCCCGCGGAATTCACGAGTTCATGCAACAATGGCAATCCAAAGGATGATCCACCATCGTATGGTTTGAGAAAATCTTCGGTTGGCCTCGCCACAAGCTCTACTGATTGCTCCATTGCAGGAAGCAAAGGCGTATTGTTCCCTTTAGATAGGAGTGCAGGATCCAAAAGTTTGTCCTCATCGGTCAGTGGTAGCAAGCTGTCATTGTCATCGTCTAGCAACAGATTGAATTCATCGCTACTTCTGCTCGTGGTCAACGCGTGTATCTCAATGCACTGGACCTCCTTGCAATAGTCTTCAAAATCTTCATATGTTGAGCGCCTGGATGGCTTCATTCTATCGGAAAACTCTGGGTAAATTTTGCTGTGCACACTGCTTTCCTCTGATCTTGGAAAGTCGAAATATGGAAATTGGTATGTAATGCCAGAAATGCCCGAAATAGAAAGTGTATCTTCAGATTCACTGTGTAAATGGGATGACTCAGATTGACTGATTTCATCCTATGGAAGGAAAAGAAACAATGATTAGAAAACTGAAGCAAACATACCAGAGCATAGTCTAAGTTAGAAAGGAAATGTACCCAATGCCTTGAAGCCTGATCATCAACGCCTATGGATCGAAGCAAACAATCAAGGCGATACTGAGCAAGATCTCTTTGGCTCATCAACTCCCTGATTTCTTGCTCCATCTAAACAGATAAATAGAGAAAGGAAAACCATTCAGAATTGTTGAGGGGTTTTTGCTGTGATTAAGTGATAAATTACGACTTAAATCTTTATCTAGTTAATATAAATTATGCATGCAGTGGAACAGAAAACAAAAAGACAGAAAGAAGCTGATGCGATGACCTTTTTAATCCTAGCATCTTTATCTTTGAGAATATCAGAGTGGTCTGCGCATGAGGTTGATCCTCGATACCTCAGCTCATTTTCCAACCGAGCAAGTTCTTTTTGGAGATGCTTCACCAATGCCTTATCAGACATCACTAAATTGATTTGGGCGTTGGTGACTACTTGTTTTGCACAGCTTGCAAATGAGAGGGTGTTCCTGGATTGCTCAATGTGACTTCGTGCAGGGCTCATTGTGCAGATAATGGCGGTCCTTGCATTACCTCCTAAAAAGGGTTGCAGTATGCGTGTCAACTTGGAATCTCGATATGGAATATGTCCAGTTCTCCCTTTACTGCACGAACAGAGGGAAAATGACAACAAATGATGAAAATTAACATCCACATCTAAAGAGGTTTACAGACATCAGTTATGATCAATGACCTTAGCTTGCGAATAACAGTTCCCAGAGTAAGCAAGCTTCTGTTGATGTGACAACCTTCTTTGAGCCGACCACCAGATGATGTTTGGGATGCGCGCTCGCTTCCTGCTAAATCAACAAAATTCTGTCTCCAGAAAAGAGATTCATGTTGGTATTTGCTCCATTACCTCCTTTTCATGTTAGTGAATGAGGGGATGAACACTCACCACGGCAGCTATAAGAGTACTAGAATCTCCTTTACCCATAAAAGTGCGAGGATTACTTTCAATTGTCTGCAATTATGGACAGAAACACACTAGGATAATTATTTTGTTTTGCCTTTTCATAATTAAAAAACTCAAGAATGTGATGAAGACAAACCAGTCTCAGAATCTGATGGGATCTAGAGCTCGCTTCATTTAGGTATGTCTCTCCGACTTGTCGTTGTGCTGTACGTAGAACAATGATGCATGTAAACTCTCTTCTGTTTACTGAACGTAGAAAGATTTGCAGACAACAGTACATGCTTATATATATACCTTTGCTGAAATTAAGGAGTTCCTTCAGGTGCTTCTGATCCCTCACTCTTTCCTCAATTAGTTTTTCCACCACTGTCCCTCTCTGAGAAGAATCAATTTATCAATTCATCAAAAAGAGAAATAGATAAAACTTCATTGTTGAAACATTTATCAGTATGCTTCTTTACCTCTGAATCATCGAGAAGCCTGAGAGGGGAACTATCACCGCTGAGGAGATCTTTTACTGCTTCATTGTATATCTCAATTGCTGAGAATTTTAGAGCGTATTCTCTGTCGTCTTGCTGCAAAAATTGAGGAGCTAATAAAGTAAACCATGAAAGAAAAGGAAGGAGAGAAACTCTATTGATTTGTACCCTCGTTATGCAGTCATAGATATCCTTGATGGCATACTCGGTTACCCCAGACATTGTGTACGTCTTTCCACTGCTTGTTTGTCCGTAGGCAAATATACTTGCTGCATTGAATGCATGCATAGATTCTTCATCTGGTTGACGTAATTCTCCTAGAGCTTAAAAAATTGTCAAGCTTACCATTAATTCCATTGACAACCGAGAGAGCAACTTCCTTGGCTCCTTCATCATACACACTCTTTGTGTTGCATTCGCAGCCAAATACTCTATCTGCTCGTCCCATAAACATCAGGGAGATGAGGATCCAAGCATTTCAAGGAAGAAAAATGTACGTGGAAATTAAACTCACCAAATGTGTAGGAGGTCGGATACATGGTTCGCTCAGGAGGGCTGTTGTTGAAGACGATGGTGTTGTTGTTGATGCAATCCCAATCCGAGGGGTCGTTCCTCGCAATCTCCTTGGCGTTCAGGGGCCTTAGCCTCACCGAGACATATATCCTCTCCTCCTTTCCTCTACCCTCCGCCTTCTCCCACCGCACCATATCGTCGCCGCTCATTGACCCCATTCTTCTTAATTCTTTCCCCCGAAGCTTGAAGGTTCAAACTGATCAAACCTTGAAGGAAAGCGAATAATGCAGGGGATTTTACTGCACAAACCTCTGCTGTATTCTGCGGCAAATGGCTTGAAATTTGAAGATCGATTAATTCGAGATCTGTTTAGATGAGATGAAAGCACTGTGAAAATGGCAGATCTCGGTGGCCCCAAAAAGGAACAAAAGGGTGGAAGCGGAGAAGGTGCAATATATATGGTGATGATTTGATCAAGGTTGCCACGCGAAATTGGCGGAGCAGAATGAGAGCCACTGAAACGTAGCTGCCGCGCTGCAAGCGAAGCACTATCTATCTATAGACTATAGTTGGGTCTTCGTCTTCTCCATGGCCCCGAAACGCATGAAGGAGACCCCAAAACCAGCTCCTTTGACACCTCCATGACAATTGATCACATATTCACATCCCTACCTGGAATTGAACAGATAGACTTCATCATTCATATTTAGCTTGACAAAATATCGCCGGAGTAGTATATGTTTAGAATTCTTGTTCCGGGGAATTTGATAAATAGTTAAAATAATTAGAGATTTAAAACATATATATAATTTTTTAATGATTTATTGGCAAAATCATATATTTTTTATAATATACTCAAATTACGTCCTATTTTATTTATTTACATAATTATAATTATATATATTAGGTATATGAACTTTGATCTACGTCTCTAATTATGGAAGATGAAATGCCTTCTAAAATTAAAAATTCACACGTGGATTCTTCTAAAAAGTAGGCTCAGCACAAAAGATAGATTGGAGAAATTTGATATCCAGTTGGATGATAGTTTATGCCCTCTTTGCAAGGCCGATCCCAAAATCGCCCATCACCTTTTTCGCCTTTGCCCGTAATCTGCCCAAGGGTGGATGTGCTTTCTATCTAAATGTAGATCGAGCCGATTTTTTCCCCCTCCTTTGTCAATGGAGGAGATCACCAACTGTAGCAAGAAGGACAGGCTGCTCACTCTCATTTGGTTTTGGCTCTTATGACAAATTCGAAATAAAGCGATCTTTGACAACTCGCTTTCTCCGCTAAACAGAACAGTGTTCTCAACTGAAGCTTTTTGGTCCAGGATTAGGGGTCTCGGTTATTCCTGAGCATTGTTCCCAATGCCTGCTTCAACTTATTTTCGTCTTAGACTAGTTTCGATGCTAAAATGTTTAAATTTAATTTCTCTGTTGTCTCCTGTAGAGATCTCACTGTTTTTACTTTTTCTGTTTGTACAAAAGACTTCTTCATTTTCTATCTTATGAAATGCAAATGGTGTGGCAACCTGATTGTCTCACTCTTTCTTCAAAAAAAGAGTCTCTAACTACCTGTATATGCATTTTATTGCATTGAAAATTTTAAATTTGATAAGATTATGAAATTAGTAGACCTAACAACCTACAATGATATATTAATTATAATTATATAGACAATTAATGACTTTGATTAAAACCTTTAAATGTAGATATCACTGTAATTAAAATTATATTTTAAATTTTTTAGGTTTGTCAAAATTACAAATGTGTGAAATTTAAATTAAGTTTCACGTGTAGTAAAAATATACATATAAGCGGTTATGGACTTTTCATTAAGGTTGTTCACGGGTCGGATCGGATCGGGTTTGGAGAAAAAATCGGCCCAACCCAACTAAAAATAATCGAATCAAGTTTGACCCATGAACAGTCCTACTTTTCATCAAAGTTCTTAACCACTACCATCTCATTTTATATTATTAATTTTAAGGACTTACATGGGCAATCGGCCCATACAAACGTATATGGGCGGATGGTGAGATTGTGCTATGTCATTTAATTAGTTTGGATCTCAAAGCATTAAATAAATACTCGTTTACAAGAAATTCATCATATTTTAATTTACTTATTTAAAGTTATAAAATTTTGAACTTTCAATAATATCCCGGTATTGAAAATTTCATTGACAAAAAATATTTTTCCTATCCGTTCGTCTTGAAAATTTTCTTTATATAATTGTTAGAGTCATGTCTTGAAAATTTTCTTTATATGATTTTTTTCCGAAAATAAAAAATTATACTCTAATATTTTTCTTTTCAGAAAAATATTTTGTATAAATAAAATTCTCAATACTGGATGTACATATTATTGGAATTTTGAAATTTCGTATATTTCTTAAACAGTAAATTAAAATCGGGTGTATTTATTGTAAATGAATATTTATGTAATGCTTTGAGATCCGAGGCCGAGTGACGTGGCACAATCTCACCATCTCACTCATGGATGCTTATATGAGTGAGTGACGTGACACAATCTCACCCTCTCACTCATAGTAGCACTTGTTAGGTTTAGTAATTTCAAAAGCACGTTAATTTTTTTTTAAAACAAAATGCATATATAAGTTGTAAGGAATTTTGATCAAAGTTCTTAAGTATGAATATATATAATTATAATTAAGTTAATGAATCCAAATAAGGCATAATTTGGGTATATATATTCTTTTAAAAATACCCAAATAGTTTACAAAATAATTTGGGATAATTCTTCTATGTAATACAGGGGATTTTCATGCAACTGTGTAGTATACAGTATACTTACATAAGAAAACATATTCATTAATTTAAAAAATATGATATTGTGTTAATCTATAAATTTTTAAAAAATAATTTTGCTACCCTTTATGTCAAAGTAATTAAATGGATTATACAAATATATTTGGTATTAATTATTTGTGTTAACAATATGAAAATTATGTTATACAAGTGAAAAATATTGTGCTGGTCTTACAATTTTTGACACGATTAATCAATTATTGTACTAATAGGTAAATGAGTGGCTTCACATGATAAAATACCGTTATTTTTTCCCAAATAGTTGATTCTTTTTTAAATCGTCCTTGTAAACATCTCAATTTGGTCCCTATAATTTACTAAATCATCCAATTTAATCATAACTCCTAGTATTGGTGTTGTTACGATCAATAAATTAAGACTACACATGTATCTTTCACTCGAATAGAATGAAAAAAATAATATTTTTGAGAATAGACATCGACAATCCACAAATATAAATTTTCATCCTTTGCAAGAACAAGAAGAAGAAATAACAAATATTTTGAAAATGTAAATATTAAACCCTAAAGGATACATAAAATGTTTGTTTTACCTTTTATGATATTTGATCCGAACAAAATGGTTCAATAAATTTGGGAGCCAAACGAGATATAACTTTTTGAAAAAGAATTTGAGAAAAAAATTACAAGTCCAAGTCGATATGAAATTAACTCGAAAATTAGCTAATCCCAACTCTATTTTTTTTTTGCCAAAATAAAATGATATATTAGGCCACGAGGCCAAAAAGATTACAATCCTCTAACAAGATATTGTTTAGCTCAGGAGGGCAAATAAGATTCCAAACAGAGGAATCATTATTCACTCTTGCTATATTTGCTGCCCAATGGGCAATTTGGTTTGCATTTATAGGAATAAAATTACATACAATGCTATTACACTTATAAAATAAATCAAGGGTGTTATGAAACAGATTTCTGCATTGCCAAGACGTCTGGGTCTTATTATTGATAAGATTCACCAATACTTTACAATCAATCTCCAAGATGATATGACTCAAGTTGTTTGTAACTGCAAAAAATAGAGCTCAGTTATTAGTTCAGATAAAAAAGCCGAATGAGAATTGAAATAGAAGCTTTCAGCATGAATGCAATATCCATTGTGATCTCTAACAATAAAGACAGCTCATCCTTTCTTATTCTCATAAGAGTCATCACAATTGATTTTTATCCAATTTTGGGGAGGCCTAAGCCAATGAACCAAATGATTTTAAATATTTTGGGTCCCCTCAAATACACTTTGCTTTATGTATTGATTTGAGAAGGACAAGATGCACATCATAGAGCTGAAGCAGGTGGGCAATTGTTCATCATGCAATAAATCATTTCTAAAAAACCAGATAAACCAGATAGGGTTAACAACAATGGCTCTGGATTCCTTAGTCAATGTCTGACCAGGACTCGACAGAAGCCAACTACCAGAACACCATCCAGTCATATTGGTTAAATTTATATTGAGCTTTTGACTTAAAATCAACCAGATTCCAGAAGCAAATGAGCATTCAAAAAAGAGATGCTGTAAAGATTCATCTCCTAAGTCACAGCAAACACACATTTTAGAAGATGAGATTCCAAGTCTAAAAAGTCAGGTTTTTGTTTAAAGTCTTTTATGAAATTTTTTTCATAAAAATAATTTTACCTTGAGGGAGGTGTTTAACTCCTAAATTTTAGCCCAATATAAAAAGTTACCAACATGATGTTCATCTAAATTTTTAAAGAAAATGTAAGCTGATGAAGAAGAAGCCTCACCCTTCAAATCAGGCTTCCAAGCAAAGTAATCATCATAGCGGTGATTAGGCGACTCAATTCTTTCAATAACTTCCCACAATTCAATGCTGCACAGAGTTAGTCCAAAGAAAAAATGCCACAAATGATTAAACATTAAATCATGCACCAAGTGAAGCTGAGAAATTAAATTGACATTTATCATAGTAGGCATAAGAGCAATAGGGATATCAAATACCCAACGATGATAAAGAATAGAAGTATTTCCTCCATTACCAATCAAGCTAGTAAAGCCCGATTTAAGCTTAGAAAAAGCATTCACAAAAAGTTTTCAGCACCAAGAAGATTTCTTAGGAAGGTCATAATTAATAAAATTTAATGGAGGGTATTTATTTTTTACAAACTTAACCCAAATAGAATCACTGTTATTAAGGTATTTCTGAATTCTTTTGGTCTGAAGAGCTATACTTTTTGTTTTAATATTTTGAATACCTAGATCACCTTGATTTTTAGGAAGAGTGATAGTATCCCAACTGATTAAGTGCATACTATGTTTATCAACTTTACTATTCCACAAGAAATTTCTCATAATTTCTTCTAATGTATCCACAAAACTATTATTTAACCAAGTAACAGAAGTAGTGTGAGTAAGAATATAGTTTAACATAAATTTAATAAGTACAAGTTTTCCAGCCTGAGAGAGAAGAGAAGCTTTCTAGATACTTAATTTAGCTTCAAATTGAGAGATAATATAGTTGTGAGCATTTTTAGGAGGTCTTCTAGGAGAAATTAAGGCACCCAAATACTTAAAAGAGAAGTTTTCAATCTTCATGCCAAGCTTATGACACAGCTGATTCTTAAAAGAGATGGGAGTATCCTTAGGAAAATATATTTCAGATTTAGCTAGATTCACTTTTTGACCGGTGAGGGAATTATATTTATTGAAGATTTCACTAATAGTATTAATGCCTTTATCAGTAGTCTTAAAAATTAAGATGGTATCATCCGCAAATATTAAATGACTAATCATAACATTTTTAATTTTAAAAAGAATGATATTTTTTTGATTTACAACATCATTTATAAGTAATGAAAGAGTTTGAGCAACCAGAACATAGAAAAAAGGGGATATAGGATCCCCCTGTCTAATTCCTATATGTGAGTTAAAAAAATCTGAATTATAAGCATTAACAAGGCAAGAAAAAGAAGCAGTAGTAATGTTTGCTTTTAGAACTATAGAATAAGTGAGCTAACTCTTGAACTATTATGATATTTTCATGAATGCTTCTATCTTTAATGAAGCCAGATTGCTCACGAGATATCAGATTGGGGAGCAACAATTTCATTTTGTTTGCTATAAGCTTAGAAAGAATCCTATAATTTAGGTTACACAAGGTAATAGACCTATAATCCTTAACATAATTTGGAGATTGACATTTAGGGATAAAATATAGAATAGTCTAATTCCAGTCTTTAGGCATTATTGCATCATTAAAAAATAAATTGATGCTGTCTATATATGTCTTAGATATGGTGCTCCAGTATTATTTGTAGAATTCAGCATTAAAATCATCAAAACTAGGATTTTTCCCATTTCTAGAGACTTTACCGTGTCCCAAACCTCATTAGGGGTAAAAGACACAATTAGCTGATTACCCTCTTCAGTATTAATGGAATTAAAAATAGGCCAACTTAAAGTCTGGACAGATAAATCAGAGTTCTTATGCCAAAGAGTTTGGTAATGCTCAACAAAAATTTGAAGGATAAGTTTATTATCAGTGATGGTTCTCTGGTCATTTGTTACAATGAAATTAATATAATTGTTACGTTTTCTCAAAGTAACAATTCTGTGATAGAAAGAAGAATTCATATCACCCTCATTTATCCATTTAGTTTTAGCCCTAGACCACCATTTTAAGTTGATTTGCCTTTGAAGGGCAATAGATTTATTGTAAAGAGACCTTAAAGTGGTTTCAATATTATTTGGAGCATTAGGAAGACCTTCAAAAGATTCAAGGAAAGCAATATCCTTTTTGGTGGTTTTAAGAAGGTTTTCTAAGTTACCCACCTTATTTTTATTCCAAAAAGATAGGGCACCTCTAGTATTTTTTAATTTAGAAGAGAAGATAGAATTATCATCACATAGATTAAAAATATTCCAAGCATTATATATGACATCTTTGCAATCATCATATTCCAACCAAAATTTTTGAAATTTGAAAAGCTTATTTTTATGCTGTTTTGAATTTGGTATAGCAACAAGAATAGGTCTATGGTCCGAAGTGATTCTAATAAGATGTTTGACTAGAGTATTCCCAAAAAAATATAACCAAGCTGCATTTGCAAAAGCTCGGTCTAATCTTACAAGAATTTTAGCAAGACCAGACCTATTGTTTGACCAAGTAAATTTGTTACCCTCAAAACCTAAATCCATTAGACCAGAATGATGAATAAAAGCTTGAAATTCTGAAATAGGTTTAGTGACATGAAATGGAGTACCACCACATTTATCATTTTTATTTAAAATATAATTAAAATCACCCAAGATTAACCAAGGATAGAAATCAAGAGAAATATTTATAAAAGAAGACCATAGGTTAGCACGTAAAGTATGATTTGTACTAGCATACACATTAGAAAGTAAGAAAGGTTGTGATTGTTCAATTTGAACTATAGCATTTATAACTTGAGAAGAACATGAAATTAATTGAGTTTTCACAAATTGAGAATTCCAAGCAAGAATAATACCCCCAAGATGCACCTTCACTAGACTGTATAAAACCTTCCCAGGCTCGACCAAATGATCTAATAAGACTCTTAGAACGTTTCTCGGTCAGATGAGTTTCCTGAAGGGCTATAATTTTAATATCATAGTTTTTAAGTTGAATAAATAAGAAATCTTTTACTGGACGTCTCCAAGCCCCACGCACGTTCCAATTAAGAATGTTTATCATTAATAAAATAGAGGAAGGAGCGTCACATAATATTAATTAGCTTATAAACCAAAAAAAGTCAATGTATTTTAGTAATAAATGGGCCTTGGTCCGCCTTTTGAGTTTTGAATGATTATTAACAAATTCTGGAACATATGTGTATATTAAACTCCGCAACTTTTTCTTTCGACACTATCTAGGGATGACAACGATTCAATTTATTTACTTTTTTTTAATGATTAATCAAAATCAAAATCATTTATAAACTCGTCAAATAAAATAGTTCATTTTTAAAAATTAATATTCGAAACTGAAACTAATTTTATCGGTTATCCGACAGATAATTGAAATCGATTAGTTCGATTAAAATAGATACAATTATCTCTTTACGGACTAATATTTGGTTAGTAAATAAATATCTGGTTAATAAATAAAAAATAAATTAATAATCATTAATTAAATTATTAATTATGTATAGTAATTAATTATAATAGGATTTAGTTATGGGTAAACGAGAATAAAAAATGTAATTGATTTTAGTTATCGGTTCGGCGAATTGATGATCGAAACCGAATCAAATTTAATCGAATTTTCGAATTCACTAACTGAAATCGAACCGCAAATTTACTATTTGAAATCAAATTTTGCGATTCGATAATCAGTTAACCAGTTTTCAATTGCCACTCCTGGCACCATCCACTACAAAAAAAAACATGTATTCGTGTTGTTTGGAATTAGCGCAAGGGTTCAAACTGGCATAATTTAGGCGCTAGTTTAATGGACATTGGTGCTCGGAGCGGCGTTAGTTTAAATTGGCGCCAACTTTCTAGCAAATTGATGGCCAAATTAGTATTAGTTTGCTAGAAACCGGTGCCAATTTTTGCTAAAGCGTCGGTTTCCAATATTTTAATTTTACATTGGCATTTTATTTTTATTTTTTAAAAAATAAGATTAACTTTAATCAAATGGATGACTAATTCAACTAATCTATAAAATTTTAAACATTAATTCATATTTAATATTAAAAAATTTAAATGATGTTTAACTTTGTTTGATCATGTATTTTTTTTTAAAAAAAAGAGACAAAATATTGAATTTATACTTGGGCGCGCCTGTATGAGTGGCATCGATATGCCGATTTCTACTCCCTTGTCTTCTGACTCCCATTTAGACGTTTTTCAAAGCATCTAAGTTTCAATTTAGGCTCTATTCAATGTCGATTTTTCAATCAATAATAATGTTTATTTTCAAGTTTTTTTTTGTAGTGATCCCAAATCACTTATGGCAAATCAGTCCCGTTGTCCGCATACCTCTCTTTGTGGGCTCATGGAGGAAAAGCTAGGGCAGAGGACGGGAGCAGTGATGCGTGGAGTGGGGTGGTTAGGAGTAGGGTTGTGCAAAACCCGAACCGACTTGAATAAACTGAATAAATCGACTTGAAATTTGCATTTGAGTCTAGTTTTTAGGGTTATTTGGGTCAGGTCGAGTAGTGGGATTTGTCATTTCTCGAGTTCAAATCGGAACGGGTCGGGTTAAATCTTGAAAAATTTGAAAAACTCGAACCAAACCAAACTATTATATATATAATTGTCTATATTATAATTGCAAAAGGTAATAATTGGCTTGGTGGTTGGGACATTGGAAATGGAATCCAATGTCTTGAGATTAAATTCTAGTGGAGTCCTTGTACCTTTTTAAAACTTTTTTAAAGGGAATTCATGTTATTAGGGTCGGGGTCCGATCTTATTCGGGTTAATCAGGTCGGACCCTTAATTCTTATTCGAATTGGGTCGAGTAGTGTTGGAGGATTGGAGCCTCCCTATTCGGATTCAAATTATTCGGGTCAAATCGGGTTTTGACCCGACCCAACTATGCTCACCCCTAGTTAAGGGGGTAGAAGAATCAAACCTATGAGATGCTATGGCTGCCCTTTTTTGCTTTGTCGAGTCACCTACGAGGTTTCCTGTGCCAAGGAATCTCTCCTGCTCTCTTTTGATAACCCTATTCCTTTCATAGGGAAGCTTTCTATTTCTCCATGCTTGAAAGTTTTTTGCAAATCCAAGGATCCCAATGACAGTGTCTGATTGTCTGCTGAGATTTTTTACTGCATTACAGTGAAGTATTTAGATTGATTAAATCTCATTTTTGGTCAATTCTAACTGTTTCAGCTAAGCTATGCTCTAAACATTCTTAACAAAAACAAGAGAATTCAGGATGTCACTTAGTTTCACAAGCCAAAATATTGGCTGTACAGAAGTGACTGATCGATTGATGACTACATGAACACTGCATTAGTGTCAAAACCTAATCTTGGTCCAAGTTCATCTACATTTGCAGGAATGTCTAAATTCTGATGAATTTGCCATTTGAGGCCCTAGTCTTGTGGAGGAAGAACAACATTTATCCCAGTTCAGTTGGCCGGCCATATTCCTGTGATTTCTCGGATCAGGTAGTCAAAAGAGTTAACCAAAAGCACGATATGCTTGCCTTCTTCATGCATAAAGTTCATTGCAGTCGTCTCTCTTTATTTTCCTCCTCCTTTTGAAGGCTTATTTTCTCACATATACATATCAGATCAAGAGAGAGAGAGAGAGAGAGAGGAGCATCTCCAGCTTTTGATTCTTGCAAGCAAAGCCTTTCAATAAATCACAAAGCCAAAAAGGCCTTAAGATGGTGGATGAAAGTGAATTACTTCACAGTTAATTCTTCTTTCTCAGTGGCCCCCTACTGCTCACCTTTTATTCTTCCATCTTGCTTACTGATTGAATTCTTCTTCCAGCAGCCCAAACATTCACATGGAAGAGTCTGTATGATTTCCTCCATCAGCGGAATACAATATGGGATAGACTAAAGTTTTGTATTTATTATGCCACATTCGATCCAACTTGGTATCAGTTTAAAGAATAATTTCTCCTTCAGTTCATGCATCTTTCAGCAGTAGTAGATAATGCATTTTTCGTAAATATATGGAGATGATGAGGGCCCCACCCTCTGTTTCAGCTCCTTTTAAATTCATCTCTTGTGTTGTCCTGATGTGATCTAAAGGCAGAAGCTTATCAAATGGTTCATCATAAGGCTCCTTTTTTTTATCTTTTGCTGTGGCATGATCTACTGTCTCTGTATCTGAACCAAAAGGAAGAAGCCATTGCCTATTGGCTCTTCCTCAAAAGCTCATGGTATCACTTCTGCTGTACTAAACCTCATGTCCTGCAAAAATGTATTCATGGATTCGGATGAATTTAATACTATCAGATATGTATAATCCAGAAACATTAAGAAAGCCTTCCCCTCCGAGATGAGTTGACTGATGGATTCATTCAGGAACGGATTCGGGGTTCAAGATATTGGATCAAAGAGACAGAGACGACTAAAACTAAGACCAGGTTGGGAAGGCAATCTGCAGTGGATCAAAGCAAAGTTTTGCTTCCAATCTTATGGCTTTAGCTCACTTTAACTCCACTATGGGAATTGGCAGATGACCCCACTCCCACTGAAGGCCTGTGGCCTCTCGTGCCAAAGCCTGCATGTGATCCGCTGACACAGCCATTGCTGTCGGCTATCACACCACCACGCTTAGTCTATCTCTTCATCGACTTTGTTCCCGTGATCTTCCTGTGTCCTAACTTCTACTTACCCTGCTTGTATAAATACTGGGGTAATCTCCTGAAGGCGCCAAATGCATGTAACACTCGCATTACCGCTGCATTAAGCCACACTAACTCACTAAGTACACTCCCTAGCTCCCAAGAACTAGCAATGAAACCAATCTGTCCTCTTCTTCTTCTACTAGTAGCTCTGGGGTCGACAATGGCAATCAGCCATGACTACCTTGACGCATTGACCAAATCTATCCTCTTCTTCGAGGGCCAGAGGTCCGGCAAGCTCCCGCCTGACCAGAGAGCCAAGTGGCGCGGCGACTCGGCCTTGTCCGACGGCTCCGAGGCCGGCGTCGACCTCACCGGGGGGTACTACGACGCCGGGGACAATGTCAAGTTCGGTTTTCCCATGGCCTTCACCACCACAATGCTGTCGTGGAGCGTCATCGAGTTCGGCGAGCTGATGCCGGCCGACGAGCGCCGCAATGCGGCGGCGGCCATCCGTTGGGGGACCGATTACCTGCTCAAGACCCTCTCGTTCCCCGGAGTTGTTTTTGTTCAGGTGGCGATCGACCTCTCTCTATCACGATTCCTGGCGGCGATGAGTCGGTGGTAATTAACTTCACCAGGTGTTCGACCATTTGCGCGCAGGTTGGGAACCCCATAAGCGACCACAGCTGCTGGGAGCGGCCGGAGGACATGGACACGACGAGGACGGTGTACAACGTGAGCGCGGACAGGCCGGGCTCGGAGGTGGCGGGCGAGACGGCGGCGGCACTCGCGGCGGCGTCGATGGTGTTTCGCGACGTCGATCCAGGGTACTCGCACCAGCTTCTGGAGAGCGCAATGAGGGCGTTCGAGTTCGCCGATACTCACAAGGGGGCTTACAGCGACGATCCCGCGCTCAGAGTCGGAGTCTGCCCCTTCTACTGTGACTTCGACGGGTACCAGGCAAGTTGTTAATCTCCCTCCCCCGTCCTCAACTTTCTCTTTCCTTGTTCGACAAGATGGCTTTAGGATCGACAAGAGATATTGCCGAGATCTTAGCTTGGATTCTGTGGAAATCTCACAAGAACCATACTTTGTGTGTTGGATTCAGTGTGGAATTGAAAAGTTGCAAGCTTTGGAAACAGTCGACTTGACTGAGTTGAGTGCTTTTTTTCAAAATAGGAATAATTTTATGAAAGATATATAAAAATAAAATAAGAATGTATAAATTCCTAAAATTAGAATTAGAAAGTTGCTATTTTGATTTTATTTTCTTGACATTAAATTTTATTTATTTATTAAAAAATATTTTTTTCATCGATCTTTTTTCCATAAAACTATTCTGATTTTAGGTAAATGCATTTGCTCCTTCGGAGTGCACAGGGTCAGTTAGTTGTCATTTACTCAGGCTTCAATTGGGAATAGGGAAAGGTTACTGTAGAGCAACATGCACAACTTTGAATGTTGTCCTTGTTTCTGTCTTCTACAGCTCTTAAATTCATCGTAAAGTCCCATATGTGGTTGAGAGTTCCTCATTTACCACATGAAAGATCACAACGCAGGAAATGAATGTGAAAGGTTGATGAAGTGGGTGGCTACATGATCAAAAAAGCATCTAGAGGAATCCAGTATTTGTATCCTTATAACATCAGTTCAAGTTTTACTTCCACTGTGGTTCTTCCCAAAACTGTGACTTGTGAACGATCGATGCGATCACGAGCATTATACTTTGCCTATGGAAGTAAAATAACATGGAAATTGGTTGCTGTGAATGTTCTAAATGGGAGGGGAGTAAATGGGCGAGCTAAGGATTGTACTTCACATTCCTACTCACCGACACCATTTATTACTTTTCGGTGAAATAGGATTGATGAACAAATCTCTTTTCCAGATTTTATCGAGTCATTTCATTAATAACTGATCATCAAGAGTGTTCTTACGCTGAAAACATAGTTTAACATGGGCTGGTGTATGACACCGAAGTAACTGATGGAATTTCGAGTTCATGCTATAGCTGAGATTTCATTCTGATATGCAGGATGAGTTACTCTGGGGAGCAGCATGGCTAAGAAGGGCCTCCGAGGATGATTCTTTCCTCAACTACATCCAAAACAATGGCAAAACCCTTGGAGCAGATGACAACATCAATGAGTTCGGGTGGGACAACAAGCATGCTGGTCTCAATGTCTTGGTCTCCAAGGTTGACTTGATCACAGGCACACATTTGTCATCACTGTATACTTGCTCATAGAAGGGCTCTTCAGTTGACTCTGTTTAACTTGATGTCGTGTAGGAGTTCATGGAAGGGCAAGTGCTGTCGCTGGAGTCGTACAAAGAGTCTGCTGACAGCTTCATGTGCACACTGATCCCAGAGTCTTCGTCCTCACACATCCAATACACACCTGGTGGCCTCATCTACAAACCTGGAGGCAGCAACATGCAGCATGTCACCTCCATCTCCTTCCTCCTCCTCGCTTACGCCAAGTACCTCTCCAAGACATCACAGACGGTGAACTGTGGAACCGTCCAAGTCGGCCCAGCCTCACTTCAGCTTCAAGCCAAGAAGCAGGTACACCGATCACAATCCAAACTCCAGCTTCGCACTGCCTGATACAGACATTGACTGCACTCAAAAATGGATGTTTTCTTCTGCTTTTGTCAGATTGACTACCTATTAGGCGACAACCCGATGAAGATGTCGTATATGGTTGGGTACGGGGAGAGGTATCCGCAGAGGATTCACCACAGGGGTTCTTCGTTGCCATCGGTCTCCAGCCACCCTGAGAGCATTCCCTGCAAGGATGGGTCGGACTACTACAAATCGCCTCGGCCTAATCTGAACCACCACGTCGGAGCAGTGGTGGGCGGCCCGGGAGAGGACGACGTCTACGAGGACGACCGCGTCGACTTCCGCAAATCCGAGCCGACGACCTACATCAACGCTCCGCTAGTTGGAGCTCTGGCTTACTTCGTGGCGAACCCTGACGCTGACCTTCTTCTTACTTAGGCATGCATGGAGAGCTCAAAATGTACAGAAAAATGAATACAAGCTTGAACAGAAAAGTAAAGAGAAGAACAGAGTGTCACCCTTACCGTATACACAGTCATATGTTTACCTGACTACAGAGTGAGTGAGGATTGTCTATGTATTACAACTACAATCCGAAATTTTCTTGAAAGAAATGTTTTTGCATGCAAAAGGAAATTAGTCTTCGTATGCAGATCGAAGAGAAGATCTCCGAGAAGTACAAGGTGTGAAAGGATGGATCGGAGTGCAGCATTCCATATGAGGATCCGATCCGCTTTGGCTTTCGCGTGCATGTCCTAATTTAGTAAGCAATAAATATCGAGAATTGGAGTGATAGCGGCAGTGAATATAAAAGGCAAGTTCGGGGTCTACCGCGAGCCGTCAAATAAATTGAACGAGCTTACAAAAGGTGAGACAACGACTCCACCCGCCCGAGTTTGAGGCTTTGACTCGCGACTTGAGTGTACGTGTTTGTTCTGTCAACGTCGAAGCCGAAAGCATCAATCGAATCACCTTTTCGACCCTCCAATTAAACGCCGACGTGGGAGGGGGTCCCGCGAAGAGATGACGAGGAATGTTGGGTTTGATGCCGGATTCGATCCACGTGCCACGTCGATCCGAACGGGTGGAATGGACGGCGAGAGATGGGTTGACCTCCATTGGGGTCGGGCCGGCCGGGTTGGAACTCCAGGCATCACCTCGACGCTATTGGCCTTAAGCCTGCTTGATAAGGTCTGTTTTCGTGTCTGGAGTTGGACGTCTTCGAATAATTGATCGAGCCGGGATGAGTCAGCATAGAGCCCGGTCGACAACTGTACAAGTGTTTCTTAGAGGGAACACTTGTTCTAAAATTCGTGGACATTTGTCCTAATTATTTAACCATATGTTTTGCTTTAAAATTCGTGCACAGTAATCCCACGCTAAGAGGTGTTTGATTGAATGAAATAGATTAAAAATAAAATAAGGAGAATATACAAAAAAACCACCTTGACTGGACAAGCTCTTTGAACCCAATTGGAGCAGTCCTAGATAAATTCACACTCATGAACCAGACTCGAATCAAAATCAATCACAAATTATCCCAGAGACTCCATTCGGCCAAACAAGAACATCGATATCTTTAATTAATTATCAAGAATTTGATAGTAATGAGCTCTGTCATCTTCGGAATAAATTTTCACTCGTTCAAGATATATCTCTGCAAGATTTTGGGAGACATCATCGTCAAACATCCTTGGCCTACCTCATAAAACAAACACGATGCACATCAAGTAACACCCATCATCTGAATTCTCTTCGGTGTTCGCCGACCCAAGGCTAGAGGAGCTACGACTATAACAAACATAACGCTGAAGACAAGAAATAAAAAAACCCAACAATAAGGGAGATGGACAAGATCGTCGAGGACATGACGACAACAAAAAGAAGAGATCGCCGCCCAGGCTTAGTGCCATATACGACGAATATACCTCATTGAACACCAAAAGAAAGACCATTCTATGAGAAATCCACGATCCACAATTTCTCAAACATCCCACTAATATCGAGAAATATAAGATACCATTTGACACTGATATAAACAAGAGATGTGAATTCCATCTTCTTATGGGCATAGCATCAATGAATGTGTGGTTCCTAAAGATCATATTGAGAATTTGATCGAGAAGGAGAGCTAGACAACTAGACCATTACACTGATAGAAAATAAAGGAAAATTTAACAACATAAAAGAAAGACATAAATGTTTTAAGGCACGTTTGTTTGCGAAAATATTTTTTGACTTTTCGTTTCGTGAAAACTAAAATGGATTTTCAAATTTTGGAATTTTGATTTTGATTTTTTTCGTTTGGCGAAAACGCGTTTGTTTGACATATCCAAATTTCATGTTTCGCGAAATGAAACCATCGAAAACTTATTTATTTTGTGTTGATTTCGATGACAATTTTCGGGACGAAAACTGAAATTGTGTTTGTTTATCAAACATAGTTTTAGTTTCAGTTTATTAATATATATTATTTTGTTTATTATAATTTATTTAATTTGATATCATTAACTCAAATTTAAAAATATATAAATAATATTAATTAGTTAATAAAAATATTATGAATATTATTTAATTAGGGTATAAAAATAATTCAAAATCATTAAAATATATTTTATTATATTGTTTAATTTATAAATAATTCAAAATAAAAAAATATTTGTAAATAACGTTAATTAGTTAATAACGATATAAGCTAAGTATGAATATTATCATGAACTAATTATTAATTAAATATCAACTAAGTATGAGCTACGTATCAACTAAGTATAAACTTCTTCTTCTTCTTTTTAACTAACACAACTTAATAATGGTTGAAATTATTGATTTTTACATGACTCAATTTCATTTAAATTATGTTACAAATATATTTTTCCGATTTGATAATTTGTGCTACGCGAAAGATGATGTAGTAAAAACATTTATTCAATACAATAGATATGCAAAAAAAAAAAAATTTATTGATAAAGTGTGTAGTTCAATTCAACCCAGCAACATTACAATAACTTCAGTAGATATGCAATATTAAAGTAGATATGTACATTACAGTTGCCTTAGCAATATTACATTATTACAGTAGCTATATTACAGCACTTCAGTAGTTCAATTCAACACTTCAACATGCTCTTCATTTCTTCAGCAGCTATATTATAGCAGCCAATTTAGAACACAACAGTCAAACACCATCACAACATCTTCATCACTGTTGTTAGTGAGGACCGTTAATGGAATATGATGAAAAAAATTAACTATATTTGATTTTTTACCTTGTCCATCAACAGTCCTCACGACATCAATTATGACGGTAAAAAATTCATCTTATGAATGTAGGACAATGAAGGAAAATGCGTATAATCATTAATTAGTTGGTGATCGCCTCCAATTCATAGTCCACCAAAACATAATTTGCCTATTATCTCAAAATAACCAAAGTATAAAATCAACCACACATTTATATAAGCACAACCAAATAATGAAATATATAAGCACAACCACGTATTTTTATAAGCACAATCAAACAATAAAATATATAAGCACAATCACACATTTATATATAAGCAAAACTGATAATGGGCAACATTACTTTACGACCTTAGGAGGAAAGTGCGCATAACCATTGATTGGTTATCGCCTCCAATTCCCCGCGGATATAAAAATAAGTTAATCCAAGAATAAGATAAAGTAGTCAAATTACATTAGTAGTCCAATAAAGTATTTAGGTTTACATCATTAAAGTTATCTAACCTATTTAAACAAAAAAATAATTGCAATGAAAACAAGTACTATCAACCCCTTGCAACCCATGTCAAGGAGCTTGTCCATTTTTGCCTCAAGTGAAAAGAGGTTCTTACTTCTTTGGTTCACTTCTTCTTCCTCATTGCGTATTGTCGTTGCAATGGGAGTGACCATCGGAAGAATTGACAATCGAAAATGTCAATTTTGCCTCTATTTATGCAAGCCGCATATAATCGGCTGAGATTTTTCTTACTTTCAGTTATCCTTACTACGGCTTGCAAACCGCAAAAATATTTCATGTTTTGATATCTCAAATACGTTTCACTTATTCAGGATGAAGAAGTTGTCATACTATTTAATGAAACTAAAATTAGTATATTGTTGATAACATACACTATAAAAAATAAATCTAATTAACAATTAAGTCTATTACAAGTGCAAGGCATAGAATTCTATTACATGTTTAAATCTAATTAAAATATGGAAGGAAAATCAGCGTCGATGTGCCCAAAGCTGATTTGCAATCTCTTCCCGAATGTTATGCATAACATTTTGAGTTGAAGAAGATTCACCTACTAATGATTCAATAGGGGATGAAGATTGATCTTCATCATCAATAATAACTTCCACTACTAGAAAAATGGGCATCAGCAACGGCTGATGCCGTTGCTGAAGAGCATCAGCAACGGCCGCGCCGTTGCAATAGAGCCGTGACAGAAAGTTGCATTGCTGATAACTTAGCAACGGATCAGCAACGGCCGCTCGGGCCGTCGCTCAAAATATTATCAGCAACGACCGCTCGGGTCGTCGCTAAAAATATTATCAACAACGGTTTTGCCACAGACCCGGAGCCGTTGCTGATAACATTAATAGCAACGGTCGCTGATAACATTAATAGCAACGGTCGCTGAGTCCGTAGCAACGCCGTTAGTAAAACCCCGTCGCTAAGCCGTTGCTGTAGGTCATCAGCAACGGCTTTCGATACACTTTTAGCAACAGCTTTCCCACGGACGGCCGTGGGAAAGCCGTTGCTGATGACGTATACCTGGAAATAGAAAAATTGAAAATTTCAAATTTCCATTGATACATTGATACATTATCTGATACATAACTCACACACCCATACCCTCATACACACATTCATTCACACATCACAAACACACCAAGATATACATCAAAATAATTATATTTATATTGATAATTATCCACGATAGTATAAAAACAATTCAAATGCAAAATTGAAGTATCAATATCCAAACAAAATAAGTTAAACAAGTTCAATATCTCAGTAACAAGTTCAATATCCAAACAAAAAATCTCACGATCACGATGGAGGATGGTCTGGATCATATGGCGGGGTCTGGAGTGCTTGAGTGTACACCGGCGTGGACTGACTCGAGGACGATGGATTAGATGATGCCGAAGAGATGCCTGCTTCAGGATGACCTGACATGTTGCGTAGCATAGCATAGCATGCATCTCCTCCATCATCTGAGTCTGACGCGCGACCGTGTCCTCTAGAGTCCTTATTCTGCTACTATGATCATAACTGGATCTAGAGGTGGACGGCCGCTCACCAGCGACCGGAGGGGTCGGTGCCCCAAGTGGCCCTAGCACGGCTCGCGCATGACCACTATCTGCGAAGCCATATACGCGGCCATGGTCCCAGCCACCTGCGGCCTCGACCCACGATGCTGCGTCAAAGTCCTCGGGGGTACCCCCGCGCTGCACCACCGTCTGGCTGTACGTCTCCTACTCGAGTTTGATTTTTTGTTTAATATTTATCATAAAACTTAAATTATAAATATATAATGAATAATTTAAACAAATATATAATTACCACAATGTATGCAGCGCGGTTGTCGATGTACTCCCCCGTCCCATGTGCTCGACGGTGAGTCCGCTCAAACACCGCCATCGGGGAGGGTCGCTGGACAGTCCCGTCATCCGACACCGTCGTCTACATTTACAAAACAAATACATTAATTAGTACACATAGTAACAAATAAAATATATAATTAAAAGATATACTTACCATACGATTCGCGTGCACTGCAAATGCAACAGAGCCGCCGGTGTGACGCGCTGCTCCCCCCGACATGGGATTTCTAGCCGCATTCCGAGAAACCTCCTGCCATCGATCCGTCGACCATATCCCCACGAGCTGGTCCCATATATCCGGAGTAATCCAACCGGGGCTGTATCCCCGAGTCTCCGCGATGTTAGTGGTCCCAGCTCGGGCCATCGCTTGGGACCGAGCCTGTCCCAGCTGCCCGTTGTACCTTGCCCGGAAAATAGCCTCCCAGGCAGCGTAAATGAAGGGCCTCTGGTCCTCGGCCCATGTATAGCGAGCCTGCAAAATAATAATATCAGTACCAATATTAATATATCATCATGCATGTAAAAAAAATAATAATACGTGCCTCAAACTCGCGTCATAACATGTCGATGTGCTCGCTAGGCACGTGAGACCACGTAGGCCATGCCCCGTGCATGTATCGTCGAATAGTAGAAGAAATGCTCCTCGGCACTTCTTCTTGCTCGAACCTGCACAACAAAAATAAATTTTAATATTATATTATGATATAATAAATTTGTAATGATTCATAATTCATGATATATTACCGCTCCCCAATCACGCTAATCAATTTACGTGACTCTGTGGCTGGTGGAGGCTGCCACCTGTTCGGCCCGCGTGGCCGCTTGCGTCTGGATGTACTAGCCTCGGCAGTATCATCCTCATGAGGATCAGCAACAGGAGGATCAGCAGCATGAGTAAGTGCTGGAGTCTCACCGATCGGAGACTCCGAAGCTCTCCTGCGTCGATAACCACGACCAGAAATATCTGTCGAACAGACATATAATCAGATTATTGTATAAATAGTAGAGATATATTTAATAAAATATATACTTTACAATTATTCCTCATCATCTGAATAATAGTCTTCGAATTCTTCTTCTTCTTCCTCTTCTTCCTCTTCTTCATCTTCTTCATCTCCAGCTTCCTCAATTTCATGATCGTCATCATCAGCATATTCAACTTCTAATTGAATTGACGTTGTGTCTGCATCCTCGAGTATTGGAATAATACGATCCACAACAGGAAGATCATCTTCTTGATATAAACCAGGAGGATCATTTTCTCCTACTATCGGATCAATTTTTCCTCTACCTTTTATCTTACAGACTACACGCCAATCTGCTCTATCTTTATTTTGAGCCGGATACTTTGCGTAATATACTTGTTCGGCTTGTGATGCCAATATAAAAGGCTCATTTGCTGCCAATTTCGATTTGTAATTAACCTAAACAAGTTTATATTTTGGATGAACTTTCATGCCCCTTTCTGTTGTATCGAACCAATGACATCTAAATACGATAACTGATTTCAAGCCGAAGTAGTGCAACTCTATGACTTCTTCCACCAGTCCATAAAAATCCATATCACATTCAACATAGGTTGTCCCTTTCACGCAGACCCCAACTCTTGTAACTCCAACTCTGGTCTTTTACAAAGTATTTTCAGATCATGTCGGGCTTTGACATTATCTTTAGTTTTTCCAGAAATATCCATCAAAGTGTTGAAAATATTATCAAACACATTTTTTTCAATGTGCATGACATCTAAATTATGTCGAATCAATAATGAACTCCAATAGGGCAATTCCCAAAAGATACTTTTTTTCACCCAGTTGTGTGTTTGGCCAAAACCTGACACTCTTTCATTGCGACCAAATACTATATCTGGAAGTGCTGAAACACGTGCTAACATTTGTTCACCAGACAACATCGGTGGTGGCCCATCTCTTTCGACTCTGCCCTTAGTAAATTTATTACGATTCCTTCGATACTGATGATTAACCGGTAGGAATCGACGATGACAATCAAAGAATGAGATTTTTCGTCCGTTCTGAAGACTGATTGACTTAGAGTGTTCCACACAATACGGACAAGAGAGTCGGCCGTGAGTGCTCCAACCCGACAACATGCCGTACGCGGGGAAATCATTGATTGTCCACAAGACCGCGGCCTTTAATTTGAAGTTTTGCTTCCGATGACAATCATAAGTGACAGCTCCCTCAGTCCACAATGTTTTCATTTCATCTATCAAGGGTCTGAGAAATATGTCAATTTCTTTTCGCGGACCCTTAGGACCCGGAATAATCATCGAAAGATAAATAAATTCATCTTTCATGCACATTGACGGTGGCAAATTATAAACTGTCAGCAGCACTGGCCAAACTGAATAAGGAGTTGCAGAATGTCCAAACGGATTAAAATCATATGTGCACAATCCCAATCTGATATTTCTAGTATCCCTAGCAAATGAAGGATAACATGTATCCAAATGTTTCCATGCTTCACTGTCAGATGGATGAGTCATTACTGTATCATCACGACTTCTTGCATGCCAACTCATGTAAGGGATTGTCTTTTCCGACATGAATAATCTTTGAAGCCTCGGTGTTAGTAGAAAATACCGAAGCACCTTAAACGGGATATTTTTCTGTCGGACCGATTTCTTCTCCTTGTAACGAGGGTGTTGACATACAGGGCATTTATCCAACTGCACATTTTCTTTATAATATAAAATGCAGTTATTTTGGCACGCGTGTATTTTTTCGTACCCAAGCCCCAATTTTCTCATTAGCTTTTTAGTCTTATAAAAAGTAGGCTCAAACTTGTTATCAGTAGGCAGCATTCTATTAATCAATCCAGCAATCCGATCATACGCAACTCCGCTGATATTACTATCGGCCTTGATGTTTAAGAGCTGTGTCATTGCTGAAAACCTAGTGTATTTAGGACAATTCTCATACAAAGGTTCATCGGCAGCTTTCAACATCTCGTAAAATTCTGCAGCTTCTTTATTCGGTAATTCAATCTCTACCGCAGCCCCTACTTCTGTGATATCAACCGCTGTAGTATCTGGTGAGATTGATGTCTGAAGAACTGGCCGATCAACATTATCATTCAGGTGGAATTGACCCCCAAGACTATCAAGTATCATAGTTCTATAGGGATTACATTGACTGGATGAAGAAGCACCAGCAGAGGAAGATTCACCATATGTCTGAACGACAGGATTGCTCGACGTCCCGACTTCGCGTGACTCCCCGTGACAAGTCCATAGAAAATATCTTGGTGCAAATCCTTTGGTATATAGATGCAGAGTGACAGTCTCCCGATCCAAAAATCGTCCATTTGAACAAATGCGACACGGACATCGGATTTGATCACCCATGCTAACGAAATTCCGATTCGAATAGGCAAAATTTAGGAAGTACGTTACGCCTAATCGAAACTCATTCGTTAAAACTCCACGATCAAGACGTCAGTACATCCAACTTCGATCAGCCGACATGATTCTGTCAATCAATGACAATTTCTTTGGTTAATGTCTTTAGGTGAGATTGTCTTATTCCATTCGGGATTTATGTTATTTGAACTGCACTTACGTTTTTATTTTAACTGTTAACTAATTATTCTAAATTTCGGCAGCATCGCCCTATAGTTCTCCGAATACGCATATCATCTGGGCGCGTATCGGAGAACAAGAGAGATGTTGCCGAAATTTAGAATAATTAGATAACAGTTAAAATAAAAACGTAAGTGCAGTACAAATAACTATATTCTCAAACTGTCCAATCAGGGACAATTCAAGAATTGTACATCGTATAAAAGATCATCTACTTCTTTTACACGAACATATAATCCCCGAACGGATCTAAGGTTTTGCTAAATCATATCTGACTCGTCGATGCGTACGTGAAACATATGAACTCGTCGGATGCATGATTATTTTCTAAATGTTTTGAGACCGTTCGAGTCCATATTGGACGATTCCGGCGCGCGTTCGAAGTGGACGATTCCGGCGCGCGTCCGAAGTGGACGATTCCGGTGCGCGTCCGAAGTGGACGATTCCGACGCGCGTCCGAAGTGGACGATTTCGGCGCGCGTTCGAAATTAATCTAAACCCTAATAATTAATCTAACAAATTAAACAATTAATCTAAATAATTAATTAACAATTAATTAACAATTATAAAACAATTAATTAACAATTATAAAATAATATAAATTATATATAAAA
The DNA here is from genome assembly GCA_034359265.1 of Canna indica. NCBI lineage: Eukaryota > Viridiplantae > Streptophyta > Magnoliopsida > Zingiberales > Cannaceae > Canna > Canna indica. The sequence goes on from CP136897.1 coordinate 71,891,249, forward strand.
TTATAAATTTCGACGCCGGAGTACAGTGGCCGGACACACTGTTCGGCCACTGTACAAGGTCCGGCGGCGGCCATCGGCCGACCGCCGCCGGCCGAAACCCTAGAAATAGGGTTTTGGTCGGATTGATTCCCGCCGGCCGCAACGGGAAGAGACGGCCGGCCGACGAGGCATACCTGAACAAGTCGGCAGCAGCGGGAGGAGGAAGAGGCATCGTCGGCGTCGGCAGCAACGGCAGCGGCGGCGAGAGGCGAGAGCAGGAGCGGCGGCTGCAGCAGTGGGAGGAAGAAGGGTCGGGCGCGACTGGTGCCCTATATAAACTTATCAGCAACGGCTCACTCGCCCGTTAGAAAGCCGTTGCTGATAAGTTATCATCAGCAACGGCTCACTTATCCGTTAGAAAGCCGTTGCTGATAATTAAAATATCAGCAACGGCTCGCCTTTCCGTCAGAAAGCCATTGCGGATAATTAAAATAATCCGCAACGGCTCGTGTATCCGTTAGAACGCCGTTGCAGATACAAATATCTGCAACGGCTCGGGCGACCGTAAGAAAGCCGTTGCAAATAGCAACGGCTTGAGCGGCCGTTGCTGATAGCCGTTGCTGAAGACCTAATTTCTAGTAGTGTTCTTCATTGTTCCAAATATCGATTAATTCATCTGAATTACGATATTTAATAATGAAGTTATGAATTGTACAACACACCAATACGATATTATTTTGTCTTGCTAGCAGGTAATTCAACATCATCTTTAATATTGGAAAATGTGTTTTCAATAGTCCAAAGCATCGTTCGATTACGTTCCGAACGGAGGAATGTCGTTGGTTGAACAATTCTCTTTTTGTTGAGGGGTCTCGCCTACGATAATATGATATATGGTAACTTTCACCATGATAAGGTGCTAAAAATCCAGATACGTTCGGATATCTCGCATCAACCACGTAGAATTCATCTACCAATCCGAAAGAAAAATTTCTATTAAAACCAAATCAACACCAAGGCAGTGATTACATTGAGTTAAATTTACCTCATATTGGCATAGAAAAATCTGAGTTGGGAGAATAAATAGTGTGGCTGAAAATACGTGTGTCATTCGCGCTTCCCTCCCAACCACTCTTTACATAGGTGAATAGTATGTTGTGAATGCATGCTGCCATTACATTTTGTTTAATGGTTCTCTTATGGTCCTGATATAAAGATGCCTTATTTGCGAGAACGAACGTCGAGATATGTGTCACGTTTATCGCCCCTATGCAATTTTACAAAAGGATTGTTCAAATGTTAGACAACCCCTATGCAATTATACATAAGGGCTAGGAAAGGATTTTACCTTAAATTAAGGGAACCACCTAGGATGTCCTTCAATTTCAGGTTGAATAGTTCGAGGTTCTCGAGGTTTGATAATTTTTGTCCCCAACCTAAGAACCGCTACAAGTGTCAACTTGAACCACTTGTGATATATTTGAGTTGAGTGTTGATAGCGCTCTGCAATCACTCAAACTCGTTCATTATGACAAAGTCATCGAATTTTTTTCCATCTTTATAAGATGTATGTAGAGGTTGATGACTCATTCTACGATAATTAAAAAATAAGTCAAACATAATGCATGAAAGTAAACAAACTAGAAATACATATATTGTTCAGTTCATAACCAAAGCATGAAAACAAAGCATGAAAATGAAGAAAGTATTGTTACACACATAGTTCAATCTGGCATCATTAAAAATAAAATAATGTGTCACCCATGTAAACTTTTCATCCATTTCTTGAATTGTTCGTCATTCAATGACATAATAAGTGGTCGAGCATCTGGATGCTCAACCAAGTAAGTCATTGTCTTAAACAAGTGAGCTTCGAGTAGCCCTTCCACACTAGTAACGTGTCCAATATAATTTGGGACACTATATGGATTTGGGGGTGATGTGTACACTGAAGCTACATCACTTCGACGGGCTACATAGTGATTTGAAATAAGTTCATACAGCTTTTTCTTCTCCTATTCTACAGTTGATCTCATCGATGATTTGCCTCTTTTCTTACTGCGTGAAAAAATAAATGGACGTCTATCTACCTCCTCAACACTATCAACATCATCATCTTCCTCCACCAAGGGCTCTTTCTCATGTACATTCGGATACAAATATTCATTCTCTAACATACGCTCGTCATTCGAATTCAATGGGGGCTGCGTTCATGATCGGGTCATCCTACCAATTGCAAAATGATTTTGAAATATCAATTCCATCAAATTATAGTGTGGTGGTGGCCCGTTCTTAAAAGGTTTGAAATAGCTTTTTATCATTCATTTCTGCTCATGAATTAAAAGAAATTTTAAAACCAACTAACTCAACCCCATTGATTAAATACAAAAAGACAGACATACCGATGAGTTCCATACTGTTTCATCGGCATCAATCTTCCCCATGTCAGGATTTCATGTGACCTTAGTGTGGTTAATCAACTCTTGGAAATGCTTATATAAACGAAGAAGTCGTGTTTTTTTTGGACTTACATTTCTCTACACCGTAATTAGTCCCACACTTCTCCTCTAATTTTTTACTAATACCTTCTCATACAGTCTTATCAAAATTGAGGTTGCCTAATTCAGCTTGTATATTATGCAAGAGGTACAAAAATTCTTCTGTGACATTCTTTGGTCAAAACTCCAACTTTTTTCTCGGATTTCGACGGTCACCCATATGTTCAACTTATTATATTTACTTGAAAATATATTTGTAAGCTACCGATAAGTTATATACTAATAAACAACAGTGAGCTACTGATAAACAACAATGAACATCAAAACAGTAAGATAACATTAACAATGAACAAAATAGAGCCTCAAAGTAAATTGATAAGTCCAAATTGATAAGATAAAAGAACATCAACGTAACACATGCAAACTGATAAGAGAAGTAATTGATAAGTCCAATAAAATATCAAAGTAAACTGATAACTCATAATAGAGCAAGTATACATAAATATACTAACTATAAGCAACATCATGCGATATCTAATATAGATTGATACATCTTTTTATACAGTTAAATACTACTGATACATCATAAGTAGAGGAGTTTGCAGAATTTTTGAGCTAGGGATAAAATGAAGGCTAAATGAATGAATATATTTAGCATTTTTTTTTTCATAAATCATTAGTTTTTAGACAATGAAACAAGCTAATATATTTAAACATAGTAACTGTAATCCAACAAGCAACAAGATTGAACTAAATAAGTAAAAAAATAAATAGACAATCAGACAAACTTATCGTATCCTTAATTAGTTGGTGATTAGAATCCATGCACTGTGTTCAAGCTTTATTATCAGTTCAATCTTTAACTGGTAGATATGGAAAGATTTCACTAAGGATGTCTAGTCATCTCAGGTAGGTACTTGATAAGTCCAAATTGATAAGATAAATTGATAATTAACGAACAAAACAAAATTTTAAAGTCAATTAATAAGTCCAAACTGATAAGATAAAAGAACATCAAAGTAACACATGTATAAGAGAATATCAAAATAATTGATAAGTCCAATAAAATATCAAAGTAAACTGATAATTGATAAACAATTATATCAGTCATATTATATCAATTTCTATATTTTGTATAATGAAACAATCATATAACAAAACCCTAGATCTATATAACCCTACAAAAAAACTACACCAGATAACCCTAGATCTGTATAACTCTATAGATAAACTCAGTCGAACCACCAAAAACATTCTAGAATAGAGTTGATCAATAACACATGAATAACACAAATTGATACTAACCGATAAACATGAATAGAGTTGATCAATAACACATGAATAACACACGGATCAATATTTATACACATGAATAATACAAACTGACTAACTGATACACATGTATAGAAACATATATAACCGAATAGAAATATATGTGTCAAAAGAGTAACATATAATGAACAGAAACATATAATTAATAAACATAGCAAGAACAGTATCTGTCAACAGTAAACCTTAGATCCAGATCTCACGGATCACATTTAAATGAACATTAATTTTAAATGCTTACAGCTAATTGAAAATAGCAAGAACGAATTATAACAAGAACAACACAGATAGAATAGTTGATTGAAAATAGCAAGATATGATCACTAGAGCCAATGAAAACCCTAGATAGAATAACAAAAACAACACATATAAAAACCCTAGATCTGACAAATGTAACAACCGATGGAAACCAAAAATAAAAGAATAGCAAGAACAGTAAACCCTAGATTCAGATCTCACAGTTCACACCGAAAAAAACACAACGAGATCTCACAAATGCCAACAGATGTCAATAGAAAATCTTACATCCAAATCTCGACAGTAAACCCTAGATCCAGATCTCATGGATCACACCGAAAAAATACAAGGAGATCAAATATATGTCAATAGAAGGTTGTAGATTTACCTTGCGAGGAGAATTGAGAGTTTATTTAGGCGGGATCAAGCTGTCGCCGAAGCTGTCGCCGAAGGAGATTTTTTTCGCCGCCGAGGTGTTCGAAAGGGATGCAGAAGAGAGGTGTTCAAAAGGGATGCGATCACGGGTTTTGTTGCTTTTCGCAAAACGGGTGGAAGACTTGGAATTAATTACAAGTTTGCCACCGCCCATTTCGGGTAATTTTCGCGAAAACCAGAATTCTACTCCGAGTAGAATTTTGGTTCATGTACAAATGAGTGTTTCGCAAAAACTCCATTTCGCGAAAACTCGGACACGGGTTTTCAGGGCCGCGTTTTGGTTTTAAACGAAACCAAAACGCAAAAATACCCCTAACAAACGTTCCTTAAGTCTTTTCCTTCATTTGGATTTGATAGTGGATTTTTATGCCGATTCTTACTGAAATTTTGGATTTATTGTGTCCAAATGTTGTGCATTGTGAAACCTAGATCGGTGTAGTCACTCACTGCCATGAATGTGTTTTGAAGCCTTCTTGATAAATAAGTTTTTTATTGGGTATATGATTATTGTTCTTCACAAATAGATTGAAATCTGGATTAGATAGGCAAGTACATAGCAATTGGATATTGTGGAATTTGTGGAATGGTAGCAGATTATATTCTTCTTATAGCTGCATGATATAGGAAGGAGTAGAGGAAATAGGAAATCATTAATCTAGGTTTGATTAAGGTTGATCAGTAGATATATTAGTGAATTAGGTGTTGTAAATGTTTCTTTTTGATGCCGCCTGCTGTGAAGAGGAATAGTTTGAAATTTTGTTTGGTTATATATATATATATATCCTTGTTAATTGAATGATAATTAGTCTTGATAAATAGGTTTTATGCTTGGATTAATTGGATGTGGAGTTGAGAAATAGTGGGATATGGTGTGGCCGCATGCGACAATATCCTCTTGTGGCTGCCAACTATACATAGGAGAAATTGGGAATCTTAGAAGTTAAATTAGAACGATGATAGTAGTACTTTGGACTAGCAAATATATGGGTGAACCTTGGTTTTGATTTTAGTGGTAAGATGTATAGGTGCAGCCTTAAAATCAACTAGTGTATTGCTTTATTAAATATAAATTTCCTAGTGATGTTTATATGTATTTTTACCTGCTATTATGCATTTACAGGTTGTGTGGTATGAATTGGGGTATTTGCATATATGTTTAATTATTGGTATCTAGAATACATGTTTAGCTATGTTCTGTTACCGAACCTGTAATTGACAATGTTTAATTTGAATGAATTGGTTGGGATTGAAATGTGTATACATTGTTAGTGCAAACATCATATGTAATATACTTGTGCTTGTGGATGAAACGGGGGGTGGGTTGGGCTGATCAACGGAGGAGGTGTGGACCGAAAAGCTCGCCATCGAGCCACACTGACGGCCGACCCAGAGTGGCACTGGTTGAAGGGTTTTCCCAACCAATTGGGGTTATTAAGGTTAGAAGGCCTGCCTAGCTCAGGAACCATGGGCGGGAAGCTCACTAGGCATGTCTTAGTGACCGACTCGAATTGTTTGGAAACATGCTTGTATGAATATGTGATTTCTTTTCTGTATGATTTACATATGGACTGCTTTGAATTTACATAGATAAAAAGTTTATTTCTATATTTAAGAAATTAGTCATTGTGTTATGAAAATTATATGTTATGTGGTCATTATGTTTTTCATATAACTGTTAAACTGTGGGCCGTGGTAGGTTTAGGACCGAGTCACTCACTAAGTCCAATCACTACTAGAAACTTCGTCTTCAGCAACGGCTATCAGCGACGGCCGCTCAAGCCGTTGCTATTTACAATAGCATTCTTACGGCCGCTCGAGCCGTTGCTATTTGCAACGGCATTCTTACGGCCGCTCGAGCCGTTGCAGAAATCTGTATCTGTAACGGCTTTCTAACGGAAAATCGAGCCGTTGCTGATTATTTTAATTATCAGCAACGGCTTTCGGACGGAAAGGTGAGCCGTTGCTGATATTTTAATTATCAGCAACGGCTTTCTAACGGATAAGTGAGCCGTTGCTGATGATAACTTATCAGCAACGGCGTTCTAACGGGCGAGTGAGCCGTTGCTGATAAGTTTATATAGGGCACGCTCTCGCGCCCGACCCTTCTTCCTCCCGCTGCTGCCGCCGCCGCTCCTACCGACGCCACTCGCCGCCGTTGCTGCCGCTGCTGCCGACGCCGACGACGCCGACCGCTGCTTCCGACTTGTTCAGGTATGTCTCCTCCCTGGCCGTCTCTTCCCTGTGGCCGGCAGGAATCACCCGATCGAAACCCTATTTCTAGGGTTTTGACCGGCGGCGGTCGGCCGATGGCCGCCGCCGGACCTTCTGCAGTGGTCGGACAGTGTGTCCGGCCACTGTACGCCGGCGCCGGAGGGTGGACTCCGGCGCCGGAATTTATAATTTATATATATAATTTATATTATGTTATAATTGTTAATTAATTATTTTATAATTGTTAATTAATTGTTTAGATTAATTATTTAATTTGTTAGATTAATTATTACGGTTTAGATTAATTTCGGACGCGCGCCAGAATCGTCCACTTCGGACGCGCGCCGGAATCGTCCACTTCGGACGCGTGCCGGTATCGTCCAATTCAGACTCGTGCCGGAATCGTCCACTTCGGACGCGCGCCGGAATCGTCCACTTCGGACGCGCACCGGTATCGTCCAATTCGGACTCGCGCCGGAATCGTCCACTTCGGACGCTCGCCGGAATCGTGCAATTCGGACTCGCGCCGGAATCGTCCACTTCGGACTCGCGCCGGAATCGTCCACTTCGGACGCGCCCCGAAATCGTCCAATATGGACTCGAACTGTCTCGAAACATTTAGAAAATAATCATCCTCCGACGAGTTGATATGTTTCACGTACGCATCGACGATCGGATATGATTTAGCAAAACCTTAGATCCGTTCGGGAATTGTATGTTCGTGTAAAAGAAGTAGATGATCTTTTATACGACGTACAATTCTTGAATTGTCCTTGATTGGACAATTTGGGAATATAGTTATTTGTACTGTACTTACGTCGATGATTATTCCGGGTCCTAAGGGTCCGCGAAAAGAAATTGACATATTTCTCAGACCCTTGATAGATGAATTGAAAACATTATGGACTGAGGGAGCTGTCACTTATGATTGTCATCGGAAGCAAAACTTCAATTTAAAGGCCGCGGTCTTGTGGACAATCAATGATTTCCCGGCGTACGGCATGTTGTCGGGTTGGAGCACTCACGGCCGACTCTCTTGTCCGTATTGTATGGAACACTCTAAATCAATCAGTCTTCAGAACGGACGAAAAATCTCATTCTTTGATTGTCATCGTCGATTCCTACCGGTTAATCACCAGTATCGAAGGAATCGTAATAAATTTACTAAGGGCAGAGTCGAAAGAGATGGGCCACCACCGATGTTGTCTGGTGAACAAATGTTAGCACGTGTTTCAGCACTTCCAGATATAGTATTTGGTCGCAATGAAAGAGTGTCAGGTTTTGGCCAAACACACAACTGGGTGAAAAAAAGTATCGTTTGGGAATTGCCCTATTGGAGTTCATTATTGATTCGACATAATTTAGATGTCATGCACATTGAAAAAAATATGTTTGATAATATTTTCAACACTGTGATGGATATTTCTGGAAAAACTAAAGATAATGTCAAAGCCCGACATGATCTGAAAATACTTTGTAAAAGACCAGAGTTGGAGTTACAAGAGGTCAACGGACGATATCTGAAACCGAAGGCCCTATATGTGTTAAATAAACAACAGATCAAAGATGTTTGTCAATGGGTAAAAGAACTCAGATTACCCGATGGATATGCTTCAAACTTATCTCGATGTGTGAACGTCGATGATTGCAAAATATTAGGGATGAAGAGCCATGATTGTCATGTATTCATGCAGAGATTACTTCCGATCGTATTTCGAGATCTTCTACCTGATAATATTTGGGGTCCGTTGACTGAATTAAGTATGTTTTTTAGAAGCATCTGTGCAAATGTCCTTCGAGTCGAAGATATGTCAACACTTGAAAATAATATTGTTGAAATCATATGCAAGCTGGAGCAGTTTTTCCCTCCTGCATTTTTTGACTCGATGGAGCATCTACCGATACACTTGGCATACGAGGCACGAGTTGGTGGCCCCGTTCAATATCGTTGGATGTACTTATTTGAAAGATACATGAATCGTCTGAAGAAAAAAGTAAAGAACACCACAGCTGTTGAAGGATCAATATCTGAATCGTATATCATCCAAGAAATTTCAACATTCTGCTCATTTTACTTTGAATCGACAGTACATACAAGATTTGATCGTCTTCCACGTAACGACGACGGGGGTGTTCGACATTCAGATGGACGTTTAAATATATTTTGTCACTCTGGTCGTGCTTTTGGTTCTCGTCCATCTCGACACTTAAGCGATGAAGAGTATCATTTGGCACACTTGTATGTATTACTCAATTGTCCAGAGATTGAACAATTCATTGAAATATTTGACATTGAGATGGTGCAAAAATACTCTATTCACAACGATCAAGAATTGGAGAGATTACGGAATCGTGATTTCCCTACTTGGATTCAGACTTACAGCAAAGATCACAGAGCTGAAATAGATGAAAGAATATTTGAGTTTGTTAGTGGACCGTCGCGACTTGTGTTGTGCTATAGCGGATATTTTGTTAACGGGTATAAATTTCACACACTTGAATATTCATCTACAAAAAAGACGATGAATGCTGGGGTCTGCGTGAAAGGGACAACCTATGTTGAATGTGATATGGATTTTTATGGACTGGTGGAAGAAGTGATAGAGTTGCACTACTTCGGCTTGAAATCAGTGATCCTATTTAGATGTCATTGGTTCAATACAACAGAAAGGGGCATGAAAGTTCATCCAAAATACAAACTTGTTGAGGTCAATTACAAATCGAAATTGGCAGCAAATGAGCCTTTTATATTGGCATCACAAGCCGAACAAGTATATTACGCGAAGTATCCGGCTCGAAATAAAGATAGAGCGGATTGGCGTGTAGTCTGTAAGACAAAAGGTAGAGGAAAAATTGATCTGTTAGTAGGAGAAAATGATCCTCCTGGTTTCTATCAAGAAGATGATCTTCCTGCTGTGGATCGTATTATTCCAATACTCGAGGATGCAGACACAACGTCAATTCAATTAGAAGTTGAATATGTTGATGATGACGATCATGAAATTGAGGAAGCTGGAGATGAAGAAGATGAAGAAGAGGAAGAAGAGGAAGAAGAGGAAGAAGAAGAAGAATTCGAAGACTATTATTCAGATGATGAAGAATAATTGTAAAGTATATATTTTATTAAATATATCTCTACTATTTATACAATAATCTGATTATATGTCTGTTCGACAGATATGTCTGGTCGTGGTTATCGACGCAGGAGAGTTTCGGAGTCTCCGATCGGTGAGACTCCAGCACTTACTCATGCTGCTGATCCACCTGTTGCTGATCCTCATTCCGATGATACTGCCGAGGCTAGTACATCCAGACGTAGGCGGCCACGCGGGCCGAACAGGTGGCAGCCTCCACCAGCCACAGAGTCACGTAGATTGATTAGCGTGATTGGGGAGCGGTAATATATCATGAATTATGAATCATTACAAATTTATTATATCATAATATAATATTAAAATTTATTTTTGTTGTGCAGGTTCGAGCAAGAAGAAGTGCCGATGAGCATTTCTTCTACTATTCGACGATACATGCACGGGGCATGGCCTACGTGGTCTCACGTGCCTAGCGAGCACGTCGACATGTTATGGCGCGAGTTTGAGGCACGTATTATTATTATTTTTTACATGCATGATGATATATTAATATTGGTTCTGATATTATTATTTTGCAGGCTCGCTATACATGGGCCGAGGACCAGAGGCCCTTCATTTACGCTGCCTGGGAGACTATTTCCCGGGCAAGGTACAACGGGCAGCTGGGGCAGGCTCGGTCCCAAGCGATGGCCCGAGCTGGGACCACTAACATCGCGGAGACTCGGGGATACGGCCCCAGTTGGATTACTCCGGATATATGGGACCAGCTCGTGGGGATATGGTCGACGGATCGATGGCAGGAGGTTTCTCGGAATGCGGCTAGAAATCGCATATCGGGAGGAGCAGCGCGTCACACCGGCGGCTCTGTTGCATTTGCAGTGCACGCAAACCGTATGGTAAGTATATCTTTTAATTATATATTTTATTTGTTATTATGTGTACTAATTAATGTATTTGTTTTGTAAATGTAGACGACGGTGTCGGATGACGGGAGTGTCCAGCGACCCTCCCCGATGGCGGTGTTTGAGCGGACTCACCGTCGAGCACATGGGACGGGGGAGTACATCCACAACCGCGCTGCATACATTATGGTAATTATATATTTGTTTAAATTATTCATTATATATTTATAATTTAAGTTTTATGATAAATATTAAACAAAAAATCAAACTCGAGTAGGAGACCTACAGCCAGACGGTGGTGCAGCGCGGGGGTACCCCCGAGGACTTTGACGCAGCATCGTGGGTCGAGGCCGCAGGTGGCTGGGACCATGGCCGCGTATATGGCTTCGCAGATAGTGGTCATGCGCGAGCCGTACTAGGGCCACTTGGGGCACCGACCCCTCCGGTCGCTGGTGAGCGGCCGTCCACCTCTAGATCCAGTTATGATCATAGTAATAGGATAAGGACACTAGAGGAGACAGTCGCGCGTCAGACTGAGATGATGGAGCGTCAGAGTCAGACGATGGCGAATATAGAAGCTATGCTACGCAACTTGTCAGGTCATCCCGAACCAGTCATCTCTTCGGCATCATCTAATCCATCGTCCTCGAGTCAGTCCACGCCGGTGTACACTCAAGCGCTCCAGACCCCGCCATATAATCCAGACCATCCTCCATCTTGATCGTGAGATTTTTTGTTTGGATATTGAACTTGTTTAACTTATTTTGTTTGGATATTGATACTTCAATTTTGCATTTGAATTGTTTTTATACTATCGTGGATAATTATCAATATAAGTATAATTGTTTTGATGTATATATGTTGGTGTGTTTGTGATGTGTGAATGAATGTGTATGAGGTGTTTGTGATGTGTGAATGAATGTGTATATGAGGGTATGGGTGTGTGAGTTATGTATCAGATAAATGTATCAATGTATCAATGAAAATTTGAAATTTTCAAATTTTCTGGTTGCAGGTATACGTCATCAGCAACGGCTTTCCCACGGGCGTCCGTGGGAAAGCCGTTGCTAAAAGTGTATCGAAAGCCGTTGCTGATGACCTACAGCAACGGCTTAGCGACGGAGTTTTACTAACGGCGTTGCTACGGACTCAGCGGCCGTTGCTATTAACGTTATCAGCAACGGCTCCGGGTCTGTTGCAAACCCGTTGCTGATAATAGTTTTAGCGACGGCCCGAGCGGCCGTTGCTGATAATGTTTTGAGCGACGGCCCGAGCGGCCGTTGCTGATCCGTTGCGAAGTTATGAGCAACGCGACTTTCTGTCACGGCGCTATTGCAACGGCTCAGCAACGGCATCAGCCGTTGCTGATGACCATTTTTCTAGTAGTGAATGTGGACTTACCGTTTTGTTTTGTTGTTTTCTTGTAGCACCATGTCAGAACCAGTAGTGTCACCGAAGTACTGGGTAGCACAGCTGAGAGCAGCAGGTTCAGGGCAAACTTCGTGACGAGTCGAAGTTAGAGTTAGGATAGTGGTCGAGTTTAGAGAGAGTCCTATAGTGAGATTTATTATTATTTTATTTTATCATTGTTTCAAAACATTATTTAAAGTTTGTTTCAGTTGAACATTCATGTTTCCGCATTTTCTCTAACAGAGGATTAGATTGTTTCGTTTATAACATTTTGTTAGTTGTTGGAGTTTGAATTCAAAAGTTTGATTTGTCTATGTAGTTTGTGATTTGAGTTAGGCTTTGGGGTATGCTTGTATACCTTGACAGATCACATTATTGTGGAATTAGTATGCGACACACGCACACTCTCTCTCATTAAATGTAACATATATTTATATATCTTTTCTATCGATGTATAAAAGCAAGATTCAAAATGCCAAGTGGCACTTTCACATCCAAGTTTGGCTGACGCGGCAAACTTAGATTTATTTCTTCACAATTTATATTTTAATTAACATTAATTCTCTCCGTTTCTCTTTCATTCTCTTTCTTATTTAAATGCAATTTAATTTTCCATTATCATCTTCTCTCTCATTCTCTTTTTTATTTAAATATGATTTAATTTTTCATTAACATCTTCTCTCTTGTTTAATTTTTATTTAATTTTTTTATTCCAAGTTTGCTATGTAAAAAAATATAGATTTTTTTCATTATTTAATTTTTAATTAACATTCTCATTCTCTCTCCCTTTCTCTCTCTATCACATAATTAATTAATTAATTAATTTTTATTTAATTTTTTGCTTAGGTATGTGAATATTATCTTTTACTAATATTTTTTATTTTCCTGTTCCTTATTAATGTTGTCAATTAAATTTCTAATTAATATTATCGATTTAATTCTATACTAATTAGATTACATTATTAAATTGTGCAACATATTAATTTGATGTTGCATAAATTGTATTTACTATGATATAATCAATTTGAACGGTTAATAGTATTATTCAAATACAATAGTAATTGAACCTTCTTCTCATTCACAATATTTCTTTTGCATTAACTTCATGAGAAAGAAAGAGAGAGGAGAGGTCGTGGACAAATTATATTAATTAAAAATTAAATTAAATCACATTTATTAGCCCAAAGAAGAGAGTATTAAAAAATGAGAGAGAGAGAGAGAGAGAAACCACATGTAAAATATCACATGTAAAATAGTAACCCACATTCGGTTATTAACAATATTAATTACAAAAAAAGAAAGAAGAGTATTTAGTCATTTAGGAAACAAATTTGACAATATTAATTACAACAAAAAATAATATTATTTAAAAATCTAATTACCGTTGTCAATTAGTATGATCAATTTAATGTTCTCATTAATGACTAATTTAATATTGTCCGAGATTAATTATTATAAGTTAGAATTTTTTAATTAGAAATGGTTCCTTCATGAATCCTTTTATCTTCTTATTCTTGGACTGGGGATCTCGATTTTGACTTTTTGGAGTTCTTCCGTTCAAGCACAACATCGAGTCAATTCTTATCATCCATCAATTGTCTATCATCTATGATGATCAAAGTGCAGATGATTTTTATCTATAAAAATTTTATTACTTTGCAACTTTATTTTTATATATATTTTAATTTTTGAAATATATATAAATGTATTATATAATAGTGCTTTGATTTTTATTTTATTAATACTTGATAGTCTTACTATTTTAAGATTATAAAATTTAGTCTAATTGTATAGAATTTTTTTGGTATGGCCATATTTTTGTTGTTATTAATTTTGCATTTATTATTATTTCTAGCAATATTGAAAAAAAAATTACGTATTGAATCATTTTTTGAAATATCATTTTGTTTGTTTGTTTAAAATAGTATTTTAAAACTAAAAAAAAATATGTATTCTAAAATAATTTAAATTTCCTATTCTCTAATTTGTCTTCATTTGTTATCTCCTATCCATATTATATTTGATATTTATCTATTAAAATATTACTATTGTTTAACTTTACTTTTTTTTGTATATTTTAATTTTGAAATCTATATAAAATTATTATAATTACTTTGATTTTTTTTCATGTATCGTTACTATGAAAATTTTTATTAAAGAATTACTTTCTAAGAATAAAGATATTATAAAATGAATGCATACAATAATATAGAAGCATTATTTATGTGTTGAAGTGAAATTTTTTCCCTTAAAAATATTAGTTTCAATTCTTGATTTATATTTTATTTATATTTACTTCTTTATGATTATAAATTTTAATTTATTTATGTAAATATTTATATATTTGTTCTTTGAACCAATTTTTTATGCTAATAAATATAGATTTACTAAATAATTGTTGAAAATATTTTTTATGTTAGAATTTTTTATATTAGTTTTGTGTTTTTTAATTTTGATTTTTTATTTTTGAATTAATTATATATATTTTTGCAAATTTAATTGGCATAGTTTACTTTATATTTGTGTTATATTTGATATTTTCCCTCAAATATATTAATATTTTTAAAATTTATTTTTATATATTTTTCATATTTTTTTATAAAGTATTATTTGTTTCAAAATAATTGACTATTTTATTCAAAAAATAATTAGTATTTTAATTTTTTATAGACAAAAATAAAGATATTATAAACTTAAAGTATACAATTATATAGAAGCATTATAATATTTTACTTTTCTATGATTATAAATTTTACTTTATTTATGTATATATTTCCATATTTATTCTTTGAACCTATTTTTTATGCTAATAATTATCGATTTATTGGATAAATGTTGAAAATATATTTTTATGTTAGATTTTTTTAATATTAGTTTTGTTCTTTTAAAATTTTATTTTCCCCCTTTGTTTTTAAATAAAACTTATATAATTTAGATTTTTTATTTTTGAATTAATTATATATACTTGTGCAAATTTAATTGGTATAGTTACTTTATATTTGTGTTATATTTGATATTTTTTCTCAAATTTATTAATTTTTATTTTTATTTTTTAAAATATATTTTTCATCTTTTTTATTATAAAGTATTATTTGTTTTGTAATAATTGACTTTTTTATTCAAAAATTAATTAGTATTTTAATTTTTTATGGATAAATGTATGCTCTAAATATGATAAAAAAAAATTAGAAATAATAGTATTTTACGAGCAATTGGTGTCCATAACTGATTCGCCCGATAAAATTAAATTGCAATACAAATTATATTAAAATAAAATTAACTATTAATTCATAATAGGATAATTTTAATTTAAAGCATTTTAAAGATTAATTTAATTTTAACTAAATTCAAGAGTCATAAATTAACTATCTCTTAATAATTTAAAAGTAACCTCCAAGATCTTAGAAATCTTTCATTAATTTAGTGGTTCTTTTAAATTGGGATATGCCACCTGATTTATCATGTGCTAAAAAGTAAAGTAAAGTAAATAAATATTTAATTCTTGGATATAGTATTCTTATTACCCTGATTAAATATTGGGCATTGCAAATATAAAAACATATACATGTTAGTAGAATTGGATTGATTTAGTTTAAGAAAATTGACTTTTGTTTGATAATTCTAAGGAACTTAAATTCGAATTAATGTAAGAAAAAATCTTAAGAAAACGACAAAAACATTATATATATTTGTTTTATACAATTAATAATTCATCTACCAATATTATAATTGTCATATTCAAATATAAAAAAATCATTATGATGAGTATAATTTAGGCACTTTTTTACATTTTATGTATATATTGGTGTATTTGATTAAATTTTGGTTTTCAAGTTAAAGTAAAAAATTCAAATCATAAGATAATTATATTTTTTTAATTAGAATTCAATATAATTTATTTTTTTAATAAAATGCAAATCATAAGATAATTATATTTTTTTAATTAAATCTAAGTATAGCTTATACAAGAGATAACACATTTAATTATCTATGCTCGTTATATATATATATATATATATATATATATTGCCAAAGCAAATGAGTTCCACACAAGATGGAAAATTCATATAGGGAGACCCCATTGAGGTTCGAACCTCAGATCTCTAGACAACTTATAAACTGTTGCCACCAACTGTGCTAGTCACAGTTGGCTAAGTCATATAATATTAGATTTTATGATAAGTCTGTAGAATAATTTTTTAATATAAATTCTATTAATTACTCTTAGATGTTATGATAAGTATATATATTGTAAACCAATATATATATATATAATTTGTTAACGAGCGAAAAGCGGGTACCTAGTAGGTACCCGTTAAATTAGTGGGATGAGTTTGTGAATTATCCTTCAAAATATTAACGATTTTGGGACAGATTTAGAATTGAGTTTTCTTAATGGGTTTGGGATCGGGTTGACTTCACCGTCCCAAACCCTCCCCAGTGCCATCCCTACCCAAATTATCCATTTGCCCTCACTAATATACCTAACTATAAAAATTCATTAATTTTAAGTCCGTTTTAGATTCGATTCGAATTCTGATCGAACCGCTGAACTCGTCTCGGGGCCTACTCTCATTATGACATGTTAATTTGCAGAAATAATATTTATAGATTTTTTCTAAATTTTTTTCCTAAATTAAAATTTATCAAATTTCACCTTGAGACTCCGCTAACTTATTCAATTTAAGACTTCGCTTTCTTGCTATGCAACTAATTTTTATGAATATATTATTATGCTTGATGAATTTTAAGCAATAAAAAAATCATATTTAACAAGAGATATGTATATTTTTTCTTTTAGAATTATATATATTAAATTAAATTAATATCTACTATTTTGTTTACCTATATATATTACTTTTTAATTATTTAGGTACGGATATTATTATTTTAAATTATAATTTAATTTAAACAAATTTTAATAATTTCATTTATCATAAATTTAAAATTTTATTTAAATTATGTATATACGTATGTAATTGCGCAACTCGGCGGGGTTTTTGACTAGTTTATACTATATAAGTTTATTTGATTAAGGTTCAAAACTACCATATGGCAAATCTAGAATCAAGCTTTGCTTAATTAATTCTAATTTATTTTTTATTTCAAAATTAATTTCGATCAATTATATTGCATATTGTTGCAAATTAATTGTAATTTATATTTTATTCTCATTATATAGACATTATTGTTAATTGCACATATTAGAGTCATGAATCTAATTGGAGGGAGCCATTGAAATTAATTGTGTATTAATTAGATGTAGGAGTTATATACAATAATCAATTATATTAATTAAGTTTGGCTGATGTGGCAAATCTAAACCTTCAGATAATGCACTAAAATGTATGCATTTAACAGTATAAGAATATGAGACTTACACCAAACGAACAAAAGATTCTATTTTATCCTCAGCCCACTGCACAATTCGGTTCATGTAGGTGGGCCATGTCTCCAACTATCAAGGTGGATTCTTTTGCTGTCACAGAAATAGTTGAAAAAACAAGCTGAGAAAGGATTGCAGTGCAGTGCATGTTTCTGTGTAAACAGAGCAAGAAGGAAGAAAAGCCTCGATGTTTTTCTGAAGACGAGAATCATATGCATTCAGAATTAGTTTAAGTGCCAAAGAACCTTTCCCCAGTTTAACTAAATTGGATGCAGCTTTCCTCAGTTCAGCAATGCATATACATGGTTGCTCCGCAATCTCTACAATCTTATCAACAAGCAGTTCCTTCTTTTTAAGAAAAGCTAATCTTTAAGAAGAACCTTCAACAGATGAATTTCCTGAGTCACACAGCTCTGGTGAATTCTTTTCCTCTGTTGTAATAGCTAATAGTGCTTCTTCTAATTTATGCTCTGCCAACAAGACATCGATGGTTTCCAAAAAAGTGATATTTGGGTCCTCCATGTCATTATGCAACAATTGATTGATTTCAGAAAGCTCCTCCTCCTCAGGATGAGGTTCTTCACTACTATACTTGTTCCATACTTGTAATTCTCTGCAAACACCACTCATAAGGAAGTCTTGCACAAGGATTCCTTGAGCAGAAACATGCTTTTGGAGGTCAATTAACTCTTGTTCCATCTCAATAACCTCTTCTGATAATCTGCAAATGTTGGATGAACACATTGATGAAATTATAATCAAAGTGTAATTCTTCTGAACAAGTTCATATACGATTGTATCTTTTAGTAGCATTTGTACGTACTAATTACTAAATTTTCTCTGGTGCTAGTAACTAATTAGCATTCTTCCATTCTCTCGTATATGTTACAGTAAATAGGCTATTGCACAACACCATGCTGAATCTGCGGGAATTATCCAAGACCAGCAAGCTCCAACGGCAAACTACAGAGACATTGGTATACCAATATGTTTCTTTTTCCTTTGCTAAATTGGGAGTCTTAAAATATGAACTATAATTTGGCTTGCGTTGCATAGTTCTAGGACTAACCCCGTGGGATGTGCTGCTGGCTAGTATACCGCTGACTAAGCTTCCCAGCTTAGATGAATTGCTTGGTTATTTTATCAGTCAAGTTACTTACATATATTATGTAACATGCCTACTGAATGATCTGGGTTAACTACCAAGTTCGCAATCAACAACACGAATGACCCAACTCTTTCACCTTTTCTTTATTTGGATAAGAAATGTCATCGTGGAAACACAAACCAAAGTTATACTAGAAGATTGAACATAATGGAAAAACAAAATTTCATGATGAAAGATAGCGAAAATATTAATAGAAACTATGACTCTCAAGTTGATGGTCTATGGCGGAGACAGAACCGCAGGACTCGAAGACCCCGTCGTGAGCGACATCTTCAATTTTTTAGGCTTGTTGGGATGGTCCTGCGGGGTCGGTGGAGATCGGGGGCTTGAAGTTCGGATTCATCGGGCAATTGCCAAGCACCAAGTGACTCTTGGCAGTGGTGGCGGGATCCTTCGAGGTGAAACAGAAAGAGCAGAAAACACATTTGAGAATTATCTGATCCGGCGAACGGGGAGATGTCATCAAACCAGGCTCGACAACTTCCCACGTCCACGAGCCAACCCCGGTCTCCCGCTTGCGGGTCCAACTTGTCACCATATTCTGGTAGATCTCTCTAGTCATTTGATTGTCACGCTCCCTCGCCTCTGCGTCTACCTTCGCAAACGCCTCTGCCATCGACGCCTCTGCCTTCGCCTCTATCTATAAGATAAATGAAGAGGAATGAACATCCATTATATAAGGAAGTAGAAAGTTCTGGAGAAATCAATACCCTAAAAAAAATTGAAACGAGTAGCCGAGGAGGCAGCGTTTGTTTGCACGATTTCGGTTGATATTTTGTTTGCAAAAGAAGAAGAAGAATAATAAAATAAATAAATAACTCATTGACCACAAACAATATCGAGTTTAGCTCATTTTTTATCCAAAAGTATAATTAAAAATCGCTTAAATCTTGTAACAGATAACAAATCTGAATCTGACAATGGGGCATTGGGTAACAAATTTAAGCACCGGCATTTAGCAACAACTCTATAAATATAAATTTATATATTATATTTATATAAAATAAGATAAAATAAATGCATAACACCTTCATGCTTGCAAACCATCTTGGGGCCACCTGAGCCCTTAATAACCACAAGTAAAGAGGCACATATCTCATATTATACATAGCATGTGAGTAAAGACAATTCAAGGGATAATCAAATAAATTCTATGTGCACAAATAAATCAAGTCATGTCATTCATCTATAATTGTAAAGAAATACCATTCGTATTTTCAAACATGTCATGACCAGAAAACACCAATTAATACCTAATTCCAAGCAAGAGAACCATTAATTATTACTAGAAATTCATCCATGAGCCCGCGGTTTGGGTTAGTAATACCCTCGCCTCGATATCTTAATCCTATGTGTTTATACCAGAATTTGATTTTGATTGTGTGCCGAGGGGAACCTATCCTTCACTTGTCTTTAACCTCTTTCAACTTGTGCATGCCTCCTAAATTAAATGTACGAGCATATATGAACAGTATAATTCCTATCACTAAGTTTAAGGTCCCTAAGTTGATGTGTACTACCCTAATGTTTGACCAATCTAAAAATCATGTAGCCTTCAACAAGGAAGGGGCGGCTGCCCCTGTTCTTGGCCGAGAGGGAAGGGCGCTGCCCCTAATCTGGGCGGCTGCCCAGTTTTGGCCGAGAGGCCTTGAACAAGGGGCGGCTGCCCTGTTCTGGCCGAGAAGCCTCGACCAAGCGGGAGGGGCGGCTGCCCTGTTTTGCCCATGGCCGAGCGGCCTTCAAAACAGGGAAGGGCAACACAGCCCTAGATTGGAAGCTATCCTATGCAACAAAGCTCAAGAACGTAAAGAATCGACACCTCAAACATGCACTAGCTATGGGATTCTTTGATAGAATGAGAACCCAACGAAATCAACATCAAATTCACGGCAAGAATTCAAGAACAAGAGAGGACAGCGGCTAGATTCTAAAAGCATGGAAGAAGGAAGTTAAATCACTCACAGGTTGAGGGGGAAAGAGATTCAGGAGAAGGGAGAAATGCAATAGGCTTTTCCCGACGATCGCCCCCGACGAGCTCGTCAAAATCCGGTCGTGGCCTCCTCGTCCGCTCCAAACGCCGCTGCACCTTTAGTCGGCGCCCAGGCGCACAGCTCTTCCCAATTTAAAGCATAGGGTTTAACTATACCCCAAATTATCCATTTGTCCTTCGCTAATAAACCTAACTAGAAAAATTCGTTTTAAGTCCATTTTAGGTCCGATTTGATTCCGATCGAACCGCTGAACTCGACTCAAGGTCTACTCTCATTATGACATATAAATTTGCCAGAAATAATATTTATAAATTTTTCTAGATTTTTTTCCTAAATTAAAACTTACCAAATTCCGCCCCGAGACTCCGCTAACCCGTTCAATTTAAGTCATCACTTTCTTGATAAGCAACCGATAATAATCTAATTTTCTTGGTTATAACAATTTGAGAGAGTATTTTTATGTTAAATTAAATTAATTATTTATTACTATTTAAGTAAAATTATATTTATTTTTATTTATTTATTTTCTAATTAGTTACTTAATTAACTATATATTCTATATATATAAGCAAGATCAAAAATTGTCATTTGGCGTATTCAAAAGAAAGTTTTGCATGCTGATGTGACAAATGTAGAATTTTTTTAGGGATGAGCGGATCTGAGTGCCTTGCAATTTTCAAGATACTCGGATCCTACCCTGTAGGGGATCGGTTCCTAAATTTCAGACCCGGATCCTATCATATGGAATTTGGAACCAGACTCTACTCGGAACCTGTGGCGCCGCGACGGGCAAAGCTATCAATTTGCTTTTTTCTTTCAGTCTCACCGTCTGTCGTCTCTTTTACAAATGGAAAGGCAAAAGGGCTTCGTATTCTCTCTCTTCTACGTAAAATTGAGTAAAGGCGGAAGAGGATTATGATTTTAATTTAAAAAATAAAAGATTAATTTATGATATAACTAATATTTATATATTTCTGTGCAAATAATAATATATTATTATTATTTATTAATGGAAATGTGAAGAGTGCAGTGAGAAGAAGACAAGAGTGTGGTGCAATGAATGATTAAGCTCGGAAGAGCACAAGGCTTGTTCATGAAGCCGTACAGTCCAAGCAACGTCCATTCTTAATATAAGATGATTGCACGAGGGAGAAGGGGAAAACTTTCACGTGGAGTGGTTGGTGATTATTCAAAACAGAAAGAAGAACATTCAAGAGCCTTGCATTATAAAATGTCCACGCTCATTAGCTAAACTCAAGTTAAGTTGTTTATAACATGATCCAGGAGTTTCGTTCGATCATACAAGAACATTCGCATTCTTCATTAATTACTAAAAATTCGACAATAATGAGTCTATTATCTTTGGGATAAACTTTGACCCATTTCGAACATATACTCACGAGATCCAGCGAGACATTATTGCTTTGAAATATTCTTAACTTGCACTATAGACAGGCACGATGCGCATCAAATATACTCTCGATTTTAATTTCATATACTCATCATTTGAAATTTCTTTTTATTTGAGTATTATAGTGTCTTTGTAGGTCTCCTACCAGAGCAACGCCGGATCAGCAGACACGCGGATACGCATCACTTTGACTTCAAACAAGAATATTATATATTTTTTTGTTGCATAAAAATAATTTTACTACAAATAAAATAGATTTTGAAAATTAACAATAAAACTTAAAACAAGAAAAATCTCATTTTCTACATATTATATGTTTGCAGTGGAATAATTTTATGATATATTAAATAAATTTTGAGAATTAAGCATTAGCAAAAGCCTTTAAGATCCTCAAAAATTTATTAAATAATTACTTTTAATAAATAAAAACTCATGTCGTAAAAAATTGTTTTAAAAAATTATAAAAACAAATTAGTATTGAAGAGTTTTACCAAAAGTGTTTTTGAGCCTAAAAATATATTAAGAAGTAATTTTTAATAAATAAAAATTAATATTATAATTTTTAAGAAGATTATAGAAAAATTAATAAATTTATTTTTAGAACTAAAGAATTTTTGGGTAAAAGTGTATAGCACGTATTTCTATTTTGATTTTGAGATTTTTCTCATAAAATTATTTTGATTTTTAAAAAATATCGTTATTTCTTGACTCGATAAACTTATCAAGCCTAGAAATAGCATCCGATAATCTCCTGAAAAGGCTCAAGTGGGAGGGGCGGCTGCCCTATTTTCCCCATGGCCAAGTGGCCTTCAAAACAGGGAAGGGCAACACAGCCCTAGATTGGAAGCTACCCTATGCAACAAAGCTCAAGAACGCAAAGAAATGACACCTCAAACATGCACTAGCTATGGGATCCTTTGATAGAATGGAAACACAACGAAATCTACATCAAATCTACGGCAAGAATTCAAGAACAAGAGAGGGCAGCGACTAGATTCTAAAAGCATGGAAGAAGGAAGTTAAATCACTCAGAGGTTGAAGGGAAGGAGAAGGGAGAGATGGACTTTTCCTGACGATCGCTTCGTTGCAACGAGCTCGCCAAAATCTGATCGTGGCCTCCTCGTCCGCCTACAAATGTTGCTGCTCCTTCTCGGGTGTAGTCGGCGCCTAGGCTCATAGCCCTTCCCAATTTAAAGCATGGGGTTTAATTATACCCCAAATTTAGGGATGGCAGTGAATTTTTGTAAATGAGTATTTACCCGTCACATACCCTGATAGGTCATTAGTGGGGTTTTTATTATAAATTTTAAAGTAGAAATATTTTTAAAATTATGAAATTAATTTTCGGTTGTTTCATTTGGCGTAAATATAAACTTAGCTACCATCTTATAAATGAACATTTGGACATGTAAATTATAACTTACTTTGCAGTTTACTCCAACATCTCAAATACTCAGTGATGATGATAAGGAATGAAGTTTTTTATTATTTTCTATCGTAATATAATAATATAGTTTAAAGCTCATATAATGAATGCAAAATTATTTTAAAACTTATCCTTGGTGACTATTTATTTTTTATTTTTTTGATTAAATCTATAAATTTTACTTGTTTAAATAAGTTTCAAGTTGGTATGATATGTAAAATGAGGATTTCATGGATGTCATTCTAAGTAAATGAATCAAGATCATACTTTAGTAATTAGATTACCAAGATCATGTAGATTTCATGGGTCGAATTTTGACCCTTTTTTTTTTGTGCAGGGAACCACATAAAAATCATTATAGCAAAATTGATATAATATAAAATCTTTATATAATAAAAGTAACTAAGTCTGAAATATATAAGGTAGTAATTTTCCGCTCTTTTTTTCTCTTTCTCGCTCATTTAATAAAAAAGAAGTTTCAATGGATATTTCTATAAAACAAATTTTTTATGGACATTTTATTTTATTTTATTTTATCTTATATATTATATAAAACACATGAAAATTTTAAAATTAGAAATTTAGAAATAAATATAAATTACAAAATTAATATAATTTACTTAGTAATTATATTTTTTAAAAAACACATCTTAATTAAACAAGTGTTGCTCCTGCATTAACTATTTTAATTTTCCACGTATGTAAATATTAAAATTCTAATTAAATATTCATAACTTTTTAATTCACACATTTATTTAATAAAATTATTTAAATAAATTTTGAAATCAGCTACATTTGGAAATAAATAAAAATTTCGAAATTAATATAATTTTACTTAGTAATTTTAATCATTCTAATTAAAAAAATACATCTTCGTGTATACACATGTCGCTTCTATATTAATATGTGATCTCTTAAAATTCTAATTAAATATTCATAATTTTCTAATTCACGCAGTTATTTAATAAAATTCCGATCTAACCGCTGAACTCGTCTTGAGGTCTACTCTCATTATGACATGTCAATTTGCAGAAAAAATATTTCTAAATATTTCTAAATTTTTTTCCTAAATTAAACCTTACCAAATTCCGCCCCGGGACTCCGTTAACCCGTTCAATTTAAGTCCTCACTTTCTTGCTAAGCAACCGATAAAATTATAATCTAATTTTCTTGGTTATAACAATTTGAGAGAGTATTTTTATGTTAAATTAAATTATTTATTTATTGCTATTTAAGTAAAATTATATGTATTTATATTTATTTATTTTCTAATTAGTTACTTAATTAACTATATATTCTATATATATAAGCAAGATCAAAAATTGTCATTTGGTGTATTCCAAAGAAAGTTTTGCATGCTGATGTGACAAATGTAGAATTTTTTAGGGATGAGCGATTCTGGTACCCTTGCAATTTTCAAGATACCCGGACCCTACCCTGTAGGGAATCAGTTCAGTGATTTCAGACCCGGACCCTACCATTTGGAACTTGGAATTGGACTCTACCCGGAACCGGTTCCAGGTATCCTGTTAGGATAAAAAAAATTCACTTAAATTGAAATAGAAGACCTCAGTCGGTGCAAACTGAAAGTTAGGATAAACTTATAAAAAATATTAAAAGTTAGAATATATTGAGTAATTAACTCTAGTCATCATTTCTACAGACTACTGAGCTTAAAGAAATATACCTCTGTAATTTGATCATGAGTTCCTACTTTGTACTTTATTCATACAAATATTTTGTGTCGTAGGTATGTGGTCCAACAAATCTTTTAAATGCAGATTTTTTGTTCTTCTTGTTCTTTCAGATAAAATTGAATATGAGATGGAAGAATGACATTTGCTTTCAAATGGTAGAGAAAAATTATGAGTTTGCCACTCCAAACTCTAAATCGTCATGCTTTAACAAAGAACATCTAAGCAATTATTCATTGGTGTTAAACATGTATTATTCTAATGACAGTTAAATATTTCTCAGGAATATTAAAAGCTAAATGATAACAATTGTTTGTTAAAAAGAATAATGTCGAACCACAGTTAACTATTGAAGCTTGAACCAGTTCCTTTTATAAGGATATATTATCCTTTAAAGAAAATTGAACATCGATCATTTTTCTGCACTATGATGTCTAGGGCTGAAAACCGAGTCGAATTGCTCGGGCTCGACTCGGAAATTGGCGAGCGGGACTTGGATTCGATGTTGGTTAGAGCCGAATCCGATCCCAGTTTAAGGTTCGACCCTTTACTCGAGCCGAATATAATCAATGGGGAGTTCGGCTCGATAACCCATCGAACTACTCGTCTTCTTCCCGAACCCTTCGTGAAGTGTTCGCTCGACATCGCGCGAGCTATTCGGGAAGAGCTCGACTGCTTCGATCGGTTGTCAGCCATTACTTCTACCCTAAATCCCTAATACTCTCGATGTCTCCCAGACTCCACTCCCATCTCCCGATGTATCATGCTGCTTCCGCCATTACTTCTGCCCTAATTCTAGAGAAGTTCAAGCGCCGATCGGCGATTTCTAAGTCAATCGGAAATCATTCTTCATCTTCGTGGAGTCCAAATCGCTAGCAGATGAAGAAGTTGAAGGGTATTCTTCGGTTCCAAGAAGATCTGCTCCTGTAATCGTGTAAGATTCAACTTTCAAAATTCAAAACATTGAATTCAATTTATGTTTCACATGAATAGAGCTTCTGAAACTCTATAAATAGTTTGCCATTTGGCCTCAGTTCTCGCAATCTCCAGTAGTTGCAAGTCGCAACTCGCAATCTCTCATTCTCCCCCTTATGTTGATGATTGTGATTACATGAAGGACATGACTTTCAAAATGAAAGACAAATTTGATAAGTACTGGGGTGAGTGCAACTTGTTAATGACAATTGCATCTATATTAGATCCTCGATACAAGATGCAATTAGTTATTTTCTATTTTTCGAAAATATATTTGATTGAGTTTGAAGCAAAAAGAAAAATTGATGTTGTGAAATATGCAATTTATGATCTTTACAACTATTATGTTGAGATGCATAAGTCTCAACAACCTTCTCAAACCAACATGGACAATGGCTCTTCAAATAAAACTTCATTGCTTGAAAAAAATAAAACAAAAAACAAGAGTGAATTTGATATGTGGGCTCAAAGTGTAGAATGTGTCACACCTTCTAAATCTGATCTTGATGTGTATCTTGAGGAAGGTAGATACATTTCTACTAGTGGAGAAAGTTTTGATGCTTTGCAATGGTGGAAAGCAAACACTCTAAAGTTTAAGATTTTGTCAAAAATGGCAAAAGATGTACTCTCAATTCCTGTGACCACAGTGGCTTCAAAGTCCACATTCAGTGCTGGGGGTCGAGTTTTGGATCAATATAGAAGCTCTCTAAAGCCCGAAACTGTCCAAGCTTTGATATGCACCGGAGATTGGCTGAAACATGATTACAAAATTGTCAACTCTACTTCTTCTATGATGGTAAATTTAGAGTATTTAGCTAATAATTTTTTATGTTGTTTCTATTTTATGTACAAATTATTATGACTAATGTATGCTACGATGTTGATAGGGTGAAGAAGAAAACCTGGAGACTTAATTGCTATTTTGGAGAGCTCTACTTCTTTTAACTGTACTTCTAATAGTATGGTTTGGAGACTTTAGTTTTGCTACTGTTTAGTGTTTACTGTTTATTATGAGTTTATGACTACTGTTTGGAGACTAAACTCTATCTTCAATTAGTGTTTACTGTTTATTATGACTACTGTTTGGAGAAGATTTTATTTTGATGTTTTAAACTGAGACTTTAGTTGCTGCTCAACTATACATGAGTATTATTTTCACTGTTTAGGTAAACTCAACATCACTACCTCAGGTAAACTCTAGTGTTCAGGTTTACTTTACTTTACTTTAGTTTAGTAGTTTACTTTAGTTTTATGTTTAGATTCAACAAGACATGATTGATGAATTGCTTGTTTGATTGTTTCAACCTTTCAGGTAGTGATCAATTGATCATCACTACTTGTTTCAGCCTTTCAGGTATTGATGAATTATTGTTCTTTCATCCTCATATTGGTTTTCTTTTAATTATGATATATTTGTTGAATTTGCAACAGTGGCTGAAAGTTATCAGTGCAGATTGTTTTTGATCCTACAGGCTACAACTAGGTCATAGATGAAGAACTGTCATGAGGCAACTGATGATTTCTTCATAAAGATATGCAAGTTTAAGTATATGAACTATAACATAGTTCAGATTGAATAACACAAGTTCCTTCTTATTAACCTGATTAATGGAGGCATCTGGTTCACTATTTTTAAGTTTCAGCAACCAGTAAACTGGCATTTACCATTCTTGTTTACTTTCATTGAAATATCTTCTTCTCTTGTATTTTCTATATTCAATAATCACCTAATGAGCAATGTAACTTGTTGAGGATGATATTTTAAATTGTTCTCATTGCAAACTGTAAATTGATTTAATTGCATTCTTCAATGAAATTAGATTTACTCTTAGAGGATTTTAATTATGTACTCCATGGTTTAATATGTTAATTTTTCTCCAGTATTTTGAACTATGTCACATGATGGTATCAATGTTTATATTTTTTCTAGTACAAAAGTTTCCTTAGTTTGCTGAATTTATTTGACAAAATTGATTTAATGTTCAAATATGCAAGTAGGTTAAATGTTCAATTCTAACGTATTATTTTCTGCTGCAGTAATAGGAAACCAAAGTTGAACTCATCATCTTCATTCTTTTCAGTTGAGTGAAGGAAGGAATTTAGACTACTGTTTGGATTTCTGTCAATAAGGAATGAATTCTTTTTGGACTACTGTTTTGCTATTGTCAATTCTTTTCAGTAACAAAAATTTGGACTACTGTTTTGCTACTGTCAGTCTGTCAATAAGTGATGAACTGATGAAATAATTTTCTGCTGCAATAACAGTGCACCAAAATTGAACTGGCTTGACTACTTGACTACTTCAAAGTCTTCAATTCAGTTAACTGGTTTATATATATGAATTAATTTAATGAAGTGGTTGTGGGCTGTTGTGTATTTTCAAGTTCAGTTAGCTGTTAAATATGTGTTGCAGTGTTGGATACTTGGATCACTTGATCTTAATGTATTTTCAAATTGTTAAGATTAAGGCTGTTGTGTATTTTTATGTTCTGTTAGCTACAGGTTGTAAGTCTGTTAAACATGTGTTGGATCACTTGATCTTAATGTATTTTTATGTTCTGTTAGAAGATAAGTATGAGTTTGTAGATACCTGCAGTTAAGTGTTTATTGATAGTTGCCTTTTTCTCCTCAACTCTTTCTTTTATTCCTTTGGCATTTAATATGAGGGAGAAGTTGGCTTGCAGACAAATCAAACTCATGAGATGAGAACCTGATCCATTGCTTTTCCTTGGAGGTGATCCATTTGTTGGTCTGAACTCTGAAGACAAGAACCAAGACATGACTATTCACTATTCAGGTTAGGTAAACTCAAAAACTAGTTTGCTGAATTGTTGTTGTTGCTGTTCTGGTTTGCTGATTTGCAATACTTAGTTTGTTTAATTGTTTCTGCTGCAGTGATGAACTGATGATTGTTCAAGTAGTGATGATTTGAACTACTGCATAAAATCTGATGAACTGTTGTAGCCTGCAATGATGAACTGTAATCATACACAGTACATTTAGTTGCCAATGAAGAGCTACTGCATAAAACCTAATGAACTGCTGCAGCCTGCAGTGATGAACTGTAATCATACACAGCACATTTAGTTCTGTTAGCTCCAACTTGTAAGTCTGTTAAATAGGTGTTGACTTGGTTAAACAGGTGTTGATCTTAATGTATTTTCAAACTTGGTTGTGTACCTTACAAATTGAAAGTCTGTTAAGATTAATGTATTTTCCAACTTGGAAATTCCAAGTGTTGATCTTTGTTTTGTATATCAGTATATCTCAAATTCTGTATGCATTGATTTCCAAGTGTTGATCTTGGTTTTGTATATATCAAATTGTTAAGATTAAGTCTGTATGCATTAGTTTTGAAATTCCAAGTCTATTAATTTCATACAGTTTGCATTGAGGTCGAACAGTACTCGGATTCGTTTCAATCGGACTGTTCGAATGCGAACCGAGTCGAGCAATTACGAAGTCGAGTGTTCGAATATTCGAATCGAGCCGAATATAATCAGCAAGTCTAGGTAATGATTTGAATTCGAATCGAATTCGAGTCTGCGATGTTTAATACTGAGCCGAACATGAGCAGACTAGTACTCGCTTGTGTTCGGCTCGTTTTCAGCCCTAATGATGTCTAAACTTTTTAGAACATGCTTTACACAATGGAAAAGAAGATTAAAGGGATAGCAAAAAAAAACAATGGAAAATAAGAATCCAAAGCAACTCAGGCGATGCGTGATTCCAAGATCCTAAAGATCATTACATATTTACTCATACTTCCATTTCGGTCCATTCACAAGTGCAGCAAAGTGGTGATTCCAAGATCCTAAAGATGACATGCTCATCCACTGCAGGGAGATCTGGATCAAGAGAAATAAGACCAAAATGGATCAGGAGATGTACCAATTTAGAAATTTACATGGAGATGTGGATCTTCGATTCTTCACTGCCCGCCGGGATGTAGATCTTCGCTGCCCGTCGGGATGCAGTGGAGACGGGAGTGATGGAGAGTAAAAGGGAGTGTGGCGACTGTGGAGAGACCGAGGAGGGAGAGCGATGCATGCGTGTCTGCGTGAGGTGTGGGAGAGAAGAGGGCTTAGGGTTAGTGATCCAGACGGTTAACGGGGGTTTGGGTTAATGGGTTTTCAATAATACTTATTATCTAATATACCGGATCTGGATTTTTTTATATATTAAAAAAATTGGTTCCGATTCCGGATACTCGGAATGATGGAACTGGAGCGGGAACCGAAATCGGAATCAGATTTAACTGGTTCATTGATTTGTTACTTGGACCCTACCCAATTTGTTTTAGTCTACTCGGAACCTACCCTATCGGGTAGGTTCCAACCGGTTCTGGGTCTATCTGGTACCCATGCACACCCCTACATTTTTTAAAGAATTGTTAACTATAATTAATTTTTTATATTTATTTAATTCAGAGTATTCATTTGATTATTATTTGTATAAATTTTCATTTTTCGTAATCAATACTAATTATCTTATCTATGCCCTGTAACCCAATCGTTGTTCATTTTTGCAAATGTGCATTTATTATTGGAGTGTGACATGTGGAAATTTAATTGATCAAATGTGCACAGTTCACTTGATCGCTGAAGATTTTTTTTTTTTTGTTGTCCCTATTATTTTGAAATTTTTAGGTCGCACAATCAAATTCTTCATAATCAGATTAGGCTAGTTTTGTATTCCTCTTTTCTGCGGGAGCAATCAACTTTTGCATGTTTTACCCATAATTTTATTTAACATTAGATTTCATTTTAGAGTTGATTATTTTACTTTCAAGTACCAACTATATATTTTTTTGATAAATTTTTTGTTCCCTATGCACCACTCCATTAATTGAATTTTTGATTTATTAAATATATGTTATATTTAGAAGAAATTTTTAGCGTTGGATCGATTAATTTTTCTTTTCTTATATATTTTTCATTGTTGAAATTTACTAAACTAATGTTTGCTATCTATATTCCTAATTTTATAAAATTGATAAATTTATACTATATAGGTTTATTTGATTAAGATTCAAAATTATCATAGGACAAATCTAGAATCAAGCTTTGCTTAATTAATTCTAATTTATATTTTATTTCATAATCAATTTCAATCAATTATATTGCATATTTCTTTAAATTAATTATATTTTATATTTTTATTCTCATTATATAGACATTATTATTAATTGCACAAATTAGAGTCATGAATTTAATTGGAGGGGGGCATTGAAATTAATTGTGTATTAATTAGATGTAGGAGTTATATACAATAATCAATTATATTAATTAAGTTTGGTTGATGTGGCAAATCTAAATCTTTTAAATTTTTAAATTTTAATAACCTTTCGATCTCTTCTGCATTGTTATTTTTTTAATTTAAAACTAATGCCCTTAACAAATGTAGAATTTGCCCTTGTAAGTACTATTTTATCAAAAAGTATAATTAAGAATCGCTTAAATATTGTAACAAATAACAAATCTAAATCTGACATTGGGGCAACAACAACAAGTTGGATAAAAATGTCACCGTGGAATCACAAATCAAAGTTATATTAGAAGATTGATCATAATGAAAAAACAAAATTTCACGATGAAAGATAGCCAAAATATTAATAGAAACTATGACTCAAGTTGGGATGGTCTATGGCGGAGAATGTGCCGCTGTACTCGAAGACCCAGTCGTGGGCGACGTCTTCAGTTTTATAGGCTTGCCGGGATGGTCCTGCGAGGTCGGCGGAGGTCGGGGGCTTGATGTTTGGATTCATGGGGAAGTTGCCAAGCACCAGATGACTCTTGGCGGTGGTGGAGGGATTGCTCACGGTGAAATAGAAAAGAGCAAAAAATACATTTGAGAACTATTTGATCCGACAAACTGGGAGACATCACCAAACATGGCCCAAGGACTTCCCACGCCCACGAGCCAGTAGGGGTGAGTAGAATTTCCCGATTCACTGAAATCGAACCGAAATCGATCAAATCGAAACCGATTTAACCGAACTGAATTTACCGAATTAATTTCGGTTCGGTTAAAGGAAATTTAATATTTCGGATTTCGATTCGGTAAATTAATTGACTATTTGGTTAATTTACCGAATTAACCGAATATATATATATATGAATTTTAAGCGTCCTGATCGCCCTGGTTCGAATCCGTGTAAAATTATTTATTTTACATTCGACTATCTTTATAATATTTGTTAGTTAGAAATAAGTTGATAATGGAGTTTGCTAAGATAGTTAAAGGTATAGAAATAGAGCGGGTTTGCCTGGGTTTGAGTCTTAGCAAATATAATTTTGTTTTCTTTTAATTATTTTTTGATTCTTTTCAAATTAACCGAACCGAATTAACTAAATTTTTTCGGTTCGGTAAATTAATAATAACTGAATTGAACCGTTGCTCACCCCCTACGAGCTGACCCCTGTCTCCAGCTTGCGGGTCCATCTAGTCACCATACTCTTGTACATCTCTCTAGTCATCTCATTATCAAACTCCCTCGCCTCTGCGTCCAACTCCACGATCGAGTTCGCCTCTGCCTTCGCCATCGCCTTCGCCTCCATGAGATCAATGTGATAAAACATAGAGGAATGAATAGTTCCATTATATAGAGAAGTAGAAAGTTTTGGAGATATCAAATACCATATGAAAGTTATGGTGAAATCAGATATCATATCTGGACGGCAAAGGAGATGATGTTTTATCTTAAAGACACTATTAACTTTTATCTTAATTTTAGGTCATCTCCTTTGCCATCCAGATATGGTATATGATTTCTCCAAAACTTTCTACTTCTCTATATAATGGAACGGTTCATTCCTCTTCATTTTATCACATTGACCTCATGGAGGCGAAGGCGAAGGCGGAAGCGGAGGCGAAGGCAGAAGCGGAGGCGAAGGCGGAAGCGGAGGCAAAGTCGATCACGGAGTTGGACGCGGAGGTGAGGGAGTTTGATAATGAGATGACTAGAGAGATGTACCAGAGTATGATGACTAGATGGACCCGCAGGCTGATGACAGGGGCTGGCTCGTGGGCGTGGGAAGTCCTCGAGCCTTGTTTGGTGACGTCTTCTGGTTCGTCGGATCAAATATTTCTCAAATGCATTTCTTGCTCTTTCTATTTCACCGAGACCAATTTCTCCACCACCATCAAGAGCCAGCTGGTGCTTCGCAACTGCCCCATGAATCCAAACTTCAAGCCCCCGAACTCCGCCGGCCAACTGTTGATCCTTGCTTCTTCTTTTTTGAAGAAAGAATCCTGTATGTCATTCAAGAGAAATGAAAGGATACAGGAGTAGTAGGGAGAGGGATAAAAAATAAGAAAATACAAATAATCCTAGCAAAGTTCGAAATAATTTGCAGTCGACACAGCTAGAATTTGGGAATTAGCAGATTCATTTCTGAATGCCCTATAGTTTCTTTTAAACCAAACAAACCAAAGCCAAATTAGGATAAGACGAGCCCGCTTGGATGGAGCTGGGGCTCCTATCATTGGCTTTGAGCATGAGAAGGATATCATCAACAAAGAGGAGATGACTGATTTTGAAAGAGGATTTGATGGTAAGAGGGGTCAAGGAGTTGGATTCATCAGCTTGATGAATTAGATGGCTAAGGGTTTGATCTACGAGAATGTAAAGAAAGAGTGAAATGGGGTCACCCTGTCTCACACCTTTGCTAGCTTGGAAGAAGCCAAAAAGTTTCCCATTAGCTAAGTAGGAGAAAGAGGCAGTGGACATGCATGCATGGATCCACTGAATGAAGATGGAGGGGAAGTTACAAAACTCAAGGACAGAGGATATAGTTTTCCAGCAAACAGAATCAAATGTCTTGGCTAGATCTATCTTAATTAGGATGTATGGGTGCTTGCCTTTAGACTTAAAGATGGAATGGGCAGCTTCTTGGGCAATGAGGATGTTTTCATGTATATTCCTGCCCTTAATGAAAGCTGATTGCTCCTTGGAAATAAGAAGAGGAAGGGTCTCTTTGAGCCTATTTGCAAGCATCTTAGATAGGATGCGATAGTTGAGGTTGCATAAAGAAATAGGTCTATAGTCTATAACCTTAGAAGAGTTTTTGACTTTGGGGATGAAGGTTAGAAGGGTTTGGTTCCAAGAGAAGGGGATGAAGGAGGTTTTTTGAAAGTTGATGATACAGTCAAAGAGATCCTCTTCAATGATAGACCAATAGGCTTTATAGAATTCAGATGTGAAGCCATCCAACCCAGGGCTTTTCCCATTGGACATAGTCTTAACAGTGGAGCATAGCTCTTCCTTAGTGAAGGGTCTGATGAGGCTGCCTTTCATGGAGTTGGGAATAGTAGGGAAGCATGATCATAACTAAATAGAGAAAGGGTTGATGTTGGAGGGCTGCCAAAGATTTTAGTATTGATTGGCAAAGGCCTGAAGAATGGAGCTATCACTAGTGAGGGCATCTTCATTTTCATCAGTAATTTTACTAATGAAATTTGTTCTTCTTCTAGTGGTGATCACTTTATGAAAATAAGTTGTATTCCTGTCACCATCTATGAGCCATTTAGTTTTGGCTTTGGCCCACCACTTGAGGTTGATTTGCCTTTGGAGGGTCTGAATTTTATTATAGAGTGAGATAATAATGTCTTCTTCCCAGCTAGAGAGGGAAGAAGTGGCTTCTTTTTGCTCAAGTTTAGTGGCCTCAGCTTTGGAAGTCTTAAGGGAAACCTCTAAATTACCAACTTGAGTTTTATTCCAATTAGAAAGGGCATGTCTGGTGAGCTTAAGATGAGTAACAAAGTTATTTTGAGGGATAGAAGGGGGAGGGGGCTGGACCAAGCAGAATTAATAATATTATTGTTTGTTGTCTTGGGATTGAGCTCTATAAGGAGGGGGCAATGATCAGAGCCATATCTGATTAGATGCCTAACAGATAGGTGCAATAATAGTGAAGCCAGACAAGATTGGCAAATGTTCTGTCTAATCTGATTAAAATTATATGGTTGCCCTTTCTATTAGTGCACCAGGTGAATTTGCGACCACTAAAGCCTAGATCAATGAGATTGGAGTTAACTATGAAATTTCTAAAGGCTCTAATGTTATGGTTGAGTTTGAAGTCTAAACCACCTTTTTTATCTTTGGGGTTAAGGATGGAATTGCAATCCCCAGCTAGTAGCCAGGGGTAAGCAGAGAGATCTAAGTTAGAGAGTTGATGCCAAAGTTTGTTCCTAATAATAGGGTTTGTATTAGCATATATGATGGAGAACAAGAAGGGTGGGGAGTCAGAAATAGACAAAATAGCATGCATAACATCATGATCAGAATGTAAAATTTTAGCTTTAACAGAATAAGCATTCCATAATAATAATAAACCACCAAAAGCTCCATTGGAAGAGAAGGAGGAACCATTCTAATTTCTACCAACTTTAGAGATGAAAGAGATATCTACAAAATCATCAATGTGAGTTTCCTGGAGTACAAAAATGTTAACATTACAAGTTCTGATTAAACTATGCATTCTGTCAAGGATGGAGGATTTTAGAACCCCTCTAACATTCCAAATAATGATATTCATGGATTAATTAGAGGGAACTAACACCATCTGATCCTGAGGATCAGCTAAAGGTGGAATGAGGGATTCACTTCTATGTCTTTTACTGTTGGAAGGGCTTCCAGAGTTAGAGCTAACTGGGGAAGACCTAGGAGGATTCTGTCTAGGTTTACTAGGTCTACTGGGCATTTGGGACTTGCCTTTCCTAGTTTCCTTAGACTTATCAGGCTCCTTATCAGGAGGAGCCTTAAAGA
The DNA here is from genome assembly GCA_034359265.1 of Canna indica. Classification (NCBI taxonomy): domain Eukaryota; kingdom Viridiplantae; phylum Streptophyta; class Magnoliopsida; order Zingiberales; family Cannaceae; genus Canna; species Canna indica. Next base: position 71,927,162 of record CP136897.1, read on the forward strand.
TAAGGGAGATTTCCTTGGCCAAATCATCAAATGATTTTTGAATGAAATTAGAGTTAGATGCCTCGTCAACAGGTTGTTTTAGGAAGGGGTTCTTGAGGTTGGATTGGAAGGGGCCAAAAGTATTGGCTTTAGTAGATGCTTTGGTAAGGTTTGGAATGTCCTTGGCTTTAAAATTTTGGTGTTTTGGAAAGGATTTGGGTTTAGTAAAAAATATAGCTCTCTGGTCCACAACCTTCCTAATGGAGGCATCCTCGTGTGTTTTGGTAGGTTTGGATAAGCTAGACTTGATAGCATTAATTGGAGCAACATAGGGTTGTGAGGCAGCATTTTTCCGATCTCTTCGACGTCTAACTTGTATCTAAGGACCACACATTGGTTAGGAGGAGAGGGATAGGGGGGCTAGGAGTGGAAAGGGGGTCTTTAGTGGGCACATTGGCTGCTGGGAGATTGGGGGTGAGATTAGATTTGTTATTGATTCTCCTAGGACAAGCATGATCTCTGCGACCAACCATGCCACATAAAAAGCAAACTAAGGGAAGGTTCTCATAAATCATTGGTTGGAAGAATTCATTACCAGGAATCGAGATCCAGACACCTTGTTTAACAGGCTGGGAAAGGTCTACTTCGACACAAACCTGAATGTATTTCCCTCTTTGGAATTCAAAAGACCAGGAATCAATCGAAATAAGTTTACCAAGACTACTAGCAATAGAAGAAACAGAAGTTGGATTCCATAATTCCAAAGATAATGCATAAATACGAAGCCAGACAGGAGCCGAGGAAAAGTCCTCCAACTATGGTCGGAAGAAGGGCTTCCAATGGACCAGTCTTATAACAGCGCCACGGCAAGACCATGGTCCCCCAGTTAGGACCATGGTGGCATTCGAAGAATCACGAAATCGGAAAACAAAAAAGCCTTCTTCGATATCAAGAACATTACATAAGCCATATGAAGACCATAAGTTAAAAGCCCATCGGGAAACAACAGACAAAGGAGGCGGTCGATTGAGAAATTTACCGACAATGCTACTTTGCCATGGAGATTGCCATTCAGAGACTTGTTCAAGGGTAAAGGAAACTTTACCTGGAGCGCTAATTGAGATCTTAGAAAAGGTCGAGGCTTCGACAGACTTAGGGTTTGCGGATTGAGCGCCTCGGAGGATCTGGGCCCAAATCAGTGCTGGAGGGGAAGTACCAGGGACCCTCCACTCCGGATCGGGATGAGCCAAGCTCGAACTAGGGGTTCGAAGACCTGTTGGAGAAGTTAGGGTTAGGGTTTGTGTCAAAATTGGGGGAAGGGGTTTTACTTGCGGAGAAATGTAGGGTTCGATAGAGGAGAAGGGGGGAAGGGCACATGATGCAAGATCAGGGTTGATGCCTTCCAATGGAGAGGGAAGGTTTGCTGTGGATGGCAGAGAGGATTGTGGTTGGGGGGAATCCCCCATCAGGACATCCACAAGAGAAGCGGGAGGCGAAGGCTGCTGTCGAGAGGGCGGGGATCATGGGGGGGGGGGGGGGGGGGGGGGTAGAGGGTCGCCATCCTCCACCATCGCAGAGGTAGTCGCCATGGAGTCGTCATGTTTCGCCAGAGCAGGGACACGAAGCGTCATCATATTATTATTGATATGATTGATTGATAAGTAGATACATGACCCTAGTTTTTTTGTTATTTTTTAATTTAAAATTAATGCCCTTAACAAATATAGAATTTGCCCTTGGAAGTACATCACAATTCATTTTTTATCCAAAAGTATAATTAAGAATCACTTAAATCTTGTAACAAATAACAAATCTAAATATGACATTGGGGCATTGGGCAACAAATTTAAGCGCTGACATTTAACAACAACTCTATATATATAAATTTTAGTCTTAATTATATTTTTGATCCCTCAAAATATCATATTTTTTCATTTGGTCCTCCTTTTTAAAAACTTTTTGTTTAGTCCCTCAAAAATTATTTTTATTTTCGTTTGATCATTTCTTTCTAAAACTTTTTATTTAGTCTTTCAAAAATTATTTTTGAGAACATTTAATATTTTAATAGAAACCTTGCTATATTCCAGCAACTTTATCCAATGATTTAACAATCAATAAAAATGCATGTGATAAAAAAGAAAATTACATATAGTTATAAGCTATATGTGACATGTACAGTCAAGAAAAGAGTGGCATAATCAAGAATATGTTAGACTTGAAGCTTTCATATGCATGGCTTGTATAGTTTAGGAATAATGACTGATGTACTCACAAGCACAGGAATCAGCAAGTCTAGACAAGATAGATATGCATGCATATACATGAAAACTAGTGAATCTACAATATTTTAAGGCAATGTTTAAAAAACTTGAAACTAAGATATCAGATTTTACATTCTGCTTCAGTAAACACTGACAAATTAAATCTTGTTCTGTCTCTTCATCATCTGATGGTAAATAAGTGTCATGATCATCGGTATACATTTTCGCAATCATCCGCTTTGCCAATTTTCTATTCTAACGGGCAATATTAGTTGGAAGTATGTCAACTGATTCTTCTTCTCCAGAGTCTTCACTAAGGGGGCGTTTGGTTGCCCGCAAGTACAAATGCTACAACTCTAGTTGCAGCATTTAGATAACAAATTTGTTTGGTTGGCTGCAAAATCATTTTGCAGCATTTACTATTTGCAACTTGTATTTCAAATATCATTTGCGGGGCCGCAAGTGGAATTGCAGCCCAAAAAGCCCGCAATACAAGATTGCGAGCTACAAATGCAATAATTTAAGTATTGAAAAATAATTAATTTTGGCGACGTAGAGTCGTCGGATGAAGACGAGATAAATATCAAAGTTGTAGGTTTTTGCGTGCTGAACCTGATGGTAGTGTCAAATTTTACATCTGATGTCATTTGATAGATTTTTTAATATATTTTCAGTATTATACAAAAATTAAAAATTATTAATTTGTCAAACAAATCGTGTCGGGCCTAAGTTTTTAGCCTGGCCCAAAAAAATTTATCCCAGGCTCGACCCAAAAAATTTATGCCCGACCCGGTCCAAAAAAGTTCGTGTCCAGCCTGGCCCGAAAAAATTTGTGCCCGGCCCGGCCCGAAAAAATTCGTGTCCGTCCCGCCTCGAAAAAATTTGTGTCCGACCCGACCCAAAAAATTCGTGCACTACACGGCCCGTCCCAGCCCGGCTCGGTCCGAAAAAATTCGTGCCCAGCCCGACTCAAAAATTTCGTGCCTGGCCTAGCCCGAAAAAATTTGTGCTCGGCCAGGCCCGAAAAAATTCGTGCTCAGCCTGGCTCGAAAAAATTCACTGTCGGCCCGACCCTGCCCAAAAATAATTCGTACCTCGGCCCGACCCGAAAAAATTCATGCTCGACCCAAAAAAATTTGTGCCCAACCCAGCCCTGCCCGAAAAAATTTATGCACTGCCCGACTCGTGCCGACCCGAAAAAATTCGTGCCTTGCCCGACCCAAAATTATTCATGCACGGCCCAACCCCAAAAAATTCGTGCCCAACCCGGCCCAAAATATTTTGTGCTCGGCCCGCCCCAAAAAAATTCGTGCCCGGTCTGGACCGAAAAAATTCTTGCCTGGCCCTGCCCGAAAAAATTTGTGGTCAGCCCTGCCCAAAAAAATTCGTGTCCCGACCCGACCCGAAAAATTTGATGCCCAGTCCGAAATATTCGCATCGGGCCCAACCTTGCCCGAAAAAATTCGTGCACTGCCCATCTTGACTCGGCTCGGCCCAAAAAATTTATGCCCGACCCCGCATGAGAAAATTCGTTCCCGGCCAAAAAAATTTCGTGCTCGGCCCGGCCCGAAAAAATTCCTGCCCGACCCGGCCTGAAAAAATTCGTTTCCCGGCCCAGCTCAAAAAAATTCATCCCCGGCCCGGCCTGACCAGAAAAAAAATTCGTGCCCAGCCCGAAAAAAAAATTGTGTTCGGCCCAGCCTTGCCCGAAAAAATTCGTGCACTGCCCAACCTGTCCTGGTCTGGCTCGGGCCGACTCGAAAAAATTCGTGTCCGGCCCGGCCCAAAAAGATTTGTGCATGACCAGACCCGAAAAGTTCGTGCTCGGCCCTGCCCGAAAAAGTTTGTACCCGGCCCGAATAAATTTGTGCATGCTCGGCCCGTCCCGTCCCGGCCCGACTCAGCCCAACTTGAGAAAATTCGTGCCCGACCCGACCCGAAAAATTTCGTAAGATGCAAGTTGCACGTTGCAAGTTGCAAGTGTAATTACAACTTCCATTTACGGCCAACCAAATGCTTGCAAATAAAACTTGCAACTCTACTTGCGGGCAACCAAACGGTAGGCTGCAAAATCTATTTGCGGGCATTTGCTTTTGCATGCAAATAGATTTTGCAGCATTTACACTTGCGGGTAACCAAACGCCCCCTAAATTCTTCATTTTCCTCTTCTTCATGAGAAAAAGATGGCTCTTTCTGTTTTTGATGGCGTCTTAATCTCTGCAAAAAGTTGTCTATTGCAGTTGCATCCTGCTGCTCAAGCCACTTCTGATGAAGCTGATTGCGCCTCTCATAGTCTATGGGTGCTTCTTCAAAACCAGATGCAATCAAATCATTTAATCTCTTCATGGTCATCATCACTATCATCTTCTTCTTCATTTTCTTGGAACCTCATCAAATCATGGTCACTATCATCCTCTTCTTTAGCCTCATCATCAAAAAAAGCTTTGAGAAGTCCACCTTCAGAATACGAGGGTCCATGTCAACAACCTTGGGAGGACGAAGATGAACTTTTTCAGTATCGCCTTCCTGTGATGATGAACTGGAAGGACCACCACTGTCAAGTAAATTTTGTAGGTTACCAGCAGATGAAGCTTGCCAAAAAATATAATTGCAAAATATTAGAAAACTTAGAAACTCTAAAACAGAACAAAAAATGCCAAAGTTTTTAGAATAGTATCTGAAGCCTCAGCTCATACAATACCTTAAATCAGGTTCTATGAGATCATGTATCAAAATATAACTTTAAAAGTGGAAGACCTCCATTCATGGAAGAAACAAACTAGAGATACTTGTGATAATTTTAAGTATAAAAAAAACAATAAAACAAGTGTAACATGAATCCAGATGGTTTCGGGCATAATTAGTATTCAGCACAACTGTTCATATCATTTTCACCAAGTTACCATAAGAAACCAAGAAAAGTGATTGCTTACACGTCCAGGGAAACAAGTTTTAAGCGTGAATTTGACAACATTAAAGAGGAAACGTGTGATGCGTCTTTCATGCAGGGTCGGCCCGTACATAAGGCCAATAAGGCAATTGCCTTAGGCCCCTGATTAATGAATTAAGCTGATATGCTTATATATTAGTGGGGCCATCAGATGATTTGTGGGGCCTGATGGCTAAGAATCAAAATTATTACCCTAAATCCCTAACCCATGTCCCGAGTCCCGAGTCCCGACTGTCGAGTGCCGAACAAAATAGCGGATGCGGGAATCGGGATGTGCCCTATTCATCTTCTTCACTTCTCCAAGACTCCATCTTCGCCGGCTCCAACAGTCGGCCATCCACCGATCTCAAACTCTTCGTCTTCTCCACCAATTCATCTCCAACGGGCGGCCATCCAAACCAGATAAAATGGCAATGTTCTACCTCAAATGTTCTCCTCGCTCTTGCCCAGTCTTCGCCTCTCACAGTCTCACCCAATCGCACACTCGCACTCTTCGTCTCTTCGCCAGTTCGCCTCTCACAGTCTCTTTGCCAATCGTCAGTTGGCCTCTCAAAGTCTAACCCAGCGCGGCACTGAGCCAGGTTTGCCATTTGCAAATCGGGTCTCGTGCTCAACAGGTGGAGGCAGGTCACTAGGTCAGGCAGCGATCGAGCTGCTGCGCGGCTGCACCGTTGAATCGTCTGAAGATGAAATGGCCACACTAGAAGGGGGATGAATAGCGTGTTTACTATATGATTCGCCTAATTTCACTTTTAATCGTTTCTTGGATTAACTTAGGCGATTTGCAATTCGATGAATGAATGCGGAAGCGATATAAAGATAAAGCAATTAACACAAAACAACAAGGCAATGCAAACACGCAATTTATAGTGGTTCGGCCCCAATGCCTACTCCACTACGTAAGCACCGGATTTCCAAACTAGTTTTACTAGATTAATTTGAGTTTTCTTTATACATGAGGATTTTTCACCGGAAAGTCTCACTCTCGACCTAAGGTACTTCCACACCCGGAAGTCTCTGCCTTCTTGTCGAGAGCACTTATCCCACCTCAACCCTAAGGGACAACTAAACTAATCATAGTAAACACTACGTTTACACAAGTGGCTTTACTCCTCTTCACCAAGATACCACTTCACAATCAACAAGACCTACACTCTAGGTCTTTACACAGACACAAATAAAAACACAGTTGAAATAACAATAAAATTACAATTGAAAGAGCTTAAGATAAAACCAATGTTTGCCAGCTCCTTTCACAGCCTTCAATGCCTCCAACTCGTCAAGACGAACTGCTCGATTTAATTCTCGAGTTGAGGAAGAACTTGCGCCTGAAGTGGAACTCACTGGAGAAGCAGAGCGTGCGCGATTGATCATTTGGAAGGCTTTAAATCCCTCTTTAAATGCTCAATAAATTCTGTAACATGAAGGGAAGAAGATTAAATGAAGTATCTGAGGGTGTATTTATACCCTCGCGAAGCAACGGTTGTTCAACGGGTAGAAAACTATCCGTTACAGACCGCCAGTCGAAGCATCGGTCGACCGATCATTCGACCGCTGCAACTTTCCCTGTGGTCAGTCAACCGACTGGTCGACCACCAGATACAGATCGCGTGATTCGCGATCTTCGGTCGACCCGTCGGTCGACCGACGCGATCTCGCGTCGCGGCATTCAGCAGGTCGGTCGACCGATTGGTCGACCGCTGCTCTCTGTCCATTTTAGGCCTTTGTCGGTCGACCAATCGGTCGACTGAAGTAGCCACTGCCTGTTTCAGGCAGTGTTCGATCGACCGACAAGGCTACTGCCTTTTACCTTACCCTATTTGGTCGACCGCTCGATCGACCGAATTTAGGCTGAGATTGTTTCCTTCAGCCTTTTTCTTCCGCGCTTTGTTTCCGTGTTTCGGCTTTCAACGACCATCATCTTGGAGAGCTTTTGACTTAATCTTTGGACTCATCCAAGCGACTTGGGTGCACTCGTCGATCTTCGAGAAACTTCCGCGATGAACTCGAGCGCGATGATCAATGTCTTTTCGATTTCGCGATTTCTTCGATTTATCCGATCGAGGACATCGAACGCTAGTCGATATGGAACCTGAAAGATATTCTCAATGAAATCATTAGTTCCATATTTGTTATCATCCAAACAATTAAGATCGAGATTAGGGCTAAGGTTGAAAACCTAAAGCCAACAATCTCCCCCTTTTTGATGATGACAAACATTCTTAAGAAAATATAACATTAAAGCATAAGGATATCAACTTAGGGATTTCTCCCTCTATCAACATGCATATCTATGAGATAAACTCCCCCTATCTATATGCATAGATTTCCTATATCTTTCTCCCTCTTTTTCTTATACACTTATCCCCCTTTTGACCTATACATTTCTCCCCCTTTTGACATCAATCAAAAAGGGCAAGAAAGGACATTCTAGTTAAAGGGATGAGACACAAGTAATTTTTCATGAAATATGAAAATCTCAACCAAAGGGATGGAAAAACAAGATTTAATATGAACTTAGCACATTTTCATTTGAATTAAGCATGAGAACATGAAAATGCTAAGTCTCAATGATTTGTTATCTACTCATGTTTTCTCATATTTAGGCATCTAGACATCAAACATGAGATAATGTAAGTCTATGAATTAAGTTTGGGCTTAAGATGAAATTTTTAATTCTCTTTGTTGACTTAGGTCAACCTATACTTCAAGATAAAAGAAATCAAATTTTTAAATCTATATTAAATCATATTTTTGATGAAAAACTTTGGTACCAATTGTGAGATGAGATTTTTGATATTAAATATTGAATGGTCATTTGAAATGCATGAATTAGGTTTGAACTCAAAAGAATCATTCAAAGATCATTTTTCATCCTATATTGATTTTAATGAAAACATACAAAATGTAGTTTCTAGCTATCATTCAAGAATTTAAAATCATTTCTAGAAATGACTTTACTCAATCAATGGTGTGAATGATATTAGAAACATAATCAAAATGATATACATAAGTTTTCATTTGAAGTTTTTGAAGAAAAATCAAAGTATCGAAAGATTGATATTTCAATTAAGGATAATACTTTGAGTTTTGAAATTCAACTTCAAAATTTCATTATAAATTAGATTCTTGATAAAATATTTTGAAATTTTTACTTAAGAAACTAGATTTTTCAATGAATGTACAGTTTCAAGAATCATCTAAAAATAATTTTTTTATATTTTTCTAGAAATAACTGAAATTACTTACCAAATGTATGTTGAAATAATATTTTTGTAATTTTCAGTTATTCTTAAAACTTTTTTGAATTTTCATTCAAATTTTCATGACACCACATGATGGTCATGTCAAGAGTATATGTCAAGTTTGAAATAAAAAATTTGTCCTTAAATCAAGATATCAACCTAGCATGGTTCATTCAAAACTAAACTAGTTTTCATGAAACTTGCCAAGTTTCAATCTTAACATTTACTCATGATTTTTCAAGTTTAAACCTATGAATACCTAACATGAGTAAATCTAAACATGTTTCTCAAATATGGATCATGAATGAGACCTTTAAGTCAACTTGTTGACTTTGGTCAATAAGGTTCAAAAGAGGTTTACATGAATTAACCTCAATTGTCATTTTATCCATATCCATAAGAATTTTTATTCTAAGTGCATGAAAACATGTCATACCTACTCCTAAACATGTTTATTAAGTTTTGAACTTAAAATGAATTTTCCAAGTCGAATTGTTGACTTGGGTCAAACTTCTCAAACTTAAGTCCCCTAAAGCGATATAGATATCACATTGTTTATCTAGACATGAATTTTTATTTTTTAAACACCTAGACTCATATCATGTGTGTATCTAAACATGTTCATTTCATTTTTACCTTAACATGAAGTCTCTAAAGAAGAATTTTAACCTAGTTCAATTTCATAAATATCATGATATCATGAAATGAGCTAAGTTATCAAGATTTTTCTACTCATGAAATTTCATACATATATCATGCAACATCAATCATGAGCATAGAGACATCATCAAACATGAAAATTCAATTATTTTTCAAAGATTTTTTTACAAAATAAAATTCATACATTTTTCTTGAAGATTTGCCCAACTTTTTCATTTCCTTTTTCATTTTCCTTTAGATAGCATAGCTTTTCAAATTTTTATCACTTGCAAGTAGACATCATTAGTATCATAATGAAATATTATGACTACTAGCAAGCTAACATGCTAAATAGCAAGGTTCAAAACAAATTTTATATTTAAAAACTTTAACATATGCTAGACAGTAGAGATTCATTTTTAAATAAGGTGTCATGATATCATAATGAATCTAAGAGATCCTAAGATGTGAAAATTTGAGAAATAAGATCTCTAATCATGTTAAACTAGTTTAGACTTAAAGGAATGTCTCTAATAATGAATACCAACCTGGAGCAAGCTTCATTTGATGAAATTTGTCTAAGTGCTAAAATTCTACCTACTCATGAGAATTCAAGTGTGTTAACATGCAAATCTAATCATGAGTATAGAAACATATTTTAAGCTTAATCATTTAGGTATAACACTAAGATTTTGAATTTATCAAAGTTATACCCTATTCATGATGATTTAGCTAAACTAAACTTTTTCTTCCTAATTAGCCTTCCTATTACAATAACTTGCAAGTATACTTAATGAATGGTGATCAAATCATATCTACTTAGCTAGTTATCAAACTAAGTAGTGAAGAGAAAAAAACCAAGTATCATTTATCAAATTCTACTTCACTAAATAGCATGGATTCATTTTGAAATAAATTTTCATGATAACAAAATGAATCAAGAGGTCTCAAAATATGAAATTTTGAAAAATAAGATCTCCAACCTTTCCTATTGGTTGAAAACCGAAAGACCACAATGTGTCTACCCATTTAAAACCGCAAGGTCGCTTAGGCCCATTACAGGCCACCGGGGTCTCCGAGGAGACCAGGAAATCAAAATAAAAAATATTTTCAAAGAACTCTTTTGCAAGAGCGGGGAAAACAACTCAAATAAAGCATATATCAACACTCCAACTTGAATAGAACAACTAAAGAAGGAGATGATACAAAATATACCTAGATGTCAATTTCCATACTTTAGGCATCATGAAGATTCGAAGTTGCAACCTCTTGGAGATTTCACATTTAGATCCAAGGTCAACTTCAATACACCACTTCTCATTCATCCTTGTGTGGTAGCTCCCCCTACAAAAGAAGATGAAATCTTTGGTACCCAAATAGCTTTAGGTCCTTGGGGTGAGTTGGCCTAGGAATCCAAAGTGTCTTAACAACACTTGAGTTTTTTTTAAATGCACAATCATGAATTGCATGACCATAAATACCACAATAAAAATAATATCCATTAAATTTCTTCTTTTCATTTTTATTATGGACATGAGATTTATTTTTAGAATGCTTGTCATGTGAAACACGATGAGTATGAGCATTCTTAGAAACCTTATTCATCTTCTCATAATTATGAGGTCTAATGGCAGAATGCATGACATGAGATGTATGATGAGCATGGGCATTCTTAGGTAAATCATTTTTATTTTGAGCATGAGGTCTAATGGGAAAATGCTTAGCATGGGAATGATGATGAACTTTTGCATTCCCTTGTTGAGGTTTCCTAAATGAGATATTTTGATGCTTAGAATTAAAAGATGAAGTATTAACTTTCCTACTCAAAATCAACATCTCATTTTTCAAATCATCTATGGATTTATTTAATGCGTGTAATTGAGATTTTAACATGCAATTCTCTTTTTCTAAATGGGTAAATTACACTAACCTCCCCTAAGGTTTAGTAAAATTACACTGACCTCCCATCTATTTGTAATTTTATCTTATAACCCCCTTGAGTTTTGTAAAAGATTACACAAACCTCCTCTATTACGAAATAAGATTACACAAACATCCCTTGAGTTTTGTAAAATATTACACAAATCTCCCCTTAAAAAATTACTCAAAGATTACTCGGGGAAGGTGATTGTAACCTGGACAAATAAAGGGGGGTCAGTGTAATTTCACTAAATCTCAGGGGAGGTCAGTGTAATTTACCCTTATTCTAAATTGTTATTCTTGAGCTTCAAGTCCTTAAGCTCAAGTTCTACATTTTCATGGCATGAATCAAATGACCTAGATTTCAAGTTTTCATTTTCTAGTTTGGATTCATGCAAATGAGAATTAAGCATTTCATTTTCATTTTTCAACCTTTTATTTTCTTTATCTTTTCTAACAAGCAAGGCATGCATTTTTTGACATTCATCAACTAGTTCTTCATATGGCATATTGAATGAACTAGAAGAGCTAGTACTAACATTTTTATTATTATTACTAGAAGGGAAAGAGTGTACTCATGAGACAACCTTTTGAAGTAGCTTCATAGTCATTGTTAGAGGGTGCTTCAAATGAGTGAGAGGTGAAGGTAGAAGCACTTGACATCTTCCTTGCTTTGTTCTTCATGCTTGGACAATTTTTCTTCACATGCCCATTTTCTTTGCAAACATGATAGATTTTTTTTCTTTTTCGGCTCTTGGTGCTACTTCTTTGACTAGAAGAGCTATGGACATCAAAACCAATATTAGTAGTAGGTGGGTAACCATTGTCATCACTAGCATAGCAGCATCGATATGGAAAGAGACAACTTGCATGACTTCCGATCTCAGATCCATCCAACAATGCATTTGATGCTCTCTCTCTCTCTCTCTCTGACGCAGAGCGGAGGCCATGCCGATGGAGTTGGTAATGACGTCGAAGAGATGATCTTGAGCATAAACTTTCACTGTTTTGATCTTGAAGCTACGATAGTATAGCAACAACATCAACTATATATTACAATTGTTCAGGTTCTAAGTTTTTTTTTTTTTCTCAATAGATTTTTTTTCCTCTATTACTATTTTTTTTTCTCTTGGTTCAATTTTTTTTGCGTTATCCGTCTATTAATAAAAATATTTCAAAATGTGTTGATTTTTTTGTTAGTTTTTTAGTTTTTGAAATATTATTTTTCCATTTTGTTTTTTAATAGTTTTTCAAAGCCAATTAAATTTATTTAGTTTAAAATAATTTTATTTTTTTTCTAATTATCTATATTATATTTAATTTGTATTCATAAAAATATTATTATTTATGGACTTTTTCATTTTTCTTATATATTTTTTTATTATTGATATCTATATATTTATTATAATTACTCTTGGTGCATATATTTTAGTCTTTTTTTAATATTTTTTGAAGATTTTAGTTTTGGATTTATTATTGTTTTGAATAATTAACATATTGTTTAATGTATTGAATCTTTTTATATTAATTATTGAGTTTTTGAAAATTCATTTTTGAAAATTTCTTTTTAGTAGTATTTCAAAATTAAATAAATTTATGTAGTCTAAAATAATTTCAATTTTTTATGTTCTAATTTGTTTCAGTTTGATACATTAACTCTATTTAGATTATTATAATTGTTATCGATGCAAAAATTTTAGTATTTTTTATATGACCTATTTTTGATATTTTTAATTTTTAATTTATTATTATTTTAATGATTAATAAAAATATTTTTAATGTATTGAATATTTTTTATATTAGTTTTTAAGGTTTTAAAATATCATTTATTGAGTTCATTTTTAATAGCATTTAGAACCAAATATATTTATGTAGTTTAGATCAATTTAATTTTTTTAGTTTTTATTTTGTTTCAGTTTGTTATATTATATCTACATTATATTTTATTTTTATCCATAAAAATGTTATTATTTTTGTAATTCTTCTTTTTGATATATTTTTATTGTTGAAATCTATATAGATATAGTAAAATTATTTTGATTATTTATAAAAGTAATAATAAATCATATCGTTCCAATGAAGAATTTTTATTAAAAATTACTCTATCTAGATAAATATATTTTAAAACAAATGTGTACGATTATATAAGAAGAAAAATAATATGTTGATTCCATATTTATATTTTATTAACATTTTACTCTTTTATAATTTATTCTATTTTAATATTTTTTTTCTATATTAATTATTTGAACTATATTTTGATGGCGATAGTTTTAGATTTATTAAGTAGTTGTTCAATTTTTTTTCATGTATAAAATTATTTTTTTATTAGCTTTGTGATTTGAAATATTATTGTGTTTATTTTTGAAGAAAATGTATATAATTTAAATTTTCTTATTTTTAAATGAGTTATGAACTCTTATATAGTTTTAATTGGTAGAGTTTATTTTAATTTTGTGTTATTTAATGTTTATCCATAAAATTTCTTACTTTTATATAAATTTTATAAATAATTAAAAATAAAAACATCAGAATTAGTTTAAATTAAATTAAATTAATTTTTTTAATAATAATATCTATATCCAAATAATTATGAGTAATAATAAATATTAGATGTATTTATATAATTTTAAATGTAATTTTTTTAATTAAGATAAAATAATATTAACCATGTGATATATGTTTTAAATATATTAGATAAAGAGTAATGAATTTTTCGATTCGGTTCGATGTCAGCGGTTGCAAGTTTGGTTGTTGACCCGAACTGAACCGAATTTTGGGTTTCGATTCGGATTCAGTTCCCAGAATTTGGGAATCGACCCGAACCGAAAATCGAATTAATTAAAAAATAATATATATATTTAAATTTTTAATTTAGGTAAGTAAATGGGTATAAGAAAATAATTTTTAATTTTTAACTGAATTAATTAAAATTTCTGTTTTCGTTTTGGAAACCAAACCGAACCGAATAATTTCGGTTCGGGTTAGATCGGTTTAGGCATGATTCGGTTCGGGTTCGAGTTGGAATTCAGGTATGAAAAAAAATTCGATTTGATTAATTTTGGTCTGATTCGATTCGGGTTGAACCGAAAGGACAGCCTTAGTTGGGAGCATCATTCTGATCAGGAAGCTACTTGGGAGGTGGAAAGTGTGATATGGAAAGAGACAACTTGCATGGCTTCCGATATCAGATCCATCCAACAATGCATTTGATAATCTCTCTCTCTCTCTCTCTCTCTCTCTCTGACGCAGAGCAGAGGCCATGCCGATGGAGTTGGTAATGACGTCGAAGAGATGATCTTGAGCATAAACTTTCACTGTTTTGATCTTGAAGCTACGATAGTATAGCAACAACATCAACTATATATTACAATTGTTCAGGTTCTAAGATTTTTTTTTTCTCAATAGATTTTTTTTCCTCTATTACTTTTTTTTTTTTCTCTTGGTTCAATTTTTTTTGCGTTATCCGTCTATTAATAAAAATATTTCAAAATGTGTTGATTTTTTTTGTTAGTTTTTTAGTTTTTGAAATATTATTTCTCCAGTTTGTTTTTTAATAGTTTTTCAAAGCCAATTAAATTTATTTAGTTTAAAATAATTTTATTTTATTTTCTAATTATCTATATTATATTTAATTTGTATTCATAAAAATATTATTATTTATGGACTTTTTCATTTTTCTTATATATTTTTTATTGTTGATATCTATATATTTATTATAATTACTCTTGGTGCATATATTTTAGTCTTTTTTTAATATTTTTTGAAGATTTTAGTTTTGGATTTATTATTGTTTTGAATAATTAATTAACATATTGTTTAATGTATTGAATCTTTTTATATTAATTATTGAGTTTTTGAAATTTCATTTTTGAAAATTTCTTTTTAGTAGTATTTCAAAATTAAATAAATTTATGTAGTCTAAAATAATTTCAATTTTTTATGTTCTAATTTGTTTCAATTTGATACATTAACTCTATTTAGATTATTATAATTGTTATCGATGCAAAAATTTTAGTATTTTTTATATGACCTATTTTTGATATTTTTAATTTTTAATTTATTATTATTTTAATGATTAATAAAAATATTTTTAATGTATTGAATATTTTTTATATTAGTTTTTAAGGTTTTAAAATATCATTTATTGAGTTCATTTTTAATAGCATTTAGAACCAAATATATTTATGTAGTTTAGATCAATTTAATTTTTTTAGTTTTTATTTTGTTTCAGTTTGTTATATTATATCTACATTATATTTTATTTTTATCCATAAAAATGTTATTATTTTTGTAATTCTTCTTTTTGATATATTTTTATTGTTGAAATCTATATAGATATAGTAAAATTATTTTGATTTTTTATAAAAGTAATAATAAATCATATCGTTCCAATGAAGAATTTTTATTAAAAATTACTCTATGTAGATAAATATATTTTAAAACAAATGTGTACGATTATATAAGAAGAAAAATAATATGTTGATTCCATATTTATATTTTATTAACATTTTACTCTTTTATAATTTATTCTATTTTAATATTTTTTTTCTATATTAATTATTTGAACTATATTTTGATGGCGATAGTTTTAGATTTATTAAGTAGTTGTTCAATTTTTTTTCATGTATAAAATTATTTTTTTATTAGCTTTGTGGTTTGAAATATTATTGTGTTTATTTTTGAAGAAAATGTATATAATTTAAATTTTCTTATTTTTAAATGAGTTATGAACTCTTATATAGTTTTAATTGGTAGAGTTTATTTTAATTTTGTGTTATTTAATGTTTATCCATAAAATTTCTTACTTTTATATAAATTTTATAAATAATTAAAAATAAAAACATCAGAATTAGTTTAAATTAAATTAAATTAATTTTTTTAATAATAATATCTATATCCAAATAATTATGAGTAATAATAAATATTAGATGTATTTATATAATTTTAAATGTAATTTTTTTAATTAAGATAAAATAATATTAACCATGTGATATATGTTTTAAATATATCAGATAAAGAGTAATGAATTTTTCGATTCGGTTCGATGTCAGCGGTTGCAAGTTTGGTTGTTGACCCGAACTGAACCGAATTTTGGGTTTCGATTCGGATTCAGTTCCCAGAATTCGGGAACCGACCCGAACCGAAAATCGAATTAATTAAAAAATAATATATATATTTAAATTTTTAATTTAGGTAAGTAAATGGGTATAAGAAAATAATTTTTAATTTTTAACTGAATTAATTAAAATTTCTGTTTTCGTTTTGGAAACCAAACCGAACCGAATAATTTCGGTTCGGGTTAGATCGGTTTAGGCATGATTCGGTTCGGGTTCGAGTTGGAATTCAGGTATGAAAAAAAATTCGATTTGATTAATTTTGGTCTGATTCGATTCGGGTTGAACCGAATGGACAGCCTTAGTTGGGAGCATCATTCTGATCAGGAAGCTACTTGGGAGGTGGAAAGTGTGATATGGAAAGAGACAACTTGCATGGCTTCCGATATCAGATCCATCCAACAATGCATTTGATAATCTCTCTCTCTCTCTCTCTCTCTGACGCAGAGCAGAGGCCATGCCGATGGAGTTGGTAATGACGTCGAAGAGATGATCTTGAGCATAAACTTTCACTGTTTTGATCTTGAAGCTACGATAGTATAGCAACAACATCAACTATATATTACAATTGTTCAGGTTCTAAGATTTTTTTTTCTCAATAGATTTTTTTTCCTCTATTACTATTTTTTTTTCTCTTGGTTCAATTTTTTTTGCGTTATCCGTCTATTAATAAAAATATTTCAAAATGTGTTGATTTTTTTTGTTAGTTTTTTAGTTTTTGAAATATTATTTCTCCAGTTTGTTTTTTAATAGTTTTTCAAAGCCAGTTAAATTTATTTTGTTTAAAATAATTTTATTTTATTTTCTAATTATCTATATTATATTTAATTTTTATTCATAAAAATATTATTATTTATGGACTTTTTCATTTTTCTTATATATTTTTTATTGTTGATATCTATATATTTATTATAATTACTCTTGGTGCATATATTTTAGTCTTTTTTTAATATTTTTTGAAGATTTTAGTTTTGGATTTATTATTGTTTTGAATAATTAATTAACATATTGTTTAATGTATTGAATCTTTTTATATTAATTATTGAGTTTTTGAAATTTCATTTTTGAAAATTTCTTTTTAGTAGTATTTCAAAATTAAATAAATTTATGTAGTCCAAAATAATTTCAATTTTTTATGTTCTAATTTGTTTCAATTTGATACATTAACTCTATTTAGATTATTATAATTGTTATCGATGCAAAAATTTTAGTATTTTTTATATGACCTATTTTTGCTATTTTTAATTTTGAATTTATTATTATTTTAATGATTAATAAAAATATTTTTAATGTATTGAATATTTTTTATATTAGTTTTTAAGGTTTTAAAATATCATTTATTGAGTTCATTTTTAATAGCATTTAGAACCAAATATATTTATGTAGTTTAGATCAATTTAATTTTTTTAGTTTTTATTTTGTTTCAGTTTGTTATATTATATCTACATTATATTTTATTTTTATCCATAAAAATGTTATTATTTTTGTAATTCTTTTTTTTTGATATATTTTTATTGTTGAAATCTATATAGATATAGTAAAATTATTTAGATTTTTTATAAAAGTAATAATAAATCATATCGTTCCAATGAAGAATTTTTATTAAAAATTACTCTATCTAGATTAATATATTTTAAAACAAATGTGTATGATTATATAAGAAGAAAAATAATATGTTGATTCCATATTTATATTTTATTAACATTTTACTCTTTTATAATTTTTACTCTATTTTAATATTTTTTTTCTATATTAATTATTTGAACTATATTTTGATGGCGATAGTTTTAGATTTATTAAGTAGTTGTTCAATTTTTTTTCATGTATAAAATTATTTTTTTATTAGCTTTGTGATTTGAAATATTATTGTGTTTATTTTTGAAGAAAATGTATATAATTTAAATTTTCTTATTTTTAAATGAGTTATGAACTCTTATATAGTTTTAATTGGTAGAGTTTATTTTAATTTTGTGTTATTTAATGTTTATCCATAAAATTTCTTACTTTTATATAAATTTTATAAATAATTAAAAATAAAAACATCAGAGTTAGTTTAAATTAAATTAAATTAATTTTTTAAATAATAATATCTATATCCAAATAATTAAGAGTAATAATAAATATTAGATGTATTTATATAATTTTAAATGTAATTTTTTTAATTAAGATAAAATAATATTAACCATGGGATATATGTTTTAAATATATTAGATAAAGAGTAATGAATTTTTCGATTCGATTCGATTTCAGCGGTTGCAGGTTTGGTTGTTGACCCGAACTGAACCGAATTTTGGGTTTCGATTCGGATTCAGTTCCCAGAATTCGGGAACCGACCCGAACCGAAAATCGAATTAATTAAAAAATAATATATATATTTAAATTTTTAATTTAGGTAAGTAAATGGGTATTAGAAAATAATTTTTAATTTTTAACCGAATTAATTAAAATTTCGGTTTTCGGGTTGGAAACCAAACCGAACCGAATAATTTCGGTTCGGGTTAGATCGGTTTAGGCATGATTCGGTTCGGGTTCGGGTTGGAATTCAGGTATGAAAAATTTTCCGATTTGATTAATTTTGGTCTGATTCGGTTCGGGTTAAACCGAATGGACAGCCTTAGTTGGGAGCATCATTCTGATCAGGAAGCTACTTGGGAGGTGGAAAGTGTGATATGGAAAGAGACAACTTGCATGGCTTCCGATATCAGATCCATCCAACAATGCATTTGATGCTCTCTCTCTCTCTCTGACGCAGAGCGGAGGCCATGCCGATGGAGTTGGTAATGACGTCGAAGAGATGATCTTGAGCATAAACTTTCACTGTTTTGATCTTGAAGCTACGATAGTATAGCAACAACATCAACTATATATTACAATTGTTCAGGTTCTAAGATTTTTTTTTTCTCAATAGATTTTTTTTCCTCTATTACTATTTTTTTTCTTCTCTTGGTTCAATTTTTTTTGCGTTATCCGTCTATTAATAAAAATATTTCAAAATGTGTTGATTTTTTTTGTTAGTTTTTTAGTTTTTGAAATATTATTTCTCCAGTTTGTTTTTTAATAGTTTTTCAAAGCCAATTAAATTTATTTAGTTTAAAATAATTTTATTTTATTTTCTAATTATCTATATTATATTTAATTTGTATTCATAAAAATATTATTATTTATGGACTTTTTCATTTTTCTTATATATTTTTTATTGTTGATATCTATATATTTATTATAATTACTCTTGGTGCATATATTTTAGTCTTTTTTTAATATTTTTTGAAGATTTTAGTTTTGGATTTATTATTGTTTTGAATAATTAATTAACATATTGTTTAATGTATTGAATCTTTTTATATTAATTATTGAGTTTTTGAAATTTCATTTTTGAAAATTTCTTTTTAGTAGTATTTCAAAATTAAATAAATTTATGTAGTCCAAAATAATTTCAATTTTTTATGTTCTAATTTGTTTCAATTTGATACATTAACTCTATTTAGATTATTATAATTGTTATCGATGCAAAAATTTTAGTATT
The DNA here is from genome assembly GCA_034359265.1 of Canna indica. NCBI lineage: Eukaryota > Viridiplantae > Streptophyta > Magnoliopsida > Zingiberales > Cannaceae > Canna > Canna indica. Next base: position 71,946,796 of record CP136897.1, read on the forward strand.
TTTTATATGACCTATTTTTGCTATTTTTAATTTTGAATTTATTATTATTTTAATGATTAATAAAAATATTTTTAATGTATTGGATATTTTTTATATTAGTTTTTAAGGTTTTAAAATATCATTTATTGAGTTCATTTTTAATAGCATTTAGAACCAAATATATTTATGTAGTTTAGATCAATTTAATTTTTTTAGTTTTTATTTTGTTTCAGTTTGTTATATTATATCTACATTATATTTTATTTTTATCCATAAAAATGTTATTATTTTTGTAATTCTTTTTTTTTGATATATTTTTATTGTTGAAATCTATATAGATATAGTAAAATTATTTTGATTTTTTATAAAAGTAATAATAAATCATATCGTTCCAATGAAGAATTTTTATTAAAAATTACTCTATCTAGATAAATATATTTTAAAACAAATGTGTATGATTATATAAGAAGAAAAATAATATGTTGATTCCATATTTATATTTTATTAACATTTTACTCTTTTATAATTTATTCTATTTTAATATTTTTTTTCTATATTAATTATTTGAACTATATTTTGATGGCGATAGTTTTAGATTTATTAAGTAGTTGTTCAATTTTTTTTCATGTATAAAATTATTTTTTTATTAGCTTTGTGATTTGAAATATTATTGTGTTTATTTTTGAAGAAAATGTATATAATTTAAATTTTCTTATTTTTAAATGAGTTATGAACTCTTATATAGTTTTAATTGGTAGAGTTTATTTTAATTTTGTGTTATTTAATGTTTATCCATAAAATTTCTTACTTTTATATAAATTTTATAAATAATTAAAAATAAAAACATCAGAGTTAGTTTAAATTAAATTAAATTAATTTTTTAAATAATAATATCTATATCCAAATAATTAAGAGTAATAATAAATATTAGATGTATTTATATAATTTTAAATGTAATTTTTTTAATTAAGATAAAATAATATTAACCATGGGATATATGTTTTAAATATATTAGATAAAGAGTAATGAATTTTTCGATTCGATTCGATTTCAGCGGTTGCAGGTTTGGTTGTTGACCCGAACTGAACCGAATTTTGGGTTTCGATTCGGATTCAGTTCCCAGAATTCGGGAACCGACCCAAACCGAAAATCGAATTAATTAAAAAATAATATATATATTTAAATTTTTAATTTAGGTAAGTAAATGGGTATTAGAAAATAATTTTTAATTTTTAACCGAATTAATTAAAATTTCGGTTTTCGGGTTGGAAACCAAACCGAACCGAATAATTTCGGTTCGGGTTAGATCGGTTTAGGCATGATTCGGTTCGGGTTCGGGTTGGAATTCAGGTATGAAAAATTTTCCGATTTGATTAATTTTGGTCTGATTCGGTTCGGGTTAAACCGAATGGACAGCCTTAGTTGGGAGCATCATTCTGATCAGGAAGCTACTTGGGAGGTGGAAAGTGTGATATGGAAAGAGACAACTTGCATGGCTTCCGATATCAGATCCATCCAACAATGCATTTGATGCTCTCTCTCTCTCTCTGACGCAGAGCGGAGGCCATGCCGATGGAGTTGGTAATGACGTCGAAGAGATGATCTTGAGCATAAACTTTCACTGTTTTGATCTTGAAGCTACGATAGTATAGCAACAACATCAACTATATATTACAATTGTTCAGGTTCTAAGATTTTTTTTTTCTCAATAGATTTTTTTTCCTCTATTACTATTTTTTTTCTTCTCTTGGTTCAATTTTTTTTGCGTTATCCGTCTATTAATAAAAATATTTCAAAATGTGTTGAGTTTTTTTGTTAGTTTTTTAGTTTTTGAAATATTATTTCTCCAGTTTGTTTTTTAATAGTTTTTCAAAGCCAATTAAATTTATTTAGTTTAAAATAATTTTATTTTATTTTCTAATTATCTATATTATATTTAATTTGTATTCATAAAAATATTATTATTTATGGACTTTTTCATTTTTCTTATATATTTTTTATTGTTGATATCTATATATTTATTATAATTACTCTTGGTGCATATATTTTAGTCTTTTTTTAATATTTTTTGAAGATTTTAGTTTTGGATTTATTATTGTTTTGAATAATTAATTAACATATTGTTTAATGTATTGAATCTTTTTATATTAATTATTGAGTTTTTGAAATTTCATTTTTGAAAATTTCTTTTTAGTAGTATTTCAAAATTAAATAAATTTATGTAGTCCAAAATAATTTCAATTTTTTATTTCTAATTTGTTTCAATTTGATACATTAACTCTATTTAGATTATTATAATTGTTATCGATGCAAAAATTTTAGTATTTTTTATATGACCTATTTTTGCTATTTTTAATTTTTAATTTATTATTATTTTAATGATTAATAAAAATATTTTTAATGTATTGAATATTTTTTATATTAGTTTTTAAGGTTTTAAAATATCATTTATTGAGTTCATTTTTAATAGCATTTAGAACCAAATATATTTATGTAGTTTAGATCAATTTAATTTTTTTAGTTATTATTTATATTCAGTTTGTTATATTATATCTACATTATATTTTATTTTTATCCATAAAAATGTTATTATTTTTGTAATTCTTTTTTTTTGATATATTTTTATTGTTGAAATCTATATAGATATAGTAAAATTATTTTGATTTTTTATAATAGTAATAATAAATCATATCGTTCCAATGAAGAATTTTTATTAAAAATTACTCTATCTAGATAAATATATTTTAAAACAAATGTGTATGATTATATAAGAAGAAAAATAATATGTTGATTCCATATTTATATTTTATTAACATTTTACTCTTTTATAATTTTTACTCTATTTTAATATTTTTTTTCTATATTAATTATTTGAACTATATTTTGATGGCGATAGTTTTAGATTTATTAAGTAGTTGTTCAATTTTTTTTCATGTATAAAATTATTTTTTTATTAGCTTTGTGATTTGAAATATTATTGTGTTTATTTTTGAAGAAAATGTATATAATTTAAATTTTCTTATTTTTAAATGAGTTATGAACTCTTATATAGTTTTAATTGGTAGAGTTTATTTTAATTTTGTGTTATTTAATGTTTATCCATAAAATTTCTTACTTTTATATAAATTTTATAAATAATTAAAAATAAAAACATCAGAGTTAGTTTAAATTAAATTAAATTAATTTTTTAAATAATAATATCTATATCCAAATAATTAAGAGTAATAATAAATATTAGATGTATTTATATAATTTTAAATGTAATTTTTTTAATTAAGATAAAATAATATTAACCATGGGATATATGTTTTAAATATATTAGATAAAGAGTAATGAATTTTTCGATTCGATTCGATTTCAGCGGTTGCAGGTTTGGTTGTTGACCCGAATTGAACCGAATTTTGGGTTTCGATTCGGATTCAGTTCCCAGAATTCGGGAACCGACCCGAACCGAAAATCGAATTAATTAAAAAATAATATATATATTTAAATTTTTAATTTAGGTAAGTAAATGGGTATTAGAAAATAATTTTTAATTTTTAACCGAATTAATTAAAATTTCGATTTTCGGGTTGGAAACCAAACCGAACCAAATAATTTCGGTTCGGGTTAGATCGGTTTAGGCATGATTCGGTTCGGGTTCGGGTTGGAATTCAGGTATGAAAAAATTTTCGATTTGATTAATTTTGGTCCGATTCGATTCGGGTTGAACCGAATGGACAGCCTTAGTTGGGAGCATCATTCTAATCAAGAAGCTACTTGGGAGGTGGAAAGTGTGTTGATTCCACGTAAGTGGTTTTGGCTTAAACTTGTGTTGATTCCACGTAAAGACACTGTCCTTATCATCTCTAACAATGATATCAAGACATGTACGTAGAAGAGTTGTCCTAAGAGCCATCATAATCGAATTTGATCAAATCATAGCGACAAGGATTTCGTTTAATATATATATAAGAATGGTTATTGTATATTCCCCTTTGGTGAGTTCGAGGACAGAAAAAATCAGTGTTTAGTAATCTCATAACAAATGTTTAACTTTTATCCTCGTATATAGAAAATTTATCAGTTCCACATTGGCGATTTGAAAATATTGCCTTCGTATTACTATCCCTATTAGGGTTGTCATTCAGTCCAAATCGAATTGAACCAAATCGAATTAAATCAAACCAAAAAAAATTTCCTATTAAAATTTCAACCTGAACCCAAACCGAATTATGCCTAAACCAATCTAATCGGAACCGAAATTATTTGGTTCGATTCAGTTTCCAACCCGAAAAATTAAAATTTTAATTAATTCGATTAAAAATTAAAAATTAAAAATAATTGCCCAATACCCATTTACTTATCTGGGTTAAAAATTAAAAATATATATTATTTTTTAATTAATTCAGTTTTTGATTCGATCAAGAACCGAACCTGCAATCACTGAAACCGAACCGAATCGAAAAATTCGATTCGGTTTTTTGGTTTGGTTCGGTATAATCTAATTTTTGGACGGCCCTAATCCCTACAAACATTAATTAGGAGTTTTATTTTTAAAAATAATAATAATAAAGCACATTAATTATACTATTTTTTTCACAAAAAAGAACACCCCAGAGTAGGCAGATTACGTACCTAACCCTTCACTAGATGAGGAAGGCACTTTCCATCTGCATAAGGAGTAGAAATGCAAGGCAATCAAGAATCGATTTTATTATTGTTAGAAAATTTAGAGTAATTTCTTGCAGGATCTACAAAAGACTCGAACCCAGTGAGAAAAATGGAAAAATCAAATCCGATAATAATAATGCAGAAAAAACAAAAGATACAAAGGGCTTAACGTGGTTCGAACTCGGCGGGGTGCTTATCCTATGTCCACAGGGAGAAGAGGAGAGTGTTTTATTAAATCCAAAAAAAACTTTTACAATAAAAGTTCAATAATTTAAATTCCCTTCAGAATACAATAAACTATCTTTAATTAATTGAACTTGAAATTGGTACGGAGTAGAGACACTGTCTCTGTAAGATCTGCCTTGAACTCCTGCTGTTGTATGTCGAAAACTGAGAAAATGGCACTCCTTAAGAGAATAGTTGTAGCGACACTCTTAATTTTTTAGATTTCTGAAACTCTCATGTGAGGGATTTTTTCTTGGTGTGGGATGATTTTTGCCTCAAGTAACTTGTCTGTATTTATACTCAAGAGGTGTGAATCGGTCTGGAGAAAAATTAGGATCGCTGAAAAACATAGGCCACAAAATTTTCAGCTAATTTTTTGATAAAAAATGGAACAAGTCTCTGGCATTAATCCTCAATTTTGAGCAATAAAATTGGAGGTGTTACCGAATTATATCATTGAAGCATTCTCCGGAAAAAAAAAAAAAACTGGAAATAAGTGCACTAAAGAATTATTCAATTTGAATGAGAAAAAGTTGCCGACTGCCAATTTAATCACCATTAAAAAATGTTTCTCGAATTTCGTGCATAATCTCCGCATTTATCATCTTGACCTATCAACTCTGCATGAAAAAAAAAAATAATACTGCAGCGATTACATCATGTGCATGTGCAATGCATGTTGTTTGAGATGGTGGGCTCCATCCAACTACTTGGCCAGTTGGCCTGTCTTGGCTAGGGCGAGCCTAGTGAAAAATAGCAGATAATTTTTTTTTTTGAATTCAATTAGAACTTAATCAAATGAACTCTAATTTGAATCGAGCTGTGCATAGAAATAATATTGTCTGCAGTAGAATCCTTATTAACATCTATACAATCAGAATACGTAAAAAAATAAAATTGAAGATTATCTCTATGGAGACTTAGGTAGTATTTGATTGGATGAAATAAATGAAGAAATAAAATATTATTTTTTATGTCTCACTTATTTTTGTATTTGAGTGTAATTTATGACGAGAAATAAGTGAACTATAAGGAATAAATAAAAAATACTAATTATTTCTCGTGAATGAAAAATACTGTTTATTACCTTAATCCAAAAATTAATATTTCTTAGTATTTTCCTGAGAATTAGGAACTTGACTTAGAGAGAAAACTTGACAATATCACGGTATTTGATAAAGAATTCAACTTCAAATCCATCAAACCCCGAAGCTTTTCCGCTGCCCAAGCTACAAAGTGCACGTTGTAATTCATCCAAGGTGAACTCACATGTAAGACTTTCATGTTTTCTTTTCGAAAATTTTCTCCACTCCAAATTGGAAAAGCATGCAGCGTCTTTATCACTAACAAAATCTTCACCCAAAGTTCTTCATACCAAACTGTAAATTCATTTCCAATTTTCTCTAGTTCACTTAAGATGCTACTGCGCACTTCAATCACAGTTATTAAGTTTGATCTTTTCCAAATTTTCACGAGACTACGGAAAAACTTTATGTTTTTATCATTTTGAATCTTTTGATCCAGTTATTTTGATCTAAATTTAGACCACCTTTTTATATGCAGTGAATGGGGCACTTCCTAATTAAAATATCTTGAATCCTAGGCATTTGTGGTCCACAAAATGTGGATGGGGCCACTTCACTAGAAAGTAGAAAGTATTCACACATAATCTGATTGTTCCTGTTACTGGATTGACAATTTTGCACACTTGTGGCAAGCTACTTATCATCTTTTTGGCTCTTGGCCTTGTGATGGGACATCATTCTTTCATTTCTCAAGCACTCCTACTGTGACCCATGCTGCCAAATAACTCATACTTCATCTGATTTTAGATCCATGCTAAATATATATCACTTGATCACATGACAGTTAATGATAGTTTTTATACAATAAAATTAATGTAATTTAGTTATACTAAAAACTACATTAAATAACTATATAATTTCTTCATCCTATTGAAAGGTGCATGAAACACTGGCTTATTCAATACAATGTGTAGCCTACTTACGCTAGATGGTATATTTTGAATGTTTGTAGGAAAAGGGAGTGTGAATTTTGTTTGTTTGAATGGAGGGAATCACTACCAGAATTTTGTCATTGTGTTGAATTCTACCTAAAGAATATAGCCACAAGTGAAGTACTCATAGCATCCTTATTTGAGTAAGAATAATGCACTTTTAATTGATTGCATCTTTATGAAGATAAAGAGTACAAGATGGGGGACCAAGGAATTGATTTCTTAATCAAGATTCATGGAATCAATGGCTCCTATTTGTTCTCTCAATCATAAATATTTCACAATAGAAAAAAAATTAAAGTATGTTCCACTTTTTTTTCCTCCTCCATTTGTTGGATTAAATTTTGAAGTAAAAAATTATAAAAATAAATTTAAATTGCACAACTAAGTCTTAACTACTATCGAGGGGTTGTTTCTGACGCATCAATCCGTGCTATTTACTTCTGAGTGGATAGTGTATAATTTAGACTTTTAAAAGATTGATTCATCAATTCACTCGTAGCTTGATGGTTAGACATCTAGTCATTTCATTTATAATTTCGATTCTTATCTAAAGTCGAGGTGATGCGATCTGACGCGTCTCCTGATCAGGTACGACTTTGGAGGCCCTGCAAAAGACACTCCGATGCTCAAATAAGAACGAGTTCCAAGTGAGGATTATAGAAATTGAAATCTAGATGTATCTGGGAGCATCGTGTCTGTACATATAGTGCATGATGAGGGATATTCGACGATGATGCCGCCTAGTAATCTCATAAGGATGTTGCTCAAAATGGGTCGAGGGATGATCCCGGAGATGTCGGGCTCGTGAATGACGAATCATTTATAATTAATATGGACACAAGTGTCCTTGTATGACCGGATGGAGCCCTCGAACTAAACCGTCTGACTTGACTTAAGTCTGCAGGTTCATGTGTGTGAGCGCTTTTAGGCCTAATTCAGCCGAGCCCAAAAATACTGCTTCAGTCCAATTTCTAATTAAGTTCGATATCTAGTTGTTTAATGTAATGATTGAATATAAAATTAATTTTTTTCTGAATTTTTTTTTAAAAGTAAATAATGGTACTAATAGAATCATTAAAAGCATGCAATTTTTTATTCATTATGGACTTAGACTAAAAACCTCTCAATATATAATGAGTTGTGATTTCATTTGTTTTATTGGATTGAATAGGATGAGATAAAATAATAAATAAAGAAGTATAGATAAAATTTCTTCCGGTCTAATTTATATCAAATATAATACTAATTTTATGCTCTTTTCATTTTAATTTCTTTTAATTAATGCACTAACCAAACATTGAATATAATGAAATATATGTCCTAGGCTTGTTTTGTGTGTTGTATAAACTCAAGCCTCTCTATATAGAGTGACAGAAATCGAGCCGAGTGAAATCACACCACCCCGCGTGATAACGCGTGTTGTACGTGGTATTCGCGTACAGAGCCGCATGTGGAATACGAATTTCGCATGCGGCCCTTGCCGAGGAAACGATTTTCTTGGCTTTTTTTATTTTCTTTTTTTTGCGCCTTTGACAAACGCAATATGCAAGATTTTATTATTTTTTAAAAAGTTTTCGACGCTTGTCAATAGGCGTCAATATAAACATATCGACACCTGCTGACGCCTATCGGTAGACGTCGATATGTCAACATTTCGACGCTTGCTAAGACGTCGAAATGTTCGTTTTGACTGTCGTCATTTTTCACTCGTTTTCGTCAGCTTTGCTAGCGTCAATATGTCATTTTTGACGGTTGGCGTTGAAATATTATCTTATTTTGAGGCAGAAGAATAAATATTTTCTTGTAGTGTAACTATACTTGAATCAGAACACTGCTTATGGGAAGTTCCTTATTAACAAGAAGGGGCAGAAGTGAATGAGAGTGTCTTTTGTCAAGTGTGCATATAGGAGATGCAGATGGGACATGGCCTGCATGATTTGACTCTCTGAGTTGATGCATCCATCCATCCGTCCATGACTCTCCCTCTAACCACTAGATCTTGCCTCTCTTCTCTTTGACAAGAAGGCCGGACATTACACTTACCTCCTTCCATCTTGGAACTTTGAATTAAGTTGAAGAAGAAATCAGCAAGTAAAGTAATGCCTTTCTTTGCTTCACAGTTAATGACCACCACCAGCACAAGTGCACAACACAAAGCCTGCCAAGCTAAGCTAGTTTACCACTTTACCAGTACTCTAATTCCTTTAATTAATTGCATGTAATATTATATATATATATAAAATTAATAAGGAGGAAAAAAAATTACATGCCCTGGGAAAATGTGAGACAGGAAAAGTGACTGATTCTTAAAACTGGCAAGACATCACATGCTAGCAGTTACCTACAAGCCTTTCACAAAGATGGGAACACTGCCCTCATCTATGACAACTCTGCCTTCTGCACTCCATTCCCTTAATGGCAACATCTTCCTCCTCTTTCTCGCGCTCCACAAAACCCTCCCACCGCCTCCTCACGAAGCTTTATAGCTCCCTTTGATCCACCGCTTGTGCTCTCATCTCCCCCCCCCCTTTGTCTTTTATTGCGTCTCGCAGGAGAGAGAGAGAGAGAGAGAGAGAGAGAGAGAGAGAGAGAGAGATCATGGGAAGGGGGAAGATTGAGATAAAGAAGATAGAGAACCCGACCAATCGGCAGGTCACTTACTCCAAGAGGCGGTCGGGGATCATGAAGAAGGCGAGGGAGCTCACCGTGCTCTGCGATGCTGAGGTCTCGATCATCATGTTTTCCAGCACCGGCAAGTCCTCCGATTACTGCAGCCCCTCCACTGAGTAAGTGTTGGTTCCTTCCTTTTTCGATCTGCCTTGTTCTCTTTAGTTTAGGGTTTCTTAGTGCTTACCGCCGTGGACAGAACAAAGAAGATTTTTGATCGATATCAGCAAGCGACCGGAATCAACTTGTGGAGCGCCCAATATGAGGCAAGCACCCGCTTCATCGATCCATCTCTGAACTCCATTTTTTTTCTGTGCTTATGTTTTCGTTTCTGATGTGTCTTTGTTGTTTTGTTTTCTCTTTTTTTTTGGGAATATGTGATTGAGTAGAGAATGCAAAACAGTCTGAACCATCTGAAGGAGATCAACAGGAACCTCCGCAGAGAAATCAGGTGGCCGATGCCTTCTCCTTAATTTATTTGCTTCATTTAAACCTTCTTTTGTCCAAAGGAATCTTAGGTTCTATTACCTATGAGCATTAATTATGGCCGATTGCTGTAAATATATAGGCAAAGGATGGGCGAAGATCTGGATGGAATGGACGTCAAGGAACTGCGCGGTCTTGAGCAAAATTTGGATGGAGCTTTGAAGGTTGTTCGCAATCGAAAAGTATGAACCAGCTCCTTTCTTCTTCTTCTTGAAAGATATTTCATATTACCTTCTGAAGATATTTTGATATATTAGTTTCAGAAGAATTAAAACCAGAAGTTTGGAAATTATGATATCATTATTTGCTGGTGAAGTATTTTATACTTGCTTTATATCTCTTTCTGGAGTTTGGAGCACCTGAGATTTCATAAGTTGGGAAGAATTAAAATCTATCAATATATGGTATTATTTTGCTGTTGTGGTATCTCTTCACCAAGTTAGGTCTTTGTTCTTCTCCACTTTAGCTATTTTTTAATTTATTTGAGAAAAAAAAAAGAAATCAATCATTTCCTCAATAATTTTTTTTTGAAAAAAAGCATATATAAACCTCTCATTTATATTCACGCATGCAGTATAATTTGGTCAAATTCCTCTATCTTATTCCAGATCGAAAACAATAGAGAATTAAACTGCAGTCTAATATATATTTGCATGGTTTCAATTTGGTTGCAGTATCATGTGATCTCTACGCAAACAGATACCTACAAGAAGAAGGTATGCAAGTTGCTTTAGAATTAATGTTGCATATTGTATGGTTAATTAACTCATGACTCATCAATTATTTATTAAAGCAATTATCAATACATACACCTTGATGGAATTATCTCATTTTACTGTAATTTAAATTTCCCTACAAACTATATATTAGCAAATTCCACTAGGGTTTTTGTTCTCTAGCTAGTATGCGTGCCAGCTTGCATAAATTGCGTGGATAAAATAATTCTCGCTTCAATGTTGAATCCGTTTGATGAATTAAGTGACTACAGTACAAGTTTAATTCTCTTATGACGTATATATGAATTGTTTGAATCTTAATTTAAAAAAGGGATTTAGTGGCGCATTCTTTTCATATTTTGTCTCTCATATTTTTTTACCTACACACTTCCTTTAATTTTCTTCTTCGGTTTTATTTTAGTTTACCTATATTGTATGTATAAAACACTGACGTATGTCTTTTTCAGTATATAGAGTAGAACTTGACCATTGAGTATTTTCTCTTATTATTACCATCTATCTTAAGTATTTGCATGCATTTTCATATCTTATTCACATTCCTATCATTTTGGAAATCTATCTAACTATATATCAGTTTAATTTCCCAATTAAGTGAGATTTACAACTCGTTATTATATATAATCTTGCTTGGTTAACTTCTAGTAATTAATTTGAACCTAGCTACCACAATATGTTTATATAATTCTAATAGTTTTAGCTAGTTTTTGTATCATTCTACTAATTTTTTTCAAAAATTTCATTCATATATAAAAATCTGCCGACTGAAGATGATACCATGCATCCATCTGTTATCTATCCATGGTGTTGTATGAATCCTTTACTACATAATTAATGGCATTATCTTGGATACTGCCATATATATGTCTAAGCAACATGATGTTCACTAATTAGTCCAATAGAACTTCCAATTCCCAATTAATTGGGGTCACTGGGCTTAGTAAGATACGCAAGTATCTTCACTTTATTATTTATATATTTAATTATTGGCATGATGATGAGAATATATTTGAGAACCAATGCTGGGTAGGAGATATACCACAAGAAGCTTGAAGTTATAAGTAGATTATGTCCTTGTAGTGAAGAAGAGAGGGTCAAAGAGAAAGAAAAGAGGTCTTTCTCTTGTTTGGCTAGGAATAGAAAGTTAGGATAGGAAAAAAGATGAGAATTAAAGTTTCCTAATTAATTTAGATGTACCTTCTCCTTTTCTCAATCCATACAAGGGAACAGAGTGTCATACGATGTTTTTTACCTTTTCTTTTCCCTCCTCTCTTTCTCTTGTTTTCTTTTTCTTTTTCTCACTCTTGATCCTTTCTCTTCTTTTCATTTTTCTCTATCCACTATATTTGGTTAGAAATTAAGGAAGATGAGGAATTATGAATAGGAGAAGTGTGAATAGAATGAAAGTGAAGGAATAATTAAGGAGAAAATCTAACAAGAAATTAGTAATTTTTTTTTCTGTCTTCCAATATATTTTTCTATTCAAACAATAGAATATTTTCCCCTAATCAAGTAATTAGGTGAAAGACCTTTCATTTTTTTTTCTCTTTTTCTTCTTCTTCCCACGTTATAGTATGATTATACTTAACGACTCTAATACTATATTGGACTAGAAAGAAATAGACAAAAAGACAAGAGAGGAAAAACACATACCAGCAAAGTTAAGACTGAGAAAGAGAGAGAAGTTAAATTTTTTCATTACAACATTGTCTAATGGGATGATTGGTACCCATTAATCTCATAGGCCTAAATCATTAGTCAAAACTACATAAATTGCAGGATAATGATAATAAGTCTATCAAGCCCTATTAACCAATGTAATTTATCATAAACATATATACAATGTGAGACTAGATCCAGTTATCATAATATCCGACATTTAAGTATTGATATCCTCGTCAATATCAAAGTTAATTCAAAGAATTATATCCTAATTGGTGACATGCAAGGCTTGACCTAGTAATGACTTTTTTCCCTTGTAGTTAGAAGATTAAAAAAGAATTATATATATTTCATTTGTTTGGATAAAGAAACAATAAAGTAAGAAAAGAGAAGTCATTTTTCTCCAAGTCAACAAAATTTTTCCCTCCAAAATTATAAAGTGACAGAGAAATTAACAAGGGAATAAAACTGTCATTCTTTTGTCCTTCTCTTTCTATTCTCTTATCTTTTCAACTATATCTTATATATCTTTCTTTTCCTCGGTTTCTATATCCAAAAATAACTAAAGAATGATGACCAATTATAAAGTACATACCAATAAAATAAATTACATATGAACCTATTTTGGTTTGCAACAATGATTTAACCTTGTTATTAGTTTTTTTCAAGGAATTATGTTGCCACATGTGCTCAGGATGTCACATGGAAATAGATGGATGGTTTGAGTAGTTTTCAAATCACATGAGGTGGGACAACTAAAGCCTAGAGGAATAGTTGTAAATGTAAATTTCCTTTTATATTTATACCTAAGGAGAAGTCTTAGGAGTCTATATATTTAGAAGGTATTAGCCTAACTCTGACCTTTTGCCTTAATGATGTCTTTTATTATAGGCTCTCGTTTGTTTTTTAGAAAATTATATAGAAAGTACAATTTCGTAGGAAGTAGTATTTTGATATCTTGTTTGATTGATAACAAATGTGAGTAATAGGCGAAGTAGAGAAGATATATTAGTTACTTAGCTACCTTTAAGGTAAACATATATATAACTTCCTGTGTTTTTGGGGAGGTACAAAATTGCCCTTCGAAAAAAAATGATGACATTTTTATTTGAAAAATATTAATTGATGACAACATTTTATTTGATTAAAAACGAGGATGTATTAGTTATGCTAATTAAGTGCACTGCATGAGAAATTGGTAGTTGCACTAAACAATATATTGGAAGTTAATTATTTTTTGAAAAATTACAATTCGATTGTCAAACATTTCAAAGACACTTCATAGAAGATTTAGAAGATAATTTAATTCATAAGTACAGCTAGTACAGCTTCATATAAGAGCTTATTTTCTATGTAAACTATGATGTCATAGTGTCTCTTACCTGATGAATGATATTGTGAAATCTATAAATGATTGCTATAATGACCAAGATAGCATAATTAATTAGTGGCGATTTAATTAAGTAAGATAAATATCTTGTTAATCTGTTGATATGTATTGGATTAGACTAAAGGAAGCACGTAAATATGAACTTAATTTTTCTACTTTAATGCGCCTGTTTTCATATCTATTTATACTTCAACTAACATTCTTATCAAATTGTGCTCATTTACATGTATATGCCCACGTAATAGTTAACTATATCTATATATGTATATATGTATATTATTTCATTCTAGCTATTAACTAATAATGTTTGGGTGCAGTTGAAGAATTCCCAAGAAGCTCACAGGAACTTGCTGCATGAGCTGGTAAACCTATATATATATACATCATTAACTATTTCGTTTCTCTATAAGTAAATTCCTCTAATTATATAAATAATTAGTTGTCTTCTATTTAATTCATTCTTTGTGTTGCTTATATATTTATACATTTAGGAGTTGAAAGAGGATCACCAAATATATGGATATGTGGAGGATGAACCAGGTCACTATGAAGGTTCTCTGGGACTCGCTAATGATGGAGGAGCCCATCACATGTACGCATTCCGGGTTCAACCCAGCCAACCAAACCTTCATGGCATGAGATATGCCTCATCCCATGACCTCCGTCTTGCTTAATTAGTGATTAACTATAAGCTGCTCAACCTAATTAACTCAACCACGCATCAAGCTTGGTTTGGTTATATTTCCTAGTACGTACTTGATATATGCTTACTGTCGTAGCAGTATAAGTAGTCTTATGCTAAACGGAGGTAGCAGTAGACTGCATGTTGTCTACTTGTTAATTAATTATATATATCATTATATCGTCTTGCTCTTGCATGCAAATGAGTGAGAAAGTAATTAAGACTTGAAAAATGTTCATCAGTACTGTCGTATTTTGATGCTCTCTCTATATAATTCTATATATATATATATCTATTTATCATATCTGCTGTTGGACTCTTGTTATATGCTTGTCATTTAATTTCTAATTTAGCACTGATGAATGAATTGCTTGTTTCTCTGTTGACGGATTAATTAGTACAGATGTAAGCAATTTCTGGTGGTCTAGATAAATATAGTTCTTACTGTAGGATTATTTCCTTCTTTTCAGATACTAGTAATGGCCATGCAATGCATGCATGACTTTTCAATTAGGTAGCCTTTCATTTTTTAAAAAATTCATTAAATTATTATTGTCATTTTTTCTTCATTTTTATATGTAATTGAGAGAAGATTTAATTAAGATAAATTTGAAAGCCTATGTATATAATTGGTATAAATGAGAAATCAAGATAAATTTGTTACAAAGGTTAAAAGACTAGAATATATTCATTGACTAATAATATGCGCAAATACATTGTATTATTGGGGAAAAAATACATTGTATTATGGTTTTTTTAATCTTTGTAATAACTATAGAAAGAATTTGTTGGAGATAGATCGAGTTCAGTGTTCTAGTGCAATTCATCCAATTTAATTAGGATTTCTTCTCTCAAGCTCATATAGATGCAATGATCAACTCAACATTGAATTGGGGCATCAATAACAATAAAATGAAGACAAATATGATATTTACATAAGCTTTTAAGTTGAGTAGGTATTGGATAGGGGCTATTCAAAGTAGTTGAAGTTTGATTGGTTTTTTGATGGACCAATTAATCTTTGGCCAGACTTTGACCTAAGGCTTATGTTCGATATTTTTTTAAGTCCGGACGAAATTTGATCGATCGAACTTTGATCGAGTGATTCATTAATCAATATTTGAAATGGAATTTGAGTTTTGGATATCAAAATTATCGTTTCAAAGTCTATGCACCCATAAAACCTATTCAAGGTAACATACATATATCGTTTCAAAATCTTTTCTTGGTACATTTTTGACATCAATCATATGCACTTTAGAATTCATCGTTCAATGCCACTTGTGCATTTTGATCACTTAATACAACCTAAAAGAATATACTTGAAATCATTATTACAATTTGTTATCGTCAAAATCATTACAAAGAATAATTAAGTACTATGGTAAAAAAAGTGGGGCCATTTTATTTTTATAGAAAACAAGCTTTAAAAATGCATTGTTATATTCCTTTTTGAAATATTTGCAACTATTTATTGCATATGGGCTTCTTTATTGCTCAAGGAAAATTTTTTACTATGCATCATTAAGTTAGGTTCATCTTTTTCCATACAAAATTACTCTTAAGTTAGGTTTAATGTTAATCATATTAGACTTAATTTTAATAAGATTAAATTCACTTCTAACGCATCGCAGGCTCTATAAAAATTGCACAGCAAGTAAGAGCTATATTTTTAATATCTAAAATGATTCGAATAACAATTAATATTGAGCCATTATGTGCATTCAAGTTGAAAATGAATGAGTTCTATAATAAATAAATTATGAATATAAAATTAGAAAAAGTTGTAAGGAGTGGTGCATATTAAAACTACCAAATGGTTTCCAATTCGTGCAATATGCCAATAAATTAAGTCTTCTGCTATGCTGGACAACATACACTTCTGGAACCTGCAAAATATGGCACGAACTCAAAACCTAACCTTGGCAACCAGGATCTACTCCAAGTCCACTTCTAACTGTTATCCTCGAGTTCACATCAGCATCCGTTCATTGATTTGGATCCCACGATCCATCACTGTTCATCTCAACTCTCAGCTTCAACAATCTTTCTGGGATTGGACGCGAACAGGTAAATGGAGAGAATCATTTTTCTACCAGTTCCAAATCGTACTCAATGCATTACCTTTCTGATGATTGGATAGATTTATGTCGTCTCTTCGGTGGGGTCGAGGAGTCTTCCGTGATATGCGGGTATTTCAGCGGGTATCGTTTATCCGATGTCGATTTGTGTTGACATTTTCCCTGTTGCCCCCACATTAAGAAAACCCGCGCATCCATCTGGTGGATGATTCGATGGTCCGATGGAAACGCGTCGCGAATCAACTCCATCCGACGGTCACGATCGCTTCGGAGAGATACGACCTTATAAATTTGTCTCCGCGTTGCTCCGCGATAAAAAGAACAAAACAAAGAAGAAAAAAGAGAGAAAAAAGACTCCAAAAAGTAAAGAGATTAGAAGTGCGTGGGTTTGGGTTTTCCATTTTAATCGTTCTCGCTGCCTGCTCATCGTCTTCTTCTTCTCGTTCGATCTCTCTCTCTTCTCCGCCGACTCGTTGGTCGTGAGGAAGTGCTAGGGATTCGAGCAGCTATTGAAGGAGATCAGCGACGGCGATGGCGGCGGAGGACCAGCAGAAGGAGGCGGTGGAGACCGTGTACAGGACAAAGGTAGTCCATTTTCTCGGCCGAGAGACTCCAATCGTCCTTCAAAACGACAACGGCCCCTGCCCCCTCCTTGCAATCTGTAAGCCCTCTTCCTTGCCCCGCCCCCGTTCTTCCCCCAAATCAGTGAATGCCGGTTTTGTTCTGGCCTCCTTAGAAGAGTATTTCATTTTTGTCCGATTGGTCTCGTTGAATAGCTCTCGGGGGTGTACCTAACGCGGGTTGGTTGCCTTCTCTATTTTATTGAGTAGGTAATGTTTTGCTGCTGAGGAATAACGTCAATTTGAACTTGGACGCGTCGGAGGTCTCGTTGCAGAAGTTGCTATCTCTTGTAGCTGAAAGGTTGATCGATTCGAACAGCAACGTGCAGGCACGCACCTTGGAATTAAAAAAAATAAAAAAATGGTTTGCGATTGAGTAGTGGACTGATTTTCCTTTTGGCTCTTGCACGCAGGACAAGGATGATGGGTATGTCAACAATCAGCAGCAGAACATTTCTGATGCAATTGATCTGCTGCCTCGGCTTGCAACTGGGATTGATGTGAATCTGCATTTTACGAAGTGCGTTCCGATATGCTCTTTTTTGTGACTCTTTTTTTACCATAGAAGATGTTGATCCTAGTGTTACGATGTTAACGTTATGATATGACATGTTACTACTTGTATTTATGTAGGATTAACGATTTTGAGTTTACAAGGGAATGTGCCATATTTGATCTCCTTGATATTGGTCTATATCACGGATGGATCATAGACCCGCAGGTAACTTCCCTTTGGCACTCTCGTATTTGATATTTTGCACATGTCATGTTTGCTTGATGTTGATCTTTTAACCAATTCCTTTTTCTGTACATTTGGAGAACCAAGATTTGTTTTCACTTGACATAATGGTTTGATGAGCCCTGAGCCCTGATGATAGTTTTTTGCTACAGATTTCTTTCCTTTTTGCTTAAAAATATTCTGTAAGGTGTTTAGTCATGTTATTTGATGGATTTATTCATTTATTTTTCACATGCAATTAATCTTTGTAGTTTGGTGCTAAACTATTTCCACTCATGTTGTGACCCGTGACAATTATGTAGCTTGACTGGCTATACTTAAGATCTAACGATTTGAAGCTCAACAAATTGATCATTGGCAATATCTGAATAGATATGATTCTCTTTATGTTGAAACTCATGCAGGACCATGTATATTGCTAGAATTCACAATCGTTATCCAAAACAATGAAGTTGATCATTTGAGGAGCAGAATAATTTTATAAGCTTGAGGAACAAATAGTCAAGCAAATCTTGGTCCATAATTTCCTCTAAATGCCATATTAGATGATTGATTTTGACAACCTATACGATTTGTTTTACCTTTGCTAAACTTTCCTTCCAACTTTCCAAAAAACACATTTAAAAATAAAAAATAAAAAATAAAAAATTGAGGAGTTTTATGTCCAAAATGTTGTCTATTTCCTTGTTATTGTCTCATTACTTAGTTTCATCATGGATTTACAACTATCAATTATTTATCATCTTTTCATGATTCTTGCCTCTTTTGAATTTGAATTTGTTAAACATATTCTTTTTTGAAAAATAGCTATTATATACTGCTTATTATATGTTAGAAATACAAAGCACATGTATCCAATGTTCATATTTTTACTTTGCCTCATGAGTGCTATGCCAAGCAATATTAAGACATTTGAAAGCTGTTTCTTTGGTGAAGGTGTACATGCTAACAGAAACAGGACAAAGGAAAAATGTTGTTATCTATTAAAAATGTAAGTCTGCCTCTCGTTATCTAACCAATTTGGGGCATTCTAATCTATATAGAATTTTAAACAAAATTGACCCACACAGAAGTCAATGATAACAATATTGTGATATAAGAAGCTATTTACAACTTAAGTGGGTTTAAATAATTGAATCAAAGAAACTTTGTCATGATTTAGAGTTTTTCTGTACTAAGAGAAAATACCAATTGGGATCGACAATAGGGCAATTCTGATCCGGATCGACCGAGTTGGATCAGGATCGACAACAACCAATTGGGATTTTGCTGAGAAATTGGTTTCATCACCGAAAGATGTTGGTAAAACTTAGCTAGAAAGCGCTGGAATCAGTTGGATCTTCATTTAAATCATAAAAAAGTTGTTTGAATCAGTAAGATTGGCTGACACAGTACACAAATTGGACAGTCTCATTGATACAACCAATTTCTTCCTGGGATTAGCTCGATCCACTCATGAGAATTTAATCAACAGTAGCACAAAAATAAAAAAAGGAGGGCAAGTGAGATCTAAAGAGAAAGAAAGGAAAAAATCTAGATAGGTGAAATGATTGTTGCTTTCCTGAAGAGGGTTTCTTCATTGCTACTTTTGATCGATGCCTTCACTTTGATGTACTTGTTTGTAAAATCAACTTTTGTAAGATCAAAAGTATTCTTTGTAAATGCTTGTTTGTGCCGATGTTTCTTTGTCGTCTTTGTTATTTTCTTCACTATCAGGCTTCTGCCAATTTAGACATCAAAATAATCCTTATCTAATCTTGTTTCTTCCTATCAGTCGTGGTTTTGTTTCTCAGGATATCACCCTTATGTTTCTATATTTTAACTTCTAATATCATGGCATTATTGGTCGTCTGCCATCCATCAATAAGCGCCTTTCCTTTAAAAGTTGCATGTATTGTTTTATAAAGAATAAATTATATGAAGTGTCAAAATGGAACCAATGTGAACCAATATATAAAATTCTATTTGTAGGAGTTCTGGGTAATGAGTAGGAGAACTGCCATGGATAATAGATGTACGCTAAATTTTGACACCATTTGCTTAAAATGGATACATATATTATTCAAACAGATGATCATGTATTTAGATAGGGTTTTAGGTGAATATCAACACAATTATATCTAGGATTGGTACAAACATATACCCTAATTGGAATCAGCAGCAATCCTTAGGGGAAAAGCAATCCAATGCGAACCAATATATAAAATGCTATTTGTACGAGTTCCGGGTAATGAGTAGGAAAACTGTCATGGATAATAGATGCACACTAAATTTTGACACCATTAGCTTAAAATGGATACATATATTATTCAAACAGATGATCATGTATTTAGATAGGGTTTTAGGTGAATATCAACACAACCATATCTAGGATTGGTACAAACATGTACCCTAATTGGAATCAGCAGCAATCCTTAGAGGAAAAGCAAAAATGTAAGATTGCTTCTATATACCCTTTTTAATCTACGCTGTGTGGTTGCTCTTAACCCAAGTTGTGTAGTGAATCTTGAAGTGTCTGTTGTTATGGTCTGGGAAATGTAATTTGCATCTAATGGTTGGAGATAAAGAATGCCCATTAATGTATGGAAATTTGATAGGCCTTATATGGAAATTGGGGTTATTCTAATTCCAAATATAGTTCTTGGTTAAAACAGGGTACATATAATACAGGAATTTATGGATGAACAATGAAGATAGAAATCTATAGGGCACACAAATTTATAGCCAACTACTAACTAACGATCCATCTATCAACTAAAACATGATATGAGGGAGCTATCAAATAATGATCTATATTCAGAACCTCCGTGTACCTTCATGATCTATATTCAGGACATCAAGTGATGTGTTTATGCAAGGATCGCTTGACATGCTTGACAACTTAATTGACATTTTTCGCAAACAATTGCAAAAATATATTTCTATGGGTAGGAAACAGCCTAAAATAATATTGCTAATTATGATTTATCTTCCATTGTGATTTTTGTTATATATTTGGCTCTTTGATATTAATTCTAGTGCTTTTCTAGTTGGTTTGAAATGCAAATATTTCAATCTGAAACACCACCTATTTGTTTTTACATAAACCACAACCCCCATGATTGATAATGAAACTGTTCTTGAGTTTGTAATCTCATAAGTTTGAATTTTTCCACGTAAATATTTTCTCCTCTTTGAACTCTTGCCTAATTGGATCTATGCTTTGGCTGTCAAAATAAATTGGCACTGATATCTATTAATTTGCTACCAATCTACACAGCTCAGCATGATTTACTTTAAGCTAAATAATAAATATAGAGTTCTAAGTTCTTTCTCTGACTAGTTTAACCTCTCTTAGCATAGGTGAATTGTTATCTTCACTAATTTGTGCTGTATACCAGGACACTGATACCGCAGCAGCAATTGGGTCAAAGTCTTACAATACTCTTGTTGCTGAGCTTGTTGATCATGAAGCAAGGAGATCTGAAAGATATATTAAGTGTCAAGAGGAAGGAGATTCTGTTGATTTTGTTGCAGCTACAACTGCCACCTTAGGAGTTCCCTCACCCAGCCTTTCAAGAGGTAGATCGTTTGATGACCATGAGGTTTCAGTCCCTGAAGAACAAAGACGAAGGCGAGGTGATATCCAAGAAGAAGAGGAGCTGATGAAGGCCTTAGATATCTCAAAAGTTGATGTTTCAAATTCTGCCAATGTTTCTATGCCACCTGTCACTGAATCGAGTGATTATTCTCTTGGTTTAGATGCAAATCAACCTATTGAGAAATCTGACTCTACAACTTATACTGATACTTTAGGTGTACAACAAGCTACATATGAGCCTAACAAATTCAACCCATCAGATTCATTTCAGCCTCAAGGAAACAATGCATCTAAGAAACCAGAAGATGGTTCTTTGCTCTCCAATGATGTTGTTGGAAATGCTAAAGACCAGTCAATTTATGAAAGTTCTATTAAATCAGAGGGAACTGATACCTTGGTACTCGATCATGCTCGAACTATGGAGTCTTCTGATATAGATGGTCCAGATAGGTGCTGCAGTTATGAGGATCTGGTGATTGTTTCAGAAAATGATCAGTCTGTCACAAAAACCTACTCCTGTGACATTTCCTTACCTCAAGTTCATGAAAATTCTAATGATATTTTGAGCATAGCACCAAAAGATTTGCTATCTTCAAATGGAAGAGAAGAGCTTTCAAATGTTCCTGAGGTTGTCACTTCAAGCCTTCAGGAGGGTGAGCCAATATATGAAGGAGAAGAATGCATCCTTGAAGCTGGATCTCCAATATATGCAAATCGGGAGCCTATTTATGAAGGCGAGATGGTTCTTGCTGAGCAAGCTGACAAAAAGGGAGAGGATAGCCATCCTGCAACCACGACGGATGAAGTTGCTCATCAACACTGTGAGCGGTTTTTCAATTCTAGTTGTTAAAGCTTTTCGTTTGTATCTTGGTTCTTGAAGAAATCCTTGAAAATTATCTGTCTATTTCTTTTCAGGGCAACTTATAAAAAGTTTTTTGGAACATAATGCAAGCCAGTTGACAATTTATGGGTGAAATCTCCTTACTTGCTTGTGCATATGTTTTTTCTTAAAAATCCATGGTAAACATAAAAGTTCACAGTGTTCAAAATATGTCTTCCCTTTGCAGCCTATTTTGTTTGCAAGAAGGTCTCAAGGAAAGAGAACTTTGTGTGTTCTTTCGAAATAATCATTTTAGCACTATGTTTAAGGTATGCAAAGTGGTAAAACCAGTATGCTCTTTTATCTTTTTTCTTTTGTATATGCTCTGCAGATCTATAATAACATGATAATATAGCATTTGTTTATGGGATCTTTTATAAATTTGGTACTTGTTGTAGTTCAACGGTGAACTTTATCTTTTGGCAACTGATCAAGGTTATATGAGTCAGCCAGATTTGGTTTGGGAGAAGTTAAATGAGGTATGCTATATATGTTGGAATATGTCATCCATGCTTTCTGTTTTTTCTTCTTTTTCTACTTTACTGGAATGTCGTTTGTTCGTTGATGTGACCTTAGGCTGATTTATTGTCTCTGTTTTTAAGGTCAATGGAGACACTGTTTTCATGACTGGTAACTTTACAGAATTCAAGGCCGACAATCAAGTCCATGACTCATGGAATGAACAAAGTGCTGTGAACAGTACAGCTGTAGGTTTTTTAAGCAATGACTAGATCAAATTCGTAGCATAATATCAATAGAAAATGTGCGATCAATATCTTTTACAATTTGCAGGATTATCTAGCAGCACTTGAGAGTTCCAGTCCTTCAAGTTCAGCTTTTAAGTATGTTCTTTTTACCTAATTTAGTTTGAATTGCATACATGTCATCGATGTGTGTGGTAGCATCTGTGCATTTTGGAATTACACAAGATAAGTTTAACTGGTTTTCTTTTGAGATTTTTGTAATAAGAAATAATTACTTGTAAATGGCCTAGATGAAGTCTAGAATTTGAGACATCGCAACTATTAATTATTTAGTTACTTAATGAGTAATCCATTTTCCTCTATTTGCTAGTCTCTGACTCTTGAATATAATTGCACCTTTGTATATTTGAGACCTTGTTTTATCATGCAACTAACATTGTTTTAAGGGGGGACTTTTTTGTATTGTTATACACTCAAGTCTATTAAGTATTGTGTTTCTGTGAATATAATTGCTTCTTAGCCATCACCAGTGCTATAGGAAATGCAAATCATATGCACTAAGGTTTTGTAAAACTTTGAATTATGAAAAGACTATTACAAAAAACATTGAGAAAATGAATCTCTAACGTGTTTCATATCTATGATTTAGTGTGTATGTTCTTTCAGTTACATGAAGACAAATGATCATCAAGGAGAACCTAGAAACTATGTCATTAATTGAACAAAACCTAATATGAGTTATTTTTTAATATGTTACACAGAAGCAATAGCTTCTGTTATGGACATACATACTATCAGCAGTAGTTTTATTAATAAGTATAGTGGATGGTTTGTGTTATTGGGTTAATGAGTTGTCATGAGTTGTTGTATAGTTATTGGTTGTTACTGGGCTGAATGCAAGATATTCCGCTGTATTTGGAATCACATTGTCAAGCTGATATTGGTTGATGTTATTAGCATCACATAGAATACTTGAATGCTTCTCACAAAGGATTGAAGCTATTAGCCATATTTGAGTTACATAACTCTGCCCTTTTTTTGTGCATACTACACTGAGCCAATCATTAGGCATATTGGCTTTATTACTTTCGTATTGGTGTTTTTGAGAATGGTTAAAACTTCAAACTAGATGTCTAACAAGCACCTAAAGAAATTTGGATCTTGAGGACAACATTAGACTATCTAACAAATTGACTTCCTAACATTTATAATCCACTTTAGGTTGTTGACATAGCTTGTTAGTCCTATAATTACATTTGTATGACCAAAACTTATCTTAGTGACCCTTAATGATGAGATCTTACACTCATAATTTATTTATAATTTTTTAATTGATTAAAATTGTGCAGTAGTGTCTCTCTTATTTATGTTTAGAGTAAGCCTTCATTTATGGTCTGGCAGTTCTGATCTGCAACTGGCAATGGCACTTCAACAACAAGAGTATGATCAGCAACAACAACAACAACAACAGCAGCAACAGCATTCACAACAGTCATCTAGTAGTGGTCGTTCAAGGCTTGTAACTGGTCCTCAGGTATGTGATTTTTTGACCCCGTTGCATGTTTTCCTTTATCAGTTTACATGTGCAATATTTCAATTACGTTGAAAAATGTGTTGGATATTTCAAAGTACAAGTATGAGCAATATTAGGCATATACATCAAAGCCTGGTTCTGGTTAAAATAAGCTCGACAATAACAAGCAATCTTCTACCAGTGTTTCTAACATGGTGTACTATAAACCATTTCTTGCTACCATGAGATCAGCTTTCTTTCTCTTTTGAATTACTAGAACTACCATGTGTTTCTGACATGGTGTACTATAAACCATTTCTTGCTACCATGAGATCATCGCTTTCTTTCTCTTTTGAATAACTGCTGCGTGATTGACTTGCATCGGAATTTCGCAGGTTTCCAGGAATTCAAATGTTCCTCAAAAGAGCGAGTCGAAAACGAAAGAGAAATGTATTGTCATGTGAAATGTAATTTGTAAATGCCTGTACACAACATCCAGCTGTACTCTTCATAGTTTTGGTGTAAATAACACGTTGAAGACATTGTTTGCAATAAGCTCCCAAGCCTACGAAAAGAATTTTCAATAACATGAAACAAGTCAAAGATGCCCCTCTCCATGGAGCTTGTTTTAGCCATTTAATTTTTGATTTAAAAATGTTTAAGAAAAAATAGCATATACAAGTTCGAGTACTTTACCCCTTATATTAAGTTGACTATGTATTGTATGCATGATGGCGTTGCTTGAAACTGAACAATTAGTAGGTTTACAATATCCAAAGAATTATATGTAGATTATATGTAGCTACCTAAATCATGTTCCACGGCGACACGAAAAGCTATTCCGTATACGTATTCAATCAATGTATAAACAATAATATGAGGCCTGTATTTAGTAGAGTTTTAGTTGAGCTGACATTGACTCGTGGGGTCAAATAAATACCACGTGAAGTTCATTTCACGTCTTTTGCTTGAATAAGAAAACCTTGATTGTTTTATTTATAAGAAAATGTCCAAAATATACTATTTGAAAATCTGTTTTCATCTTAAATGTTAAAAACTTTGAGTTGAAGCCATACTTTTCCAGCTTGGATTGGGCCTATTTGTTAAATTTTTGTCGGGTAAGTGGCGGGCCAGCATCGATGTCTCAACTTTGCTATTCTATATTTTGCTTGCATCTTAACGTTAGGGTGATTGGATCCGAATATTTTATATTTTATATGATATTCGAATCTTATCATGTATAAGATCAGTTTTTAAATTTTAAAATTGAATCCTACCATGTTCGAACTTGGAACTGGACCCTATTCGGAACCACGGGTTCCAGTTCCAAGTATCCTATTGGCATGAGCAAAGCTAGAAAATTATTTTAGATGGCAAAATATAAAATCGCACATCATGAAAGTAATTACATGGCAAAAAAATATTTTTAGGATGAGCAAATATAATTAAATACTAGTATATATGTTAACGGATGACCAATGTCAAGGGAGCAATTCCAATACATTAGTTGTGCCCCCTTGTCTATTGGAACATGTTCGTTTACATATTTTAGAATTTCAATATAGGTTCCAGAATAGATTTCAACATGGTACCTTATTGGAACCGATAAATGAATAGATTTTAGGGTACAAGTTTTGTGTTACGATTCCTATTCCGATTTCAAGTACCCGATGTGTTGGATCCCAAACTAGAATCAATTTTAACTGGTTCCTTAATTTTTATCCCGGATCCTACTCAAATTTAATTCGAATCTATTCGAAATCTACCTGATCAAATATATTCCAATCGGTTTCGGATCTATCCGGTACCCACGGACACCCCTACGTAACATGGAATATAATTAGGATAAATTCATAAGGCACCTTCTATGCTTTATCTAGTTTGCCGGACACATCATTTGATTAAAATAAATTTGCTTGGATACTCATTCGAACTCCTCATGGTATGCTTTGAACTCTCTCTCTCTCTCTCTCTCTCTCTCGAGGTTGTTGGTTAATATGAGCAACATCTCTGTAAAATTTTTATGAACATTAACAATAAGTGAGTGAATATGAATTCATGCTCGTTCATACGAGAGAGCAGCTCATAAAAACTGCACTATAAATATATATAGATGGGTCCTTCCCATAAATTTAGCTACATCATTTAATGATCTATCCACACCATTTACAGATCCTCCTTATTTAGCTAATACAAACAATTAATGACAATTAAAAGAATAATTAAGGACACAGCTTCTTCCTTGTAATTAATTAATAGCCTTCCCGCTGCAGTTGACCGGCGGCAGGCGATTCCGGGCAGTAGCATCCATCATGAAGATCGTACGGCCAGGGGATCAAGCTCCGTGCAGGGAAGCAGCAGTCGCACTCCAGTTTGCACCGCTGTGGCCGCGCCCCCACCGGCGATATCAGGCACGACGCTGGCGCCTCCTCGCGCCGCCCAGCGGAGGCGGCTTCGCGAAGCGGCCCCCAGCACTCGAGGCGGTCGAACTCGGGGAGGTTGGAGTGGAAGTAGACCCACACCATGGCCTCCTCCAGCTCCGGGTGATGGCCGAACAGCGTCTCGTCGCCGTGAACGAACGCCTTGAGCACCACGGGGAGTTCCTTGCGGAAGATGTAGAACCGGAGGCCGGCGATGAGGTCATGCAGGAAATGGCCGCCGCTGATGTGGCAGTGCACGTGGAGCGACATCTTCCCCTGCACCTTCTTCCACTCCGCCACCACCTCGTCCCTCTGCAGCCTGTTGTACCAGCCTTGCAGCTGCAAGTACGTAGTAGCACGCGCGCGCGCGCCACTTCCTTCAATTAGTTAACTATAAAGAACAAGGGAAGACGGAGACGGAGAAGGAGACGATGCAGTTCAATTACCTGCGCGCTGTTGATGGTGTGGGAGATGGCGAGAGTGATGTTGGCGGTGACGTCGCTGTGGGTGAGAGTGTAGGCTCTGGGGATCTTCGCCGGGTGCTTCTCCTCGTCCACCCCCAAGAACATTACCTTCAGCTTCGAGGCTTCAAATGTTGCCGGCCCAAACAATCTCGCAACCTGGTCGATCGCGAGAATTATTATCTACCACAATATTCATGACGACGAATCTCGAAGTGTAATAAGTAATTCTGATCTTGGTAGAAGAAGAGTACGTACCGGAGCCATAGCAGCGCGTCTTCGTCTTGATCTGGGCTTGCCGAGGTCGACGACCAACAGGGGACTTCGTCTTTGATCGGCGCAAGAGCCGAGTTGCGTTAGTACTTGGACAGGAAGACGAAGCATGATGGATGAATGTTTCGCCTCCTCCTCCACCGGTGGTCTGTTCGGAAGAGAATCGCTAGCTAATAATGCTCTCCAATTCTGGCTCGTGCATTAATTTATTGGATTCGAAGAATATGAGGAGGAGGAGAAGACAAGAGAAAGGAGTGCGGAAGAGAATCGCTAGCTGATGCTCTCCAATTAATTCTCGCTCGTGCATTAATTTATTGGATTCGAAGAAAATGAGGATGAGGAGAAGAAGACAAGAGAAAGGAGTGCGGTCGCTGTAGAGGTTGCTTGGTGGAAATCAATTGATGCTCTCCCAGTTGTGAGCGAGCGAGGAGCAGGAGGAGGCGTGTGGGGAAGAAGAGGGGGAAGAATTCCACGGAAGGTGCTGAGTTGGTAATCCTATCATTTCAAGGGCAACTATTTGTCAACTACTTTACTATTTTTAATATTTTTAAAATATGAGGTTGCGTGCAACTTATTTTTCTAGAGATAAATAATTCATTTTGCACTATTTAATAAATTCATAATTTTAATATTTTTCACATTAGATATTCAAACGTCAGCAATTTCTCTTATCCGAATTTCCAAAGAAAAAAATTTCTAAAATCGGATTCGAAGATTTAAAATTCTCATCGGTTAAAAATTTAATATATATATATATATATATATAATTAAAATAATTTTACTTTATAAAAATATATTTTTAAATTCTCTAAATCATTAGAGAGTTTTGCACAAAGTCTATAAATCTAAGTTTAAATTAAAAATTATAAAATATTTTTGATAAAAAATATTTTTTTTAAACCAAACCACATCTTATAATTTACATCAAAATATTTTATAATTTTTAATTTAAATTTAAATTTATAAATTTTGTACAAAAAATTTAATACATTAGAGAGTTTGAAAAATATATTTTTTATTATCTAATATCTCATTTTTATCATAAAAAAGTATTTTATATATTTAAATTATTTTTAAATTATATATATATATATATATATATATATATATATATATATATAAATTTTTGATAAAGTCTCTAATTAATTAAATATTTTAGTCAGAGTAAAAGAGTATCTGATTCACTCAATTTTAATTTTGAACATTTTTCATCTCCAAATTCTATTTCGAAAATTTCTTGCTCCCAAAATTCAAATTTAAGAAATTGCTCTTCAAACAATATATTTTTCACGTCCTTGTCACGTGGGATAAAAAAATTCATACTCCATTTATAAAAAAAATTAAATTGTATAGATATTTACACTTGAATATATATTTATAATTCATTTTTTCATGATCTCCTACCTCCGAATAAAATATGTATTTATCACGGGAAAAGAGGTTTTTTTACTCTTGAATTTTCATAAAAATTATGAAAATACTCATAAATTTTTTTTTAAGCTCAATATATCACAAAACCACCAAACTAGTACATAAATGCTAGGGGTGACAATTCGTGCCGGGCTAGGCCGATAAAAATTCGAGCTTAGAGTCTTCGGCCCGGCCCGACACAAAATATAACGAGCCAGCACGACACGACCTGTTTAGCTCGATCGTTTATTAGGCCAGCAAAAAAAAGAAAATTGGATTATCAGGCTCAAATCGTGCTATCAGGTCTAAATCGAGCCATTATAATCGGGCTATCAGGCTATTGGGCCGATTCAAGCCCAATATCCCGATTTTTTTAATAATGTACAAAATTCTTATCGAGCTATCAGGCCAGGCCAGACCTACACCGCCTAGCCCAGCCCAACTCAATAATTTTTCAACCCTATCAAGCTGATCGTGGATGAAGGCTTTAATTGTGTTAGCACCGTTAATTTGTCGTGTCGTGCTTATTTTGATAACTCATTGATGACGCATCATGCTATAATTGGTTGTCGTTAGCACCATTTGCTATGTCACTTTATCATATCAAAAAGAATATTTCTACACTAGTTTGCTGATTTGGAGGCATATTGAGCTCAAAAAAATTTATAGAGATATTTTGATACATTTTGCTAGAGTTCAAGGGTAAAAACACTCATCATATTTTTTTTAAATAACTCATCGATGACGTATTGTGTTGTCATCTGTTACCGTTAGCATAGTTTACCACATTACTTTATCGTCTCAAAAAAGAGTATTTTCGTACTAATTTTAATAGTTTGATAGCATATTAGGGTCAAACAAATTTATAAGGTATTTTCATGCTTTTTACTAAAGTTTAGGGGTAAAAAAACATCTTTATCCTATTTGTTATGAAATTAAAGTTTGAGTATCTAATAATAAAGTTTTCGTAGTTAAAATACGAATTCGTAGTCCTACGTGGCAATGACATGGTAAAATTTGTTCGCTTGTGATCAAGTATTGATGTTCAATTCCATTTTGTGAAGAAGGAAGGAAATAAAATTCCTATTAATTTGGGCGACATTATCTACTGGAAAACCTGAGAAATATTCTGATTGGACTAATCAATGGGCCCTTAATTAACATTATCTATCAAAGTTGTTAATTTATCCCATGATTCTGTAACATGAGACATGTGACAGCGGCGGATCCACTGGTCACGGCCCCACTGAGATAATTTTTTATTAATTTCTTTTTTTGAATGCCTCCGTTCCCACGTTCACAGTGGTTTTAAATCTGAGTGAATGACCCCACGTTCACAATAATTTGAATGTCCCTCACGAATCCACTTTTGGATGCAAACGACGTAGTGTTATTCAATCAAATTTAGAAAAAAATCTTTGCATTTAATTCAATATTGTCGTGTTGTCGTGTTTAGCTTCCGTAAATAAATGATACTATTCATTACTATTTAATAACATATTAAATTTTAACTCATCTCGCCTTCTACTCGTAACTCGATCGTCACACACACACACACACACACACACACACTCTCTCTCTCTCTCTCTCATCATCATCTCTCGCTCAGTCGCTCCGAATCTGCCGACTCGCTGTCACGCCTGCCATTGGACTGCCTCCTGCTGCCTTCCGCCGAGCTGTCGCCTGCCGTCGGGCTGCAAACTGCAATCCATCGTGTGACTGCAGGCTGCAGCGTCTGCCGTCGAGCTGCCGCCTGCTGCCTACCTCCATCGTGTGATTGCAACTTGCCGCCTTCACAATGCTTCCGTCGGATTGCTCGTTGCCGCTACCGGGCTACTCGCTGCCGCCATCGGACTGCTTTCTGCCGCTCGACGCTCGCAGTCGCAACCGTTGCCACTCGACGCTCGGTGCCGCTCGTCGGATCACCTTCAATCTTCGTTGGGCTACCAGCATCGTACGATATTTTATAAAAAATAAACTACGTAATCAGATGAGAGATGAATGATTAAATGATTGTTTGATTACATACATTGATAATGAAAAAAATTTGCAACGTTTTTAAAACACGAAGACTCGTCGAGGTCGACTATCAAAATTAGTTTGATCATGAAATCTTAAAAATTATGTATTAGTTTGTCCCCACTAATAAAATTTTATGTATCCGTCGGGACCTTTCTCAATAATATTATTTTTCCTTTAATTTTATGTCTAACTTTTCTGTTTATGATGTAATTCACGTGATTAAGTAAGATCTTGTTACAAAAACAAATATAATTTCGCTATATATCTAAAATAATAACATGTTAATCTTTTGTCATCATTAATAATATATCACGCGTATCGTGTGCCTAAATCTAATCCATTTGATTGATTCCATTTGCATTGTACTCATTGTAGATATGAAGTTGACCGATGACCAGGGCGAAGCCAGAAAATTATTTCAGGAGGGGCAAAATATAAAATCGCATATCAGAAAGATAATTATACGATAAAAAATATTTTTAGGAGGGGCAAATATAACTAAATACTCATATCTATAATATATATTACTATATATATTTAATATAAATTGAAGGGGGAGACCAATGTCAGGAGGGGCAATTGCCCCTCCTGACAGTACATTGGCTCCGCCCCTGCCGATGACCAAACTTCGATGTTGGCCATTATTATTATTATTAATTCCTTTTAATTGTAATAATAATAATAATAATAATAATAATGAATATTAGTGTTAATTAATATTTATCCCGCACGTAATTTCAGCTTTTAGCAATATGTTTTAAATATTTCAATATGCTTCGTTAGGCTTTGTATTACTATTTTTTTTTAGATAAAAAAACTTGCCTGCATCTCAATAAATAATGTACTTGGAGAGAATACAAGAGGGAGGAGAATAAAAAAAGCTTTAAAAAATAAGACTAAGGGCCTATTTGTTAGTCATTTTCGGGTTTTCGTTTCGTCTGATCAAAATCGTTTTCGGGTTTTCGTTTCATCTCATTTTCGTGTTTGTTGATCGAAATCGAGTCACATTTTAAAATCTGTTTCGTGAAATCTAGTTTTCGCGAAATATTATTTTGCATTGCAGCTGAAATTCAACTCAGAGTAGAATTTACGTTTTCGCGAAACTCGTCCGAAACAGACGATGACAAACTTGTAATTAAATCAAGTTTCCGCCCGTTTCGCGAGAAGCGAACAAAACCCATGACTCGAGTTAGGGCATCACACCCCCCGTCTTGTGATCGCGAGCCTCTTTCTTCGGCGACAACATGTGATAAGTTGTCGCCGATCTCATTCATCCGATGGAGCCCCGACATTCCACTTCGCCGACGAATAACACTACTTCTCCTTCCATTCTACCGAACACAGCACCACTCAACGTATGTATTTCTTTGGTGGATTCATCATATTTTTACTGTTCGCCCGATCTAGGGTTTCGTGTTCTTATGTGTTCTTCTTGTTCCATTGTCTTCTTCAAGATCTCGGCCTGATCTAGGGTTATCTGTTGCTTTGTTCTTCTTGCTCCATGATCTTTTTCGTCGCCGCTATTTCTCAGATTAGAGTTTCGTATTCTTCGACTTCTTAATCTAGGATTAAAAATTGTGTACATTCTTCTTCTTATTGATGTTGCTCGATTTATTGTCCGATCTAGGATTTTTTTGCCCGATCTAGGGTTATCTGTTGCTTTGTTCTTCTTGCTCCATGGTCTTTTTCGTCGCCGCTATTTCTCGAATTAGGGTTTCGTATTCTTCGACTTCTTGATCGAGGATTAAAAGTTGTGTGTACATTCTTCTTCTTATTGGTGTTGCTCTATTTATTGCCTGATCTAGGGTTTTTATATTTATGATGTTCTTCTGCTTGGGTTTTCATGTTGCTTTGATGTTCTTTTGCTAGTTGCTTTGATTAGTGATATTGCTTTGTTTATTGGCCGATCTAGGGTTTCGAATATTTTCTATTTTTCATTTATGTTGCATTGATCAAGGAATTCATTGATGTTGCGTTGATCTAGGGTTTTATTAGCTATGCTACTCACTGTAAATTTCAATCAAAACTAAAATTTTCACTACTAGAAATTGAGTCTTCAGCAACGGCTATCAGCAACGGCCGCTCAAGCCGTTGCAGATATGTTGTATCTGCAACGGCTTTCTAATGGACACGCGAGCCGTTGCTGATGATTTTAATTATCAGCAACGGCTTTCTAACAGACAAGTGAGCCGTTGCTGATGATAACTTATCAGCAACGACTTTCTAACGGGCGAGTGAGCCGTTGTTGATAAGTTTATAAAGGTCACAAATCGCGCCCGACCCTTCTTCCTCCCGCTGCTGCCGCCGCCTCCTCCTCCCACCTCTCGCCACCGCTATCGACGCCGACGACGCCGAGCTGCCGCTGCCGACGCTGTCGTCCGTCCTCGACCGTCGATTTCAGGTATTCATCGCCGCCCGGCCGTCTCTTCCTGTTGCGGCCGACAGGAAATTTGATCGAAATCCTATTTTTAGGGTTTCGGCCGGCGGCGGTCAGTCGATGGCCGCCGTCGGATCTTGTACAGTGTCCGGACACATTGTCCGGACACTGTACGCCGGCGCCGAAAAGAGTAGATTTTTTATTATTTATTTATATGTTAATTAATTATTTAGATTAATTGTTTAATTTGTTAGATTAATTATTAGGGTTTAGATTAATTTTTAGGATTTAGATTAATTTTAGAATTGTCCACTTCGGCATTGTGCCGAAATCGTCCACTTCGGAGGCGCGCCGGAATCGTTCACTTCGGACTCTTGCCAAAATCGTCTAATTTGGACTCGTGTCGGAATTGTCCAATATGGACTCGAACTATCTCGAAACATTTAGAAAATAATCATCCATCCGACGAGTTGATATGTTTCACGTACGCATCGACGAGTCAGATATGATTTAGCAAAACCTTAGATCCGTTCGGGGATTGTATGTTCGTGTAAAAGAAGTAGATGATCTTTTATACGATGTACAATTCTTGAATTGTCCTTGATTGGACAATTTGGGAATATAGTTATTTGTACTGCACTTACGTTTTTATTTTAACTGTTAACTAATTATTCTAAATTTCGGCAATATCTCTCTTGTTCTTCGATACACGCCCAAATGATATGCGTATTCGGAGAACTATAGGGAGATGCTGCCGAAATTTAGAATGAAGTTAACGGTTAAAATAAGTACTTAGTGCAATATAAATAACATAAATCCTGAATGGAATAAGATAATCTCACTTAAAGACATTAACCAAAGAAATTGTCATTGATTGACAGAATCATGTCGGCTGATCGAAGTTGAATGTACCGACATCTTGATCATGAAGCTTTAACGAATGAGTTTCGATTAGGCGTAATGTACTTCCTACATTTCGATGAATTTATTTATCTTTCGATGATTATTCTGGGTCTTAAGGGTCCGCAAAAAGAAATTGACATATTTCTCAGACCCTTGATAGATGAATTGAAAATATTATGGACTGAGGGAGCTGTCACTTATGATTATCATCGGAAGCAAAACTTCAATTTAAAGGCCGCGGTCTTGTGGACAATCAATGATTTCCCAGCGTACGACATGTTGTCTGGTTGGAGCACTCACGGCCGACTCTCTTGTCCGTATTGTATGGAACACTCTAAATCAATCAGTCTTCAGAACGGACGAAAAATCTCATTCTTTGATTGTCATCGTCGATTCCTATCGGTTAATCATCAGTATCGAAGGAATCGTAATAAATTTACTAAGGGCAGAGTCGAAAGAGATGAGCCACCACCGATGTTATCTGGTGAACAAATGTTAGCACGTGTTTCAACACTTCCAGATATAGTATTTGGTCGCAATGAAAGAGTGTCAGGTTTTGGCCAAACACATAATTGGGTGAAAAAAAGTATCTTTTGGGAATTGCCCTATTGGAGTTCATTATTGATTCGACATAATTTAGATGTCATGCACATTAAAAAAAAAGTGTTTGATAATATTTTCAACACTTTGATGGATATTTCCGGAAAAACTAAAGATAATGTCAAAGCCCGACATGATATGAAAATACTTTATAAAAGTCCAGAGTTGGAGTTACAAGAGGTCAACGGACGATATCTGAAACCGAAGGCCCTATATGTGTTAAATAAACAACAGATTAAAGATATTTGTCAATAGGTAAAAGAACTCAGATTACCCGATGGATATGCTTCAAACATATCTCGATGTGTGAACGTCGATGATTGCAAAATATCAGGGATGAAGAGCCATGATTATCATGTATTCATGCAGAGATTACTTCCGATCGCATTTCGAGATCTTCTACCTGATAATATTTGGGGTCCGTTGACTGAATTAAGTATGTTTTTTAGAAACATCTGTGCAAATGTCCTTCGAGTCGAAGATATGTCAACACTTGAAAATAATATTGTTGAAATCATATGCAAGCTGGAGCAGTTTTTCCCTCCTGCATTTTTTGACTCGATTGAGCATCTACCGATACACTTGGCATACGAGACATGAGTTGGTGGCCCCGTTCAATATCTGTGGATGTACTTATTTGAAAGATACATGAATCGTCTATAGAAAAAAGTAAAGAACACCGTAGCTGTTGAAGGATCAATATCTGAATCGTATATCATCCAAGAAATTTCAACATTCTGCTCATTTTACTTTGAATCGACAGTACAGATAAGATTTGATCATCTTCCACGTAACGACGACGGGGGTGTTCGACATTCAGATGGACGTTTAAATATATTTTGTCACTCTGGTCGTGCTTTTGGTTCTCGTCCATCTCGACACTTAAGCGAGGAAGAGTATCATTTGGCACACTTATATGTATTACTCAATTGTCCAGAGATTGAACAATTCATTGAAATATTTGACATTGAGATGATACAAAAATACTCTATTCACAACGATGAAAAATTGGAGAGATTACAGAATCGTGATTTCCCTACTTGGATTCAGACTTACAACAAAGATCATAGAGCTGAAATAGTTGAAAGAATATTTGAGTTTGTTAGTGGACCGTCGCGACTTGTGTCGTGCTATAGCGGATATTTTGTTAATGGGTATAAATTTCACACGGTTGAATATGCATTTACAAAGAAGACGATGAATACTGGGGTTTGTGTGAAAGGGACAACCTATGTTGAATGTGATATAGATTTTTATGGACTGGTGGAAGAAGTGATAGAGTTGCACTACTTCGGCTTGAAATCAGTTATTCTATTTAGATGTCATTGGTTCGATACAACAGAAAGGGGCATGAAAGTTCATCCAAAATACAAACTTGTTGAGGTTAATTACAAATCTAAATTGGCAGCAAATGAGCCTTTTATAATGGCATCACAAGCCGAACAAGTATATTACGCGAAGTATCCGGTTCGAAATAAAGATAGAGCAGATTGGCGTGTAGTCTGTAAGACAAAAGGTAGAGGAAAAATTGATCCGATAGTAGGAGAAAATGAGCTGATACCTGATATGACACATGGTTTCTATCAAGAAGATGATCCTCCTATTGTAGATCGTATTATTCCAATACTCGAGAATGCAGACACAACGTCAATTCAATTAGAAGTTGAATATGCTGATGATGACGATCATGAAATTGAGGAAGCTGGAGATGAAGAAGATGAAGAAGAGGAAGAAGAGGAAGAATTCGAAGACTATTATTCAGATGATGAGGAATAATTGTAAAGTATATATTTTATTAAATATATCTCTACTATTTATACAATAATCTGATTATATGTCTATTCGACAGATATGTCTGATCGTGGTTATCGTCGCAGGAGAGCTTCGGAGTCTCCGATCGGTGAGACTCCTACACTTACTCATGCTGCTGATCCTCCTATTGCTGATCCTCATGCCAATGATACTGCCGAGGCTAGTACATCTAGACGCAGGCGACCACGCGGGCCGAACAGGTGGCAGCCTCCACCAGCCACAGAGTCACGTAGATTTATTAGCGTGATTGGGGAGCGGTAATATATCATGAATTATGAATCATTACAAATTCATTATATCATAATATAATATTAAAATTTATTTTTGTTGTGCAGGTTCGAGCAAGAAGAAGTGTCGAGGAGCATTTCTTCTACTATTCGACGATACATGCACGGGGCATGGCCTACGTGGTCTCACGTGCCTAGCGAGCACATCGACATGTTATGGCGCGAGTTTGAGGCACGTATTATTATTATTTTTACATGCATGATGATTAATATTGGTACTGATATTATTATTTTACAGGCTCGCTTTACATGGGCCGATGACCAGAGGCCATTCATTTACGCTGCCTAGGAGGCTATTTCCCGTGCGAGGTACAACGGGCAGCTGGGGCAGGCTCGGTCCCAGGCGATGGCCCGAGCTGGGACCACTAACATCGCGGAGACTCGGGGATACGGCTCCGATTGGATTATTCCAGATATATGGGACCAGCTCATGGGAATATGGTCGACGGATCGATGGCAGGAGGTTTCTCGGAATGCGGCTAGAAATCGCATGTCGGGGGGAGCAGCGCGTCACACCGGCGGCTCTGTTGCATTTGTGGTGCACGCGAACCGTATGGTAAGTATACCTTTTAATTATATATTTTATTTGTTAATATGTGTACTAATTAATATATTTGTTTTGTAAATGTAGACTACGGTGTCAGATGACGGGACTGTCCAGCGACTCTCCCCGATGGCGATGTTTGAACAGACCCACCGTCGAGCACATGGGACGGGGGAGTACATCGACAACCGCGCTGCATACATTATGGTAACTATATATTTTTTAAAATTATTCATTATATATTTATAATTTAAGTTTTATGATAAATATTAAACAAAAAATCAAACTCGAGTAGGAGACCTACAGCCAGACGGTGGTGCAGCGCGGGGGCACCCCCGAGGACTTTGACGCAGCAACGTGGGTCTAGGCCGCAGGTAGCTGGGACCATGGCCTCGTATATGGCGAGGCAGATAGTGATCATGCGCGAGTCGTACTAGGGCCACTTGGGGCACCGACCCTTCCGGTCGTTGGTGAGCGACCGTCCACCTCTAAATCCAGTTATGATCATAGTAGTAGAATAAGGACTCTAGAGGACACGGTCGCGCGTTAGGCTGAGATGATGGAGCGCCAGAGTCAGATGATGGCGGAGATGCATGCTATGCTACGTAACATGTCAGGTCATCCCGAAGCAGGCATCTCTTCGGCATCATCTCATCCATTGACTTGTTACTGAGATATTGGACTTGTTTAATTTATTTTGTTTGGATATTGATACTTCAATTTTGCATTTGAATAATTTTTATACTATTGTGGATAATTATCAATATAAATATAATTGTTTTGATGTATATCTGGGTGTATTTGTGATGTGTGAATGAATGTGTGTATGAGTGTATGGGTGCGTGAGTTATGTATCAAATAATGTATCAATGTATCAATGGAAATTTGAAATTTGAAATTTTTTCGTTACCAGGTTCACATCATCAGCAACGGCTTTCCCACGGCCATCCGTGGGAAAGTCGTTGCTAAAAGTTTATCGAAAGCCATTGCTGATGACCTACAGCAACGGCTTAGCGACAGGCTTTTACTAACGGCGTTGCTACGGGCTCACAGGCCGTTGCTATTAATGTTATCAGCAACGGCTCCGCGTCCGTGGCAAAACCGTTGCTGATAATATTTTTAGCAATGGCCCCTCGGGCCGTTGCTGATACGTTGCTAAGTTATCAGCAACGCGATTTTCTGCCACGGCTCCATTGCAACGGCTCCAGCCGTTGCTGATGCCCATTTTTCTAGTAGTGATTTTCCATGTTGTTTTCATTTTCATTAGCTGTGTTGCTCATTGTTTCATTATATGTATTGTTTCATTGATTTATATCTGTGGTTTGTATTTATGTTATTAGTTTATCAGTTTATTAGTATGTTTGTTATTAGTTTATCTGTTTATTAGTATGTCATTATTTATACTGTTTGTTACTTGTATCTATGTTCTGTTTCCATATATTTGTGGTTCATGTTCTGTTTCATGATATGTAATATTTGCTATAATAATATCGGCTTCATTTTTTATTTCATTGTTAATGGATTGATTGATTGTTTATTG
Source organism: Canna indica (assembly GCA_034359265.1). NCBI lineage: Eukaryota > Viridiplantae > Streptophyta > Magnoliopsida > Zingiberales > Cannaceae > Canna > Canna indica. The sequence continues at coordinate 71,986,060 of CP136897.1, forward strand.
TTGCTTCACTATTAATCATGCTTTATATGTTGTTAGTATACATTATGCTATGTGCTCTATTATGTTCAGTTCTGTCTCATGATCTGGTTTTATATGTTGTTCGTATACTTTATATGCTCTAGGATTTTTTTGCTCGATCTAGAGTTTCTATATTTATGATGTTCTTCTGCTTGGGTTTTCATGTTGCTTTGATGTTCTTCTGCTAGTTGCTTTGATTAGTGATATTGCTTTGTTTATTGGTAGATCTAGGGTTTCGAATATTTTCTGTTTTTCATTTATGTTGCATTGATCAAGGAATTCATTAATGTTGCATTGATCTAGGGTTTCATTAGCTATGTTGCTCACTGTAAATTTCAATCAAAACTGAAATGTTTCCCTGTTGTTTTTATTTTCATTAGCTATGTTGCTCATTGTTTCATTATATATGCTGTTTCATTGGTTTATATATGTGGTTTGTATCTATGTTATTAGTTTATCAGTTTATTAGTATGTTTGTTATTAGTTTATTTGTTTATTAGTATGTCATTATCTATACTGTTTGTTACTTCTATCTATGTTCTGTTTCCATATATTTGTGGTTCATGTTCTATTTCACTATCTGTAATATTTTTTATAGTAATATTTGCTTCATTTTTTTATTTCATTGTTAATGGATTGCTTGACTATTTATTGTTGCTTCACTATTAATCATGCTTTATATGTTGTTAGTATACATTATGCTCTATGCTCTATTATGTTCGGTTCTATTTCATGTTCTGCTACATGGTTAGTATATTTTATGCTCTATGCTTTACTATTTCACTGTCAATATCTGGAACATAATGCATGGATTACTTGTTCGATTCTGTTTCATGTTCTGTTTCATGATATGTTTAATATTTGTTATAATAATATCTGTTTCATTTTTTATTTCACTATTAATGGATTGCTTGACTGTTTATTGTTGCTTCACTATAAATCATGCTTTATATGTTGTTAGTATACATTATGCTCTATGCTCTATTATGTTCGGTTCTGTTTCATGTTCTGCTACATGGTTAGTATATTTATGCTCTATGCTCCACTATTTCACTGTCAATATCTGCTACATTATGCATGGGTTACTTGTTTGGTTCTGTTTCATGTTCTGTCAATATATGCTACATCATGATTTTGGTTATGCTACATCATGTTATAGTAATATCTGCTTCATTTTTTATTTCATTGTTATTGGTCTGCTTGGCTGTTTATTGTTGCTTCACTATTGATCATGGATTGTTAATGGATTGCTTGACTGGTCTGCTTGACTGTTTATTGTTGCTTCACTATTAATCATGGATTGTTAATGGATTGCTTGACTGTTAGTATACTTAGTATATGCTGTTAGTATACTGTTGCTTGACTGTTTATATGGATTGCTTGTTAATGGATTTGTTAATGGATTGCTTCAAGTAGATATACTTAGTATACACTGTTAGTATACTTTTGTTGCTTGTTTAGTATATGTTGTTAGTATACTTTTGTTACTTGTTAGTATACTTAGTATATTTATGTAACTGATTATATGTTGCTTATTAGCTTACAAATATATTTTCAAGTAGATATACTAAGTTGAACATATGGGTGGCCATCAGAATCCGAGGTAAAAGTCGGAGTTCTGGCCAAAGAATGCCACAGAAGAATTTTTGTACCTCTTGCATAATAGACATGCTGAATTAGACAATCTTAATTTTGATAAGATCGTATGAAAAGATATTAGTAAAAAATTGGAGGAGAAGTGTGGGACTAATTACGGGATGGAGAAATGTAAGTCCAAAAAAACACAGCTTCTTCGCTTATATAAGCATTTCTAAGAGTTGATTAACCACACTAGGGTCACATGGAATCCTGACACAGGGAAGATTGATGTCGATGAAACAGTGTGGAACTCATCGGTATGTTATTTTGTATTTAATCAATGGGGTTAAGTTAGTTGGTTTTAGAAAAAAAAATTCATGTGCAGAAAAGAACGACAAAAAGTTATTTCAAACCCTCTAAGAACGGGCCGCCACCACACTATAATTTGATGGAATTGATATTTCAAAATCAATCCGCAACTGGTGGGATGACATGATAATCAACACAACCACCAACGAATTCAGATGAAGAGCGTATGTTAGAGAAGGAATATTTGAATCCAAATGTACGTGGGAAGCATCCCTTAGTGGAGGAAGATGATGATAGTGTTGAGGATGTAGATAGACGTCAATCTATTTCCTCACGCGGCAATAAAAGAGGTAAATCATCGGTGAGATCAACTCTAGAACAGGAGAAGAAAAAAGTGTATGAACTTATTTTAAATCACTATGCAGTCCGTCGAAGTGATGCAGCTTCAGTGTGCACATCACCTCCAGATCCATATAACGTCCCAAATTATGTTGGACGCATTACTAGTGTGGAAGGACTATCTGAAGCTCACTTGTTTAAGACAATGACTTACTTGGTTGAGCACCTAGATGCTCGACCACTTGTTATGTCATTGAATGACAAACAACTCAAGAAATGGATGCAAAGTTTGCATGGGTGACATTTTATTTTATTTTTTATGATGTCAGATTGAACAATGTGTGTAAGAATACTTTTTTTTTTCATGCTTTGGTTATGAACTGAACTGAACAATTTATTTCTAGTTTGTTTACTTTAATGCGTTATGTTTTCATGCATTATGTTTTACTTATTTTTTAATTATCGTAGAATGAGTCATCAACCTCCACATACATTTTATAGCGATGAAGAAATTTTCGATGACTTGGTATTATTACTCATGTTGGATATATTGGATAAGTTTGATGAATTAGAAAATCTAACCCCAAGAAGAGCAGTGCACACTTTAATTTTGAGAGGTGCGGGCTATGTGCAGGAGTTAATACATAGTCCTGTACGATGCTACGAGAACTTGCGTATGGAGCCAAGTCTATTCCTTAGATTATGCACCGATCTTAGGAGACTGAGTTTAGAAGACCAAAATATATTTGTGGAGGAAGCAGTTGCAATATTCTTATATACACTTTGTCATAATGAAAGAGTGAGAGTGGTTGCGGAGCGCTATCAACACTCCACTCAAACGTGTCACAAGTGGTTCAAGTTGACACTTGCAGCGGTTCTTAGGTTGGGGACATAAATTATCAAACCCCGAGAACCTCGAACTGTTCAACCTGAAATTAAAAGGGTATCCTAGGTGGTTTCCTTATTTTAAGATAAAATTATTTCCTAGTCCTTATGTATAATTGCATAGGGGTTGTCTAATATTTGAACAATCCTTTTATAGAATTGCATAGGGGCGATAGATGGGACACATATCTTAGCATTTATTCCCGCAAATAAGACATCTTTATATCGGGGCCGTAAGGAAATCATTACACAAAATGTAATGGCAACATGCACTCATAATGTGCTATTCACCTACGTAAAGAGTGGTTGGGAGGGAAGCGCGAATGACGCGCGTATTTTCAGCCACACTATTTATTCTCCGAACTCAAATTTTCCTATGCCAATAGGAGGTAAATTTAACTCAACGTAATCACTTCCTTAGTGTTGATTTGGTTTTAATAGAAATCTTTCTTACCTTTTGTTAGATGAATTCTACGTGGTTGATGCGGGATATCCGAACGTATCTGGATTTCTGGGACCTTATCGTGGTGAAAGGTACCATAGATCAGATTATCGTAGGCGATGCCTCTCAACAAAAAGAGAATTGTTCAATCAACAACATTCCTTCGTTCGGAACGTAATCGAACGATGCTTTGGATTATTGAAAGCATGTTTTTCGATATTAAAGATGATGCTGAATTACTCGCTAGCAAGACAAAACAATATCGTATTGGCATGTTGTACAATTCATAACTTCATTATTAAATATCGCAATTCAGATGAATTAATTGATATTTGGAACAATGAAGAAGTTATTATTGATGATGAAGAACAATCTTCACCCCCTATTGAATCATCAATAGGTGAATCTTCTTCAACTCAAAATGTTATGCATGACATTCGAGAATGGATTACAAATCAGCTTTGGGCACATCGACGCTGATTGCCCTTCCATATTTTAATTAGGTTTAAACATGTAAATAGAATTCTATGCATTAGATTTGTAATAGACTTAATTGCTACTTAATTAGATTTATTTTTGATAGTGTATGTTACCAACAATATACTAATTTTAGTTTCATTAAACAGTATGACAGTTTTTTCATCCCGAATAAGCGAAACGTATTTGAGATATCAAAACAGAGACTATTTTTACGGTTTGCGAGCTGCGGTAAGAACAAGTGAAAGTGAGGAAAATCCCGGCCGATTATATGCGACTTGCATAAATAGAGACAATTGACATTCCCAGTTGTCAATTCTTCCGATGGATCACTCTCATTGCAGCGACAATACGCGATGAGGAAGAAGTGAACCAAAGAAATAGAGACCTCGTTTCACTTGAGACAAAAATAGACAAACTCCTTGACATAGGTTGCAAGGGGTTGATAGTACTTATTTTCATTGCAATTATTTTTTTTAAAAAAAGGTTAGATAACAATAATGATGTAAACCTAAATACTTTATTGGACTATTAATGTAATTTAACTATTTTATCTTATTATTTGATTAATTTTAGTTTTATATCGGCGGAGAATTGGAGGCGATAACCAATCAATGGTTATGTGCACTTTCCTCCTAAGGTCGTAAAGTAATTTTGCTCATTATCAGTTATGGTTTTATAACAATGCATGATTGTGCTTATATTTCATTATTTGGTTGTGCTTATATAAATGCGTAGTTGTGCTTATATTTCATTGTTTGATTGTGCTTATATAAATGCGTGGTTGTGCTTATATATTTCATTGTTTGGTTATGCTTATATAAATACGTGGTTGATTTTATACTTTGATTGTTTTAAGATAATGAGCACACTTTATTTTGATGAACTATGAATTGGAGGCGATCACCAACTAATGGTGATACACATTTTCCTTCATTGTCCTATATTTTTATCGTACCGTCATAATTGATGTCATAAGGATTGTTGATGGACAAGGTAAAAAATTAAACATAGTTGATTTTTTCATCCTATTCCATCAACGATCCTCACTGACAACAGTATTGTTGATGGTGCTTGGCTGCTGGGTTGTAACTATTTTGCAATAATTATCGGTGAGTGTATGAAGAAACTTGGCTGCTGGGTTGATGGTGCTTGGATGCAGGCGAATGCAGTAACCGACTGTAACTGCATATTTGTGTGAATTGATACTTATGTCATTGTCTTTGATACTTAAAAAATCTCATCATTTGTATAAACCTCATCATTATAGCAGTTTAGCGCTCATAACAGTTTTGCTCTCCTTTTAATCACAACTATGTATAAACTTCATTTGTATGCCATTGATGAGTGTTGATACTTCATTTTATTCACATAAACTTCTCTAGATTATATCATGCGCTCAACTATGTATAACTATTAACTAAGTGTAAAGTGAGGTTAAGTAAAATTTTATATTTTAAAGTCACCACTTAAAATAATCACTTAAAGTCATTTGATAGGACTAATCCTTAAACAAAGCTAAGTAAAATTTTAATTTTAAAGTCATCACTTAAAATCATCAACTAAAGCCACTTGAGATGATACCTCCTTAAATAAATTACTAAACCCATCACTCATAATTCATTATTTAATTTAATGAATTATTTTTATAAAAAATAATAATTGCTAATATCTATTGTATAGAACATGTGTTTTTACTTCACAATCTTTCACGTAGCACAAATTATCAAATCGAAAAAATATATTTGTAAAAATTAATAATTTCAACCCTTATTAAGTTGTGTTAGTTAAAGAAATAAAAAAGTACGAGTTCATACTTAATTGATACGTAGCTCATACTTAGTTAATATTTAATTGATAATTAATTACCGCTAAATTAATACCTAGCTTATATTTTTATTAACTAATTAATGCAAAGTTTACAAATATTTTTTTATTTTGAATTATTTATAAATTAAAAAATATAATAAAATATATTTTAATGATTTTTATACCCTAATTAAATAATATTCATAATATTTTTATTAACTAATTAATATATTTTTTAAATTTAAGTTAATGATATCAAATTAAATTAAATAATTTTAACTTAATAAACTGAAACTAAAATTATATTGATAAACAAACACAGTTTTAGTTTTCATCCCAAAAATTATCAACGAAATCAACACAAAATAAATAAATTTTCGCTGGTTTCATTTCGCGAAATATAAAATTTGGACATGTCAAACAAACGCGTTTTCGCCAAACAAAAAAATCAAAATCAAAATTCCAAAATTTAAAAATCCATTTCGATTTTCACAAAACGAAAAATCAAAAAATATTTCGCAAACAAACGCGCCCTAAGATGCTCATAAAAAAAAAAGGTAATTAAGAGCCAAACATGGAGCTCAAAATTGACGGACCTAGAAATTACTAGAGAAAGAGATGCAGTAAAGAGGCAGTCTTAGAAACAAGTTCAACGTAGATTCTACTACTATTGTCAAAGACCCTTAAGTTACGCTCATGCTCAATCTTTCACCTCCAAATTATTTTTGAGAATTTTCATTGTTAATATTTATGTAAGACGATTCAACTATTTTTATAAATGACATCATTTTTATTTATTTTACATAAAATTAAAAGTTAGAAATCATGGAAAATAAAATTTATAAGTTAAAAGCCTATGAAAAAAATCTCATGAGTATATATACATTGATTCATTTTAAATTTAAGGATGATCAAGTTAGAAAGTGTTCAAAGATATAAATAGGGTGTAGACCAGAGAATATTTTTTTAATTAAATATATTGTCAAATAATTATTTATTAATTTTAAGAAAAAAATAAGTAAAACAATTTTATAAAATTAATAAATTACACTTACTTAACGCATTATTACTTTCGTCACAACTAATGCATTAGCACCGGTTCATCCTTTCCTTATGATATTTTGGTTTTATAATACTTTTTTTTGTTTTAATGACATTTTTGGACCACTGACAAATAGTATGTCCAATAATTTTATTCATTTGGCAAATTAAATTTTACAAGAGATGAAGTGGATGTTGATTTTATAAGTGATGCGTATACAAAGAGTAACTTGTCACACAAGCAACATGTAAGTATGAGTACCCTAATTCACTCTCTAAAAATATCAACAGGGGCGAGTTTGGGGCAAATAGTATCGCCCCCACCCCCGTTTACTAAACTCATCTCTCGTACCCTCACCCACGATAGGTATTCGTCATCCGTTCCCACATGGATAATAAATACTCGCCGAATATCCGCGAATACACATTTAAGTTATTACAAATAAAAGATCATTTTGCTTTAATAGTATACCTTCAACAATTCTCATTCAACCCTTATTAATAATTTATTTTAGAAATACCAAATGATAAAACAAACAATCTAACAATTAAATACTAAATCATAAAATTATCTTAAGAAATAGCAATATTCATTAACTCAACATAAATTTTAAAATCAAGGTATTTTTAACTAAAATTGAGAATTGATATAATATATAAAAATATTATATTTAGATAGTTGAATCCTTATGAATAGATTATTTAGAATTATTTTTAAATTTTTTTATTAGATATTAATATATAAAATATATATTTAATATTTAATATATATTGGTGGGTAATAGGTATCCGCGATAGTAGAGTGCTCGTACCTGTACCCATTTAATAAATGAGTAAAACTTTATACTCGTACACATACCCGTGAGTATAATATGTTCTTCATACCCTGACCTGTGTAGATAAATATCCACGAATATCTGCGAGCACAAGTAATCGTAGCCAAATTGCAGAAGAATTGCAATTGTAAAATTTTAGCAAAATATCAGTAAAATTATTGGATAATATTTATATTTGGTGCAATATTAAATTCAGGACGTGTTGTTGATGTGGCAAGTCTTGATCTGCATGTACAGACGTGTCTAAGTCATTAATCCAAGTCATCAGTCATGTCAAATTCGTGATCCCTTCGTTAACGTCATTTAATTATAGGATCATTTTTTATCCAATTTCATTACGCAAAGAGTATTTTTGATCTAAAATATCTAAGTCATCAGTTTCAGTAACCAGCCATGTTAAATTTGTGATCCCTCTATTAACGTTGTTTACTTGTAGAATCATTTTTTATCCAATTTTATTACGCAAGAAGTATTTTTTATCTAAAAAATCATTGGAGCATTTTAATATTAGTAAGAAAATATTAGAATTATTTAAGATAATTGATGTTTGGTTAGGTACAATTAATATAGTATATTGATGTGATGTTGGAACTTGATTCAATTTTACAGCATTTTCTCAAGAAATAAAAGAATTCCAAAAACGTGTCAAATCAAACAATTGACTACGTACTTTTGAATGGGAATCTTAATTAGCGGTTTTTTGACCAAATTAGGAGGATGGAGGTTTGAGTGAATGAACAAATAATCCTTATTTAATTTCCTTTTTTATCAGCCCGATTCTCACAAATTATATACCACCTTTTTTTTTCTTTACAAAATGCAATCAATTGTCTTCACTTGGGAGTTTGTTGCAATTAATAGGACTGTTTATCGGTCAGGTCAGATCTTGTCAGAGTTTGGAGGAAAAATTGATCTGACCCGACCAACAAGCAATCGGGTCGGGGCAAGTCGAGTTTAAATTTTTATCTTCAAATATGACTCGAGAGGTCGGATAGTCGAATTTACCCGTTTAACAAAAATAAATATAAAAATATTTTTTAAAAAATAATAAATGCATATGTGTCTCGAGAAAATAAAGAGACAATTTGATAATTTTTAATATATTTTTTTAAAATTAAAAATATAAAAATATTAGGTCATATATCGGGTCATCGAATTTCAAATATTAAAACACAAGACCCGATTTGATTATAATCGAATTTTATTAAATTGAACCCGATTTGACCCTATTACCTAACCCAATTGATTCAAGTCGGATCAAATTTCCGAGTTCACTGGGTCTACCCAACCCAATGAACACCCTGGCAATTAGAGCAAAATGCAATATGCTATATGGGATTTGTAATAAAATGCACATTAAAAAAAATGTTATCTGTTCAATATTTACTACAATAATCGGTTCACACGATTTAGGTATATAAATTAATGGGTTGAACTAAATGATTTGGTTATATATATATAATTAATTCCTAACATGCTTGGGCTAGTCCATGTACAAGACATGCCCGGCCCAATCTTGGATGGGTTGGGTCCTGCAAGTCAAACCCGAATACTGCCCATTAGCCCAAAAAACCCGATGAATAAATAGCCTCTCGCTCGCTATGTTTTGCACAAGACTTTTAACATTAACCACAATATCTTTTTATTTTTGTGGTAATGGAGATCGGATATCGCAGCCCGATTCGATCCGCCGCCGCCGCCGCCTGATGCACCTTCCTTCTCGCGTCACCGCCGGTCTCGCCGCCGCTCTCCTCTCCGCCTTCCCCTTCCCCTCGCCCCCTAACCTCCTCCTCTTCGCCGCCGCCGCCGCCTCCCTCTCCGTCCTCCACCTTTTCAAGCCCCCCTCGCTCCCTCCCTCCCGCGGCCTCCACCACTCCGTGGGGATGAAACGCGTCGCCTCGCCCTCGCTCTCCTTCTCGTCCCCGGAGTCGCTCTCCGACTGGATCCGTCCCCGCCTCCCTTCCGACGCCTTTGCCTCCTGGGGCGCCTCCCCCGGCACCAAGTCTCTCCACAACCTCTGGCTTGAGATCTCCCAGGGCGAGACTTCGCTTCTCCTCCTCTCCGATCCCCAGGACGCGCCCCGAGGCGACGACGACGGCTCCTGTACCCTCGTCCGCGTCGTTAACGTAGCGGCCGTCAGGATCCGGAACCCACGTGGAGCCGTCCTCGTCGAATCCCATCAGCTCCTCTCTGACGGCAGCATACGCTACCGCTTTCGCCCTCTCTCAGAAAAGATGATCCCGGGGGAATCCGTGGAGGAGGCGGCCGCCCGGGCTGTGCGCGAGGAATTGGGGAAAGACGTGGTGAAAATTGTACCAGGGTCGTATCAGACGAGGGTTGAGGAGAAGGCTTCAGTTTCATACCCTGGCTTGCCGGCACGATACGTGCTGCATTCTATTGAGGCCGAGGTGGAGGGCCTGCCAGAGGAAGGCGAATTCTCCACAGAGGAGGGTGGGGAGGGAGTTGAGGCGATGGAGAAGGCAGTGTTTGTTAGGAGACATTTTTGGAAATGGGTTGACGACGAAGGTGACATTCGGCAACCATGAGCATGATTCTGGACTTCCGGTACATACAGTCTGAGTTCTTCTATACATTTTTATCTGTTACTGATTATAGAAATCGATCATACTCTTGATAAAGATCTCTTATGGAGAAGAGTGTCTATGTGAAATATCTCAATTATTATTATTATATTCAATTATTTAGATCTATGATATGAGTGGCACATCATAGAGAAACTTTTTGATCATTTATTGTTTATTTTTCATCTGTATTCCTGCATGTCTAAAGCAATGATCGAGACACATCAAAATGGAATTTTTTTGTTCGTCCTAGGAATTCAAATGTGGTCATATGTAACTTTTGTGGTGGTATTGCGGGATGCTGTCATATTTCTTTCCTTGGATTCAACACTCAAATTGTTCAACTCTTCCAGATGTTAAATATTTCTCTTTTTCAAATTTGGTTGGCCAAATTTTATGTTTACAATAATATCAAGCATCTGTTTTTTTTAATGTTAACTTGATTATATATCATATTTGCAATGCAAGAGTAGAAGAAAGTGGTTGTCAGTAGAATTGTGGCATTGATATTTATATTAGTGGGTCTATTACTCTATATACCTGGTGGGTTAACTGGGATTAATCCCCCTCCAGTTTCCCTTCAGAAAAATATTAGTGGGTCTATAGCATTTAGCTTCTTTCTTTTTTTTGCTTCATGCCTACTAATTGTTTGTCATTGTTATTTGGTGCATTTCTACTGTTGTGCATGAAAGTTTAGATTTTGTGAGCAGGAAATGGAATCATAGGATATCATGTGAAAATGTTGGGAAATCTTTCTCATGTTTAAATTGCTTTGTTCTGCTGCTGGGTACTGTGATTTATTTTCTGAATCAATCCATGTAGCCTACCATTTTAATCTGGCAATTGTTAGGGAGAATAAGAAACCAATTTAGCAAGACTGGCCCTCATATGAGAACAGGAAAAGCACAATGTCTAATTCTTACTACTTGATTGCTTGATTGCTAGTTCTTAGTACTTGCAACCAATTGTAATCTGCCATCCCTTTTGAAAATCTTAATGCCAACCTGATGACATCAATCTTCCTTCTCTTTTAAATTGTTCTTGTTGACAATATGAGTGTTCTAAATAGCATTAAACTGCAAGCTCCTTCTGGTTAATTAATTCTTGGATGTGCCGCTATATCTACTGGCCTTTTTAGTGCAGAATATGATCACTGAAGAAGAAAAAAATAGGCTCTTCTTCCTGGGTTATTTTGTTTTTTGTTGAGCATACTCATGCTGAAGTTTCAAGTTGCTTTGGGCACTCTTTTTATATTGCCCACCTTCGTAATAGCTAATTGATAATCTCAATATATTTACAAATAGATAGTTAAGAGTTGCTTTTTAAAATTACATTAAATATATCAATTGACTTTAAATTAATGTCAGAAATTCCACAACTAGTTCTTTTTAGTCGATCCACAAGCTCCAAATAAACAACCTCGAGGACTCAATTATTTCATAACCCGATCGAGCATATCAGCTGTTGAGCATTCTATTTTAATCCAAATTACTTATAATTATTTAAATAAAAGAATTACTTTCTCTATCATTTTTTTTTATCTCAATGCCTTGCCCAGTGTATTAGGTGATTGACCGACTCGAGGCCGGGGAGGTTTAATTCATTGGGTCGCAATATAAAATTATTTTTATGTATAATAGATGCATAACTATTTTAGAAATACTAAAATTATATAAAAAATGTTCAATATTTTATCTAATGATAAATATACAAATATTATGTTTTATAAAAATATATTCCACGAGAAACTTATTTGGTTAATGGTAAAATTTAAGAAAAAATAAGACTTAATTATGTTTTTGATCCCTCAAAATATAACGTTTTTTTTCGTTTGGTCCATCATTTTTAAAAAATTTCGTTTAGTCCCTCAATTTTTTTTTGTTTCCGTTTGATCGCTTCATTAACTTTCTGTTAATTTTTGTTGTTAAATGTCAATATTGACATAGATTAAAGACAAAATGAGGGATCAAATGGAAAAATAGAAATATTTTAAGGGACTAGATGGAAAAAGTATATATTTTAATAATCTAAAACAAAACTATATATATATAATCTCATCAATTTATTTTTTATTATTTCTCGTCCCATAAATTTACGATTTGTCCTTGTGTCGTCCTTGTGCCACTATGACTCGCGCTCGCTTCGCCATTGTGCCACTACGAATCGCAGCATCCTTTGCTGCTCGTGCCGTAAGACTGGCCACTAGCATGTAACATCACAACGACCTCACTCTCTTTACCATGATTTTCTAGAATTAATTAATAAAGAAATCGTGGTGGCAAAGAATGATCGATGGAATAAAAGGTGTTCACACAAAAAATGACGGTGTGAGTGTGAGCGTGATCGTAAATTTATTGTTGATTTGTGGGGTGAATATTTTGAAATTAAAAAAAAATTAATGAGATTTTATATTTGTGAATAAGATGACAAAGCTTTATATATATATTAGATTATTAAAATATATATTTTTTCTATCTAGTCTGTTAAAATATTTTTATTTTTTCGTTTGATCTATCATTTTATCTTTAATTCATGTCAGCATTGACACTTAACAACATAAGTTAACGAAAAGTTAATGGAGGGACCAAACGGAAATAAAAATAATTTTTGAGTGATTAAACAAAAAAAAATTAAAATGAGAGGGATTAAACGAAAAAAATGTGATATTTTGGGGATCAAAAATATAATTAATCCAAAATATAATTAGAAAATATGAAGACTTTGATGGCACGTTGGATGTTGGAGAAAATTTGCAATTAATTCTTATCATTTATGGTTGTAGGCTACAAAAGTCAAATTTGAATTAAGCTCAAATTAAAACTTGCGTTTAATTAACTTTTATATTAATAATCATTTTATTTATTAAGAAGTAGATTTTAATTAACTTCTGGTTCAAAAATACTTTTTTTTAATAAAAAAATTGAATACATAAATATGTTGCCTAGAGATCTAGGATTCGATTCCTAGTATAACCACCTATTGTGATTTTCTATCTTTGTTTAAAAAAAAGAAAAAAGGTACAAAAAAAATACTCTTGACGTTTTCTCGCGGGTACTAAAATACCTTTAACATTTTTTTTAGATCAAAAATACCCCTCACGTTATGAATTGGCTACAAAAATGTCCTTATAGGTAAACGGTGTTAGTTGAGGGATAACGGAGCTGACGTGGCTGATGACTAGGACTGATGACGTGGACATTTGGCGTGCATGCGGGCCAAGATATTTTCTCACGGGTACTAAAATACCCCTGACGTTTTCTCATGGGTACTAAAATGCCCCTAATATTTTCTCACATGTACAAAAATATCTATAATATTTTCTCGTGAGTACTAAAATACTTCTAACGTTTGTTTTGGACCTCAAATACCCCTAAGGTTATTGAAAATGGTACAAAAATGACATCAGACTAATTTTTGTTAGGTGAGACTTAACGGAATGTCATGAATGCTGATAAAGATGTTGACTTTACACGTGACGCATATGTAGAGAGCAACTTGCCACATAAGCGACACATAATAAATCGAAAACTGCAAAATTTGGTTCGATTTCAAACCAATTTTTTAATTAACCGAATTTTTAATTTTTCTTATTCACCCCTACAATTGTGTGACAAGTTGCTCTTTGCATATGTGCCACGTGTAAAATCAATATTTTTGCCAGCATCCATGGCATCTCCGTTAAGTCTCACCTAACAAAAGTTAGCATGATATCATTTTTATATTATTTTCAATAACATCAGGGGTATTTGAGGTCCAAAACAAACGTTATGAATATTTTACTACTTGCGAGAAAATATTAGGGGTATTTTTGTACATGTGAGAAAATATTAGGGGCATTTTAGTACTCATGAGAAAACGTCAGGGGTATTTTAGTACCCGTGAGAAAATATCTTGGCTCGCATGCACGCCAAATGTCCACGTCATTAGTCCTAGTCATCAGCCACGTCAGCTCCGTTATCCCTCAACTAACACCGTTTACCTATAAGGATATTTTTGTAGCCAATTCATAACGTGAGGGATATTTTTGATCCCAAAAAATATTATGAATATTTTAGTACCGGCGAGAAAACGTCAGAGACATTTTTGTATCTTTTCCAAAAACATAAATATTCAATCAAGTTTCTTTGGATAAGTTTTAAATAATTGATTTGTTATGGCACTGAAGATTAAATTTACTTATATTGTCAATTAATTTTTAGTAATAATCAAATTTATAATATTTATATTAAGCTGTAAATTTTATAATGCACAATAAAAATAAAATATAATGCTATATGAATAAACTTTTATTGAACATAAGAACCAACATTATCAATCAAGATTTTCAATAAAAGATAAATATCAACCCTAGCCCATGGCCCCATGCAGTACACTTTAAATTAAGGTGACTTGACGTGATGAGTGGACATTGTATTTGGTAGAGTTGCCACCGACACATCCAATCAGGCTTAGGCCTAGCATTCAAGTTTGTTGTCTGGTTGAGGAGTGACCAGGTCCACGTTGGGTAATCTGTCGTTTTCGTGATAGTTGAATCCTATTCCTTGATATAATCGATTCTTAAATTTTAGATTCGAATTATATTTTGTTGGAATTTAAAATTGAATTTATCTAAAATTTGTGGCACGGTATAAGTTTCAGTTAATCTGTTGAAATATATATATATATATATATATATATACTATATCCACAAGTTTCAAATATCATATTATCACTTATTTTTTCATGTATCCTAATTTAATAAATAAATATATAAATAAAATTAAAAATACAAAATTAAAGCGGAAAATACATTAAATAGAACATTGGGTTAACTAGTTTTGGAGAGTGCTCACAGTGGGATAATTTAGAAACAAGTCAACTATATTACACTTAATTAATTGGTTTCAAATATCGATTTTGATTTCGGACCTTTGATATATTGGAATCAGAATCAAAACAATTTTTTATAATCAAAACAGTGGGATTTTTTTTATTTGATAAATGTAGCGCTTATGTTGGGATCACAAAAGTTTGATTAATTTGATTTTATTTAAAGTACTTCTTACTATTCATCGAAAATCTCGGTAAAATAATGAATATGTTGATGTAAATGAAAAATAATTTTTATACTAAATTATTAATAATATGTCACTATTTTATTTTAATATTACTCACATGGCATGCGACAAATAATATCGTTTTAATATTTGGCTCATGTTAAGTTTTAATTAAAAAACTATTAAATAAGCACCAAATTAAAAATATTGATATATAATATATTAAATACTTTAATAGAAATATTTATTATTTTATTCGCACCGGCAGATAATTGATTAATTTAATTATTACAAGCCCGTCGTGTTACACGAGAGTCTGACTTTTTTATTTTTATCAAATAAAAATACGTTTATTAAAATCTGACTGAACCAGGACCAACGAGAGTCTGATCACTTTTGAAATACACAAATTGTACTATAAAAAGACAATTGTGAACTTGAATAAAAAAATATCACATCAAAAACGTGTTCTTCGAGAACCGACATTTAAAAAGTAAAAATTGATTTGTGCACAGGAGTAGTTAATAATTACGCTCACAAATAATATAATGCAGAAATAAATGCAAATTAACTCGTGTATGTATGATTGCACGGACTGCATGTCATTGTCATGATTTATCATGTATGTCAAAGACTATACATGATAAATGCAAATTAACTCGTGTATGTATGATTGCACGGACTGCATGTCATTGTCATGATGTCATCCACAAAGAGGCTTTAATTACATGCATGTAATATATGTTATTCTATAACATTTTTCATTCTATAAGTAACAAGTTATGCCGCATTAATAATTTGCCAAAGAAAAGATAACCAAATTGCATGTACTGATCATTAATTGTCTCCACCATGTTTGCCATCAACTCCTCCTCCTCCTTCGGCTTTCTCCAATACAAGTGCAATGCTACTGAGCTCGAGATCAATTCCAAGCTCCAATTTCCAAAGAAAAAGCAGCAGCTGTTGATGCCAACCAAAGATCATAATGTTAGTAGCTTGATTTACTAATTTGTTAGTCGTATTTTTGGTCTCTCTCTATATATATATACATACACGCTGTTAATTATATATAGTAGCTTAAATTATATTTCATATTACAGCTGGGAGATTTGTGCTACAAGCATGAGGAGAATCTAGCGAAGGTCAGAAGCATATTTTATGAGGCAAAGAATAAGAATAGATTAGACTTGATGTTAGCGATAGATTATGTGCAAAAACTGGACGTGGACTACCATTTTGTGGAAGAGATTGAGGAGTCAATGGAATCCTTATACTCCAATAGATTTGCAATCACTGATGGCCAATTAGTCAATAATTTTTTTCAAGATAGCCTTTTATTTCGATTGCTAAGACAAGCTCGGTATCCCGTATCATCTAGTAAGTACTTCAGTATATATTTTTTCCTTAATTATTATTTTATTTCCTTAATTAAAAATGTTTGTATATATTTATTAGATATCTTTGAAAGGTTCTTGGACGACAAAGGAGAATTCATGACATGTCTGACCCAGGAGTCGGATGGAATGATAAGCTTACTCGAAGCTTCATACTTGAACACAGGAGAAAATATTCTTCACAAAGCCAATACTTTTGCCACAGATTACTTCAACTCTTCAATGGCGCATTTTGAGCCTCATTTTGCCCAATTTATCCAACAAACCCTCGACCATCCTTATCATATGAGCTTGCGAAGTTTCAAAGCAAGGCAATTTCTTCATCGTCACTGTCAATTCAAACACCACCACAAGGAAATGATAGGAATCAAGTACGATTTGATGGACGAGTTTGCAAGGAGTGATTTCAGTCTTATCCAGTCGTTGCATCACATGGAATTGAAAGAAGTCACATGGTATACATATATAAAGAAAATTCATTCACTATCATTAATTAGACACCTTCTTTTTTCCCCTCTTTTAATAATTAATTTTGTGGAATGTGTATATATTTATATAGTTGGTGGAAAAACTTGGGATTAGCAGAAGAACTAAAGTTTGCTCGAGATCAACCATTGAAGTGGTACACATGGTCAATGACAGCACTTTCAAATCCCAAATACTCAAGCTATAGAGTTGCCTTGACAAAAGTCATTGCATTTATCTATCTCTTTGACGATATATTTGATGTATATGGCTCGTTAGATGAACTCCACCTTTTCACAGAGGCTATCAGCAAGTAAGTGTATATATTTATACTCATATATAATATTTAAGCTTTAATTAATTTAATTATCTAAATACATACATGCATGCATGCAGATGGGATCTCTCTTCGATTGATTCACTTCCATCTTATATGAGAATATGCTACGTAGCATTGTACAACACCATTAACGAGATTGCAGAAATGGTATTCAAGGAGCACGGATGGAATCCAATTGATTCTTTGAAAAAATCGGTATGAATATAATTAATTCACTATATATAAAACATGCATGCTATAATGCTATTGATCGATTGTGCATGCATGCAGTGGATGGAACTATGCAATGCATTCCTGGTGGAAGCAAAGTGGTTCGCAGAAAACCAAGTCCCATTGGCTGATGAGTACATGAGAAATGGGACAATCAGCTGCGGTGTGCCTATGGTGTTGACTCACATATTCTTTTTGTTAGGCCAAGGTTTAACTCATCAGAATGTGAAGGTCATCGAGAGTTGCCCGAATCTGATTACTTGTCCGGCCAAGATTCTGAGGCTTTGGGATGACCTTGGAAGTGCCGAGGTTTGTATATATATTTATTTGATTAATTTACTTAATTATGAGATGAATTAGTACATGTGAAAATGAAATAAATTTTAACTATATATAGGATGAAGAACAAGATGGAACTGATGGTTCGATCATGGAGTGCCTGATGAAAGAGAAGCTGCATTGCTCGGGGGAGAGTAGTGCAAGAGAAGAAGTGACGCGGATGATAGCAGCAGCGTGGGAGGAGCTGAACAAGGAGAGCTTTTCGTGGAACTCATCCTGTTCTCCAGATTTTGTCAAAGCGTGTGTTAATACGGCGAGGATGGTGAGGGTGATGTATAGCTACAGTGACGAGCATCAGCTGCCCGTGCTTGATCAGTATATTAACATGTTACTTTTTGAAAAAATTTAACTTATTATATATAATGAGGTAGTCATCATATGGAATAATTAATTGAGTTTCATGCATGTAAATGAATATTAATTAATTTCTATAGAGAAAGCCCCTGTATATATTATATATATATATGGCCAATGAGAGAACGTCGACAGATATTTTTCTTTCTATGAATTAAATAGATTAATAATTAAAATAAAATGTGGTCGAGATTCATCGATCGATGACAAAGACAGATATTATTTGATGTTGTATCATCATGTCTTTTTCATGCATCACCAACTTTGAACATGTTTTTCATGCATGATGGTAAACGTTTACCTAAGGCCCAACGAAATAATTAATTAAGTCTGATATATATATATATATATATATATATATATATATATATATATATATATATATAATTGAATAATTAATTAAGTTTCATGCAAGTAAATGAATATTAATTTTTATAGAGAAACTAAGTCCCTACAAATATATATATATATAAGTATATATATATATACAAATATAAAAAATAAATTTGTTAATAAGTATAGAGTTCGGGACATATTAATTATTTTTTTCTAGGAAAAATGTACAAAAATATTTCTAATATTTTCTCACAGGTATTAAAATGCTCATAAAGTTTTTTTGGGATCAAAAATACCCTTTACGTTATGAAATTGAATACAAAAATGCCCCTATAGGTAAACGACGTTAGTTGAAGGATATGGTACTGATGACGTTGACATATGGCGCGCATGCAGACCAAGACGTTTTCTCACATGTACTAAAATATCCCTGACGTTTTCTCGTGGTACTAAAATGATCATAATATTTTTTCACGGGTACTAAAATGTCTCTAACGTTTGTTTTGGAGCTAAAATACCTCTGAGATTATTGAAATTTGTATAAAAATGACACTAAGCTAACTTTTGTTAGGTGAGACTTAATAGAGATGTCGTGGATATATACTGACAAAGATGTTAACTTTATACATGGCGCACATGCAGAGAGCAACTTGTCATGCAAGCGACACGTTATAAGAAATCGAAATCGAAATCGAAATCGAAATCGAAAACCAAAAATTTAGAAAATAAAAACCGAAATTAAAATCGTCGGATCAGTTAATCAATAAATTTGGTTCGGTTTCGGATCAATTTTTTGATTAACCGAATTTTTGATTTTTTTGCTCACCCCTACGTTGCATGTTACGTGTCGCTTGCATGTCAAGTTGTTCTATACATTTGCGCCACATGTAAAGTCAACATCTCTATCAGCATGTACGACATATTCGTTAAGTCTCACTTAATAGAAGTTGGCTTGGTGTTATTTTTGTACCATTTTTAATAACCTCAATGGTATTTTAGCTCCAAAATAAACATTAGGGGCATTGAAGTACTCGAGAGAAAACGTTAGGGGTATTTTAGTACCCGTGAGAAAACATTAGGGGTATTTTAGTACCCGTGAGAAAACGTCAGGAGCATTTTAGTACTTGGTAAAAAATATCTTGGCATGCATAACGCACCATATGTCCATATCATTAGTCTCAATAATCAACCACGTCAACTTCGTTATCCCTCTTTTAAAGTCGTTTACCTACATGAGGATTTTTGTTCTCAATTCCATAACATCAAAGGGTATTTATTATAAAAAAAACTTTAAAAATATTTTAGCACTCGTGAAAAAATGTTATAGACATTTTTGTAAACTTTTTTATTTTTTTCAAATAATATTGTGATATGATTAGGTGAATAAAAAATAATTTTTATATTAAAGTATTAATAATATACTTCGTGCCACATTCAACAAATATTTATAGTTTTAATATTTGGCCACGTTAAAGTTTTAATTTAAAAAATATATATGTATTTAAATATTTATTATTTTATTCATGTGGGAAGATAATTGCTTAATTTATTACAAGAGTTGACTTTTGAAAGAGACAAAATTGTGCTATAAGAGATAATGGTATTTTTTTATTTTTATCAAATAAAAATACGCTTATTAAAACCTGCTGAACAGGACCGACGAGAGTCTGATCACTTTTGAAATACACAAATTATCCTATAAAAAGATAATTTTGAACTTGAATAAAAAAATATCACGTCAAAAACGTATTCCTCGAGAACCAACATTTAAAAAGGAAAATTCGATTTGTGCACACGAGTAGTTAATAATTACGCTCACAAATAATATAATGAAGAAATAATAAATAAATATTTGTCGAACATGATAATAAGTGGATGATAATGTACAGGCAACCAAAGACTATTAATAGATTAATAATTAAAATAAAATGTGGTCAAGATTAATCGATCGATGACTCACGCAGATATTATTTGATGTTGTATGACCATGTTTGTTTCGTGCATGACCAACTTTGACCACGTTTTTCATGCGTGACGGTAAATGTTAATTTACTTAGGGCACCGACGGCCTTCTCTCTTATTGTAACACCGGCAACGGATTGAACGGCCGACGACCGATACTTTGATCGTCGCTACCTATACAAATATGTGCAGTGGTTCAGCAATGACCGCCGGATGCCGTCGCTAACTAATAGGTGGATGACGCCAACACGATGCGCAAATAAAACATTTATCGTCGACGACTTAGCAACCATCGGTGCGACTGTTGTTGATAAAAGTTTTTATCTGCATTTGTGCTTGTCCTTCTTTCTTCCACTCTTGCCTATGTCTTTTACCTCTCTCGCCTCTTTGTTAGATTCGTCGTGACCTCGTCATCGAAGATCTCCGCCCTCTCTGCCACCTCACCGTCGGAGATCTCTGATCCCCCTCTCTGTCACGTGCCTCTCTCTTCTTCTTCTCGCTATGACTGTCTTACTGCTGTCGTCGCCTGAGATCTTCATCTCCTTCGCCGCCGGGTACCTATAACTCACTTAAATTAATATATAGGGATAAAATTGATACAAATCCAATAGTATATGATGCAATTTGCTGAAATAAAGTTTTGAATAAATTTAAGAAAATGTGTAAAGTTCATTATATATTTAAGTAATTACTCTTACATTATTATTTATTAAATATTTTACATTGTGATTATATTTATTTATTGTCTAAAAAATTTGATTTTAATTTGATTTTTTAGTTTTGTCTTCATTTTGATTTGTTGTCAATTCCAAATTAAGTTTCACTACTAGAATATACCACATCAGGAACGGGTATCAGCGACGACCGCCAGGGCCGTTAGAATCATTCACGACTTTGCGTCGGCCCCGACGACCGTGACTGATGTAACCAAATCAGCTGTGGCTCTCATACGATCGACCTTAGTCGTCGCTCATAGATCATTGTGCGTAGGGCGCACGAAATAAAATAAGTTCTTAGCCACGGCTTAGCAGGGGCGCCGTCACCGTTGGTGATGAGTGTAACCGGGCGCGTGAAGTAAGATAGGTTAGTAGTGACGGCTACAATACCCCGTCGATGATATGAGTAAATCATTGGCCACGGCTGGCTAGGGATGTCGCTTATTATTTAATGTCACGAACGCAATTCGAATATAAAACACTCTTAACCGTCGGCTAGCAGAGCCGTCGGTGACAATAAAATTACAGATCCACGAGTTTTCCGACGGTCGATGCGTCGTCGGTGAAAATCTTTTTTATTTGCGTTCGCGCCTGACCCTTCCTCTTTCTTCTTTGCTCGCCGCCGTCGTCGCCATCCGGCGTTGCCGAGATGCCGCGGAGTTGCTGCCTATTGCCGCCGCCGTTAATCGCCATCGGTAAACCTCCCCCTTCCGGTATGCTTCCTCTCCTCCTCCGTTCAATCCCAATTTCCGCTCGTGCCCTCTATTTTTGCTCGCCGCCCTCTCCGAATCAGCGTCGACCCGGTCGGCCCTCTCTGCACCGGCATCGACCCAAGCGTTCATCTCCGCGCCAGCCTCAACCCGGCCAGCGCCGCATTGGGGCCGACTACCATCAGCCCCAATGCTTTGGGTGGCAGTAGCCGGCAGTGATGCCGGCTACTTCTTGATTAGGGTTTAATTACCCTAATCAAGTAAGATTAGGGTAATTAACCCCTAATCAAACTGTGATTAGGGTAATCACAATTTGATTAAGTTTTTTTATTATTGTTAATTATTAGAAATTTATTGAAAATAATTAGAAATTAATTATTAATTAGGTTAATTATTAGTTTAATATTAATTAATTAGTCGCGCGGAATCATCCACTGAGGACTCTCGGCCAAATCGTCCACTTTGGACTCGCGGTCAAATCGTCCATGGTGGACTCGCACGTGCCGGAATCGTCCACTTTGGACTCGCACCAGCATCCATAAAGTTAGAAAATAATCAAGATGAGTTGATACGTTTCACGTACGATCGACGAGTCAAGTTTTAATTTTGCAAAACCTTAGATCCGTTCGGGGGTTGTATGTTCGTGCAAACGAAGTTAATGATCTTTTATACGACGTACAACCTTTGAATTGTCCCTAATTGGAAAATTTGGGAACATAGTTATTTATATTGCACTTAGTTTATTTTTTTTAGTTATTAACTTCATTTTTAAATTTTGGCTTGTATCTCTCTTGTTCCCTGATACGCATTCAGATGATATGCGTATTCAGAGAATTGCAGGGAGATGCTGCCGAAATTTAGAATAAAGTTAATTACTAAAAGAAATACTAAATGCAATATGAATAACATGAATCCCGAATAGAATACGACCATCCCACCTAAAGACATTACCTAAAGATATTGCAAACTTTTTGACAGAACATGTCGGGCGATCGAAGTTGGATATGCCGACGAATTCATCGTGGAGCTATAACAGACGAATTTCGAATAGGCGTAACTTACTTCTTAAATTTCGCCTACTCGAATGAAAAATTCCTTAGTGGTGATAAAATCCGATGTCCGTGCCGAAAATGTTCGAACATAAGATTTTTGGACCGAGAAACTGTCACACTGCATCTGTATACAAAAGGATTCACACCAAGATATTTTATATGGAATTGTCATGGGGAGTCACTTCAAGTCGGGACGTCGAGCAATCTTGTTGTCCAAACTCATGGTGAAACTTCTTCTACTGGTGTTTCTTCTTCCAACCCACCTAATCCTTATAGAACAATGATTCTGGATAGTCTTGGAGGACAATTTCATTTAAATGATAATATTGAGTCAGTTACTGAGAGGGTAGTGCGACCATATACTACAATAGTTGAAGTCACTGAAGAACAACCTGCGATACAGATTGAATTGCCGAATAAGGAGGTTGCAGAATTTTACGAGATGTTGAAAGCTGCTGATGAATCGTTGTATGAGAATTGTCCTAATTATACAAGATTTCCAGCAATGATACAACTCCTGAACATCAAGTTCGATTATAATATCAGCGAGGTTGCGTTTGATCGGATTACAGGCTTTATCAATGGTATGCTACCTCCAAATAATAAGTTTGAGCCAACCTTTTATAAGACAAAAAAGTTGATGAGGAAATTAGGGCTTGGGTACGAAAAGATACACGCGTGCCCAAATAACTGTATTTTATATTTTAAAGAAAATGCACAGTTAGAGGAATGCCCGGTATGTGAACATCCTCGTTACAAGGAGAAGAAATCGTTCCGATAAAAAAATATCTGCTTTAAGGTGCTTCGGTATTTTCCACTGACACCGAGACTTCAAAGCTTATTCATGTCGGAAAAGACTGCCCCCTATATGAGTCGGCATGCAAGAAGTCGTGATAATACAATAATGACTCATCCATCCGATAGTGAAGCATGAAAATATTTGGATAGGTGTTATCCTTCATTTGCTGGGGAGACTAGAAATATCTGGTTGGGATTGTGCACAGATGGTTTTAATCTGTTTGATAATTCAGCAACTCTGTATTCAGTATGGTCAGTGCTGTTAATAGTTTATAATTTGCCGCCCTCAATGTGTATGAAAGATGAATCTATCTATCTTTCGATGATTATTCTGGGTCATAGGGGTACTCGCAAAGAAATTGATGTATTTCTTCGTCCCCTAATTGATGAACTCAAAACATTATGGTCTGAGCGAGTTGTACTTCACTTTACGAGCTCCTATATTGTGGACAATCAAATATTTCCCGGCCTATGACATGTTGTCTGGTTGGAGAACGCATGAGCGACTCTCTTACCCGTATTGCATGGAACACTCAAAATCCTTCAGTCTTGAGAATGGTTAGAAAATTTCCTTCTTTGATTGTCATCGTCGGTTCCTATCGTCTAACCATCAGTATCGAAGGAATTATGATAAATTTATCAAGGAAAGAGTCGAAAGAGATGAGCCACCACCGATGTTGTCTGGTAAACAGATGTTAGCACGTGTTCAATTGCTTCCAGAGATTACTTTTGCTCGAAATGTAAGAATTTCAGGCTTTGGTCAAACACATAACTTGGTGAAAAAAAATATCTTTTGGGAATTGTCGTATTGGAGTTCATTACTGATTCGGCATAATTTGGACGTCATGCACATTGAAAAAAATATATTTGATAATATTTTTAACACAATTATGAATATTTTCGACAAAACTAAAGATAATGTGAAGGCCCGACATGATGTAAAAATACTTTGTAAGAGACCTGAGTTAGAGTTGCAAGAGGTCAACGGACGACTTCATAAGCCAAAGACACCATATGTGTTAAATAAACAACAGATGAAAGATGTGTATCAATGGATCAAAGAACTCAGATTACCCGATGGATATGCCTCAAACTTATATCGATGTGTAAACGTCGATGAATGCAAAATATCGGGGATGAAGAGCCACGATTGCCCTGTATTCATGCAGAGATTGCTTCCGGTCGCATTTCGAGATCATCTACATGATAAGATTTGGGCTCCGTTGATAGAATTAAGTATGTTTTTCAGAAACATTTGTGCAAATGTACTTCGAGTCGAAGATATGTCAGCACTTGAAAATAATATTGATGAAATCATATGAATGCTGGAGCAATTTTTCCCTCTTGTATTTTTTGACTCGATGGAGCATCTACCGATACACTTAGCATACGAGGCGCGAGTTGGTGGCCCCGTTCAATACCGGTCGATGTACTTATTTAAAAGATACATGAATCGTCTGAAGAAAAAAGTAAAGAACACCGCCGCAGTTAAAGGTTCCATATCAGAAGCATATATAATTCAAGAAAATTTAACTTTCTGCTCATTTTATTTTGAATCAACCATCAAGACAACACTTAATCGTCTTCCATGGAACGATGACGGGGGAGCTCGACCATCAGATGGTTGTTTAAATATCTTTTGTTGCCCCGGTCGTGCTTTGGATTCTCGTCCGTCTCGATTCTTAAATGATGAAGAGTACCATTTGGCCTACTTGTACGTTTTACTAAACTGTCTAGAGATTGAGAAGTTTATTAAAATATTTGATATTGAGATGATGACAAAATACTCAATTTATAGTGATGAGGAATTAGAAAAATTACGGAATCGTGAGTTCCTTAACTGGTTTCAAGCTTATAGCACAGAACACATAGGCGAAAAAGATAACCAAATCTTTGAGTTTGCTAGCGGGCCGGCACGACTTGTTCAGTGTTATAATGGTTATTTCGTCAATGGATATAATTAAATTTCACACACTTGAATATTCATCTACAAAAAAGACTATGAATGCCGGGGTCTGCATCAAATGGACAACGTATGCTGAATGTGATGTTGACTTTTACGAACAATTGGAAGAAGTCATTGAATTATAATTTTTCAGATGTAAATCAGTTGCCATTTTTAAATGTCATTGGTTCGATACAAGCGATAGGGGCATGAGAGTTCATCCAAAGTATAAACAGTTGGCCGAGGTTAATTACAAATCAAAATTGGCTTCAAATAAGTCATTTATATTGGCATCTTAAGCTGAACAAGTATATTATATGCAGTATTCATCTCGAAAGAAAGATAGGGCAAATTGGCGTGTAGTCTGTAAGACTAAAGCCAGAGGAAAAATTGACCCGATAGTTGGAGATAATGAGCTAGCAGATGGCTTCTATCAAGAAGAAGATCCTTCCGAAGTGGAACGAGTTAGTCCAATACTCGAGGATGATGACACAGAGTTAGTTCAATTGGAAATAGGATACATTGATGACGACGATAATGAAGTTGAGAAAGGACAGAATGAAGATGAGGGAGACGAAGAAGAATTTCAAGATTCAGATAGAGAAGAACAAGAAGAGTATTACACGGATGATGATAAAGACGATGATGAATAATTGTAAATGTGAAGTATATATTCAATTATTAAATATATCTATTAATCTATTATATATAATCTAAATATATTAAATTTTTACAGCTATGGTTCGATATATCAGTTCTCGAGGAGGTATTCCTCGTAGGACTCCCCGACGATTATCACCCGCCCCACCTGTACCCACAGACCCTTCGACTTTCACCACCATCCCCCTACCTCCAGCCACCATTCCCCCACCTGGTTCGGCCACCATTCGCCCACCTGATCCATCCACCATTCCCCCAGCTCCGGCCACCATCCCTTCACCCGATTCAGGATCGTCGTCTTCGAGACGTAGGCCACGAGGGCCTAACATAATTCTCCCTCCGCCACCCATGGGAGCACTGCGCAAAGCAGTTAGTGTGTGCGGAAGACGGTAAGTATATGCATCAATTATTTCTTATAATTTATTTATTTCAAAATATCATATTATGAATTTATATTTTGTACAGATTTGAGCAGGAGGACGTTCTCCGCACGATAGCGGGGATTATCCGAAAGTTTACGCACGGGGCGTGGCCTACATGGTCTCACGTGCCCCGTGAGCATATAGATTTATTGTGGCGAGAGTTCACGGTAAGTATATTTATTAAATTAATATTAATATTAAATATTCATCGATAATAATAATTTTTTTTGCATGCTCATTATACATGGCCGGAGGACCAGACCACTATTGTGGAGGCTGTATGGGAGCGTGTTGCCCGTGCTCGCTATAATAGGCTGTTTCAGCAGGCCTATCAGACCATGATGAGACAGCTGGGGGCCACACAGATAGGGCAGACTCGGGGACACGCCCCCGAGTGGATTCCTGGCCCTGTGTGGGACCAGCTTGTTGAGCGGTGGAACACTCCTGAGTGGCAGGAGGTCTCTCGGACTGCGTCGAGAAACCACATGTCCGGGGGGGTGGCACGAGCGCGCGCCACACTGGTGTCTCCATCTTTTTTGCGGTTCATGATCGTCGTATGGTATGTATAATTTAATTATTTTTAATTAAATTATATTGTGTATAATAATATTAGTGTATTTATTTTCAAATGTAAGACGCAAGTGGTGAAGGACGACACCGTCCAACGCCCGTTGATGATTGAGGTGTTTGAGCACACCCACCGTCGTTGACAAGGAGCGTGCTCTCGTATATAATTGTAAATATTTATATATTGTCTATTTGATTTACACAATTTTTATTTATGGTTTATATATATACTTAAAATATAAACATGTGTATGAAACTTACACGAGGACTGTTATCGAGCGTGGAGGCACACCGGAGGAGTTCGACGCAGGAATTTGGGTGGAGGCCGCAGGTGGCTGGGAGCATGGCCGTGTTTATGGCTTTGCAGACAGTGGTCATGCACGCGCCGTGGTCGGGCCACTTGGGGCACCGACCCCTCCGCCTGCGGGTGAGCGGCCCTCGTCATCCCGAGCGCAAGACCAAAGCCGGATAACGGCCATGGAGCCGGAGCTCACCCAGCAGAGACAGGCGATGGAGGAGCAGAGGCTGGCGATGGAGGAGCAGAGGCGAACGAATGATGAGTTGAGACAGACTATTTAGAACATGCAGACACTCATCACTTAGATTGCGTCTCACGCTGGCCTTCTACCGATGATGTCGCAGCCGTCATCCTCCTCGACCCAATCGACGCTCCCAACCCAGTCATTGTCGACTCCACCACCGTCGTGAGATTTTGATTAATTGTATTTTGTTTATATTTTGATACTTGATATAGATGATATTTTAATACTTGGATATATAGATAATATTTTGATAATTGTTTGCCTTCAGTTTGATACTGAGATTGATGATATTTATGTAGAACTTGTATGTTTGATTTTAAATACATGTGATTGAAAATAGGTTGTAGTCGATATATCATTATATACAAGAATTTACAAAATTTTTAGTTTTTTTAGTTACAGGATAACATCTTTAGTCATGGTTTACCCACGGTTAACCGTCACTAAGCTGTTGCTGAAAGTC
Organism: Canna indica; assembly: GCA_034359265.1. Taxonomy (NCBI): domain Eukaryota; kingdom Viridiplantae; phylum Streptophyta; class Magnoliopsida; order Zingiberales; family Cannaceae; genus Canna; species Canna indica. The sequence goes on from CP136897.1 coordinate 72,014,687, forward strand.
TATCATAAATGGCTGATGGACTGGGCAAGACCAAATATCACAGTTGCTAATAGTATCACTAACGGTTTATAGCCGTGGCTGATGGTTGTATGAGTGACAGCGCCCGGGGCCGTCACTGATGATTTTAAATCAGCGACAGCCCACGAGGCTGTCGCTGATGATTACATGTGACGGCCGTCACAACACATCTGAGACGCGCACATCAGTGGCGGTTCTTTGCTACGGTTGACGCAGTCCGTGATATTCATAACCGACGGTTCAGCCACAGTATCATACATCGCTGATGACCACAATTCCAGTAGTGTTTAAGATAG